>CM061166.1:7539573-9034515 GCA_030710495.1 Labroides dimidiatus
GACAGTTTGATTTGCAAAAGCAATACATTTCATTAGATTTATCAATGATATTGTGTAGAATATTTTTTCACTGTAAAGGACGAGTGAAGCTTGCTGAGTTTTCAAAGGTGCAACTTGCCCAGTATAGTCTGCAGTTGTCTCCCAGAGTGAAAAACAAAGCCATAAATCTGCTGATCTTTGCCCTAGCGAGACGCCGTTGAGGCTGGCCAGGCCTCGATGCTGAGGCTCTTGGAAACTTGACCTACCTAAAGGACCAGCTGGACTCTGAAGGAGCAATACCTTATAACAAAAAGATGCATTAACCAACATGGGAACAAAGTCAATGGAAGAAAAACTGTTGCAACCAGGTTCAAAACCAAAGTATATAAGCAAACTCATGATGACACCTTTGAATAATGCTCAATTTGATTCACAGCAGATTCTTCAGTATGACCATAGCAATCAGTCTCTACTTTTAGCCCCTGCATCGATCAGGAAGGATCTTCCCTCCTTATAGGGAGCTGTCCAGCGCTAACCTAAAGGAGACATCCGGAGACAGGAGCGAGGAGAAAATAACCGTCCTCTGGGTTATAAAAATGATATTTGTTGGTCATGTTTTCAGTTGCTTGGGGTGATCTGCAGAGCTCACAACTCATTTACTTCGTTCAGCTGAATCCGAGATACTTTATTCAAAGTAAACGTATCTGAACAGTCTCTTCTGATGCTTGGACTCCTCGTGTGTTTTACTCTGTTTGAGTGACATAGTTTTAACTGAACAGTTCAGTAGTTCAGTAAGTTTCAGTAAGCCTTGTAGGATTCAAGCCCTCCCCTGGCCTGCCGTCAAGACACGAGAAACGCCACGAAAAGGCTAAGATTCAACAATTGATATAAATTATAAATGACATGGGACCCACTATTGACCCCTGAGGGACGCCACAGGTAGGTGTGGATCAACTTGACTTATTTCTACCCAACTGTACAAATTATTGTCTGTTACTAATCTATCTTATTATCCAATCAAGGCCTACTCATCGGATCCCACAATTGTACATTTTTTATATTTATTTATTTTTTATCAATATCTCATGGTCAATTGTATCAAATGCTTTTTTTTTAAATCAACAAAAATACCAACAGCAATTTTTTCGGCCTCTATACATGATGTTATTTCTTTGATTAGTTCAATCAGTGCCTTTGATGTAGGTAAGGTTGGATAAGGTAAGTTTTAAACCATGATAATGGTCAAACGGAGAGCCTGCTCCAACCCGAGCAGTGTGCCGTTTGTCGTCCTCCCCCGTCACTGTCGCCCTGTCCCTCTCACTCGGCTCCCTTTACAACCGCTACTAAGCCCTGTAAGTGAGGATGTCAACCCCAGAGTGTGTTTTCTTCTCCGCACACTTCCCACAGATCCCCTAATCCCCAGGGACATGAATGGCGCTGTCACCAATCATCCGCCGCACCAAATAGCCAATCAGATTCCCCACTGGTGTGAGACAGAGATAACACAGGAAACATCTTTCTTTCCATTTACGTCAGCGTTTGACAGGAGGAGGGGTGGGGGTTGGGGGGGCTGAGTGGTGTCAAGTCAAGTTTGAAGAGTGATGACTGGAAAGTATCGATTAAACTTTGCTGATGGAAGATGTCTGATTATTGATCGTGGGGGCACACGTAGGAAAAGTTTGGGGAGAAACTCGCTTCCCTTTTTCTGACTCGATGTGAAGAACTACAGAATTTCAGTTGAGGATGTTGACGAAACTGAAAAACACAAAAGCATACGAGAGCCGTCGTGGGAGACAGAAGGAACAACAGGCTGGTTGTCGTAGCCCACAGCTAGAGCCGCTTTCCCCCCGCGCCTCCACCAGCAGCACTGAAACATATTACATCATTAGCAGCGCATCACTCCGTGCCGAGGCTGATCCTACCCTGATTCATCTCCCCCCCTCTAACTCTACTTTGTCATACACACATGCACTCACAAACACGTCTTCTCTGTCTTCTTTAACACTGAACTTTCTCTTCCCGCCGCCTTATTTCACCGTCTTTCCCCATCAGCCTGTCAGATGGAAGCTGCCGCTTCAATGCAGTGTGTGTTTGCAGCCAGACAACACAGCTTTGATTTGCAAAGTGTTTGAAGATGTACTAATGTGTGTTGTGCATGCGTGCAGATGCGTCTCTGATGTCGCCTGTCGACGTATTTGGAAACACGCTACACATTGCATAAGACTGACATCATCCTCCTTGAGTTCTTTGGATATCCTATTACACAAATCTTTTTTTCCCCCCCCTGCAAGTTCTTCCACTCACACACACTCCTCCCTGGTACAATCATCACATGTAATCAATGGAGGTGGACACACTAGTGATGCCAATCAGTGTGTGAAAATCAGCGCTCAGGCTGGAGTTTGAAATGGGATCCCTGCAGAAAACTGCCCATTTAGTATCAGGCTTTTATTGCAGAGCCGCAAACATGATCATCCCACTGCGGCCGGTTTGTGTCTTCATCACCAGGACAGCAGGACTCCTGATGTTACATCCCCTCTGGCCTATTATCCAAAGAAGTAGCAGATCACTTCCCTCAAGGTCCAACCTTCAACAACTAAGACAAACAGTTCTATCGACTCCTCGCGTCTGACGTCAACGCTCAATTACTTTAATTGACACAAGCGTGGACGAAGGTGGCGGCGACTCGGCTCCAAAGGGACATAAAATAGTCCAACGGATCAGAATAATAAGTGACTGAGAAAGCTATATTTATGCATTCGTGGAGCTGCTGCAGAGCTCCAGTTAGATTCCCAAGTGAGCATTTAGACTTAAAACTAATGCAAATGATCCACAAGTACAGCACTAGAAGTTATTTGTTTAAACAAATTGTCACCCTGTGTAAAAGCGCTGCGTTTTACAACCCGCCTTCGTGTTCTGATCGTGTCGGGGAAGAATGAGCTGATTTTCCTCTTGGCTCTACCTCAGGAGACAAATAATTACAATGAGCTTCAGCAGAACATATTGGATGGCCTGTTGTGTTATTAATGTTAGTACCTGACGGTAAAAATCAGCCTCAGGGTATTCAGACTGAGGGAAGAAGATGGAAGATGACAAACAGTGATTGTAGTCTTGAACGCCGCACACACAGACACTTAAAACAGTCATTAAACAGGATTTAATTTGCGTTTCTGCAGTAATTAGACGGTTTTAAGCATCTTATACAAAACGAGTCACAATAAAGAAAAAAGAAACTTATAGAAAAGATAAAATCAAACGTGCTGTCACAATAACTCCCTTCACTATTTGGCATCCCCATTCTGAACCTCAGTTTGGATTTTGTCTTCAAAGTTAGATCTGGAATCTTTCCCATCAAATGGACTCCACTTGTTATTTTTCCATTTCAGATGGGTTTTGGTTATGTAAATCAAGCCACAAATTAGGAAATGTCTCTGTTTAGAAAGAAAAAGCATATTTTGCGAACTCAATATGCATTTTCGGTTCATTAACAAACACAATGTTTGTGTTTGGTTCCCTTCCTTTTAGTTTCAGATTCTTCATTCCCTTCATCATCTCTTCCTCCCATTTGTCGTCTCTCATTGTTGACATGCAATTAAAACTCTATGGCATGAATTTGTTTTATTCAGGGGAGAACTTTCTGGTGGCTTTGGGGTCCAGAAATTGTTGCCTGAAGGTAACAACGTGACATAATGGTATTAAAATATGTTTTTCTGGTGTGTTCAAAAACAAAAACAAACTAAACATTACAAAACAAATTTGTAAATACTTAAAATTTACAAGTATCCAATTAATTTTCCCAATCATTAAGGCAACTCGTAAAATCTGAGCTCCCAGATCTGCTCCTTAAAGTAGTGGAGGGGTTTGCATCTCAATGTAAACCTGTAAGCTTTGTTGTTGGGAGAATAGGCTTTGATAGGGTCCCAAAGCAGAGGTCTCTGTGCTCAAGGTTTCAAATCCCACCTTTGAAGGGATTTCTCATGTATCTTATGGGAAGCTGATGTGGAACCTTTGGGGTCATTTCTTAAGTCATCATTGTGGAAGAAGCTGCTTCAGGTTGAAGGAGACCTTTGGGGCTTGCTAGCTTTCTGGAGGCAGTTGAAAGGAACTGGTGGCAAGGAAGGCTGCTGACTTTTGGTTCGCCAAAGTGAAGTCCTGACAAACCATTGGGCAGCTCTTCATGGGAAAGCAAAGAACAGATGTAAGGCAGTGGAAGGAGCACCATGAGAGACTCCTGAATCTGACTGACACATCGCTCTGAGGAGGACATAGTCTGAGTTTCCAAGGAAGGCCCTGGTCTGTTTCCTTGACAAAGGTTGTTGAGGGTTGTGTTGGGTGTACAGCAGAAATATTGGTTTCCAGGGCCATTACTAAAGCCCTGTTTCCACCAAGCTGTTCAGTTTGTTTTGTCTTGGTACACATTTTGAAGCATTTCCTTGGACAAAAAGTGGGACAGGTCCACAAATTACCAATGTGTATCATCCCTTTTTGGTATTCTTCTGTTGGGGTGCCAGACATACTGATCTGGCCCCAGAAGGTGGAGCTGGAAATGGTGCAGTCCGTTGATTGGTCGTAAGAAGTGTCACTTGCTGTGCAGTAATAAAGAATAACACATCTCCTTTGTGAAGATAATGTCATGTGTGTGTGTGGCCAGAAACATAAAGAGAGGACCCAGGTGTAGAATCCAAACAAAAGATTTATTAAACTAACCCTCAAACTCACAAAGATCCAAAAGGGCGAACTCAAAGCACAAGAAACACTAAACTCGAAACGAGGAAACCAACTGAGCAGCTACACACAGAAACGGACAACAGAAGTGACACACAATGAACTGACAAGGAACTCAGGAAGCACAGAGACTAAATAGACAAGGAACCAATCAGATACAGGTGCGTGACAAGACACAGGTGAAGCACATGAGGGGCAATCACAAAGGAGGGAAACTGAGGCAGAACTTAACACATGAAAAGACAGAACTCAAGAATGAAATTAACAAAACCAAAAATCAAAAGACCACACGGATAACTTTCTTTTTGTTTGGAAAATTGGCGTCACGAATAGGATCGAGCATCATTGCTCTTTGTTTATTGCGATGCGTTTTTCTTCTTCGTTGGATTTATTAGTGGGGTACACTGTGTTGCACTGCTATGCTGCCACACTAATATGTAGCTGACACAGATATTGGCATCCAATTTACACACCACCAACCAAGAAGGGCACGGTTGGCTGTGGAAACACAACCAGTATCAGGCTTTACCGATCTGACCCATACCCTGTACCTTTTGGCTGGAGAAATATCTTGTGGCATTGGATATAAAATAAAGAATACTTAAAAAAATAATTAAAGGGACAGTGTAAGAACAAAATAAGTGGTTTGTTGCATCAGAGCAACATCATGTCATGGAGGGTTATTAAATATTCTGAATTACCAACTCTTTCACTCTCACATGCAGGCTGAATTAATGAATTAATAAGCAGCATCTTTTACTGCTGGTTCTGCTTTATGGAAGGCTGCCCTAGAGGGATATCTGACTCAATGCATGGATCATAAAGACCTGATTAGATCACAAGTTGCTTTGCATGCATTATCTTTTCATGTCTTAATATGTTTGTGTTTGGTTCCTTCCTGAGTTTAATGTATGCTCAATGTTTGCTCTGTTTTAATAAGATGTTATTCAGAATTTCTTTTTTAACAATAGCTGCAGAATCTGCTGCTGGAAGCAGACCTTTTTTTTTTTTTTTTTTGCACTGACTGACAATGAAAGGATTAAAACAAAGCATTTTGAGTTTCCACTGAAAACACCAGCTGTCATTTACACAAAAATATAATTAGAAAAGGCAATGGGACATTTTTTTTATTTACTTTATTTTTCTTTTTTACCACACAAAGGAGTAAGTGAAATGCCTTCCCCTGGTGACCTGTCGCTTGAAGCAGGAGTTAAAATGCAGGCAGTGTTTTTTTTTTTTTTTAAACAAGCACAGATGAAATGAAAGTCCTGGTTCCCCCCAAGCTTGAACTTGTTTTGTGTCATTACAAAGGGAAACAACATATCAGAGTCATACATCCCCCAGCCGCTAACCAAAGCTGACACCTCATGCCACCTTGTATTCTCGCCCACGTCACCTGGGAGAGAGCTTTAACTTTTCTTCTCCTGCATTTAGAACAAGAGTGCTTTATCTAAAGGAGGGAAAAAAAACGACACGATCCTGAAGGCGATCCGTCTGGTGGCGGCTGGTTGTTTCTTTTAACGCAGTTCCTTCAAACTCTCGCTCAAATGTCACCCAATCAAGTCCGGATATTCACAGCTTTTCATTAGCAGACAGGGAGGGCGAGAAAAAAAGAAGGGAGTGAGAAAAAAAGCAAAAAACCTCCAGGGTTGTTTGCCTTTGTGATTCCAAAACTAGCGGCAGCCCAACTTTCAGAATTACAACCACCAGTGAATGCTTGGATGTTAATTAAAGAATGCAAATTTCATGTTTCTGGTCCAAGGCTGACACACACTCAAGACCCCAGAGGTCCAAGAGAGAGGCACACACACCAGAGCCTGCGCACAAACACCAGACACACAGAATTTGAAGGCTTTAAGTAGTGCACACACACACACACACAGAAGTGAAGGCCCTAATCAGCCGCTCTCATCCCCTTTGTTCTGAAAGATAGAGATAAGACGGCCCCGCAAAGCAAATGACCTTATGGGGGTGAAACTCAGGAAGCTGATTATACAGAAGTTACATGTTCATAAATATGTTTACCGATATGCAAAGCAAAAAGCACAAAGTGGGTCAGAACTTTGCAGAAAAGTTTGCAAAGGAGAACGTAGAGCGCATATGAATGCAACGTTTGGGTGGCAACGCCCACGCAGAGGAGACGCCGGAATGCTTGCGCTCATCTCAGGCGCTTTCAGTCGATCCTTACGGGCCGCGGACACATTTGTTTTATTTTCTTGGAACGGCGGAAACAACAGGCTCGTTAACAATCTGCTTCGTCTGGGTTTCGACTTGAGATGGATTTGGAACAGATTGGCGACGTCTTCAGATCGCTCGATTTGCGGCAAAGCGGTGCATATATGCAGAGATAAGTGGTACACATGTTGAAGTTTCACTTTACTTCTCAAGTCCAGACTTAATGGGAGTTAAAAGTCAATGAGTCTGCATTTTTTTTTTTTTAATGCATTTTGAATCAGGAGTGCAGACCGCTGCCCCCTGCTGAGTCATTGTCCTGCAGTGTGTGTGCAGAGCATGCATGCTGTAGACTTGACAGTGTGGTCCAATGCACTTCTTTGCAGGTGACATAAGGAGACCCTGCTCTAACACTTTGACATCAATCTAGTACGCCTGGGGATAACCACACACACACACACACACACACACACACACACACACACATACACACACGCGCAAAATAGTAGATCCATTTCATGCATGCTACATATGACAAAAGCCACCGTAGCTAATGCTAGCAGGGGGCCACTTATAAGACTGTGAAATCTATTTTGAGACTGAGCATGCTCACTTTCTCTTTCCTCCAGCACACACACACATGCACACACACACCTGACAGCTCTGAAATCATATGGCTGGGACTCCTTGGCATGTGGCATGATTGCTTTGGCATCTAACATGAAAAATTGCGCACTGGTGCATTGCAGTGTGCAAGTGTGTGTGGGTGCTCTGTGCAGCTGATACGCTCTGTCACCTTAAGGGAGCTCCTGCACTATGTGCAGGCATGTGTGTATGTGTGTGTCTAGTTGACACACTTCTGCTTAATGTGTGCTTTTGCTCTATTATATTTTGCAAAGTGAAATTCATCCACTGTTTTTTTTATGTAAAATTCACCGCAAAAAGCAAACATTATGGCTTCTTTTCTCCACTTGTGCATCCCATTGAATTATAAGCAGGACTCGAGTGTGTGTGTGTGTGTGTGTGTGTGTGTGTGTGTGTGTGTGTGTGTGTGTGTGTGTGTGTGTGTGTGTGTGCTTGGTTTTTGGGGAAGAATTCCTCAAGATGCGGAGAGATATTGCTGAGTTTCTTGTGAGTATGCACAAGCTCATTTTTGCTGCGCTCACATTTTTATAGGAAAGTCAGAGCAAACTCTTTGCAGAGCCTGTGGAGAAATAGTTTTATTACACTTGCATAATGGATCAGAATGCATTCTGCTCCCTCCCTCTTCCTCTTTATGTGTCTGAAGTAAACTATCAATCATGCATATGTAAGAAAAAAAAAATGCATCAAATGAATGAAAAACCTGCGTTTCCGAATAAATCAAACGCCGCAGGATTCAGCCAGGAATCCACACCCAAAAACAAACACAGGGTCCCAAAGCAGAGGTCACCTTTAAAGGATTTTTCATGCATTTTGAGGGAAATTGGTGATGTGGAACCTTTGGGGTTATTTTTTAAGTCTTCATTGTGGAAGAAGCTGCTTCAGGTTGTAGCCTGTAAGCTATTAGGGCCTGTCATTGTAACAACCAACCGTTGGACTTCAGCAAAGAAGGAGGTCATCAGACCCCAGAAGGTGGAGCTTGAAACGGTGCAGTCCAATGATTGGTCATAAGGATCGTCGCTTCCTGTGCAGAAATAAAGAATAACACATATCCCTGCCATGTTTAAATCTCCTTTGTGAAGATAACTTTCTTTTTGTTTGGAAAATTGGCGTCACGAATAGGATCGAGCATCATTGTTCTTTGTTTATTGCGATTCATTTTTCTTCTTCGTTGGATTTATTAGCGGTGTTGCACTGCTATGCTGTCACTCTATTATGTAGCTGGCACGGATATCGGCATCCAATTAACACACAACCTACCAAGAAAGGGCACGGTTGGCTGTGGAAACACAACCAGTATCAGGCTTTACCGATCCGACCCATACCCTACACTTTTTAGCTGGAGAAATATCTTGTGGCAATAGATATAAAATAAAGAATACTTAAAAAAAAAAAAAAAAAAGAATTAAAGGGACAGTGTAAGAACAAAATAAGTGGTTTGTTGCATCAGAGCAACATCATGTCATGGAGGGTTATTAAATATTCTGAATTACCAACTCTTTCACTCTCACATGCAGGCTGAATTAATGAATTAATAAGCAGCATCTTTTACTGCTGGTTCTGCTTTATGGAAGGCTGCCCTAGAGGGATATCTGACTCAATGCATGGATCATAAAGACCTGATTAGATCACAAGTTGCTTTGCATGCATTATCTTTTCATGTCTTAATATGTTCCTTCCTGAGTTAAATGTATGCTCAATGTTTGCTCTGTTTTAATAAGATGTTATTCAGAACATCTTTCTGAATGGATCACAGTGCATTCTGCCTCCTCCCTCCGACTCTTTACGTGTCCTCAGTAAACTATCAATCATGCATATGCATTAAAAAAAAAAAGCGTCAAGATGAATGAAAAACCTGCGTTTCTGAATAAATCAATCGTCACAGGATTCAGCCACAAATCAATACCCAGAGAGAGCCTGAGCAGCCATGGCACAACTTCTCAACAATGCTTCACTTCTGTAAAAGAAAAAAAAAAAGAAAAGAAAAGAAAACAAACAACCTCATCCACTTTGACAAGCTAATGTGTTGTGTTTCACAGCTCCGCGCCCCGCAGGCCACAGCTACAGCGCGCTGCTCATTTCTCCACCAGATGTATTAGTTTCAGGAAACTTTGAAAGATGCAGCGAGCCTGTTGGCAGGAGAGTTTAAAGGCACAATCTGTGCTTAGACAAAAACACAACATGATATAACAGTTCCTCTGGGGCCTCTGGGGAGGGATTTGGTGGAGCTGTCGCCCAAACTCGGCATCAAAAGCTGAACAGAAAGTGACACAAAAGTTGCATAATTTTTACATCTGCAGCACGTTGTTCCCTTTGTTTCCAATATGGGACTGAGCAATGTGTTAAATTGGCTCCGGGGATAAGTTTATGTAACTGTGGCATAATTATTTGTAATCCCTTTTGCCTTCATAATAGAGGAATTAAAGATTTTATTGTGTGAAAAAAAAATAAGAAACTTGACACAAAAAAGATTTTATGACCCTGAGTTCTTGTGTTGAAGATCTTTAATGCTTTCAAACTGCAGTTTATGTATTTGTATTTCAGCGCAGTGTTTAATGCTAATGAGAAAAGTCCTGGACCAAGCGAAGGGTTTAGGAAATTCTGACTGGAAATCTGCAAATAAAGCTTTTTCAAACCCGGGATTTGGCCCCGGAGAGCCATCGAGTTTGGCGCGGCGCAGGGGCCAGATTAAGAGGAGAACCCCGACTCAGAAGGCCTGCGTCCTCAAACATGTCTGTTGTTTGACTGGGCTCACCACTGTTGATCCCTGAAATCCAAAGGCAAGCTCTCAGATCTGATGCCTTGCAAATGGTTTTTGGGCTGATTAGCTCAGTTCACACAAAGGCCACATACCTCCGTGCATAACAATCAGTGTTATGAAAGACTGCTTTACACAGCAATTATAGGCCATGAAGCCACTGGCGATGCAGGAAAAAAAAGAGCCTTAATCTGTGTGAATTTACCACAAAGCGGCTACATTTACAGATGGAATATTGGATTTATAGGATTGGAGATCTGATTTGCATCTATGAATGAAAAGACAGCTTCCTGTCCCTGAGAAGACACAGGAAAGAGAGGTAAAACTGTACTCATCTGTTGCCGTCTTTTTACACAATTACTGCTCCATTTTCCACTCGTTGCTAGGATACCTAAATCCAGTAGTTTCTTTTTTTTTTTTTAGGTCAACTCCAGCACATCTCATCCAGAAACAAACGTGACGAGCGCGAGTAAATCAAAAATCTATCCCTAAATCCTCTATGACATCCTATCCCCGACGATCCGTTAATCCCCTGGTTGTCACAGGCGAGGTAGATCAAAGTAAATAGGAGGCGATTGCCGTGATGAAGTTTGGCCAGGAGCAGGAGTGTGAACGGAGCAGAGAGGGCCCGCCGATGCTGCTGCCGCCACTGCTGTTATCTGCCCGGCTGCCCTTCAGCAGAGAAAGTGACTTTTACAAGGCAGAATCCCTTATTATCCGAGCAACTCATGCACTTTGTCATATGGACAAAAAGCAGTCTTACTTGCTGGTTTTGGGAGCTCTGGAACTCAATTTTTTCACAGCATGTGTCTCTGGGTTTGGTTCTGGTTCAGGGTACACAACAGAAATTTCAGAGCAGTATTTATTCTGCTCAGGAGACAAAAAAACATGCAAGGGTTGGTTGTCGGATGTGGTCGACTTCTTGGGGCTTTTTCTTCCTCTGGTCCGGTGTCACCTGTAGCGAACGGTTTCCAGTGATCTCTGAGGCTTTTAATGGGCACAGGTGTAACTTTATAATGCTCCGCAGAAAAGTAGGGCCGCTTATTAAACTTGTTAACTCAGAGGTGCTGGAAAGATTCCAGAAAGTAGAGCCGAAGGAAATTAAAGCAGTCGAGATTTGTTGAACTTACTTTCTTTTACCTGACAATGTTTCGCCAATTAGCAAGTTCAAAACCATGGACAGCTTTCTCAAACCTGTGAAGGGATCCTACTCTAAATTCTCATTACTTTGACTAAAGACATCAAAGTTACCAAAGTAGATCCCAGCCTTTTTCTGCCTCCTTCTCACTTCTGATAAAGCTGAGTAACTTCTCGGCAAGGCACCAGAAAAACGTCCTTCAGAGGATTATCAGGAAGGGATAACAAAAACCTGGCGTTCCCCATGAATCATTTGCATATCTTCTATTGTCAGCGGTTACGGCTGTGCAAATCAACACGCTGTTCGCATAGAAAGACAAACAGCAAGAACGACTTAAGAGAAGCCTGCTTCCTTTTTTGTTCTTTGTCCTCAGGACAGGAGACAGAGTTTTCTTTCACAAGGTAAAAAAAAAAGCCCCTGACCCTCAGGAGTACCTGTCTGTCAGTTTGGTCATGTTTGGTTTTGGTGAAATAGTCTTTGTTGTAAGTTTTTGTGGAAAACACCCATAAGCGGAATAACTAAAATGAAAATGCAAATGAAAATAACTCCAGTGGCTTCAACACAGGCTGTCTTTCAAAAATGCATCTGAATAAAACGGCATAAAAAAGACTCAAAAAGGGACGTTTTCAAAGAAAAACATTAAAGTATTTTTGGAATAATAAACCCTTGTGGTCTCCAATATTCTGTTGCAATTTTGAGTTTGAAATTATGCATCAAAAACTGAAAAACCTCAACCGAGAGGGGGATAGTGTTGCTGAAAACATGAAGGTTTTTTTGGGGGGGCAGGGGGGCGCTCACCTTTCAGTAGGACGACGACCCCGAGCTCAAGGCCACAGCAACATGGCGGGAGCAGGGCGAGTGTCCGAGCAAGGGTCGTGATCTCAATCTGATCGAGAATCTGAGGCTCTGTTTGAAGATTGCCAAACCTACAAGAGTCACACAACCCACATAGAGGAAATCTAACAAGAGGACAGGGGTGGGGTGGGGTGGGGTGGGGGGGGATCACACCTATGTTTAAAGCTGCTGGACGGCAAAGGAAGTCAAGCTGCTATCTCCACATAAGTGCTATTGTGTACAGCTGACTCCAAATCCAGGCAGCAGTCTCCAATTTTGAAATCTCCTTTAGGAGTCTGCGGGCAAGTCGTGAGACATGGAGAGAAAAGTTCTTGCAGACCAAATCTTAGCCCCTGTATTTTGTTAAAAAAATGACATAAGAGACTCTTGTTTTGCTGTCCTCTTGGGACAGACAGACCTGGTGTATTTGTCAAAGAGACAACATGAGGACGCTGACTGCAAGGGAGAGAAAGTTCCTCCTTGACGCACATCTGGGTCTGAAAAAAGTGAAACAGCTGCGTCATTAAGTCAAATTCCATTTTTTAATTAATCTAACTTCAAATCCTTTTTCTTGTTTCAAACCTGTTCAGTTCAGTTTGCCTGAAAGCAAAGAGCAAACATCTTGGATTAAATTAAAATAATCGTTTTACTGAAATAGCTTTTTCGCTTCAGACCAGAGGTGTCCATGTCATGTGACCCTGGTTTAGTCTATCTAAAGTATTCCCATAAAGCATTTCAGCCATGTCAGTTCATATTGTATTTTACATTTCAAATAGTTTGTCTAACACTTGTTTGTGAGTCAGTCTCTGTCATGGCAGCCGCCATTGTACAGCCAGAATCTGAACAGTAGAGACTTGCGAGGAACTTCAAATGTGAGTTGAAGTAGGTGATAGAAATATATATATTTTTTATTTAGACCATTTAATCTCTTTTTAACTGTCCTTCCTGATGTATTTAATTATTCCCGAAAAAACTACACAAGAACGGCAGCTGTCAATCATCGTTAAACAAGACATTTTTCACCTTTAATAACTAATAAAAAAGAAACATTTCAGAAAAAGGAGGACTTGATCAGAATGCAGCCCAATAATATCTAAATATCACCACAGCATAAGGATGAGAGAAACATTTCTATGAGGTGTAATAATTTTTTAAAGTCTGACCACAGCCCATCTGAAATGAATAGAGAGGCAGAGTTTTTGACCTATACTGCAGCCAGCCACCAGGGGGAGCAGTTTTCAAGGCAAGCTCAGTTTGAGCTGAGTGAGATGACATCCATTTTTTTTTTTTTTTTTTTTTTACAGTCTATGGTCACAGTTTGACCAAACACTGATTTCATCACTCTACATCTCTGACAGTTGAGTAATCTAAAAAATTCAATTCAACACTCACGAGAACAGAACAACAGAAGACATCTTGCCCAGTGTGATAAAGCACTCTCTCAGATTTTGTATTTGTGAAAAAAGGAAATACTTCACATAGATTTGGAAAGTATTACTTTGTACCAACTCCAGAAGTTAACTTGAGGAAACCTAAAATTACTGCTTGTAACAAAATTACAGTAATTTAATCTGTTTTCTCTAAAGCAAAAGTTTAACTGAGATGGAATTATTAATATTAGGTTTGTTTGAAAGGAAAAGTTAAGCTGAAACAAATTAGAGCAACGTGTGGTCTTCAAAATGAGTTATCTTTTCACTTTGTGTGAATGTAAATGTTTGACTGTGATAAAAAGATTATTTTGATTGATAATGGATCAAATTTTAATGTTCAACCAAATCAGAAATAGAATTTGAGACAAAATTAATAATTTTAAGTGGAGCGAACTGGAGTCATTTTTTTAGGTTGGTCCAAAGTATCTTTTTTTTTTTTTTTTTTTACTGTTTCACAAAACTTTTTCCTTAAGTGTTTAACTTTAAAACAGAGAGAAATTTTCAAGTAGAAAAACATGCATTAAAAAGTAGTTGATTTATTAAAGTCATTATGATTATTTTAAAAAGGGCTGTAATTGGCAACAGAAATGACAACAGAAATGGGTCAAATTGACCTTTTAGATAATTCAAGGGTTAAATCTATGAAAGCCAATGAAAATGCAGAAGAAAAACTGAAATAAAGGCTTCTTCTCTTTTTCTCAGAGAAAAACCAACAAGAGTACGACCCCCTGCAGGAGACCCGTCTTAGTATGTGTGGTCTACATGTATTTAATCACATCTTAAATGCATCTGGATGCAAAACACTCAAACTAGTCAAGAGTAGCAGACCCCAGGAGGCTGGACTCAGCGCCCACTCCATATATTCCTGAGTCCCTCACATGCGTGTTTCCATTCCCATTTCCTACATCACAGGGGACCTGAACTGCTCATCTACTCGTATAGCTAAGACCATTTTTTTTTCTGGAATAATTCTGCATGTCGATATTGTTCAGGCTGCTAAACTATTCAGCCGGCCTCTCCGATGGCTGCCGATCTGTACTCCCGATCAACACCTCATTAAGCGCACTCAGGTCTGCTTAAAGTCCAATTTAGAGCAGATTTCCCAAGACAGCTGAATCCCATGGACATGGACGAGGTCAATACACACACACACACACACACACATACATATATACATATATATATATATATATATATATATATATATATATATATATGTGCACAGCATGAATAACAGCCGTGCAAGCATGGGTCCATCTCAGCAGAGTGTCCCGATGGGAAAACGTCTATTTTATGAGTTTTAAGGTGATTACTTTCTTTCATTTGCACAAGCCGTGGAAATCCCTGCTCTCTGTTTGCACTTGTGCGATGGCCGGTGTGAAGCAAATTGGTTTTGAGACGGATCACATCAGAGACATGACGATACATTCAAATCGAACACGCTCCGTGTAACAAAGGCAAATGCTTCCCCGGCGCTGGATCACAGTCTGGGGAGAGGGATAATTTTCTGCATGGCGGTTAATGATCGGGGAGGATTTCTGTTTGAATTAAAGGTATCGGTTTACAGGGCGAAGATTCTGCTTTGTTCATCCCATATCCATGTCTAAATGAGTTATTGGTCACTAGATATTTCTTTTTCTTTCATCCAAATATGAAAAAACTCTCCCCTTCAAACAGAGAAATACTCATTCAGCAGTGTCAGAGGGTTTATAATCACCCAGCTTAGCAGCTGCTCTACAAGGGCATTTACTTACAGTTTACTGAGGAACTTCAAGAGAGACCTTTGCGTGGCCAAGTAATACATGTCCTTTCATGGAATTAGATTGCATTATCAAGCTGTGAGAGAGCAGGTCTTGAACTTCATTTCGAACACTCAAAGAGTTCCTGTGCGCCATGAGGTGACACAGCTGTCGTAGAGGGCTGGAAAAAATCTGGTATCGTGCGTTTACAGTCTACTAAAAAGCAGATTTTGATGGTTTGCAAATCATTTAAAGCTACGAAGAAGACCATTTTGCCACAGAGTCAACAGGCAAAGATGAGGCAACCGGTCTACTGTATGCCATTGTCAGGAGGCCTACAGAGCTGCTGCCTTACCACCACCGGTTTTCCTGCAGACCAGTGGTGGTCCCTGTGTACTGAGGCATACGGTGGCCCTGAGAGCTCACAGTGCTGCGACTTAAGAAAACGCATTTAAAAAAAAAGGCAAAAACAAGCAAATTAAAAAAAAAACCTTCATCAATCTGAAAACACATGCACAGCATTTAGAAAGCGCAGGACATTTTTCTAATGTGCTGTGTTGCGGTCTGTTTGCAGCACATTTTTCTAATGTGTTGTGTTGCGGTCTATTTGCAGCGCATTTTCTAATGTGTTGTGATGCGGTCTATTTGCAGTGAACTTTTCTAATGTGTTGTGTTGGGGTCTATTTGCAGTGCACTTTTTTAATGTGTTGTGTTGCAGTCTGTTTGCAGCACATTTTAGGGGCCGTTTTTAGGACAAAATGCAAAAGTTTTGTTTTGTTGCGGCCGCTTGTTTATACAGAAACGCCGTTTTAGCAACTTTTTTAAAAGGCCCCTCAGGGTGGAATTTGTCTGAAACCCTGCAGCTTCCGTTTCCATATAAACAGCAAGCAGGCATTTTCAGTGAAAACGCTGACGTCACAAGTGTGTGTGTGCATTCCACTTTCTTTGTGGGATTTTTTAATTCCCATGCGCGAACCAGACAGACTTATCAGATTGTGCTTGTGCTGCTGAATTTGCTTTCAATGAAATGTGCATCTGTTGCTCCACCTCTGCACGCAGATATGTTGCATTTAATATATACACCAGATGATCAGCCCGTCTCTTCTTCGGCGGCAGACTACCAAAAGACTCTACAGTTATATCGCCACCTACAGGCTTGATATACAGCGTTTTCAGTCCCTCAGTGTTTCCTTATGAATGCAGATTTTTTTATCTGCATTTTTTGCATGTTTGAGTGAAACACGGTCTTTGCAGCAAGTTTTCTAAATGCTTTCCATGTCGTCAAATTGATGAAGACGTTTTCTTAATTTGCTCATTTTATCTTTTTGCATGTGTTTTTATTAAGATGCAGTGCTGTCAGCTCTCAGTGCCACTGTAGCGGCAGCCTGCAACTACGTTCACAAATAGGAGATGGACACCATTGCTGAAAACAGACCTTATTTTAAGTATTTATTTATTTATTTTTAATGTTTGTTTCATGTGATTTTTATAATTTCATCTGCCAGACACCTGAATTTCCCTTTGGGAATTAATAAAGCACAATCTATTCTTTTCTATTCTATTAGAATGAAGCACTGTACTTAGCACACAGTTCTTCTGACAGCTAGATGTTTTCTATCAGAAAGCATCAAAATGACTCTGAG
Source organism: Labroides dimidiatus (assembly GCA_030710495.1). Classification (NCBI taxonomy): domain Eukaryota; kingdom Metazoa; phylum Chordata; class Actinopteri; order Labriformes; family Labridae; genus Labroides; species Labroides dimidiatus. Next base: position 7,556,634 of record CM061166.1, read on the forward strand.
TACGGTAAGTTATTGTGTCAGGAAGGAAACATCCATAATAATAGAAAACCACTTCCATCAATGTAAAAACTCCGTCACTCAGTCTCCTTCCATCTCCGTCACTTTTCTCCTCTCCTCTTGTTTATTAAAGTCATTCTCCCTGTCAGTCTGCGTCTATCGGTCTTGTTTCTGGAGGGGGGGCCATCTGAGGATCCGAAAGGTAAAGAAGAAAACGCACAAAATCTCCCGTGCACTTCCTTTCAAAAGCCTCCTCTCTTTCCTCTTAACCTCCGGGTCTTTTATTTTTTCTCAGTATCTAATTTCAGCCTGATCTCAGCCAAATTTTAAACACAACCGTTTAGACGCCGTGATTATGAGAGCGACTGTAAAAGGATCTGCCTCGGCCTCTGGCTGCATCTCTCTTCACGCCACCTATCATTATCAGCGAGAGTTCACATGGGGCCAAAGAGGATTTCACATCTCCGATCACCTCCGGCGACTAGAGATGCCGAGGCCGGGCTGGTTAATTGTATTTGTGGATTGCAAACGGAGTAGCCATGTCCTGATAGTAACGTTTGGGAAATTAAAAGATGGAACGGATACTCGCCAAAGGGGAAGATTCCCTCTTTAAAGAATTCTTGAGCCCATTTGGGATTCCACCTGAGGGAAGAATCCTACATTTATACTCAGCTAGTTTAGTGTTAATGACGCAGGTTAAAGTTTGCATGCATATTCATTGACACACACTGGGAAGTACAACAATAAGTTCAACAATTCATAATGCATGGACGCACCCTTGAGGCAGCAGCGCCCTTTCCTTTCTGTTTTTTCAACGCCTGAGCTGAACTGTGAAGAGGAAACGTCGGACGGAGGAACTTCAAAGGTGAGAGATGATTTCCTCAGATGTTCCCCCAGTGTGGCACCACCAAGACACACGCAATGCAATTGTCTGTGGTGTAAGACTTCAGAGTCTTCTGCCTTGAATGGAGACAGGGAATACAATAGGATGGAGTCCCAGCGGGGGGTGAGCTCGTAACCACATATCTGGTCAACAAATTGTCTGCAAGATAATGTGAAGACTTTTTTCACATGAAAGAGATGTTTGAGGTTGGAATAACTATATTTTTGTGTTGTGAGAGACTCAATTCAACATTTGGAGTTTGGGAATCTTCTCACACCTGGAAATCAAAACACTTTTCTACAACCCCCAATTCCATTGAAACTGGGATGTTGAATGAAACGTAAATAAAAACAGAATCCAATGATTTGCAAATCCTGTTTAACCTATATTTAACTGAATGCACTATAAAGACAAGATATTTATCCTTCAAACTGATAAAGTCTATTGTTTTATTTGCAAATATTCACCTGCAACATGTTCCTAAAAAGCTGGGACAGGGTCAACAACAGACTGGGAAAGTTGAGGAATGCTCCAAAAACACCTGTTTGGAACATTCTACAGGTGAACAGGTTCATTGGAAACAGGTGAGTGTCATGATTGGGTATAAAAGGAGCATCCCTGAAAGGCTCAGTCATGGTTCACCACTTTGTGAACAACTGCGTGAGCAAATAGTCCAACAGATTAAGAATGATTCTCAATGTACGATTGCAAAGAATTGGATTTCATCAGTCCATAATATCATCAAAAGATTCAGAGAATCTGGAGAAACCAACATTGAATGCCCGTGACCTTTGACCCCTCAGGCAGCACTGCATTAAAAACCAACATCATTGTGTAAAGGATATTACCACGTGGGCTCAGGAAGACTTCAGAAAACCATTGTCAGTTAACACAGTTCATCACTACATCTACAAGTGACAGTTCAAACTCTACCATGCAAAGACAAAGACATATATCAACAACACCCAGAAACACCGCCGGCTTCTCTGGACCCGAGCTCATCTGAGATGGACTGACGCAAAGTGGAAAAGTGTGCTGTGGTCTGACGAGTCCACATTTCAAATTGTTTTTGTAAATCATTGACGTGGTGTCCTCCAGGCCAAAGAGGAAAAGGACAATCTGGATTGTTCTCAGGTCAAAGTCTCAAAGCCAGCATCTGTGATGGTATGGGGGTGTGTTAGTGCCCATGGCATGGCTAACTTGACCATCTGTGAAGGCTCCATTAATGCTGAAAGGTACATACAGGTTTTGGAGCAACATATGCTGCCATCCAAGCCACGTCTTTTTCAGGGACGTAAAGACACACTCTGCAAGTTACAACAGTGTGGCTTCGTAGTAAAAGAGTGCGGGTACTAGACTGGCCTGCCTGCAGTCCAGACCTGTCTCCCATTGAAAATGTATGGAACATTATGAAGCATAAAATACGATGCTTATTGAGTGTTGTTAAAAGGAAAGGTGATGGGACACAGTGGAAACATGACTCTGTCCCAGCTTTTTTGGATATATTTGCAAAAGAAACCCAATAAAGTTTATCAGTTTGAACAGTAAATATCTTGTCTTTGTAGTGTATTCAGTTGAATTTAGGTTAAAAAGGATTTGTAAATCATTGTATTCTGTTTATATTTACATTTCACACAACGTCCCAACTTCATTGGAATTGGGGTTGTGTGAAATTTCATCATTAAGGTGGATGTTTTGTTACCTTTTTTCCACAGAAAGGAAAAAAAAACCCACAGCTGCTTCGTTGGCTTTCCACTCGGTCCCGTTCCCTCAGAGTGGAATCAATGGTCTGAGCCCAGAGCAAACTTTTACCAAACAGAACACGAGCTCATTTTGTGTAGCCTGCGCGGGCAAAGTGTTTCCTTTCTTCTGTTTGTTGTGTTGCTGCAGGTCTTGATCGAGTGAAAACAGGTGTGCTTGATTGCATCCTTGACATAATGACGCCGCGGTTGAAGTGATTGAGGAGAGGGAATTGTGAAACTGGATGGAAAAGTTTCTTTTGTGCTTCTGTTAGCTTATTACGACTTGTTCATGTTTATTCGAACAGTTTTTCATCCAAACTTATGAAATCCTTGGCTATTTCTCTGAAAATAAGTAAACGAACGCCCCAAGTTAGCTTGAGAAGAAACAGGCAGCAGATGTGAGAAAAAAATGGTGGATCCTGTTGGAAATTAGACTGCCAGACATCTGATGCACTTTTAATCCTTCTATGAAACAGTTTTTATATCGCCTTCCTTCACTCTATGCACTTATCGTCTTTCATATTCCACTATAGGGATCTTGAAGCCTGAATGCAAAATGAAGCACTAAAAGTATTTAATAACTCGCAAGGCCACTGCTTTAAATCAAAGCACGCGCCACTAAAACCTCCAATTATTCCATTAACTCAGCCTATAACACTGTGTACATACACCATAAAAGTAATGATCTACTGCGGTGTTACGCGCCTGTTTTTGAAATAAAGCAGACATTCCTGCGATAAAGCCGGTCATGCCAATCGTATGGACTCGGAGGAGTGCAGCAGAGCTCAGAGGTCCCTCCCACGCGCTGTGATTTGCAGCTCTGGATGTTTTGGAGACAGCTCAGATGGACACGGATGGTAGAAAAGAAGGTTAAGAGAACAAAATCAAAGCGACGTCGTGTTGCTGAGCTGGATTTTTTTCAGCTTTTGTACTCCTCTCCATTCATTTGCATGTATGGGGTTTAATTAAAATGAGATTCAAACACTAGCTCTGCATGTTTTTCTTGAATAGAGACGCAGCTCTGCATCAAAGTGGAAATGTCTGCTGGCCTGTCTCTCCTCGCTTTAGTCTCGTAATAAATAGCCTGAAGCAGCCTCTCTATTGCTATATGTAGCATTTTTTTTTTTTCCAGAGACGTAGCCTTGGATCAGGCCTCTTTTGGGGTCATGTTGTTCCGGCCGGTGTGTATTGTTTTTTCCCACCTTCGGGATATTTGAACCTTGGCACCGTGTTTTGCTGAAACTTGCTGATTGCTCCTCGCGCAGGGTCAGGGAGGGAAATCACACAAGAAGCGGAATTACATTACGGCTTATTTGGAGGCCACGAGGTTTCGCGGGAGCCATCCATCAAAAAGGTTTGAGTTGTTTTTCGGAGCCCATAAAGAGGCGATTCTGCACACACTGCATAGTCTGGGGTTTGGGTTTCCGCTGAGCGCATCAAGTATACGGCACGGAGCTGTTTGCACATGGACTGGGCCAGCGGGTCGGGTTCAGGGATCACCAGGTTGGGACTGCAGCTCCGGGAGGTGAAACACTTAAACATGCATATTTATAACAAAAGTGACCCTGTGCTATCCAAATGTTTTGCATATTTTTAACTAAATACAGCCTCAGCCTGTAACCACTTTGCAACCCTCCCAACATCTTCAGCCTTCAAACGTATGTATCAAAGTAAATGAGTGAGGATGAGCATCAAGCGTGATCCTGACGACACAGATCTGTCCTGCTAGGGATGAGCCGGATATTCGTTTCAAACGAGTATTCATTACAGATAATGCATTTTTGCCGAGTCCGAGCACAACACAAGTTTATTTTAGGATAAATCGTATCTGTGCTAAAAGAATCCTCATTGGGTATCAACAACTACTGTCTTCACTCTTCATGCTCTGTGATTGGCCAGTCATACACAGCACACCCCCCCTCCCTGCACCCACATGCTGCAGCGAGGAGGTGCCTGCTCTCCTCTTTCACACACACACATACAGGCAGCGAGTGACAGCGACTACTTCTCTTGCTTGCTTGAGTTGACTGTAGTTTACGTTGCTCTAATCTCTGTACTACTCACTCAGTTTTCTTCTGCTCGTCTCTATTGAGGTTTGTATGGTATTTAAAGTTACTCTAGTTACAATGCCTCTTGCTTCAATTCGGGACCGTTTTTTTAAGGTTTTCATTGTCTCACATCTCTTTAGTTCTTTCTTTATATTTAAAGTTACTTGATTAACTGTTTTGCAACGTACACGCAACGCATTTGAAGGCTTAAAGCTGTAAACTCCTTGTGTCGCGTGTTCCCCTAGTTTCTCCACGCCGGTCTTTTTTTTTTTTTTTTTAACTGGCTGCGTGATTTTAGTTTGGCTGCTGAGAAAGTTAGTTGGAAAGCTTTGCCCATTCTGAGCAGTGTTTTTGAAAATACAGTGAACAACAAGGCACATTTTTGATTTTTTTGCCACTGAATGTTTGCAAAAAATCACCCATTAAATTTACACAGATCATAAATAAAGAGACAGCCTTCACACCACTACATACACATTTTACCAGTTGTACATAAAACAAAGCTGAAAATAAATATAACCATTTCAAATCAATTCTTGCCAGTTTCAGACTTAAAATAATGTTCAGATTTAAGTCCCGCCTATTTCCGGACAAAACACACCCACCTCTGGTTTAGGCCCCGCCCCCTATGAGTACAGATACAGATACAGATAATGGTGTACTCGCTCATCCCTACGTCCTGTATAGCCAACACTTCCTGCTTCACCTCAAACATGCACGCTCTGTTTCCCACCCTCACTTTGTGAACATTTTTGGTACCAATGTAGGTACCACTTTATATTAACTAGCTGCAGTGCTGTGAGCTCTCAGGGCCAACAACGTCACTTTATAAACACATATCTGTGTGCGAGGGAGCGATTCTACCACGTGTGTGAAGTTTCTCTCCAAAGTTAACTTGTAGCTTCATATTTCAGCACGGACTGAATAAATGACTTGGATGTGACGAACGACTTCACGCTTGAGCGTGAGCTGACAGTGAAATCAAAAGTTATTACGACAATGAGGGACATAACTCAAGCAGCAGCAGCAGCAGCGGCACAACAGTTTTTCTTCGTACTTGCTTGATTATAATCACACAATTTTCTTGACATATGCTCCATGATTGAGTCGGCGTGGTTGATGTGCTGCACGCCCCGTTTTTTTTTTCTCTTTAAAAGTCATGAAGGCACACTTAGGCGGATCAAACGGCATCTCGTGTGCTCAGGTTCTCATTAATAACAGGGCATGTCCTCAGATTCTGTCAGGCACACACACACACAGCAAGTCATGAGCGTCCTAATGGTGCCTCGTGATGCACGGCACAAGAGCGGGGCCACATTTCACTCTTTGGACTTCTTTATGCCCTCGGATGGTTTTACATCACGTCTCGGCGTTCGCACATCTACAACTATTATCCCCTTCATCTCAATAAAAGTTTCAATTACGGGACAGAGATTGGATGGGATAAATGGGCCGTGCGGGTGAAATACTGTACACTCATATTCTGAGGGGAAAAAAAAAAGAGAGACACACAGAGAGGGAAAAAAAACAAGATGTGAATCACGTCTGGAAGTTGGAACGAGGATGCACAAAAACACACACGCACACACATCGTCGTGCACATACCAGTGTGTTTAAGCTTAATGAAAGTCTTGCAAATGAAGTGGAACAGAAGCGCTTGTGATGCAAGAGAAATTTCTGATAAATTCGAGGCAATTAAAGCGTCCGTGATTGGCTATCGTGTGTGAAGAAGCGTGCGGCTGATGTATATTTACCAAGAAGCGTGCAGGGAGAAGAGATTAAATGTGTGGCTTTTTCGTGGTTTACAATTAGATATTAATTTTGCATCAAAAGATGAGACTTCTGCATTGGAAAAAAAGTGGGAAATTCAGATTATAGCTGAATAAAAAGCCAGATTCCTTCCAAGACGTTGGGTAATTCATCTCCTACAGATCCAAGGACACATGTATGTATAGATTAGCCTTTGTCTCTCAGCTGCGTGCCGTTGTGTTGCTTAACGTTACAAAAACAGAAGGATTTCTGCAGGAAAAGAGGAGGAACGAAATTCAACAGCTTTTGTAGAGCAGCTAGACACGGCCAGCGTGAAGCCCCGGGATAGGACTTTAAATCTTAATGTTCAAAAAGTGAGAGATATTGCAAGGCTGCCGGAAAGCGTTTTAAGTGAATCTGACACAACAAAGTTGGAAATCCGCGAGGGCCGCGTTGCATCTCAACGAGAGCGACGAGGAGCGGGCGGAGAGGGGGGGGGGGGGGTGAAAAAAAGTGATGTGTGAGCAAACAAAGAGAGCTCCTAATTCTTCGCTCGACTCTTTAAAAACAGGCTGCGGACCTGCAGTTTTTGTATGCAATCAAAGGATGTGAACCTGATTACAGGATCAAAGGTGTGAGAGCGTCTCTCTTCAAACAGAATTTATGAGAAACACTTAAAATATGAACATAAATCATTCATGAACGGAGCGGGAACGCATCCTCTTCTGAGAAGAGAATTGTTTCAAGCCCCCATACAACATATTAATCATCTCATAATTAGCCTTAGCCTTATTAAGCTGCTTGTAATTAGCTTAGCGTATTCTAGTTCAGGAAGAAGACATCTAAGGCCTAGATGACCATTACAACAGGAAGTCCTGTGTCCCTGAATTCCACAGCTCCTCAATACACATTGAAACATCCACTCACGGACTCTTTTTAAGGCTTATTCCCAACATTCTGCTGCACAGCAGATAACAGGCCATTAAAATCTGTGTCTTCATTTTATTTCTTCTGCCTGTAAGTGATGAGAAGTTGCTATAACTGGGTAATTAGTGGTCTTTATTTCCTGTTTATGCCCCATTTGTTGGCCAGTGATACCAAACTGGTTCTGTGTAACCATGGTCACATTGTTTACACATGAGAGCAGCTGTTAGCAGCCTACAGAATGTGGATGCTAACCGGTGCTAGGCCATGTGTTCCCTACAAGCTGAGGAGAAGGAGGCGAGGACGACTTGCTGAGTTAAGAAGAGATGTCGTCGACCTCTCCTTCCATTCACCGATATGTGGAATATAAGATCTATCTTCAATCAAATGGACGAGCTAGCAGTGCTAAAAAAACACCAGAGGGAATACAGGCAGAGTAGCATCATGCTGTTCACAGACACAGCTGCCCTCTGGACCCTGTGGACCCTGTGGAACGGTTGGCTTCCAGGAGAATGATGGCCAAGCTGTTGTCTCTGATGGACAACATCTCCCACCCCTTTCAGTCGACTCTTTAGACCATTTTTCTTTTCATTTTCATTTGACCGATCTTCCCACAGAATATCGTTTTTCAGACTCTGAAACTACCAAAATAAAGAGTAGGCTCTCTTCTTTCATCTCTCTACCTGTATTTTAACAAAGAACTAAGAATAATCACCTCTTTGATCCTCTCCATGATCTCTGCTGTCTTTTCTCACGATCGTGACACTCTCTTTCTCCCTCTGAAGTACCGCGACACATGCTCTGTTCGAATATGAGCCGTCTGAACTTTTCAGACTTGCAACGTCTCGCCATGTCTCTGTCATCTCTTATCTTCTTCTTCTCACCCAAAAGAGCACCTCTGCCCCCTGCAGTAGACTACAAGCCAGACACCACCAATCCCTGAAATAGATAAGTGACGTCTGTAGACGCATAAAATGGTTGTAACTGAATCGACGTCAGCGGCAGCCGATGAGTTAACATAGATGGTTTTTTTTTAGTACTTTACACTTTCTCATTGCACTTCATTGCAATCAGATTTAAATATGTTTACAATGTTAATTTTTCATTAAATATATATATATATATATATATATATATATATATATATATATATATATATATATATTTGTGTGTGTGTATATATATATATATATAAATATATATATATATATAAAATGACAAATTAACGTTTTAAACATTTAAATCTGATTGCAATGAATGTATATATATATATATATATATATATATATATATATATATATATATATATATATATATATATATATATATTCGTGTCGTAATTTCTTTAAATTGTTTATTTCTGGGGCCAAAGAAAGAGAGACATGAGCAACTGCAGTTTTCTACACACACTCCTTACCTTCACTTTCAACACCCAGAGCTGCTGCTCGGGTTGGACTCATTATTTCCTCCTCTGCCTGAATCAGCTGAAATCCATTCATTCAGACCAACTTTCTCCCCTCCCACCATCCATCTGCTCCGCCACCTTTCCTCCCTTTGATTTCCCTCATGTGCCTCCATTCTTTATACCGTCCACCGCTCGCTCTCCTGTTGCTAATCCCTGTTTGAATTAAGACCACGGGGACATCAGCATGCTCCTGAACTGTAGAAATCCATTAGCATCAGTGTTAACGCCAGGCCACTGTCTGCTCATTAAGGCCCAGATCCCTGTCTGGCTGACTGAGGATCTCTGGGTCGGCTTCATGCTGACGGACACTGAAGCTGGAGCTGCACAGCCGCCGTCTGCTCACCGCCTCGGGGAGAGGAGACAGGGAGGGAGAGCGGGGAGGGTTCCTCTTGGATTACATAAGTCAAAAGTCACAATCGAGCGGCACGAGTGGGTCTGCTTCATAAGAAGCCAGCAGTGTGGGAGTGTGAGTGTTCATGCGGCTTTCAACTATCCTCCTGAGATGATCCTTGCTTCCTGTGGCGACATTTTCTTATCCACTCACACTGGAAAAGACGCGGTTCATTTTGGGTAGTGTCCTGTTTATGAGAGCACAGAAGTAAACACTGAAAGATTCATCAGGATGGGGGAAAAAAAAACATGTTGATATTAAACCAGAGAGAAAGAATCAGAGGAGCATTCAGAAGCTTTAGGCTTCATAGGTGTCCTGGATGCTTTTAGAGGAACACTCTGAGGACCAAAACAAGCCCGCAACTTATTATTAACTGAGACGATAATGAAATCACAAACATTATACTGGAGTTCAAAGTGTCCGCATCAAATCTCTTCAACAACTCTTCATATTATTCAACACGGGGACTATTCATCCATTCAACAGATAATTAACTGCCCTGTGTTCCTGCAGGAATAAAAGAGGCGATCAAACTACAACTTCACGTTAAGCTGGGTGTACTAAGCTCTAATATCCACTAAAGCTGAACTCTACACTTCCTGATCCCACAACCCCGAAACAGTGAGAACATCCTCCACTGATGCACTCATCTAAATAACCTTGGCTGGTATTATGAATGACTTCCTGCTTGAATCGGAGATTATATTTGTAAAGACAGCAGCGGGGATAAAGAGATTTTGTTAGATCTGCTTCGAGCGTTCGGGTGCAGGTGTGAAGGTAAAAGGAGATTCTTGAGGAAGGAAGTCTGCACGGAGTGTGTGCGGGCTTATTAACAGGCGCACTGTTCATTTATCCAAACATGGCTTCTGCAATTACAACTCACTGACCTTTACAGAAAAACCCTGGAATGATGGGATGTGGAGACTTTTCCAGGACCTTCACCTCTGAGGAGAAAGTGGGCTAATAACAGGCCAGTGTTCCCCATCAGTTATCTCCAAAGGTGTGAGCTCAATCAGTGCATTAGCACACCAGGAGAGTACATCCTCCTTTATGTGCATTACACACAGGATGCATTTTGCACAATGTGGGGACTGAAAGGACGCACATTCAAGATTTCATCCATTACATCGATGCAGCTTGAGTACCTGTGATTGGCCAATTTGCAGCACTTAAATCCCGTTTGGTTCATGATCTGAGGGATGTTTTTATCCATCATCCTCTACAAACATTAGTGGGCCATGATAAAACATCTTCAGCCGACTCAGTGAGGCGGTTTTTGATTATCACACAGACTGTAGCGGTTTAGTCCAGGACATGAGGTAAAAATAAAACCATTATGATGGCATCTTTTTTAAATTCTGTCTACTGCTGGTCCCCACTGTGTTTGCCAATTTGTTTTTTTCCCTCATCCAACGAGGCAATCTGCCGCCTCATGCATGAGATAAACAAATCTTTGCACTTAGGTCCGGTTTGATGCCAAACTTCCTAAAAAGACAATGTGGCATCTATCCAGTGATGTAAACAGTGAAATCTCATGATAGTTGAGTAATACGTGCCATCAATTTTTCTGCTATTTCACCAAAGAGAAGCTCGTAATGCAGCAGAGAAAGACCAGTAAGGTTTTTTCAGGGCCGATACTGATACTGATTATTACTAAGGACGCCGATAACCGATATTTGGAGCCGATATTCATTTGTGGTAAAAGTGAAAATATTGGCCTCAAAGTTTTAAATAATACAAATCCCAACACTAAACTTTGTTTAAATCCAATTAAGCATGTTTATTAAATAGCTTCCAGGCTCATCATCATGTCTCACAAAGTTTAAATTTACACAAATTTATATAGATGAATAAATAAATAAGCGTTGTGGCTCCTGCATGCAACCAATCAGACAGAGCTGTGGGTTGGTTAATGCTGGAGACAGGGTTATGACTGCAGGTGTAACTGTGCAATGGCAGGTGTCACTAAACAATTAGCTGGTTTCACTGTGCGATTGGCAGGTGTATCTGTGCAATTGGCATATGTCACTAACAGAATGGTAGGTGTCATTGTGTGATTGGCATATGTCACTAACAGAATGGCAGGTGACATTGTGCAATTGGCAGGTGTCACTGTGTGATTGGTAAATGTCACTAACAGAATGGCAGGTGTCATTGTGCGATTGGCAGGTGTCACTGTGTGATTGGCATATGTCACTAACAGAATGGCAAGTGTCACTGTGAGATTGGCAGGTGTCATTGCGCGATTGGCAGGTGTCATTGTGTGATTGGCAGGTGTCATTAAGCAATTGGCAGGTGTCATTGTGTGATTGGCATATGTAACTAACAATGGCAAGTGTCACTGTGCGAATGGCAGGTGTCATTGTGTGATTGGCAGGTGTCATTAAGCAATTGGCAGGTGTCATTGTGTGATTGGCATATGTAACTAACAATGGCAAGTGTCACTGTGTGAATGGCAGGTGTCATTGTGTGATTGGCAGGTGTCATTAAGCAATTGGCAGGTGTCATTGTGTGATTGGCAGGTGTCATTAAGCAATTGGCAGGTGTCATTGTGTGATTGGCATATGTAACTAACAGAATGGCAAGTGTCACTGTGCGAGTGGCAGGTGTCATTGCACGATTGGCAGGTGTCATTAAGCAATTGGCAGGTGTCATTGTGCCATTGGCAAGTGTCATTGCGTAATTGGCAGGTGTCATTGGGCAATTGGCAGGTGTCACTGTGCAATGGGCATATGTCACTAACAGAATGGCAGGTGTCATTGTGCGATTGGCACATGTCACAATGATACCTGCCATTCTGTAAGTGAGACTCGCAGGTATCATTGTGCAATTAGCAGGTGGCAGGTGGCCCTGAGTGTCAGTGGCATACCTTAATCCTCTTTTGGATCTTGGCCCTACTGCCAGAGGGAGAGGCACGGCTGTATCAGATTTAAAATAACTCAGTTTTAAATTGATCTTTCATTGGCCGTTGGATTAAAAAAAAGGCAGATGCAGATATGCGTCAAAATGCTGATTTACACATGAAAACCTTCCACAGTTCAACCATTCAAAGTTTACAGATTTTGTGTCATCTGAAGATACTCATCCCATTGTAATTCCAGTCTGAGTCAGTGTGCCACATTACATAAGTGGGCAGTCCAGCCCAGCGGTGTCTGAGCTGGTTATTTGTCTGTTTCTTTTACTTGTAACTCCCTCCCTGACATGACATGCCCTTGCATCATGAAACTGGTATTTCTGCTGCTGTCTCTGGCTGCAGAGTCAGTCCAGCGTAATGACATTTGCACACTTCATTTAAACTTGGCACATGTGCTTGCAGAGCTGCTGTAAATGCTCCGTTTCTTATGGTTTTACATGACCTTATGTAATTGCTAAATTTTCCAAACCTGCACGCTGATGAAAAGATTAAATCAGCTGCGTGTGTGTCAGCAGACACATTTGGGTGCAGGGAAGAGCCTTTTTTTCTTTTGACTTCACCTTATTAACACTTATCCTGCACATGAAGTAACACAGCAGCACTACCTGCCATCAGCTGATGGTGCTCCAGCTGCACTGTACATGCTGCTCCATGTGCCATATGGAGCCAATTAAAGGAGGTTCCACTGCCAGGGCCGGTATCTTACATGCAGCGCAATGACACAACGCTCCCAGAAGAAAAAGGGCTTTCTTTAAAGTTCACCAACTTATTTTCACTCCAGCTACTGAAAACACTCTCACAGCAGCACAAACTTGAATTTGCAAGTTCTGAATGTGACACATGATTAATGTATCTTTCAACATTTGTGGTTTGACTGCAGGAGTGGCTTTGATTTCTCATTTAGAACTGCTCCTCAGTGCGTAACTCAACTGCACTCGCCTCAGGACTATTGACCATTTATCACTGTCTTAAGCCTGCCAAGTGGGCTGCCACAGCTGTCTCCCACGCTAACTGTCACTGTGTGCTGATGATCTTCATGTGTGCCCATTACTTCTTCATTTACATCCTTTCTTTTTGAGACTGAAGCCGAGCAAATCCTGAGAGTCACTCAGTCAATAATATTGTCCCTGGCGGGTCGATCGCAGGCGCAAAGACAGTTAAATCACAAGTCTTATTATAGGGAAGGGGAGAGAGTCTGTCTGACACCCATGTGGGGAAGTTTGCAGCCTGCTTGCTATATTTACTCCCCACAACATGCAACCGGCTGAAACATGAAGGGTGATGAGCGCGGAGCTAAATGAGGTGGATGGAACAGGCTGCAGCTATCGCGCCCTGATAGAATTATTCAGCGCTGAATCGTTGATGTCTTGGATAATTGCGCATTTCCATGGATACAGTCCCGCCGAACGTGCCCCGCTCTCAAGCTGGAGATGGGGGGGGATTAAAACAGGTGAGAAACGCAGGGGAAACTTTGCACAGCCAGCCTCGCTCTGACGGATGCAGATTGCAGGAGGCTGTAGCTTCGGAATAGCGGCGTTAGCGAGTTGAACAGAAGTGCGACTGTGAGTTTGCACTTTATTTCCTCACTCCACGCTGGGATGGGCACCACATGCTGGTTCCAGCGAAAAGTCTGCTCTGTTAAATAAAACCCATGTGAGGTGGACTGCTTCAGTAGATACAGTTGTGAGCGTATAAACCACGAACCAATTACTGACACAACTTAAAGTGCGCTTACTTTAGCACATTAGCAACATTCCATTTTTCAAATAAGATGGTTTTAGCCAATCATGGTATACTGGGAAGCCGTAAATGGAGTCTATCTTTGTGGAAAGTGGATAAGAAGTGTCTTTGAATAGGAAGGAATAGTATGGAATAAAAAGAGCCAAGAGATGGCTCTTTGAACACATCTAGTTAGCTTCAAATGCATCAATAGGCCCTCCTCTTGACTCAGGCGGTAAATTAAGGGGCAGGGCCCATTTTCATCAGCGCAAGCCTTAACAGAAATTCTCTCAAGCGTGGAACCGAGCGGCCTGATGGGTTCTCAGGCTGAAAGTGTCGAAGAACAGGAGAGGAGGAGGAGAGTGGATTTTTTTTCTTCCCATGTAATGCAAATTGAACATAGATGAAGCGTATGTGCGCCGCAGAAATCTGACCCAAGGTCTGAGGAAATGTAAGGAAGGAAATGTAAGAGAGCTGAGGTAAGGTGTTGCCAGGGTAAAGATTTTCGCAGAGAAAGTACGGCGAGCGAATAATCACTGATTCCATCATTCCCTTTGAAAGGGAGGAGGTGGGTGATAAAAACCCCACCAAAAAAAAAAACAGAAGGAAGAACGCCATATTCCATCATTATGGCCTGCAAAAGTGAAACATTCTTGGTTTTTGAGTAATTTTGAATCTAATAATGAGGTTTAGAAATATCCCATAAAGTCTTATTGTGTTCCTCCGATGAGTTCCAATGATGCTGAATTCATCTAACAGCTGGGGCCCGCCGAATGTAACCTGCAAGGACTCATTTGGTGTCGAATATCAATTCAATGCTCAAATGCTTTTCTGAAAGTAGGGGCAATTAACGGGCTAATTATCAGGACCGTGGAGAACATTGTAATCAGGGAAAGGAGCTTAAATGAAGTAGCGTTGTCAACGTCGGATGAGGTGAGCGAGAGAGCGGGAGGAACGTCTTTGGACTCGACCTTTTCCCAGAAACTTGTGAATGTGATAAAGTTTGTCTGGAGCTGTTGTAAGGTTGCATAATTTAATCGCACTAATTTGCTGAGACTTTATCTGTTTTGCATAATAATTCATTGAAGATTTTTTTTGGGGGGGTCGCAAGAGCCTGGAGCCACACGAGCATCTGTGATTGGGTATCATGGGACTTTGGTGCTCATCTGTGAAGTTTTCGCTTAACAAGTCAGTTCGACCATCCTGACGTTAGCGTTGAGCTCAGTTTTGCTGTTAGTGTGCTTTTATTATTACACTCAAATCAGGAGATTTCATACTTTTCTAGTGTTGAGTGAGAATCGGATCTCTGCATGGGCTCTTCCATGGAGCTAACGGAGCAGCACCCACCACCCCTCATTAACCGACTTTTCTTTTGATCTCCTGCCAAATGACACCAGAGCGAGGTGAAAAGTTTACAGCGGGGTGGAGAATGCATCTATTAAGGCTTTAATGAAAACATTTGACCAGTCCTGGCACAGCACCAGGACTGGATACAATGCAAATATATACCGAACCCAAAGGGAAGACGAAATCCCCTTCCTGGAAGGTTAAGTCTGGAGACAGATGTTTTACATACATGTGTCTCATGAGGGATACCAATGAATTATTACATATTTAAAGCCCAGGATGTTGCATTATGTATTTTTACAGCTTGTCTGCAGAATAACTCGGCAGTTTCAGAAAATGACGTCAAACCGACCATGCAACTGACATTGAATCCAGCTGTAAACTTAGTTGTAATAATTGTATCTTCTCTTACAGCATCTGCAAGCCTGATATAAACCATTTAAAGATGTCTGTTTTTATGCAGTCGGCTCTGACAAAGTCACAGACCGACACTTACAGTGTTGCTGGGGTGGAACGTTCGCAAAAATGGTGCAAGAAGACATAAAAGTGACCCTGACCTTTATCAAACACAACAGAATCTGTTCATTTGTCCAAGATGTGCTTGTATAAAATTTTAACAAGGTGTTGCCAAGAAAGTGTGATCCCAAGAATTTAATGAGGATAATGAAAAGAATGGGCTTTTTACAGAGAAGCTATGGTGGCTCTCTGGACCAAAAAATGTCATGGCCTCATTAGTTAATACCATTCAACTTTTGGCTAAGTTGTGTCAAAATAAGCTTTGTAATAAAAAAATATGACCAAGGGCCAATCGCTAAATGTTGGACAGGAAAAAGTACCACTAGCCAACATTAGGGCTGGATGATTATGGCAAAAATAATCAGTTGACATCATCATAAAGATGAGCACACATTTTCGCAACAGAAGCAGCTTTTAGCTCCATTCATTCAGACGAGTTCTTGTTCTTTAAACGCTAAATTCAAACTGTGAGCAGCATAAAAATGTCCGGTTATTCTGTGGTTGGTTGTCAGAAACGATACAACACCACAGAGTCAACTTCTATGGAGTTCAGAGCGTCACAGAGCAACTGGTGTTTGGAGTAAAGAGTGACCGTGCTAACTGGTGACTCTCAACTGAACGTGTCACCAGTTAACAGGAGTTATCTGCAGCTGTGTTATTACCGTATTGGCCCGAATATAAGACGACCCTGATTATAAGACGACCCCCTCTTTTTCAAGACTCAAGTTTGAAAAAAGACTTTTTGAACACCAAATTTAATTTTTATACAGAAAATAATTACAGTACATCTGAAAGAAATTATTTTGCCTCATTCAAATCATGCAAAAACTGTCTATCACATCTTATCATAACTTCTCCTCAGCTGCCGGTTAACCTGGCTGATCTTCGACCCACTTCTCTCCAGATCGTCGCTACGTTTCTCCATTTTTGTTATCTCTTCTCTTATTTTCTTCTCTTTTCTTTCTTACCGCTATTTTTTATTTTTCTTCTTCGTGACAGGGGTTCGCCGAACTTAAGACGACCCCCGCTTTTGCCAATACGGTAAACGCGTCTTCTTTATCCAACCTCAGTTAACCAGGTTTGAGCACCAATAATCAATATTAACTGCTGATATTCTACATCCAGTTTTTACCAGAGGAAATAAGTGAACCTTACTTGTTTTTCTTCAATTATAATGTTTTTATTATCACCATCCTAGCCAACATCTTAAATGTTGCTTTATGAGTTCCCATTTCTTTACACTGTACATCTCTCTTCACGTTTGTACATCCGGCTGATTTAAGCTTCATCCCTCTTAAATTTATGCAGATAATAAAGCACCGGGGACACAATTAAGCCGACAGGTACGTGTGGCTTTGGCTGCTCTAAAGAGGCTAAGTGTGCAGGATAATACGATCTGCTTGGTTACTCGCTCTCTGCAGCTGGCCCTCCACATGGGGAGCATCATTTATCTTTTGATGGCACATACACTGACCCTGCCGTAGCGTGTTGGAGTAAACTGAAGTTGTCCAGTGTTCAGACAGCATACAGCGTGGCAGTACGTGATAATTATGCCCCTTTTGCTGGAGCATAGATATTAACAATGCAAATTTCCCCACTATGATACTCTGGAGCCAAAGTGAATGTATTTACAATGCAAATGAATGTAATGAATAAAAAAAAAGGGTGTTACATTAGTGCACAATTAATCAAATCTGTGCTTGATTAAACTTTGAGGCTGAGCAAACAGATTATTTCAAACGCTTTGCGGTTGATTTGGCATTGTGTGGGTCGTGTTTGTACGAGCGACGGTTTTCGAAGCAGGCGGTTTGAGAAAAAGAGGCTTTTCAACCGCGGGAATGGGGAACTTTTTCGAAATTCTTATTTTGACTCAAGAGTCAAGGCTTCGCCGCTCTGCAAATGAGGTCCTCAAGGCAGAGAAATACAGACCCCGGATCATTATTTACAGCACATCACTGATTGTTTTTTTTTTTCTTTTTTGTTCCGTATATTGAATCACAAGTGGCACTTCAGTGATAAAAGACCTTCCCCTGCTGGGATCAATAAAGTAATACTGCTTCTACTAATACATTACAGATGCTGCTTTTTCCTTATGTTAGAGCGCTACAGTACCACGGTTGGGAATTGACTCATGGGGTCTTGCTGTGAGTTATGTGTGTCCATGAAAAGCTCGAACTGGCTGGACTGTATTTAAAAAGAACTAACTACAAATGCCTCACAGCGTCTACATGTACTGATTAGGGATTAGTGTTATTCCATACAGGTCAAGATTGTATTCAGCTGGGTGGGGATATTGAGCTCTCTTGATGTGTAACTTTTTCCTTACTATGGTGGTCCAAGGTTGAATAGCAAGTGTGTGCCCATTCATTATCTCATGCTGTCCACGTTTTCTCTTAATGCTTGGAAATATTGATTGTGAATGTTTAATAAGCCCAGATAAATTCAGCGTAAACAAACACAGTTTCAGCAATGAAAATACAATTATGGCTCCATCATGGAGCCTTATTCCTGCGTGTTTGTTTCTATCTACAAAAATCCCCCAAGTCATTATAAGACAGCGGGGACGAGGGGAAGATGTACTTTGTTTGACTAAAGTCGCTATCAGGCCCTGCATATGAATAAGTCACTTTCCATCCAGATCAGCATGCCTCTTGGACGCCCCCATCGCTGTCTCATCAGCATTCAGACAAAGTGAGTCAGACACTTCCTGGTATAGAAAACTGTCTGCAACACTTAATGTCATTACGGAAACCCTGCGCCGACTGGATGTTTGCACAGTAAATTGGTACGAATCTTTCTTTTTTTTACCAGACAGATTGGTCACGGGGTCCAGACTGGGGCAGAGCGTTATACTCTGCTTGAAGACAATCTGATGAGTATTCAATCAATCAATTAGATACCAAAGAGCAGGTCTAGACCACACTCTTTATACGCCAAACATCAAGAGGAAGCCAGTCTAAAGGCTTCCAATGGCAAGAAAAACCTCAAGCATTGCCAGACTCATTGGTCAACGACCATCTGCTGTGATCGGAAAGGCCAGGACAATGAGACGAAACTTGAATTACTGGCATGAACGTGCGCCAAGTTTCAGTTTTTATGCGAAGAAGATAATGCTTAAGAGCTCTGGGATTTGAATGGTTGTATACTGGAGGATTCATCCTTCCAGTTCCAGCCATTTCTCGACTGTTTCTCCGAGCTCTTCCCATTGTAAACATTGATTTAAGTAGCAGTAATGAGGCTGACTCACCGTAACGCAGGCTCCCCTCTGTGAAACACCCCCGTTTTCTCATTTGGGAGTAAAAGCAGAAGGCACATACTTGTCTTGTAATTGATTATAAAGCAGCTTACTCACACACCCATGTGATATCACATCTGGCTTCTCAGGCGACAATTCAATCGAGCAGCCAGATCCCAATACGTGCGGTTTATGTAAGTCGGAGGAATCCTTAATGAGCTTTGAAGAGTTCATAATAAAGGTTTCTCATTTAATATATTCTTCAAGATGAAGAAAGTCTCAGGTCTCTTCTGTGCTGTTAAACTTTCTTATTTTTTTTATGTTTTTTTTCTTTTCTTCACAGACATCCCAAGGATAATATGGCTGGTACCCATTTGAATAATTGCTGCATATATTTTGGAATACCTCACAGGGGCTTTTCAGGGCTTTGGTGACAGTGTTTTCCATAAAGAGCTGGAGCTTTTTCAAAAGAATAATAATAAAAAAAAAAACACATTCAATTTAATGCTTCTCAGATGTTATTCTTATGGCCAAGGACAGTCCGACAATTATTTCTGAACAAAAAAATATATTTGCTTTGAATATGAAACAAGATCTTTTCGAATTTAACCTCTTGTAACAACAAAACAACAATTAAGAAGAAAAGGAGATGTGACAGCTGTTTGAACGAAACTTTCTCAGTCCCTTTTTTTCTGCCTTTAAAGGAACGAATAAAAAAAGCGACTAAACCATTTCCAGCTGCCCATCAGATAAAGTCAAACGAACTCTAAATACAACCCTCTCTTCCTGGCAGAGAACTTCTTCTTCCTTAAAGGCCTGAAAAAAAGAATCCGTCCACGATCATTCAGCACACAGTAATTATCGGTCTATTTTGAACTCCACTTCCTTGGAAAAAAGCAGTCTTTAAGCAGATAGGTTATCTTGAAATGCACCACATCTTTGAAAAAGCTTCATTCTGGGCTGTGGGCCCACAACAACATCACACACACACACAGAAGTTGTGAAGGAAGCGTGTGATTTAAGAACGAAAACCAACTTCTAGTGGCTGTGTTTTCACTCTGCTGAACCTGACCACTTAAATTCTGTTTGATGCGCCACATTAGTAGACTCGCCTGCTGAGTTTTTTAATTGGTTTGGATTACTTCTACTTCTAAAGGGGAAACTTGTTTGG
Organism: Labroides dimidiatus; assembly: GCA_030710495.1. Classification (NCBI taxonomy): domain Eukaryota; kingdom Metazoa; phylum Chordata; class Actinopteri; order Labriformes; family Labridae; genus Labroides; species Labroides dimidiatus. The sequence goes on from CM061166.1 coordinate 7,576,735, forward strand.
ATGTAAAAAGAAAAAAAAAAAAACAAGCTCTCAATCAGTGGCGTTCCCCAGGGCTCTATTCTTGGACCACCTTCATAACTTTCGCTAAAATGTGTGCAGAAATCATAATGTTACCATAAAAAAAGACTTCGTTGAGCTCTTTATTCCACCAAATCAAAGGAAAATGTACATCTTCTTATAATTTACCAGCTTGAATAAATCGTTGGCAGCAGTCGGATAAATCTCTCTCTTGGTTCTTCGAGTTCATTGGGTACATTCATGAGGTGTTCAGAAAGTACAAACGTCCCAAGTCAGATCTTAAAGATTTTCTTACCCAGGTCTTTTGATCACTTCTAAAACTTGAGCCAGAGTTTTAAAGTATCCTTGAACACCTCGGGCCATAGATCGGTCTCACAGAGACACAATGAAAAGAGTAGAAACTTTTATGTTCCCCCGTTATTAAATCATTCTTACGCCTAAGTCTTCAACTTCACTTCGATCGAACATGAAAAAAGTCCAAATTGCGCTGAGTTCGCAAAACAAGTCAAACCTTTGACCTGGACTGTACACGTCCTCCAACTCTCTGTACCGTCTCACCACCAGCCTCTCCTTTCATTCCTCTCCCTTCCCACATCAGCGTCTGCAGCAACGTGAATCATATCTATATAATAACTCTGCATACTTAAGTATAAAAACAATCACCATTCTCATTACTCGGGATGGGTTCTGCATTACGGCTTTTGACAATTCCTCTTTAATAGTCGTGTGCTGAACGACTGGAGTAATCAATCCTGTGTTTCTTTTAGCAAACAAGAATGCCTCCCTCATTTAAACATTTAAACACCTCCATTACTTGGAACAATTTGCAATTCATTGCGGCATTTAACATTTATTAACAAGGCTGCGTGTGACATATGTATTTATATACAAAGACTGCACTTGGGGCGTTGGAGTGACTCATGCCACTTTCAGTTTCAAAGTATTGTTTAAAGGGTGGCTGCAGTCAATGGGAGCCCAGAGGTGCTTTTTTAGTATCCTGTTTGTGAAAGAGGAAACCCCCCCGAGGTAGTTGGACCCTATTTGGAGAGGCATTTATGTGTTTTATTTTCCAAACCCAGTTAAGCTCCAGAGGGATTTGTTATTTCACTTTGCATATTGATTGAACTGTGTGGGAGCTCAACAATATCACTGTTGTATAATCTTATTTTAGGATGGACATTATATTAGTACTCACGAGAGATTTTGCAATGAATCTAATTTATGTTGAGCAAAGCCGATTCACCAGAAATGACTGCAAGAAAGTGCCTCCAAAGTACGCTTCTGGTATTTGGTTACGGATATTTGTAAGGCCTAACACAAACATGATTATTTGGAGGCCTAATGTGATTAACTTGCGAGGGTGAAAACCTCTGTGGACACAGCAGAGTTAGAGCTGAATCAGCTGGAATCGGATGTTTTTTAGCGGAGAGAGCTGTTATGCATGCATCCTCCTCCACCGCGGTCCTCAGACGGAATCGAGGGCGAGAGATCACGCTGGTGTGGGTGACTTGAGCTGTGCTGAAAGGCGGGAATGAAAAAAAAGAAACAGGCAGCCAGTGTTTGGTTATTTCCCATCCATGAAACAGCTTGCCTAAAACTGAAGCAGAACTCATGTTTATCATTAGCATTAAGTAGTGTAGTGGACTCCCAGGCTGAGCAGGTTTTACCAAGATTTAAATGTGGCTAAACTGACAAAGTGGAGCCAAAATTACTGAGGCTTCAAAATCATGATAATAATAAATTTTATTTTTATGGTGCTTTTCAAAAATTCAAAGACACTGTATCGTTTTTTAAACCAATTCTAAACAACCGCTTTAATGATCTGGGTGACAAGGTGCTGAAAGAAAGATTGCTTTCAAAAAGTGAGTAAGACTAAAATTCTAAATGGGATTTTTGAGGCTGATGATCATGAAGTCGGATTTGGCGTAGTTAGCAATAAGAAGTTTTTTTACATCTGTGTTTTTGTTTTAGAAAGGCAGTTAATGATTGTGTTAATGGTGAGTTGCTGGATGTCATCAGCGTAGCAGTGGAAGCGAAGGCCATGTTGATGGATGATGTTACCAAAGTGGAGTAATCATATCATGAACAGGAGAGGACCGAGCACTGAACCCTGGGGGACACCTCAAGCTGTTGATTTGAATGAAATGCTGACGGTAAGTGAGGTAAGATCTCAGCCAGGAGAGTACAGTTCCAGAGATTTTGACAGGAGAGAAGAGTAATGTGGCTTATTGTGTCAAATGCAGCGGTGAGATCGAGGAGGATCGGAATGTTGAGGTTGAACTTAGTTTGACGAGTCAAATCCACATTAGGTGTTGCCACAAGCCTTGTTACTCTAATCGTTATCCTCTTGTCTCACAGAAATGGTTCGAACACTGGAAATAACAAGCGCAACAAGGTCAATGTATAAAATATGTCGCATATCCGTTGAAGAAACTGGCGGTTAATGGTAATTGGAACGGAACTGCGATGTTTCTCCCCAATTACCAACGCTTGTGAAACCTTTCACAGAGCTGCTGCAGAATCAGGCGTTCTTGGCCGAAACATCATAGAAAAAGCACACCAATCCCCGGAGGGACCAAGTGGAGAAGTGGTGCTCTCGGGTCTGTGGGGTAAATTGGTTCCAGTGAAATAAATAGAATGTACTTTGTCAGTGAAAAGACTAATACATATGATGAGTTCCACATCAAACATAACGAATCCCCCTCTTTGGGTTCCACACAGAGCTCATAAATCCGTCTTTTAGGAATCAAGCCTTTTAATATATGCTCTCCAACATGACATCGACTGCCAGATATGTATTCGAGGCTGATTGGGGAATAGAAAGCCTGTGGTTTGGATTCATTACACTCATATATATGGCAGCAGTAGCATGAAGTGTTTCATATGTAATGTGATTTCTCTCAGCACTGGGCCGTCCTGCTTGTTTACCCCGAGAGCTTACAGACTGAGGAAACAGAGCTGAGGTGAAACTTTGCTGCAGGCCTTTGTCATGCTTTATGTATCACCTGGTATTTACAATTAGCACCTGGCTGCAGAGAAACAGATGCTGTCCGTCCTCTTGTCACCGACTCTTACTCCTGTCTTTGCAGAGCCGAGATTGTGCCCTCGCAGACAGGGGAGTGCGTGCGTGTGTGTGTGTATCGTTTGAGAAACGGAGCTGCCCTGTAATGAGGGTATGACTACTTGTCTTCAAACGCTCACTGTTAATTATGCTCGCCTTTATTGTGCGTGCTCAAGGGTTTGTGTGTGTGCCGCATTAAAGGAAAAGCGGAGAAATGAGGGATAATAGGGGAGAGAGAGAGATCAAATGGCAGCTCAAGCGGTTTTACAGCATATGACACATGCCTGATCGTGTCACAGTTTACAGGAGTTATGAATACTTAAAGAGGATAAGTAAAACAGATGACACAGAGACGCTTGTTGTACACAGAGTCGCGCAAAATCCATGTGTGTCTGCTCAAATGTTGTTAATTAAGGCCTGAATGGTGTTGCAATAAAACTGAAGCGCGACGTGGTGCCATCAAAATGAATTTTTAAACTGGGAGCCGTGTAAAAGATAGCCTAATAGCCTCCTTTCTCCCAGTAAATAATGCAGTTGTTGGATGGAAGCTCAACAATGTGCGCGGAGAACTATGAATGATTTATGATCAACACTTTAAATTTTAAATCGGCTGTTTTGTGGTATCAAACCTGACTCATTAATCAGGGCTCGGAGCGATCTGTTGTGTAATACCAAATCAAGATTCACATTACTCTTATTCTTCCTGGTGCTTCAGCAACATCGTGGAGGCTTCTACCCATTTAAACACACACACACTAAACGTACGTGTGACTGCAAACAGGACGAGGCTCACCGTTTGTTTTCCAAAGTGTTCGTTAAGATTATGAATCCACAACAGTCCCGCCTGATTCCCTTCGTTCCTAGCTTGTTTAGCTAACTCCTTTCACCTTGCAAATGCATTGGACACACACGTTTACCACCCTGTGGAATACTGTTGGATCGAAGCAAAATTAGCAATGATTATATCCCCCTATAGGGTACCTCGGGGGACACAGTCAAAAGCCATCCAGATCCAGATTCTGTTCATTACTTTTACGGACAGGGTTTCTAGGTGCAGCCAAGTGGCGGAGGGTGTCAGGTTCGGGCGTCTTAGGATACCATGATGCGGTCCTATTAGCCTCCTCGAACACTGACCTCCAGCCTGAACGGGGGCGGTTTGCAGCCAGGATGAAGATCAGCACCTCTAAGTCTGAGGCCATGGTTCTCAACTGGAAAAGGGTGGACTGCCCACTCCCAGTTGGGAGACAGCCTCTGCCCCAAGTGGAGGAGTTTAAATATCTCAGGGTCCTGTTCATGAGTAAGTGGAAAATGGAGCAAGAGATTGACAGACGGATCGGGGTGGCGTGGCGGGCTGAGCCAGAAGGCAAGGCTCTCAATTTACTGGTCAATCTACGTTCCGACATTCACCTATGGTCATGAGCTGTGGGTCACGACCAAAAGGCCAAGATCACGAATACAAGCGGCTGAAATGAGCTTCCTCCGCAGGGTGTCCGGGCTCAGCATTGGAGAGAGGGTTCAGAGCACAGACATCCGGGAGAGGCTGGAAGTAGAGCCGCTGCTCCTTCACATCAAGAGGAGTCAGATGAGGTGGTTCGGGGATCTAGTGAGGAGGCGTCCTGGACGCCTCCCTGGGGAGGTATTCCAGGTATGCCCAGCTGGGAGGAGACCCCGGGGTAGACCCAGGACAGGATGGAGAGATTATACCTCTCAGCTGGCCTGGGAATGCCTTGGTTATTTCCCAAAGGAGCTGGTGGAAGTGTCTGGGGACAGGGGCCTCTGGTCCTTGCTGATGACATTGTTGCCCCCGCAACCCTGACCTGGATATTGAATTACTCTGAGTAAGGGTATTGAATTACCAATGCTCCTCTGAGCAGAAAACCTTAAAGTTTTGGCACCAAAATGCAAAAAAACATCTCTGATCCAACTTGTTAAATCGTTTTATTACAGCATTAAGAGTTTACTCCTGTTACAGGTGTTGAATCTTAGTCCTGCACTCTGCACATGATGAGTTGTTGAACACTTCCAGCCTCCATAATGTGGCCCCACGTTTAATAATCCCCCTGGGCAACAGGAATCAGGATGTATTTCCTTTTATATGATTTCATACAGCCAACATTTATAGCCATTTAAGAAGTAACTTTTGGCCATAAGTCACGAGCAGGGCTCATATTGTTGGGTTCAGGGGGCTCTTTCCACAGCCTCTTGCACAGTACTGAAAGATTAACAAAGTGTAAATCAAAGTACTTTTACACATGAGGCATGATGGCGGCGATCAATCACTGCAGGACATTGTGGACAAGCTTATTACAGCGAGTGCCACATGGTGTAAATCTTTCTCTGACAGAGGTGTTTGGTTGGTTTCAGGATCAGAATTCAGGAGTAGATTATAGCTGAATTATTATGTCCACCGGCACAAAAGACGTACAGTAGAAGATTTAAATACATTTAAACACCTGGATGACTTTTTAGAATATATGGTGCCAAATTTTAAAAAAAGGGTCAACTATGAGACTTTACACATGAGGCAAGTCCAACTAGCTACAGAATAAAAAGGCCTATGCCTGAATTTTGCATTTAAAGAAGTGGTGTGTGGCATGTGTGTTCTCCCCTCCCAAGAGATCACTTTGATGCACATTTTGGCTCCCAAGACAGCACTCCAGCATGTGTTTGGCCCCAAAGAGGGCAGTTAGATGAGTTTTGGCTACCAAGAGGGCACTTTAGCACACATTTAGGCTCCCAAGTGACAGGGAGACAGACAGGAAGAGCCCAAATGCTCGACTGTTCGATCAAAAGGCTTTAATGCAGCGAAAACAGGCAGGAAAAACAAAACAAAAAAATCACAGTAAGGCTGGAGGATCAAAATACTTAAGGGACACAGGTGGAAACAATGAAGGGCAGGGGATGACAAGCATACCCCCTTTCGGCTCTCTTCTGTGTTTTGACTCTGCTTTGGTTGGTCAATAATCCCGCCCCCACCCCCTGACGTAAGCCCGTAGCCCCCGATGTAATGTGGTTCTTCCTACTGGGCCAACAAAGAGTTGGTGCCTGCCAAGCACCGGTTTTGAGAGCCAGCAGCCGGTGCTTAGTCTGTGGAAAACCAAAGAACTGGTGCAACATCTGGCTCTAGCTCCGAACCAGCTTGGTCGAAAAGGGGTGGAAACACTAGCCAGGAAATGACCTGACCTGAAACGAGAGGGAAGCTAAGCTACTGAAGCAACACCAGACATAACAAACATAAAAAACCTGACTAAAGAAAAACAGTGCAACTTAACATGGCAGGCGAGACACGACACCAAGAGGGTATTTTAGCGCGGATTTTGGATCCAAAGATCGCACTGAAGAGCATTTGCGCCCCAAAGAGGGCACTTCAGCGTGTTTTGGCTTTTTTAGTAAGGTTTTTCCACTCCAAAGAGGATCCTTTACTGTGTTTCACATCCCACTGTGCACACCACTGCTGAAAAGTTAAACTTTTAGAATGAAAATTGACTCCATTTCTCTTTAGTCAGCCCCTTTCCATTTCCTAAACCAAATCCTTAACAGCCCAAACCAACCCATTATTGTGTTTGGGTAAATTTTCCTCCACCTGTTTATGAGATAGACCCAGGTCTATTACTGCCCTACATCCTCCTCTCCACCAACACAGCCATCACTTAAGCTCCGTTACTCCCTGTTGGCTTCCTGCACCAGTAATGCCACTGCAGCCATTGAGCAGCATCTTGATGGAAAATGATATGCTTGTTGGCAGCTCAGTGTGGCAGGACTGCAGTGACCCATAACATGTCATAATGAAAACAGAGGAGGAGGAGGAGGAGGAGGAGGAGGAGGAGGAGGAGAGGCAGCTCTATGAGAGACTGAGGAACGGAAGCTTTACTGTCTGCATTTTAGAGACACAAAGATATTTTGTAAGACAAATATAAAAGCTGTTCTGGGGGGCTGAGTTGGAGAATTTACATAAATCAAAATGCTGATCTACAGCGGATACTCAGTCTGGAAACAAGAGTCTAAAGAGGTTGTTGGGCCATGTTTTGTAAAAGATACACACATGTTTTTACTTCCAGTTTCTAAATGTTTAATCAGACTCAACTTTTGCATCAAATACTTTGTACTCTGACTGTTTTAGATCTTCAGGCTGAATTGAAACCATCCCCACTGGGCTCAGGACAAAAGACGACCAAACACAAGAGATAACAAAGTTACAGATTTGCAGCCACAGCAGAGTTGTTGACCCTTTGGCGCCTTTTGAGTTGGTTTCCCTGTAATGTTGCCTTGTTCTAACACACTCAACAATCCAGATCCCAGCTTTAGAACAAAGCTGTTCACCAATATTGACTCGACACTCCAAGAGCACCTTACAAAAGCACTGTATGCATGATTTCTATTTCAGTCTGAGGTTTCCCTCGGAGACCACGGGCACTTTGGGAAATAAGTATCTGCTTTCAACCTATTCTTGTTCATATTTGCAGTGTCAGCAAACCGCTGGATGGTGAGCGAGGGCAAACAGAGGAGTACAAGAGGGTGCTCGAGCTGAGCAGCCCTGTCTCGGATGATGACTGCAGCAAGTTGTCAAAGCATGACAAATAATGGCGAGGGGCGAGCCCGTTCAGTCGTGCAGTTCAGACGGTGCCAAAAAATCAGTGTGGCTCCGCTGTTTTCACAACGATGTCTGTCCAAACAGCGGGTGGGAAGCTTCTGTATCACTGTTTGGATCTTGTAGTCTATTACACGCGTTAATAGAACTCGTTTCATGATGAAATGCTCAAAGGATTTTGGAGAAATTTCAACATGCATCAAGAAATCCAAGTAATTGGCGTCTGAGGAATTCAAACGCCACTCCTAAATTTACCGACCTCGCGTTAAAAGCAGCTGTGTTCACTTTGCCTAAATATTGCGTAATTTATGTGCTCATTACCCAGAATACCCAGGAGCGATAGGCCATCATCCGTGATACCCTCTGTGTTCATTTGCTGTTTAATTTCATGCAAGTCATTTATCAAGCAGATGCTCGCAATGAGTCCTGAGATTAAGTACCTGTGGTAATGGATGGGACTTTATCACTCGTGAAAAGATTTGTGTGTTGGGAGGAGGGGGTGGGGGTGGGTGGGGGTGGGGTGACCGCTTACAGTGAAGGTAGATTAATTGGAGGTCAAAAGGAAAGTCAAGATGATGCATTGATGTTTTATTAAGACAGGAAGTTGTTGAAGAAACTAAGATGTGTATAGTTTAAAAATCACATCTGATGGTTCATTGACCGATGTGTTTGATACAACAGGATGTGGACCGACATTTTTTTTTGTAGTTTGTTAAAAAAAATTGTTTTAGTCATGGCGTGCCAGTCAGTCCTGACAAAATTCATTTTGTTTACTTTTTCAGTCAGCACACAAAGGATGCAACAGTATAAAACTGATCCAACCTCAGTGTTACGACCCTGAAAGGTGTTTGGGGGTATGAGGAGGGGAGTAAACAAAACATTGAACCCAGGACAAAAGAGGAGTTGGGACTGAGTAAAAGTAAAAGGATTTATTTACCAAAAAAAATGTTAACAAAACAAGCGCTAGCAAAAAAAAAAAAAAAAAAAAAAAAAAAAAAAAATGGGATCAATCACCTGTCTAAAACAAAAAGGGAAATCCAGAAACAAGGGCTGAACCACTTTTTCAGCTGATGCACACACGCAAGCAGTCGAGGATCCACTGGCTCCCAACCACTTCCTCCCTCCTGCTCTTTTTCTTGTCCTCCTGATTGTTAAGCAGCAACAGGTGAGTCCAATCACCTGGAGCTGCAGTGGAAGCCAGGGCTGCACCTGTAGGAGTGAGGAAAGAGCAGGAGAGAGAAAAGCACACAGATACACACCACAACAACAAAACCTAAACAGCTGGGGCCGAAACACTCAGCTTGAAAATAATAATAACAGTAATGAAAATATGACTAAAACCCCAAACTATTAGTTCAAAAATTCACAAAACAACAACAACCAAAAAAATGCAAGTATATTATACAAAAATGTTTTGTTTTTTTTGCTTGGTTTCTCTTATTTTTTAAGAAAAAAGAAAATTTAGTTTTATTTTATTCAGTTAAAAAACAAAACAAGACGAGTTTTGTTTAGATCAGAGAAAAAAAAAAAAGGTCAAAAATTCAGTTCTTCTATTCCTCTTATCCTGTTCAGGGTGGTGGGTGCCTGGAGTCTATCCCAGCTGACTTAAGGCGAGAGGTGCAGTACACCCTGGATAGGTCTCCAGCCAATCACAGAGCTGACACACAGAGACGGACAACCTTTCAAACACACACCCCAATTAATCTAATGAGCATGTTTGTGGACTGTGGGAGGAAGAACAACCAAACTCCACACGGAAAGACACACCATGCCCGAAATGGGATTCGAACTGGCGACCTTCTTGCTGTGAGGCAATAGCGCTAACAGCTGCGCCACCGCGCAGCCCTCAAATCCAATTCAATTCAATTTGAAAAAAGAAGGAAAAACTACTCCCAAAGGAGATCTGAAACCTTTGACAAGTCAGTCAGTCATGTCAGTCCAGCATCTGGGAATTGAGCCGTCTTCTTGTGATCCAGAAAGGGACTGAACTACCTCGACTTTCACACAACCATTGATCTGTGTGATTAGTGTCTTCTCTACGTCTTCCCAGGACTCATTCAAACACCGCCAAGCTAAGGTACGCGAAGGTACGCCAAGGCACGCCAAAGTTTGCCAAGGTACGCCAAGGTACGCTGTCTTCGGCCACTCAGTCACAGCAGGGAGGAGCAGAATGAGTCGACTCGTCATAATACGTTGAATCAAACCAAGCCAACATAATTGGCTCTGAAGGCCTCGGTGCACGTGTCCGTCTCCCGATATAAAAACATGATTGGAAGAATGCTCTGCTGTGTGGATAACGCAATCACCAGGACGATTCGAACTCGAAACCCACTTTCACTTTTACAGCCTTATCTCCACACTGTGCGAGGCTCTAATAAAACAGACTGATGGACTCATTTTCATCGCTGTAAAAGAAAAATAAAAGCAGGGGCTCTTTTACAGGCTCTGAACTTTACAACCTTCACCTTTTTTTTTTTTTTTTTTTTTTTTCATGTCTTACTGAAGAGAAAAATATCAGCGGGCTGTGTTTTGTTTCTCTCTGAGGTCTATTTCAGACGCGGCGAGGAGAAATAATGGCAGGCAGAGCTGCATGGTGGATTTTCAACAAACAGATCGAGCCTCAACAAAAGCGACAATTCAAGGACATTTGTTCAAGTGGTGACTTCTATTATTCAACGCTGCGGTCGTGGCACTCTCAGCCTTTTAAAGTGGCTGTTTGGAAGGTGGGAGATTTAGAAATTTGGGCAGGAAGCACTTAAATGTGGTGGGTTACTACCTGGGGAATATGTTTTCTGGTAATATTATGACCTATAATGGAGATAAAACAAGCAAAACTGACGAGTCAAACTGTACTCAGCTGGGAGTCAAGGACCAACATTTTAAATGGCGAGGAACCAGGATTGGGTCTTTTTTTTAAAAAAAAAATCTGATGCATATTTTATTCAATTTACGACCAAAACAATAAGAATTCAAAATATCTGGTTTAATTCACCCACATCTGCTCGCTGTTATTCCATATCGCCCTGCTGCAGGCGATCCAAGGCCATTCCATGGTCACGCCACCCATGATTACTGACATGAAAGACCGTTAGCCACCACATGCAGAGCTGTTCAAAGGTGAAGCCCTCACAGCTGGACTCCACAAGACAAGAACAGCCCTGGGCTGCTCCACAGCCGCCTATGGCTGAAGATTTAATGACCGTACTAGCATTGGAGGAAATGCCAGCACAAAGATAATATTTAAATGTACATATGGTTCCTTTGATCTGTAGATTGGGGGATTTAAAGGAGAATTATGAGTGCTGTTAATGCAGAACTTCATAGAGGGAAAGGGCAAAGTGGGATTATAGGCTGCACAAGGCTAAAAATAGTCCCCCAGTCTTGATAGAAACCTTTCATCAGTACACAGAAACACAGAAGTGAGTCATTTTCATGTTTCACACACAGACACAGTCCTCAGGGCAAAATGTGGGGCAACAAGAAAACAGCCAAGATTCACCACATTTGTTTAAGGAAGTAAAGAATGAAAGCAGGCCAGCATGGTCGGAGTCATTATTCATAATTCATCCATGAGCTCAGTTACATTTCCAAAGCGCTTAACATCGCGGTAAGACGAGGGCAATGTGCTCATGAATGATTGACAAAGCGCTTCAGAGCGCGCCTCGCTTCTCCGGCCGTCAACAAACACAAACGGTCGGTTCGCAACTTTGCTCCCACTTAAGACGAGGGCTTTGACAAACCCCGGTGTAAAGATAAAACATGCAAATGCAGCAGAATCTGTTGAATTTAAAACAAAAGCAGCTTTTGTTTAATTACACAAGCAAGTCAATCCATTATTTGTTGTGAGGATCTATCAGCAGGGAGAGAATGTGTGCCGCTGCTCCGACACGGCCACTGACTCGTCCTTCCCGCTGATTCCCCTCCTCCCCATATGTACACTTTGTGCACCATGTGTTAACTCTGATTCCCACTTTTCTCCCATCTGACAGGATCGGAGGATGCTGCTCAGGCTCCACAAAGTTAAGAAAGATGGATCCTCCATTTTTTATCAGCTCATCAATCATGCAAAACCTATAAGCAATTATTTTTCACAGCTCGTTCTCTCTGGGGTTGAAGGTTGATTCTTACTTTTTCTTTTTTTTTTTTTTATTTATTGAGCTTCGTTTGACTCCTAAGACTGGAGATGAATAATAACAGACCGTTATGATGGTTATCACCACAACATGTGTATTTTCAGCCAATTAGAGGCAGAACTCTTGTGTCAATGTTAAAGTTGAAAAGTGTGCATCAAGTTAATCAAGCTACACCAAAGAGTTGGAGTCAAAGTGTGAACTTTACGGTAAAGGCTTTTTGACCCTGTTTAATATCGTAAATGTGGTGTAAAACATAAATAAAAACAAAATACAATGATTTGTAAATACTGTTTAAGTGAAATTCAACTGAATTCACTACAAAGATGAGATATTTATTGTTCAAACTGATAAACTTTGGGGTTTTTTTCAAACATTCATTGATTTTGAATTTGATAGGTGCAACACGTTCCTAAAAAGCTTGTATTCTGTGTTTCATAATGCTCCATACATTTTCAATGGGAGACAGGTCTGGACTGCAGGCAGGTCAGTCTAGTACCTGCACTCTTTTACTACGAAGCCACGCTGTTGTAACAGGTGCAGAATGTGTCTTGTCATTGTCTTGCTGAAATAAGCAGGGACGTCCCTGAAAAAGACGTGGCTTGGATGGCAGCATATGTTGCTCCAAAACCTGTATGTACCTGTATGGCGGTGTTTCTGGGTGTTGTTGATATATGTCTTTGTCTTTTCATGGTAGAGTTTGAGAGTTTGCAGCCATCAAATTCAAAATGAGTGAATATTTGCAGAAGAACAATAAAGTTTATCAGTTTGAACAATAAATATCTTGTCTTTGTTGTGTATTCAGTTGAATATAGGTTAAACAGGATTTAACAGGTTTTACACAATGTCCAAACTTCATTGGAATTCATGTTGCAACTGCAGTTCAATGTTAATGTCATTGTTCAGCATTCAGGGAAACAGGGTTAATTGCTAAGTCCAACAAGTAGAGCAGGACCTCACATACAGCTCAAGAGCTTAGTAAAAAGTCCACATTATATATATCTTCCCACTGTGAAACTCTCTGTGTGAGCTCTATTATTAATTTGTACAAAGAGAGTGCAAAAAAAGGATAAGCCTGTCAAAAAGTTGGGGAACAAAAGAGGAGCTGACTTTTTAGTTGTTAACATAAATGGATATTTTGGCATGTGCTGTGCTTCAGTAGGAGGGCCGGCATTGTTCATTCATGATAAATGTGCATTACACGCATGAGCTGCCTCGAGCCGATTAAACACGAGTTGAAAACGGTTGTCGGCTCCAACAGTGGGGGGGAAGCGCCAGCGAGAAGCAGGCTGAAGTCCCGACATGTTAGCCCAAGCATATCTTGAGTTGTTTTGATGTAAAAAGCCATTTCGGTGAGGTTCCTACTTGTTGCCCGATTTTTTGCCGATCCCCCAAATGCTGTCTCGTTGCATTAATAGTTGCCCCTGTGAGTTTTTCCAAAGGCTGAGTGCAACCTGCTCCAGCTGGGGAGGAGCTGTTGGCATGTGGAGAAGGGCTACTTGGGATTTCCTTACAAGTCATTATCAATCTGTTCATTTCCTCTTACATGGTTACAGGGCACACTATGGGGTAAAAGAGCCAGCAGCTCTCCCTCTCTTGTCCTCCCTCCTCGCTCCATGTCTTCACACAAACTGCACCACACACATACACTAACACCCCCACACACACAAGGTGAAACACACAAACTGACATTCGTGATTACAGTGATTACCAAGTGGTGAAATGAAGTCATATTTTTGTTTCCAAATAACAGTCTGTCAAAGCAACAAATGAATCTGCTCCCGCCAGCCATGCGAAATAGACGTATTATTTTCAAATTTCAATTTATTTTCCTGTGAAGGCTGCTGTCTTGTGGGGCTGCCACTCACACAATTGTTTCTCTTGATATCGTTAGCAATCAGGCGGTGAGATGTTGCCACAGTTTGTCAGAAGGAGCTTATTTTTACATCTGTGGTTGCCTCTCGTTGGAGGGTTGTGCTTCATTCTCATTCAGATGATTTCTGCTTGTGCTTCTGTGAAAAGTGCATCGATGGTGTGATATTGGTGAAACCACCAATGGGACTCTGACATCTTCCATGCTACCTGAGTTCAGTTACTATATACAACCCCACTCCCAATGAAGTTGGGACATTGTATTCTGTTTTTATTTACGATTTACACAATGATTTGCAAATCCTGTGTTCCATCACCTTTCCTTTTAACAACACTCAATAAGTGTTTGTGAACTGAGGACACTAATTGTTGAAGCTTTGAAGGTGGAATTCTTTACCATTCTTGATTGATGAACAACTTCAGTTGATCAACAGTCCGGGGTCTCTGTTGTTGTATTTTGTGCTTCATAAAGCTCCATACATTTTCAATGGGAGACAGGTCTGGACTGCAGGCAGGCCAGTCTAGTACCTGCACTCTTTTACTATGAAGCCACGCTGTTGTAACAGGTGCAGAATGTGTCTTGTCATTGTCTTGCTGAAATAAGCAGGGACGTCCCTGAAAAAGACGTGGCTTGGATGGCAGCATATGTTGCTCCAAAACCTGTATGTACCTTTCAGCATTAATGGAGCCTTCACAGATGGTCAAGTTAGCCATGCCATGGGCACTAACACACCCCCATACCATCACAGATGCTGGCTTTGAGACTTTGACCTGAGAACAATCCAGATTGTCCTTTTCCTCTTTGGCCTGGAGGACACCACGTCCATGATTTACAAAAACAGTTTGAAATGTGGACTCGTCAGACCACAGCACACTTTTCCACTTTGCGTCAGTCCATCTCAGATGAGCTCGGGTCCAGAGAAGCCGGCGTTGTTTCTGGGTGTTGTTGATATATGTCTTTGTCTTTGCATGGTAGAGTTTGAACTTGACCTTGTAGATGTTGGACTATTTGCTCACGCAGTTGTTCACAATGTGGTGAACCCTGTCCCATCTTTGCTTGTGAATGACTGAGCCTTTCAGGGATGCTCCTTTTATACCCAATCATGACCCTCACCAGTTTCCAATGAACCTGTTCACCTGTGGAATGTTCCAAACAGGTGTTTTTGGAGCATTCCTCAATTTTCCCAGTCTGTTGTTGACTCTGTCCCAGCTTTTTAGGAACATGTTGCTGCCATCAAATTCAGAACGAGTGAATATTTGTAGAAAAACAATAAAGTTTATCAGTTTGAACAATAAATATCTTGTCTTTGTAGTGTATTCAATTAAATATAGGTATATTGTTTTTATTTACGTTCTTCACAACATCCCAACTTGACTGGAATTGGAGTTGTTTGTTTTTCACGTTTTGAGACGATGTTGTTTTATTTGTGAACTCCGAGTAAAGTTTGACTACACTTTAGTTGCTCATGTTTTATGAATCTGTGAGAAGATGGTTTGTAAATGGATTGCCAGTTCTGAAATGAACCTGCAGACATATTTTCTCTTCCCTAAAAAAAGATGAATGCACAGCGAGGATAGCACAAAGCAAAGTGTTATAAAAAGCTTTGTGTCATCACTGTCAGACTTCTGATTAAAAATGGATCTACGCTCATTACAGTTTCAGGCATTTTTCTGTCAGCAAAGGCAATGTCACAGAGAGGTAATGAAAGAACTGTGAAACCGGTGACAGTAACCCGAGCAAAACAATTTCTCTGCCTGAGATGCAACAGAGAAAAACAATTGATTTCAGACTGAGACTTATACTTTATTCATTTCAGGGATATGGAGCTGCCAGTTGACAGGCTAACCTGTAAGATTCCAAAATCCTCCGACAAAGTGATAAGTAAATCCTGACCCGTAACCTCGCCCCGCTCTGATAATGTCCTATCCTCTAAAGCTTTTTTTTAACCTGATGCAGGTAAAAACATTCTATTCTCCTCTTTAAGCCCTCCAGGCTTGTATAGATTGTTTCCTCTGAAAAGTCATTCTGCTCCTTATTTCAGCTCTGCTGTTTTTCAATGTCACGCATCACGACAGAAATGTATCATTCATCTGGGATTTATGCTGCTGTTCTTCACTTTCAGTGTTCTCACTCGCTATTCATTGTGCAGAGAGAAGATGAATAAAAACTTCATTGGTTCAGAATACAAAGAAACATGGCGACACATCACTTTCAATGGGTGAAAACAGGCCTTTGTCATGCACTCCGTAAAATACATGTGCATGCAAAAAAAGTATTTATTGGTAAAATTATGTTGCTGCCTCTTTAATAAGCAACAATCTGGTTTTATTTATCAGATTACCCAATCAGGACGCTCGATCTCAAATGGTATAAAAGCAACAGACGCAAAAACATTTTGATGCAATGTCTGCGTATCTTTCAAATTCAATGATAAACAATGGTTCAAAATTAGGTACAAAAATGAAATTAGCAACTTAAGCTAGGCTACACTCTGACTGCTTAAACTGGCAACTCAACCGAGCGGTTGACCATGTTTTTTTGAGGACTCATAAATAAACATTTAATGGCCTAAATATGATTGTGAGGCTATGCAGAAATGAAATTTGTAAAGACTTTTTTTTTCCTTTACTTTCAAATGTTCTCAGTGTAGTTTTTGAGAACCTGCGCCGCCTGGTGTCACTTCATTGGCTACATCCATCAACCATCGTTTGATCTGTTCCCACTTCTTTCCCTTTGTAGCCAATATAGAAGTGTCCATCGTTCCACGCTCAACTTTTTGCCCGTTCTGAGTGCGCCAGCTGAGAAATCAAATATTCACTCAGAGTATTGAGTGTAAGTGCAGAAGTACGCCATTTGGGACACAGCATTAATTTGTCATTCTAAACACATTTACAGTGTGTTACTTCACGCTTTGTCTCTCCTATGCTGTTACTCCTTGCTCCTTCAGCGCCTTTGACGATGACATGCAAATGACTTGTTGCGCAAATTAGGCAATGGCGTCATTCTGCGACTTATTTAATCTGTAAAAACACAGCGCTGTAGAGTCAACACTGTAAAAAAGACAACTTAAAATTGTTGGCCTGTAAATGATTCTCTGGTTAAGTGAAGCTTCTTCAAAGCGGTTCTCTCAACGACTTATATTAAGTTTATAGTCTAAAGTTGGTTTTATTTTATAATTTAAGTTGGCAAACCTTCAAATTATAGATTTGAGGCTACAACTAAATTATTCAAGTTTCTTTATCGTGATAAAGGTGAATGTTTTTGTTTGAGTGTTGTATTGGAACTACAGTTGGCGGACTGATCGTGTCTACACAGCATGTTGTGGATTTGCTGTTCATCATGAGACTGGGGTCCACATTCAAGATTTCCTGCTGCTTAACAGAAGGTTTTTTCTTGCCGCCATGATGGAGGGATTCATGATTGGCTATATGGATTCATGTTGGGTGTTGGATGTATATATTTGTATATATATGTATATGTGTATTTTTATATGTATATATGTATCTATGCATATATGTATATCCTCAAAATGAAGAGCTTTGTGCTCTATTGTAAAGTGTCTTGAGATAACATTTGTTATGAATTGGCGCTATACAAATAAAGATTGATTGATTGATTGATTGATTGATTGATTGATAGCTTACTTTGTGTGTCATGGATATTTGGAGCACATTTGGCTGAGTTCAAGAGTCATCCCAGTCAAGAGTATACTCCGTCAATGTGACAGCCAAAGCTGACAGTCCTGTGGAATAAAGATGTGTGGGTGGGTAAAAGAGACTAAAAACAACAAGTACTTATTCTGTACCAACAATAAGTTAACATTATGTTTACTTTTCAGAATTCTTAGTATAGAACTCAAAATTTTAAGTTATCTCAACAAAATTTTATTGGTTGGATCAAATGTAAAATTTTTTGTTGGCCTCAAAACTCAAAAATTCAGTGCAGATGGTTGCCTTGAAATTTTGAGTCCACCCAACTCTTTTGTTTTTACAGTGAAGAAGATGAAAAACAAAAATGTAATAGAGAGGGTAAAATATCAAGTAGCTCTGGTGCCAAATGTGCTCCAACACAGCAGGTATCATCATTTTATTGAACGTACCAACTGAAGTCACCTGTTTCATTTGAAAAATAGTTTCTCTTTAATGAAACAAAAACATGTTTTATCCCATAACTTGATTAATCGATGGGATACAACAAAATTTTGGCAAAAGAAATGGTCAACTGTACGGTCACAATTAAAGGGTTCAAGAGACAAACTATCTGCTTAGGTTTAAAGCAGTTGGTCTGAAGACAGCAGCCCATGGGTCTTTATTTGACACCACATGACCCACGGTGTTAACAGACTATGTTACAAATTTGTTATACCCACTAAGCCAGTGTTAATTAAACTAGATCTGATTGCTCTGTGTTGCAACAAGGAACGACTCTGTGACTGTTTGCGGTGATGATGCAACAGCAGCGACATTCAACAGGCTCTTAAACTGTGCACTGACTTAATTTATCTTTAACTGAACAGAACAATCTGATTCTGTGTAAAAGGTCAATATTCATGTGAAATATGATCCCTGGCTAAAAGGTTTAACTTGCGTGACTTCAGTAGCAGTCAAAGTGCGGCTCATTTCACTTGGGTTGTTCTTGTTCTAACAGCAGTTTAACAAAAAGATCCTCTGTTTGAGAAGTCTGCTGTAAGTTTAAATAGTTATATTGCAAATTAAACAAGTGGATTATTGCATTAAAAATTCATAACTTCACAGAATCATCACAGAGGAATCCTTTTAGATTCGTACCAATTCACTGTGTTAAAAGGCTTTTATGAATATGGAACAGGAGGAAATAAGGCGAGCTCCCCACTGGAGGGAATCTCAGCGTTGGTCTTTGTATTCAGAGATACTGATCTCTCCGTCTTTCTGAGCAGCGCAGTTTGGACCGTATGTGCCTCCTCCACCTAACACAGTCTTTTTCTGTATTCTGCTCCCGTCACTTCATCTGGCACATAATGTGTTTGTCAGGCATGGAGGCCCCCGAGCTCGGCCGGGCTGAACTCCAGCCATACGTCTTTCTTTCATTACTTTGTCATAGGAATCCAGTGCCCTCCAACACCGGCCATTAATCCTGCGCCAAGTCCCCACCTCAGAGTCCCATTTTTTGTTTGGGAGTGATCTGGCTGTTGTAGTTTTGCTGAAAATAGCTGTGAGCCCCATTAACTGTTACTTGATCTGCAGTGGTTGTTGTATTTGCTAGATGACCGTGCTTAATTATGGTGGCCTTGAGAGCTCACGGAACTGCAACTAAAGAATACACATGCAAAAAGAAAAAAACACAAGAAAATTAAGAAAACAGCTTCATTAATTTGACAACACATGCACAGCATCTAGAAAAATGCGCTGCAAAAACCGCAACACAACCAGTAGAAAAACGTGCTGCAAATAATAATAATAATTCTAACTTTATTTGTATAACACCATTAACATAAGTTCACAAAGTGTTGTTACAGAGGAAGTCCCAAAAAAAACAACGCAAAATGAAACAAGATGATAAAATGAATGAACAAGCAGCGCATTTTTCTAATGTGTTGTGTTGCGGTCTGTTTGCAGCACATTTTTACAATTTGCTGTGTTGTGGTCTATTTGCAGAGCGTTTTTCTAGTTTGTTGTGATGAGGTCTATTTGCAGCGTATTTTTCTAATATGTCGTGTTGCGGTCTATTTGCAGCGTATTTTTCTAATTTGTCGTGTTGCGGTCTATTTGCAGCGCGCTTTTCTAATTTGTTGTGTTGTGGTCTATTTGCAGCGCGTTTTTCTCAATTTTCGTGTTGCGGTCTATTTGCAGCGCGTATTTCTAATTTTGTTGTGTTGCTCTCTGTTTGCAGCGCGTTTTTCGAATGTGTTTTGTTGCGGTATATTTGCAGCGCATTTTTTAATGTGTTGTGTTGTGGTCTTTGCAGGGCATTTTTCAAATGTGTTATGTTGTGGTATTTGCAGCGCAATTTTCCAATTTTATGTGTTGCAGTCTATTTGCAGCGTGTTGTTCTCATGTGTTGTGTTGTGGTCTATTTGCAGCACGTTTTTCTAATTTGTTGTGTATGTGTTGTCAATCTGATAAAGATGTTTTTTTTTTATTTGCTTGTATTTTGACGTTTTGCATCTGTTTTTTTAAGTTGCAGTTCTGTGAACTTTCAGGGCCACCGTACTAAATAGCTTTTTACGATTAGTTATTTCACAAGCTATTGCAGCTACAAGCTAATTAACACTAACATTGAACACACATCAGTGGCCAATCACATCCAGACAAATAAACCAAGCGTATTCAAAAATTTAAGAAAATAAAAGCTACAAATCAATTCAAAGAGAACTGCTCCCAGCGATGCTGTCTATCTGATGGATCTTGTTCGTGCATTGAAATGCACATTAAATGATAAATTGTTTGCGTAATTGTTCCGGCTATAGGATGCATGCTAATTTATGAAATCTATCAGCGCATCAGACAGTCGGTGGAAACACTCAGGGGTACTTCTGTTGATTTACTGTCTCCACGTCGGGCTGAATCTGCGATCTTTCGGCTTTTAAAAACGCCCTGAAGGTTGACACGTTTGGAATTATTATGCAGCGTTGTTGAGGCGATGAATTGAATTCTTTTTGAATGCGATTATATGAAAAACAGAACCTTGTGAAGCTTTCAAAAGAGACTATTATGTGGAAAGAAACGCTGATTGTTGTTAAGGGTGATAATTATTTGCAGCTAAATCATGAACCCTTGACTCCCTAAATGTCCTGTGTCTGTTTCCACAAAAGTGCAGCGTCTACATCTCCCATGTGACGAATAATCATCCGCAAATTGAGCATGAACATGTGGATAACCCGGCAAAACCTTGTGTACGGATCTGCTTAATAAAGCAGAAAAAAAGCCACTGATAGAATTAATAATTACATTGTGTTGTCAGCCATACTTACTCCATCCTGTGTAATGTGACGGCTGAGGCATTAACACCGTCTAAGCAGGATGAATTATTCATGATCTGGCTACACATATCCATTAAATGCTTGTTACCATTACTTGACACTAATAAATGTACATTATGATTGGGCGTGATGGTTAGAATCACAAAACAGAGGAAGAGGGGGATGAGGGAGACCTCGTGGTGACTCAAAGGGCTGATGGTGATGTACAGCGCTTGTTTAACAGCGCTAACAAAGTAATTGCGCCGAGGAGACGACGAGGATCATCCCAGGTGAATTCGACAGGTTACTCTCTGAAACTTTCCCTGATATTACGGAAACAGATGCTGATTGGCTCACTCCGGAGATCGTTTGTACAGAAGTGGCGACAAACATCCTCGGAGAGCGGAGGTGTGTTGCATTATTGAGCACCAGGATTATCTTTGTTTACCGCACTGCTACCCTTAATCTCCCTTTATCCGGACTCCCCACCCTGAGTATGACAAATTTATTTATAATTTGGTTAATTTGTGTTAAGACGCGTGTGTACAAAGTGGGCTTGATTTGCTTGATCGCCCTTCACTTTCCCTCTCGGCAGCGAGGAAGAGACAGGGAGAAAGAAAACAAGCAGGAGCACTCCTCACTCATCTGCTGTTTTCCCATGCATACCAATAGGCCTGAATCGATGGCATCTTTTAATTGAAAATAGATGGAGCCGTTTATATGCAGCCTGATCTGCTGCACCTTTAGCCCCCGCTCCTCCAACGCGCTGCAATTGCAGATGTATGTGCTCCAATTCAAATTTTTTGTAAGTGGAGGTACAAATCTGCCCGGCGTTTTCTCCAATGCCACGAGGAGCTCTGGCTTTAATGTCATTAGTCAAAGACGGGACGTTTAATCAGCCCGCCGCTTGGCCATTGATTTGCCATTAGTCGACAACTATTTAAAGAAAACCTTGAATGGAATCCCCGGCTGCGGCCGACGGCGTCTCTTAATCACCACCAGGCGACCTTGGACTTGTTTAGTGGTATCATGGCACCGCGTCACGTACGACCAGTGCCTCGCTCCTGCTCCTCTCCTGGACGATACATCACAGGGAAACACCCAAAGGGGTGTCTTGTTTTTTCATACTTCCTCAATCATTCTTCTGATAATTTATTGCTCTTTAACCCTTTATCGCTGAACATATCATATTTAATACACATGTTGAAGAGACAGAGGTCTTTGAAACCAGTTAACTTTTCCATTAAAAACCTGTTTACAAGGATAATTTTACAATTATATAGCGCTTTTCTAGTCTTCCTGACTACACAAAGCGCTTTACACTGCTAGCCTCATTCACCCAATCACACCACATTCACACTGATAGCTGGAAGTTCTATTATGGTGTCCATCAGTTTATCTAACCCATTCATAACCATTCACACACCACTGACCAACAGTGGGAGCATTTTGGGGTTCAGTGTCTTGCACTACGACATGTGACTGAGGGAGCTGGGAATCGAAACCTTGACCTTCTGATTGAGAGACGACAACTGTACCATTGAGCCACAGCCGCCCCATGGTGCAAACGGTGGTTTAATTCGAAAGACACGAAAAACCATCAGAGTTTATGGTCTTGTTTTCCTGTTTGGTACGATCTGCTCTGCGGAGATTGATGCGTCTCTGCAGCGTACTCTGGCAAAAATAGACGAGCAGCGGAACAGCCGCGAAGAGCCGTTGGTGGCACGCGTCAGAGATGGACCGTTGGCAGTGTGAATGCACTGATTGACTTGAATGGCAGCGAAGAACAGCCTAGGCCCTGACAGACCGCGGCGCTCACGCTGTATCTTTTTTGTATTTTTGTAAAGTTATTACTTTAGTATTTTATCTTAAGTAAAACATTTTACAGAGGGACTCTTAGTTGTAGTTGAGTACGAGTTGACCATGGGTATCAGTACTATGACTCAAGTACTGGAGTTGAGTACTTTGTCCACCACCACCAAAGACTCACCAAAACAACAAACTGACATCAGTACCCAGAGTGGAACCACCAGTATGTGTATCCTTTGGTGTGTGTGTGTGTGTGTTTTTGTCCCATATACTGCAAAGTGTGAGCGACTCTCGCTGGCCCAATCTCAACTGATTTACAATAAAATCTCTTAATGACTGCTTTTTAAGCGAGCCTTTGCATGCACAAGCTTTAATGTGATCTACTGTAAAGCCATTACTGATGCAATCTCCTTTAATGTGCTTTATGTAATTACCAATATGCACTTACCATGCTAAAGTACCTCTCCCCCTGCACAAACATATAGCATGATGTAAAGCCTGCCGATGCGGCCTGACAGATATTCTTAAACCCCTTTCTCCTGGCAGATGTCTCGTTGTCACACGACATGATACATTGCGTGTCAAAGTCAATTCTAACCCAGATTTCTCCACACATGAGCACTTTCGCCTTCATTTGTGCGAGCGGCGTGGACCGAGGCACGTTTCCCCCGTCGGGGTGACGCATGAGGCGCGGCGTTATCTGCCTGAGTGGTGCCTATGTGTGATCGATGCACATCGTGGTACCATCACGCACTGACGTGAGAGAGGAGAGCGGAGGGGATCCAGAAAGGTGGTTTATACTTGAGTCTTGAGTTCATTTGGGGATTGCTGTGAGGAGTCGACACTCGAGTTGCACAGCATGGCTTCCTTAAGCAATAATAATAATATCAAACATCTGTTTCTAGTGCAGCAGACTTTACCTGGATGCATGCATGCTTGCACAGTGATTGATTATTTGGATGATGATTGAAATTGATTTTTCTGCGAGTCTTAGAGTCCACATAAATGCTACACACTTCCTCACTTTGCAAAAGAGGCCACACTCTGCACCGTGCGGCGACACATCAGTTGCCTGGTTTATGCCTTTGTTTGCGTTTGCTCCAGAAAACATGTTTTATAATAATAATGTGCTTTGATCAACTACACCAGCTGCAGCTTGTAAAGCCCAGCTGAGGCAGCTGGGGGGAAAGCAAAACAGGGGATTTGCCACCACCACCCCCCATCACCACCACCTCCTCATCCCTTCATCCGTGCCTCCATCCCTCCATCTCTTTGTTTCTCCCTGGTGGAAATAAACAGGCACACAGCTGGTCCGTTGTCACACTATGACTGATTTTCCGAGCCACGCGATTCATAATCATTGCGATCAATTATCATCTCGTTCCCAGATGACCATCTCGATTTAGTGTACCCTCTGTGGATTTCCATGCAGTGATTGAGGCAAAGTCATTTAGGATTGTTAGCAATATGACTGATCTTTGTGCGTCAGTGAAGCTGTTTTTAATGCTGTTATAATTTACATTACAACAGTTTATTACTCTGTACAGTAGACAGCAAAGAGGATACTGATGTGGTCTAATTTCAGGGGAGTATGAGGTTAGTTGTCACACTTTACTCTCGTGTG
This sequence comes from Labroides dimidiatus, assembly GCA_030710495.1. NCBI lineage: Eukaryota > Metazoa > Chordata > Actinopteri > Labriformes > Labridae > Labroides > Labroides dimidiatus. The sequence goes on from CM061166.1 coordinate 7,600,775, forward strand.
AATTGCTCATCCTCATTCATGCTTAGCGCGGCAGTGGCAGCTTGTTCTTTTTTTCTCCTTTTTCCAGTTCTCTTCGTATTTTGAGCCTGTTGTTACTTTTCACGGTTCATTTGTTGACCAGTGACACCAAACTCGTTGTGTTTGCAGTCGTGTTTTACTTGTAACCATGGTTGCATTGTTTAAACTTGAGTTCTCAGCAGCCCGTAGCATGTCAATGCTAACCCGTGCTAGGCCGGATGTTCCCTGAGAGCTGGGGAGAAAGAGGTGAGTATGGTTGCGGTGTGCTAAGAATAGACCACAATGACCGGTCCTTCCATCCATTGTTATGGGGAATGTTAAATCCAATAAGACAAGCTAGCGGTGCTAACCCAGCTCCAGAGGGAGCACCAGATGGAAAGAAGCATCATGCTATTCACAGAGACATGGCTAACAGAGCTAACACCGGACACCAATGCCACAATGAAAGAATTTCACATGCTGTGAGCAAGACAGACTGGAGAGTGATACTAAACAGACTGGTGAAGAAGGCCAGTTCAGTCCTGGACCCTGTGGCCCCCCTGGACCCTCTGAACCCTGTCTAGGTGGTGGACACTTTATGTTTGACTCAAGTTGCTGCCTGGCAGGGAATGTGGGGTTCAATTGGTCAATGAGCAAAAATGTGTTGGATTTGATCTGGTGCCCAACAATCGACACAAAGGGCCTTTTGAAACTCTTAGATTATACTTTCTTTCTTTGGTTTCTTTAGCCTCAAATCGCGTGCCTTCAACATGTTTCAAAAGTCACCAAACTTTGCAGATTATTCAGTCATGGCAAAAAAAATTCATGAATCCAGTGTTTTCGCGCTGATACATGCTGATTTTTGGTGTGCATAACTATCATACTAAAACCGACATAAAAAGTTTTTTTACAATCATAACAAAAGATTTGGAAATTAGAGTTAAACATCTGATTTTGACGATTTATACGTACGTATACGTACGTATACATACCTATAATACGAATACGTATTTGATCAAACAAATCCCAGAGTTTTTATGATCTTCTTTTCTTTGTGTGTACGAGAAAAATTGACTATTAAACGTGATCAAAAGGTTTTTCATAATTTAATGGGCGTGGCCACAAACAACGGCAAAAGTTGATGATTGTTTTCGGCAAAATGCTAATCTTAATAGCTCTTATATACAAAATTGGATCTGGACCAAATTGCACACACATGTTCAGTGTCACAGCCTGAACACATCTATATGCTTTTTTTCACCTTAATCCACAGCGCCCCCTACTGTCAACAGGAAGTCATATGTTTTACTCTGTGGTTAAAAATGCCTTCTGTTTTTCCAACATATTTTTTACGTTCTACTTTCAGCCCTGCATTAAGCATCACCGACTAGCGCACATAGGTGAGGGCCCACTTAGCGCCACTTGTGGCTTTAATTTGTTTTGTATTTCAGTGTCCTGTAAGTTTGTGAGGGCCGGGCATCTCTTTGGTGCATGGCACAATGAAACAATAGCAAATAGAAAATAAAATAAAAACTTATATATGACAACCAATCCCAACTGGAATTTCTTGCTAGCATCAAGGCTAACAACCGTTTAACAGCTAGTTAGCTAACTAATAATCTAAACTACAGCTTTCCCTTCACTCTTTTTAAGACTTACAGTTGTTATGTTATAATCTCATCCTGTACATCCTAGAAACAAAATACTGGATTGGATTTGAGTAACGAAATGATGAAGAAAAGGCAAAAAATTGGTGCATGAAATAGTTCAGAATGCAGGATACAGAAAATTTGGGGCTAAAAATAGTTTCAACACACCCTGACATGTTTTCCTCACATCACCCTCTAATGGAAAAGATTTTACTTGAGACGAAGTAGAGTTTGCCAATGTTTACCAATGCTCCTCGTTTCAGCTGGACAACAAGGAGACAACCATTGAGAAAAAAACCCTCTTGTTGATTTATATCAGCGCTAATGACAGGAGCGCAGGATCGTAACCGATGCTGCTGAGATGTGGACGGACGTCTCCATGTTTGCCAGGGTAGCTGTCAATGAGCATTTCAAGGGTGTTGGAGCTGGGCTCGCTGGTGATTGACGTCCAAGGAGATGCTAATGCTGCGGGACATGGGATCATTTTCTGCCTCAGTGTGTGTGTGAGTCTGGCTGAGAGAGAGAGAGAGAGAGAGAGAGAGAGAGAAAGAGGGAGTCTGTGTGGGCTGTGAAGAAAGTGCGTTGCCTCGGAGTCGTCCGGGGTGAGAGTCCTCATGCAAAAATGTCAACATCACTGAAAATGAACTGGAGGTAAGTGCATTAATGGACTCGTTTGGGAGCTGCCGCTGTGTCAAAAGCAACTTGTTCGAATGAGATCAAGGAGAAGAAGGAGGCCTGATTAATTATCTGCATATATTAGATGGGGGTATCTGCTTCGAGTGAAATAAGCCGTCTTGGCTTTACGTTCGCCCGCAGAGGTTTCACCAGTCTCTGCACTCGTAATAAAAAGATCATCACCCATCAGGAACGTCTTGTTTTCATTCCTGCTAAGTCTCCTGGATGTATCAGTGACACAAGTAATTATTCTTTGCAGATTAATTCATCTTATTTGTTATTTGAGGGTCCTTTGAGGTCCATCTCAGGCTCATCTGTAAAGACTCGGAGGCGAAACGTTCATCAACGTGTAAAGAGAAGCCGCTGTTTCCTTTTTGGGCAGGTGAGACGGAGTGGCATTTGAACTTTTCCTCACCCCTTTTCTTCAAAGGGTGAGAGATACGAGGGGGTGGAAATATTTCACTACATTCCCCCACTGTGAAGAATGTCGGACAGCGGAGGAGCGGCAGACATGTTTCCTGTGGAGTAAACCCAGCGAGGGGTCCTTTTATTCTCCGTTTCTCACGTTTATTTATTTTGATGTAAAAAAGGATGCAGGTAAAAGTAATCCAAGCGAGGCCGTGAGAATAGTAATTAAATCTCACGCTGCATGTGTACCACCTGGGGGAGGGAGGATCCTTTCATTTAGCTAAAGGGGTTTCTCTTCCCTCATCCTGAACCCCCTGGAGGGGTTTTCTTTGTATCTTGCTGTGCTGATGACCATAATACACACATTTTTCTCCCCCTGAATTAAACGAATACACAGTCGGACTTTGATCTGACTCATTCTCGCTGCATGTGATATATATTTAACACTATACATGTGTATTTTTGCACTTCTTTCCCTGACCTTTGTTCTTCATAGCTGTTATCCTGCGACTCTGGTTATGCTCCAGAAGCTGCATAGTGTTTGCCTGCAGGTAATTACTATTGAGGCAAATGCCCTCTTGAAACCTTTAAGATTATTATTTTTCTTCCACCGGTTTAACACCAAAATGCGTGCCTTCATTGTGCTTCAAGTCGTAACAAAACACGGCAGAAAATTCAGCATTTTAATGACAATACCTGCTTCACAGTGCCCCCTAGCGCCCCTCTTTGAGCTACAGGCCTGACTTTTTGGTGTGAACAACTATCATGTCAAGACCTACAAAAAACGAACGTCAATTCTGAACAGGAAGTTTAGAAATTGGCGTTAAACGTCAGATTTTGACACTTTATAGGGTATGTATTTGATATGTATTTGATTCATATATATATATATATATATATATATATATATATATATATATATATATATATATATATATATAAATGAATATGTATATATGAAAATATATAAATATATATATATGAAAATATATATATATATATATATGAAAATATATATATATATATATATGAAAATATATATATATATATATATGAAAATATATATATATATATATATATATATATATATATATATATATATATATGAAAATATGAAATATATATATATATATATATATATATATATATATATATATATATATGAAAAAAAATATATATATACATACATATATAAACGCCCATTGAGTTACGAAAAATCCTTTAACTTTTTTTTTTCTGCAAAATGCTAATCTTTTTAGCTCTCATATAGATTATTAGATCTGGACCAAATTGTACACACATGTTCAATGTCGCAGCCTGAATGCATCTTTATGCTTTTTTCTGCTCAGTGATGTCTTTCAGCCCTTCATTAAGCATCACCAAGGATGTGAGGGCCCACTTGTCGCCACTTGTGGCTTTAATTCATGTCTGATCTCTCTTATACTATATTCAAGAGTTATGAAGCTCTAAAAGTCTAAGAATACCCAACCACACCAGTTTGTCCCCTTGTGCCGCCCTTACAAAGAGCCACGGCAGAATATTCCCTCAGATAACTGAAACCTGTGACCCGTCAGTACATTTGTTAAGATCTGCATTACTTGGCAGAGTAACAATGGCATAAGTGGCCTCCAGTGCCTTTTATATTTCAGTGCCCTTGAGTCTAAATTGAATTATCCGTGAATGTTGCGTTGTCTCTGGAGAAAAGTAGCTGACAAACCGGAGGGCTCCACAAAGGGAAATGTGCACCCGAGGTAGAGGATAAATGCTTGGACGATAAATCCAAACGAGACGTTTTTTCTGCCATCAGATCAAAGTTTTTGTTGATTTAGTACAGCTTTAGGAGAGGTATTAGTGAAAAATAAACCCATATCATCAGCAAAAATGGATATGGGATGGGAAAAGAGTCTACAGACTGCAGTAAATACTGTTGATATGACTAGGATGTGTAATTGAAACTTCTGTAACAGGTTTTCCTTTTGGGAAAGTGTCTTCACTGATCTGTTCTGCAGGCATCTTGAACTGAGGTGTATTTATTCTAACAGAACCACAAAGGGAAGCACAAATCAAAAGCGTATATCTTAAGCATAAATTACAAACCTACAAAGTTTGCACAGGTGAGGGGGTCATGTATCATGGGTGCTCTCATGGATGTGTGCACTGAAAAACTTCAAGGTTTCAACTGTGGCTCTGAAATTAGAACATAAATATTTCAGCCTTGTAAACATAATACTACATTAAGTCAGTAACTCATGCTATTTCCATGGGTAACTCTGGGGGTCATGTATCATCAGAAATACAGTGTATGCTATTGGCTCCGTGCACAAGGAGGTGTCCATCAACTTCCAGCATATGAGTGTATGAGCGCTAGCTCAGCTCGTCACCTGTTCATATATGGAGCCACTGTATGACTGTCATGGCTTGTTCTTAGTTTCCATGTTGTTTTGCTAGTTGTGTGAAGCTCCTGCATCTCTCTTGAAATAACCATGGGTTCATGAAGACTGTTTGTTTTCATATTTTGTACTTATTTTCATGTAAAAAGTGTAGCGCTAACTCCGCTAGCTTCACCGTTTCTCTATGGGATTCCCCATGTTATTTGTTAGCAGAATGCTAAGCGAGGTTTCCTCCGTCAGTCTTATTTTTTTATACATATGCTTATGTATTTCTGATTAACTTAAACTCTATTTTCATAAAATGAAATTTCATTTCATTCTTTAAAAAAAATCCATATTTCTACACAATATGCACAGAAACAAACAAACTTACACTTTGTTTTGTTACGTACAAAAGTTTTCAAAACTCTCTGTTTTAATCCTTTAAGTAGCTGAACCAAATAGTTTTCTATTTTTGGAAAGAATGATAACTCACAGTCGTTTACAGGTTCATACAGAAGAGCAATCCTCGCTTGGTTCCCTGAGTGTCCGCTTGAGGCTGGCACATACACACCAAGCCACGGCCAAAAGAAGCACATTTACAGCCTGGTACAAAGAATGTCTCCTTTCTGAATGACTAATTTCACTATTGGCACGCATTGTACAGGGGTGAATTTTTTTCTAACTCAGCAATTTAGACAATATTAAGATCGCTAGTTCGTCCAATCAGGGGCACATCTCAGCTAACATGATTGCAGGGCACCCTATGGCTGTTACTGTGGAGACTCACAGCCCGCCTCATTTCCAATATGGACGCGCCGACGGTTTTGCTTCAAAAATCTGTTTCAGAAACAGACAGGTGACGTGGCAGAGGCTACGTCCATTAATTATTCAGTCTACGATTGCAACCTGAGGTATGTTTTAGAGGCATCATGTATAAAATAAAGCCATCTTATCGTAAAACCTTCAGTCATCTTTTCATGACAGGAAGTGTCCAACCACACACTGAAGAAAGAACTAGAAATGAGTCATTCTGTGCAACAAGACTTTTTCTTTCAAGAAAATACAAGATGTGATGAGTTGGAAGTAACTGATCCCAGTCCTGCTTTTTGGCTGATTTGGATCACTGTAATCCAATCAGTCTACCAAGTTACATTATCCCCAATTCGGACTGGATGGTGATTGCTGGGTCTGTGCACAGGCCTCAGTGCACCATCAGATATAAAGAGCCGAAGAAGGCGCAATTACACAAGGAGCCAGCCTGGAGTGGAGTGCTCTGGTTAGCCCATACGAGGTGTCCGTCTTCATAGAAAGGTTAGTCATAATGGTAATTATACGCCGGAGCATTGTATGATTTTCATGCAGGGAGATAAATTAGCCTTTACGGCGGCTCCTCTCCTGGCTGGATGAAAAGACTCACTCCTACCTGTGTTCTCCTGCCATTCAGCTTCTGTGCCATTTGTGTTTCATTCAGAAACCTGTGAAATGCAACATGCCTCTCGTCTCTGTTTGGAAAAAAAAAATGAAAACAGGCTTGAAATGAAGCTTTCATCGCGGTACAAAATTAGCACTGAGGAAAGAGACCGACAGAAGTGTTGGTAAAGTAAATAGCGGGAACCAATCATCCAGGTTGATTTAATTGTTTTCCATCCTCTACAGTAGAGTTAAACAAAGATAGAAACCTCTCAGAGGTAATCAAGGTGGGTTTTAACATGCAGTGATGCTGCTATTTCAATTAAGTAAGAAGAAATAATGCTCGACTGATGTGGGATATTTAACCACCAACGCTGATAATTAAGGCGCTTTTTGACAGCAGGAACTTCCCTGAACCTTTAGAGGAACTCTTTGTTAGAACTAGGGTGGTCCAGATGGGATCCAGATGTTCTTTTTCAAACAAAGCATGTGTTCGAACAACCAGACGTCAAAATTCAAAGCACAGCCTGGATGCTTGAACACTCACTTTGTATCACCGCACGACTATCCACGGATGAGGAGAGGAACTGGTCCTTAGTCACGACCCCTGACCTTGCTTTTTCTTCCATGTTCGTTTAAATGAGTCGAAGGTCAAGTGGGAGATCTTTTTGCTGATGTAACAGTTATGCATAGCAAAAAGTCCGTCAAGTATCCTCAAGTGTCATTATGAGAAAAGGGGAGTGAGAGGTCAGGGGCGTTTCCGTAATCAGTCGTGTTGTTTATGCAAGGATGCACGACTCTTCTTGGAAGTAGACGTCGCCAGGATGTTAAAGCTCCAGTATAATGAGGTAGGCTTTGGCTGATGCTGGGTGAATTAGGCTGTTTATGGTCTAAAACTGATACCAGCCAAAACCACCAGCTGCTGGCACTGATAATGAGGAAGCAAATAGTGAGGCAGGGCGAAAGATAACCGTTGTCACTCATCGAGGAGAAAACAGATATTTCAGAGTGCTCTGCTGATGCTGCTGGGGAATAAATCCTCAGTACCTCTGCCGTTTACCACCGCAAATACCAGAGAGCGTTTCATGTATTTTTTCCCAGGAGAATTAACCACCCCGATCAACACGATACAAACTTGAGAGAGTCAAATTTAAACAAAATTCACGACTCCCAACTCCCAAACCAATGGATGGAAATTTAGGGGCTTGGTTCCTCTTTGGTTGGATGAGTTTCCATACATTTCACTTTGGATTGTGAAGAAGGTTTTTCACAATACTTACGAAAACACCCACAACCCCAGAGGAACCATTCCCCACCCTGTTCAGCCGAGTTCATTTCCATACAAGCTGCATTAATTATTGTTAAAGTTTCCCATGATGACGATCCACCAGACGACGTACCTTCAGAGCTTATGTTCAGTTTTTATTTTTTTCTTGTTGTTGTGGATATGGTCCAAAAGCATAAAACTAAAATGTAAATTCAGCAGTAGCACCCAGAAGCAAAATTAGAAATGGGAGATAAGATGCTCCAGGCACATGAATGCCAGTGGCAACTATGCAGCAGAGGGCCCAAAGTGAGTTCACTTCCACAACGTGCATTGCACCATGTTTTCATAGCTTTTCCAGGCAACTTATAATTAAGGTGATAAAGGATGAGATAGGGAAATTCATGTAAGAAAAACACATTTAAAAGCCTTTATTGCTGAATTATATATTAAGCCGAGTTTATTCAGCTGAACATGAGCCAAAGCAGGGTTGCAAAGGCCTCTCGTGGGGACGTCTACTGGAACAAGCCCTGCATCATACAATATAGAAGAAATGAATCATGAAACTTCTGGTGTTGCTGTGAGAATACAGAGTTGAGTAGCAGCACCAACCCTGTAACCCACTTCAAATTAACCCGTATTGATCTGTAACCTTGTCGCTGCTGATTAACAGCCGTCTCCAGCTGAACGGCTATAAAAACACAATGTACAGCCGCCCCGGCTTTTTTTTTTTTTTTATTTAAGGCCTTCACAGGAGAGGGCTTAATGCAATCAGCTGTGTGCCTCTGCTTCACACAAGACCCTTTACCACAAGATAATCCTTCCCTTGTGTGATTTCTGAGCCGTCAGTGTAGTGATGGCAATTACAGGCCCCAGGGTGCCAGGCAGGGGGCCTTTGGGTTCTAAATCAGCCTGGCGATCTATAGGGACAATTTAACCTGGCTTACATGACTTTTTGTTGAAGCGTATTTTTGTTCTCAAATGCTGCACGGGGCTGTATATACAGTACAAAGGCTGAAGTACAAACACAGTTTGAAGAGTTATTTTGCGTGTTCCACAAACAGAAAGAGAAAGTGAAGTTGTTTTGTTAGCTTCTCAACACGACTTCAATCCACCAAGGTTAGAACAGCCTGGAGTGTTTCACATATGAAAACCTTTATAATTCTTTCTGTTATGAAGCAGGACTGTTCCAACCACCTTAAACCAATCAGAAAGTGGGAGCACTTGATGGGAATTTGATGATAACCGACTTGTAAGCTTGAGCTGTGAGGCTACAGTCCGTCTACTACTACTTAAAGTTTGATTTTTGCATATTAACCAACTGAATCCTTAATGTTAATGGGATATTACCTGTTCTGAGGACTGTTACCTTCAATTTTCAAATAGTTACAGGGAAACACGGATTTGAGGGCTCAAGAGAAATCAAGAGAGTGGTGGCGGAGATATTTTAAAAAATGATTTTTGATAGTGATGAGAAAGGGAACTCAGCTGCAGCTTCATCAAAGATTTTAATTTTAAATGTTTCTTATTTATATAAATGACCTTGCTGCAGTATCTAATACCACATTGCCATTGCTCTTTGCAGACGACGCCAACCTTTTTGTTCCAAACAGAAACTTAACAACTCTCCTCAAAGAATTAAATTATGACTTTATGAAATATTCAACATGGTTTCAAACAAACAAGGGTTCACTAAATGTAAAAAAAGTCTAATTTTATGCTTTTTGCTGGGAATAGAAAATATGAAAGCGAACAAATTAAACTTCATATTCATAATGAAGAAATAATCAAAGCTTCAACAACATGCTTCTTGGATATACAAATTGACGATAAAGTTTCTTGGAGAGACCTGGTTATATATATATATATAACCAGGTCTATATATATATATATATATATATATATATATATATATATATATATATATATATATATATATATATATATATATATATATACATACACACACACACACATTTATATATATATATATATATATATACACACACACATTTATATATATATATATACACACACACACATTTATATATATATATATATATACACACACACATTTATATATATATATATATATATATATATATATATATATTTATATATATATATTTTTATATATATATATTTTTATATATATATACACATTTATATATATTTATATACATTTATATATATTTATATACATATATACATATAGAAAGAGAGAGAAAGAGAGAGAGAGAGAGAGAGAGAGAGAGAGAGAGAGAGACATAACAGATGCTTATAATGGAAAGGTAGGGGGAAAATCACTTCTGAGCATGCTCAGTAGAGTGGTGCCAGTATAGGAAACTTAGTTCAGGATACTAAGTTGAGCAAAGCACTTATTTTGTCCACAAAACATACAGTTAAACTTTTTATGTGCTAATAATTAGAGTTTGGTCTACTCTTCTGCGTGGGCGTCTTTGTGCTGCTTAATGTTTCAGTACAAAAAAAGCAGAATGTTTCCCTTTGAGAATAAAAAAATAGCATTGGAAGAGAGAACTGGATAGAAGAATTAACCCTAATGTCCTCCATCGTTTCCATATCCAGCTATCCTCATTTTGAAAACCCATTATGTGGATTCAGCTGATCTACTAAATGAGCCACATTGTTCAGTCTAGCTCCATCCACGTTCTTTGTGCACCAACTTCGCCTTCCCACAAACCAACTGGTGTGTTTCAGCTGTTACACACGAAAGTGTCGCATGGCATCAAAGCCAACAGCAGTCCCTCTCACTCAGCACTTTCCACGTTGGGTTGAATATTTTTTTCTCTTTTTTTTTTCACAGTACAGTGTGTCAGCCTTGAGTGACCTTTTCAAACTCATAAGCTGCAGGCGCCTGTGTTTTCAAGCGAAACTGTGTAATCAGAGGGAATGAGCGTGAATCATCTTTTCTCACAGTGCATTATGCATCAAATGGTGAGCGCTGGCGCACACGGACGCAGTTTTTATCCCTGCTTCTATTTCGAGAGAGACATTTCAAAATAATTGGGCAACAACCCAAAGGTCAGGTAAACTGGCAGGAAGTGGGTTACTACAAGAGTCATTCAACTTTTCCATTAGCTTGCCAAGTCAAGTATTCCAGAACTTTTCTGTTTCTTAATTGCAAAGAATATTTGTTATTTCTTCCAGTCACAAATTAAGCACTTAACATAGCTGGAGGGCCTTTATATTTCTGACGACTCATTTCAGCCATGTTTTTATAATTTCACAGATTTAAGAACTTTCTGATACAACCCCCCGTTCTAATGAAGTTTGGTCGTTGTGTAAAAACATAAATTAAAAGAGAATACAATGATTTAAAAATCCTGTTTAAACTATAAATCAACTGAATACACTACAAAGACAAAATATTTATTGTTCCAGCTCATAATGCTCCACACATTTTCAATGGGAGACTGCAGGCAGGCCATTCTAGTACCCGCACTCTTTTACTACGAAGCCACGCTGTTGTAACAAATGCAGAATGTGTCTCTTTGGCCTGGAGGACACCACGACCATCATTTCCAAAAACAATTTGAAATGCGGACTCGTCAGACCACAGCAGACTTTTCCACTTTGCATCAGTCCATCTCAGATGAGCTCGGGTCCAGAGAAGCCGGTGGTGTTTCTGGGTGTTGTTGATATATGTCTTTGTCTTTGCATGGTAGAGTTTGAACTTGCACTAGTAGATGTAGTGATGAACTGTGTTAACTGACAATGGTTTTCTGAAGTCTTCCTGAGCCCACGTGGTAATATCCTTTACACAATGATGTTGGTTTTTAATGCAGTGCTGCCTGAGGGGTCAAAGGTCACGGGCATTCAGTGTTGGTTTTCAGCCTTGCTGCTTACGTGCAGAGATTTCTCCAGATTCTCTGAATCTTTTGATGATATTATGGACTGTAGATGATCAAATCCAACAATTCTTTGTAATTGTACGTTGAGAAACATTGTTCTTACACTGTTGGACTATTTGCTCACACAGTTGTTCACAAAGTGGTGAACCTTGCCCCATCCTTGCTTGTGAACGATTGAGCCTTTCAGGGATGCTCCTTTTATACCCAATCAATATACCCAATGAGTGAATATTTGCAAAAACCAATAAACTTTATCAGTTTGAACAACAAATATCTTGTCTTTGTAGTGTTTTCAGTTGAATATAGGTTAAACAGGATTTAGAAATCATTGTAATTGGGTTCTGTAAGGTGTTAAGAAGAGACTCTGTAACTCTCTTTTCCTCAGCACACCTAATGACCTTTAAATAGAAACTCCTTCTTTTGTGCTCCTTCCGTTAAGTACACCCTGTGTTACTCATCAACTCATCAAGCAACTGTTAAAGCTTAATGTATGTATTAATTACTATTCCTCATAGCAGCTCTTGACTCCTGCCGCATGCTTATTCTCATGTCGTCACACCAGGGAGCAGCACACCTCAGCTCAGCCCCCCTGCTGCCTGACCTGAGAGGCGGTGAATCACTCTGACATGTTGTTAAGGTGTCACCGGGCAAACATCACTTGTCTTGAACTTTCCAGCTGCAGGTCCTCAGAATACATGGCAACACGGTGACATGACGCTCCATTCCTATTAACCTCTGTCTACAAATACGCCCGTGGGTGGGGGGGGCTGCTTTGCATTTGCAGCACAGGTTGGGCGACGAGGACTTTGAGGTAGATTGAGCATGATGAATGTTAATCGATGATACAGTATGTCCCGAACTGCATAATGAGCTTGTCGCTCAAGTCTTCTGCACCTCTGCAAATAGAGTTTGGCTTCTGCCCCTCGTTCTGTATTCAAGTGTGTATGTGTGTGTGAGTACGCGCCATTAAATCTGCACTTGAATAGCTGAAGGAATCTCAGCACGCTCGTGTTGTTCAGAGGGCTTTTGTCATAAATTCTGAAAAGCTACCTTGAAATTCTGCCAAGTGCAGTTAGTGCCAGAGAAAAATGACTTTTTCGTGTTGTGTTGCCACCACTTTGATTACCATCCTTTGCAGCGTGGTGCAGCATATTTAAGGATGTTTTTTTCAGCCAGCTGTCATACAAAAACAAGCAAGCAAGGTTAAAAGTCTGATCTGCATTCGTTTGAATTTTTGATTTCCCTCTTTTTTTTTGTTTGTTTTTTGTTTGCTTTTATGTTCCAGTTTCAGAATCTGTCCTCAACATAGTGAAAGGTTGAAACCTGACAAGCAGCGGTTTTATAATAAGGCGTATTCTGCCTTTGATTATTCCGCTGATTTCTTTTGATTATTCCTCCGATCAGTCGCTGACGAACGCACAACGGTGCAATTATTTTAACGAATGGATCGTCACATCAGAGCAGAGCGAATTAAAAAACAATACGCTTAATGACAACTGAAAGAAGTTTAAAAAATACCAACTTTTGAGCGAGAAGCGCGCCGCAATTGAGGTCTTGGGTTCTGACAGTGCGGAGAATACCGTCAGTGTGGAATCACAAAGCCATAGGGAAGGCCGTTTCCAAATTTAATACTGCATGGAGAAACATATCAGCGTCATCAGGCATGTTCTTGACATGTCATATGTTGTAATGATGTCGTCAAGTTCCCAGATCAAAGCGAAGTCATCAGGTAAATGTATAATATTCGTCCAGTGTTGTCGAGTCAGAGCTAGTTTGGTTGAATTCAAACATTATGCAACATCCTGTAAGAGTGCTTACTCCATAAGAAGATAATGTAATCTATTGTATTGCTCTCAACAAAGGGACAGAGGAGTGTGGCATCTTTCAAACCAGAGTGTTAATAGAAATGGACACAGTGATGAAATAGTGTGAAATGTCTGAGCACCCTGCTGCCTTCTTCGCAAAGGCCATGTTTCTCCCCTGTGTTCATCACGCGAGGCGAGGGGAGAGGGAGTGACTTGTGCGGAAATGAAAGTTGACATGTTTGAACAAGGCATGACAGACAGGCTGCGGAAAAATGGGTCCCGCTAATCAAGACCTGGGTCAAAAAATAGGGGGGGAGATATCTCATTTTGTCTCATTAGCAGCACCTGTGGCTGCCAAAGCTTGTAATGAGGAGTTAGCTGATGGAGGCTTGTCTTTCTTTCTTTTTTTTTTTTTGTCCTATGTGGTCGCGCAGAATACCACAACGGAAATCCAGATGTATCGACTCAAGACTCACTGTAATGATTCACGAAAAGATTCATGTTTGGTGGATTACATTACGCAAATCTCCTCCATTGACTCATCCATTTTCCATGTGGAAAGAATAAATGCATAAATGTATTTCTGGCAGATGAGATGAATGAATTATTGACGGAGTAGGAAAAGAGTGAATGGATGGGTTTTGAATGGCTAAATGGGCCAATTCATGAAGTGAGGGTCATGCCGATGACTTTGAGCACAGACTTAAGCCAGCAGGTGTTCCTCCTCGCAGTGTGGCGACAAATTCTGAAAAATAGGACAGTTATGATGCAGTGCCGAGTCGGGTTCAAACTGGAAAATATTCAGCATGTTCAGGAGAAGTGCCTGTGTATTATTCAAATTTCTAACCCTTGTACTTTTTAAAATATTCAGCATTTTCCAAACGTTTTTGTCCCATTAAAACGAATGGAAATGATCCGTGACCATGGAAGCCGCACAGCTGATGATGTCACAAAGGATAGAGGTGATGATGTCATAGGGGACAGAGTTTCCATTTGTTTGTTTACATTCAAATCTCATCACTATGGAAACAACAAACTTCTTCATCCACCTGTTTCTTCAGAAGCCAATGGGTGTCGACTTCCGACTACCAGCAAGCTAGCTCAAAACAACTCACGTGAAATCGTTAATGCTACACAGGGCTCAGTGTAAACTTTTTTTTAAACATCCGCACTATGACTCCATCTCCGATTTTTGATTATTTTGTCGCTTTCTTGCTGTTAAAAGCCGGTTATTGGAGCTAGGCTAACATCGTCAGCTTTGTGATTTCCATGGCGAAGTAAACAGAACGTTCAACAGGAAAGACAAAACCGACAACTGCTTTGAACTATGGGTAGTCAAGAAAGAAATGGATAAATAGGACTAATCAAAGGTCACCAATGGAGGGGAACCTGCACAGCTGATGATGTCATAAGCGGTTAGGGTTAGGGCCCCCAGTCTACTTTTGGCAGATGGGAACAAATGGAGCAAAACATGGGGCGTGCGGGTTTTTCCAGAAAGGAGAGTAGAAGCGTGTGTGTGTGTGTGTGTGTGTGTGCGTGTGTGAAGGCCATGTTGGACGGCACTCAAACAGCTCGCAGTGACTGATGGGCCCAAGGGATGTTTACCCCTGCCCAGCAGAATAAACACTTCTTTTTTTTTTAGAGCGTAGCCCCGTGCAGCGCTGAGAAATCATGCGGGGAGTGAGCAGGTCCCAGAGCCTTAAATGGTACACAGTGAACTGGCACTCGGCCTGGGAGTGGAACTCAAACGCATCGATTGCATTTTATGTTGATGTGAATTAATGTCTCTTTTTTTTTTTTCCTCTCTACGTCTTGCTTTCTGAGAGGGCATTTTTGCAAGTGGCTTGTTAAAAGAGGTTATTTATTTCACCATTTCAGTTTGGCTGCATTTACATCTGTTCTTAAACGGTTTAATAGAAAACTAGTGAAGATAAAACCTGCTGCCCTTGTGCTATATGCTTAGCCAGTTTTTTTCAGATATTACAAAACGAGGATCCCTTTGTTTTGGACTTGACCAGTCAAGTCTGAGGAGGTGTGAAGACAAATATAATTCAATGCGGACAAAAGAAACCCTGAAATCTGGAGTCTATTGGAGCACTCCATTCCTTGAAAGAAGAAGTTGAACCCACTCGCAGTGGCTCTCATTGAAGTCTGCTGTCTTTACAGCGCGTGGCACTTCTGTGATGAGACCTATTGTAGCTGTCAGAGCGAGTTTGAAGAGCATCTCAAAGTCAAAGAGACATAAATAACTGGTGACATATAGCGGCTTAATCTTTTGACCTTGTCATTGTCAGCTGTCTGCCGGGATCAAAGATCAGCTTCTCATGTGATCACGCTACCAGTGGCTGCAGCAGCCAAGAGATAAGGGCCGTCTGTGCAATTACATGATTGTCCTTTTTTATCCCCCTCCCTGCCTCTCATGAAGACCATTCAGAAGGTACTGAATTAAACAAGGGCTGTAATTTCTGCACAAGAGATTCATGCGGTTTAAAAGAGCGAGTTAGAAGCCAATTTTAGCTTTGAAACGTGGGGCTTCAAAAACACAAAAGGCACATTCAAATCTGACCCAAATGATACCGATGGGTTGCAATAGCTTGAGTTATTCATGTGTGGGAAATGAGAAGCAGTGGTGGCCAGACAGGGTCTCAGCTTGGCGCTCATGGATTCAACATGAGGGGAAGAAAAGTTGATTTGTTGTTCGTTGGGGGGTGTCTCTATTATGATCTGATGCTAAAGTCTGGTGGACGGGATAAACAGCCCTCCTTGGTGGCAAAAACTTAGGAGGTAAAATGCACTGTATGTGCTTTTTGTTTTTTTTTTCAGCCTTATCCTTCAAAACGTCTCTGCACACCTAGGCCTGGGTTGATAATCAATAAATCAATTTGCCGACCTCATTTTATTGCCATGTGCATGCTTGTTTGTCTTCCTCACCTCCAAACAGGCTGGATGACTTAATTTAAGGCTAAATTAGTAAAACACTGCAATAAAGAAACAAATGATCCTCAAATTGAAACTCAATTCTACACAAGACGCACTTTACACAGCAAATAAGACAGCAGGGTCCATAGGTTGGAGATTCAAACAGAGCACTGAGCTCTGTTCCCCTCTTGTAGGGGGGCTGCTAAGCAGTCATTGATCACACCTGTGTTGATTCCCCAGCCAGCACAGGTGTGTTTGCTGGTCTCCACAGAGAGGTGGCAGAGTCAGGATTTCAACACAACCGTTTGCATAATTCTAAGATCAGTATTATGTTATTAAAGATGCAAAAAAATTCTGGGATTCCATTATGTACACAAAAAAAATAAAAAAAAAAATAAAAAAAAATAAAAATTAAAGAAAGGTATTCAGCTTTAAAGAGAGGGTATTCTGCTTCCTATAGAATGTAAACATGGATATAATGTAACAATGCTGGAAGTTCATACTCATCATGGTAGACTTAATGTTTGGGAAAGCAACCTTCAATGTTAGCGCAACAATAGCATATATAGCAATATGCTAATGGTAGCTTTGTTTTTTTTCTTTGTTTTTTTTGAAAAAAAAAATGCTTAAGTTTTTTACATAATTCTAAGATCACTATTATGCTGTTTAAAATGCAAATGATTCAAGGATTGTGTTATCGATACAACAAATGTCATTAAAGAGGGGTAATCTGCTTTAAAGAGAGGGTATGCTGCAGCTTAATATTGTCAACGTGGATATAGAGGAACAATGCTGGATGTTAAAACTAAACCTGTGCATATTTTCAAACTCCTACATATTAATATGTTGGAAAAAATCCCCAAATCTATCTGTTATTGGAGTGGGGAGCCTTAAAGTGGCGGCAGCTTGAGAAAAATAGTGATAATTTTTGAGCGGTATATCATGTAAAGCCACTACGGAGGCACCAGAGGGACAGAATAAAACTTAAAAAAAGCAAAATGTTCAACTCTTTAAAGGAACTTTGTGATATTTTGGTACCCTTAGGAGGCAGTGTGTTAAAAGCAGACATGGCTCAGTAGTGGAAATCAAAGTGTGAATTCAAAATTACTTTATATCTTTGCATACTCTCTTATGTCTTTTTAGTTATCAGAACAAATTAACAAAAACACCGCTTAACACACACACAGCTCCAGGTATATAGTGCTACCTGAGGTCCCAAAATAATTTTGACAATAATATCATTTATCTGCAATAATTTGTGGGACAATATATCGGCGCAGGCCTCTGCACACCTGCTAGCTTGACTTTTTCCTGCAGTGTGTGGCTGCTGCAGCACCCAAAACACACACACACACACACACACACACACACACACACACACACACACACACACACACACACACACACACAAAAAAAGTGTTTGCAGATACACAGCTTTCTTTCACTGATAAATCTGCATTGCAAAGTGCTGAGATGAGATCTGAATCTGAACCTATTCCTCGCAAGTATTTATTGCTTTTGTGCATCCATCCATCTGCATGGTTTTGGTTGTAGCAAACCGGTCCCAGAACGGCCCCCCTCTCCGCACCATGTTTGATAAATGTCACCGCGAGCCACTACAGCCTAAGTGACAGTTGACATTTTATGATCGGAGCACTCTTAGTAACAAAGTATCCGTATCTTGTCTGCCCTGGTGATGTATGGCTCGGGAGGTGCGGCAGGAAAAGGCCGCCTGTTGCTTTCATTACACCACCTGTCTTGTGCCTTCTTGTTAAGGGTTATTGGCAAAGAAAGATATTAAAAGTTAAGCCTGAGTGTGCACTTGTCAATACAAATAAACTCATTCCAGAAGTAGTGCAAAGAAAGGGAATCATCCAGGCGATTATCAAGGGAAGGGATAACTTTAATACCAGAGCCATGATCCTTCTGGAACAATGGCTTCAGAGGTTTTTACATCAAAGTGCATGAATCCAGGAAATCTGCATGCAGAGGGGTTAAACAGACTTTGAATTAATAAAAACAGCTCCAGTAATAACACTGCAGAATTCTGCAGGGAGGCTAAGAGACCAAACAAAAGCTTCCTGAAACCTATGGTGGGTGGATTACAGAGTTTAATCAATACCTCTGCTTGTTTCCTCGCCACAGTTCAAGCCTCTGGATGCAGTGCCCTCTCCAACCCTGCAGGCAATCCATGCAGAGACGGTACACAACACCAGTGTAATGATACAGAGGAGAGGCAGTGGATAAAGCCGGATCTGACAAACCTCTCCTCCCTCTTCTTCTTCAGCGTCTTTTGTAACTATTAGGCGTTTGAAGTTTCGATTTCGGAAGCGGCGTGCAGTGAAAAAAAAGAGGCATTCATTTGTGCCTGGGTGATGAAGGTGATTTTTATTTGAGGAAGCAAGACAGCGTCGCTTGCCTGTCCGACTCGCTCCTGCTTCGTCTCTAGTAAGAGGTGAGACAGAGTTCAGCCCACAGATGAATTTTTAAATGCCATGGGTCACTTTTTGGAAAATCAACAAGGATTTGAGCGGAGGGGATTTTCCGAATCATAAAGTGAATGTCCTGAGTTGGCAGTGTGTCACCTGTGGGGATGGGCTTTCAGTCTTTTTTAATTGTGTGTGCAGTGAGGAAGTGAACTGAGGGCAAGGATTAAAGGATTCATTTTAAGAATGGTTCTGAAAGCACCGATTGACCCGTGGCTAGGTCCGGCCTTCAAACTCAATGAGCCAATCACAGTGGGTATAGACGTTCTCTGCCTGGACAGCCATTGAAATGCAGTTTTCGTTCGGTTTTACGAGGTCTTTCTGAGATTTGAAGCTTGAAAATGGTCAAACGGTGTTCATGGGGTAGCCCATAAAAGTGTCATCTTTGGATAAAGTTGTGACCCCAACATGAACTCAATGTGAATAAAATTAACAAGGATGTTTACGTCTGTTCTAAGGTAAGTCAACATTGTATTTTAGGCAACACATTGTCACTTTGCTGGAAAGAAGTTAGCCTAGCGTTAGCTCCTAGCTTGTTGTTCGTAATGTCTCTTTGTTTGTAGGAGTTCATTGGCCTGTTTTGTTCTTTGGTGATCGTCCATCATTGTTAGCTGTTGTCCAAAGGGCTCTAGTTAAACTAGCTTCATTAGCTTAGCTTCCTTTTATCTATAATAGCCCAGATAACAAAGGTTGTCAAACATTCTGCTGAATGATTCAGTGTAAATACTGTAGCTCCAAACTAACAGAGACTCTCTTGGAGGTTCGATTTTTCTCCTGACTGATGCTGATCCTCTGTCTTGTTGTCTGAGATGCTGATGCTAACCAGATGTGGTTTATCAGGTTTGCTCTGGGACCTGGAAGTTTTGTCTTGTAAATTGATTCATATATCCCTCCAATGTGGAGATTAGGCCCTTTCTCTGATTGGGTGGCGGGGCTTATCCATAAAGTCAATTTGGTTTGAACGCCCATAACGGTTTGTTAGAACCACGTGGTCTTGATATGGACCAAAGCAACAGGCGGTATGGTAATAATCTGATCCCTCTGTCTGACCTTTTTCGTCTCGACAGACTCAGAAAGAGGAAGAGCAGAGGGATCTGAAACCAAAGTGTTGCTGTATTGATGTTGTTTCCAAGTGGTTAAGAGTCGCTGTGAGCTACGCTGTCACTTCACAAACAGAATAAGAGATTCGGTGAAGACGAGCCGGCGTGCCAGCATGGGCGTCTGAAAGAGAATACATGCATAGCAAAGCAGGGAAATGCGGTTGTGGGTGCACTGCGAGCGTTATTACATTACCTTGAGCTGTGTCTGGGTTCCCCTTATGCATTGTGTCTTTGTACACCGAGGGAAGTCAAAGGAAAATGTCAACCAAATGCTTCCCATTTACGGGCACCTGGTCCGCTCCCAGCAGATTCCCACCATTTGTTATGTCAGGTAATTGTTCGGTAATCTCGCTCGAGCCGTTGGCCTTGCTTTTGAAGGCGCCGCGAGGCTTGTCATGAAAGACAACATCATCCCCGACGGTGACAGTGTGTGTTTCCTTTGAGCTCAATCTTGGAGTTTGGGAACAGGACGCGTCTTGCAGGAGCCCTTTAGCTTTGAAAATACATTACGGCACCGGGAGCTGTGGCAGCGGCCCAGGACACGTTCAAAGGAAAGCCTCGCGTGCACTATGCCCTCGTATTATAAGCATGAGAATCTGCTCTTAGAGATACACACTTCAGTCAGGGTTGTGATTATGTGTCAGCGGGTGTGAGGCTGAGGGAGGAGGGGGTTGTTATCTTCACGGCTGAACAAGGACCAGATGGAGAAAAAGGGGGACATCTTTCAAAAAAGTCTAACCAGAACTCAGGGAGATAAGGACGGAACGCTCCATTGGCCTGGTATTGTGGGAGGGAAAATTGCGGCCGAATCGTCACAAAAGACCCCGATGCCCCTGTAATTTTCTCTCTGGATAAGGAATCACCCCCGTATCACGTGTTAACAGACGGAGTGACCACAGCAGATACGGCTAATGTAACATGACCTCATGGTAACTGAATTCTTCCTTGCAGATAAAGCTTGTGTTGCTTGTGTTCTTCAACAATCAGTTTTAAATCCAGCAAAGTGAATTTGTCTCGACTGACTGTGAGGCCTGTTTTAATGACTGAACCTCCCGAGGGCTTTCTGTTCAACAGCAGAGCTTTCTTTGATGGGCACGTGGTGAGACATGTTTTAAACATAACACACTTTGATGTATTTATTAATTAAAGCTTTCTGATGTGTTCCACAGGGGTAATGGGCCAATATCCCCCTGATGTCTTCATAAATCCACAGTAAACACTGTGGCCATTTTCCCCAGACTTCCTGCGTGGGTTGGAAGCTAAAATGCTAAAATGCTAAAAGCTTCATCATGCTGAATTCATGTCCTTAATGAAATATTTCCATTATTTAATAGAATCCTCAGCAACAGAAAGACTTGAGCGGATACACCCACAGGATTCCTCAACAGCTTTCTACCTGGCAAACCTCGCTAACGTCTTACTCTAACTGAAACATGAAACGATCTCAAAGGAGCAGATAAAAAAGGAAGCAACCAAGACCTCAATGTGAGATCCATCAGTTAGAATTTCATCTATGTGAGTCAAAGTGAAACAACAGGCTCCAAAACCCTCCGCATAAGGCCTCGGTGCAGCTCCCAGCAGACGCTCAACATGCTCTTTACGAGGCGTTTCAGAGACAGGAGAGCTGCTGCTGTATCTCTAAAACAAGTCCACTCCAAAGTGCTGGCGCTCAGGCTCAGCTGTTCAGATGGTGAGCTGATGGGAAATATAGATGGTATAACTGCAGAGCCAAGCTTTGTTGCGAATTAAGACTAGGGAAGAATGTATTGATACTAATGCCCTCACATCGATTGGATTCTTTTTCCATTTCCTTTTCAATTCCTGATATTTCTGCGTACAAAAAGTTGGCTTAACAAGTTTTCCGTGTCAGCATTTTATTGAGTTTATCTGTTGGTCAATGGCTCTGGATATCTCTGGATGTAAATGAATCAAAAAGTTACTGTCTGAAGTACACGATCTAGTGTCTGGAAGTTGTTACAGCAATTATTCGAGTTGTTTGGAACCTTTAGCTTGCCGTAGTTATGCCTGTTAGCATTTTGACATTTGGAGTCTTGATGAACTGTGATGAAAGTGGAAATCCTGTTTTAAACCCAATGTTAAATCCATGTATGCTAACCTCTAGCATATCAATGGAATTTCCCATATACATTAGCATCAAGCTAGGATGATGGTTTTTGGTCTCGTTGGGAGATGAATAACACATTGAATGTATTAAATAGGAAGACAGAGTAATGTACTTTTTTGTGTGTGTTCAGTTTAACAGCCTTTTAAGTAAAACTTAAGAGCAGAATGGCTAATGCTAGAGGCTAGTGATGTTTCTAATCGACTCTTAAAAGTAGAGTTGGTGATCAGATTTAGATACACTTTTCATTGTACTGGTTAAAATGGTCTTTATGTCCAGATCGATGCATGATGTGTTCTTGAAATAGAGTGAAAAATATCTGCCAAAATCTGGAAAAACACCAACCAATCCTAGCAACTGGGATCCAATTTATTAAACCAATCAAATCCCGTCCCGGGTGTACATTTAGCCGGCGTGCACTCGCCCTGAATCAATGCGCATAACCAAGAGGGATCCAAGTACGCTGGAGAATGGCAGAAAAACTACCTATACCCTGATTACTGCTAATGTAGAGCAAACAAAAACGATGTGCTGAGGACCACTTCGAGTCTGTTGTTTTGAATCAATCCCGATTGTATGATGGCGAATCAGTGGCGCGAATCGTGCATGTGGGCATCGTTTGGGAGAAACTCCAAGAGTGGGGGCTAAACAGAGTCCTAAGGAGATGCTACATTCAAATTCATGCTAGTTTTCCGTGACTACCAACCATGACTTTAACAGGAACCAGTTATCAATACTTACCCCTACTTAAGACAACCATAAATTTACCACAGTATCTATATTAGGAGTTAAAACTGAGTGACAAATAAAATCAACATCTACAAAAGCTCTTTTCCACTGAACAACATCAAGTTTTTCAAAGCGGAGCGAGGAGGTTACAACTTCAGAAATTTATGGAAAACAAAGAAATGATGTTTCTTTGGTCTTGTCCACTATTCTGAGAATTTATTTACAAATTTGGCCATTACATTACTTTTATTGCTGTCTCTGGTTCCCTCCTCACTCCTCTTCCTGTCTGTTTTTCACATCTAACAGGGAAGGAAACAAACTAACTGAGCTCTAATTAGGCGACTTGTCAACATAAAGCCAACAGGACTCTGATTTAGCGCCCTGCTCCTGAGGACAAAGTGTTTTTGTTCAACTGAGAAGAGAAAGTTTGACCTGGAGCGAAGACGATCTGAAGAGAGGTTGATGAATAATTTATTTTTTCATGGACTTTAATGTGACTGCTTTCCATCTTATCTGGAGGGCGGGTAGTCAGCGCCTCTACAAGTGGGACTCCAAAGAAAGAAAAGGTGTACAAAACGGACCTTTTTGGTTCGTAGCCAACGGATGATGACTGTATCTTTAAATCAATCAATCATCAACAGTAATGATCCATCAGTGCCTCATATAATCCCTCCATCGAGTTAATCTCACCGTTCTACTGTAAATGCCGCTGAAGTGTGTCAGGTAGCAATAATGTGACGAGCTCAATTATTCCACAGAAAGCCCAACAAAAGTGATTCAAGCCTGCAGGCTGTGCATTTGTTAGCATATAAAGAGAAGAGGCTCCAGGGCAGGAGATAAAAGACACTTTTTTCCCTCCCTCATCTTAATCCTTGAAACTTTCATTTGTTCCCTTTTTCTGGGAAAATAGTCAAAATGTGACATTTGGCTGGGTGTGTTAGAGATAGTGCTGGTTCACTGCACTGATGTTAGCGCCCCCTGTGGACCAGTGGTGGACAGTAACGGAGTAACTCATGACTGTCACTCTGCTACATTTATCGAAAGCTTTTCGTCACTTTCTTTTCCTTTTAGGCTCGACATAGCCGAAATCAGCTGTTGGCGTTTTTCCTTTCCAAGATGCAATTGGCTGAGCTCCTCACAGATGGGAACCAATCACAGTCGCAGCTCAAATCAGGGATGGATTTGGAAATCCATCGTCCTTGCGCTGTGTTTCAAGCTCTCCCGCCTTCGTTCAAACAAAACTCGGCGATGGAGATGGAAGGAGAAACTCAAGCTGAGAAACCAGAGCACCCATGGTCATATCTTAGCACCATGTATATATTATTATTATTTAATTTTTTTTGTGTGGATGTTTAAATTCATTCATTCATCCATCTTCTGTCCCTATTATCCTGTTCAGGTTCGCGGGTGTCTAGAGTCTGACTTAGGGCGATAGGCGGAGTACACCCTGGACTGGTCTCAAGCCAATGACACACATAGACAGACAACCTTTCACGCTCACACCTATGGGGAATTCAGAATCACCAGTTAACCTGATGAGCATGTTTTTTGGACTGTGGGAGGAAACACGGAGAGAACCCACGCATGCACGGGGAGAACATAGACACTCCACACAGAAAGGCACACCATGCCCTAATCGAGATTCGAACCGGCGACCTTCTTGCTGTGAAGCAAGAGCACTAACAGATGCTTAAGTTTTAGCGGGTGTTTCTTTAGACTTTTTGTAGCAGAGTGGTACATGGTTCTGTAAAAGCAGAGTAAGATTGCTTGAGTCAAAGTATCTGATGGAGTAACTGATGGAGGCTCTGCATCTTCCTCATGGACATCCTGACAGCACCCGTTCACTAACGTCTTCTTCGCTCTCCGTTGTTGACAGTTTTTTGGGGGATTTGAGTCACAAACTTGTTGTCATGTCTCGTCAGTCATGCTAAGTTTCTCCTTTTTACTTCAGTCTTGTTTGTCATGTTTGTCATGTCTGGGTTTATTTTGTGGTCACGTCTCTCCTCTTGTTTCAGAGCCCTTCACTTCCTGCCCTGGTGTTTTCCCGCCGTTGTGATTGTCAACCCCGCTCCTCAATGTTTCCATCTGTTTCCCATTACTTCCTGAATAAAGTCTGCGTCTTTCTTTTGTCCTGTGTCAGATCATCGTGTCTAGTGAGCCTCCGTGTATACTTCGTCTGCCAGGTTTATCCAAGTACTTAGAAAGATGATTTAGGATTTTTCCAGCTGTGCTGTGATTTGGTGCTTTTACTTTTCTTGTTTTACCAGCTGTGCTGTGACCTTTTTGTTTCCTTCATTTTTGCCGTGTTTTGATTTATTACTTCCAAAGAGGATCTTTGAAAAGTCAAGCTTGTGGGTCTTCACAGCCAGTTCTTGTCCCTTGTGTTAAAAAC
This sequence comes from Labroides dimidiatus, assembly GCA_030710495.1. Lineage (NCBI taxonomy): Eukaryota > Metazoa > Chordata > Actinopteri > Labriformes > Labridae > Labroides > Labroides dimidiatus. Next base: position 7,625,975 of record CM061166.1, read on the forward strand.
TCTCGTAACTTTTTTAAGAGTGAGGCTGTTTATCCCCGTTTCTACTGTGAGACACTCGGAGGGGATGTATCACAGGAAAGAGAAACTGAAACTGAACTATGGTCCCAGAAAAGAAGTGCTGTAGGAAAAATATTTAAACATCTTAATACACAAATACTTACTTATTAAAGTTTTATGTATATGGTTCTCTCTGTAAATACTGTAAACATAAATCATTCTAAGTAAATGTGACTTACCCTCAATTCACACATACAGCACATACAGCGTGAGTGCTGTATTTTGCTGCCATTCAAGTCAATCAGTGCATTCACAAGGTTCCTGCTGCGGTCCGTCTCCGGCGCTTGCTACCAACAGCTGCTCGCGGCTGTTCCGCTGCGAGTCCATTCTTGCCGGAGTACGCTGCAGAGATGCGTCAATCTCCGCAGAGCAGATCGTTCCAAACAGGAAAACAGACACGAAAAACGATCAGAGTTTCCGGTCTTTTCAAAATAAAGCACCATGTTCAGACTGTCGATTGTAAAATTATCCTCGTATATCAAAACTATGACACTGGCACAGGGCCAGCAGTCATCAGCGGGTCAGACCCAGAGGAAATCTGACGCCATGGATGAGGAAAAGTTTATATTGGAGGCAGAAAAACAAATAATTATATACGATACAACACATCCTCAACAGAAACTAATGAAGTTCTGGGAGGGCAGGTGAGTTTAACATACTAAATATCATGAAAGTAGTTGTCATGGGTGTGATTCCTGCAGGAACATGTGGTTCTCCTGTGATCTTGTGTATCCAGCTGCTATGAGTACGCAGAGCTGCGCTCCGCTCCTGAGACGGATGCAGAGTGAATTGGCTCACGCTGACGGACCGCGGCGCTCACGGATTATGTGTGAATTAGGGGTTATACTCCGGAGCGATTTATAGTCTGGAAAATACTCTGCTGTGGACAGAGTGTTACAGCTGAAATACACCGGCTGCTTCTGCATTGCAGCTCCGCTCCGTTACAGCCAATCAGATGGTTTCCATTCAACTCAATGGGTCAACTTACACTGGATCCACTCTGTTGTGGTTTAGCTGTGTAGCTTGTCTGACAGGTCGCAGCTAATCCGCAGCCATCCTATTTTGCTGGATGCCGGAGCAAATGTGACGCGTCAATTCAGAGTAGAGAAGATCAAGCGGGACAGGAAGTAGTGAACGGAAACTACCTTAAAGGAGCCTGAGACTTTCAAAATAAAACAAACTGTGTCAAAACTAGATCGTCTTTAGCTTTACTAATGAAAGAAAACAGAGAGGAAAGTCTCACAACTGGTGTATTTGAGGCGTTAGGTAATCTGTGTCCATGTTTACGATGCCCTGTATTTGTAGCCACATCGCTAACTTTATGAGCTATGTCCAAGGACTCGTCGACTGTCATCAATGCTTCTATGATTGCCAAGTTTGGATCGATATCTTAACAAGGAGCTGTTCACAGGCCTGTAGTGAAATTAAACAGTTGATAAACCCTGCAGTGTTAAATCAATACACTGCCCTTTCATTCTTAAACACCTCACGTATGGCATGATGGGAGGCCAACACAAAGAGCGTGGAGAAAATGCACACGTTTATGTATTTGTGTCCTGAAGTGGCCTGCATTGTCTCAGATGGGGAGTACTTAGACAGAGTAACATTAATAGTGTGCAGCAGTGTGTGTTTTTTTTCCCTGTAATCTGCCTTTGGAGCCAGTTGTCAGGGGAAATGACAGCAGCCTATATTGTGCGGCGCTAAAAGTGGAATTGTGCATGTTCTAATCGCTGGTTCTACTAAATAATACATTAATTGCATCAACGGTGGCTGCAGCAGAACTAAGCTCCTTAGGAGAGCTGCTTGCATTGTGCTGTGTTTTTGCCGGCCCATTATATGAAGAGTGGGGATCAATGCAGCGGTCCTAATGGTTGATGTTGGTGTGGTGGAGCCTGTGGGAGTCAGCAGTATGTGTGAATGACAGAGTGAAAGAGAGAGAGAGAGAGACAGAGGGGGGGCTGGAGTCTCCACAGCAGGATCCTCCAGGGTGTTGTGAGTCTGCTGGGGCCTTTACAGCTAACATGATAACATTTCAGCGCACATCAGTGTAAGATGCTTATTCTTCGTGTCATTTAAAATCAATAACAACAACAACAACAGCGTGATGCATGCCGCCGGTCTATTAATTCCACACGGGTCGTAGCATGTAGCACAGAAGTCACGCAACATGGCTCATGGGATATTTTCAAATGCACCACTCATGTAGACGTATGTTTTCCAGTCATGTTTCCTTTAATATGTCTATTTACAAATTAATAAAAGCTGTTTTAATATGTACACAAGCACTCAACAGATTAACCCTCGTGACCCCATGAGAACATTTATTTTCAACCAACACTTTTAAAAACGAGTGTTGCACGATGAATCGAATTGCAGTCGCGATTCGAGAACGTGTAATTACGTTGTTGCACAAAAGGCTGCGATTTGCCATTTGAAAGGCGAAAGGCAACATTACTCTAAAATAATACTATGATCAGTTTTTTTGCTTTATATATTGAAGACGTATGGATCACTTTTTCTCAGTACACTCCTGCTCTACCAGAGAAAATCCTCTTTTTGGTGATATGGATGATCACGATTTGAGAATATTGGCGAGACTGGACGCCGATGGGCGATCCACATTAACTTTAACTGGAGAGAGAATGGCGCACAGCATGGACGGAAAAGTTGAGGCCCACTGTAACTCCATATTTTCCATGAGCTGAAACTTCCATCAGCATAAATCAATCCATACCTGCAACAAGCAGGGCCGTGTCCAGACTTTTTAAACTGGGGTGCCCCGACCAGGGCACTGATTTATACGGGGGGGGCATAATTTATGTATTTGTGTTACAAATACAGGATCAAGAGTCTACAGCTTTAACAAAAATACACTGAAAAAAGACCAAAACAAATATTTTTTTTAATAAATCATTAAACATAAACTGAACTTTTTGTATATATATTTTACTTTATTTATTAATTAATTCATTTATTAACTTTTGACTGTTTGCTTAAATGTTTGTCGAAGACCTAGAATTTGGGGATGGGGGATTAGGACAAGGGCGTTTTTTTTGTCCTTGATTGCCCTTGTTTTTGTTGTTTTTCTTTTTGTGATGTTTTATGAAAAATGAATAAAAAGACTTTGATGAAAATAAATAAATAAAAAACTTTAACTAAACTGTAGTGCATCAAAAAAAGAGTCCTGTGCAAACTTACAAAAAAAAAGTAATATAAAAACAATACTGTTTTATCAATAATCTACTGATGTTTTTTTATAACAAAGCCGACAGCAAATTTTTGCCGTCTAGATTGAAATTATAACAGTACAACAAAATCGGATCAAAAGAGCAAAACATCCAGCCCTGTTTTCTTCTTCTCTTCTTCTTCTCCTGCACACTTTGAAGCAGCTCCTTTGAGCTCTGATGTTATTAACCGCAGCCCTGTGCATCTTAGTGATCCAACCTCTGCAACATAAAAAGGCGAGAGCCCCGCTGTACTTTTGACAACTTTTTTTTTTTTTTTTCTTTTTTTCTTCCTGATGTTTCCCTTCTTAATGAGAAGGTATCGACTGTACCGAGCGAGCGTTCGATGAGCCCGTGGAACGCCGGGGCTTCAAGTGCAGCCACATTATTCTGTTTTCCTTGCGAGACGCCTACATGCATCAGGATGATCCATCTCCAGAGTCATTAACCAAATCACTTTAGCGCGGTTCTGACAAGCCTCAGTGATTGCTGCTAATGAACTTAGCACATCAAAGATAAATCAAAGCTGAGAAAAGGGCCCGCGGCTCAGAAAATAGGCAAATAATCTGGGGTATCTGTGCTGTAGTTGGAAGATCAAGTGACGTGTCACACACAAACACACAGGACATCACCCTTTGGAAATTCATTCATCCATCACATGAAGAAACCCAACACTGCTGTCAAAAGAAATCTTTATTTTGCTTCAATTTGCTCACTAAGTGCTTTGACACAACGCTAATACTGACATAACACGAGAGCAGATGTACAAGGAAATGACATCTGTTTTTCATGACAATGTTTCCGTCCACGGCGTGGCTTCCAGAGACGATTCTCCAGCATTTTCTGCATAATTTGCATGCGGCGGTGAACTGACAGCCGTGAAAGATGCTCCTGAGCAGCGTGATGGCTGTGGAAGTTTGATAAACTCTCGCTGCAATCGCCCTCAGCCAAGATGCGGAAGCGATTTTTGCATAAGTCGAGCGGGTCGCGCAAAATCTTCCGTCGTGATTTATTCCATCCCGGGATCCTGCTCGTCATTAGTATTCCTTGTTGTCAGCGACTCTCGCTTGTCGGAGCGTCCCGTCAGCCACAGGTCGTCTTACAGTAAGAGAGGGGTTTGTAAAAAGTCTGTTGCTGCCGCTGTAGTTGGTGGATATGCATGTTTGGGGGGGTCACCCATTCTGTCTCCTTTAAACCTCTGCAGATCTGTGATTCATAACCTCATGTAAATTTCATTTCCTGCTTTCCTTTCTTCAGTCATCAATATTTCAGACCCCCCTTCCTTTGCAGCTTGAATAAAGCATGCAGTACTTCAAATACCCGTCCATGATGAATAATCACTTTGCTGTTTGGAGGGTTTTTGTAACAACTTTTCACTGGACTTTCTTTTTTTTGAATCCCAATGCGGATCTCCATGTGGAGCTAAAGGGGGCAAAGCGGATGTTAACCCAAGCTAGCGGATGAGATGGCTCATTAGAGAAGCAGACAGATTGAAATCATTACCATGTGATCTCTTCGACCTCTCAAAAGGCAGAAACTCTGAATTTAGCTGCCAAACAACCTCAAGAATCTGTTTTCTTCAAACAAGTTGGGAGATAGTGAGATATTTTGGAATCCTAATTCCAATCTTTGACGCCACGCGATGAAAACACGCTAAAAGAGTTAGCCTACAAGCTGTTTGAGTCTCCAGGTTCCAGGATTACATCTGATTATGTTCCGTTTAGACTTTTAATACCTTTAAACTGGCTCTGATTTCTTTTAGTCGATCTGTCTGATTCGGAGACAGTCGTACGTGTTTGTGTGCTAAACTGTTTGACTCCAGGATCCAACAAGGAGCATGTAAATGGAGGGATTTTTCACTCCACTAATCACAGCCGCAAAATCCCACAGAAAATTAGCAAAGATCTTACATCAGAGTTTAGAAGGGGAATTTATTAATACGGAGAATTACTCCCCAGGGGGCCCAAATCAGAACTCCCATTCAAGCTGAGGTTACACCCCATGATTACAATGAACCACAGAAGACTTCCTTTCACGGAGTGAACCCTCGGCGAGCCCTCCTTTGCAACTCAGCTGTAACCCATATTATTGAATGGGAAGAAATGAACAGACAGCTTTGGTGCAATTACAGAAAGAGCCGAGTGGAGGGAACAGTGGGGAGATGTAGAGGGCAGGTTCAAAGTGTTGCACGAGTCGTGGAAATCTAATTAGAGCCCAGATTGTTCCTATTCCAACACATTTTAAAAACACAAAACAGGAATGAAACATGGTTCTGGGGTCTTTAAGGGGGGGATCTGACGATCTGAGAGAACTCATTCAGAGAACTGAAGAACACATCTTGCACTATGAACACTGTACACTTGAGTGAGGGTTGATGTCTCGATTCATCTCAATTCTGTATAAAGCTCAAGATTTCTGAAACTAGAAATCTATTAAAACAGAAATCTATTATTCACTCATCGCTCCATACGTGACGTACTGTGTAGAGGTCTGGGGAAACGCTTATGAAACAAACACAAAAAAAAAGAACCATACGAAGTAAAAAATCAAGAATCAACCAATCTTCTATTTTTAGAACTAAATATATTTAAATTTACAGACTTGGTTGAGTACAGCACATACTAACAATGTATAGAGAGAAAACCAGCCAACTGCTACAGAGTACACAGAAGCTGTTTATAATGAGAGACAGTCGAAACAATATGAGGGGTCCAGATATATATATATATATATATGCACAAATAAAAAACCCTGGTGCTGAAATACACCATGGAAAATGTTAATTAATATTATTGTTATTGTGCACTAATTTCAATTTATTGTTGACAAATATGCATCAGTATTGTTTTTATCATTTTCTTTATTAATTCATTTTTCCTGAAAATGAGATGGATCAGGTCCTGGAATTAGTGTTTTTATTTTTTTTGTTTTGTTTTGTTTTTGTATGCAGCAGCTTCTCCTTTGTTTGTCTTGTTTTGACTTTTTCAAGCTCCCAAAATCCCAAACTGACATCTTTTGTATATTTTTTATCATAATTAGGGCAAAAAAGAACACAGTCAACACCATCGACACGAGGGCTGCATGCGTGACATCTGCTGCAAAGCTAATTATGAAACTCAAAGCGTATTTTCTGCGACTCCTGAAAAGCTACTAGCAGCATAAAGAGACCCTTATAAAACCAACACTGTACTCTATTATGTGATGAAGTAAACCATTTAATGATTCTTTAAACCATTCTGTGGCTACATTATGAACAATTAACTATCATAATAATGTTACCTCTGATGCACAGGGTATGAAAGATTACAATTAAATATTAGTTTAAAGTTCTGAAGTTATCTTTATAGTTTTGATGAATATCAACCTCAGTAATTCCATATGTACTCATTTTTTACCCTTAACCTAAAACATTATCCCACAGTAGCACATGCTTGTTATTATGTTAGCACTGGTATCGGATTGGGATTGGTATCCGTCAATACCAAAAGCCCAGCCATCGATATCTCCAAACGTCCACAGACCTGGGAAGTGTGAAGGATAGCAGAGTTTTATACAACTGCACTCCGTTCTCCATGCCATTCATCATTGCCATGCTAGATCTCGTTAGAGTTGCTCCAAGCTGAGGTGATCAATGTTTAATCACCAGTTTTGATGTTTTCCTCGCTGTCATTGATGCTTCCACGCCGTTCCTCCCGCTGTTGTAAACGTGAATGCTGGGAAGGCGGATTGTAAACATCTAACAAATTCATATCGCTCTGGCTGTGTAAACTTTAATTGATAGGGAGCCTCTCGTTCACGGCCGTATAACTTACAGCCAGCCTTTCATTCCTCACCTCCCTCCTTCTTGTTGACTTAAAGTTTTGACATTAAAACAAAGGTGTCATGATGCGGTTTGTTGTCAGGCTCTGCAACTCTTCACCGTCTGATTCTTGGCTGGTTCATTTCTGTTTGGTCCAGCTTGATCCCATCGCTCACATGGATAAACCAACACAAAATTAAATCCCCGCTGTGGGTGTGTTTTTATCTGTTTTGTGATAAGTGGATTTGGTTAATTGGACACAACATTCGGCTTGGTGCACGATTGTTTCCAGCACATCATTTTGTACATCTTTGCATCGTTCCCTTCAAATTTAGCATTGTGATGTGATACCTTTCTTCTTAACTTCTTAAGATATCCAGGTTATCAATAAGAGTTTAAAGCAGTATTGATTGTAAGGTCTTCCCACTGTTGGAGAATCTGCAGCAGTTTCCTCATGTGAACTCCAGACAATCTCAAGAGGATCAGGTCGAGTCGATTGCCTTCTCAGTTACCGGAAATCCCAGAAGGTCGGGTTCATATCAATAATATATCTGTTACTCTGATTTATCCACGAGAGAAACAAGAGTGCAAAGCAAAAGGAGGATGAAGGGGCTTTGACGTGTCCACACACTGACTGTAAAGTCTCCCTTTGATGATGACGATGACAGATTGAATACTGATCCAGACGCTCATGTTCTCACATTCAGCTCCTCCAGGGGGAACGTCTGGATGGGATCAGGAAGGCAAGGGAAGTGCGAAACAAGCCCGCGGTCGCACAAATCTCTGTATTTTTGGGTGTCACTGCAGGGCAGCGTCAGCACCGAGGTTCAGCTCGGCTTCTGACACGGCGCTTATGTCCGGTGGTACTCGTGGCCTTTGCTGCTCGTGTTTGTTTCTCTGATTTCACAAGCGGGATGGAGTTACGGTAACCGTACGATAACGTTATAGGCTGAATCTCTCTTGATGAATATTAACTTCCTCTTTAAAGATGATAAAATCCAGCCATTGTTGGAGACAAGTGACCCTCTTTTTTCCCTGACAAAGCCTTAGCCCATGGGTTTGCTGGCAGTAGAGCGATCCCTCTCCCTCCTCTTGCATTTCAAACAGAATTCGTCCAGCGCACAAAGGCACCGTCCCAAAATCGCAGCCTTAATGAGACACAAAGGATTTTTTTTTAACACAGCAACTGAGGATACATCAGACTTGTAAAGCAGATACTTTGAAGATCTCTCACTTCTTTTTTTTCCCGCCTCGCCGTACTCTTCACCACCTTCCCCACAGCAAGGCCGCACGTTCTGCAATATGTTGATTCGGAGAAGGGGCTGATTCCAAGTGTGATTTTGATTCTTCTGTTGATAAAAACTCAGAGAAATCACAGGTACACTGATTTTCTGTTTATGTAAAAGGAAAAAAAAACACACACACCTTCTTCTTCTTCCTGTCTCAGAGGCTATATTTCTAATCAAAGCGTTTTCAGAGTTCAGTTATTTAAGAATTCCTTCATTCATTTACAGTTCCCTCTGGATTGGAAACAAAATATCCCTAAAGAAACTCTTTACCATCTAATTTACTTTGAAACTGCTCGAACAAATTCCACTTAAATGGATCTGGGGTTTCAAAGAGTTCAACTTCTCACCCAGAGGAACAAATTTCATTCTTAAAGAATGAAATTACAGGTGTCCGTAATGAACGTGTTGAACGAATGTTACTCCAAACTCGCCGTACAAATGTGGAGTAGGTCTTTTGGAAACATACACTCTTTGCAGAGAGGATCTTCCCACCGTGTAATCAGTAATAATCACACATTCTCACTTCTTTCCTCTCCCTGTATTATCTTCTGCGAGACTGGTGACTTTCGGGGAAGCGTTTGAAGTACTTTAAAGTACAAATCTCCCCCGTGCGCAATTTTTGGCTCCCCTCATTTGTCTGTGTTTATTGCTTTCAGGGGCATTTATTTTATCGCCGTCCCAAAGGGGAAGCTACAGCGTGCAGAAATTCAGCAACAGCTTAAAGATAGAACACCTATTCAGCAAATGTGCGGCTCCACAAGGAGCATGTCTTTTGTCTGAGAAACCACGGTGACTTTGAGGTTGTTTATGAGCTGAAACATCTGAGGCTGATAAATGAAGAAGCTGCACTTCTTGGTATGACCACTTGCAGTAGGGTCGAGATCCAAAAACGGCTTATGGTATGCCACTAATATCTCAGTGCCACATGCCAATTCCTCAGTGGCACCTACCAATAGCATAGTGACACTTGCCATTCTGTTAGTGAGCTGTAAGAATTGCATAGTGACAACTACCAATCACACTGTGACACCTGTCAATTCCAAAGTGACACCTGCCAATCGCACAGAGGCACCTATCAATGACATACTGACACCTGCCATTCTGTTAGTGACATATACCAATTGCATGGTGACAACCGCCATGTAACACTGTGACACCTGCCATTCATACTGCAACACCTGCCAATTGCAAAGCGACACCTACCAGTCACATAATGGCACCTACCAATGGCAAAGTGCCGTTCATAATCACAAAGTAACACCTGCCAATCGCTCAGTGATACCAATCAATTTGTCAATCAACAATCACACTGTGACACCTGCCAATTACACAGCAACACCTACCCATGGCAAAGTGACAACTGCCAATTGCACACTGACAGCTGCCATTCTGTTAGTGACATATACCAATTGCATAGTGACAACCGTCATTTAACACAGCGACACCTACCAATTACATAATGGCATCTACCAATGGCAAAGTAACACCTCCAAATTGCTTAGTGACACCTGCCAATCACTCAGTGACACCTACCAGTTACACAGTGACACCTGCCAATAGCATAGTGACACTTGCCATTCTGTTAGTGAACTGTAACAATTGCAAAGTGACAACTACCAATCACACTGTGACACCTGCCATTCACACTGTGACACCTGCCAATTGCACAGCGACACCTACCAATGGCTAAGTGACACCTGCCAATCACACAGTGGAACCTACCAGTGGCACACTGACACCTGCCAATGGCATAGTGACACTTGCCATCCTGTTAGTGAACTGTAACAATTGCATAATGACAACTACCAATCACACCGTGACACCAGCCATTCACACTGTGACACCAGCCATTCACACTGTGACACCTGCCAATTGCAAACTGACACCTGCCAATCGCACAGAGGCACCTACCAATGTCACACTGACAACTGCCATTCTATTAATGAAGTATACCAATTGCATGGATGACAACCGCCATTTAACACTGTGACACCTGCCATTCACACTGCGAAACCTATCAATGGCATAATGGCACCTACCAATGGCAAAGTGACACCTCCCAATCGCTTAGTGATAATCAATTTGTCACTAACAACCACCAATCACACTGTGACACCTGCCAATTGCACAGCGACACCTACCAGTGGCTAAGTGACACCTGCCAATCACACAGTGGAACCTACCAGTGGCAAAATGAAACCTGCCAATTGCACACTGACAGCTGCCATTCTGTATGTGACATGTACCAACTGCATAGTGACAACTGCCATTTAACACAGCGACACCTGCCAATCAGTCTGTGACGCCTGCCAATTGCACAGCGACACCTACCAATTGCATAATGGCCCCTACCAATGGCTAAGTGACACCTGCTAATCACTCAGTGACACCTACCAGTTGCACAGTGACATCTGTTTATTGAGTAATGACACCTGCCAATCTGTCAAACACTCAGTGTTAAATTTCAACAGATGTGAACTTAAGGCCTAAAACTTTGCATTCTGCAAACCAATGACATCCCAGCTGCTGGCAGAGGATCACACAGAGCTCAATGTTTGCAGATTTGAGAGGTAAAACCCTGGACTTCCTTAGATTATTGCCGACAGGTAGAGCTTTATCTTCAAGGGCTGCTGCTGCATTAACTCACAGAGCACACACCCTGGCCCTGACTCTTGTGCATTGTAAGAGAAAGACTGATTGTGCTTGAACTCACTCTCCGTTTTGATATTTCAAGAGGATCTGGCTTGTTTTTGTCAACCCCCAGCCAGTCGCTGGCTTGTCCCTGCTGCTTGCCTAGTAGGATAATCAATACATCTTGAGCTTTTTATTTGCCCAGTCATGGGAATACTAAGTTTTGTTAAAAATATAGGTGACAGACCAGAATACTCAAACTTCATGTCTCATGAGGTCTCTCACTTGAAGAATCCCGATGAGACGACGCAGCAGGAGGAAGGGGGAGGCGGTGGCACCACAAGTTGTCTCAAAGACAGCTTTTGTTTTTGGCACTCATTTCACAAGTCTGATGGAAATCTGCAGCTGAGGCATTCATTCCCAAGTGCACGGCGGGGGGAGAGAGAGCGAGTGATTGAACGGAGGAGCTGAGGAAGAAGGAAAAGCCTGCGAGTGGAGCATATCGCGCAGAGGGAGCGAGGACGAATTGCAGAAAGTGTGAGAAAGCGAGCTATTACTCATGCAACACAACATGTTGACCCATTTGTTCGGAAGATTTTGGAGAAACCCTGATTATGGTTTTGCGTTTGTAATTGATTATCTTCCTTTGAGAGGGCGGACCAGGCTGCGTGTTTGACTTGATTTAGAGGATTATCGAGCTTAAAACGGAGCGAGGCCTCAAACTCTACCGCCTGAAACGACATGAATCCCCTCACTTCCTATCATCCCGCTCTGCAGCCTTTGTGATCAAACATTTCCTATTAATTTGATCACAAAAGAATCCCCTGAAATCATCTGGGGAGTGCTCCCAAACAGAAACAAACCCAGCGCTAATGGTTAATTTCTGTTATTACCTAACTAAGTGCAGCACTGTGGTCCTTCCGTACCTTCCCTCCTCTGAAGCCGCCTAAGCTGAGACTCTGTAATTGGTCCGCTGGCCCTGAAGCACCTCAAAAGGCTCGCCATCATTACTGCCAAGCAGAGGAGCGAGGAGGAAGAGGAGCGAGATTCCCGACAATTATCTGTCCCTGGTGAGCAGGGGCCTGCGAGAGGAACTGAGGAGGAGAAGCACGGAGAAGAGAAGCAAATCAAAGCGGCCCCGCGTTGCTTTTTTCGTCATGCAAATGCGCCGTCACTTTGCAGCAGAGGAGGCAGAAAAAGAAGAGCTGCATCACTGTGTTGTGTTGGAACAAAAGATTTCCTCTCACGCGGCGACAAAACTGTGTTGGTACATGTTTACAGATAAGAAATATCTCCTGTGTGGAAGTTTCTCCGGCAAACACTGGTGCGTTTTTCCTCGTACAGTATGTCTTAGTCACCGCCGCCGAGCACAAACACCCGACATCTCCCCGGCCAAATGTTGCGAGAAAGTCTCCAGGCTGTTGATGTTTTTTGCTTAAGCTTCCAATGTGTGCAAGCAGGGGTGAGTTTAACATTTCCACATCGAAACACGAGATCATTGAGGCGCGGCTGAGGCTGTTAAAGCATGCTTCATGCCCGCTCTGTGCTTCATTTCCCCTGGCAGATCATTAGCTGTTAATCGCGTGTACCTGTGACGCATGTGGTCATCGAGAGCCGACTCTCATTTGCATAAAGTGTTGAGTGACGATGACTAACAGTGACAGCTGCAGTTGCAATGAAATAAACGTCTTGGGGATTGTTTCTTCTTCTTTTTTACAAGACATGTTAAAGGCCTTTTAAACATATAAATGATTGATTTACAATATAACCAAGAGGCAGTTAGTCCGATGAATCCAGCTTCTGAACCCTTCTCTTGCAGACTTCACACTTCACTCTGACAATTAGAGGTTATTTGGAGATTTGGTGGTGGTGGTGGTGGTGGGGTGATTCCACTGGACTATCCACTCTGCAGGATGTGTCACACTGTGATGGGAAACCATTACATTTGTGTTCTGGATCTCTAAGGGTTTCTATTAAAGCGGTTTTGAGGCCTAAGAAGCTTTTTCTGCACAAATGTGAGGATGAGGGAGAGGACGGAGAGCGTCTAAACACCGTAATGGCAGAGTCAGCACCTCCAGAGCTTTAGAGGCTTGATACTTTGTGTGTGGGGGGATCTCAGCTTTGACAACTTTAACCAGACGCAGGGTCCTCACTGTTTCCCCAGTATGTTCAATTATCCGACGATCATTCTGTGTGTCTCATCTGCAAGTTTCAGTCGTCAGTCTTCATCATCCATCCATCCCGATGGGCTTTTAAAAAGTAGGCCACACTCCAAACCGCCAACGCTTTACCACAACTGCTTAATAAAGTGGAGAACACGCATGCTTGCCTGCTCATGCCCAAATTAATTAGCAGGAAAATACCTGTCGCGTGTGTTATAATTACCGCTCGTCGCTCAGGCAGAGGCCGCCTCCTACACGCACCGCCGAGTACGTGATGACTGCAAGATGGTGTGAAGAAAGCAAGCAAGATAAAATGTTTCCCTCAGAATGGGTCAGGTGTCGTTAGCGTACAATATAACCCGGAAAGTACACCCGATTGTGATGTCTTCCATGAAACTGTTGCCAGGAAACATCCTGAGGCTCTCATAATAATATCAGGAGACTTCAGGTGTGTTACCCTCTCCTCCCACCTGACTGGATTCACACAGTAAGTTGATCATCCAATCAGAGAGAATAAAACACTTGATCTGCTGTATGCCAGAGTCAGGGGTGCCTTACCAGTTATTCTCTGTTTTTGATGGAATTTTTTGAGCAATGATGGAAAAATCTGAAGGCTGCCCGTCATTTTGACGGATAGAAACCCCGACAGTGATCCAGTCCACTTTTGTTGTCACACAGCCATTCATTAATCACATGTAGCTAGGGCTGGGTACCAAACTTTGCTGGCTCCAGGATTTCCTCCCAGAAATGCTGGTTCTGGTACGATCGGAAAACCCATCTTCCCAAGAATTCCCAACACTTGCTGAAGCAGCGCTGGTCATTCCAGTATCTAGTGTAGCAGAACAGGGCTTCAGCCTCCAGAACAAAATCAAAACAGCCGCTATCGTGGATTACCCAGATTGCAAACACAGAGACAATGAAGACCAGGAGAACACCACCAAGATCAAGCCTCTTGGGTTTATTCAGGTTCACAACAGCTCTGATCATCTCTAGATAAACAGACGGACGGACGGACCCAGATCTAAGTTTCATCAACTCTTTATAGACCCTCATTGATGTCATCGTCTCCAGCCCTGTTGCACCATGGCCAAACCATGGGTGATCTCTCATGGAGGGAGACTTCCTGTTGCTGGCGTATATCTTGCCAAACTTCCCTGACGGTTTCTGGGAACACTAGCTCTCGAACTTTCCAAGAAACCATTTTTGATTCCTGTAACATTAGTATTTCGCGAGAAGTCGGCTGACTGAGGCAAAGACGTGAAACCCGATGCTGATCTCCTTTGCTGCTTTCTTGCTTGATGATTTCGACTACGCCAAAACGCTTCCTATTCATGTGGCCCAGGAGAAAAGTTTAAGCTCAGGCAAACCAGAATACAAAAAAATGGTTAGAAAAACAAGAAAGAAATTTAAGTAGAAAAGTTTTTTTTTCCAGTTTAATTTCAAAAAAGAAGAGCATATTTACAACCCTGTCTTCCAAAACGCATTGCATGCAGATTGGATTGCGCTACTGGAAACAGATGAGAGCAGCATGAGGGCCAAACGCTGGCCCTCAACAGCCACCTAGCCACCTCGGTGAACCAATTTATTTTGCATTTCCATTCAAAGAAACCCAATTCTCCAGAAGTTCAGCCTGGAGGAATGACGAATAAGCCGAGTGCACTTCAAACGTATATTACAACATATTAATAAAAGTGTCTGTTGAAATGTGTCGCCTGTTTTTAGCACATTGTGAGGCTCAATTTATGGTGTAAACAGTTTGTCGCCATTAAAGTTGTGCTTATCCCTTTAATTAAAGGCGCTGATGAATCTGATTGGATGTTTTTCATCTTATCACCTTTAATCAACAGATATATGATGTGTTTATCAGCTCAGCCTTGTAGCTGGTATGCATCCACTACACACACACACACACACACACACACAGGCGTTTTAATCTCCACTATTCTTCCAAACACATTCTTCTGCTGTGCATGCAGGGGCTGGTTAAATAGTGTGACACTGATCTGGAATGATTAAAACAGAAGAGACCCCGTCCTCCCTCCCTTCTCCTCCCGCCCATCCTTCTCATCTCATCTCCGCTCCAGCAGTCACATATTCTTTGAAGGAGAGATTTAATTGGATCTCCTCAGAAGGTGCTGTCAGATTAACCAAGCAGAAAAACAGAGTTTGGCTGGTCATGCTTCTATCGGGGGGCCTCAGATTGCTTCCGACAGACAGTGATCCCAATAATCCTGCTGCAACATGATAAAGGGGGCAGAGATATTGGATCAAAAAGCATATATGCATTTCAGCTGGGCTTTGAAGGCGGCGCGTGGCGATGCGATGACGAGATAAGTTCAGGGTGATTATAAACGTGGCCTCCACATGAAATTGAACAGGATGCGCTGGTTAGAGAGTTGTTACGGATACTTTTATCATACGCTGAATTTTAACAATGTGTTGAAAGAGAGCCGCACAGCAGGGAGGGAAAACAAACGAATGTGTACTGTACGTTTGAGAGCGAAGCTGGAGCACCGAGCCTTCCCGGGTAAATACATCCCTCTTGACATGGTATCAATCTCCACTTTCATAGATATCCAACCTGCTCTCAGAGAGGTTATCTTCTTTACAGATCCCATTTTATTTCAGATTCATCTTTATGTATATCCTCAGAAAAGAGCTGGTTGCCATGGGGAAAGTGTGGAGGCGTTGTGTGCCTCGTAGAAAACTCTGGGCAATCTTGGAGCCACCATCCATCTGAGACGTAGCTTGGCATTCCCTGTTGAAACAATGCCACCCGGCTAACAGCTTGTTTGCAAATTGGGTCTTTTTTTGGATTGAGGACAACCTCGTTCTCCTGTGAAACCGAGAGGCTTAGCTATAATTAGGAAGAAAAAGGATCAAATAAGCTGAATTAATAAATTGTGTAAACAGTGAAAGGCAGGTGTGGAGGTGGGGAAGCGCTCTGCTACACTCGTACAAACACTTTAACCGGTAAGAGTTACGATGGAGTGGAAAATTCATTCATGATGCTCGACTTTAAAATATCTTCTCACTCATTTTGACGAGTAAGCTTCTGAAGTTACCGGTAAATCAGAATTTCCACCAGACTATTTTCTTCTTCCATGCATTTATGCTTTAAATTAATCCTACACTGAAGTCGGAGTGTAATTAAAATAGTTACAAAAAAATGAAATTTAACTACATAGAAAAATGATCCTAACATTTTGTTCACATCTCGAAAAAGTGTGTAGCACCAGGGGGCAGGTGTTTTTTTTTTTTTCTTCTGCGTTTCTCGTGGTGGTTGCAACATTATTTTTCCCAACTCTTTGTCCACTATATGATGTGTGGTCGTCTCTTTGTGCCCGCACACAGTTGTGTGTATGCAGAGAGGATGGTCAGAATGGTGAAATGTCATTGTTTTTCTGAGTCCAGATAACATCATCAAATGTCTTGTTTTGGATGCAAACCTAAGATATTCAGGACTGTCAAAGAGAAGCAAAGCAACCAGAAAATATTCACACTTATGAAGCTAAAATCTGAGAATTTGGACTTCTGTTTCTTGAATAATTACTTAAACCGATTAATCAATTAACAAAATAGTTGACGATTAATTTTGTAATTGATTAATAATCAGTTTTTCGATTGATTATTGGAGTTCTAGTACAGACTTGATCTATGAGAGCGGTAACCATAAATTAATTCTGCTTTGATTTCTGACTACCCAGAGTCCACCACGACTACTGGTTTTGCTCGTCCGGTTGAACATTTTGTTTACGTCCCCATGGAAACCACCAAGCAGATAATGTTAGCATAGCTGTCATACTCACTCTAATTGCCTGTTTTTAAAAGCAAGAAAGCGACAAAATGAACAAAAATTGGAGGTGGAGTCATAGTGAGGATGTTTTAAAAAAAGTTTACACTGAGCCTTGTTTTGAGCTAGCTTGCCGGCGGCAGAAACGGGAAGTCTATAACCACATCTGGAAGTCAATGACCATTTTTCTGAAGAAAAAGGTGGATATAGAATTTAAAACTGATTTGACTTCCAAGGGGGGTGTTGCGGGGTACGTGTTTATAGTTGTTGTGGAAGACTGGGAGAGACAACGTGAGACTGACACATCCCGCCCCAACCGGCAGAGAAGTGTCTGTGTACACCAAGATTTGTGACATAACTCTCAACAGTCACGTTCCCATGGAAACAACAAAAAGGATGGTAAAGTGCCTCATTTATCACTGGCCAAGCTGGCTAGTGAGTTTGTTTAAATACCCACCAAAATTAATTTGCTAATTAATTCGCATTTGGCGAGTTGGTGGGTGTTAATTTAGAGATCCATACTTTCAAGAGCCAAAATGTCCAATATCATTGGTATACTCTAAAACAGTAGCCATAGTAATATCCTCATATTAACAGTGAAACAATAAACAAAGTTTTATGGAGTGGTTTACCCCTGCTCTTATTCACTATCCAACTTCATTTCAGGGGACTGTAGGGAAATAAGTGAAGAAACTACATGTTGCATTTTAATTATGGGCCCGGGGTGCTGTTAACAAAAGTTAAATGTTGCCATAGGAAAGCTGTGGGCTGCATCATATTTACAGCAAACGCTGGAGTTTGAAGCAGAGTCTTTTATTACTTTGTTGACTTTTAAATGCCAGGGACTCAGAATGAGGATGCACTTTTAACCAAAATATCACATTTCTATTCTGCCTTTGCAGTGTTCATTTGTGCAATAAATAAATAAGGATCTAGACCGAAATCAACTTTCTCCAACAGCCTGAATCAAACACCAACTTTCCTACCAAAGATCCTCCAATCATCAATAATCACGTCCATGTTTCTGAAATCAAAACAGCTCCGTAAACTGCCAGATCACTCACTAGCAAAACGTCTCATCTGAATTCCCTTGTTTTGTCCTTTGACGAAGACACTGCCAGTTAATCAACTGAAGCCTCGAGCATTCCAGTCCCTCGGCGCTCCCCGGACCCTTTGAACACCGCGAGGGACTAGCTGTTCTTTATACTGGGCACACAGAAGTTTTATTTTTCCCCTCGATTCGGGCCAAAACAAAATGCATTAGTTGTGCAAATGCTGTGCTATGTTAATGACAGCTCCAGGAAATCAGCCAAATGTTTTCAAACGATGAATGAAAATTAACTGTCAATAAAGTGCATATAAATATTGTACATTGTACCTTAAGTATCCTTAAGAAAGAACTCCACCGTTCCTTTAAGTGGTGCAAAAAGGCTGATTTTGTACTTGCTGTTTTTTTCCCCTGCTGCTTAATAACTGTTGGTAGCCTAAAGGGGTCCTATTAACACGCCCACCTAGGGGTGCCCTCAAAGGCAGGGTCAGAACCGTCAACCGCAATGCTGTCCCCCTTTGCTTTTCTGCATCCTGACCTCTCATCACAGCAGCTTTAAATGCTCACGACAGCTACGCCGGGAGGGCTGCACCGCTGCTTAGGTGGGCTCCTCTCTCCGAAAACCCTGTGCCTTTTATTTGTCCTGTTCATCCCGAGGTCAAACTGCTAATTATGCCAGTTTTGTTTTTTAATGGCTTTTGGTCATTAAAAGGGAGAGAAAAAAAAAAAAGAGCTTTTACATGCATGCTAATTTTATCTGCACCTGTCTGCGCGTTCAAACATGATATTATTAACGGCTTCAGGGTTGTTTGGTATGAATTATGCATGACCGTAATTCTCCCACAGGATGACGTGGACGTTTTTATCTGGGAAACATATGAGTAGCATGAAAAATATTTGAGTCCTGCCTGTCTGAGCTTGTTGCATGTGTGGGCTATAATGTGATCGTGATTGGGAATGAGGCTTTAGATTACCGACGTGGCAGACAAATGTCTGTTGACAGTGATATCCCACCCCACTGCTGTGATTAAGCAGCCCCTCCTGGCACGGATTACAAACTGCCTACATAATTGAGACTCAAACAATTATGTATAGTTTACGGCCTGGTTTCTCTAAACTGTGGGATGGGACCGACAATGGGATGGAGAGCTGTTTCTGCAGGATACCCACGTCATGGGAACGACGCTACTGAGTCATCCTGATTCATTTATCAGCCCTGACTTTAACCAAACAATGGATTTTTTTTTAAATCAATCATTTGTACAATGGATTCTTATAGGCTGGCTGTGGAGTGTGGACCACCATCATGCACATGCTTGTTGGAGAATTCCCACAAGGTGGGGGGAAAATGAATCAAAACAAAGCCATGCAGGATTATTTATTGGGCTGTGTTCGTGGTGAAATTGGAGCGTAATGCCGTGTTTCCTCTCAAGATACATCTCTACACTTACCCACAGTGTGCACATTTAAACCCCAGCAGAGAACATGTGAATGAGTCACAGGCTGTGTACTATATATGTGTCTAAGGTACGCCGGATGTTGCACGAAACCTGGATGCTAATGGAGTTTGCGTGTTTTCAGCTCACCCGGTGAGGTGAGGCTGTTCATTTATCCTGTTAAGTTTACCTCCACAAGTTTCGAGCTCAGTGTCACTCCAACGTAAGAAATGCATCAATACAAACAAATGACCAAAACAATCAAACATTACCGGTTGCGGCACACTGCAGTAAAACAAATCTTGACTAAAACCCATTACGTTATTTATCATAGCCTTCAATCACCCACATAATAGCGCACTAATTAACCTTTTCACTGGCGAAGATGTACGGCCAATTACTCCACAGGATTGGCGCCGACCATTGATCACCAGAGATGTAAAATGTGGAAAAGTGATAACCGACGCTGCCTGGTGCTCATCAACAACAACAACAACAAAAAAAAAAAACATTAGCAGTCACTGTCTGTGACATAAAGCACAGAGATGGAGTTCATCTCATGAAAGAAATGCAGAGAAATGACTAACTGGACCCAGTTAACCAGCGCTGTTTTATGCAAAGGGTCCGTGTGGAGTGTAAACCCCTCCCCTGGTGAAAATTGCATTTGATAAAGGTCAAACAGTTAAAGACTTGCTGGATGAAGCTCCATATTTAATTCTCTGCTGGCTGCTGCAGCAGCACTCCATTTGCACTGTCCAGCTGTCCATCGGCGGACTGTTAAAAGGATATGAAAGAAAATTGCTCACATTAAAAGATTATTACGGGCATTTCAAACATGGGACCTATTTGAACATATCAAGGGGTATAAATAACTAAAAAGCTATGTATGTTTTGGAAAGGCTTCAGAAGGATATTTTGTTGTTATGGCTGAAAAATGGTGTGAAAATGTCCTACGTCTGCTTTGGCCACCTTTTTTCCAATAGTACATCAACCAGTACACCCATTTGGCATTTTCGCAATATTTCCATTGTTTTGCTTTGTGGGGCTACGTCATATGTTTTTGATTACCGTAATGAACCATATATCACTGGAAAGTCTCACAAATTCTTAGGTTTCCAATGCGGTTTGAATTTATCTGACTGAACAAATGGTGGCAAAGTTACGGTGATAACGCTCCTGCTGAGGTAAATATAGCATTGGCGCTAACCATAGACTGTATATAGAATGGACAAAGTGGCTCCGCCTTTTTACCATTGTTTGGTTTTGAAGCCAAAAAACCTCCGTCACAGGAGCCGCCATTGTGCAGCCAAAGCCGGTGCAGTAGAGACTTATGAGGAACTCTGGGAAACTGAGTGTCAGAAGAAAAAATATATATTTTTGTCACCCGCTTCCAGTCTAATCTCTTCTTAACTCTCCTTCCTGATGTATTTTATTATTCCCGAAAAAACTACACAAGAACAGCAGCTGTCAATCATCGTTAAAAGAGACGTAAAACCCTGTTTTTAGCATGCAGCCCAATAATATCTAAACATCACCACAGCATACGGGGTGTAAGAAACGTTTCTACGAGGTGTAATAATTTTTTAAAGGTTGACCACATTCCATCTGGAATGAATAGAGAGGCAGAGTTTTGACTTGTACTGCAGCCAGCCACCAGGGGGAGCAGTTTGAGCCAAGTGAGATGACGTCAATTTTTTTTTTTTTACAGTCCATAACGCTAACACAGGAAGTAAAGGGTTGCTTACTCTATTGAAATCAACAAGACACGATAGACAAAATCATCGGTGTACCTCATCGCGAATGACAGTTGCGTTTCTGCCCCTTTAAAGACCATAAATAACATCTAGCACATTGCTGTTTGGTAGATTTTGGATGTTGAAATTGTGAATAAAGTTGCATGAAGGCTGAGTCTGGTGATGGATATATAACAACTCAAACTGAGAAATGTGCAACAGCACTCAAATATGGACGCTAACAGAAATCCCTAAGCTAACAGCAATACTATGCCCCAATAGCTGCCTCCATTCTCCACTCACAAGCTTTTGGAACCTGTGTGCAGAGACCTGCACCCACACACCGTCAGGATTAGTGGGGTTGATGTTGGGCAACAAAGCCCAAGCTCGTAGGTGGCGTTTCAATTTGTTCCAAAGGTGCTGGACGGGGCCAAGGTCAGGGGGCTCTGTTGCTGCCTGCTCAAGTTTGTCCACTCCAGGCTAAGAAAAGCATTTCCTAATGTCAAGCTGAACCAGCGCCGGTAAGAAAGTTTAAGACAAACTTTTGTCTGAACTGAGGAATTGACTTATTCAAGGCTGAGAGGAGAATACCACCACAATAAAAAGTTAGACATACAACTGTCAGAAGAATTCACATCGCGTACGACACATTCAAATCGACACGCTACACTGCACGCCGCATGTTCAACAAATGACATTATTTATGACAAATTGTGCATCAAGGTCATGCTGCCAAATTATGGACCTATTTGTGACTTCAAAGAAGTATCGATCGCTCCATATGGATCCCCCACTGGGATGTGCGTCTGAGATAACAGTCCTGCTTCCCTCCATCCACTGACCCCCCTCTGCACTAACAGTCTGCACTGTGCACAAGCCAACTCTCAATCCCATGCATGCATCTGCTCCCTGTAGAACAACTGACACTCTGTACTTTGATCTCTGCGGCCATTTCTCATGACTACAAGGAGGGGAAAAAAATAAACACACCAGAAGGGGAAGACGATGCCTCCGTCGTTTGAAATGAGGGAAAAAGCAGACGTGTCCTTTAATGCGGCGCAGCGGGTGAGGGACGATTCATCTCCGCCTGTGTCTTGATTCCTAATCAGCTCGTGGAGCTGCGACACTACGCCCTGTTTGTGAATGGCGCCGGCAACAGAGGCCGCTTGGCTGATGGTCCGCTCCATCTGCCGGGATGGACGCCGCCAGATTGGAGACGCTTCCTGGGTCCTGTCCACATGTCCGTGCTCGTGCTATGTGACTGGGTCCACACCAAATTGCTTGTCACTTTGATACTGGAGCAAACATTTGCCCCCTGTTGAATTTTAGAAGCATCACACAGCCTGGTGTGAGTAATGTCGTTATGAGCAGATCACATTTACCAAAGTATGATGCTTTGTGACACATGCTGCAGCCTGAATGGTGCGCCATATGTGAGCGAGCCTCTGTTTTCAACGCTTTTTAGGCCCCTGAATTGAGAAGGTATTACATATCGCAGTGATTTTTAAAACCACGGCCAAGAACGAAGAAACGCAGCACAATAATGACACTTGTGTTCCACTGGAGCTTTGAAGTTTACACTTCTGTATGTTAAAAAAATGTACTCGCTTAAACAGCATAATGGAGCAGAAATAGCTTGTGTCAACATTGTTTACATTGTGACGTTCGTGTTTGATGGGAACGCTTTCCGTGGTCGGATTCTGAAACGGGCTGCCTCTTCCTGCATGACTTTTATACCAAAAGGAAGATAGCTTTGAAATCCAAGGCTGACCTTGATCTTCACTGCTACTTGAATATTTCAGAGAAGTGGAAAGGCACAGAGAAGACATTGGGTTCAGGCGTTTTTCTGCACAGCTTTTATCAAAAGGAGTGACTTAACAGGCCAGGACTCAAATATACAAAGTTAAAACTGTCAAGTCTGTTTAAGTCCAGGCTATACCCGACTGGCTCCGACACATAAAAGTCTAGTTTAGAGGGGCTCAGACCCTTTGGGTGTTGAGCTGTATTCCACGTAGAGTTTGAAGCTTTAAATGCTGCAAAGGTTGGGGATTTTTTGAGGCACCATGGACTTAACATCGGCAAGTATCACAGCTGCATTTACTGGATTAATAACACGTTTTATTAGGAGATCAGAGATTCAACACTACACTGGTTCATTGGTTACCAAAAAGAATTCTGCTCTGGGTATTTATGTTGCAATGGTCACATACAGTGTGAGCGCTGTGGTCCGTCAGCGCCACGGTTTTTGGTGCGCGCCAATTCACACTGGATCCATCTTTGAAGCGAAGCGTACTCCATCGCAGCTGGATACGCAAGATCACAGGAGAACCACATGTTCCCGCAGGAATCACACCCATGACCACTACTTTCATGATAATTAGTATGTTGAACTCAACTGGCTCAGGGACAGCCTGAGTGCAAGGCTCACGTGAGATATTGCAAAAGTTTTTTTTTTTTTAGGCTTTCTAAGACCTGACCTAGCTTGCATTGTTACTCATTACTTTAAAAACATCAAATTCTGGTATTTCAGGTAACTTGACGCTTCAACACTTCAATAACTTAGGATTGACATTTTAACCTTATTGTATTTTAATTCTTGAGGTTTTAACATCAAACATAGACCAACAGTCCCCGTAAAGGCCCATTTATTCTCCTTTTACATACGAAAATGTATATGTCCATTTCAAATGGTGTTACCGTGATTGCTCACATATTTCCATGTGTCCTCTACGTGGGTGTTGCTGTTAAACAATCCAATATGTCCACTGGGCTGCCGTCCCAGAGTCAAAAGTTTATGACAACAAACTCAACTGTGGAGGAGGTATTACTAATGTAACTCTTAGATAAAAGACAAAAATGAAGCAGCAAGTTCTTCTTCAGAAAGTTCCACCATTGCCCTCATGTTGTCCAGTGGTTGTGCTCCAATTGGTCCGTATCCATAAGCTTTATGGAAACCTGTAGACCTCTGAACGCTGAGCACGGACAAAAGGCTCCATCTGTATCCAGATCTTTCTCCAACGCTGAACATAAACTGGCCTTAACTCAAGATTTACAACTTAGGTATCGCCTGTGGTCAACACTTTCAACTCCATCTTGCCTTTCCACGGATGTTTTCATAGTTATAGCTATATAGTGAGCGTAAGAAATGTGCTTTTACCTTTTACAGAATACGCTGTATAATATTCATAGAGAGTAAATTCATGAGAGAAGCCATGTTTTGCTCTATAATCATTGTCTAAGCAGTTCTTGGCCTCTAAACCTGGTTTCCCAGCTAAATTTTTTAACTGTCTCGCCATTTTTTGGACTTCATCTCTGAATACTTAATTCATGACTTACAACAGGCACCATCTGTAAAACCTTGTATTTGAGTGCTGTCGTTGAACCCCATCTCTTCTGAAACCACACTCTGTTCCAGGGTTGCTGAATAATTAGGAACGGTCTCTAACCTCTCATTCTTTCCCAAAGTACTGGATAAAAACTTTCCGCCCTTGTATTTAACATTCATCTTTTCAGACTGCTCTCAGGACCTGGAAAGCAACTGGGACTCGCTCACTTAAATGGTTCATGATCTCCTGCTTTCTATGGATCCAGACTTCCCCTTCGTACCTCAGTGGGTTGATCTAAGTGTAGCTTTTAACACTAAAGTTCATTATTAACTCCCACACCCAACAGCAAATCAATTTAGCCTTTTTTGGCTTGGGTAATGTTAACTATTTTATACAACGCTGTCTGCTCCAGTGAATAAAATTACACCAAAAGTACTCCCATGGACCAGCTGAATATATTTTACATTTGGTAGGAATGTATTTGTATATTGGTATTTGTCACTTGTTGCAGAAGCAAATGTGACAAGATTACAAAACTGGTGAATCTATTTTTGTATTTGTTGGGGAGCAACAGTGACAACAACACCAATCCAATATATCTTGTATATGTTGGCAAAGCTAGAGGTATGTAAACAGAAATTCAATTTATTTTGAAATCTGCTGGTGGAAGCTGAGGCGACCGAACACCAATTCAGTACATTTTGAATTTGGTGTCCAATCAAAGTTTTTAGATAAAGTATGCTTTATGATAGTTAAAAAAAGAGTACGAAGCCAAGTGGTAAGGTATAGACCCCATGAGTAATTTGGTAAGTATTGGAAAGCAGAACCGCCGTGTCATTAGCTCCAAACCTTTCTGTCTAACAGCAATACAAAGTCCGACAGACTCGATCGAGAAACGCTCTGTCTTTAATACGCACAAAAGCAGCAATCAGGACTATTGTGGCTTACACTCTCTGCCGTCAGAACACACAGCGACTGTCCATCTTCAGAGGTAAAGAGAAGTCAGCAGGCTGCTGCTCCTTCCTTACAGGGCCCAATCTCCTCCCTGCTGACATCAAACACTCAAACTCTGCCAGGGCCTTTGAATCCAAACTGTACCTCATCCTTTTGCCTTATCCTTCACTTAGTTTCTTATTCTTTGATTAGTTCAGTCCTTGTACCCTTTAGCTCTTATTCCCTGGTAGGTCAGAGTCTTTGTATCTTAGCAACGTACTCTGTCTGTGCTGCTGAGAGAAACGCTATCTTCTTCTCTTTGACTCTCTTTGTTGCCCCACAAGCACTTCAGCATCCAAGCTGTGCGTCTCTCTTCCCCTTCCTCAGGTGTCTCTCCGCTGTCCCGGGGCCACTATCTCGACATCCCTCTCTTGTCTACTGGTGCCATGTTCCAGATGTTTTGGATCTGGGTTTTGCTCCTCCAGGAGATTCAGCCTCTTCTTTTGTCTCTTTCCTTCTGTCTTGTCCTTGTCTCTCTCTCCCTCTGTGAGTGCATTTCCGTCCTGCCATCTGTGAGAACTGTGAGCCTGAGCTTTGCCTCTTGTAAATTTGTGTCGTCTGTCTTCTTGCTGAATTTCCCCCCTCAACCAGGGCGGTAAATTGGATCGCTACAATGATTTGCAAACCCTGTTTAACCTATATTCAACTGAATACACTACAAAAGACAAGATATTTATTATTATTCAAACTGATAAACTTTATTGTTTTGTTTTTTTTGCAAATATTGACTCAATTTGAATTCGATGCCTGCAATCTTAAAACCTCCTTAAAAGCTGGGACAGGGGCACGACATCCATGATTTCCAAAAACAATTTGAAATGTGGACTCGTCAGACCACAGCAGACTTTTCCACTTTGCGTCAGTCCATCTCAGATGAGCTCGGGTCCAGAGAAGCCGGCGGTGTTTCTGGGTGTTGTTGATATATGTCTTTGTCTTTGCATGGTAGAGTTTGAACTGGCACTTGTAGATGTAGTGATGAACTGTGTTAACTGACAATGGTTTTCTGAAGTCTTCCTGAGCCCACGTGGTAATATCCTTGACACAATGATGTTGGTTTTTAATGCAGTGCTGCCTGAGGGGTCAAAGGTCACGGTCATTCATTGTTGGTTTTCAGCCATTTGATGATATTATGGACTGTAGATGATGAAATCATCAATTATTTGCCATTGTACATTGAGAAACATTGTTCTTAAACTGTTGGACTATTTGCTCACGCAGTTGTTCACAAAGTGGTGAACCTTGCTCCATCCTTGCTTGTGATCGACTGAACCTTTAAGGGATGCTCCTTTTTGTACCCCATCATGACACTCACCTGTTTCCATTGAACCTGTTCACCTGTGGAATGTTCCAAACAGGTGTTTTTGGAGCATTCCTCAACTTCCCCAGTCTGTTGTTGACCCTGTCCCAGCTTTTTAGGAACGTGTTGCAGCCATCAAATTCAAAATAAAATCATCAGTTTGAGCAATAAATACCTTGTCTTTGTAGTGTATTCAATTGAATTTATGTTAAACAGGATTTGTGAATTATTTACGTAAATGTAAGAACTGATCTGCAAAGCAGACAGCTCACATAATGTAGAGTAAAAGCCAACGTCATATTTTTAAGTCATTCCTAACACTTTCTTTCTGCACTTTTTGAGGCCATTTTCACTCTGATTTTGGCCGCTCACTACTTTAACCCAGTTTACTTGAAAGAGGACCCAAGCTTAGGCGGCCCCAGTGGGGTTCTCTGGTGCACACCCAAATTTAAACAGCTTTGATTAACTGAGTGAGCCTAACGAAGGAGTTTCCCTCCAGTCTAAGAAAATAAAACAACCGGATGATGCACCCTGAGGCACATTCAGCAACGTTGACAGCTGCTGGCGGCTCAGCCCTCTGCAAAATGAGCTTTATTTGCCGTAACCTGACAGATACCTGTGGAGTTAATGGGTAATTTACACCTTGCTTAATTAGTCTAGCATATGTTGGAGGTAGGCTGATGACAAATACAGCACGGGGAGAGATTTCATCATCTTTTGAACAAAGGTTTCCTCAAAGAGGGTGGGAGAGATAAGGCAGAAAATCTCCCGTGGAGTTAATTGAAATTATAGCCAAAAGTAATTAATGCTAGTTCATGCTGATAGCTGATAATGGTGCGTTCACTGAGGCTTAAGTTCCCTACCCAACATGATGCAACCAGAGGAATTATACAGAGAGGAGTTGACTGTGCAGTCATAGACAAACCAGTGAATGACCTCTTTTGACTTTTACATTATCAGCCTGATTAAAACTGAATCAATGTGTCCATAAAATAGGCAGAAATGGAAGTTTCACACATGTGTGTGATTCGTGCGCTTTAGGCGTAACCTAACAGAAAAATCATCAACAAAGGCACGTTCCATTATTGACACAGGGACCGAAGCTGTGTTTACACTATTCAAGAGGAGTCCTTGTTTAAAATGACTCAAGACATGCATATTTCAACAGTGAGCAGATCTAAATGAATCACTCTCCAAACACAAACGGCTAATTATGGAAATGAGCCAATCGGAGGCACACGTTTAACTCATCTGGATTCGTTTCATAACATTTACATTGTATTTGCCCGCACAGCGACAGCGATGAGCTCCGCTGTCTCATTTACACACCAGCGTTGGCAAATGGGGAAGAATCTGGAAATAAACATGAAGTGGAGGAGAAGTGATGTAATCATAATCAAGACGTACCGCACATTCACGCCAAACATTATGAAGCGCATTCATCCGAGAGGACTGGAAATAGACCGTCAAGAACGTGGCACTCATAACAGGCGGCTGCCGTCTGTCCGCTGAATGGGCCAGTGTTCGCAGGTCATTCAAGGACTCATCAAAGCGCTCGTGATTCACGCAGCTCCGTGCGACGCTCCCAACAGCTCCGATTGACGAGGCGCCCCCAAGGTCGGCCGTGTTATTGGCTGGCAGCCCTCAGCGAGAATCAAAAGGCAACCAGGATGAGCTACCATCAAGAAGTGACTTTTATTCAGGGTTAACAGTGTGCCGCAAGTCATGTTCAATGTCAACAGAGAGAAAAAGCTCTGGATTCTGGGGTTCAAAAAGCCATTAGTGGGACCTTTATGCTGCTACAGGACAGAAAAAGAGGAGGCTGGGGTTGAAAAGCCAGTAAATGGTTTAAAATGAGTTAAAGATGATATTAATAACGAGTCTCAGTGCATGAGACACACAAACTGAGCTATTAAAAAAAAACAGGCCCTATGAGCAGGGGCGTGTCCAGACCTTTGAGTGGGGTGGCCATTGCCCTTGCAGCGCACTGAACCGTGCAAGATAGGTCACATTTATTTGTCTTAAAATGCATTTACTGAAAGCACTTTAATCAAATCACCATGTAAATGTTACATTTTCTGACCAGATATTTTCTAATCAGTTTTTCAGTGTTTGTCTTAAAATACATTTACTTAGTTTTTTCTTTTTTTTTTCTTTTTTTTATCATCAAATAATCATGCAAATATTATAATTCGGTGCATTAATTAGTTTTTTATTTTAAAATGTATCACACCAGAGTAGAAACACTGAAAATAACTCAAGTTGTTTGTCTATAGGTCACATTATTGAGTAAAACATTGCAAGGGGAAGTGGCCATTTGTCCAACTGTATGCATTGTATTAAAATATGTAAATCTACGAATTGCATTGTACTCTTGTGTTTTATGTTGCTTTGGACAAAAGCATCTACATATACAGGAGGTTTCAAATGGGCCATGCCACCCCTGATAGATTCTCCGGACACACCCCTGTGTGTGAAAGAGGAAGAGGACATGCTGTGAGGTGTAAACGCTGCAGAGGACAAGAAACCGAGCGGCTAACAATTGGCATGCAGAGCATCACAGCACCATCGAATCACCATGAGGCTAGCCAGCAGTTAAAAAAACACCAG
Source organism: Labroides dimidiatus (assembly GCA_030710495.1). NCBI lineage: Eukaryota > Metazoa > Chordata > Actinopteri > Labriformes > Labridae > Labroides > Labroides dimidiatus. The sequence goes on from CM061166.1 coordinate 7,655,373, forward strand.
GAGGAGCCTCACACCAGCAGCCGTGAGACAAAAACAATCCCACCAAGAGTCAACCACTGAATGCAAACAGTGGTCAGCCCTTGAATCTCCAAAGCCTCAGCGGGCTCTGTGTGTGTGTGTGTGTGTGTGTGTGTATGTGTGTGAACAGAAAAAAAACCATGATGAAGTTCAAAGCAGAACTTCCAAATCATCAACAACAACAGCCAGCGGTCACATAAACCATGGCAGCATGGTGGAAGCTGGCCACTGGGAGGAAACCAGCGAGGAGGAAGACAGGGAAGGTCCACAGGCTGAAAACAGACTGAAAACAGGAGCATGGTCCTTCCATGATGACGGGAAGCTCCCTCATGTCTCCTCATTTAGTCCTAAGGTACACATAGTTTGTTAGTGCATTTCAAGAACTTTCTATTGGGAGCTTGTTGAGTTTAAAATTAAAGACAAGCAAGGGATGCACAGGCTTTAAAGCTAATGGTGACAACGAAAGGTATCAAGTTAAAAAGCTAGCTGCTAGCAGACTTCCTGCCAAGGCTACGAACAATACACATGTAGCTAAACAGTCTCTGACATACGGAGGAGGATTAGTGCCACTGGAAAAAAAGAATCTAATAATTGATTATTATTATTATTGTTATTCTATGAAGAATTCTGTTGTTTTTTTTCTAATAATAATGATAAAAATGAATTATTTTTTACTTTGTTGTTTAATTTTATTTCTTTTCAGTGGCCCTAATCCTTATTTTTGTTTCATTTATATGCACTTAAATTTATTGCCTTAACTGTTTATCTTTATTCATTTCATATAATTTAAATTTGTTTTATTAATTTTTGTACTTCACTTCAATTGATTGTGTTTTTTACATAATTGATTTAGTTGTATCTTGTTCAATTTTATTTTAATTTGCTATTTTTTTCTCCCCTTTTTCTTGTATTTTTATTCACTTATTTTTTAATTAATCATAATCCATGCTTTTTTTTTTAAATTTAATTTATTTCATTTCTATTCCATTTACTTTATTCTGATTCATGTTCTTGAAATCATTTCATTTATTCCAATTTATCTTTATTCATTTTTACATATAACTAAATTTAATTCCTGCCAGATGATTTCAATTGAGCTAATTTTATGTCCAAATCAAAAATTTGTTCGAAAAATGGGCCATGTTTTTAGCTTCCTCCTGGAGTCAAAAATTTATTAATGCACTGTTTTTTTTCAGCTTTTTAAATTTGTTGTTGTAACAAAATTTTATGTTTGTAAGATGACTTCTTTACTTATGTTTTTCTTAACATATCATAACATTTATTATCATTAAGGGGACTATTGCCGACTTCACAAGTGTTTGCCACCAGGTATATGGGAGATGTCCCATGATGTTGCCGGTTTAACGTGACTGAAAATTTAAATTCAGAGATATATCATTCAACCAAGGCTGAGAAACTGCAAAGTCAATGCAGAAAGGCACCTCTTCAGCCGGGAATCGAACCAGGAACTTTCGTGTTACTTGTAAGACCTGTACATTCAGAAAGGTCTACATGGCTACCTCACAGACTGAAGATGAGTGAGCTTGTTAGATTCATTCCAGGGAAATTACAGAACACAGACACAAGACTAAAGGACGGATTCAAGACAGTTAATTAGAGTTTTATATTTATTTATTTATTTCCATGACAGTAATGCTTAGTTAAGAAGCTTTCCTTGATCCTGGAAGAAAAACGCCACCGCCTTTTATCGAGATCACAAAGGTCGCAAAATTAGCATGCTCGCTAATTGGCAGCAGCTACCATTGGATTGCCAAACACCTCATTAGAAGAACTCCAGACTTGGAAGGTGACTTGGTTTGAAGGTAGATTGCCAGTGAAGCCTGCCGGGAGCCGTAACTGGACCGCCTAACCTTGTGTGTTACATCACAGGTTTGTTGACAGCAAACCCATCGTGCGAGTGTGTGATGTGGAAGCGCTGTGGGCATGTTGTGCCTTTTCAAAGGAGTGGGCCCGACCAAATAAAGACACTTTGATGTCTCCTGGTTTCGCCCTGAGCGCCAGGATTTTGCAAGAGGGAGCTTATGTGATGGCTGCACTTTAAACATTTCATAGAGAGAGGTCAGAATGTAAAGCTTGGCCGGATGAAACGCTCTCTTGGAGACATCTGAACACAGTATTGTCCTGCAGCAGGCTTGGCTTTGCAGATAACTGTGACGTGTGTTCTTTCAGACAGTGGAGGATGCACTTGAATAATGCATGGAGTGACAAATCAGGGAATCCTTTTGAAATGGGAAAATACCTCCGACCTCAAACTCATGGATTTGGGGAGTTTTCAGCTTCCTACAAGGGTCAAACTCAAATTATTTTGGGAGCAAAAATGTGTGCCAAAGTACCCAATTGGGAGCCAAAATGTGCGCTAAGGTGTCATTCTTAGAGCCAAAATGTGTGCTAAAATGTCCACTTTGTAGCCAAAATATGTGCTAAAGTGTCCTCTTGGGAGCTAAAACATGCTAAAGTGTCCTTTTGGGAGCCAATATATGCGCTAAAGTGCCCTCTTGGGAGCTAAAACATGCTAAAGTGTCCTTTTGGGAGCCAAAATGTGTGCTAAAGTGTCCTCTTGGGAGCTAAAACATGCTAAAGTGTGCTTTTGGGAGCCAATATATGCGCTAAAGTGCCCTCTTGGGAGCTAAAACATGCTAAAGTGACCTTTTGGGAGCCAAAATGTGTGCTAAAATGTCCTCCTGGGGGCCAAAACATGCTAAAGTGCGCTCTTGGGAGCCAATGTGTGCTGAAATGCTCTCCTTGGAGCCAAAATGTGTGCTAAGGTGTCATCCTGAGAGATAAAATGTGTGCTGTAGTGTAGGAGCCAAAATGTGTGCTAAAATGATCTGTTGGAAGCTAAAGGATGCTAAAATGCCCTCCTGGGAGATAAAACATGCTAAAATGCTCTCTTGGGAGAAAAAAATGTGCTACAGTGTCCACTTAGGAGCCAAAATGTGTGCTACAGCTACCTCTTGGGAGCTAAAACAAGCTAAAGTGCCCATTTGGGAGCCAATGTGTGCTAAAATGCTCCCCTGGAAGCCAAAACAAGCTAAAGTGCTCTCTTGGGAGCCAAAATGTGTGCTAAGGTGTCATCATGAGAGCTAAAATGTGTGCTGTAGTGTCCTCTCATGAGCCAAAATGTGCACTTAAATGCGCTGTTGGGAGCTAAAGGATGCTAAAATGTCCTCCTGAGAACCAAAACAAGCTAAAATGCTCTCTTGGGAGCCAAAATGTGTGCTAAGGTGTCATCCTGAGAGCTAAAATGTGTGCTGTGGTGTCCTCTCAGGAGCCAAAATGTGCACTAAAATGCTCTGTTGGGAGCTAAAGGATGCTAAAATGCGCTCCTGAGAACCATAACATGCTAAAATGCTCTCTTGGGAGCAAAAATAAGCGCTGCAGTGTCCACTTAGGAGCCAAAATGTGTCCTAAAGCACCCTATTGGGAGCTTATTAAACATGCTAAAGTGCCCTCTTGGGAGCCAATGTTTGCTAAAATGTCCTTCTGGGAGCTAAAACATGCTAAAATGCTTTCTTGGAAGCCAAAACATGCTAAAGTACCCTTTCGGGAGCCAAAATGTGTGCTAAAGTGTTAGTTTTAAGCTTCCTCTTGGGGTCAAACTCAAAGTAATGACCTCTTTAAGAAGGAAAAAAATGTGTTAAAATCCTCTGATTTCATGTTTTCATTTTCTTTTTAACATCAAGACCACCTTGCCTGCATTATTACCGCCACATAATAAAGTGGACTATTTAAATATGCAGCCTTTAATACTTCCACTTAATTATACACCTGGACAAGATAAGGAAGTATTTAAGCAGCACTTAGATTAAGTGAGGCGACACTGCAAAGGCCACAGTCGCCGTGTTAAATGTCACCCCACACTACAGCAGACGTATGAAAGCAGCTCAGAGCTGCTGCCTGTCCCTGTCACAGGCGTCTGCTTCTGATACAGCGGTTAAGTCAGTCGCTCTGTCGCAACTTCAAGAAACCCAGGCAAGCTTGACATGTGACAATAGCACTTATTGATTCAGCTTCTTATTCTCTCTTTCAGTTATTCTGTTTTTTTAACTTCAGCTCCCTGCTCTGTCACTCTGCAGAGAGATTCACCATTTCCCTCTGATAAACAGCTCAATCCAGGCAGAACACTCCCTTTATTCCCTTTTCTTTACAACTTCTGAGCGGCTGATGAAGCTGAAGCTGAAGCTGACCGGCCGGTTATCAGAGCCTCCATGCATCCTCACATATCCGTTAAAACCTGTATCCTATCAGCTGGATTCTATTAAGAACCTTAAGCGGAAGTCTGGTTGCTCGTTTTTGCAGCCTGCCAATCATCTCGGTTCGTCTGGCTTTCTGTCGGTAACCGGCTTTGATTTTTCTGTCTCAATTTCTGTGAGCTTTTTCTGACGCCGCGTCCGTCTGCCAATCTCGGAGTCAGTCGATAAGTCTGTCTTAAATTTCTCAAAGTTGTGCACATGTGGGCACCTGAATTTTCCACACCATATGCATCGCATCAAGCCCAGGAAGTCCTTCCTAATGTGAAAGTTTGAAGGAATGCGGCCTCTTTTGTTTCTTTTCAAACTTAGACGACTGAGCAGTGAATCCATTCAGTAATCCATTGAGCACTGGCCAGTTAATTAATGATGCAGTCAGGCTGTTGGTCCCAACCCATAAAGCCAAGAAGTATCACGTGCAGGTGTTCTATTTTCCAGATATTTGCACTTCGGTGTTCAATCATCACTGGTTTAATAGCCCTTTAACCAGACCAATGAAAGTGCTGCTGCCCAGAGTGAATAATGGAAGCAATGGACGACAAAGTTTGGTCCTGTTAGCAGTGTGGAAATGTTTGTTTATGAGGATTTATATCAAACAGACATTATTGATTCATTTACCACTACATCACGTCTGAGTGAAGCATGATATATAAAACTGCTACAGTAAAAGTCTCACATTTTCACTGAGGGGGATTTACTCGTAAACTTTTACATAAATAATATGAGTAAGTAAGAACCCTTGGAATGAATCATGAGCTCAAGTCTGTCAGGCCGGACCATGTCATTTTGGGTGGAGGCGAGGGGTCAGCCTGGCCTTGAGGATTTATGAGGGAAGTACCTCTACAGGCCGCGTCCTTCGTACGATCCGGCCAATGATTTGAGACCGCCTCTGGATACAAATGGGAAATTGAATCTCAAGGTCTCTAGTGTGAACCCACCCAAAACAGAAGCAGTGACACACCGCCTGGCAGCCAACAGAGGCCTTTTACCCCCCCAGCCACACAACAGTTGATGGCTTTTGATGAATGATACTGGTGGCAGAGCATGTTCTCAGTTCAAACTCATCAAATATGGCAGCTTGGGCAGAGGCCATGGGCAAGAAAAATACTGCCAGCTTGGTACAAATTTGTGAGGTTTTTCATGAAAATGGGTCTAAATTTGAATTGCTCTGTTGAATTAAAACGATAAACTGATAAGGGACACGTGGTTAAGAAAGCATAACAGTTAGACCTTCAAAACAAAATACCTTGCTGAGGATGCTATTTAATTCAAAGCAGTGTGTGTTGGGTGATCAAACTGCCAACCCCCCCTCCCCAGCCCAATTGTAGGAAAACATGCCCGACAGTGCCCTCTTGCCGAAATGTGGCCCAAAATAACATCTTTGTAGCCAAAACATGTTAAATTGTCCTCTTGGTAGCCACAATATGCTAAAGTGTGTATCTTAGGAGTCAAATGTGCACCAAACTGCCCTTTTGGTTGCCAAAACGTGTCCAAAAGTGACTTCTTGGGAGCCAAAATGTGTTCTAAAGTGTCCTCTTGGGAGCCAAAACATGTTAAAATCACCATCTAGGTAGCCATAATATGCTAAAGTGTGCTCTCAGAAACCAAAATGTCCCCAAAAGTTCTCTCTTGGCAGCCAAAATGTGCCCCAAAGTGACTTATGGTAGCCAAAACATGCTAAAGTGTCCTCTTGGGAGCCACAATATGCTAAAGTGTCCTCTTGGGAGCCAAACGTGCACCAAATTTCCCTCTTTGTAGCCAAAACATGCCCAAAAGTGACTTCTTGGTAGCCAAAAAATGCTAAATTGCCCTCTAGGTAGCCACAATATGCTAAAGTGTGCTCTCAGAAACCAAAATGTCACCAAAAGTGCCCTCTTGGTAGCCAAAATGTGCCCAGAATTGACTATTTGGTAGCCAAAATGTGTGCTAAAATGCCCTCTTGGGAGCAGAAACATGCTAAATAGCCCTCTTGGTAGCCAAAATTTGCTAAAGTGTGCTCTCGGAAACAAAAAATGTGCGCTAAAGTGCCCTCTTGGGAGCCAAAATGCACACTAAAACACCCCCTTTGGAGGCTTTTTTTCCACTCCTGCCCTTCCAAATGCCTGTGCACGCCACCTTTGATCACCTCGTTTTCAAAGGGAAAGGGTTGCAGTTCTCTTCCTGTCAAAGCACCAAAGTATCTTGATCCAGATTATCAGATGTATTTATTTGAATTTTGTAAGAAACCACTAAACATAAATACACATGAAAAACAGGGAAATCCTAAAAATCTCTCCGATAAATCAGGAGCAGGATGAGCACACCTCACACTCGGCCATAAATCAACATTAAATACCATCTCCACTGCACTCCCATGACTATTCTGTCAGGGTCGTTTGTGATCATGTAATTACACAGCGCCCTTTGCATCAACTTTTAAGAATGATTTACAGAAGCGGGTTCGTCCGGCCACATTAATCATCCTCATGTTAATAGGTTCCACTGTTGCTTGTCTCTTCCAGGGCCCAGGGTGAAGAGAGAAAAATACCAAAGAGCTCAAAATTGATGTTGAGCCAATGCATGTCATTACTCACTGAACAGCGTATTGTCAATGTGGACGCTGATTGTGAGCGGAATGAAAATGAGTAGCGACTGTGTGAAAGCTTCCAAACACGAGGGGACGAAACGGAAACGGTGGCATTAGAATTCCTCTCAGCTCTGTATTGTTTTATCTTATATTGTTGTGACTCAGTCATTTACTAAAGCAAAAGGTCGACACCATTTATTACTTACATACAGTAATGACTGTGCCTGCACAGGGCAGTCCATTTTATTATACCAAGGAGCTGTGTCTGAAACATTTTTTCACAATCCTTTATGTGGTGATGCAATAAAAATAAGGGCTTCTTACAAAATCTCTCTGAACAGATATAACTGATTTATATGAGAGGGTTTAAATGGTCGTCTTGGGCCGCAAGACCAACTGCCCGCTGTATAAAATGATGAAACACTGAAAAGGTATTTTGATGAGAAAAAGCTATAGAAGGGGCCGGAACTTGTATAATTCATACAGTACAATAAAGAAGTGGATTCAGCCTGTATGAAGTCCCTTAATGGTTTGGGATCCCCAGTTGAAGCCTTTGGAGTTTTTGGTACCATTTGTGAAAAGGACAATAGAAATGCATACGCTGCTTTTTTCTTGCTTTTCATCCAAATGCGACCATTAATAACAATATATACATCATGCTATGTTGGGGAAGACCCGGATCGAACATTATCTCTGGGAAAAGGTTACAATAGCTCACTCTACCACCTGGTTTCATGCAATTAGACTTTGTTTTGCAGCCTGACAAGCAGCAACTTCCAGTACTGTGCTTGGGGAACCAAGAGGTGACATCACATCCTTGTTTTATACACTTTATGGAACTGGCGTGCAGAGATTTTCTCACCACTGAAGAGGGCACAAAGTTCTGTGTGTTTTTGAGGGCACTTTGGGGGGCATTCTTACCAACCAAGAGAGCAGTTTTTCATGTTTTAACCAACCAAGGGGGCAGTTTAGTGTGCTTTGCCAACCAGGAAGACAATGGCAGATGTTTTGGCTCCCAAGAGGGCACTTCAGCTCACATCGTAGCTTCAAAAAGGGCACTTTAGTGTGCGTTTTGGCTCTCACCCCCAAGTCACACATACTTGCGTGAGCGCCTCGGTCCGTCCGCGCCTCGGTTCCGTCTCCAGCGCGTGCTACCAACGGCTGCTCGTGGCTGTTCCGTTGCGAGTCTATTCTTGCCGGAGTATGCAGCAAAGACGCGTCAATCTCCGCAGAGCAGATCGTTCCAAACAGGAAAACAGACACAAAAAACCATCAGAGTTTCCGGTCTTTTCAAAATAAAGCACCATGTTCAGACTGTCGATCGTAAAATTATCCTCGTATATCAAAACTACGGACCGTGGCGCTGACGGACCGTGGCGCTGACGGACCGTGGCGCTCACGGAGTATGTGTGAATCAGGGATAAAGGTTCTTTTGCGTGTTTTTGCTCCAAAAAGAACACTTTTGGATTTGGATTTTGGATCCAACTAGGGCCCTTTATCACACGTTTTGCTCCCAAAAGGTCACTTTAGCACGCATTTTACCCCCCAACAGAACCCTTAAGCATGGGTTATGGCTCCATATAGGGCCCACCAAAGTGTCTTTTACATCCCATTTCACCATTCAACAAAAGCTCAAGTGCAAAGGTGATGAGCAATGGGGAACGGGTATATCTGTGTCTCTTTGGAAGACAGCTCACAGGACAAAGCTGTTCCTGCGTCTGGTGGTCTTTGTGTTCACAGTTTCTAAGCCCTTCCCAGATGGAGCAGCGACATCCTACGCTTCCTAATCTGCGGAACTCTAGAGAGGGCAAGCGACTGCCAATGGTTTCCTTCAGTGAATGGATGTGACGCCACCTGCTGTCACTCTGGCTGGGTTTCTCAGATGGGCGCTCCAATAGCAGTATGGATTAGATTTGGGTTTTCAAGCATTACATGTTGGGAACTTGCCGATCCACCAACAGAAGGGGTTCGGCCTGGGATCTGATGGCAAATACAAAAACCAGAACTGAGTTTCAACCATGAAAAGAAAAGCAGAAGCTGGTCCACTTCTTCACTGTACAGCTGCCATATTGTATTCAAAACACAGACTTACCAGGTTAATGTGCTGCAGCTTGACAGCTGGCTCACCTGTCGAGCTTTGAAGCGGCAAACTGACGGATGAGGCTACGTCTTGATCCAACATGATCTCAGCGGGTGATGTAACAGCTCCGGCTCGGCTGATAGGAGCAGGAAACCGGGCTCAACCTGTGAAGACGGTATCTGTGCTTGAGAAATGTGTAACACAGCCTGAATTATACTGTCAGGAAGGAGTAAAAAAAAAAAAAACGGGCAAAACCTGTTTTGTCTTCTCATCTTATTTCCCCTCTGTGCGCTCGAATGGAAAGCTCCCTGCAGAGGCCGACACAGGAGCTCAAGCTTAAGCCACATCTCAGTGAACATTAGAGTCCCACTAGCCTGCGTCCAGGCCAATGCAGGGAGCTCATCCATCTTGTTAGGTAGTGCTCCCACACTCCCTATGACAATCGATGGAAGAACTGTTTTTCTTTCATTCCTTCTCATCGGCCTGCATTGTCTTTATCTCCTTCATCCACCCCCTTACTGTGCCTTTCCTGCAGCCTGTGCAGCGCTTTAGCACCAGGTGGCTGTTAGCCTCGCGGTTCAGCTCAAGAGCACATCCCAGATGTACGAAAATGTAGCACAGTTCGGCTGCAGAAACGTGGTTAAAAAAAAAGAAGAAAAAATGCATATAAAAAAGGAGGAGATCAATGTGGTAGTTTTCCTGAGGATGCTTGAGGGCTAAATGGAAAATGAGGAAGGACTGAAAAATCACAGAATAATTAAAAGGAGCCGTGGAGAGCCACTGCAGTGGTCCTCGATTAGTTTGGCACAGTGGAGGAAGAAATACATAAAATGTTGAGTGTTTTGTAAAGAGATTAGTTTCTAGTTTATGCAGAAAGAGCGTAGAGTGGCTGAAAAAAAGAAAAAAAAAAAGTCAGCTCCAACTTTCATTATTTGCAAGTCGGAAGGAAAGAAGGAAGGGAAGCCAAGGCTTAGTGGGACAATGTCCAGGTTTTTACATAGCAGGGATGAGGGTTTGGTATAATGAGGGCGATGGGTGGTATGGCGGGCTCCAAAATGTACTGCAGGCGTTCCCCTTTATAGCTTTGTAAACTCACATCAGCCTCCGTGTGATGAAACAGAGGGCAAAGCAGACTGTGAGGGGTGGTAGGTATTGTGAAATTTAGGGAGGGGGGCTTACGGAATTTAAGACCACATGTAGCTGCAGGATTTAAGACGTTTAAAAGGATAATAAGGACAGGAGACAAAGCTGAACCTCCTCTTAGTCTTAAATCAGCCTCAGTAATTCCAGGGATCAACATTTACATCAGTGAAGTGTTAAATATTCATTATAGTTCTTGCATTTTTTTTATTAGTCTTCTTGAAACCTGATTCTTTCTTTCTGCACCTTTAACTCAAAATTATGCGCCTTCAAAATTCAGTCACGGCGAAAATATGATGAATCCAGTGTTTTCGTGTTGATACGTGCTCCACAGCGCCCCTCAGGTTACATTCAGCTACAGGCCTGATTTTTGGTGGGCATAACTATCATGCCAAAACCTACAAAAAAGTCTCTTACGACTATAGTGAATTCCGAACAGAAAGTTTGGAAATTGGAGTTAATTTTTGACGATTTTGACAATTTATCGAACTAGTCCAACAATTTTTCGTCAATCGTCTTCAACCCTTATTTTTAAGGCTACACACATTCACGATTAAAAGTGATCACAGGATTTTTCGTAACTCAATAGGCGTGGCCAGGGGAGGTCGAGAAAGTTGACGATTTTTTTCAGCTAAATGCTAATCTTAATAGCTCTCATATCAAATATCGGATCTGGACCAAAACGTACACACATGTTCAGTGTTACAACCTGAGTGCATCTATATGCTTTGTATCACCTGGAACTACAGCGCCCCCTACTGTCAACAGGAAGTCATGTGTTCCTCTAATTAACTGCCCCAAAACACACCAAACGTTGCACAAAATTTAATCATGGCGAAAAGCCCTACAAAAAAAAGTCTCTTACGACCATTGTGAATTCCAAACAGGAAGTTCGGTAATTTGAATTAGACATCCAATTATGACGATTTATAGGGTGCATATTTTATTGAACTACTGCTTGAGTTTTTTCGGATCGTCTTAAAATTATTTGTATGTACAAGATACATTGACGTTTAAAAGTTTTAAAAGTTGAGTTACGAATTTTTCGTAACTCAATGGGCGTGGCCACAAACAACGGCCAAAGTTGACGAATTTTTTCGGCTAAATGCTAATCTCAATAGCTCTCATGTACAATGTTGGATCTGGACCAAAACCAACATACACATTCAGTGACACAGCCTGAGTGCATCTATGCTTTTTGTGCCCCCTACTGTCAACAGGAAGTCATGTGTTCTCCTGTTTTCCCAACATATTCTTTTCCATTCTGCTCTGATGATCCTTCATTTAGCATCATTTACCATGTAAAAAAAAGTGTCCTTTAACTACCCATAATTCCCCCACCATGCTGCAGCTCATGTTCAGAAATGTGAGCGTGTGTGTTAATTATCTGGTGTTAGTGTTACTTTAAGAGAACAGATATGCGTGAGGGTTTCATGGCTGCAGTGATAGCTTCATATGGCAAAATTGCTGCCAGGGATCACACCGAGATGCTTAGTGGACTGGGCAGGATTCACTATGTTGTTGTCAGCAGTGATAAGCTTAAAGCGGCAGGCAGACATCCAACTTGATCTGTCAACTAGTCAAGCAGAGAGGCAGACCTGTGTGTCTGAAGGGGGAGGGGGGGGGGGGGGTGACGGAAAAGTAGACTGTGGGGACAAGAGGAAATGCGGTGTGTGTGACAGAGCAAAGACACCTACTGATGCAGAGGGAAGAGTACAGGAAGCATCCCAGGGGGATGAGGCACAGGCTGTGCTGCATTTCTGATTTCAGGGGGAGAAATGTAAGACCAAAGAACCCGATATCTAAAAGTCAGCAAGGGCAGGGAGACACATCTGCTGCTCCACAGTTTTGAAGGTGGACTAAAAGTCCTAAAAGGCCAGGAGGGAGGCAGACCTCTTTGTTAGCACACACACTGCAGTCTGAGGACAGGGTCTGCCAGAAGCAAGCAGCTTTGAAGTGCAACCATCACGGTGAAGGATGAGACGGCTGATCAGTTAATTTGAAGCAGCACATTCAAGCTTCTCTTTTTTTTTTTAAACAAAGAAGTGAAAGACAAACATCCACCCACACACACACACGCAGAGTGTGGGGAGCAGATGCTACATCTGCAGCACCATGTTAATGCTGCACTCGGGAACTTTGCACATTAGCGGCACACAGAATGTCACAAAACGAAAACACAAAAAGCAGCAGCAGCGTGCGGCGCCTGGTGTTGTGTCAGGACTCTAAATGTGCAGCAAAAGCGCAGTTACCAAACTCATCACGCAGCATGCACAAGATTCAAGGATTAGAGCTCAGATTTTCTGTTGGAGAAAGATAACTCCAAGAGTTCCCTGTGTGAGTCAACCTTAAGAATCTTCTATGCAACAGCAATAACACTTCTAATCGTTTAGTTGCATTGAGGGCACTTTAGCATGCATTTTTTCCTCTAAAGGGGGGCATTTTATGCCTCCCAAGACAACATTTAGCAAACGTTTTTGCCCCCTAAGGGCGGACTTTAAAATGCATTTTTTACCTCCCAAAGAATAGACTCTAGCACATGTTTTTGTCTCTTAAAAGGGACATTTAGGCTAGCACTTTTACCTCCAAAAAGGAGGATGTAGCACACCTTTTAGCATGCATTTTTGTCCTTTAAAGAGGGAACTCTAGTGCATGGTTTTTGCCTCCCAAGAGGAAACTCTAGCACATTTTTGCTTCTTAAAAAAGGTGATTTGCACGTTTTTTAAGTCCCAGGCTGGAATTAAGCACAGATCGTTGCTTCCTGAGATGGCCCTCTAGAAGTAATTTTCCCCTCCAAAGATGGAACTTTAGAGAACATTTATTCCCTCCAAAGAGGGCACTATAGCATGCATTTTTGCCTCTTAAGATTGCACTTTAGTGCATTTTCTGGCCTCTCCAGAGGGGGCGCTAGCACATGTTTTTGCCTCTTAAAAGGGCGATTTAGCATGCATTTTTTTCTCTAAAAAAGGACACTTTAGCTCACACTTTTACCTCTCAATACAGCACTTTAGCGCACATTTTTTCCCTCACAGGACGGGGACTTAACGCACTTTCTTGAGGTCCAAGAGGGCAGTTAAGCACGGGTTGTTGCTTCCCAAGAGGACACTTTAGCTAGTATTTCTGCCTCTTGAGACAACACTCTAGATGTCATTTTAGCATGTTTTTGCCCCCCAAGAGCACTTTTAGAATGCTTTTTAGCCATCCAAAAGGGCACTCTAGTATGGGTTTTTCAACAATTGGACCACAAGGGGAGGCACCTCAACCCCCTTTGCACACCACTGTTGTCAAACTGCACTTGGGTCCTGTTACGTTTCAGCAGGCACGTGACGTGAATGACAGGGATCACGGGCATCTGTAGTATCTGACCCTTCTTACAAGCAAATAAACAAAAATGAGGCCTCTGGGTTCTAAAAGGTGGAGTGGAGATACCTCTCCACAGCCACCCACTGATTCTATTAAAAGAGAAGACAAATTTAAAAGCAAAAGACCTCAAACTAAGGTGGAGTTACTTGATGGGGGAATAACTAATCAACTGAGATCAACTCTCAAAAACTCCAATAAACACCGTTTTCCCTCAATGCATACGTGCACACATACACTGATGAAACCAACGGATGGTGTTAGCTCTTTGGTGTCACACACCTAACTGAGGGAAAGAGCCTCCTTTTAAAGACTTCCCAGGTTGACGAGCAGCAGCTGGGTGCAATGAGGCCAGAGTACCTCCAATCTGTAACAGGTCCTGAGCACACAATGAACCCAGGAAGTTGTCACACAGTCTTCTTCCCATCATGGTCTCTAAATAATGGTTAGAAATGAACTAGCCCAAGGCAACCTTAGTCATCCCCTTATTTCCTTTGTGTGTCATGTGCTTCTTCATGTGAGGACTCTGGGATTACAGCTGACCCTTTATGTACATTTAAAAGCTTAAATTTACACGTGTTAATCTCTGTGTACACTGTTAATGTCTTCATTTAAAGCCCATTGCTACCTGGTAGAATAAAAACTCCATCCCTGATAATCAAACGGCATCGCTGCTGTGAGGATCTCCCAAACCGTCTGTTTTTTAGAGAGGCATCATTCGGTATTTTCCCCAAGCGTCCCCATTACACAGACATAATGTGGCATTACATACTGACAGCGACATGCTGATTCAGTGGTTAGTCTTCTCCAAGCTCAGCAAGGAGCCATCAGAGCCGCACAGTACAGCCTCTATAACACTCCTCCTAATTATCTTCGGCTGGACCGGACTGCAAACTGATTATGCCGGCGCCCTGTTTTAAACACTCTGGCAGTGAAAAGGCCACGGTGCAACAAGCACTTTTGTCTCCCATAAAAATCAAGGCCAGGGCTGAGAGCTGGTGATTAGGTGGAGGACTAGTCGGCTTTAAGACCGTCTGAAAGAGAATTTTTATTCATATAGGAATCATGCATTCATTTATAGCTTCAAGCCCTGAGTGTGTGAATCTTTAAAGCTGGAGGCTGTAGCTGCTGCAGAAACACTGAGCTGGAGAGATGTCAGCTCAGGTCGTGCTCCCTCTTTTATAAGATAACGCATACAGCTGTCAAGGAAAGCAGCCTTAATTGATCCACTGAAGTGCGTCTGAACACGACAGCAGTCGTCTCCTTTCTTTTTCTTAAATGTTTGTCAGGTTCCTGCGAATCAAGCCGTGCTCACCCCGCTTCAAGGCCGGGTATGGAAATAATAGAAAGCAGCGTCAACGGAGCCGGAAAGGTTAATCTTTGCAGACAGAGAGTGGGCCGAGCGGCTGAAGAAATAGACTTTGGAGTTTACTGCCCTGCTATTTGTCATACTAAGCCTTTGCTTTAGACAAGGCAATGGACACCTTGATCCGCTTAAATTAACTGTCAACATAAATGCAGCGCTGGGGGAAAAAATAAATAGGAGTTACACTCCCAACCCTTCTGCACCCATAACGTCCCGAAGCACAAGCCGCGTTGGATGGAAAGGTCGAAAGTGTGTGAGAGTTAAGACGGCTCACAGAGATGAGTTTGAGATCCATAACAAGCCCTTAAGGGCTGCAAACCTACCCAACTTGACCTGAGCCCTGACTGACTCCCCTCCTGAGTCTATAATTGGAAAAGAACATCTATGCCTGCAAGACCACCGACAGGGAGTAGTTAAAGAGCAGAAACACAGCAGGGCGTAGATGTGTAAAGATGATACGAAGTCGGAAGAAATATTGATCGGCATGTTTGGATCTTCAAGAGATCAAGAACTTGGGAACTTATCAATTTAAAAGCAGCTATGGATCAGACGAGGAAATGTAATGGTCTTATTAGCAGATATCAATGTTCTATAAAATGCATCTGAACGATAAGTTCACTTCTCTTCCTGCCACGTGCAGCATATCCCAGTGGATCTTCCAAATACCGTACAGATCCACCATCCAACTGACGACGTCTCTACAGCTTTCTCCAAAGATGAACACCTACCACGCCTTTTTCTTATCTGCGTCCCAAAACAAACCGACTTTGGTAATCAAATACGAGCCTCAAAAAGCCGACCCTCCCTCTTCCACATAGCTGCACCTGAGAGCAGATACTCCGCTCTTTTTTTTTCCTGGGCTTCTGTTCAGTTCCCTTCAGGCGTTTTTGTGCGAGCCTCCTGAACTCTTACACTGTCAAGAGGGTTTGAGTTCCAGCAGAGACTCCTCTCCATCTGCCCTGCTGCTCTCCAGGTGGACTCTTCTGACATTTTGTTCACTCACTGGCAAATAGCAGAGGACAGGGGAGGGGGGGATGTGTCCGAATGTTTTACAGTAACACTTTATGGAGATGTTTTATATAACAGTTGCCTTAATTTACCTTGATTTTTGACTTTAGAAGACTGAGAATAAAAAAAAAAAATCCCATCCTATTGGTGCTTTTTTTGGAGACCACCTTGTTGTCAGAAGGTCCATGAGTCAGAAGGCCTGTTAGTCAGAAAATAAGGTTTGATATAAAAAGATCAACTAAATCAAAATAATTCTCTTACGCATGGGTCTTTTGATTAACTGGCCATCTGACTAACAGGCCTTCTGAATTACTATGATTCTGATTTCCTTATTTCCTGATTTACAGGCCTTCTGACAACTAGGCTATCTGACAAAAAGGCAACAGGCCTTCTGATTTTCTGACCAATGAACCTCTTAACTAAAGGTTCTTTTGACTAACAAGCCATCTGACTAAAATGCCTCCTGACGGGTGTACCTTCTGATTTTCTAACTAACAGGCCTCTTAACTTAAGGTCCTTTTGTCTAACAAGCCATCTGACTCATGGGCCTTCTGTCTAACTGGACTTCTGTCAAAAGGCTGTCTAATGACTAATGAGCCATTTGACTAACAGGCCTTCTGATTTTCTGACAAATGAACCTCTTAACTAAAGGTCCTTTTGACTAACAAGCCATCTGACTAAAATGCCTTCTGATTTTCTGACTAACTGGCCTTTGGGCCGGAGGCCTGCTAACTAACTAGCCCTCTGACTAACAGGCCTTCTGATTTTCTAACCAACAGGCCTCTTAAAAAGGTCCTTTTGTCTAACAAGCCATCTGACTAATGGACCTTCTGTCTAACTGGACTTCTGTCAAAAGGCTGTCTATTGACTAATGAGCCATTTGACTAACAGACCTTCTGATTTTCTGACAAATGAACCTCTTAACTAAAGGTCCTTTTGACTAACAAGCCATCTGACTAAAATGCCTTCTGACTGGTGGGCCTTCTGACTAACTAGCCCTCTGACTAACAGGCCTTCTGATTTTCTGACTAGCCTGTCCTCTGAGAATAGGGTGGATCCAAGATTATAAGTTCAATAATTAAAATGATTCTTAAGATATTGTAATAACCCTCCTGTTTTGTGACTCTGAAAACCTCACTTTAACTTTTCTGCTGCTGTATATCTCTGAGCCGCTGCAAGAACATCACCCTGTCACACGCTTTGATCCATCCCTACAATTAAATCCATACAGCATCTTATCAAAAGTGGAGCGAGCACAGGGCTGTTGGAGTCTGTGTGAAAGGAAGTTTCTTGTTCAAAGCGATTTCTCTAGTTAAGTCTGTTTCCCACACAAGCTGAACTTTGGCTGCTAGTTACCAGGGTCACTGTCTGACTTCTCGTCTCTAAGCCGTCTGCATGAGCTCAGCTGTGCTGATGAAATCAAAACACATTTATGAAAAGGAAAAACTTGCCCGAGTCTTACTAGTGTGAGTCATTAGCGGGTCCAGCAGTTCGAAGCTTTTGCCCTTCTGCACTGGAGGAATAATTGTGAGGATGGCACAGCTGAGGCTCGGTGCGGCAGGTGATCTCCGCTCAGATTAAAGCTTTTTCTATCATGATGAATCATAAGAAGAGGAAAAATACGACGAACTGAAGCCTTTTGAAGTGACTCAAAGAAACACTGATGATGTGTACCTGTACCTTCTCACTCCAAAAGGGCAGCTGTGTCAGTGCCTCTGAGCTTCAACATGTGACTACTCAGATCTCAGCTGCCTGCTGAATAAAATTTACAAGTTCTGTTGGATATACCAGCTAAAATCCCCTCACAGGAGCTCTAAACCAAAACTCCTGCTACTCCCTGTGCCTGTGCAAAGTCAAAAGTGTGATATATTGACTGGATTCACATCAAAGACAGGTTGTCACAGCTGAAAGTGCAGCATCTTATTCTGAAGGTTAGAGCTACTGAGGAAATAAAGAGGTCTGAAGAGAGAATGAGCTTGTGATACAGTTTGAAAAGACATCAACAATTCATCAAATAACCCGTTGAAAGCTTTCAAAACCTGAACTCGGATGATCTGCCTCTGCTTAAATTCGTAACAAAAAGTATTTATCCATTCCAACTGATGTTTGTTTCAGTGCTGATGATCTGGAATACCACTCGAAGGTGACTCTGCTCAATTAGGAGTAGTCTGAGCAACAATGAGTGAGCTCTCCTAGAGTGAAGATAGACCTGCTGTACACATATTTGCAACCAGGATCGCGGCAATCCAGAGGAAGCCAAACACAAAGCCCTGACTTAGAAGTCCAAACAGTGGCTCCTGTTTGTTCTCACTTTGGGACAAAGTGGGCTTTGCTGACGTTTGAATCGGCTGGATTTGAGGGAGCCAAGCTTTAGGAAATGGGTTACTACTACTACTGTTACTACAGGGTCTATATCTTCAGAGGGAAGGATATACTGCTATTTCCAAGCGTTTCATGGTGTCTTGAACAGCTGCAAGGAAACTTCTGAGGACTTCGTGGTCATCATCCAAGAAAAACCCAATTGCTCTCACAGGGGCACCTCAAAGACCAAACCAAACTCGAGCCATTTGGGCGTATAGATGCTGCTTTTGTTTGGTGAAGGAAGGGCGAGGCCTTTAACCCTAAAAAAACTATCCCGACAATAAAGTATGGTGGTGGGGGCCGGATACTGTGGCGCTGTTTTTGCTGCTTCAGGGACAGGAAACCTTCTTTGAGTGGATGGAACCATGAAAAAAGTGGATTATGTGGATAGTTTTAAGAATAACATCAAAATACCATCTGCCAGTCGAGGGTTAGGTGATCATCTAAGTCTTCCAACAAGATAATGACCAGAGGCATACATCTAAGTTAGGATGCTGCTTTTGAAAGCCACCAAAACCTTAACCCTGTTCAGTTCTGGTGCTAGTATTTCATTGGTTCTAACCATGTTTTTTCCTGAGAAACGGTTTAGTTTTTCCAAAGGCAAGGAGCCAAATTGGAGCCATGTTATTGCGTCACTATAAAACATCAGTGCGTCACTGCATCCGTAACCGTCGGCCCAAGAATGCTCGCGCCATGTGGAAGCCTACAAAGCAACAATGGAGGCGCTCATCCTATGCACACACTGGTGCTTCACTTTCCCCTCCCTTTTAAGTTTTGAATGAGAAACTCCAACAAATCACGTTGCCCGCTTGGCAGCATTTCTTTTTTTCAGGATTTTTATACCTTTACTGAGAGAGGACAGGACAGTGGATAGAGTAGGAAACAGAGTGAGAAAGGGGAGTGACATTCAGGAAAGTCGCCACAGGCCGGACTTTAACCCAGGCTGCCCACTCAAGGGCTTTTGCCATATGGAGCGCGACCTAGACCACAGGGCTATCTGCGCTCCAGCTGCATTTCTTTGTAGAATGGCTGGTGTCCACCAATCACTGGTCACGGTAAACCTGCCCCAGGCTTCTGGTGTAGTCGTTGCTTCACTCTGGCCCAACAAAGAACTGGTGCTAGGTTAGGAACTAAAATCCCTCAAGAGACATGTGCCAACTTCGGTAGAAACAACCAGAAGAGGTTGTTGTCAGTTTGGGATCAGAAAGGCTACACTTCTGACTATTAGTTCATGCTTTTGACCATTGCATACGTTTTGTTTTTTCTTGTTTCAGTTCAGCAAACCAATAAAAACATTCATTTGACTTAAATCAGATGTTCTCTTGGTTTTGTGGACGCACACAAACTATCAACACTTTAGGTTATGTTCCATCTCAATGGAAGGATAAGGGTTTTCTGTGATTTCATAAGGGGGGCGTCCATGCTTTAAGAGTACCATAAGTCAAAGTGCTGGACTGAGAGGGCTCTTAGGTGGGGTTGCAGGGCTTTGCAACTCCCATGAGATGCCCCTGCCTATGGAGCTTTTATTGATTTGCTACGAAATTACTTCAAAAATCTGGACACACTACCACAAGCTCACACTTGCTCAAAGGAATCATTGAAAGAGACCCCTCTGTCTCTCCCCTGAGGTTTCATCATCAAGCTTTGTATTTATCTATGGATGAAACCACCCGTATTGATTACAGCTTTAGTCCCCGACATCGAGCTCAATAATACAAGCGGTGATTTACGTCAACAGTTAGCGCTCTTCACATTTTGATCATTTATTCATCACGCCTGAGAGCTTTTGGGGAACGTGGCAGGAACAGAAAAGAATAAAAGATCAGAAACCTTCAGTGTTGATTGTCAGGAGTGAGGAGAAGGGGGGGAGGAAAAGGGGGAAAATTCTGCAGAGAAAGACTCCAAACCTCTCTGGAGTAAATTGAGAAAGTTGTGTCCTATTTTGCAGCCTGACAGTAATGTATTGTCTAAGGAGGGAGGAAGAAAATGCATACTGGAATAGCTTGTGCCTAGATGGAGTTGATTCAAAGCATGCATATAGGAAAGCTGATTTCGTTCAGCCAAGGTAAGCAGTAAAATCCACCACACAGGTTGAGGAGGTCTTGAATTGTTTGCCGCGGCCTCATAAAAGACGGGAAATTGTGTTGGTTTTTCGGCTCAAGGTGAAGGACGAGATTTGGTTGGAGCTGCCAAAAGCAATTGCCTTTATCATATTGATCTCCTGCGGTGCTTGCAGCACGGATTATCGTATGTAAAAACCAGATTATGTTAACAGAACATGCGACGAAACGGATCACGACCTCGTGGCTGATTATTTCGAGCTGTTTTCTTTCCGTCTGCTTGTTGACGAATGGCTTCACTTCGCTCGAACGCTGAACACTTGTGTTTCTACTTGGACGTCTGGAATTGGAATTAATTTCAATTAATGCAGATGTATTTCCTCAGCCGTGGACAGAGTTATCATCTTGATTAATTCACTTGTTTCGGCGACTAAATCATATCATTTTCGGCAGTGTAAAATGAAAGAATAATGGGAAGCCACTTATTGACTCCTGCCTCATTTCTTCTGGCTGTTGCCTTCCAATCCAAGCAAGATAAAGCCATCTTTTATGATGGAATCAGCCCCGTAGAAACATAAAACACAGCCCAGAAAAACACCCAGGCGAAGAAATCCCAACGAGCTGCAGATGAGGGCAATAGGTTTGGCGGAAAATGTTCAATGGACTATTGAATAGTGTCATTAGGAGTGGATTGTGCTATTTGCAGTGCTTCAAAGCAGCAGACTTGCTTTCAGGGTCAGGGGATAAGTGCCACAGAGCTCAAAGAAGTGTTTGGAAGAGAAGAGGAGTAGTGCCATTTAGGTATTACGGTGAACTATTTTACTGGGAGGGAGATTATTGTATGTTGGCTTCCTTTTTTCTGAGGCCGCAGGAGAGAAGACATCAAGCTGTTCCTGCGCCCTGTTTCATTCTCTTTTTACTTTTCTTCCTCCCCTGCCTGGATTAAAAAAAAACAAAACAGAAAAACAGCCTGTGTGACATCATAATTAAACTCCGCCACACAGCGTCTTAGGGGGAATACAGCAAGCGTCCAATCCGATTGTGATTAAAAAGTGAAGAAAAGACACACGGATGACAAACGAGCTCTCCGGAGTCTAAATGGCGTACGTCACTTTCGGTGATGTCCGCATTGTTTTCTGTGTGGCTTAATCAAATGTCAGCGGCGAGGCTGAGGGATTTGTCGAATGAAAAACGTCCTCAACAGAGGATTTAGAAAAACACTGGACAAATTTTTACACACTCTACTTTTGTTACACTCCAGCTGGAGAGAAAAAAAAAGGCATCAACAGGAAGTCTGTCTTCTGGCAGGCTGTGTTTGTGTCTTTCAAATGGAAATTCAAGTTGGGAGAAAAAAAACTGAAGACGTCATGAAAAGAAATGGATTTGAACTTTCTGTCCCTAAAACTGATCAAACTCACAGCACGGTTGGGGTAATCACATTTCAGTCTTACCATTCAATGTTTAAATAAAATATAAAACAAGACAACCAGCATCAAAAACCAGCCAAGCCATCAAGATTGGTACTAAAGAGACTCCTACTGACAAAAAACAGAGTCGACAAAAGTGTTACGCAGACGATGCAATTATGGTCTGAGTAGTATAAGTTTTTACAATTACTAATGCATGAAAAGTACATTAAAAGACTGAAAATAAATATTCTAAGCCAGGATGAATCCTGATTGGACATGCTGTAATGACTTAAGTAATTTTTTTTCATTTAAAATACCATAAATCCTCTAATAGAAACGAGTTCTTTTACTGCAAAAGGTATCAGGCAGGTACGAGGCAGGCTTGTATTCGAAGCATAAGATTGTGATTATGGATTCATACATAGTTAGGGTATTTCAGGTGGGATCTGTCCTCTTCTCAAAAGGCCTGCTAGTCAGAAGGCCCTTCAGTCAGAAAAATCAGAAGGCACATTAGTCAGAAAATTAGAATAGAACAGAATAGAATAGAACAGGGCATACTTGATTGATCCCCGAAAGGAAATTCAGAGTTACAGCAGCAATACAAAAAAAGTGTATAGTGCAAAAAATTTCAATAATATATAAATAGTATAATATAATAAATGTCAACTTTGAAAAAATGTCCATCAGAGACGACAGCTTGGCCATAATTCTCGTGTCAGCCACAACCTAGACAGGGTCCAGAGAGTCCACAGGGTCCAGGACTGAGCTGGCCTTCTTCACCAGTCTGTTTAGTCTCTCTCTCCTGTATCCTGTCTGCTCACAGCAGGTGAAATCCTTCAATGTGGTGTTTGTGTCCATTGTTAGCGCTGTTAGCCATGTCACTGTGAATAGCATGATGCTACTCTGCCAGCATTTTCTCTGGTGCTGGGTTAGCGCCGCTGGCTCGTTCATCTTGTTGGAAATAGATCTTTAATTCCCCATAACAATGGATGGAAGGACAGGTTGATGGAGTCTCTTCTTAGCACACCGCAGTACCAGTACATCATCCTCACCTCCTTCTCCTCATCTCCCAGGAAACTTTGGACTGAAAGAAAAAAAGTACATCAGTCAGAAAATCAGAAGGTCCTTTTAGTCAGAAAAATCTGAGGATACATTAGTGAGAAAATCAAAGGCCTATTAGTCAGAAAATTAGTTTGGATGTAAGAATATAAACTAAATCCAAACTAATTTTCTGACTAATAGGCCTTCTGACTAACAGGCCTTCTGATTTTCAGACTAACTGGCATTCTGACTAGAGAACTTTTTGACTAGTGAGCCATCTGACGAAAAGGCCTTCTGACTAGTGGGCCATTACTCAGAAAAATCAGAAGGCCCAGTAGTCAGAAAATCAGTAGGCCTGTTAGTTAGAAAATTAGTTTGGATTTAACTGATATTCATTTTCCGACTAATGGGCCTTCTGATTTTCTGACTAACAGGCCTTCTGACAATAAGGTTGGACTCCATTTCTGGTTGGATGCTTTCTTAACTCGTCCTTGGAGAGGTTTTCAGCGTCCAACTGGAAGAAGACCCCAAGCTGGAGCTGGAATGTGATGCTGAGATCAGTGATGTGACAATCGTGACCAAACCCTGTTTGAACAGAGGGAAACGGCTGCATGGATGGATAGAAATAATGTTATAAATGATTATCAATGTAAAAAAAAGAAGGGATTTGTGAGAGGAGAACAAACACAGTCCCTAATTTTCATACCCGTCTAATACACACGGAGAAAACCCATTTTCCATTTGCATGACTGCACCATCCAGCATCTCCCCAAGGAAGCAAACAGTGCACTGTGTTTGGCTGACAGTTGTTTGGTTACCATCCACATACGGTACATCACGCTAACTGATTTCCACATTGTTTGCTATTAGGCTTATAAAATGTCAGCAGCAATGTTGCAGGATTTGGAGAACGCTGCCCGTGTCGGAGGACCTCTAACCGCAGAATAGCTTTGTATTGTAATCCGCTGAAGTCTTGTTTACTCTACAAAGAAAGCAGCCTCCTCAGAGGGCTTTAGAGAGCGCTCAGGGTAGAAGGGATGGCTTCGCATGCGGCGCTTTACTCGTCCCTTATAACAGCCTCTCCAGAAAATTGCAGTCGCAAAGTATGTAATTAGAATAACTGGCAACAAACAGCAGGACGACTGATTGACAATGTCTGTAGTGTTGGGATGTGTATTATTTTATCAGCTCAGGCTGACGTGTCCGGAAAGAGGCTGATGCTGGAAGATGTAAATACCACAAACAACAAGGAAAAGGTCAGGCGGCTTTCACACACTCAGGGCTGAAAGAGAAGCTTTTTTTTTTTTCTTACATACTTGAGTTGTTTTCAATCTGATTAAAAAAACGTGTTGACAAAATGTAACGCCGACTAACAAGTGATGAACAGTTGAAGGTGCGCCGATGCGAAGCGTTATCTGTGCAGGGAAAAATAAAACTAAGTGTCCCAGCAGCAGTGGGAACAAGCCTCTTTTCTTTGCTGTGTCAGTGAGAGGTTGAAGATCAACAGTCTGTGATTCGCCGCAGTGAATCGGAGGGCCCTTGATGGAGTACAGCTCTTGTGTTCACTTGTGGTTGACTCCATTACTTCTCCATATATATAGATGGCAGCAGGGAGAGGATCCCAGCAAATTTGATCAGCGAGATTACAAACCACCCCGTACTAGATCATTTAAACCTCATCGCTGGTGCCTGCAAGGACCACGATACATTACTCCCTCTGTGCAGTGTTCATCTATCAGCCCCCCCTCACACCATCCCCTTCCTCCTTTTCTATTCCAACCCCAAGATCAAATGAAGAGTGGAGAGCGCTCAGTCCAAACAGGGGTTGCGATCCCGGCGGGGTCAAGAGAATGTGAAGCACCGGCGACAGCGTTCGAATGGCGCTCTGAATGGGCGCAGATTCATCACTGCTGCGGGGGCGGCAGTCGGTGGCCTCGATGGAAGCTGTCTGTGGTGATCGACGGCCGTACGAGTGCCTCTGAGCCCTCAGAGAGCGCTCTGCCCTGGCCTGCATGTTGCAGAAGGACACATAATCTATTGCTGTAATTGGACACCAGCAAAAGGGAACTCAAAAAGTGGATTTGTGGAGAAGATTAAACATTCTGGTTGGAGAAATATATCACGACGGGCATGGTTTTGTAGAATCAGGTGCATGCGTGTTTGATGCATGCTTTACAGATAACACGCTGACAGTTTTACAAACATCATACGAGGAGAGGGGAGCCTGATGGGAATTCTTCCAATAAAACAAACAGATCTCTGGTCATGGTTGGAACATAACTCAAGGCATGTAAGGGGATCATACTGGTTGTATAACATATAAAAGCCCATTGATACCACACTGAACATTAGGGCCAGACCAATATGGATTTTTTTTAGGCCGATGCCGATTCCGAAATTTGGTGGAAAAAAATCAAATAACCAATTAATTATTTTAAATATATAAAATGACTTCTTTTTCAGTCCCTTAATGCTAACAAAAACAAAGATGAATTACAGGAAGAACATTTTGCAACTTTTTTACATTTACATTTTATTGAGTTTATAAGTAAATACATATGAAACTGGATCTGGACATAAATAAACTAAAATAAGTAACAAAAACACACGTCATGTGACCTGGATGTATTGTTTTACCATATGTTATTGACTGAATGGTTATAGCATTGCTTTAAGTTGTTTAGAAACTTCCATGAGCCTGCAAGTAACTTTCATTTATCTTCCTGTTAATATTTTGACATTTAGAATTTTCAGTATTGTTCACAAAGAGTAACTGTGATATGTTTCTGTGATGAAAGTTTATTTCAACATTAGTAGATGTATAACATGTTGAATGTGTTGTGAGAGAGTTATGTTCATTTATTTGCGTTCTTCAGTTTTACAGATAGGGAGGAACTTAAGCTAGGTTAGCACAACGTTAGCAATGCAACGTAAATGAAAAGTCCGGTCAACAGTATGAAGCGTATGTCACTCATTGGCAAAGAGAGTTAAACTGAAACAGGAGACATGTTAAGTCATTGTTAATTTCATAACTTTGTTTAAAGTTATCTGTCAGCAAGCTTCACTCAGCCCACTCCTGTAATGCTGACGAGCTGTAGCTCACTCCTGTATGTTACTGAGAAGGCAGCAGATGCCGATGATGATTATTTTAAAAATCGGCCAACAAAATCTGCCAGCTGATAAATTGGTCAGGCCCTACTGCACATCCTCTACCTCAACAACAACTATCTCTGCATCTCTTATAAAAGTCATGAGGTATAAATGAATTCTTAAATTTCCAAAACAGAAACATCTACCACCCTTTGCCTCCCCTTAAACTCATTTGCATGTTGATCTTGCTTCCTCCTTAACACCACAAACCTGTCCCAAGGATCTTAACCAGGGTGGAATTGGATAACTGCCCTCAATTATTCATCTATTTGCGGGAATGCGTGTCCAGATTCGTAACCACCTTCCTCCCCCTGACCTGTTGAACAACACCTGTGCCCACGCTTTTGCTTAAGCGTCGACATCATCACCCTCTTTAACTCCAACGAGGCCCTTGTATTGTTTTAATTTGAATGGGAACAACCTTGGTGGATACATCAGGAATAAAATAACAACCCAGATTGCCTCCCTGCTTTGCTCATCCTCTGGAGAAACAATTATCATTCTTTACTGTGACTTTTAAGAGCTGCTTAAGGGCCAAGCAGAAACAATGACAAGGACGTCTCCCTGTTTATGCAATTGTGTGAATATTATATTCGTTCCCTGCTGTGAAGTTGGACTATCAGACTGATTCGTCTGCGTTGCTCAGCCTTGCTGCGTTACCCTTTTGTCCCCTTGCATCTCCAAACATTTTCTTTGCAGCTGTTTGACTTAATGCTGTCATTAGACTATTGGATCCTGTAGCCAAATTATAATGTGATCTCCCGCATCATCTATTCTTCTCTTCCCTCTGAGCTGATGAATAGCTTAAGGTCAGACTATCAAATTAGTGGCTCCCATTACTCCCCAGACACTAATGGCATCTTTATGAAAGAAAAGATATGTAATCTCTCCAAAAGCCCTTTTGGAGACGGAGCAGTTTGTCTGTAGATGAAATGTGAGTGCAGTGCTTGGTGAATTGTAAAGTTCAGCAGGAGAAAGGAGGGGGTTGGAAGAGCCAAGCCCAGTATCGCCTTTTCTGACATGCACACAGCTCGGGGTTTTTCATTCGAAAATAACAGATATAACAGTGATGGATGACACGGTAAACAAACAGTCCTGCTCCCCATTATTGGCAGCCATAAAGTTTAAGTTGCTGTAAATCAGTGTGGAAACATATTGTGACTCATCTGTGCCCTGGTGACATGAACTAGCCAATGAATGATGACTTTCGTGTTTTAAAAAACATCTGTTGTCCCCTGTTCCTTTGTCCCAATGGTGAGGAAAAAAGATGCCCTCTGAGGACATGAGAAGTGGGATAATTAGCAAACACGAGATCTATAAAGACCTTGGTATCGAAAATGTGTATTAGTCACATTTTAGTCCGTTTTTGTTAAAAAAAAAGGAAAGCATTTGTCTTTTAACAAATTAATTGGACAGGTGTTTTCTTTAGTGGAAAAATCCAGCATGTACCCCATCAAGGAGTTTAAACACACAAGTCACTCCATGCTCATGGGCATTTAACTGGACTGTGAAATATAAAGATATGAACTGTGTCTATAAAGCAGAAACCATCCCAAACCAATTTGGTCATAACCTCGACTCCAAACCAACTTTTTCATCAAACTCTCAAAGTAAAAACTGGATTTAGAATATCAGCAGTTAATATTGATTATTGGAGCTCAAACCTGATTAACTGAGGTTGGATAAAGAAGACACATTTAATAACACAGCTGCAGACGGCGCTGGTGTTTCAGTGGAAAGTGTGACCCTGTTAACTGGTGACACAGTCAGCTGAGAGTCACCAGTTAGCACGGTCACGCTTTACTCCAAAACACCGGTTGCTCTGTAACACTCTGACTCTAGACTCCATGGTGCAGTATTGTTTCTGACAACCAACCACAGAACTAGCAGACATTTTTATGCTGCTGACAGTCTGAATTTAGTGTTTAAAAATGAGAACTCATCTGAATGAACTGAGCTAAACATAGCTTCCGTAGGCTGTGATGGGGTCCGTAAACTCATGTATGCGTGAGACAGATAACATGCACAACAGGCAGAAATGTCCTGCATTTTAAACATCTGTCAGACCACCCACTGACATTTTCCTCCAGTCTTGCCTCGTCAACGAAAACTCGCAAATGTCTCGTCATGTTTTAGTCATCAAAGAGCCATGTTTAGCTCATCAATGTCTCATTAGTCATGAAAAAAGGGGCATCAATGAAATAATTCTGTCATTGTGTACAAAAAGCATTGCTTGGTATCCCTGTTTCAACAGTGCATAATGTTATCAAGAAGTCTGCCAAGCATGGAACTGTCAAGAACCTCCTTAGACGTTGGGGGTAAGAGAAAAAATGATGAAAGAAATCTTTGAAGATTGGCGCAAATGGTGGAAAAAACACCATGTCAGATCATCCGAAGACCCAACAGTCTGAGGTCATGGTTTCAACAAGGACTATACGCCACACACAAACCAAACAGAGCTTGATGGGCAAAGGCCAAGGTAGACACCATTGCTGAGGAAAAGACAAAAACAAACGAGTAATCTTTGCCAAAAAGTACCTGGACGATCCTCCTCGGAAAATGTTCAGTGGACAGATGAAACAAAACTAGAGCTTTTTGGCAACGCACACCAACAGTTTGATTACAGATGGTGCAATGAAGCCTACAAGGAAAACAAGAGCCTGCCAACTGTTCAGCATGGGGGAGGATCCATAATGCTTTAGGGCTGCTTGAGTTAATCACAGGAATAATGAAATCAGAGAACCATCAAGAGATTTAAGAGCGAAATGTTCCAGCCAGTGTAAAAAAAAAAACTTGGTTTGAGGTGAAGACCACTGGTCCTCCAGAAAGACAAAGACCAAACGTACACAGGAATGGTTGAAAAGGAAAAAATGGAGTGTTGACCAACAAGGAGTCCGGATTGAAAATCTTTGGTAATGGGGAAAAGAAACGTTCAAGAGCTTGGACACTTTGCAAAGACAGAATGGGAGAAAATACCAGCTGGAAGTTCAAGAAGCTTATAGATGTTGTCACTTTGGACTCTGGAAGTCCTGATATAATTTGGTACATTTCCATTTATTTCTGAAGATATTGTAGAGCTTAGACAAAAAATGAAGGGGTGCCAATTAGAGGTGTGCCATATCATACCTTCTACAGGTAAGTAAAGTCAAAAAGTAAAGGCTCGATAATTTGGAGATGGTTTAGAAGTGTCAGATGACCAGCAGCAAAATGTCGTCTGTAAAGAACATCTGAAACCGTGTTTCCTGAATGTTGTTGCGTTTGGCGCAGGATCAAACAATAAAAACAAGCGATTCTGTGGAGAGCGCTAACGAGCCAAAAGTACAGGGAGGAGAATTTTTTTTTAAAAAAATTAAAAAATTATGACGCTCTTTTCCTATTGGTTGAAAGTGCACCACTTCAGTTGATCATAAAATTATATATATATTTATACGTTTTTGATCGATTTTTGACTTTTAGTTTTATTATACAGTATATTTTGTTATTAATTATATTAATATATTTAATCATAGTGTCTTGATTACATCATGTCTAGTAAAGTATTTTTAGTATGTGTAGCGTTTGTAAATAGTTATTAATAGTTTCACAAAAACTTATGCAAATTTCCTTTATTTTAATTAAATTTGTTGTATTTAACTGTGTTGTTTGCCAAATTCGTACACTGATTTTTGAAATTTAAAATTTATATGTGCATAAGTTAAGAATAAAAGTACGGAAAAAAACAACCTTTTTCCTACTTATATTTTGTAATTTTTTTTAATGCTTTGGGGGAAACCCCGATTACGTCACAGAAAAAATATCAATACATATCTTACATTCTCATTCAGGTTTGAATGTATGCATCATCTCAAGGATGTAAGGCAAAGTATCAAGATATATACCGTATATCGTGATATAGTATCGTGATATAAATATCGAGATATGAATAAACTGCTGAATTGCCCAGCCCTAGTGCCAATAATGGTGAGCTGGACTGTACAAAGTAAAAACTACTTTATCAGTCTTTAAGGTGAAAAACATTATCATTTTGGTTTTCAGTAGAAGTTTTGGAAGTAGCTACTCAGATCATAAATCTACTGGAGGAAGTGTCGCCCTCTGCTGGTGAATACAGAGAATGCAGGCTCAAGGCCATTCAATATTCATTTATGTTGAGAGCATGTTGGGATTCTTTATTCAATTTTTAGAGAAACAAGTCAAAACTAAAAAAGGAGATCAATGACATGAATACTCTTTTCTAGAGAACGTCCGAGCCATCAGTGCACTGAAATCGAGCTGCCACTCACCAACTCAAATCCCACATCCTGCAATATCCGGATTTTATTTGAATTTCCTCACCCTCAAGAGAAGCAGACATGGGGGTGGCTTGACCTCGCACTACGCCCTGAGACACACACTTGCAAACGCACACAGCCTTGGCTCCAGCGAGAGACCCCCCACGGACAGCCGCAGTGGAAGTCCATCACTGGGTCACAGCCTCAATCCATCACTGTCCGCCACTGCTGCTGCTGCTTTCAAGAGCGAGACGTTCAGGGAGAAGACGGGAATGACTCAAGACTGCGGCGCTCGAGGTTCACTCGCTGGGGTCACATGCTCGATGATATATTGTGCTTTTGATAACACTTTTTCCTGTTAAGCACCATCATTAAATCCAGATAGCAGACGGTGTGCCTCGAAAAGGCGAGACGAGCTGCGACTTCGAGGTCCTGTAATTTTCTCTGTAATATGAATATTGATGTTCTTCCTCTGCTGCCCTGGAGGCTGCTGCAAAGACAGACTCTGCACCCAGACGGCCGCGTTTAGCTCGCTCAAGTTTCCAATAGCAGGCGTGGAGGTCCGGGTTATAACCTCAATCCCTCACTCAGAGTTTGGAGACTCACTTTCCACTCAGGCAGCGGTAGCACGCTCTGAATTCAGGCTGCGATTGCATACCGTAAACCTGACGGTATTTGACTTAATCCATCCTGAATGTACACCTTAAAACACATTCTTCCTCATGCATTCACTCAATGCAACATCTTTAAAGCTGAAGTCTCTTTCTGCAAGAAGCGTCCGTTTTCACCACCCACACTCTGCAATCACACTGCAGCCCTGTTTTCCACTCCCGGCCGTGTCCACTTGTTATTTTGGCCTCTTTAATGATACTTTGAGCTCGGGGGATAGGATTAGCTGTGACGAGGCTGAATCCAGTTACTTCCACAGGGGCAGAAAAGGCTGCTTTAGGATTTAGCCGCAGACCTTTTTCTTTTCTTTTTTTTTTTTTTTTTTTTCCTGCAGAGTGCCGCATGGCCTGACAGGAGGTGAAAGCCTCACAATGGGATTGTCAGGTGTTTCTTTTTAATTCCTTATCCTGACAGAAAAAAAAAGAACAATTCGGGGTATTATTGAATCCCTTGAAAGGAAAAAAACGGGACAGTGTGAGGCGTCTACGTGGGCGGGACAAAAAAAAAAAATATGTCCCAATTTTTCTTTTTTTTTCCCAACATCAAACAAGAAATCCTGCAGGCTTTGAACCAGCGGCCGTGATTAAACGGTAACAGCCAGTTGTACATACTCGCAACATCAAATTCTCTGAGAGGCAATAACTCTCAAAAGACTGCTGGAAGACTAAATTCAATTTCAGGCCTCTTCCCTCCTCGTCTGCTGGCCTTGAGGACATGGACGCCGTCAAGAGTGTGATGATCTTTGCCAAAGGGGGGAGGGGCAGAAATCTTCCTGGATGTTTGCTTCAGACGTTTGTGATATTAAAGACAACAACCCTCTCTTTCCTCTTCTGGCAAACCGCTCCAATGCTTTAAACGCTGTGTGGGAGTGCACTGTGACAAACGCAGCCCTGGACGGGTTCCTATCGTGGAACCGTTTGGATTTTGCCTTTGTGATACGATTAGAGGACTGCAAATGAGAAGGCAGAGAGGTCCTGAGATAGCAGGGTAATGACTCAACACGTCTTTTGCCGTTTGCTCGCTGCTCCTTGGGAAAAAAGACAGGCACAGAATCCAGCTTGGATCCAATTCACTGTACCTGTTTTGAAGTAGGTCATGCTACAAGCTGCAATTGCATGAAGATAATATTTGTCTTCAGGTATAAATAGATTAAAGTGGAAAACATTCCTTGTTGAAGCTCATGTGCCTGCTTTTGCTCTCCATACAGAGTGTTCAGTACGGTGGCCCTGAGAGCTCACAGCACTGCGACTTGAGAGACAAAACAAACAAATCAAGAAAAGATCTTCATCAATTTGACAACACATGCGCAGCATTTAGAAAACGCGCTGCAAAGACCGCAACACATCACATTAGAGAAACGCATTGCAAAAAGTGCGTAACACAAGTTAGAAAAACACACCACAAAGACTGCAACACAATGATTAAGAAAAACGCACTGGAAAGACCGCAACACATCACATTAGAAAAATGCACTCAAATAGTACGCAACACAACATGTTATAAAAACGCGCCTCAGACCGCAACACAACATGTTAGAAAAACATGTCGCAAAGACCACAACGCAAAACATTAGAAAAACGCACTGCACATAGTGCGCAACACAACACGTTATAAAAACGCGCTGCAAACACCACAACACAACATTTTAGAAAATGTGCAGCAAAGACTGCAACACAACACATTAGAAAAACACACCGCAAAGACCACATCACATCATAAAAATGCACTGCAATTAGTGCACAACACAACACGTTATAAAAACGCGCTGCAAAGACCACAACACAACACGTTAGGAAGAGACGCTACAAAGACCAAAACACAACAAGTGTTGCAGTCTATTTGCAGCGCATTTTTTCTAATGTGTTGTGTTGCAGTCTTTGCAGCACATTTTTTTAACATGTTGTGTTTCAGTCTTTGCAGTGCGTTTTTTTTAATGTGTTGTGTTGCGATCTTTGCAGTGCATTTTTCTAATGTGTTGTGTTTCGATCTTTGCAGTGTGTTTTTCTTAATGTGTTGTGTTGCGATCTTTGGAGTACGTTTTTCTAATGTGTTGTGTTTCGAACCTTGCAGTGCGTTTCTCTAATGTGTTGTGTTGTGATCTTTGCAGTGCGTTTTTCTAATCTGTTGTGTTGCCGTCTATTTGCAACGCATTTCTCTAATGTGTTGTGTTGCAGTCTTTGCAGCGCATTTTCTTAGTAATGTGTTGTGTTTCGGTCTTCGTAGTGCGTAATTCTAATGTGTTGTGTTGTGGTCTTTGCAGCGCGTTTTCGAAGATATTTTCTTAATTTGCTTGTGTTTTGTCTTTTTGCATGTGTTTTATTAAGTCGCAGTGCTGTGAGCTCTCAGGGCCACCGTAGTCCAGAGTCCTGCAGGTATACAATTCTTCGGCCTTGGCTTAACTTTTGAAACAAAAGGCCTCCAATTTTCTCACAATCCAAAAAGAAGCTATCTGCTTTGACATTCTTAATTATCTCAATCTCCAACGGGACTCATTTACTTCACATTGATTCAGTCTACAGGCAACAGATGTGTCATCTTCCGACAAAAACTTCTAATAATTGGCTTCAAAATACACTTAGACGGATCGTTCTTTGGTGTGAAACCTCAGAAGGCCAGAGTTCGGGTTCGGTTTCCATTATGATTGACTCCTTCTCAATTCTTACAGGATTTGCACTCCTTGAAGCTTTCGTAGCAGCAAAGTCTGTTTAAACTCATTATAGAGACACACACGTCTGCCACTGCAACTTCTTGGGGTTAGTTTGCACTCAGTGTTTTCTGACTGTGTGCAAGCTGGCTTCAGTATTCAGCGTGGAGTCAGGCTTGTAATGCAGCTCCAATTATGTGGGTCGCCTAAAGGGGGGAGCAACCAGGCTTACTCCAGCATCTGCTAGTTCTTGATGCGGTCGCTGACCTCACACTGTCTGCCCTTCTGGGGGTTTATTTTTCATAAAAAATATGACAGAGAGAAGATGACTTCAGCTCAAAGAATAAGACAACAATGTTTGTTTGAAAGACGGCTTGCATAACTTATATGCACGAGCAAATAAACCGTTCTTTTATTCACAGTCCAGCTCGGATTGAAGGAGAGAAACTGTGATGCTTTTATTTGCTTTTCAGTACTAATCTGAATTTGTTGTTGTTGTTTTTTTGAGTCAGAGTGAAATAAAGAAACTAAGAATAACTTTCCCAGAGTTCTGGTAATTTGACTTGAATGTTGACCGAACTGGAGCGGAGCCAAACAACATTTTCCAGTTTTGGTTTGAGGCTCTCACAGCCGGAAAATCAATAGAGCAACAGGTCATGTTGTTATTATTATTATTTTATCACTGGATGCTTCCATTTCAGATTCGGCCAAAATAAATTCACAGGATAATGGATGGAAAAAAGTCTCATCAGCTTTGGCCCCCAAGAGAGCACTTAGTACACATTTTACTCCCCTAAGAGGGTCCTTTAGCATACCTTTGCCTTCCTAATGCGGCTCTTTTGCACACGGCTCTTAAGTGCATGTTTTTGCCTCCTGAGAGGGTACTTTAGTGCGCAATTCTGCTTCCCAAGAGAACACTTTAGCACATTTCTGTATAAAGGTAGATATGTTATATGTAGATATGATATATTATTATCATTACAGGTTTAGACCTGTTAACACTTGGAAAGCATCTTGAGATAATGTTTGTTATGAATTGGCGCTATATAATTAAAGATTGATTGATTTTCACCATTGAAACGAATTGAAATGTCATGAATCCATTTAGGTCCCTCAAAAAACACCATTTAAAAAAAAAAATTGTGACATTTTTAAATCAGAAAAAAGTACACATAATTATTGTTTTTTTTTAAAAAATGAAAAATAAGTTTAGCAAGTTGTCGTTAAATAGCACCGTTGCACGCCTAGTTGTAACTTTTTCTGGATGTTTCTGAAAGTTTTGCAAAATAACAGCAAGCACAGACCTGACGCTTCCTCTGTTAGCCAGCCACTTTTCTTTGTTGATATTGTTGTTTTTCTTTTTTCTCTGTTAGCGAGCCACTTTTTTTTGTTTTGTTTTGGTTTTTTTCCCACTTAGCAAGCCACTTTTTCACCCCTGTTAGCAAGCCACTTTTTCCCCCCTGTTAGCAAGCCACTTTTTTTTCTCTTTTTATTCTTTTTCCCTGTTAGCCAGCCACTTTTTTTTGTTGATAGTTGTTTTTCGTCCAAAAATTGGTGCATATATGGAAAAACTCGTCATTTGGGACACTTGTAAGTCAATGTACTGCTGTACTTCTTCTCTCATTAGTGGGTTGATATGAATGTGAGCACCAGTCAATAATTATAATTTCCTCAAGTCACCTGAGTCTGCAGTGCTGACAAGGGAAAATATTTTTTGGCTGTGAATTAAAAAAAAAACAGGCACAATATATTAGTTAGTTTTATTGCAGTATCTCAGCTAATAAATTGGTCCCATTCCATTTTGGAGCATCCTTGCTCCTCTTTTTTTTTTGGCGTACCTGCTTTAAATCATGACTGCTGCACTAACAGATGGCTCTGTTCTAAATGTAAGTTTGCACAAGAAAGAAAAATAGTCCGGTGTGTGTGTGTGCATGTGTGTGTGTGTGGGTGGGTCCACTGTATATAATTAGGTTGTTCTGTATGTTCAGTGCAATATGCTATTAAGTAAATGGGGTCATTTCGGTCGCTGAAATAACGTGTACCCTGCAGCCACTGTAATGGAGTTCCCTCTGCTCTCTGCATGTCTCAAACCCATTAATAATCTACACTCATAGCCGCTCTGGATACAAGACTGATTTATTTTGTGATTCCGAGTCACGATGCATTCAGCGAGGAGGACAGCGCTGTGGAAATTCAGGCCTGAGACCTGAAAAGAATCCCCCTCCCTCCCTTCTTTCTTTCTCTCTTTCTTTCTTTCCCCTTTTAGCCGACTGGCAGATGTTTGTTTGAGCGAGCAGGAGAACCGGCACTGGGATGCAGTTGGCTTCATTAACATTGTCCGCAAACCTCAAATGTGATTGCATAATGTATGCAGAGGGGAAATAAGGTCAGACATGCATGGAGATGTTCCTCCCTGCTTCAGTATTCAGACCTTCACCAGTGCGCCGACAGCCAGTGCACATTTGGATTGTGAATGTGATATGAAATATTTAATTAATGATCAGGGAATGTGAGTCAGAGCATTTAAGACGGTGTTAAAACCCGGTTTGGAATGAGCGTATATTCCACCCAAGATATCACAGTTTGGTAAAAGCTGGACTTCTTTCATGTTCCAGCTGCAGAATTTCAAAATTCAGCTATCTCCAACAGTATAATTGTTCCGCTGACATCCTCGGATCAAGTGTCTCTTTGTCTGAATTTTAGTGAAAGCACTCGCCTTTACTTTCTGGAAATTTCTACGAGTTCAGTGATCATTATCTCTGTCCACAATTCAATGGCAAAGTAAGACTGTGACTGGAAACTTTATCTCTGCTCCTCCATTTTTTATTCTCAGAGTTGGAGGACGGCTTAGAGTTTTAGGGAAAACGTCCGATTTGACTTGGGCTTAGGTTATAATGGGAGAATTATTCCTCTCCAGGAGGACTCCGGTGGAGTTTAATGGAACAGTCAAAGCTAGCATGTAGGCTCAGACTGGGTCAGCTGAATGATTCCAACCCCTGGAGGTGTAACAGATCTGAATTGAAATCATGGGGTAATTTAATTAGCCTGAAGTGGGTCATTAAAGTCTGGTCATCTGGAATAATCCAGAGTAAACAGGAGGAAGTGAAATCTGCTTTTGTTATGATCTTGGAGGTGTCACCATGGCTTGATTGGAAAAGGGTGGGCGATAGAGGTGTGTGCCTCTATCGTCTCACGACGGTCTGAACCCAGCTCACGTTCCCTATTAGTGGGTGAACAATCCAACGCTTGGTGAATTCGACGTATGAGTAATTTGAGTTACAAGCTACGTAACAGAATGAATTAGACTTGTAAAATAAGGCACCGCTGTAATTAGACATTATATGTAAACAAGTATTTCTTTGGATTGGGTAATCCCATTCCTACAATAAGGAAAAGGATTAAGGTCTGGAAGGCCAAAAACATCAGAGCAGAGGATAATCCAAACACCATGTCTCTCTTTAAAGAGCGTATGATGAATCCCATAATCAGTTAAATGATGCTGCGCCTTGTCTGTCGATTAGCATCACAGCATTATTAAGTCGTAAACTGCGATCGTTAACCTGGGTCTCATTTCCATTCTCTTTTTGCTGACAGGATCTCATCAGATTTCTGGTAATTGGGGCATAATTTGACAGCAGGAAGCAGCAGCCGGGTGAAGGTGAGTTAGCAGTTTGAGGATTCTTAGATGTTTTTCTAGGATCGCCTTTCAAAGGCAAATTTTCAACATAACTGGACTGGACTGGACCCTATTAAGGTTCTCTTTCCATCAGTGGTGTTGGAAAATGAGATAAAAGTGTTTTTGATTTATTTTCACATTTATTTGCAGTGCGTTTTTCGAATGTGTTGCGGTCTATTTTGAGCGCATTTTTCGAATGTGTTGTGTTGCAGTCTATTTGCAGCATGTTTTTTATTGCGTTGTGTTGTGGCCTCTGTGGCGTGTTTTTCTTACGTGTTGTGTTGTGGTCTTTGCAGCGCGTTTTTCGAATGTGTTGCGGTCTATTTTGAGCGCATTTTTCGAATGTGTTGTGTTGCGATCTATTTGCAGCATGTTTTTTGATGCGTAGTGTTGTGGCCTCTGTGGCGTGTTTTTCTTACGTGTTGTGTTGTGGTCTTTGCAGCGCGTTTTTCGAATGTGTTGCGGTCTATTTTGAGCGCATTTTTCGAATGTGTTGTGTTGCGGTCTATTTGCAGCATGTTTTTTAATGCGTTGTGTTGTGGCCTCTGTGGCGTGTTTTTCTCACGTGTTGTGTTGCGGCCTTTGCAGCGCGTTTTTCGAATGTGTTGCGGTCTATTTTGAGCGCATTTTTCGAATGTGTTGTGTTGCGGTCTATTTGCAGCATGTTTTTTATTGCGTTGTGTTGTGGCCTCTGTGGCGTGTTTTTCTTACGTGTTGTGTTGCGGTCTTTGCAGCGCGTTTTTCGAATGTGTTGCGGTCTGTTTTGAGCGCATTTTTCGAATGTGTTGTGTTGCGTTCTATCTGCAGCATGTTTTTTAATGCGTTGTGTTGTGGCCTCTGTGGCGTGTTTTTCTAATGTGTTGTGTTGTGGTCTTTGCAGCGCGTTTTTCGAATGTGTTGCGGTCAGTTTGAAGCGCGTTTTTCTGATGTGTTGCACTCTTTGCGGTGCATTTTTCGAATGTGTTGTGTGGCAGTCTATTTACAGTGCGTTTTTCTAATGTATTGTGTTGCGGTCTTTGCAGCGCATTTTTCTAATGTGTTGTGTTGCGGTCTTTGCGACGTGTTTTCTAAATGCTGCGCGTGTGTTGTCAAATTGATGAAGATGTTTTTTCTTAATTAGTGTGTGTTTTGTTTTCTTGCATGTGTTCTCTTAAGTTGCAGTGCTGTGAGCTCTCAGGGCCACCGTACAAAGATGGGGAAAAAAAATATTGAGCAGAAAGTCCTGATATTGTAGGAAAAAGTCCTAAATAATCAGAAACTTACAGAGTAGTAATCAAAAGTCTGTTCACGGCTCTCCCCTCTGCAGCCGTCCCTCCAGACCAGCTGGATGTTTATTTCCAGTGCATCTCTTTCACTCACCCTGATTTCCAAATTTCATTTGATGGCACGACTCGCAAACACCAAAAAAATCAAAGCAAAACGCTTTCATTTTCAACGCGGCCGCGCCTGCGTGTCCTCCTTTACGGTTTACCAGCGCTGATATCAGACTTGTTGTTTGCACAGCTTGAGTGATGTGGCACCAAAGTGACCTACAAAACAGCCGTGGTGGGGCCATAAATCACATTGGGTGTGGAATTAATCACTGTGCAGAGGACATCTTCTGCCACTGCCGTCCTCTCACAATCACTGCGCAAAACGCTCCCTCCTCCACCCCCCATGCGCCGTCTCCATCAGCCGCCAAAAGCGACTGCGTATGGCTCTCCAGGGGGAGGCAGGAAGAGTGAGACGTCCTTTTAAAATGCAGGTTAAAGTTTATGGAGTCAGCGCCGGAGACGCTCCCCGGCAGCGACGATGACAACTTTGTTTTTTTCGAGCCTAACCTCAAGACCACTTTTTTTATTTCCCAGCCTTCACCCCATGGCGCCACCATTATGATTACTGTCAGTTTTATTCCAGGATGCAGTCTATAGGGAGCCAGCGAGAGCAAGGCAGGGTGAGGAGGAGGAGAACATGCGCTTGATTTATGAGACGACACACGCAGCGGGGATCCAATCAACGTTACGTTGGATGCCAACACGGAGTTGGCGTGAGGCACCTCATTTCAAGGGCAGCTGCCGTCACTTTCAAAGACACGTGTTGGCTGTTGTCTCCACTGTGAATCTGAAAGTCTCTGCTGGAGAATCACAGCCAGTTAATAATTGTGGTTTTATTTCAGCAGCCCTGTCGTGATGATGTTTCTAAAAGGCGGGGGTCAAAATGCGCGGCGTGGTCGAAGTCCTAGCGTGACATCTTAGCAAAATAAGAGCCGGCCTTCACGTCTGAATGCTCAACGCTCCACTCGTCTGTTCTCAAACGCTGTCATTACTCGCAGCGTGGGTTTGGATGTTGGAATGAACCACCTTTTATTTTCCCCAAGTCACGCCAAAGAAACAGAGCGGAGAGAGAGAAAGAGAGAGAGAGAGTGATTCTTCACCCTGCTAATGGGAACGCTTTTAATTCCAAGCAGCCACAACACCACGACGATTTGCAAATGGGAAGACGTTTGATCCACAGGTTATTTAACAGGCGACTTGCTTAATTATCGGTGTGCCATTACACACGCGAGGTGTCACAAGAGAGTGCTGCAACCTTTTAACTACACTTCAGGGTCGATTCAGGAAGTGGGGAAGGCTCTTCTTGTTGTAATCATACCTCTAGATCTTTGCAGAAACACAGGGTGTTGCTGGAAAAAAACATGATTTTCAACACTATTCAACACACAAAAATATAAATATGAAATAAGAAGCCTAAGCTACTAGAATAAATAAAGATAAATATTCACCAAAAGCTAAGCTAAGCTAAAAAGGTGAATCTCCAAATGAACGTCCTCTGCAGCCCTGAGCTCCCCTGGCAGGCTGTTCCTTAGATAAGAGCTGTAACACTGGAAAGACGCCTCGCCGTGTGTCCTGACTTTGGGAATGACGAGGAGCCTGCTGCCAGATAAGAAGGCTCAAGACCATTAAGACATTTAAAAACAAGTAGAAGAACCTTAAAATTGATCATAAAACAAAAGTAAAATAAAAGTCAGCTCAGAGTCAAAAATGACGCCCAGGTTTTTGACTTGTTGAGATGGATTAAAAGACGGTGCTTGAAGCTCAGGAAGTTTCTCTCTGGGCCTTAGGACCGATGACTAAACCTCAGTTTTGTCCTGGTTAAGCTGGAGAAATTTATCTGCCATCCAGGATTTGATATCTAGAATGCAACTAAGAGCATCCATGGGTCTAGTGTCATCAGGAGACACGGGGATGTAGAGCTGCGTATCATCAGCATAACTGTGGAAGTTGATTCTATGTCCAAGAGGGAGCATGTACAGGTCAAAAAGCAAAGGGCCTAAAATCAAACCCTGGGGGACACCACGTGATTTTTTGGACTTCGTAGGAGGACGCGTCTACATATTTATTCATATCTCCCTGCCCTGTTTTATAGGAAGTGTCTGATTCATATTTTAGTTTTTATCTATTTTAACCTTTTAACAATTTTTAGGACCCTAGGTGTTTCCTCTGGGGGGGCCCCTCTGCACTGATGCGGTGGTTGGCTGTGGTTGCAGGGGCCTGTCACATGGTTTTACTTATTTATTTTATTATCTGTACTATATTATTATTTATCATTATTTAGTATCTCTGTACTATGTCAGTATCCTATTAACGTCTTTTAATTTGCTTAATTTATTTTCTTAAGTTGTAACATCTAATTCTACCTTTAGTGTTTCCTCATTATAATCTCCTGATAGCGTCGCCTCAATTCATCAGCACACATTTTAATTATGTTGTGTACTTGGTGTGTGTGGGTGTGGGTTTGTGTGTTTTAGGGGGCAAATGGTGGAGGGCTTTCTGTTGATCTGTGGGTTTCAGGGTTGGGGGGAATCTTATTTTATTAATTTTTTTGTTTGTTCAGCACTTTGTGTCACTATTTTGTGTAGAAAAAGTGTTTTTTTTAAATAAAGTTTGATTGATTGATGGGTTCCTGGTGGAGGTTGGTGTCTGCTACATCTCTCCTCTGGGCCTCTGGGTTGGTGGCCTGTGGCTACGGCTGACACTCTGCTCCAGACAGCTCCTCTGATGGTGTTTTCTCAATGTGTGTGTGTGTGTGGGGGGGGGGGGGGGTGCTTTGTGTGAAACTGTGTATGTGACTATTGACTGTGGGTTGTATGGTTGTGTGGGGTAAGGGTGGTTGGGTAGAAGAACACTTTGTGTGACATATTTTCGTATGAAAAGTGTTTTATAAATAAAGTTTGATTGATTGATTGATTTAATGATTGATTGCACAGAAAGATGGAAAATTCCAATTCTTGGGTCACAACTGAATCACTTGAAGCACCATTTGGATTTTTTTTTTTTTATTTTGCAAAATTTCTTAGAAAAAATAAAGTTTTGAAAACAACTCAAATTGCACCAATGATGCCTTAAAATTAAGCTGTCGTTAATCCAGCACGTTTATCACCGTCTGCTTCTTGATGTCATCATCGTTTGACAAGAAAATGGATCCTTCACAGTAAAATACCAGGCTGTCAAAATGAAAAAGAAACATTCCAAATTTCAACCCCCAACAAGAGGTAGAAAAACCACCATGAGCTGCTCGCAAAGAGAAAAACTGACCTTAGAGGCCACCATACAGATTTCTTTTAACTGTATTGTACTCGTCCCACCTCTCCACAACACTGCTTCCTTTCCACACACAAATTGCTTCAAAACAAGAAGTTAAAGAACGGTTCAAAAGGGAACCAGGCAGATCACAAAAAGGCTTAGTCCTGTCTACTTCTCTGACGTGCTGTCAGCGCCGTAACAAGGTCACTTCAGGCTACCCAGCATCTGCTTTTGATGCCTCTCCAACTCTTTTTAGTTTCAGGTTGCTGACTTTTTCAATGGAGTCAGATCACTATCAATCACCTGCCAAGTCAGTTTTCTCCTGAAGCTCAAAGTCTTTACTTTTTTTTTCCGTTTTATTTTTTACGTAATCCATGGTTCAAGGAATTCAGATTTGTCTACTCTAGGATCTCGGAGGGTTCGTGATGTGAAAGCCGTCTGTTTATGTCAAGCTAGATTCGCAGAGCCGAGAAGCATCCCTCACCTCTCACCCTGGTGGGTAGAAGCAGGTTTTCCAGCTGACAGCTGTCTGACATATTTTCCAAGGGTCAGTCGAAGGCCCCGGCAAGTGAATAATGTCCAATTTTCTCATTTTTTGGAACCCTGCAGCACTTTGTGTTTGTGTGAGGCGGCTTGCCAGGAAATAGTCGGGCCAAGAGCATGGGTCAGAAGTGGATTTCCCAATTTCCTAAAAGATGGTAAGAGTACTTCTGATGTATAAACACTTAATGGAAACAGATTATAAAGAGAGATGTTTAATGGCACAGGCGAACGAGGTGTCACAGACTCAGGTTTTCTGATCTTGTGCAGTGTACGACGTCAATCTATTCCTGAAGTCTGGTTCAACCGCAATGCGACAAGAAATGAAGACTAAAATTATCTCTAAGCAGGCAACTTTTTGGAATGTCATGTTTTATCTTCCTCTTTTTAAGAAGGAGGACCAGAGGGGATCACACCCCTCAGCCTCCATGGTAAGGTCAACGCCAGGGTGCTGGAGAGTCCAACGGTTGGTCGAACCTCAGATTTAGGAAGAACAATTCTGGTTTTGGCCTGCATGTGTAGTCCACATGTGCTATGTGGATCTGGAAAAGGCTTTTACCATGTCTCCTGAGGTATCTTGTGGTGCTCCGGGAATATGGAGCCGATGGGTTGTTTGATCTTTGACTTCTCAGAGAAAGTGTTAGGTTTGTATTGCCAACAGTAAGTCGAACTAGTCAGAGTTGAACTCTGTCAGGGCTGCCCTTTGTCATTGATTGTGTTCATAACTTTTATGGACAGGATTTCAAGGTGCAGTGGTGGAGGGAGTCAGGTTTAGGGGTCTTAGGATCCCATCTCTGCTTTTTGCAGATTAACAATGACATCCAGCTCGCACTGGGCTGGTTTACAGCCGGGATGAAGATCAGCACCTCTAAGTCTGAGGCCATGGTTCTTAGCTGGAAAAGAGTGGACTGCCCACTCCGAGTTGGGGGAGAATCTTTGCCCCAAATGGAGGAGTTTAAGAATCTCTGATTCTTATTAACAAGTAAGGGGGAAATGGACCGAGCGATTGACAGATGGATCAGGGTGGCGTCAGCAGTGATGTGAATGCTACCTGGTGGGTGTGGTGAAGAGAGAGCTGAGCCAGATAGGAATGCACTCAATCAATCAATGTTCCAACCCTCACCTATGGTCACAAGCTGTGGGTAGTGACCAAAAGAACAAGATCACGAATACAAGCGGCCAAAATGAGCCTTCTCCGCTGCTCCTCCACATCCTCCTCCTGAGAGGAATAAGATGAGGTGGTTTAGGATTCTTGTGAGGATGCTTCCCGGACACCTTCCTGGGGAGGTGTTTCCAGCATGTCCTTCTGGGAGGTGACCCTAGGACAGACCCAGGACACGATGGAGAGATTATATCTCTCAGTTGGCCTGGGAACACCTCGGTATGCCCCCAAAGGAGCTGGTAGAAGTGGATGGGGACAGGGGTCAATGGTCTTCGCTGATGACACTGCTGCCCCTGCAACCCGGACCTGGATGAGCGGTGGAAGATGGATGGATGAATGTTTTATCTTTGTTCCCTAACATAACCCCAGATTTGATTCATCATTATGGTTACTGCTCTGGGGTGTTATTCTGTTATTTGTGGTCACGGCTTGGGTTGGCTTTCACAAACGTAGCAAAATGGGAAAGATGTGACTGCATATATATACAGCCAATAACCGAAGGAGGAAATGCAGCCAGAGCTGTAACCATTTGTGTCGCCTGTCGTCTGTCTTTAAATGGACATTATTCCAAAGCAAGAAAACAATCAGCCCCATGGATCAAATACACTGTCATATCGACCCCGTCTTAATGATTTCCTCTGGTCAGTCAATCTCCCCTTCCTCAGAGAAACAGTCCCCCTGTTGTCACGGCGATTAATCGGAAGCAGCTAATCAAGATCTATGATGGGGGATCCTCACCAGGACACAGGAACTGTGCACTGATTGGTGGCAAGGGAGAGGAGCTGCGGGAGAAATCAATAGTTTGCAATTCAGTGACATTTGTTCCCAAAGGGGGGGAGTGATGTCCCAGGGTATGTCCCATCATGTGTTGTTTAAAGAACGACCTGTTTTTTTCCCCCTTTTTTAACAGATTCAAGCAAGGAAATCCAAATAAAGAGAATTAGAAGGGGAACATTGTGATTGGATATTGATATTTGTATTGATTTTATAGTATTGGTTAAGATATGACTTATACACAGGACCACTCCTTCCATTTCCATCTCCGTCCAGGAAGCTGCCAGCATCTCCCTCCC
Organism: Labroides dimidiatus; assembly: GCA_030710495.1. Classification (NCBI taxonomy): domain Eukaryota; kingdom Metazoa; phylum Chordata; class Actinopteri; order Labriformes; family Labridae; genus Labroides; species Labroides dimidiatus. Next base: position 7,699,797 of record CM061166.1, read on the forward strand.
CTCCTGGAGTCAATTACATTATTGGGTAAGCGTCCGTAATGGCCTCAGAAGGGCAATAGAAATTAGGCGGTGCACTTACACCAAGGTGGGCCCAGACGATGGGGGAATGATTGCAGCATTAGCGCACCCGCTGCCTTCCTCCAGCCTCTGGCGCTGTCTCATAAAACACCTGCAAAAATGCACTCCGTGAATCAGGCTGCACTTGATCGATACATGAATGAACTGTGCGCTCTGTCTATTAACGTCAACCCGTGACATACATGTCTCAGGTGCTCCTGTGTGCGGAGGGAGGGGATTCAATTTTTATTGGTGCATTTTCTATCAACTACTCAAGAAAAACACTGCTCTCGAGAGAAGGCCTTTTATTTTCCGAGGAGCTGAATCAACACTGATTCTAATTTATAGGAAAAAAAAAGCATCAAACCAGCGATTGAAGAGGAAGCATCCTGCAGAGTTCAGATCACCATCTGATATCTAAATAAAACGTCTTCAATGCAGCAGTGATTGCGCTCATCTCTGCCTCCAGCTCAGTAATTCACCGACAGCCGGATGTCTGCGAGTGTGCTGATTTATTTTTAGTTTCATTTCATCAGGGGATGTAAAAAAATAAATAAATAAATAAATAAAAGAAGCAAAACTGCCCGTCCAGAAAGCTTAACGTCGTTTGACAATTTGTGAAAAAGCTGCATCCATCTTCCAGACAAAGTATTGAACCTCTGCGCGAGGGGAAGTCTGCAAAGACAATTCATTTCTGTCAAGTGGAACCACAGTGGATGAAGAGAGGTGCATTCTTTATGTTCGCCACCATGATCAATTTTGAATGAGGAATTTCTTGCAACATAAACTAATCCGAGTCTCCTTTATGGCTTTTTTCTCTGATTTTACAACACCGTGACCTCACGCTCTCACTAGATTAGCACCACTTTGCTTTGTGCTCCATGAAAGGCTCTAATCGGCCTTTAAAAACCGCCGCTTCATTTGCATAAGTCCCACAGTAATGACACCACAGCCCAGCCTTAACTGATGGGTCTCTGCAAACACTAAAGCGCGGTGACCCTCGCGCTGGCCAAGTGGTAATCTCATTGCACGTGAGTGCATCGTTCTCTGGTAATTTCCTTGCATGGCGTGACATCTTGAGCGTGGAACACACGGGAATGAAGTGACAGTTGTTTGTCGAAACCTTTTAACAGTTTCGATAATTCTGTGTTCTGTCGCTGTCATCTCTTCCTTATTTCTCTCCTCTACTTATTGAGCATTTTACAATGTGTACAACAGCGCCCTCCTAAATGTTATGTGGCGAATGAGAGGTGAAAATACGGTATTGCACACTGTTGTCCGCAGGGAGGCCGGGCGAGTTGGCGTCCCTTTGTGAAAAAAATCAAGAATGATTAACCAATCAGATGAGGCTGTCGTCATGACACTGCTCATCTGTGATTAGTCAAGACTGTGTCAAGGGAAGCCACCCCGTCTTTGGCTCAAACCAATCAAATCACATCGAGCCGCTGAATGAAAAGGAGGGAGATTAGCATATTTGTGTTGGCACTGTGCATGAAGCGGCCGGTTGTGTATTCGAGTGGGCGGTTGTGTAGATTAATAAGATGTTTAAGCTAAGTCAAGAGGACAATGTGTGTGAATGAGTGACTGAGGGGGGGGGGGGGGGGGGTGAAAGGGCGTGTGTCCGTGTTCAAAGTGTCTGTTACATAACAAGCGTGTGTACGTAAAATGAGCGCTCTCTGGACGCTCTTAAGCGGTCAATCCATTACATGAAATAGCGATATACAAGCTACAACATAGTCTTTTATGTACCCAACTCCCTATAAAACATACAGATTAGAGGCTTTGTCTCACTTGGCTTCCTCAAAAAAAATCCCCACGCCACGCCACTGGTCGGGGGTGGAGTGTAATTTTGGTGACGGGAATAAGAGGGAGTCTTGGCACTGGCGCGGATTTTCGGAGGCTTTGACTATCCTCCTGAGAACCAAGGAAAAAAATATCCTTCAAATTATTATTATTTTTTTTAATTTCCTGTCTACTTGAAAACAACAACTTATAATTTAGATTTTGATAAAAAATATTTTTATTTTAGATTTTATAACATGTCCACTGTAGTGGACATCAGAAAGATATTACAGAAAAAATAGAAGCATAGACGGATAAAATTTTCTAAATTTGGACTGTATCTTTTTTTTTTTTTTAATTGAAGAATTTTTAATTCACATAAAAAATACATTAAACAAGTTTATTACCCCACAAAGAAATGCATTTTGGGGCAGAAATTCAAACGTAAACAATGAACTAGCTAGCTAGTTATCTGTTAGCGAACGTCATCAAATTGTCCAAATGTCCACTACAGTTGACGTTCATAAATTGGCTGTTATTTTTCCCAACAAAAAGTTTCAGTGAGCTCTGACTCAGCATGAAATCAAAGTTCCCCTCATCCCACCTAAATACAAAAGATACCAATGGAAAGGCCAGGATGTCCTCTGTACAGCAAACGAGGACGTCGTAGGTTAGCTTAAATGAGTCAAATGATACACACCAATAACGAATGTCTTCGACAGAGGACATAAATGAACAGGCTGGGTCTTATAGTTTGTCTCTTATACAATACTCTCTGTGACTCATGCCAAGAAATGCCCAGCCTTCTGAGCTAAGAGAAGCTTTGATCTGATTTACTTTGATCAAACTCAGACCTTACAACATTTACGTGTAATGTTTTCCACCTCATCCCACTTCTTTTCCAACAAAAAAAAACCCTAAAAAACCCCACTCCTGCTGACTTGTACCTCTTTCTCCCTCTTCTTATGTGCTTTGGCTGGTGCACTGCAGTGTATTACACAAGAGCATCAAATGACAACAGTGAAACTCTTTAATATTTACAAAGTAAAATTGATTACACCCTGAGCAGTGTACTCTTGTTGTGACGACGGCTGCATTTCAATCACAGTTCATATTGACTTACTCCCTCAGAGGGAATCACTTCCTCGGAGTAGGTGTTACATTTCAAATGGTGTGCATATCGTCTAATGAAATTTGTCAAAGAGAGAAGTGATGTTTTACTTCAACCTGCTCCCAGTTCAGAGATGAAGTAGAGCAGTGACGTACGGAGAGCAGAGCAGAGTCCTTGTTTACCAATTTAAGCATCAGGGAGCCACCAGGGGAAAAATAAGCGTTTCACTTAGTAGCACTTTAAAACAAACACCACGAGTGACACACTGACACTGGGATAGCGCCAGCGGTATATTTACCAGTGTCACTCTATCACCATTTATTCAGTCAGAAAAATTCAAACAGCGTCGGAAACAGAAGAATTTCCACTGATATATGGCTCATTACGGTAATCACAAGCATGTGACGCGAAGCAAAACACTGGAAATGGAGCGAAACGGCTTCCGAATACTGGAACTACAACCCAAAATCACACTTAAAAAACAAATAAAAAAAAGATCCATTAAAAACACTTTTTCCGTGAAATAACCAAACACAGCTTCTCTACCAGGGGATGTTTTTATATATATTTACTGATAAAATAAGACAAATGATAAAGCTTTACACATCTAACCTTTAAACAGAGCATTTTTCTTATACCACTTTATTTTATTGAGCATCATCTTGGGGTACCGCACTGGAATTTTAAATGGATAATAAAATCATATCATGTTTGTTTATACCACTTTTTTCTTCCTTATCCTTAAAAGAAAGAAGAAAATAACTTTTAATATTTCTATTTTCAGTTTTTCTTTTCATTTTTGGCCTGAAAGTGACAAAACATGAAGATCTCAGGGTTGAAGTCCTTGTATATTATGTCTCAGTAGGACCTGTTGGAAATGGTCAACTTTCACCATTCTAAAAATATCCATTCGTCTAAAATAAAGGATCTGACTCCTTGTAATCTTTTACCATTTCCTGCGTCGAATACATGAAGTGGATGGAAGATGTAGAAGGAGACAGCCGAGTTCTCAGTTTACGCCAAATTTATTGATTACAATGGATCAAGAAATGTGCGAACAGAGTCTCTAGTCCAGAGTGTAGAGGTCTGGGCAGTTCAGCACCCTGCTATGTTGCTCTTGAACCCTTATATAGACGAGTCTCCTCCAATCAAATACAATAGTTATCTATCTCTTTTGATGTTTACCTAAAAGGAAGTGGTTACTGCAACCTCAGTACTTCCACTTGTTTATTCTTTGTTTTCTAAGAATGTTATCTGGTCCCAGGCACATCCTTCAGCTCAAGGCCTACAGCTGGATTCCTACTCCTTTCCTCAGCACATTCTCCCACAAACTTCCTTCCCTTGTAGTTGCAAAGTCAACAGTTCTATAATGCATTCACATGTTTCATATATGAGTACACAAGGTTAATCATTTAATAAAGGAGCTCAATTAGTATTGATTAATGCACAAAATATAATTATACATCTTAGTATTTCCTTCAGACCAAAGGTAACCTTACATATGAAACCAGTAAAGTTGACTCATGTCCCTAAACACTTCTATTGTCCTGTGTTATCTACTCAGTCTGACAGTCATGATGCTTTCTGATTTAACTGTGCAGTTTCATATGATCAGATCTGATTTATTGATCCCACAGTTCAGAGATATTTTGGTTAAAAGTTCTTCATCTGTCTGATTACTGACTCTGATCTCCAGGATAGCGGGCGATGATCTGCTAACTGTACTAACTTGATGTTTACCTCGTCATCATTTCTCCAACATCATTGTAACCTCCTTAAACCGCCACCTTCAGGATTCATACACACCAATTTTAGATGGATGGACAATGATATTAATTATTTTGAAATATGACACCTGTGTCTTCTTATTCAAATCCATACAGCAGCGTCACCGAGCAGGAGGTTTGTCAAACAGACAAATTCATTTCCTGTTTTAATGCTTTGGGAGGCTTTTGAGCAAAATAGAGGTTTGTTTTTACTATGTTTTTAAAATATTAAAGTTAGGGGGGCAACGCTCTTCCCCCTCTTGCCCCCCTGTAGAGCCACCCCTGCTGCTAGCATTTCCATAATGTACAATATCATCAACAGGATGTTAAAAAAAGATCATTTTACAGCCATAACAACAAAATATGTCTGGAGCATTTTTAGCCTCGGTCCGTTAAGGGTTAAAGTAACCAAAAATTTGCCACCTAACCATGAGCGTGTTGCTCTCAGGGAGCTCCACCATGTGACACATGATGATTGATGCTTATTTGTTCCAGACAGAATCGAATTAAAGAAACAAATGGATGTGCATCATGGGAAATTTAAGGCTCCACACAAAACCCCGACCTACAGAGAGTAAAAGTCAGGACACCTTTACCTCTTGCTTCATTAATTTTCAGACATCAGTTTAGACTCAGCGACCTGGTTCTTGTAATGGTAACAAGTTTCCGAATTTACCGTAAAATCTGTAATAGAGGTCACACAGGAGTCTGTTTTTAGGAGGGCTTTCAGCTAACTTAATTGATCGTTTTCCAGTCCGTAAGGCTTGCACACGCTTTTCTTTTTCTGATTGATACCCCCTTGGAGATTTCACACCCGGAAACACGCATGGTTAATGACGCGACCCCGCGGTGACCTCATCCTCTGGGGTGTTAGCGCCGACCATCAGCAGAGCTCAAAACGAGCTGAGTCAGGCTCGGGAGTGTGTGCCTGCTTCCATTTGTCTTATTTTTTTTTGGATGCATTTGTACTTGCACGCACTGACAGGGGATGCTCTAAAAACCCCATTAAGCAAAGCAGAAATAATGCATCTTAGAGGGAGATTTTTGCTGTTTTCGGCTTGTTAGTCTGCTCTCTGTTTTGAGAGGGGAAGAGGGAAAGGGTTTCATTATAAATTTAGCAAAAGCCGGACTGGTTTTTCGTCTGATTTAGGTGGCTGAAGAGTCCATGTGCAGAGCTGGAAGCTTCCCTCCTGATTCATTTTGATTTTCTACAAACCGTGCACGTTAAACAAACAATTAAAAATAAAAAAGCAGATGCACGCTTCGCCTCAACTGGTGTGTAGTGTGGCATGTACGCCACAGAACTTTAGCAGAAGGCCCGCTGCGTCATTCTCACTCTTCCTCATGAAAAGAGAAGGGGGGGAAAAAGAGGGGGAGGGGGGCGTGCAACATTTGCATGCACCCTCAGTCACTGGAGGCCTAAGCAGCGAGTGCTGCACGCCATTAGCATACAAGCTGGATCCAAATGCCTGTTTTCATTTCAGCTGTCCACGCTCACAGGGAACATCCGGAAAATAAAACCCACATTGATTCTTTTTTTTAAAGCATTATTGTTGTTTGAGTCACTTTTTATCATCTCAGGCAACCCATACCCCCACGTTTTTCTTTCCTGCAGCGCCGTCCAACCAAATTGTGTCTTCATCTCTGTAAATGTCAGGTTCAAGATTGACACAACCGCCGTCTCAAGCAGGCATGAGACGGCAGCGTGACAGCAAAGCAACGCAAAGCAGATAAGACGGGGAGGACGACTCTCGATTTGCACTTCAATGTGTCAACTTTTGAACCTCGGCGCTACAAAATGCAGCCGCGCACTTAGGCTCACTTGTTAAAATCACTCACTCGGAGGCCATTGAGCGGCCAAGGAAGCCGGGGTTTATCCCACCTTTTCATGCACCTCGAGTGCAGGGCTGGAAAAAGCAGAGAGGGGGAGGGAGATACGGCTTTCCTGCTCCAACTTTTCGCAAGAAACGTCACATCAGGCCAGCTTAAAGTGCTTTACAGGACAAAAAAAAAGGTAGAAACTATCTCTGCGCAACAAATCAACTCAGCTCAACACGGCGCCTGAATTAGCTTGAATTAAAACCCCGAGAGCAGACAGGAACATTGATCCCCCTCACCCACATGCCGTCTCGAGGAACCAGTCACTAACAGGGATTGTTCTTTCAGCCCTACACGGCCTGAAATTGCTTCACACATACACAGCTGTCTGATCAAACCACAGTCATCCAGCGCCGGCCACTGAGCAGCTCCAGTGGAGTAATTGAGGATTGAGAGCTTTGCCCAGGGGCATCTCAATTGGAGTTGTTGATGGAAGGCAGTGTTTGTTGCTTCCCCTGACACTCCCCTGCTACTGTGGAGATTCATTGGATTGATCGCAGTGTTAGGCTGTGGCGGTGTGCAGTTTGTGACTGGTAATGACCTCAATTTGGCTTTGATTGTTTTTCTATTTGATTGGATTGGTGAAAAAAAAGGCAGCAGTTTGTGCTTTCTTTAAAAAATGCATGCAAAATTAGCTTCGGATACGGCTCTAAAAAAACAGTCTTACGATGCTAATATCACGGTTGGTCGTGAGTTCTTACGTAAGCGTTTCAAAGAAGGCATTTGCATTAAAAAGAGATGCAAATGTCTTGAATAAAAGAAGCAACTGTGGTGTTTTTTTTTTTTCTGCAGTACATGGAAAAGCTATACCTCAGCACAGAGTCCAGACGCCTGAGTGCAGATCCATGTGACATGCCCAGTACATTAGGAGCTACAGTGCACGTCCACAGTGTCCAAACACAAACCAACATTTTGTCTATATCTGTCTGGAACACACTCTCTCTCTCTCTCTCTCTCTCTCACACACACACACCTCGCCTGTGAAGCCCCACTCTCTGCTCTTATTGCAGAAACTCCAAGCAGGCTGTCAGGTACCACGAGCTCTTCATTAGACACAGCACTTTCACAGCCATACCCTGCACCATGTAATAGAATTTATAGAGTGGTAGTTGAATTACGCCCCCCCCCCCCCCCCCCCCCCCCCCCCCCCCCCACACCCACCCACCCCTCCTCTGTGAAAGGGAGAGAGAGAGAGAGAGGCCCCGGCTGAATAAGTGGGGAGAGATACTGGGACCATCCGAAGCGATCCGCTCTGTGTTGTAAATTGATTTCAGGCTCTTCGAATTAGCAGATGGGGAGGCGAGCTGCTGAAATTCAGTTTGGGATCTTAAGTTGGAAAACTCATTGAGATTGTCATACATTATTAGTGAGGAGGGAGCTGAGTGGACTGAATGATTCTTGACAGGTAGCTCCTCTGCTGACGCTGACTAACTTCACCTCGTGTTGTGGACTTCACGTTTCTTGGTTGCTGCCTTTACCAATGCTTTAATATGAAACACTCTTAAACCACCAAGAAATCCGGTATGGATCAGTACAGTTTGGTATAGGTCGGATCGGTAGGCGGGGTGTAAGCTTAAAACTGATAGCTGCGTCAGCTATAGCAGTAAAAACGTGACACGGTTAACAAAGAACAACGATGCCCGATCCTATTCGTGACGCCAATTTCCAAACAAAAAGAAAGTAAGCTTCACGAAGTCGACTGGAGATGTAAACATGGCAGGGTTATGTGTTGTTCTTTATTGCTGCTTTTTTACAGATTCTTTCAACCAATCACTGGACTGCAGTGTTTCTAGCTCCACCTTCTGGGGTCAGATTGGTACATCTGGCAGCCCAACAGAAGGGTACCAAAAAGTGTTACGGTATAGGTCGGTAATTTAGGGACCTGTCTCGGTTTTAGTCAAAGGAAACGCCACAAAATGCGTGCAGTACTGGTACTGGCATCAGGTTGGCACCCTCCCTTGTGAAGGATGTTTGTATTTGGGTTTATTTTATGCAAAAAAAAAACAAAAAAAAACAAATATTAAAAAAGTTATTTTGTCAAAAATTTTGTCATCAACTTACAACGGCGGTGTGTTCAGTCCAACACCTTGAAGGACCTCAAGACAGCTGGAGTCACAGGCCCAGGAGTTCCCATGCTTCCCACTCCATTGATAAGCCTTCCCTCATTTATGTGGGGCTGTAAAACCATCTTGTTTTGCCCCCCCCCCCCCCCTTTTTTTTTTTAAGTCACTGGGTGTTTTTAGGTAGTTTCTATGCAAAACTTCCTGTCGCTTGATCTGCCTGACAGTGAACTGTCACAGCTCCAACTTCCACCAAAAATAGAACAGTTGCGTATCTGCTGCGGCCTGCTGGAGCAGGGACACAGCCAGACCGCAATAGCTCTGATCTTGTGTTGTGGCAGAGCGGAGCCAGACCTGAGATGCATCTGTAGTATTTGGGCTGTTGGGGCGCTGAAAAAAAGGACCCCTAAAGCAGAGACTAATACCAAATAAAGAGCAAGATACGAGCATAGCAACGTGAATTTGGTTCGGAATTCGGTTAGTCTTGGTGGTTGTAGTCTGACACCAGATGTGTCTCCTGTCCAGCTCTGTTCCGTTACAGCAGGGGATCACAAAGATTTCTATTGATGTGTCAACTCACACTGGATCTGCTTTGTTGTTACCCGGCAGATCGCAACAGCCGTATCAATTTAACAAAAAGCAGATCTAGCAGGGCAGGAAGTCGTGCATGGAAACCACTTAAAAGCATCCATTGATTTTCAAAATAAAACAAACAGTGTCAAACCAGATTGTATTCAAATTGAATACAGCCTCACCTTGAGTATTTTCCACTTGCTGCCACTGTATGAGGGAAAAAAAAAAGAGTATGCGGTTTCCAGGCCATCTGATGTGCCTGAAATTGAGCACTTAGACGATATGAAGCAAGTGTACTGCACATTAACCAGCCACTCTGTGCCAATCTGAAGCTTACATGACTTTCATTATATGCCCCTTTCCTCTGTGCAGGTAGGGCATCCCTGCCCGATGAAGATTTATTTCCACGTCTCTCGGAAATGTAGGAATCTAATAGATATTTATGGTTGGTCTCTTTTTAATCTAAATGGAGTCGAAACATCTGCGGCGAATTTGGGGTTGAGTAAGACGTTCAATTTGTCACACACATGGGCAAAGGCGGGGAGAGGATGTGTTGCTTGGGCTTCACTGTCAGGGGAGTTATAAAAGTATTTATGGGGGAGAGCTCAAATTTATTTACCACGCAGAGGGGTACCATTCTCCTGAGCATGCTCACTATACTTAGCAACAATCTTGCACAAACATACTGAACATGTCTCCAAATGGCTTGGAATAGGCATCAGCCCTCCTTATTAAACACAATTGTTGCGGTTTAACTCTACAAGATGTCACATCAGGTGAAAACTCTCAAAGGAAGGAAGGCCAAGGTCTATCAGGTCCATTATTAAAATACAGATTGCTTCCTTTCCATAAAAGGAATCTCACATCTTTCACTAGTGGAGCATATAAATGTGTATTAGGCTTGGCACTAGGTCAGGAAGAATTAGTTTCATTTGCATTATTCATCGCTCGAGCAGGCAGACGCATCTATCAAGGCTTGGGCGACTCTACCGCTGCAGAATTTTAAATATTACCTGTTCGGATACACACAGGGTGGTTACTGAGGCAATTTGCTCCGAGAGCATTCTGTGGAGTGGTCACAACAGTATATATATATATACACCTGAGACCTTCAGGCCGCAGACAACAGCCTGATGGGCGAATAATTGCTTGATTTCTGAACAGTCGGTGGTTTGTTTGAGGATAAAGAAAGAGCTGAGTCCATTTAAAGGAACGCTTACTCTGCTTTGCTGGGGCAGCAAAATAAACAGCTACTCCTAAGAATGGCACGCGGCCAGTGAATAGACTGGTATGCTGTATCAAACGCTGCATAGATGGCTAATCAATGTGGCACAGTTCTCTTTCCGATAAGCCCATCAGTACAGGTTGATTACTGTCATCAGCACTAATTAAGCAAACTAGAGTAGCGCCATCCATATGCAGTTGGGTTGAGCGTCAACAAACACAAGCTGCGGTTGGTAAACAACAACCTGACGCCACTGTGAGACTATAAAAGGATGAGCAAACACGTCCTCGTTGCTCACTCGAGATATTTCCTACAACAGGAAAAAAGGCAACCCGACAGTTTTTTCGCTGCCCTTTTCCTTCCTCGCTGCTCCCAAGAATCCTCCCTGCCATCCTTGGGCAAAGACAGTCGCGGCGGAGAGCTGAAAGTCTTATCTGCGCTTTGACAAAGTTCACATGAATAAATATGAAGAGAGATATATACTGGGTGCTGCTGAGGAACACTCTTGCGAATCAAGAAGCAGCATGAAATGTGTCTTCGAGTGGTTAAACATGGCCTGCAGACTTGAGGAATCCAGCTAATGCAGTGAGGAGGCTGTGTGAGAGGATGCCAGAGACTATTTTGTTCCTGTCTGGATTTGAACAAGATACTTGTTTCTGAGGTACAGCTTGCAGTTTATAGGCGTTTGTTCACTTCTTTTCAAAGGCTATGAAATGCATCGGATGAGCACAAACAGAAGAAAAAAGCCTCCTCCCGAAGACAGATTGCATCAGAGACGTATTAGAGAGAAGAACAATAGTGTATAGGGGAAGGTGGGGTGGTAATGAGTTCTGGATCACCAACCACATAAACAATACCCTTAACAGATGGGCGCCAACAAGTAGCAGCTGCAGAGGCAGTGGAGTGAGGAAGAGGCATGTCGTTGGGAAGACTAAGTAAAGCCCACTACTCCAGGGTTTGGTCTTGCAGGAAACAGTAGCAGCGGGTGACATCGTGCACCTGACGCAGGGGGCGACAGGTGGCATGACGGCAGCAGCAGACAGCGCCGTGCCCCCGCAAGGATGGCAGGATCACTTTGATCCGATGCATGATTCATCACAGTCTGACTTGACCAAGGACGGCCAAGGAGCCTCCGTTCAAAAAGTTTTCAGAGAATTTGTTCAAAGTAGTCGCTCGGGTTTATAACAGAGCACAGACGCCGGAGTATGAAACAGATTTCTGCAAAAAAAATCTCCCAGACAAAGCAGAGTCATTACAACAAAGACTGCTGCAAACAGAGCCAAGTCCCAACTAAGTCATGTTTCTGAAAACAAAGCACCTGTTATGAGTACACTTTTTGAAGGGCAGGGCCGAGAAGAATAGAGCACTTAGTCCCACGAGTTTTAAAGAAGACTTTCACACGTGTTCTTGCTTCTCAAGACGTTACTTTAACAAGTGTTTTTGCATCCCAAGAGGGCACTTTAGCACTCGTTGTTGTCTCCTAAGAGGTTACTTTAGCGTGCATTTTTGCCTTGGGGCAAATGAAGCTCTACCTTCTGCATGATTTTTTGAGGGGAATTTAATGCAGATTTTTTGTTGCCCTAAAAGGCCACTGAAGCTCGCTTTGTTGCCACCCAAGAGGGCACTTAAGTGTACATTTTTGCCTCCCAAATTGGGGCAATTTTGCACTCGCTTAATATAGGCACTTAAGAGTTGATTGTTGCCTCCAAAAAAGGAACTTTAGCTCTTGTTTTTGCTACCAAAATAGGCACTTTCGAGCCAATTTTTGGCTCCCAAGAGGGCACTTTAGTGAACATTTTTGCTTCCCAAAAGGGGGATCTTTAGCACTCGCTTTTACAACTGAAGAGGGCACCTAAGAGTTAATTTTTGGCCCCCAAGAGGACACTTTAGCAAACATTTTTGCTTCCCAAGAGGGCACTTCTTCATACATTCTTTGCCTCCCAAAACCGCATTTCAGAGTTGATTTTTGCCTCAAAAAAGGGGGCAATTCAGCAATTGTTTTTGCATCCAAATTGGGCACTTTTGAGACAATTTTTGGCCCCCAAGAGGGCACTTTGGCAAACATTTTTGCCTCCCACAAGGGGTCAGTTTAGCACTCGCTTAATATAGGCACTTTAGCGCTGATTGTTGCCTCCCAGAAAGGCACTTTTGCGCTTGTTTTTGCTACAAAAATAGGCACTTTCGAGCCAAATTTTGGCTTCCAAAAGGGCACTTTAGCAAACATTTTTGCTTCCCAAAAGGCGGATCTTTAGCACTCGTTTTTACAACTGAAATGGGCACCTTAGAGTCAATTTTTGGCTCCCAAAAGGGCACTTTTGCATGTGTTTTTGCGTCCCTTTGGAAGCAATTCAGCACTTGTTTTTGCAACTGAAATAGGCACTTTAGAGTTAATTTTTGGCCCCCATGAGGACACTTTAGCAAACATTTTTGCTTCCCAAGAGGGCACTTCATCGTACATTTTTTGCCTCCCAAAACCACATTTCAGAGTTGATTTTTGCCTCCAAAAAGGGGGCAATTCAGCACTCGTTTTTGCAACCAAAACAGACACTTTAGAGTTGATTTTTGGTCCCCAAGAGGACGCTTAAGCTTTTTTTTTTTTTTTTTTTTAACAAGTGGGCCATGACTGCAAATTCTTCTCCCTTTTTGTACATCTTTACAAATCAGCGTGAAAAACCTGCTGTCCAGCACCTTTTGTCAGCTCTCTGAATCACTCTGTACCTTCAGATGTAGTCTTATCTGCTCGAGTCCACTCCATTATCAGAGTCCAATTGGTGACCTTCAAACAAGGCGAGCGCAAAACATCTGGACACGTGACATGATTGAGAATGCATTTGGGTGATGTATATGCTCTTTAGGCGTGGCGTAAACAGCCAGCAGCATAAACAGAGGGAAGAAAGAAAGTGCTAGACGCGCAGATTGCAAAGGTCCCTTTGATTAAGGTGGCAGATTAGTCTCAATAAACAGTCATTAAAAATAATACCCAGTGGCTTTTCAACGCCTGGAAGAAAAGCAGGCGCGGTACACGCATCCCACCGGGGCTTGGCCTTGTTTTGTTATGTAGCTGGTTTGTTTTCTCCACCATGCCCACCTGCAAGATGAAGCATTTGGACGCAGACTAAAGCGCCTGATGAAACACTTAAAGAGTCTTTGTGTGTTTGCAGCTTGAACACTCCATACAGGACTCTCTAGCTCTGCAAGAGTTCACTCTCCTCAGCACCTGAAGGCAGCAAGGAAGTTAGTGGGATTTGTAGATTTTTTAACAGATAATAGCACAGAAAATATGATCCTGGTTTCACTGCTGTGGAGTTTATTATACAGGCTTTATTGCCCACATCCCATTTAAAGAGTTTTATTATTAGTGATAGCCCTTGCAGCCTTTTCGGGGGGAACGGCCTGTCTTGTAATACAGGAAATAAATCTTACTTAAACCTCTTTGAATTAATGCTTTTTTTAAACTCCATTTAAGAGAAGGAACAATCTACATTTTTGTAATAAAGAGCAGCTTTTAAAAATTAAAGCGGGGTCTGATTTGCTTTTCTTTACAGTTGTGTGTAAAGTAACTTTTCCACCGGTTCACAGGGTGATGAAAGTGATGTCTTCATTGCGGCATATTGCAAAAGTAGCCCAAGTGAGCATGGAGGGAGGAAAAACAGTGCTGCAGGGAGAGTAATGCAAAAGCACATGCTTGTTCGCAGCAAGGCGGGCGTGTTGGATTCATTCACCATTTCACACCTGGGAGCTGCAGAGTGCACCGACACCTTTGGACACTGACCAGCTCCCACGGTGACTCTAAAGGAGGTGTGTGTTTGTGTGAGAGTGAGCAAGTCTCAGCTTGCTTTGAGTGTGCTAAAGCTCCAGCCTGTCCGAGCAGACGGCAGCAGACAACTGTCCGATGTTAATAATTCAATGCTGGATTTAATTAAAGTTAATTATTTAAGGTGGCATGTGTACTACCTTAAAAATTCAAGAGGATATCTGCACATAGATGTTTACTGTGTCTACGTTTTCAACATGCAACTTCAATACACACCAGATCAAAATTCTAAGACTAGTTAAAAAATTGCAAGAATTTACATTTTCTACTGTCTGGAACCAGAGATGGGGACTCAAGATTGCGATTCGGACTTGAGTCGCACTCAAAAGACTCCAGACTGGACTTTCTGTCATATTAACATCGGGGGAAACTCTGAAACATCCGACGAACTTAATGTCATTCCCTCCTTTTTGACATGGTAGCCATGGTACCTCAGATGACACACCCTTTGTAATTACATGTGGTTATAAAAACTTCAAACAAGACGGCACCAACAGAAGAAGCTCTGACTGCAAAGTCTGCGGCACCAAGATTAAGGACGCTGGATCAGATTTCATCAGGCACCTGAAAACTCACCAAAATAGGTCAGTCACATTAGCACATATGGACGGTTAGCAAACATTTTTAGCTTAGCATCACCTATGTTTAACTAAGCCTTCTATCAGCTCTGTAACTGAATATTTCAACAGATAAGTGAATGTTAGTTTGCTGGTCACACTCATTTGCATGGAGCGGCGTTAACATGGCGTTTATTGAGAAGCGTTATTTATCTACGTGCCGTTGCCTCCATCTACTGGCCAGTGTTAAACACAGAAGTTACACTGTGGCTTTACAGGCAGGTTACAGGTTAATTGTTGGCCGCATGACGTTAATGTTGCAGGTTTACCAGGTTACCATTTCACTGGGTTACAACTTAAATATGTCTTAAGAGACCCTCATTTAATGAGGGAGGCTCAATTTACCTTTTTAGAGACTTGACTTGGACTTGCAAAAAAAGACTCGCTTGCCATCCATCCTCAAATGTTCTCAATGCGATTTAGATCAGGGGAAGACGCAGGATGGTCCAAAAGCATCTGTAACTCTGTTAACTGGTAACTCTCAGCCGAACATCACCGACACATTCGGCTGAGAGTTACCAGTTAGCACGGTCGCTCTTTACTTCAACACACTGTTTGCTCTGTAACGCTCTAAACGCCATAGAAGTTGGAGTCCATGGTGTAGTATCATTTCTGACAACCCACCACAGAAGAACTGGAGATTTTTATGCTGCTAACAGTTTGAATTTAGTGTTTAAAGAACGAGAACTCGTCTGTCTGAATGGAGCTAACGCTGCTTCTGCTGCCCAAGCGATCACGCTATTTCTTCTTTTTGCATTTTGAAACTCTAGGAAGAACCTTCTTAAGATCCAACAATTTTTCAACTGGTGTTTTGATTTTAATGACAGGCCCTTGTTGGTTTCACGGACTCGGCGAGCACACTTGTAACTCAGGCTACACCAGCTGTGTTTCAGAACCGAACAACAGTAATCCAACAACACGGCGTGCAGTAAAACAAAACACACACTGCGAAGGTGGTCAGCAGCCCCCTCTGCGTATCACCTCGCATCACTTTTAGAGCACTGTACCGTTTACTGTCTGACCAAACTAGTTATGAGACTTCCTTTTGTAAATTCTAACAGGATTTTGATTCCGCTCCGGGGCACAGGGCCAAGATGCTGCTGCAGTTCAGCTAACAAGCAGTAAAAAATGAAAACGCCCCCCAACACACACACACACACACACACATGAACACACGCTGAATTCAAACACAGATTTCCACCTGGGAGAGGACGGGCTGCTTTCATGCATCACCACAGTCTCGTGCTGTTGGCCTGAGAGCTCCGACGTACTTATAAAAATGGAATCCAGCCAGCTTCCTGTCGATGTCAAACTCTGTTCAAAGGCTGCAACGTGCACCCTGAATACTCTGAGATGAGGCATGAGTATCTTCACCGTGGATGTATGCTCGTCTCTCACCAGCCTTCCTCCAGGATCAAGTCCGTCTGTGGAGATCTGCGCCAGAAAATGTGGGGTCACGTTTGATTTAACAGTCAGGGCGGCCCGGTCATCTCACCTTGGCTGGAGTTTTATCATTCTACAGCAAACACGTGATAAATCTGCTTGCTACTCATCCAGGTAGATAAACATTTACTTCATAACCCCCCCCCCCCCCCTTGGAGTAAATGTCCCTGATTTTACTACCATTGCAAATAATGTGTTAAACAAGAGTTACTTAATGTGTTTCTCTGTTTTACGAGTGCATTAAAAAGCCCTTTCCACCAAGCCGTGTAAAATGTATTATGTTTTTCTATGGTTTATTGATCTTTGTCGCTACGCCAATGATGTAGATATATTCCGCTTTCTAACAGGGGAAGAGCTTGAAATGAAAATATTTTCCTTTGTGAAAGAAGAAAGTGCAGAGAAACTTGGCCTTGTATCACTGCAGGCTTCAACTGACATTTAGTCTTGATTTTTTATTTATTTTTTTAAACCTTCATTTAAACAGGTTAGTCCCATTGCAATTTTAAAAACCTCTATTTCAAGGGAGACCTGGTCAAGACAGATTTTAAAACATTCAACGACACCAGCTTCCTTATATAGAACATATGTACAGAAGCTTGGATGACGTGTTCTCTCCCCAAAAGTAAAACCAAAAGCACTATGCAAACTTAAACGACGAACGTCGTTAGTTGCTCTAGATGATGAGGCTCATAGTTTGTTCTTGTCATGCCGACTCACGTCTCAGTGTTTGAACTTCTCATAAGTTAAGCTGTTAACAGTTATTTAAAGTGACAGATGAGAGTCGTATGCTGTGATTGACAGCTCCGCTGGCTCCTACAGCGCTCTGCTTTGGATTTAAGGTGACAATCAACAACCGCAACTGTCTGCTTGGAAAATATCAGTCAAGCTATTTTGCTTTGAAGCATTGCGACATATGTAGGGAAAGAGGAAAGAGGAACCCTCTCGGAGATACTGCAAAAATACCCAAAGATACTCAAAAACAACAAAATTTAACGTAAGGATAAATAAATAAAAAAAAGAGAGAGGTAGCCTATTGCTCCGATTTTGAGGCATTTAAATCAATAAAGTTTTTGACAGAACCTTCATCTGCAGCTGACACATAGGTGCCAGCTTTGCAGGCAGTACACAGCACTTCCCATGAAAAGAGGGACGATTTCTCTGCAGTTCATCTCTAAAAGTGAATTTATGCTTTGGTTCCTCTGTACGGTTTTGGGCTCGCTACTCCTCCAACAAATTATCACTGATTTTCACAGTTCAAATTGTAAAATGTTCAGCATGTTCAGAAGAATAGTGCATGTAAGATTCAAATTTCTAACCCTTGTACTTTTTAAAATAGTCTGCATTTTCCAAAACTTTTGGCCCATTAAAATGAATGGAAATGATCTGTTACCATGAAAACAACACAGTTGATGATTTCATAAAAGGTAGAGGTGGTGATTTCATAAGGGACAGAGGTTTTATATATATATATATATATATATATATATATATATATATATATATATATATATATATATATATATATATATATATACTTTTTAACCTTTGTCTGCTTTTTTCCTTTAAGTTGAGCACTGTGTCTGATGTCAACATTGAAAGACCGATGCATTGTTTTCATTGCAGTGAAACACAAATAGTTATGATTCATTGCTGTCAGTGACCATCACCAGCCCCCCTGTAGGCTACTCCATCAAATCAAACTTTATTTATTCCCTGATGTGAGTTGGAGGGGAAGGCTGGGCTATAGCACAGTGTGAAAGAGGGGAAATCAGTGACGAATAGGACGAGACAAGACAAACAGGAAAGAGGACAAGAGGAGGTTAAAAAAAGGGGGAGAGGACAGACAGGGAAGAGGACAAACAGGTAATGTTGACAATATTAAAAAGCAGTGCAGGTGCTGAGATGTTCTAAGTACAATTCAAAGAGTGACAGCTGTAAGAAACCCAGGAACACCAGAGAAGTGCCTGAAGTAACTCAGGGCTGAGGGCCACACCAGGGTGCAACCACCCACCCACCCAGCCTCCCTGACAACCCCCATGCCCCCCACAGCAGCCTGGGAGCCAGGTGTCCCAGGACCAGGCACCCTCCGGGAACCCAAAGTGGATGAGACGGGGGTATGCAGTGTTGAGGCCAGGAACACACTCTCTCCTTTACCACAGCAAAACATGGGATACGAGACTCCACAGGATTCACCTGCTCCCAAGGGGTCACCCCAGATCCCCGTCCACAGACGCCTGGGGCCAGCTGCATCAAAAAGCCCCAGATGCCAACCCACTAGATAGAAACATGCTCACCTGTTCAGAAACATGGCCAGAGAAGGCTGGACCCCACTGGCTGTACCAAGTCTAAACTAGTGCTCCAACCCTCGTCCCACCCTGCTAATATGTATCTTTGCTAATTGTGAAAATGTGAAAAAAGGGTCACCAATAGATGATGTCATAAAGGGTTAGGGCTCAGCATTTCAACATCCAGCATTTACTGCAAGGAAATGCCACCCCCCACCCCCAAGCAGAGCAAAACCCAGACATTTAAGGGAGTTTTATAAAATAACCCCTGGACATAATTTTATGACCAAAAAGGAGGACATGCTTGAGCAAAAAAAAGAAGGTATGGTCACTCTAGATGACATCAGCGATGCAAGGTTGTCAAAAAGCAGGTTCACCATTTTGGAATCAAACCCTCTGCTGCATCAACCCCATCAAATTAAAAGCACGGAGGTCAGATAACTTCACTTGTCTTCTTTTAAGGGAAGGACAAATACTGCTTGATGAATAATAATTTGGACAACACTGCTGCGATGATACGGCCGCAGTGATATGCTTGATTTGTAGCCCTGGGCAACGCCACTTCTTATTTATTTTTCAATTAAAAATGACATTCAGAACCACGGTTGCTGCTCCCGTTTTGATGTATTTTGGCTCGCTGACAGAGTCAACAAGGTATCTCACCCCCGACAATAACAACAACCTTCCCCATGTGTCCCCTCGACTCCTGATTTTGGAAAGCGGCCAGGCTACAACAGCCGGATCCCTGACAGATCAGATAACTCAGGGCTCTCTCCCTGCACCCCTTCCATCAAGACGTGTCTCACCTTTTACCCATCCACTCCTGTTACAATGCATTGCTCAGCCGCACTATCTGATATCTAGTTAAGTCATGAAGGATGCATATCAACTCAATTTGCTATCGATTGCTCTGGTAATTAGGCGTAATTTAATTTCGCCCCCTGCCTCCCCCCCTACAGCCTCCCTCGGTTCCATCTTCCTCTTGTTTTTTAACACCCAGAGGAAATCAAGAAGGCGTCGCCTGTGGAATACGTAATTTCCCTGAATATATACTCCCCAGATAGGCCCAATCTGATCCGGCGCGGCTTCATTTTTGGGAGCGATTGCACTCGTCGGCTTTGCAAGGAGTTCTGATGTGCACGTGCTGTGAGTAAGTTTGCTGGCTGCAGGCGCGGGTCTGACCCGTGAATGAACCTGTGTGCTGGAACAAATAACAGCGACGTGTGTGTGTGTGTGTGTGTGTGTGTGTGGATTGTAAGACTAATTGTATAGCTCATGTTCCATTCTGTGGATAAGATGAAAAAGAAGGCTTGATGACTTTTTCATCGAGGTGCTGTGCATCCTTCTTGCATCCTCTGTATGCATCGAAATCCTCTCAGTGTTTGCAGACACACCATCTCTATTTTAAGAGGCCGGGGCCTGCAGAGCATTTGTGCAGCATATTGCGAGTGGGAGTATCGGTCTAAGATCAGTGCCCAGTTTTCTTTACACCATATGATAGAATTGGGCATGACTATCAATCATCCTGCCAGATTCAAACTCAGGGGTCTCCACTTTTTCTTCTCCTCTGCAGATTTTAAAGTGGGTTCAAAAAAAAAAAAAAAAGAGAAAACAGCAGCGGTAGAACAAACACGTCAAATCCTGGGATTTACATTTACCACATCGCGAATTGATCCAAAACGCCTCACGGCTCTGCCGGCTTTGTTAGCTCGTCTACATCAGCTCAGACTGATAATATTGTCTTCATCATCATCACTGAGAGAGAGAGAGAGAGATGCAAATAAGGAGCGGGATTTGCATACTCTTTCACTCAAAATTTCAAGCACATGATAATCAGTCTGGATCTCTGACAGAGAGCCGAATGCTGTCGGTATGTGGTGGAGTTTGGTGTTTGGATTTCCCTTTCTTCGATTCTCCGACTGTCTGAGCCCGGAACTTGATTAAAGCAGAAGTCAAAAACACCTTTGAGTGTTCCCTGTGTGTCGGTTTTAAAACCTGATGAGCTCCTTCACTACGCGCCTTTGTTAGGGATGTTTGAGCCCTCTCGAGAGAACCGTTTTCGAGGTATGAGAGGAGGATAAAAATGAAGACAGCTTCAGAGGAGTTTAATAATAACAAGCAGATGGTGAAGGGTTGGTGTTCTATTTTTCTACCCTGAAACTCTCCTTAACAAGGGGAGAGCGTGCATTAGTATGTGCTATCACCACTTAAATACTCCCAAAGGGTCAAAACCTTAATGTGTACACTTAAAAACATCCAAACAGAGGTATCCATTCTTTTTTGTTGTCTGATTCTACAACTGATGGTTTTATGTCTGCAAGCACTTAACCCTTTGAAACAGTGGTGTGCTTGCAGGGCGGAATTTTTGGCCCAATTGTTGGAAAACACAACTTAGGGTGCCGTTTTTTTGGAACCAATTCATGCTCAATTGGACTGTTGGGTTCTAAACCAAGAACTAACATGGACATTTGGGTCACGTGCCGTTTGGGTCTTGGGAGCCAAAAACACACATGGTCTCTGTTTTTAATAAGTCATATTTAAGACTTTAAGACCCTAAATGAGTATGTTTTGTTTACAAGACCAGTTTTAAATCCATACTGGTAAAACAAAAAACAAACAGAAAAAAAATGTGAAGGAAAGTCAGAGCAAGGCATGGAATTAATTACTTGTAAAGTATTTGAATTTATTCACAGCTCCACTGGACTCACAGACTGTGGACCGTAACACGCACAGCTCACTAGCCGTTTTGTAATTACGTTAAAGCTCCCTTAAAAAAAAATAAAAACATTTAAAAGCGAGACTGAAGTTTTTTTCCTTTTAGATTTTTAATTTTTTGTATCTAAGACATTTTAGGAGATTTTCAGACAATTTTAGACATTTTGAGGCCTTTAATTCAAATTTTTGGATTTTGGACATTTAAAGACTTTCTAAGACCCCCACGGATACCCTGCACCCAAGTGCCCTCTTGGGAGCAAAAACAAGGGCTAAAGTGGCCTCTTTTGAGCAAAAATATGCATTTAATTTCCCTTTTGGGTCTTGGAAGCCAAATGGCCGTGGCCATGTCCTGTTGGGAGCCAAACCAAGCGCTAAAGAGTTCTATTGGTTCTTGGGAGCCAAAACACATATTACAGTGTTTTTTGGGAGCCAAAACAAGGAGGAAGGAGGGAGCATGGGTCACATGACATGAGACTGAGTGCAGGAGTGCCAGAAGTAACTCAGCATGTTCTGACCAGACAGGTCACTTATTTACCGTGAGTCTCCACAGGAGCATGAGTATCTGTACAGGCACGCATGTGAGGTGACCACCAACGCCCCACAGAGTTGACCATACCCTGCAGTACCCAGGGGCTCAAAGACACCCCGAGTTGCAGGTCACCCAAGATCCACCACAAGAGCCCCAGATACCACCAGACCCAGAAGGGGGGCCAACCCTCACCTCCCAAAGCACCGAGGGCCAAACCAAGGGGCAACCACCCATCCACCCAACCCACATGCCCCTCACACCCGGACCAGAACCCCCCCACGAATACCCTGCACCCAAGTGCCCTCTTGGGAGCCAAAACAAGGGATAAAGTGGCCTCTTTTCAGCAAAAACGTGTATTTAATTGACCTTTTGGGTCCTGGAAGCCATGAATATGTCCTGTTGGGAGCCAGACCAAGAGCTAAAATGTTCTATATGTTCTTTGGAGCCAAAACATCCATTTAAGTGTTAGCCAAAACTAGCTAAAGTGCCGTTTGGATCTTGGAAGCCAAAATCTGCACTAAAGTGTCCCTCTGGGAGCCAAAACAAGAGCTAAAGTGCCGTCTTTGCCCCTGGGAGCCAAACACACCCCAAAAAGTCCTCTTGGGAGCCAAAACGCAGGTTAAAGTGCCATCTTGGGCATCAAACTGTGGCCTATTGCGCAGCCAAGAAGTGCCATCGAAAACAAGCAGAACTTAGCACCCTATATGTGCTTTTTTTTTTTTTTTTTTTAAATTGTCTTTTCGCCCCTGCCCCTCAAAACGTCTGTGCAGGCCCCTGGTTTAAAGACAACTCCTGCTGACTTCAGACTTCAGACTTTCAACTGTGCCATAAAAAGATGCTCAAATGTCAGAGTGACTCAAACAACAAGTGCTGGAATCATATCAAGCTTCTCATTCTGCGCCCGCTGACGTGACTCTACAGTACTCCGTAGTGATAGCATTACAGCACAGCTCTGAGACGTAACCAATAGCTGCGGCTCTGCATTTTCTTTCCTCCAGCCAAGCCCGCAGCCAATTTTTCATCACTCCTCCCGCGTTCTGGCAGCCATTGTGCTCCGCTCTGTTCCTGCCACACTCGCTGACATTTTTGAATATGTGAGTCAAAAAGGGCCCGTAGTCAACTCTGGCAGTCAGAAGTCACAGAACGAATGTCAAGCCTGAATCAGATCCAGTGCTTGAGTCGACCCTGGCTCGACTGCCGAGGTTGGAGGAGCCCGTGAACGACTTTGAAGCGTCGGATCGCCGAGAGAATTGTGTAAAAACTTCACGAAATTCAAGGCGTTACATGATTCATTTCTTGCTTGACAATTCTTACTGAAGTGTTGCATGAGGAGGGAATAAAGAGGCAGAACTTTTAAAGCATGGCGGCGTATTTCTGATTTTGGAATAAGTTACAAAATCTGCATGTTCCACGGGTTTCTAACTTCCCTCTGCTACTTTATCCAGTACAGAGAGAAAAGACATGTTTTAACACGTTTTCTGAATCACCAAGACGTTCATGTTCACACCGGGAAATCGAAGCATAACCTCATTGGTCTTTGAAGAGATGAGGAGCGGGGAACAAGTCGATACAGCATGGGATCAATAGGTTGTGTGCTAAATTGATCCACAGCTGCCAAATGTTGATGTTTTTATCATAATAATTGCAAATATTAAAGGAAGTTCTTAAAAACAGGGATGGCTCTGTAGTGGAAATCACCACATGAGGCCAAAATTTAGGAATCAGACATATTACCTGATCGTCTTATTCACGTTAGCTGATGCTTTACCGCATCCTACGGTAACTCTCCAGGGACACACGGTTGAAAATGCAAAAACAAACAAACATAAGTTAGTCTGTTAGCTTAGCATTAGCAACTCTGGCTTCAACCTCAGCAGTGTGGATATATATTAAACTACAACGTGGAAACAGTCCAGCAGCAGCACGTGAATATATTTATGCTCTACGATCTTTTCACAAAGTGTTCAATACGACCAAAACATCCTTAAACAACATGCAGCTGAGTTAACGTACGGAGGAAAGACGGCACCGCTGTTTCTGGACTTTAAAGAAGCTTTACAGCAGTCTGTGACGACATGTGAGGTGATTCAAACATGATGTGATCAGTTTGACAACAGACATTTGTCCCCTGTTTGCGCTGAGCCTCACAGTGAACTGGACTGATTCCTTTACTTTCCAGTTTGGGATGACTCAGGTCAGTTTAAGTTGTGATCCGGTTTGAGGCGAAATAAATGTTTTTACGAAAGCAGAAAAAAACCAAGATTTAGTTCCATTAGTGTCAAATGTTTACTGATACGTCTTGGGGCCACCTCAGATTTAAAATCAAAGAATTTATAAAGTGTGAATACAGGGTGTATCTTAATCATTCAGGGCTTGCTGAAGGCAGTAAGAAGAGTGAAATTATTGGTTTAGTTACTAAATTCATCTAGAGCAAACGTTTTTTCTGCAATTTTTCAAAGAAGACAATGAGAATCAAAGCGATATTGATGAAATTCACCCGTCTTCTCCAGTCTGTTTAGACAGATACTGACTTTACTTGTGATACATTCAGGTACCCTTGAAAACTTGAGAATCTGACGTAAGAAAAAAAAAAAAAGATTTTTTTTTTACCATTCATTATTGTTAAAACACAAAACATAAAGTGTGCAGCTTCACTTTCTCACCCTGTTACGCACCCGCCTAGGGAACAGGTATACAACACAAAGAGGAATAAAGAATACCCAAAACCACCTGTTCCCTCGGTCCCCAAAAACCCGCAACAGAATCAAACTAGCGTTCTTCTTTTGGATGAACAATGATTTATTCGTTCAAAACAAAAAAAAAGAAACTGAGATCTAACAAAACGCTGAACCTAACTTAACAAAATAAAAAGTTAACAGGCAAAAAGAAACAAACCATACCAATCGTCAAAGAGAAGACAAGAAAACGAAGGTTACAGCAACAAAAATGCGTCTTATCAAAAGATCAATTTCAACTCAAAAGAAGCAGAATTATCCTACGCTAACAAACAAAGTAACGAACAAAACTCAACATAACTAACGAGGTTTGGAGGCTGAGAAAAACAGCCGTCTGCTGCTGACAATGAGCAATAGCCGCCGCCATTGCTACGGACGCCGGCCGGCTTTAAAGGGGCGGCCCCGGCGCTCTCACTCCCACTTGCATCCAAACTCAGACATGGAAAAAGGAAAAAAAAATAGGACACAATATGGCCAGGGCCGTAACACACCCCTTCAGATAAGTTTAACTCTACAAACCCAAAAACCAGATCGAAACTCAATGTTAAATAATCAAAATCGGTGCCAAATATGCTGATTGGGACATCCCTACCAAAAACCATCCAGAAACCAGAAGACTGACAAAAACGCCTGAAGAGGCTGTGGAGATTTGAGTGGTTGAAGAATCTGAGAAAGGCACAATGAAAGAGGAATGGAACGCTCCAAACAGACACGATTTCAGCTTTGGGCACCTCCAGAGAAATGTTTGTGTGACTAAAATCCCTTCTTATGCTTGGTTCAGCGGTGGGTATGTGTATGTGTGTGTGCTGTGTAGCAGTGCGACAGTCAGTGACCTCCCGCCGCTCCTGCCCTCCCCGCTCCACGCTCCCCGCTCCCTGCCTTGATAGCGGCCGCGTTCCCCCTGCAGGAGAACGACTCGGGAGGAGATGATTGCCTTGGCATCACCAGCCCCTCGCTGCCACTTTAGCCCATAAGCCTTCAAAGAGCAGCTAGCCATGGAGAGGAGGAGGAGACGGGGGCTTCTAAAGTGTACAAAGCACGCTAAGCCTTAGCACTTAGCCACACGGTTATTAGCATGGCTGTATCTGTGAGACCCACTCAGGAGCGGGCCAGTGATGTGTGACTGGCCTGAAGCCGGGCTGAAAAAGTTGAATCGTAAAATTCAACTTCTGGGGGCAGCGCTTGCACACATGTACGCTGCACGTCGAATTACAACTCATGCATGCTAATTGTGTCCTTTGGAGAAACAAACAACCGAGACTGGAGCTGGAAGAAGGCAACATCAAACCTGCTTTTTTCGAGTCAGAAGAGGGAAACAAAGCCTCTGATAGAGGAACAGAGGGAAAAATCAAAAGCTCTGCAAGCGATTAAGATCTGCAGATATGTTTAAAGATCCCCCGTCTCTCTGAACTTCTTAAAAAAAAAAAAAAAAAGTGTGGTGAAATTATAGAACAAGTTTGACGTGACAGACTTTTCCCCTCCTCCAGCTTTGATGTAGATGTGAGCCAATTGCTGTGATGTCCCAGAAAAGAAGTTATCACACGAAACACTTTGCTTTTGCTTTTTTTTTGTTTGTTTGTTTTTTTAGATTCTGTACCTTTTTCCTCTCTCGCACGTCCCTCTCTCTCTTTACACTGGCCAATTTGCTTCGGACAGCACCGTGAGGATATACGGCTCTCGTTAATTCCTGCCTCGCAGCTTCTTTCCAGAGGAGCCGTCGTCGGTATTTACACGGCTCTCATTTTTTTTATGCTTTCGATTTTGTGCTACTTTATATTTTTTATTTACAGGACGGCAATTATTCTGTAGCCAAAATGCTGGATCATTCAAGAGGAAGGGGGGGTAACAGAGAGCCGGATATGTCGATCGACTTCATGATTACTGCTAATAAACGTCTGTGAGTTCTGTTTGTCCTGACCTCATGTAGGACAGATCGAAATCCCAACAGGAGGATTTATCAGAGCCCAGAGAACATGAGCTCACTCGCTGGTGCAGGCTAATTGTTGTATCCCTCAGGTCAGAATCACATGTTGAGTCATCGCCTTCAATAAAATATCAGAGACTCTTCAAAGCTGTGACTCATGCAGGCTGCCGCCCGTCGTCGTTCGCACCGTTTTGGATGTGGAGGTGATTTTTGTACTCTTTTATTTAACCTTGAATCTTTCACCAACTTGTCATCTGACGGGGAGCACAACTGTGCTTTCTCATGGATGAAAACATAAGCATGTTTTTTTATAATTGTAGCCTCGAGGTAGCGTAAATCCAGACAAGCACTGAGAGGAGAAAAACCAGACATGCGTGGCCCAAAAAACTAAAGACTCAAAGTCACTCTGAAAACTTCCCACCTTCCTTCGATCATGTTGCTGCATACTTGGCTCCAATAAACAAAATGGATGCGTTTACCGGCCTGCCACATGTCCAATCTCCCCCATCAGTGTATCAACACTAATCCAGTTAGCACTCCTCATTATCCCCACTCTGCCGATACACGTTGATTGAAATATGATAGCCGTCCAAGATTGAATTAGCAACAAGGTCAGCGGGGTAACCTTCCAACAAATTAGCGCAGGAATGCTTTAAGTCCTGGAAGATGTGTAATTGCATGTTTGTTTTATGCACAAAGAGTCTCTTGTTGGGCTTCAGTTATCGATCCGGAGGTGATTCATACGCAAGGCGTTTGTGCATACCACAAACATGCAAAAAAATGCTTTTAGCATTCATTGGCTTCATTGGAATCCAACATTCTGCTCGGTGTCCTTGCTGTAAAGTTCTTTCATTGCTCAGTGCCAGTGACGTGCACAGACTTCTAAAAGGGCAGGAGCAAAACGAAAAATATTGGCACATGGAGTGCATTCTCCACTCTGCAGAGGGCACCAAGTTCTGCATGCTTTCGAGCGCACGTGTGGGCTTCCAAGAGGGAACTTTAGCGCATGTTTCAGCTCCTAAGAAGGCCCTTTGGTGTGTTTAGGCTCCAAAGAGGACTCTTTAGCATACATTTTGGCTCCCAAGAGGACACTATAGGGTGTTTTGGCCCCTAAGAAAGCAATTTAGTGCATGTTTTGGCTCCCAAATGGGAAATTTGATTGCACATTTTGGCTCCAAAACAGGAACTTCAGTGCATTTTGGCTTCCAAATGAGAATGCTAGTGTGTTTTGCCTTTAGCATCTGCTCTGGCTCACTAGGTTGCACTTGAATGCGCTTTTTTCCCCCAGAAAGAGAAATTTAGCATGGGTTTCGTTCGAAAGTGGAACCTTAGTGCTCATTTTGATTCATTTTGGCCCCCAAGAGGACACTCATTCGCACATTTTGGCTCCAAAAAGGGAATTTTAGCGTACATTTTGCTACCAAAGGGGAAATTAAGTGTGTTTCGGCTTCTGAGAAAACACTTAAGCATCTGTTTTGGCTCCCAATGGGGATCTTAATTAGACGGATATGAATGTTTTGAGGCCAATGCCAGTTCTGATATTTGTCAGGGAAAAAAAATCTGATAACCGATTAATCATCCGATTCTTTTTAGAAATATATGATGAATAAATAACTTTTTTTTTGGTCTCTTGCTGCTGAAAAAAAGCAAGGATATGAATTGCAGGCAGAAAATTTTTACTTTTTTACAATATTTTGTCCTTTAGTGTTTGTTTATATTTACAACAGAGAGAAATTTTCAGTTATTTAAAACCTTCAGAGAAGCACAGAAAAGGGGTTTAATCGGCAGATAATCGGCAGATAATCGGCAGATAATCGGCAGATAATCGGCAGATAATCGGCAGATAATCGGCAGATAATCGGCTGATAATCGGCTGATAATCGGCTGATAATCGGCTGATAATCAGCAGAACTCCTGCTGATTATGATTATTTAAAAAGAAAAAAAAAAAAAAAGGCTATAATCAACTGATTAAATCGGCCAGCCGTTGTATGGGTTGCGCCCCAATCTTAAGTCAACATTTTGCCTCCCAAAAAGTTAACTTAAACTTAAACATGCATCATAGCTCACAAAAGTTGTGCTGTTTCCTCGATGGACACAACAACACAATCCTACACAGCAGTGAAACACATCAGAAGTCGATGTGAAACAGTCAGAAATGATCACTTCTGGTTGAAATGTCTTTCAGTGTTGGTTTAAAAAGAACAAGCTTGAGAGGTACAGTCCAACAATTCACAGAGTCCAATAAAATACAGAGAAGAGACTCTAGTGCGGCCTTGGCAGCAGAACAACAAAAGGCAAATTAAAGCTAATTAACATCTGTTTCAGGCTCTTCAGTGTGATTTAGGCTGTCAGGTTTCCTTCAGACCAACTAGTCTCGCAGGCGCCCAGAGGAGGCAGGAAGGAAGCTGTCGGGAGCGCATCACACACATACACCAGCAGGCCCGAATCAACACGCCGTCCTCCAAACAGAATCAAGGCATTTAAGAACGACGTGACCGTCACACACTCCCCCTGTCGGCTCCACGGCTCAACTACAGGCAAAGTATCCAAACATTTTAAAGACAGTTTTTTGTTTGTTTTTTTTTGCATCAAATGTTGAATCACCGAACAGTCTGTTAACCTCTCTCTGTGTCCTCAAAGGAAGACGCTTTGGCGAACGCTGAATTAGCATGAAGACGCATCAGTCCAAGGCCGCGCGGGATGCATCTGTTTGCAGACAGATGGTAAGGTACATCATGTCAAACACAATAATGAAACAAAAACAAAACAAAAAGAGAAGAAAAAAAAACAGGACTCATCCCGATTTCCTGCCTCATTCTGTTTGTACTCTTTGTCTTGCACACAATCATGCACACATGCAAATGAGTGACAGATAAAGGCCTTCAGAGCGTGTACACATTTGCATGCGTAGCTACTTTTAGAGGATATTTCAGTGGATTTAACCCGAGTCAGAAACATTCAACTTTCTCTCTCTCTCTCCCCCCCCTCCCTTCTTTTTTTTGTTTAGTGATGCAGAGCCAGGTCTCCACGTGGAGTGACTCACCACTCTCAGTAACATCAAACTCTCCAAGAGAATCACAACACAATACAAAGAGGGGGCTTGGATTTTGGGTTCCCGATGTGGGCAGAGGGAAGAGAGATCGCACACAGGCGCTCGGGTCCTCACGGCACGCGAGACGGACGCGCACACGGGGATGCTGATGTAACAACACAGGCTTGCAATCGTGCAGACTGATGCACAAACACACACACACACACATACACACAGTGGCTTTGCTCATATACTCCCCGACTGCACTGGCTTATCAGCGAGGCAGACAATACCATCCCACATGTAGTGTGATCTATCATTGTGGGCCGGGGACTGCATTACAAGGCCTTAGATTGTGGACTAGATGGGCCTCTCAAGGGGAAGGAGCCGAGTTTGGCAGAACCGTGGAAGCGGGGCCGAGCTGCATAGCCAAGCAGCGGAAATGAAAGGCGGCCTGGGCCTCTTGGATCTCTCTCTCTCTCTCTCTCTCTTTCTTTTACTATCTCTCTTCTCACATCCCTCCTCCCCCTCTCGGCTCCTCTCTTTTGCTTTCTCTCTCTCTCGCCACGGAGGGAAGATCATGCTTGACTGAAGAGGCGATGTTGGAGAGGAAAGTGTGGATAGAATGATTGAGGGGAGATTTCTGATAAGGATGAAAAGACGACGGGGAGGAGAAGGAGGGGGCGGCGGGGGCGGCGGGGGCAGGGGGGGGGGTATAAAAGAAATCGGTGTTTGTTTTCGTCGCTGATGCTGCTGGTGATGGCAGCATCAGCAGCGACGAGCTTGTGTCTAATTAAAAATTTGCCCTTGGTGGAAGCTGGGTTTGGAGGATGTCGTCAACGCCAAATGCAGCTGCAGGAAAAAAAAAAACAAAACAGCACAATGTAAGGAACGCAGGGATGAGACGCAGCGTTCAATATCATGACGACACTTAAAGGTAAAGCGCTGAGTACACAGATGACTCCGAATGAAATGTGACAACAGCTATGGCTGTGATTTGAGCTAAATTATGACACTGACTGACTGTGACAGCTCCCGTTCTGATCGCTGAAACACATTTGCATTGAATTTTTCCGATGGCTCATTCCTCCTCACCTTAACCCTTCACTGATTGGTTCCAAATGAGTTCAACACGCTGGAGATGCTGGAGTGAAAAAACCTTAAAGTTGGTGGGAGAGAACTTCAGCGTGCGATGTCACTTTGGGGCACAATTTTGCCTCCAAAGAGGGCACTCTAGCACCTGTTTTTGCCTCTCAAGAAGGAAACTTTAGCATGCATTTTCGCCTCCAAAAAGGGCTCATTAGAGCAGATTTTTGCCTACCAAGAGGAGACTTAACCACGCATATTAGCCCCCCAAAGAGGACACATTAGCACATGTTTTTAACTCCAAAGATTGCACTTTAGCACACATGGTTGCCTCCCAAAAGGTCACTTTAGTACTCATTTTTACTCCCCAAAAGTGCAATTGACATGACTATTTGCCTACAAAGATGTCACTTTAGTGCACAATTTTTTCCAACAAAGAAGGGAACTTAAGCCAGAGATTTTTGCCTCCCAAGAGGGCACTTAATTGAACATTTTTCACCTCTAAAGAGGGCACTTTAGCGCCTGTTTTGGCCTCCCAAAAGGGCACATTAAAGCATGTTTTTGGCTCCCAAAAGGAGACTAAACCACGCATATTAGCCCCCCAAAAAGGTCACTTTAGCAGTCATTTTTGCTCCCCAAAAGGGCACTTGACGTGACTATTTGCCTCCAAAGATGTATCTTTAGTGCACAATTTTGCCACCAAAGAAGGGAACTTTAGCTAGAGATTTTTGCCTCCGAAGGAGGAAACTTAAGCATGCATTTTTGACCCCTAAAGGGCCCATTAGAATAGACTTTTGCCTCTCAAGAGGAGACTTTACCAAGTGTGTTTGCCACCCAAAGAGGACACTTTGCCACACATGGTTGCCTCCCAAAAGGTCACGTTAGCAGTCATTTTTGCTCCCCAAAAGGGCACTTGACATGACTATTTGCCTCCAAAGATGTCACTTTAGTGCACAATTTAAGAGGGCACTTAATTGCACATTTTTCGCCTCTAAAGAGGGCACTTTAGCACCTGTTTTTGCCTCCCAAAAGAGCACATTAGAGCAGATATTTGCCTCCTAAGAGGAGACTTAACCACACATATTAGCCACCCAAAGAAGACACTTTAGCACATGTTTATACCTCCAAAGATGGCACTTTTGCACAGAATTTTGCCTCCTAAAAGCATTTTTGCTTCCCAAAGGGCACCTGACACGAGTATTTGCCTCCAAAGAGGGAACCATAGCATACATTTTTGCCTCCCACGAAGAAACCTAATAAGGCCCAACTTTTGTGCCAGGAAAGGGGCATCCACCCCCCCTCTTCTTGCACAATCCTGAAGTTGAGCCACTTGAAGTATAAGAATGATCAGCATTTATGCAAAATATAAAATAAGTGGAAATACATACTGTCAGGCCTTCAGACTATATCATTATGATGCCTCATCAGTCTCACTGCAAAACCGTAGAGATGGAACGTGAAGTCATCTGCATATAATGCAATTCTTTACAATTTCTCCATCCTAAGTAATGCAGTGCGGCAAAGTCTTCAGAGCTCCACGGATATGCATAAGCAATATCTGCTTGTGAATAATTGAAGACTGCCTAACAGTCAAGACAATATCATCCCACTTAAGACACAAGCTTACCTCGTGTTATTAGAGAGAAGGGAAAAAAAGGCCCGGACCGCATCGATCCGGCCTGCTCTTTTTGGTGAGACTGGAGAATTGACTCACAGGCTGAGAGTAGAGGGATGAGAGCGAGGGAGAGGAGTTTGTTTGACTGTGATTTCTGGTGTTTGAACTGCTTATGTCGGATCTGTTCTTTCTTATTATGTGTTAAAGTCATCTTTGTGTGTTTGAAGATGCATCGGTGATGATTGAGCTTTCCATTTGCAATAAACTCATTCTCTCATCCAAGTGTGTTGGCATGAAATCCTTTTTTTTCTTATCTTACAAAAGAATCCTTTGAACCTGGATGATATGATCAACATCAAAAATACCAAGCCTGTAAGTCTGTAACCTGGATACCAGCAGAATGTGTAATTGGTCTCAGAAAACTGGCCTTTTAGGTCTTTGTTAATTAACTACCTCAGGAGCCCATTTCCCAAACGAGTTTATGAGCAAGTTTGAAACAAAGAAAATGTTTGTTTGTGATTGATCGTCTCATTCCGAGACCATAAATTCCTGCTTTGGGGCACCTGTGATTGATAAGGCCTGCCTCCAGTGGCTGTTCAACCGAGTTAGTTACATTACAATTCAGAGCAACACCGCTCTCCAAACGGGGTCACTTCTGCTTCTAAAAATATGCAATCGCATTTTGGATTCTGGAGGTTGCTGACCTCTTATCGTGTCGCTGGAGGAGGAATAACCTCTTGTTGTTCATGTGTGTTGCTCCATAGCTCCAATTTGGCTCGACTGCACTGCAGGATGGTCTTTTGACCTTCTCATGTTGCCAACAGTTTAAAATAGAGATGATAAATCCTCCTTGCTCCTGTGAGCTTTGCTTTCTCTGCAGGCTTGAACCGCCATGGAAGGTTTCATAAAGACCATGGAGAGCTTATGTACAAGTTAAAAGCCAGAGATAGGGATAAACAAAACCCCAATCTAACGCCAACTCCTAACCCTAATCCCAATTCTAACCCTAACCCCAACTTCTAACCCTTACCCCAACCCCTAACCCTAACCCCAACACCAACTCCTAACCCCAACTCCTAACCCTTACCCCAACTCCTAACCCTAACCCCAACACAAACTCCTAACCCTAACCCCAACTCCTAATCCTTACCCCAATTCTAACCCTAACCCCAACTCCTAACCCCAACACCAACTCCTAACCCTAACCACAACTCCTAACCCTTACCCCAATCCTAACCCCAATCCTAACCCTAACTCCGGAGCCTGACCCCAACTCCTAACCCCAACACCAACTCCTAACCCTAACCCCAACTCCTAACCCCACTCCTAACC
The DNA here is from genome assembly GCA_030710495.1 of Labroides dimidiatus. Taxonomy (NCBI): domain Eukaryota; kingdom Metazoa; phylum Chordata; class Actinopteri; order Labriformes; family Labridae; genus Labroides; species Labroides dimidiatus. The sequence continues at coordinate 7,733,377 of CM061166.1, forward strand.
CTAATCCCAATTCTAACCCTAACCCCAACTCTTAACCCTAACCCCAATCCTAACCCCAATCCTAAACCTAACACTGGAGCCTAACCCCAACTCCTAACCCCCACTCCTAACCCTAATCCCAATTCTAACCCCCACTCCTAACCCTAATCCCAATTCTAACCTTAACCCCAACTCTTAACCCTTACCCCAATCCTAATCCCAATCATAACCCTAACCCCAACTCCTAACCCTTACCCCAACTCCTATTCCTAACCCCAACTCCTACCCTAACCCCAACTCCTAACCCTAATCCTATCCCTGACCCCGACCCCAACTGGAACTCCAATCCTTACTTTAATCCATACCCTAACCCTAACCCTGACCCCAACTCCTAACCCTAACCCATGGAGACAGTCATGAAGAGCAGACAAAGAAGTAATTGTAAAATTTTACAGATACTGCAAAGGAAATAAATGTCAGCATTATTTGAAAGAGTTGTGTAGAATAAGACGCACATTTGAACATGATACCTGTCATAAGGGCGTATGCATAATATAAACAGTTATTCATCTCCGTATCTGCAGCCTCAGTTGGAATTAGTCGTCACGCTGAACGTAAGCAGCGGGAGTAGCCATCCGTCTCATACCAACGTCAATAACCGCACGTCGAGATCACAAATACTCCAACAGACGACCTGCTGCGCAAACAAACACAAATCCAGCTCCTGACGGTGCGATTCATGCTCCGCTCAGTCACACTGAGAACTTCACACACTCTGAGTGAGTCATGCTTAAGCACAAGTGTGGGTGACAAAAAATAAAGGGAGGGGAAAAAAAAACAAAACAATGATTTTAATCTTCTTATTTATTCCAACACCAACCTGCTTGTCGTGCAACAGAGAGCCATTTAAAGAGGTGGCGCCACGGCAACTGTTTGTTCCTACTCCTCCACAATATGACGAAGGCTGCATCTTGAAGGCAGACTGGGGAATTTCCAATTGCACCGTTCTTCATCATTCTAAATGAAGGGGAATGTGAGCAGGTAATTCACCATTTCTTTGTTGCTTTGTTTCATTATGCTGTAAAAGAAGCAGCAGGGAGGCTTTGAAGTGGACCCCGCTGATTGGCGTCACATGTTCTTAAAGCAGAAATATCAGCCGCCCACCGCGGCAGCCTGTCACCGCACACTTAGAGCTGTGAGGCTTTGAATTGAGCCATCTGGTGCAAGTTCTGGTGGCAAGTTCACCGCCTTGTTTCTGTTCTCCACCATGCATGTGGGCACAAATGCCAGAATATAAAGCTGTCTTGAATCTCTTCCTTTAAGGTGATTCTCAAGGCCTTCCCGGCACTCTGCAGCAAATAGACTCATGACATGACATATGCGTTTGTCTCCTGAACCGTGCCCCGGCTCGCCGTGTCAGACCCATGCTCTGAATCCCAATGACCTCAGCTGTCCTGCTGTATTAAACCTCCAACCCTACTGAGGTGCAGCTGAATTAAATGATTGACTTGCTTGATTGATGCTCCTGATTAAACTGCAACCATCATTTACTCGGCTGTCGCTTCGACCGTCTTCATTTACCAAATAAAGAATACTACTGGACTAACCACGGGGTGGATCTGTAGAGCTCATCTGACGACTTTTTAACCTCTTTTTATTTTTTGAAAGGGAGGCAAGGAACACATTAATATTACATTTAGGAATTTGGCTGACACTTTTATCCACATCGACTTTCAATGACTGCGAGAGTAGAAAAGAAATGAGGACATTTAATCCCCTCCACAAGTTTGGAGGGTATGAAATGTAGTTTTGATGAAGGATTTTGTTAAAGTACTTTCCCATGCCTTCATAAAGACAGAAGTGAGGAGGCCTTTAATGCATCACGCAATACGGGTTCCTCTGGGGGTGTTTTTTTTTTTCTTCTTATTTCAAGGAGAGAAGAAATATCTGCAGAAGGAATATAAGATAATACAAAAGTATTACTTTTAGCAAGGTTGCACTTATTAAAAAAAACATGCTGAATTTTCCTTTTAGGGGGAATTTAACTAATTATGAGATCTTGACAAGAGACATGCACCTCATTTACAGAGAAAGAGAGACATTACTGACACCTAAATTCATTTAAAAGAAGGAATTCTGTTTTTGAGTTGCATGTGACCAACATGTTAAAGTTACAACAACACAATTCAAGAAAACTAAATTCCAGGGGTATTTAACTCTTGAATTCCCAAAGAAATCCCAAGTTCTAAATTATTCATGCTCTCATCCAGTGTCTTTATTTAATAGTCAATAGACTGCTTCTGGACAATTCTTGACCCACTCTTTTCTCAGCGAAAGCCTCAAGCTGGGTCAGGTTGGTCAATCCCCTTGCCATCACTCTGGTCTTCAAGTCTTGCCACAAGTTCTCGATTGGATTCAGGTTAGGACTTTGACTAGGCCATTCATCATCACCCCGCAGTGCGCCCGGTTGTGGCCTAGCTGGAGTTTCTCAGCAGATTCCTTCACATTTCATCAAGGGTCCTGATGTAATCCTCCTTTCTCAGGATTCCTAGGACCTTGACAAGGTTCCCCGTTTCCACCACCGTGCTTGACTGTGGGCACAGTGTTCTTCGGCTTGTTCACATCTTCCTCCAGAAATACTCAGCATCCTTATGACATGCCCACTGAAGAGTGTTAAACCTCTTGTGCTTATTGATTATGCTCTGGACGGTTGACTCCAGGACATCATACTGCTCTGAAATGGCAATGTAACCCTTTCCTTCATCGTGGGCACTCACAAGACACTGATGTAGGTCATCACTGAGCTCCTTCCTCCTGGTCATGATGACCAAAACACTTTTCTTCTATTTATACTCTTCTGGAAAGATGCTGTTTTTTCTCATTGTTTAACAGTTGGTTGGTTGAAGTTTAGCTAACTCATACTCCAATCCGGTGTCACATTACAACCTCCTGCCTAATATTCTGTTGGTCCCCTTTTTCTGCCAAGACACCCCTGACCCATCAAGGCATGGACTCTACTCAACCCCTGGAGGTGTGCTGTGGTATCTGACACCTAGATGAAAGCAGTAGACCCTTTAAGTCCTGTAAGTTACAAAGTGGGGTCTCCTTGGATTGGACTTGTTTGTCCAGTACATCCCACAGATGCTCGATTGGATTGAGATCTGGGGAATTTGGAGGCCAAATGAGCACTTCAAACTCGTCATGCTCCTCAAAGCATTCCTGAATCATTTCTGCTTTGTGGCAGAGCACATTGAGCTGCTGAAAGAGGCCGAGGAATGCCGTTTCCATGAAAGGGTGTACATGGTCTGCAACGCTGGCTTGCCTTCTTCCCATTGTGCATCTTGGTACCGTGTGTTCCCCATCCGCTCGTTAAGTCCTACGTCAACCGTGACGTATCATCCATTTCCAGGTCCAAACACAGTCGCGCTCTTTTATGACTTGGCAGAGAAATAATGGCAGAACCGGTCAATCTTTTCACAATCACTTCTTTTTTGGCTGATTCTTCGATTAGGGTTAAAACGGGGCTAAACTCCTTTAACTCAAACAGAGTTTCGAGTGTTTGTGTCCTCCCTGGAGGCATGATAAAGGGTACAGTTCAGGCTTCGATGAAGAAGAGAGAATACAAAGTTGAGGTGAGTGAGGTGTTAGCAAATAAGATAGGACTGAGCGTAACTGAAATCTGTACATTCGTAAACACAAGAGTGTATGTAAAAAGGTATTTGAGGGCAAATGAGGTCATTAAGGATTACTACAGAGCTGTCAAATTATGAGTCTGCTGGCTCAGATGCAGGCTCTTAAGTTGTACTTACTTTAATATCGTGATGAATCTTGTACGTTTCAGTTCATGTCAACATACTGACGATTAAAGAGGCCAGCACGTTATTTCATCACCTTGTGAGTTTGAGAAATGAACATTACCACTGCTCAGCATAGGCTCTAAGTTAGGTGTAGTTTACAGAAGAGTAACACAGTGTTATTTGTGGCTTTCATAACTTAGAACAATAATGAATGAACAGTGAATTATGTATTCTTGAATTCTTTTGCAATATTTAGAAAAAAGGTGTAAACCTAAAAAAGGACAAATGATCGTCCTTTTTGTCTCTGTCCTGTTAAAACAGCGAGGGACGCAGCATTGCGGCATATTGAAAATGCGGGAATCAAAGATGACTTGGACCCGGAAACAGTTTAGTGACGTCACCACTTAACAAGCGGATAGAAGCAACACACACGCCATCCACGTGATGTAAAAGGAAACATGATTCATCAGACCAGGCCACCTTCTTCCAATGCTCCATGGTCTAGTTTTGATGCTCACGCGCCCATTGTTGGCGCTTTCGGCGGCGGAGATGGGTCAGCAATGGCACCCTGACTGGTCTGTGGCTCTGCAGCCTCATTTTGTATTCTTCAACAATTTGAGCTGTTGGATCGGACCACATGGGCCAGCTTTTCGCCCATGACTGTGTCGCCAGTTCACCACTATTCCTTCCTTAGACCACCTGGAACCACCCGCGGCACTGCTATAATTGGACCCACCCATTTTAGGCATGGGCCCACCCATTTTGACCAAATATTGAACATTTAAGAGAGACAAATTAAGTTAAGCTTACTGCCAAGGTGTGTCTTTGTCTGGCTTCAGCACTGAGCTGAGGACAGCGACACAAGAGCCACACAGGTAGACTTCAATATTTCTTTCATCAAACTCTCTCAAATCCATACAAACCACGAACAACTGCCATGATGAAACGATGATCAGTGTTATTTTCTCCACCCGTCAGTGGTCATAATGTGATGCCTGATTGCTGTATGTGGATTCGTGCAGAGCAACAAGTAGACAAGAGGAACATAAAAGCTTTTACAAATGAAGAATCTCAAAGAGGATGTTATTTTCCATGAGGTACGGCTAATTCTGAGGACGAGTGTCTGTCCCGTGCACTTTTAACATTTTATGCAATTATGTTACGAGAAAGATGGACGCCTTCACGCATCAGTGAATGCACAGCAGGACGATAATACATGAGATTAAAGCTCAATTTACATACATGCCGTAGATTACAATAGATAATCTTTTCCGCATGGCTGCACGGGAGTCCTATTCGAAAAACCTGAATGATTACAGTAATTACAAAACTACCACAGAGGTGGGAGAGAAAACAAACTGTGATTATTTCCTCCCGTGCTCCGATTAATAATAAAAAAGAGAGAGAGAGAGAAATTACAAAGCGTCTGATTGATCATCCTCACAAAAGAAATGATCAGACCTGAAAAAGGAGACGCTGATGTCTCATTCGGCGCCTTTTTCATCAAAGCATAACACAATCTAAATGGCCCTTGTTATATAAATATGTGAGTGTGATATGATCTGAAGGGCTCCGTAATGTTAATTACTACATGCACACGCTGCTTCCAGGTATAATATTATAGATGCAGTTGGAAACGGTTGGTTTGAGGAATCAGAAGCTGAGCTTTCACGCAGATTCATAAACTCAAAGTCTGTCACTTCAGCTGCACGCCGAATCCTCGTTATGAAGTCAGACAAAAGTGTCGCATTGACCTTGCTGTTTTCTTTCCTTCACCAAAACCCGCTTTATTCAAGCAGACGTGCATCTCTCGCCTCCTCTCAGGGGGCTTCTTTAAAAACCTTTTGGAGTAATCAAGAGGCCACGGCGTCAGGAAGCGACCCTCTGGCATAACAGGCTGTCATCACTTCCCCCAAGGTGAGAACCGAGGGAGTGCGTGCACGCAGAAGGCCGCCGATTCACATCCGCGCATGTGGAGTGTTTTCTGAAAGCTGTCGGAAACCAACGGAATCTCAAAGGCCTTTTGTTCTGGAGCGCATCGAGCTGTTTCATGTTTTTCATGTGCCGCGCACCTGTCAAGGATTAATGACTCCACTTTCAGGCCAAAAAAACAAACAAGTAGTCTTGAAAACTTCTTCTCCCTCAACTCCTGCGGGTCAGATTTATGTATATTCAACATTTTCACGTGCAATAACCATCTGACCTAACTCAGCAGTAGCGAACTAATTAAGCAATAAAGAAGCATAAAGCTTTCAAACACAGGAGGGGGGGGAGTTGCGGTCTGTGCGGGGCGCTGCAGTGGAAGTAGCTGACCCAAACGGAACAGGCGGCTCCACAGACGCTCCGACTGGAGCAGGTGGGGGATGCAGATAGCGCTGATACTGCTGAGTGCTTGGAATCGCGGGGATAACAGGAAGCCATAAGCGGACTGTAAAAGGTCTGATCAAAGGAGTGCATTAGCCGCTCACTGAACTTTAGGTTCTGGGGTTTAAGTCTAACGAGCGTGAAACCACAGCCTTGTGTCCGTTCTGTAGATAATCTCATCAGAGTTTACTTTCATATTTCAAATATTTTTCTAAGCACAAGCTTTGTGACTGATGGGTTTTATAGTCGGCTTATTTTCCACCTGCTTTCACTGGAATGCAAGTTAATTAAAGTGTCTGTCCAACTACGGCTGTGAGCTTTTTTTTTGCACTTTATCTAAACTTTACTGGCTGCCTGTGTGCTTCGGTGGACTGAATAGATATATTTTGTGCACCTGTTTGAAAAGCAAGTCCATAATAATCCTAAAATGATCAAAAAAATCCAGAATTTTATTCTCTCTTAGTCCGTCTCTTCTTTTCTACACATTAAAAATGTATTTTACTGACTCAACACGTGCATCAAAAGATGAATTTTGCTGTTTGCTGCCTGCAAAGCTTCTGCTGACTCATATTTGTTCGTCCCGGCAGTCAGAATTCGAAGAGGGAGCGCTCAAAGCCGCCTTTGAACACAGACTGCTGCAAGGATGGAGTGACGCTGTCCGTGGTCCTGAAACCCATACTGACTGCGCAGTGGTTGTTATTTGTTCAAGAAAATGACTTTTCTACCAACATATAGAAGAATTAATCATGAAAGTCTGGTGAGGACACAGTTTCAGATGTATTTCTAAAAAGTTTAAGTCAAACCCTCCAAAATTTACCTGAAAAATAACTGTTCTGTCCGATTCGAGGCTCCACCTTGTTCTTTCGCAAATGCTGTTTCAAGACAAACTCCCCAACAGCTCAAGCAACATATTAACCCAACAACACAAGATATAGATTCAAGAGCAGGAGGACCAAAGTTTGTTACTTACAGACAAATAAACTGCAAAAACAAACTACGAGACGCGATTAACTAAACACGGAGTGAGACAATAAAATGCCTCGTGCCGATCAGCCTTCAGAGTCTTCTCTGTTGTTTCTTTAAATCCCCGCTCAGGGAGGCTTGCAGGCTCTGCTGCACTGGAACCCTTATCCAGAGGGCAGAATGTCAAACAGGTGGTTGAGCGGACGGGAAAGGATGGCAGCGCTTGACGCTGCCCTTTTAACCCCCTCGCTCTGGTGTGAGGCGCGTGTACACGCAGGGCAGCTGGTGGCCAAGTGCTCTCTAAGCTGAGGACTTTAAGAGATAAACTGAGGGATGCACACGGCGGTCCTTGTGTCAGTAAAACTACACCACTTTACGACTCTCCTCCCGTCTGGAAGTTGTTGCACTTCCTTGGAGGATGTTTTTTTTTTTTCATATTTCCCTTCGATACAGCGATAAAAAGGGTTGATTGTTTCTTTTGAACATTTTAACCCTTGTTTAAACTGAAAGAAAGAGGAAAAATGCGTTTTTTAAGTCTTCTAGAGGCTGAAGAATAAGTCAAATTAAGAAGGAGGCCACAAAAACACCATTTCCTTCTTTTGATCCACAGTCATAGTTGCTTTTCTCTTGTAAACCGATACAGTACACGAGTAAAAACGCTGCCAAGCAAGCAGCAGGTATGTAGTAATGTGCAAAAACCTTCATCAAATCCCTTTTTTTTCTTACCTCAGAAGACTTACTCTTGGGATTTTGTTCTCAAGTCGGAGGCCTTTGAAGCTATTTTTGACTTGCTCAACCTACTTTTGAAATGACATTCACATTTTTGCTCCCTTTTCCTTTTTTTTCCCTTCTTTTTTTTTTCCTTTTTTGCAAGCTGGGAATAATCCCACATGACACAACCTTTGGTCCATTTTTGGGGGGGTTTTAGGAGGCTCAGAATCAACGCTGACGGGGATGTTGAGGTTTGCTACGCTGACTGCAGGAATACAGAGAGTCAGCTCCTTATTTGATGTGTTCATCACTCTGTGAAGGGAGGATTTTACAGGGGTCCTTTTAATTGACCGTGGCTACTGTGCTTCAAGACCTTGTTTATGACTCTTATGGGAAAGTTAACAGTATTTAAACCTGTTACAAACCTGCTTCAGAAATTAACCAGTCTGGGTATCCTCGCTTGTAGTAACATCAGCTCATCAGGAGGTCATTTCTTTCCACATCTCAAAATTTTAACTGCTGAATTGTGATAAAACAAAGAAATTGCTAAGCTGTGTCATATTTTAAGCTCTCTAGTTTTTATGTTGCATTCATTAAAAATCGGTTATAAAAGCTACAATCCTAAAACACCTGATCCTTACTGTCCCCTGCTGTCTGTGCATCGTCGGTGCGTTTTACGACAAAAAAAATCTCACTGAAAGGTTTCTTTAAGAAGGGATAAATGTACTGCCAATTAAATGAGGTACTTATATAAATAAGTAATAAACATGGAGTCATTACGTTTTACGGCATGATAATGTGGAAATAGACCGGACCAATTTGATGAGACGCTTCTATTTTCACCGGCGCAGCTTTTAGAGCATTTACAGTACTGGTAGATATATGCTTCTCAGCCAATGAAGGCTCTGAAAAAAAAACAAACAAAAAAAAGTTTTTGATTGGTTATCTCTTATTTTTTAATACAGCCCTTCTTCAATTTAATAAGATACCAATGATTTTACTGTCTACTCTAAATGTTTCTGTTTACGTGTTAAGCCACCATAAATATCATCAAATATGTTAATATACAGCGATGTTACGACTAAGCTTGTAAATTTTTTTTTCTTCTCGTTTGTTTTTTTTTTAATAAAAGTGTTAGGATAATGTCTTTGGAGTACCAGCGTTGCCAGACGTACGATAATTATTGTATTTGTACGATCAATAATTCCAAAAAAGGCTAAATGTACGATAATTTGATTATTCGTGTGATTGTTACAGATTTACCCCAGTCTGACGGATTTATCCGTAAACCCTAAATGCATCTTATATCAAGTGACGTTTCCAGCCAATCATAGTTTAAGTGTCATTCGTCTCAGAACGATTGACAGCCAATCACAGTCGTAGGAGCTCCGTCAGGAGGAAGTCAGTCAGTTGAGAGAAAAATGAGCAGCGGAGCCTCGAGCTGCTGATCAAACGCTGCTGATGTGGGGCAGGGCGATGAATGCCAACAAAAGTGCCTGTAGGACACTAAACAGAGGGATCAGTTGTGATTTTCGCGCAACAATAACACAGTTGTTTTGATCATTATCAGTTATTTTGTTTGTTTTGTTGGGTGTACGATAATTTCCCCCAAAATACGATAATTTTCAGGCTCTGGTATGATCTGGTTCTGGTCTGGAACGATGATTGGTGGCTTGGTCCCTGCGCTCTGCAGCTGATTGGCTGCATTGGACGCTGGGGGACCCTACTTAAAGAAGATCGTGACGTCAGGGCCATCTCCCATCTGACCATGCTCAAATCACTTTCTTTTCATTAATTAAATTATTGTCGAGTTTATTCAGTTGGAGCCTGAGTTTCACATTTGTTTTATGTAAATAAATCAATTATTTTCACTGAAGCTCTTTGTTTGTCCGTGGCTGCTTGGACTTCGGAGAAATGGATGTTTTTTTTATCATGTTGTGTCCTGGCCCCCTAGATGGGACATAACAGTGCTCCACAAATTTGTCATGGAAAGGAGAAAAGCAGCTAACATCATGAAGTGCTTCAATTTGAACTTCCTCTCTCAGAGAGCTCCCTTCAAAACAGGAGAGAGGAGTTTAAAACTGATTTCATCGTCTTCTTTCCCCAAATTTGAGCCAACACACGCAAACTCAAGTCAGAAATGAATCAAGAATAACAAACACTAAAACACTTTTTTTCAGTGTATAATTAAAGTAAATAACGGTGGTTAAGATTAGAAAAATAATATCATGTTTCAAGGCATCTGAACTGATCATTAACAGACTTTATTGCTGCCCCCTGCTGCCTGGGAGGAGTTGCTACACTTTACAGTTTAACAATGTGAAAATGGAAAGTCAAACTCAAGTCAAGTCAAAGTCAAAGTCAACTTTATTGTCAAATATGCTATACATGCTCGACACACAGCATAAATGAAATTTCAGTCCTCTCAGACCCGTGACGAAACTGTGTATTTTCTAATAATAAACATAATTTAACGCTGCCCCCTGCTGCCTGGGAGGTGTTTACATTATCCCTCCTTTTATTTAGGACCATTTTTTGCAACAACACTCCCTCACAGCCACCTGCAAAAAGTCGACTTCTCGTTGGTTTTAAAACAATGAAGCTAAAATGGGTTTTAACACTGACCCGTTGCCGGGAAAATAAGCCGTCTTGGAAAAACAATAAAGACAGCGGTCAGCATTGTGGAACTGAGGATTAGAAGCACAAACACAGTATAGAAAAAGCAGCGGAAGAGCGTTCCAGCTCTGCCAAACAGCGGCCAACATTTGGCTCTGGTACAAAACTGAATAAGGACTGAAAAAAAAAAGCAATAAGTGCTGGAGTATTCTCTGTCTATCTCGTTGTGACAGCCTGGGCAAACACAGCATTAGCAAACATGATTAGCTTTACATTGCTGCCACAATACTCCAGCGTATGATGTAATAACGCAGTTTTAATAATGCCACCCGCGCTGACTTCCAGATAAAGCTGCTCCACGAGTTCATTTCGACTGAAAATATGACAGCTGCTGTCATTATATATTCATTGGGAGTCAATTAAGTCAGTGAATCAATTAGCAGAATGAACACTATGTATGTGGTATCTTCTTAATTACTTGTTAACGCTGTATGTCCTCGTGCCATGTGGGCCCTCTGTCGCCTTTTTTCTGCCTTTCTGCTTCAACTCCAGCGATTAGAGGAGGGAGGAATCGACGCCAGCAGACTAACCCAAGCTATTGGCTCTGTCTGTGCCAGTTAGGATGGGGGGAGAAGAGGGGGGGCAGTGGAGAAAGAAAAGAGAGAGAGAGAGAGAGAGAGAAAGGCAGGGGACCCCTCTCTCTTTGCTCCATTTTTTACAGTGAATCCTCTCTTCTCTGCCGCTCCTTCTCCTGCAACGTGCGGCGGCCACGTGCAGGCGGCCACCTCACACCAAAGACTGGAACCTTGACCTCGCGGCACCCCCCCTTGAGGGCCACCCCACCCTCCTTTCAGCGCTCCCTTTTCCCTCCTCTATCCTCAATCCTCCCTCCCTCGACTAATCTCTTCTCCTTTCATTCTAAAGTGGTTCTTTCTCGCCCTCCTGAACCGTCCCACTTCTTCTTCTTCGTCTTCTTTCTTTTTTTTACTCTCGCTCTCGTCTTCTTCTGTCCCTCTTGTCCCAGCTGCAGCGTATCCTGCTCGAGAAGCCAGCTGCTTGTGACCAAAATCCATGTTACAAAACCCATGAATCAACAAAGACAGCCAAAGATGTGACCTGTAGCTTTTCATCTGCCGTTTTCCGTTTCCTACACTTGGAGCAACTTGATTCTACAATTCGAAAAAGAATATTTAGTAGCTAGAGTGTATAAATAATTCATCCAAAAGGCCTCATGCTCGAGAAAACTTAAGAAAAATGAGCTTCTTCTTCTTCTGTCTAAAAAAATGCTTCTTGCTGGGGGTGTAATTTTAATGCTGATCGATAAAAATGTGGGAGTAAGAGGAGTCTCACATGTGCAAACGAGAGGAGCATGCAAAGATTATGTCCTCCTTGGCACCTCATACATCACATCACATTAAAGAGAGGGTACTCTGCTTTAAAGACAGGGAACTCTGCTTTAAAGAGGGGGTATTCTGCTTTCTCAGAGTTCAACAATGGAGTTACAGTAGCAATGCTGGATGTTCAGACTGGGCGTGTGCAGATTTTCGTATGTTACAGATATACCTGAATCTGTCTGTAAAGTGATCAAAACAATCCGTTCTAAAACAGAAAAAAACAAACACTGGATCTTAGCTAGATCTTCATGTGACTTTCTGCAATGACATAAGAACCTTATGACACATTGAAAGGAAAGCACTCAAATGCCAAGGTCTACTCATATCTCCACCCTCTGACCAATCAGAAGGGAGCAGGGAGCCTTAAAGAGACAGTAGCATAACAAGAGGGGGAAATCAGGGTGAGTGTGAGGAAAATAGAGATTTTATCAAAGCTGTTAACAATACAAAGATACTACATTAAAGAGAGGGTACTCTGCTTTAAAGACAAGGTACCCTGCTTTAAAGAGGGGGTATACTGCTTTCCCAGATTTCAAAAATGGACTTACAGTAGCAATGCTAGATGTTCAGACTGGGCGTGTTCACATTTTCAAACCTCTACATGTTTGTATGTTAAAGAAAACCGTGAATCCGTCTGTAAACTGATCAAAACAATCCGTTCTAAAAGAAAAGAAGAAAAAAAAAAAAAGCACAGGATCTTAGCTAGCTCTTTGTGTGACTTTCTGAAAACATGGGGTCATGACATTAAATCTTATGACATGTTGAAAGGGAAGCACTCAAATGCCATGGTCTACTCATATCTCCACCCTCCGACCAATCAGAGGGGAGCAAGGAGCCTTAAAGAGACAGCAGCATAACAAGAGGATAGCATTCACAGAGGGGGAAATCAGGGTGAGTGTGAGGAAAAATAGAGATTTTATCTAAGCTGTAAATAATACAAAGATACTACATTAAAGAGGGGGTACTCTGCTTTAAAGATGGGGTATTGTGCTTTCCCATATTTTAAACATGAAGTTACAGTAACAATCCTGGATGTTCAGACTGAGCGTGTGCAGATTTTCAAACCTCTGCATGATCATATGTTGTAGAAATCCCTGAATCTGTCTGTCAGCTGATCCGTACAGAGGCCCCAGAGGGACAAAATGAAGAATTTTAAAAAAGCACATAACGTCTTCTTTAATTAGTCAGGGGGGCTGCAACTAATGATTATTTTCACGATGGATTAATCTATCGATTATTCTCTTGGTTAATCGAGTCGTTGTAGAAAATGACGACTGATTAAGTGATCGATTTATGATTGATTATTTGATTAATTGTTGCAGCTCTAACGTAGCTCGTGGAGCGCTGTTAACACTCAGCCCTCTTGGCGTATCATGAAAGTAATTGGCCTTTTTAGTGATTCTGACCATAATTTACACAAAGTGAGGCGAGGAACACGCAGCCTTGCTTGTGATTCCATTTTTCATGCCCAAAGAGAAATTGGGGAAAGTGGCGAAAGTGTTTCAGCTCTCTCGCTTTCATAATTCAGCAAAAAACAGCAGCCGAGGAAAATAAGTACACGGGGCAGACATGCTCAGAACACTTAAGGTGGAATTTAGGGAATAACTCAGGCTCACTTTTATAAATTTTCCCCTTTTGGATGTTTTCCTTTTTTGATGTCTGCAAAATGTCCTTGAATATCCGTCAGTGCGAAGCAGGCTCGCCGCTGATGAGATCTCGCCTCTTTTGATGAGTCAAGAGTGAAGTGTGTGTGTGTGAATGTGAGTGTGAGTGTGTGTGCTATCTGGCCTAGTTACATCCCAACAAACAACTCACCTTAACTCAGCACAGCTACAACACCCAAACCTCAGACAGAATTAAACATGCACGCCAAGTGACGCACTCCGCCTGTCACGTATCGGAGCGCGTTTCCCTGATTGCTCCGTGAGATATGTAAAGGCTCAAAGCCCTCTTTTCTTTTCCTCCTTTTCACCCCTCCCGTGCAGCTTAAGCTGGCTGGCAGTCAGCCGGCGCACATTAACACTTGCAAACACACTCAAATAGAGACAGCCACATGCAGACGCCTGCACACACACACACTCCTAAAGAGCTGCGGGAAGGCAGAGGCCGATCACATCATGCAAATCGCTGTCGCTTGTTGGGACGTGCGCGGCATCAGAAAAGAAACGAGGAGGAGAGAGAGAGAGAGAGAGAGAGAGGCAGGACTCTGAGGCTGCCGCCATGTTTTTTTTCGAAGCTTCTCTGCTCTTGACCCCATCCGGTTTCCTCTTCACGCCTGCCTGGCCGTGGTGACAGAGTGTATGACATGCCGCCGGACACCGGATAGGTCAACAAGATAAGCATATGGCCTTGTGGGTTATAAACAGACTCAAATATGTATGTCCGCCTGTGTATGCCTGCATGTTCCACCTTAAATCGCCCTCTCTCTCTCTCTCTCTCTCTCTCTCCCTGCTGGTCATCGGCTACAGGTGGCGAGCAAGGTGACACGGCGTCTTGTTGTCGGAACAGGAGCCGGCCATATGCCTCCGCTTTGGAGGAAAGCTGTTTCTCCTGTTAGGCGAGCATATGTCCGTGCCAAAAGTTGCTGCTACAACAACGGACTTGTTTACTTTGTCGTCGTCGGCGTTTGGTCTCTTCATTCTCGCACACATGGTCGGGTGAGTGTGCAGAATTTAAGGATGAAGCAAAGTTCTGCCGATGACGCAGGTAATTAATAATTTAAGAACTGTTGAAACTGAGCCTCAAAAAACTAACACTAAATCATTCAAGACCATAAATTAACAAAAAGACTTTTGTTCTTGCTTTTTATAGACTCGTTCAAAGTCGACGTCATCATAGATGTTCTCGTTCTTGAAACACTAAATTCAAACTGTTAGCAGCATAAAAATGTGATTGGTTGTCAGAAATGATACTTTGCCATGGAATCAACTTCTATGGAGTTCAGAGCGTTACAGAGCAACCGGTGTTTGGAGTAAAGAGTGACCGTGCTAACTGGTGACTCTCAGATGAATGTGTTTAACACTCCCCTTGTGGCTCCCTGGAGCTTTTTCAAAAATGTGTGAAAATGGAAAAAGAATGATTTTTTGTTTGTTTTTGTTTTAATATGGTTTCTTTAGGGGGAAAAGCTGACACAAATATCCTTATGCTGTAAAAATTAATGTAATAAATACTGAATTTCAGAATTGCGCCAAATAGCAGAATTGCGTCACAGCCTGCGACACACAGTGCAGGTGGCTGTTGTTAACAAACGAGGGTGTGTCACGGGCCATGAGAAGGGAAAAAGAGAAGGATTGCTGTTGAGAACAGAGGATTTAAGGAAGAACGGACAGAATCGTTTGCTTCCATTGCAAGTGCTGAAGGACTGCCTGCATGTTT
Source organism: Labroides dimidiatus (assembly GCA_030710495.1). Taxonomy (NCBI): domain Eukaryota; kingdom Metazoa; phylum Chordata; class Actinopteri; order Labriformes; family Labridae; genus Labroides; species Labroides dimidiatus. The sequence continues at coordinate 7,748,576 of CM061166.1, forward strand.
GATTTGCAATGAGAAGTTGTCAAATAACAAGAAGGGCAATTTGGAGCGACATGCTAAATTTGCAGCCGAGCACCCAGTTGGGACTGAGAGAAGAAGTGCAATTGCAGTACCTGTGGAAAAATTAGAGGGCCGCAAAAATAGTTTCAAGAAGTGGATTGCATCTCAAAACTCTACGACTGCTGCAAGTTTTGTTGCAGCCCGGGAGATAATAAAGGGTGGGAAACCATTCACCGATGCTATTCTGCTATTCCACGGTGCTCAACCCAATGATACCTCAGGGCTCCACACTTGTATTTCTATAATTTAATCAATGCAACAAAACATAAAACATTAATATTGTAATGGAAGTTAAACTTGAAGCACCAAATATGGTACAGCCGAGTCATCACGTGGTGCGTCATTCTCTCCAGGATGTGCTGCCGGGAAAAGAAACGTTTAATCATCAATGCTCATTTTGTATTTGTAGCCTACTTAATCATTTTAATAGTAGGCTTATATAGCTTATATACTGACAGCCTATGTTGCCATCATATTAGGCGCATATAAGGCTTTTAATTTTTTGCGGCTCCAGACAGGTTTGGTTTTTGTTTTTTTGGGCCAGTATGGCTCTTTGAACATTTTGGATTGCCAACCCCTGGCTTAGAGTCACCAGTAAGGCCTGACCGATATATCGCATGGCAGATTTAATCGGCTGATTGTTGCCATTTTTAATGCTTTTCTGCATGTTTTCATTTTGTAAAGTTTCTCTATGTTGTAAAGTTAAACAAACACTAAAGGACAAAGTTTTGTAAAACGGTAAAATCTTCTGCCTGTAATTCATATCTTTGTTTTTGTCAGCATTCGGACAAAAATCGGAATCGGCACCGGCCTCAAAAAATCCATAACAGTCGTGCCCTAGTCACCAGTTAACAGGGTCACACTTTACACTGAAACACCAGCGACGTCTGCAGCTGTGTTACTAAATGTGTCTTCTTTATCCAACCTCAGGTTTGAGCACCAATAATCAATATTAACTGCTGATATTCTAAATCCACTTTTTACTTTGCGTGTGATCTGTGCCTGATTTGATTTCTAATCACACAAATCAAATTTCCAAAGAAAACCCCCCAAATTGACAGACTGCTCTGTCTGCTTTTCATCTCAACTTTAGGGAAAACAGCCCCCTTCTGAAAGATTTAGATATCAACGACACTCCTCCCAGTAAAGTAGTAAAATATGCCATCTGTTCCTGCATTACCAACATACAAAAGCAGTGAAGCTTAAGCTGCTAATTTATCCAAAATGTTGGTCTCGCAGCCTGGGATTTAAATCCACAGCCAAATTATTTCTTCCTGCACTGCAGCACTTTCTCAGCTCTTAACGAGCTCCAAGAAAAGAAAAAAGAAATAAATAAAACACATGAAGGATCTCCGAGCTTCGTGATGTCCGCCATGACACCAAGCACTCCAACAGGTGAGGTCAAGGACGCGGTTGTAGCCATGAAGATGACACAGGAAGCTGTTTGCACTGTCAGGCCTGGGACACCTTAAAGGAAACTCATTCAGGTGTATTATTAGTCCTCCTAATGAGACTTTGTGTCGACGCTGCTTTTCTAAGACTTATTTATCTGAACTGGAAAGTAACACTAAATCCAGCAAAGGCTGCACTACAACACACATCAAGCCCCACACAGGCATTGAGTTCACATTGGGACAGAGTGTGTGATGTTCATACAGACTTTAAATCATTTAACCTCGATATGTTGAAAGTGAAAAACTGCATTGAAAATGGACATGACTCTGTAGTGGAACTCACTGCATCATAAAAAAGTTATCACATCCAAAAACCAGCTATTATGAATATTACCTCATTAAGAAATGACCATTTTTCATTCTGCTTACCAGTGCCTAGCTGTTTTACGGTGTTACTGCTGGAAAAACGGGAGTAGTGCTGTAAGATTCAGATCATCGTAACAACTGAGCATGGCCATACGTCAACAAACAGCACACCGAACAGTGGTGTTAACAGGGGGGTGGTCACACCCCTTGTGGACAAATTGTTCAAAAAAACATGCTAAAGTGCCTTCTTGATAGAGGTAAGATCTTAAGCCCGAGCCCAAAATGTCAATTATTACGTTCGGGTCGGGTCAGGTCAGGCCCGGGCTTCTCTCTCGCTAACTATTTTTTTATATATATTTACATATTATGTATACTAAAATGATGTGTGGATATTAAACTAAGGAATACTGCTTGGAAGCCCAAACAAACGCTTAAGTGCCCTCTTCAGAGGCAAAACGTGCCTTCTGGGGAACCAAAATGAGTGCTTAAGTGCCCTCTTGGGAGGCAAGATGCAGGCTAAGGAGCGCTACTGGGAGCCAAAATGTGCCAAAGTTCCCACTTGGTAGCCAAAACACGCGCTAAGGTGCCCTCTTGGGTGCCAAAACATCCTCAAAAGCCCACTGTGGGGTCAAAATGCATGCTAAAGTGCCCTCTTGGGAGCAAAATTGCACCAAAGTGTCTACTTGGGCACCACTATGCGCTAAAGTGTCCACGAGAGAGGCAAAATATGGTCTAAGTGCCCTCTTGGGAGCCAAAACATGCACTCAAGAGCCCTCTTTTGTAGCCAAAATTATGCCAAAGTGTCGTCTTAGGAGTTAATAGCATGCTAATGTGTCTCTTTGGGAGCCAAAATGCGCTCAAGTGTCCACGAAAGGGGCAAAAAATGCTTAAGTTCCTGTTTCAGAGGCAAAAACGCACCCTAAAGTGCCCTCCTGGTAGCCAAAATCCAACTGCACTCTCGACCAACCAGTGAAATAATACTTTACTATGATATTTGAGTATGAAATTTAAAGAAATCTAATCTGAAGGCCATCATTCTGCACATATTACAACAGCATGGCTCAGTAGTAGAAGAGTCCAGGTGCTAAAACTGGCCTTCCTGCCTTTAAAACATTGATAAAGAAACCCCTAAACTCTCACTCTGCTCCCTCTGTCATAACAGAAATGGACAGACTGAAATGTCCTGACATCACGAGTCCCAGCAGGCAGGTTAAAAATACCTCTAAAGATCATCCGCCGAGGTTTCATGCTGCTGTTTGGGCGTTTAAAAGTGATGTCAAAGATAAAATGCCTCGCTCTCTTCCTGGATTTGAAGCTTTCAAAACAAGTTCATCTCCTCTCCCTCCAAGGTTACTGCAGCATCACTGATATGATGCATTTCAGCCCAGGGGGCCGACCGCTGGCTCCAGGCTCGTTGTTAAGAGATACAAGGTATGTTTGGACACACTCCGGTGTGCACTCACCGAGGAGAATCTCCTTCAGGTGTGCAAACACCTTGTGATGTGACACGAATCCACCGCAGAGACTCTGCTGCAGCCAAAGAGCCGCTTGCGTATGAAAAAGCGCAGCGGCTGCTAAATATTAATCTCTCTCTCTTTTTTTTTGTCTTATCACTTCAGCTGCATGCGTGAAACATTTGGCAGGATGCTGGCTGTGCTCTGCGTCGGCCCAGGGGAGGCAGGGAGAGGGAGAAACTTGGAACGCACCTCATCACAGGACCCCCACCAGATGCTGGAGTTGTTCACCCATCGAGCATGAAATTTTGTCTGCGGGGAGGTGATTTATAATTTTGCTCTTACTGCTGGGGGAAAACAGGGAGAGGAACACTGAAAGAGGGGGAGAAGAACATGTCTGTTTTTTTTCATCTGCCAGAAATTCCTCAACGCTTTCCAGACTCTGATTATTTTCGTTCTGTGACGGCGAAAGACTCGGAAGGGAGGGAAAGCAGAGGGCATGAGGAGTGCCTGGCGTTGGGTTTGAGGCCTGGGTTGAGCATGTTCACGAGTCAACAAAATCATTACAAAAGGCGACAAACTAAGGTTGCTTACCAACATCCAGTCAAGAAACGGGACCAAAAAGTAGGGCCCGACCGATTTATCGGCCAGCCAGTTTATTCAACAAATTTTAGCCCTTTTTAAAATAATCATCATCGGCAGGAGTTCTGCCAATTCAGCACCTATGTCCTTGCACAGTTTGTCCTCTAGATGGAGCTCTGACTTCATTCAATCGTCAGTTCCCACTGCTGCCTTCTCAGTAACATACAGGAGTGAGCTACAGCTCGTCAACATTACAGGAGTGGGCTGAGTGAAGCTTGCTGACAGGTAACTTTATAACAAAGCTATGAAATTAACATGTTTCCTACTTCAGTTTCACTCTCTATGCCAAGTGCTATGACGAGCGACGCATGCTTTGTTGTGTCGGCATACTTTTCATTTACGCTGCATTGCTAACGTTGTGCTAACCTAGCTTAAGTTCCTCCCTGTCTGTAAAACTAAAAACACAAATGAACAAACAAAACTCTCTCACAAGAGATTCCTGTTCAACACATTCAACATGTTATACATCTCCTAATGTACCAGAAATGATGAGAGATGTAGAGCTAGCTTGATGCTAATGTATATGGGAAATTGCATTGATATGCTAGTGGTTAGCATACATCTATATAACTTCTGTTGTAAAACGGAATTTTAACTTTCATCACAGAAACATATCACAGTTACTCTTTGCGAACAATACTTAAAACTCAAAATGTCAAAATATTAACAGGAAGATAAAATAAAAGTTCCATGCAGGCTCATGGAAGGTTCCAGACAACTTAAAGCAATGCTATAACCACTTCAATCAATAACATATAGTGAAACAATTCATCCAGGTCACATGATGTGTGTTTTTGTTACTTATTTTAGTTTAACTTTTTTAAGTTGTTCTATCTGAACAATAACCTGCCTTTAATTTGCAGCAACTAGAATTAAAAGACAAGATGTATTTCATAATTCATTTACAGATTTACTCTTTTTTTAAGTTTATATAATTTCCCAGAGGTTTAATGCTTTTCTGCTGGTCTTTATTCTTGAACATTTCTCTCTGTTGAGAATTCATATCTTTGTATTTGTCAGCATTAAGGGACCAAGGAAGAAGTTATTTTATTCATTATATGCTTTTAAAATGAATCAGCCGAATATCGGTTATCAGACTTTTTTTTCTGCCAAATATCAGAATCTGCATCTGCCTCAAAAAAATCCATATCGGTTGAGCCCTAGTGAGACGTTCTCCATAGAGACAAGGACAAAAATGACTTTTAAAGTCCTGTCTGGATTAGAAATGAAGATTAAAGAGCTGTATAATGTTGCTATATTTAAACCTAATGCAGATCACAAAAACAGACCAAAAGAGGCCTAAATGACAAAGCAGCTCCGAAGTACCTTCACGCTTTCTACCTTCACTTCCTCAATAAACTCTCTTTCCAAGGTAAAAAAAAAAAAAAAAAAAAAAGAAAACAGTAAGTTGAAGCAGATTGCAGCTGACACGTATGCTTCACGTCGCGTGTGTCATCCACCTGCCCTCTGGCCCTTCTAATCCACTCCCGTGTCACTCCAAATCACAACTCGCGTCATTCTCCTCGCACTCTTCCCGCCTCTTCCCTTTGAATGAATGGCGGCGCCGCGCCGCTGCCTGGGTGTGACTGACCTTGTAAAAAGCTGAATATAACGACGCAAATGGGGAATTAAGTGTCTTTAACTCCACAGAGGCATCCGTCTCCACTCCTGAAACAATCCAGAGGAGTGCGTTGAGGCTTTGACGTTTGTTTGACACCTTTCGCGCCACTTCCTGGACATAAATCTCAAATGGCAGGAGTGGCTGTGTTGACTTTTCTGCTGGCGTACTCTGACCTACACTCCCCCCCCCACACCAACAACTTTGGTTCCGCTCACTGCCTCGTCAAAAACCTTAAATAGATTTTTCTAACCTTCGCTTATCCCGAGAAGGTTCACTGAGCATGCACGCCGCTATCCCCCCCTTTCTCTACACTTTTATATGCTTACACACATTCACACCTGGGAGCTGCCCGGCGTGGCCACGTTCTTTCACCATTAGCCTCACAGGGATTCCTTTACGAGCTGCTGGGGATTAATTGTCTTGCTCAAGGGCATTGCAATGGGAATTGTGGACGTTGGGGAACATGTTCCTCATTAACTCCCGTGTCCAGATTTCACCAGTCGTTTTGGGAAACTGAACCCATCACCTCTGTAACGTCCTTTCTATTTTTTGTAGCCTGCATGAGAAACTGATGCCCCCAATCTCGTGTTGTATAATTATATCCAGTGGTTCTGCTCTCTCGGCTGCTTTTCAAACGTCTTCGACGTGATCTACTTTCGCAATGCCCCATTTCAGGGCTTCTTCTTCTGAAGACTTCAGAGCAATTCTTTGGAATCTCGTGTCCTCATTTATTTCAAACAACCGCCTGATCAAGGCCTCCCCCAGAAAACAGATTTTGACCCTTTACCGCACCAAAACAACCGACCTATTTCCAACATGCCTTGACCGCCAGTTTCTTGAGTTTTAGAACCCAAAGGTCTTTAAAAAGTCTCCAAAAAAAGTGCAATATAAATAAAAGTACCTACTTCAGGCTACCAGTTGTCACAATGACAGGGTCCATAACTGATTCTGGGAAACTTGAGATTGCAAAGAACACTCCAGCTGTGTCCTCCAAAAATCTTGCCAAAAGAAGTTTCTTTTGGCTGAACTGAAGGACCCTTTTCTTGTCAGTCTTTTCACACACTTGGTTTTGTAATATTAGCTTTGAAGGGGGGCAATTCAGATGTGTCCTCGGTGTGGGCCGTGACTGAATGTTGACTTTTTCCCCATTGAATTTCTCTTCTGACTCTCTCTTTCTAAGAACAGCTTTGGATAAAACCCACGAATTCTCAGACCTAAATGTTCTTTAAATGTCACAAAGTTCACTGGAATGGGCAGTCAGCATTAACCAATCAGAGCTATGTTTACAACATTCAAAGTCTTCACTTAAGATGTTCAAAACATGAGAATTCCCCAGCTGTGCTTGTTTTTCTTGGCAGTCAGGATGCTTTTTATTCGTACAAGACAAAAGGTTAAGTGTCTCTGCAACTTTAAACACTTCAAACTTCACAAGAGGCCCGTGTGTGTCAAGAACGTTTCCAACAACACTTATCTAAATTAAACTAGTCAAAGTGAAAACACAGAGTCCTAACGCAACCAGCTTTCCTTCCATCACAACACATTACACCAACACACTGATTTAAAGTCAGGGTTGGTAATCGGATTTAGGTAGACTTTTTGTTATACTCATTAAATGATCTTTATGTCAATCAATGCGTGATGTGTTCATAAAAAAAATAGAGTGAAAAATATCTGCTGTCTACAGCAGGAGTAAATTTTGGAAAAAGCCAACCAATCCTAGCTATTGGGATCCGATTTATTAAACCAATCAAATCCCGTCCTGTTGTTCTGCCCGCCTCCTGCATGTAATTTTGCCGGCGTGCACTAGCCTTGATTGAATCGTATAACCAAGAGGGATCCAAGTATGCTGTTGAATGGTAGAAAAACTACCTATACCTCAATTACTGCTAACATAGAGCAAACAAAAACGATGTGCTGAGGACCCGTTTGAGTCTGTGGTTTTGAACCAGTCACAATCATATGGTCGCAAATCAGCGGCGCTCATGCATGTGAGTGGGGGCATCGTTTTGAAGGAGCTCCAAGTGTGGAAGGATGGAAGCTAAACAGAGTCCTGAGGAGATGCTACATTCAAATTCATGCTAGTTTTCCATGACTACCAACCCTCCCTTTAATGCTTTAAGAAAAAAAAAAAAAAAAAAATTAAAAAAAAGTTTTTGGATGTGATTTTGAGTCCATGCAGTGACACCCACTATAGAGCAATGTCTGTTTTTAATTCAATGCCACCTGAGGGCCTCTCCATAGGGTATATTTACAAATTCTACTGAAAATTAATTTCAAGCAACGAGCAGTTTTATATCCAGTCATTTGCTGATATTTCACCTTTATTTAACACAGACAGTTAAACAGGTTCCATAATTATTTAGCAAAATGTGCAAATTATGAACTGGAATTTACTTTTTTGTGTTGTCTGATTTCTTCTTTGTGTTCATTATTTTTAGCATTATTTCCTCAAGATAATCATTAAAACATGATAAAGCTGTTTTAAAGACTACTGGAATAGTTAATTTACATAAAATTATTCACTTTCCATGTGAGCAAGAAATTTGTGTCCGCTGTTTCACTCACTGAAAAAAAAACAACCATGACGAAAAAACTATAAACAACAAATGTTTCAAAGTGACCCAAATTGTTTGAGGTCAAGTCATTTTTGGTGGGAACCTTTAAGAGAGATGTGTTTCATTTCCTCTTCATCAATATTTCATCAAAACGATTGTCTGATATCAACATTATGACCAAAATGAGAAGAAAACACTCAGGAATACGAGCTGATGGAGGTCAGGTGGTGACATGTTCAAGGTCTGTAGAAAACCTGTGTTATTCCTCACAAACGTTTGTGCCGTAATTCTTTTAAATGTTGTCTAAACTGTCATATAAATGACGAGGGACATTTCTAGAGAGCAGAGTCCTACATGATAATGTTTAATAACTACAAATTCAGTTTAATATGGAGTTTTGTTGGAAAACTAGTCATCCTCACTGAGAGTATCCAACACAATATCCACGAACAGAAAAACCACTAAACCCTGGATTAATAGACTGATAATAGAATGTTTATTTTGATTTAAATAATGAAGAATTTATTCAAGCTTAAGCTTGCTTATTAATGAATTTAGTACATTCTAGGTCAGGGGTGGGCAATTAATTTTTATAAGGGGCCAAATGAGAAAACTGAATTGTGTAAGAGAGCCAAAACAGCAATAGCATGAACTTAATTCTGCTCAAAATTAACTTTTCCCATTGGAAAATGCTCTTACTTACATTTTGATTAGCTGCTATTAATAAGCAGAAGGATAAGGATATTCTAAGGATGTGAAATTGTGCAGGTCAAATAGGAAAATACAAGAACAGAAGAAATAAACCGTAAAAATAAAAACATCAGAGTTCATTTTATGTTTAGCTTGTAAGTGTCCGCAAACACTGGAAACCTTTATAACGACGTTATACAAAAAACAACAAAAATAACTTGAATGTTTTTCACTTGATTTTTAACTCTTCAATAAGAGAAATCTAGTTTTCTTGGACTTGATAAGCGTACGGTTCACGTGCAGGGCTCATGCTTACAGGCGCATCCGTACAGAAATAATGCAAACATCACCCTTCTCAAAATAAAGTAACACAGTTGTATTGCATGCACAGGATACATTTTTTTCTCATTCATGTTCTAATTTATGATTTACGTCGCATAGGCCACACATTAATGCCCAAAGGGCCAGATGTGGCCTGCGGGACATAATTTGCGCAGGTCTGTTCTAGGTATATATTATGCAAACAAATGTAATTTTAAGCAAAAAAAAAAAAAAATCTTTTTTTTTTTTTTTTTTTTGCGCTATTTACTGTATCAAAAATGTACATGTTAGATGTTTCTTTAAATGTGTTGTTGTCTTTCTTGTTGTTGTATTTCTTTTGGTTCTGTTTATGACATTTCTACCATTTTTAACCAATTAAAGAATCAGTCCCATTAAACTATCCAATGGTGTAACCACAAATAATTCATCTTACTGGCCATCAGTGTATTCTCTCTATTCTATATTTAAAACATCATTTTTTACAGTGTAGTAAACATTGGCTACACTAACTGACAGTATCAGTCACACGTCTTTACTCACCCCTAATTTTAGCTTTACTCACATATTAATGTTACGCACTGTAGATGATGGAATCCCTAAGGTTATGCAAATTAATGCTGGAATTGTTGTGCTATTTGCTCACGCGGTTGTTGACAGAGTGGGGGACCTCTTTCTAACATTACTCCTAGCATAAATAAAGCATTACAAATGATCAAATTCTGCTTTGATGAATGTTTTACCCGCTGTTTCATCTCCTGCAGAATCGGGGATGTAGGTAGCGTTTTGTGCAGAAGCTAAAAGAACAAGAAAAGTATAATTATTTCCAGCCGCAGGGATATAATTTAAGCAGAATACTGGAGAAAGTGAGCAAAGATGAATGATTAGTGAACTGGTATTAATATAGACCCAAAGCTGCCAAGCACAGTTTCTCATTTTCGTCTGAGTTTTTGCTCTAATTTGTACCTAATTGGTTCTTCCTGTGGAATTTTAACAGATATTTCATTTGAGCCTCGAAACCCAAGTCCTCACACCGTCCACGTCCACGCATTGATTGAGACAGCCTCGCGCCGCTTCCCTGGACAGATCAGTGAAAAGAGTGGGCCCCTCCGCTCCTGACCGATGTGATCCCGTCGAACAGTAATGATGACAAAAGTATCCGTGAGACGGAGTGCCCACGCAGACACAAACTGAAGAATCTTGACGGTTCTTTCATCTTGTGTGGAGGTCAGTGGGAGCCCGGTGAGATGCACAATTTATAGTCCAAACACTGACTTGTAAATAATGGGCAGAAATGGTAAACAGCGGGATGTCATCTCAGGCAAAAAAAAAAAAAAAATGATGAGATGAGGCTGCAAAACATTGCTGCAGAAACGGTCGGCTTTATGAGTCGGAAGAAAAGATTTATCGCGCCTCATCTTATCTGGGAAATGATAAAGAAACTCGCTTTACATTGATAACAAAGAAAACACAGCGACTCTGGGCTGTGTGCTGAATGATGGATTATTTTGGGATTTATCTTTCAATATGAAAACACTTAAATCCAATGAGAGCTATCTGCATTCAGCTGGATGTCCGGTCTGAGTCAGACTAATGGGTCTATTTTTACATCACGTATACGCACTGGCTGTGTTAAGGTCTGATTAACAGCAGGTTAGCTGCAGGTACCTCTGGATTTATTAGACACCTGCAGAGGCCTCGCTGCAGCCGAAAGCAGTGGCGCTTTTCCCCCCATTAAGAGAGGCGAAGTGTGCCTTTAAACCTGAAAACAACACTACAACGCTCATTCAGAAAGAGAGGAGGTTAACACTGCATGCATTTGCAAAATCCTCTCTATACGCCTCCTCCTCTTCATTCTATCCTCCTATTCTTCTCCTGTGTCCTTGTCTCTTCCTCATTCCTTTGTTTGAGCTCCTTCGTCTCTGCCATGTTGCTTACACGTGTAACCATAACGTCCTTTATGTATAAGGACTCGTCGTATAAATACCACCACTTCTTACACGCTTTGCAGCTCACACTCTTTGTTTTTTCTCCTCATTATATTTCAAAAGACTTTGGATTATCTGTTACGGAAGTATGCACATCCTGATTTCTTGGCAATTTCTCTCTAATTACGTAAGACGGGGAGGGTGGTGGTGGTGGAGGTGGTGGAGGGGTGCGGAAAAAGACAGATGGGTCATTGTAGTGGTTCTACGGATGCCGGGAATCGTTTCCCAGATGATTCCAACATCACAAAAAAAAAAAATGTAAAAATTAAAAAGTGCATCATCTGGACCGCATTAGGAGCCTGTCTCATTATTTTGAGAATTAAAAAAACATCAGAAAACGAGTATTTGGAGCAAAATCCAACACTGGAGTTTTTTTTGGAGAGTACACAGATTTTTAATGATGGTAACAAGCAGATTAGACTCGCAAATGTAGAGTTTCTGCATTTCCCAACGACTTTTTTTTTTCCTTTTCTTTGGATGAGTATTTGTCTAACGAATGGCAGAAGAATAAACAGAAGAAGATGAAGCAAGCATTGGCAGCTTTTAAATCTGGGGTGCAGCCTCAATCAGTGTTTTGAGGATGCAAACAAATCCCCGACAAGAACACGAAGGAAGAAAGAAGGAGCTGAAGTCGGTTATGCAAAAAGGGCGGATTGTCCCCCAAGTCATGCTTCCGCACGTCGTTTATCCTGGGACAGAGTCAGCGGGTGGCTGACATCTGCAGGAGGACAGGGAGTGGCAGGGGGCAGCACCTCTCAACAGGTGCACCCGATTAGCATGAAAGCAGCCCGTCAAAAAAATAAGGAAAGTGAGACTAAAGAGAGGGCAAGTACGTCAAGGAACGGATCAGCTCATGTTTATGTATGCGGGTGTTAAGAAAGTCTTAGTTTGACCGGTTCCCAAAGACGCCGAAGAGTGGAAAAAGGTGACACTGGAGCAACTTTTTACAGGCTTTGAAGAGACAATACACCAAAGGACGGCATGCACATGTTAATACATCTTCATACATCAGGTGGAAGCACGCTGCAACTCAGGATCAGCTCCTTGATTTACAGATCAGGGAAGCTTATTCTTGACTCCTGCATTGTTAGTAAAACACGCACCCGCTGTGACTAATCTGCAGGATGAGGGAGTAGATTTCAGGAAATAGCTGTTTCAGGCAGTTCAAAGGCAATTTCCCGGCATTGCTAAGTGTTGATATTTCAGCGGCGGTTGTTTGAATGTCACTGCTGGAAGTGGAGAGCGCTTGGTTTGCAAACAAAATATCAAGTGATGAATTATCTCATGGTGGATGTGGCCTTTTGGGGGAGTTAACACCTTAACAATGAGGAGTTTGTTTGTTTTTTCCAGTGGAAGAATCAGACTCAAAGCCAGAGGGATTGGTCGAGCCATAAATACAGCCAAGGTCTGATAAATTTTTAAAGAGTCAACTCCACAGTATCAGTAATCATTGTCGGCCTTTAACCTTGAACTTCGAGTTCCCCAGATCCCCAGAGAAGAGAGGGGCAATCAACACGGCTCTGGCTTCAGGGAAGAAGTAAAGGATCTCCAATGGAACGCCTCTACCAGCAGATTACTGGTTGAGCAAATCTGCAAACAATGATGGGACGAAATCCAAAGTTTAGATTGTGCCAAGCTCATGTGGAGATATCCAGAAACACTGGAAGGAATGGTTGCTGCCAAAGAGGCTTAAGATTCACACATTTAAGACGCTGACCAAGTCTTAGATTTACAGTCATGGAAAGAAATCACCCTTGTTCTTCTGTTTCTTGTTCATTTTAATGCCTGGTTCTACTAAGGTACATAACCTGAAGAACACGATGAACACGATAAACCATGCAGCTGATTACACAATACTTTGTCCTGTTTGACATGCTGTAAGATCAAGTGTATTTCTCAGGTCAGCTCTCATATAATACTGTGGCTCAGTGGTAGAGTTGTCGTCTCTCAATCGTAAGGTCGAGGATTCGATTCCCAGCTCCTGCAGTCACATGCCGAAGTGTCCTTGAGCAAGACACGGAACCCCCAATTGCTCCAACTCAGTTGATGGTCTACAATAGATCTTTCAACCATCAGTGTGTGAATGTGGTGTGGATGGGTGAATGAAACTAGCAGTGTAAAGCGCTTTGAGTGGTCAGAACGACTAGAAAAGCGCTATATAAGTACTGGTCCATTTACCATTTGGTCCATTTGGTCCATAATACCTAAGACAAAAGAATCACGTGAAGCCACAAAGGTAGGCATCTTGGCACTTGGCTAGAAATTGGTAAAATTGAGAGACAGGCAGCCAAAGAACTGAAGATCCCCAAGACAGCCGTTCATTACACCAAGGAGAAGCAAGCCAAACGTAGTGCAACCGAAGTGCTCGCTGGTCGAAGCAGGAAACGTCTTTCTACACCACGAGATGCCAAGTCGAACCAGGTCTGGGCACAGAAGAAGTCCTTCATCAGCGAGAGGCAGAGGGTGGTCTGGTTACTCTTTGCGAAGGATCACATGGATCAGACTGTTGATCATTGAGATTTCATTTAGAGATTTTTAGCATTTTCCTCCCTGTGACAGTACGAGTAGTTGTGCGAATTCATGTTTCTGCAGTTATCCCATGTGTGACCATTATTATTAAGAAGCAGATGTAATCAAGTACTAATTCTTGTGTGGATCATGTGATTAAAATGAAAAGAAAGAATGGAGTGCCTCAAAGCACTGTGTTCGGCTGTTCAATGCCACCGCTATTGATGTAAAAACTGACGCGATTTGGGTCATAGTCAAGAAACCCATGGATATGAGCTCTAAATTTAAACTGTTATGAGCTATTTTTGTTATTACCAATCAACCAATCAAACGTTATTTACAACCATACACAACCATACAGCCCCCCCACCCCACCTACACCCTAAAATACACGCACTGGAGCTGTCTGTACCAGGGGCAAGGAGTCAGCCACAGCCACAGGACCCTGACACAGGGCCCAGAGGAGAGATGTAGCTGAGACCCATCTCCACCAGGAACCCATGTGACAGGCCCCTGCAACCACACCCCTGGTGCAGAAGGCTCCCCTAGAGGAAACACTGGAGATCCTAAAGATTGATAAAAGGTAAAAACAAAGAAAAACTTATATATAAGATGCATCCTATAAAGTAATGTATGAATAAAACTGAAATAAGAAGCCTAATCTACTAGAATAAAAGCTAAGCTAAAAAGGTGGGTCTTGAGCCTGCTCTTAAAAACATGAAGATGGGGGCCATAACAGTGGAAAGACACCTCCTCATGAGTGCGTGGTACCAGGTATTAAAATAAACAAGAAACTGAAGAAAACAAGGGTGGCCTAACGTGAAAACAGAAGTCAAAGAACCAAATGTAAAAGGTCTCACTCCTGAGATATTTCTCCAAACACACTGTATAAGTGATCTCAGCAGAAAGAGTGCTTCATTTCCCACTGTTGCATGTAATCACTGTACATGATAAGGTCAGGCTCCACACTCTGCGTTGCATTAGCTTCCACTCTCTGCAACAGAGACATTATATGTGCGCATCCACTTCAATGATTCACTCCCGTGAGCAGATAATCAGGCGCAGTAACAGCGCATCACGCCAGCACAGATACAAGGTTAACCTTATCCTCTGAAGATGGAAACAGAACAGAGGACTCCTCAGTCTTTGGTCCGGCGCCTCTGCAGTGCACAACTGCAACTGTATTTATGTTTATGCGGCGGATAATTAACTATTGATCTGAGCTTTTGAAGTCCTCGTTGTCTGATGAGGAGTGAGGATGCGCGCTGATAATCTGCTACATTTTTGGCCTGTGATGTTAAGGGCAGATCCCTCCACAGAGCTCTAAAGGCCGATCGATTACTTTGGCGGTTTCTGAGCATCCACCAGGATTCCTCTGACCGTACTTGACCTCAAAGAACAGCTTGGCTTGCTTCACATTCGCACCACCACCGCCCAGTGTTCCTTCACTGTGCAATTTTAATACAGCTCAAATGAGTTGACTAAGTGTAAAGTTTTCCCTCGGCGTGAGTCGGTGATGGACGGCCCTTATTTCGCCTTGACGTTGCAACACGCTGGAGACATCAGCTTTTAAAAGTCAATACCACAGAGACAGATTGGCAATTTTAGAAAGTGAGAGGACTCTAGGATGACAATGTAAGCATCACATGAATGAAAATGAAGTTAATTGGCTGCTCGGCTTTCTGACTGACACAATCAACATTGAACTACTTTGAGATCAACCCAAAAGGTGCTTGAGTTTTAACTTTTAAACCAATTCACCTCCGTCAAAGAGCAGTGCAAGCATTACAATGAAGTGTTTGGTTGCTCGATAATACTCAAACGAAAGCAGTACAGTGGTGGATCCATCTAGCTGGCAACCCTCCAGGCAAGGCAAAACTAAATGTGTCTGAAAGCAAATGGAAACTTTTCAGCCTTTTCATCCAGATTTTGTTTTTGTCAGCCGCTCTGATCTTTTGTTCCAGTCTGCCTGGAGCACAGGGCGGACAGGATGTTCTTCTTGTCTCAGATCCTCTTTGTTTATACAGTTTGTGCCACTAAAAATCAATCAGTGTTTTTTTACCGTTTTCCAGTTCTCTGAGAAGCACTTGGAAACACATGATCCCTGTTTTCTTGAAATAGTGCCGGTCATCTCTGGCATTTTGGTGCCGACTGTGATGAACTTGCTTTTTTTTTAGGCCTTTTTGGCACCGTTCCTTTGGCTTAATGCAGGGGGATAGTGTTTAGCCTGTAAGCACAACCCGTCACCCTGAAAGAATAAATAGATTTTAAAGTGAGCATGACAGAAAAGCACAGCCGGCAGAAAGCAAAAACAAACTGGAATGGGCTTCGAGGGATTAGGCTACTGTGGCTGATACAGTGAGAGGAGCAGAGAGTGTATTTACTTGATGATCTTTAGTGTTCTATAGCTTTCTCTTCAGTTATTGGCGGTTTTTATGATTGAGATATTCCAAATGTCTTTAAAGATGTCCTTGACATCCAGCCCATGAAGGTTGGGTCCTTCTTTGATGGATTACCAGCGGTTCAAAAATGCTGTTCTGAGGGTGGTAATTCATAACAACCCCAATTCCAATGCAGTTGAGATATTGGGTAAAACGTAAATAAAAACAGAATACAATAATTTGAAAATCCTGTTTAACCTATATTCAACTGAATACACTACAAAGACAAATAAAGTTTATCAGTTTGAACAATAAATATCTTATCTATTTGGGAAAGCTGAGACAGGGTCAATAACAGACTGGGAAAGTTGAGGAATGCTCCAAAAACACCTGTTTGGAACATTCCACAGGTGAACAGGTTCATTAAAAACAGGTGAGTGTCATGATTGGGTATAAAAGGAGCATCCCTGAAAGGCTCAGTCGTTCACAAGCAAGGATGGGGCGAGGTTCACCACTTTGTGAACAACTGCGTGAGCATATAGTCCAACAGTTTCAGAACAATGTTTCTCAACGTACAATGTCAAAGAATTGATGGATTTGATCATCTACAGTCCATAATATCATCAAAAGATTCAGAGAATCTGGAGAAATCTCTGCACGTAAGCAGCAAGGCTGAAAACCAACATTGAATGCCCGTGACCTTTGACCCCTCAGGCAGCACTGCATTAAAAACCAACATCATTGTGTAAAGGATATTACCACGTGGGCTCAGGAAGACTTCAGAAAACCATTGTCAGTTAACACAGTTCATCACTACATCTACAAGTGACAGTTCAAACTCTACCATGCAAAGACAAAGACATATATCAACAACACCCAGAAACACCGCCGGCTTCTCTGGACCCGAGCTCATCTGAGATGGACTGACACAAAGTGGAAAAGTCTGCTGTGGTCTGATGAGTCCACATTTCAAACTGTTTTTGGAAATCATGGACGTGGTGTCCTCCAGGCCAAAGAGGAAAAGGACAATCTGGATTGTTCTCAGGTCAAAGTCTCAAAGCCAGCATCTGTGATGGTATGGGGGTGTGTTAGTGCCCATGGCATGGCTAACTTGACCATCTGTGAAGGCTCCATTAATGCTGAAAGGTACATACAGGTTTTGGAGCAACATATGCTGCCATCCAAGCCACGTCTTTTTCAGGGACGTCCCTGCTTATTTCAGCAAGACAATGACAAGACACATTCTGCACCTGTTACAACAGCGTGGCTTCATAGTAAAAGAGCGCAGGTACTAGACTGGCCTGCCTGCAGTCCAGACCTGTCTCCCATTGAAAATGTATGGAGCATTATGAAGCACAAAATATGACAACAGACACTCTGGACTGTTAAACAATTGAAGTTGTTTATCAATCAAGAATGGTGAAGAATTCCATCTCCAAAGCTTCAACAATTAGTGTTGTTAAACAGAAAGGTGATGGAACACAGCGGGAAACTATAAAGTTTTTCCAGTTTGAACAATAAATATCTTGTCTTAACAGGATTTGCAACACAGTTTTAGATAAAGTTTTAACTTCACTGGAATTGAAGTTCAATAAATGTGGTAAAAAGATGCCATGGTCTTCAAAATGCATATTTCTTTACTGCAAACAAGAGAACTCCTTTTATTGTTGGTCCAAACACTATCCTTGCAACTATTTGCAACTGAATTTATTCTCAAGGCTCTTCTTTGTCTGTTTTAAGAATTTCAGTATTCTCCATTAGTCTTTAACATTAAAAAGAAAAAAATCCCTGAATCAGGATTAACCCCCCCCCCCCATAGAAAGTGCTAAAGATGGGAGACCTACGCAGCGTGTGCACAAAGAGCTCGATAAGCCCATAAAAGCACCCTCAAGCACCCGTTCATACCAGACTTCCTTGGAAATGGGTCAAGTTGTAGCATTATTCATAAAGACATGCTTAGAGAAAATTCATTGTGCTGAGAAATGTATCACAGCAGGGTAAACATAACACTGATACTAACTAACAACCATTACTGCAGCTCTGAAAGTATTAGACAATTGGGCTATTGGAAAGAAATCTCCTTTTCTGCTGAGAACAGCGTGTTAGCGGTGTGCGAGGAGGGAAAAGTGCAGGCTATTTTTAAGGTAGGCTCGCTCAGTCGAGGGCAGCCTGGTGGTTTGTGGGGGTTTGTGTCTCCATTTGGGCCCAAAGTGGCCAAATAATGGTACAGTTTTGGGTCTAATGAGCAGATCTAGCGCAACATGAGCGAGCATTTCTGTCCACAGGCCGACGTTATTGGTCTTCCTCATGCTTGCACTGTGAAATGTTGCCTTTTGAAATCCAGCTAAAAAAGCACACATGCAGCGCCAGAGACGCACATTCCAAGAGCCAGCTCCTGTGTAGAAAATGCAGCTGCTTTCACTGCAAGCCGGCAGCTTTTGTCGAGGGAAAAATTGGCCTGAGTTGGAATGTTTAATGGAACACAGGCTATTCAGACTCATCCACCTCTGAAGACCGAGGATCTATACATGATAGCTGCTATTGTTAAGCAGCCAAGGCTGGGAATTACTGCATCTTAGCCAAGGCCCTCGATCTTATCTCAAAGTTGATGAAACACGGCATCTATTATCATTCTTCATCACTCCTTCGTAACTTAAATTTGTCCAAAAATCACAACCTGTAGCGCCTTTTATGTTTGCCTGAGTTTGTAGCTAAACACACAGACTGCACAGTAGCAGCAACTCCAATTAGCCGGGCTGCTTTCAAGATATTGTTTGATCCATATTCAGCTTGGCAACACTCCCTCGGGTGATCATGAACATGACTGGCAGGCCTCGAAAACTGACCCAGCCAAGACCCCTTGAGAGGAGGGCAGCTTTCTCTAGAGCTTCAAGGGAGCGTGTTTGCAAATGATCTTCATCATAACCAAATGAGGCCGGCGTTTGGAGTCATACCCTGACACAGCTGATGGACTTCTGAGATGAGTGATTTCCAAAACACGCAGATAAAAATGTTACAGCTTTTGCAATGCTACAGAATTTGCTGGAAGTCTTGTGGTTCCCATGCAGGGGCAAAAACAAAGAACCCGTTTTGGCCTCCAAAGAGGCAGGTTTATTGTTTTAACAAGCTGAGAGGGCGGTTAAGCACATTAGCATAAGTTTTAGCTCCCAAGAGGCCACTAGCTTGCATTTTGGAGCCCTACTAGCGTGTGTTTTGATTCCCAAGAGAGCACTTATGCGCATTTTGGCTCCAAAGAGCGTACATTAGCATGTGTTAGCTCCAAAAAAGTCATATCGGCGCACATTTTGACTCCCAAACAGGCACTTTAATGCACATTTTGACTCCCAGTAGAACAGTTTAGCGCACGTTTTGACTTTGATTGTGAAACTTAAATGCGTTTTTGGCTACCAATAGGTAGCGCAAATTTTGACTCCTAGTAGAAAACTTAAGTGCTCCCAACAGGACACTAGTATGACTTTGGCTCCAAAGAGGGCACGTATGATAATGTTTTGGCTCCAAAGAGTGTATTTTAGCATGTGTTAGCTTAAAAAAAGGCATTTCAGCACAGATTTTGACTTTCAGTAAGACAATTTAGCGCACATTTTGACTCTGATTGTGAAACTTAAATGCGTTTTTGGCTACCAAGAATGCACTTTAGTGCACATTTTGACTCCTAGTAGAGCACTTTGCCTGGTTTTAGCCTTTAAGAGGATACTAGCATGTGTCTTGTCTCCCACGAGGGCACTTTAGCGCACATTTTGACTCCCAGTAGGAAACTTAAGTGCACATTTTGCTCCCAACAGGGCAGTAGTATGACTTTGGCTCCCAAGAGGGCACTTATGATAATGTTTTGGCTCCAAAGGGAGTATTTTAGCATGTGTTAGCTTAAAAAAAAAGGCATTTCAGCGCAGATTTTGACTCCCAGTGGGAAACTTAAGTATGTATTTTGCTCCCAAGAGGGAACTTTTTTTTTCTTTTAACTGGGCCATGATGGGGGGGCACCATCCTCCCTGTGCATACTACTTCCTGGTTCCGACTTAAAAGCAGCTTTCATCAGTAATTACCAGAAATGACCCCAAAACTGCTTGATATTACGGGAGTAATCTGACAGATGTTGACTGCTGAGAGCCATCAGGTGCTCAAGCTCAGGAACCATTAACAAAATGAACCCAGGTTCAGTTCTTAATGACATCAAAGAGCTGGAACATGCCCATCACACATTTATAACTTCACAAGGACAGGAAATATGAAGATATGACTTTGTTGACAAAGAGCCGCTACTAATTGGGTGTCACATTTTATAATAACCAGTGCAGACTGTCCTCCTTCCAGTGCATGCTGGGATACAATTCGGCCCGCCACGACCTCAGAGAGATTAAGCCAGAAAGGAAAAAGAGATGAAAGAAAACAGATGCACATCAGCCATCCGACTGTCTCATTGATGTGCGGAAAAGCCGATACGGAATCAGTGCAACGAGCATTCAAAGGTGAGCCCTGACCTGACTGAGGAGTTCTGACAAGTGAGCTCCTCTTTCCTCTTTGATGAGGATAAACAAGTCATCCAGCAAAGTTTATGCATGTTTATGGCTGAGGAGCTGAGGGTGTGAAGGGAAAGCCGAGAAGAGGCAGAAAAACAGATTTTTTTTTTTTTTTTTTTTTTTTCCGAGTTCATCCCAATTAAATAAATGAATCATCGCGGAGCAGAAGCTGAGTAGATCAGAACACGACTGCCAACGGGTCTCCCACTGCTGCAGCCAGCGGGCCTCGGCCACCCTCGGAGATTAATCAAATTCATGGAATGTTTGATTTGCATTTCATTAAAGATTTGGGTGGAAAATGAATAGGGAGGCACTTTTTTTTTTTTTTTTTTTTTTCGGGGGACAGGCTTCGCAGATTTTCAGATCCCTTCTTAATTTGTGTTGTCTCCGCTTTGCGTGTCACTCAAACCCCCCCTCCCTTTTTTTTTTTTTCATCTCTGCCGACTTGGCTGTTGCCGTTCTCTCTGGTTCATCTCTTGGGAAATGGGAAGGGAATCGGCAGAATCTGATGTTTTTCTGGCCCTGGCTTCTCCATTTTTTTTGTTTGTTTGTTTTTTTTTTTTTTTTTTTTTTGTGGGCCTCCTGTTTTACTCTGCTTGTGTTCTACCTACTTTGTAGAAACTGGCACATTTCAAAAGCTGCGCTGTGTGTTTTAATCTCAGCCCAGCCTCAAATGTCGACCCGATGATGGAAAATAAATTCAAATGTTGGATGAAACACTCCCAGCATGCCATGCTCTGTATTGTACTAGATTCTATGCATGCACAAAAAACTACAAGCAGCGCATTTTTACATCTATTTGTCTGGGCGTGTATCTCCATCACCACCACCATCACTACCATGTGCTTTTTATCAGCTGCACACATGCATTGTCCCTTATCCCTCAACAGCTGCCAGTTGTGCTGGGCGCTGTGTGCACAGATGGGAAGGATGTGGATCTCTTTTACTGTCCAAATGCAGCCCAAGTTTCGGTGGCTGTGCAAACTCTGGAACATCTGGGTCACATCAAATTTGTGACATCTGTGTCCTCTTGGATGGGTGCCCTAGATATCTAAAACTGTCACTTCCAGGGAAATACACGCTCTTCGAAGGGGGGGCGGGGGTTGAATCCTACTGGTACAGTTACACACTCTGTTAACACTCTGTCTACCAGAATTCTGCAAATACTATAATTATCATAGCAGTCAAAATGACTGCTATGATAATTCTAGTATTGGGGCAGGGGTCAGTATGTGACAGTAAAAGTGTGGCGATCACAGGGGTGTCTAAACGTTAACATTGAATGTTTTCCAGAAAGACACACATAACCAGATATTAATAACCCTCTCTGGGATCTTCACAGAAAAAAGTCAGGAAATAAATAATGACACTATTAATGAAATAAATAACACTGACAGGGGCACAGACTGCAGAAGGGTGGAATAGAATGTCAGGTTCTATGTAGGGCTGGGTATCAATCAAATTTTTTTGATTCCTGTAGCGATACTGATACCTTCACTTTGATACCAGTTGCTGAACAATACTTTTTTTTAATACCAATTTTTATACTAGTTCTAACAAAAATAACATTTCATTACATTCTGTGGTAAAAAAAAATCTTGAGTTTAATTTTTCATCCACATCTAATTTTCTACTCTTAGCAGTTTTCTTACATAAAAAACAAAACAAAACAAATGTTTGCCAGTGCAAAATAACAGGTGCAAACAAGTGACAGGTCTGTTTATACTGAGTACACTGTAAATGTGTTAATAACTATTAATGAACTTTCTTCTGTCGATTCTTGTCATTTTTTTATGTTAAAATAAAAACCCTCCTCATATTCCGGGCTTTTAACCGGCAAAGGTGACCGAAAAGAAACAAACATAAACAAAAAAACAAACAAACATGTATGCAGTAGTCTGCTCTGGCTGCAGCTTGGAGGGTCTGCTGTGAGTCTGTGTTTGGAGAGGGGAGGGGCTTAGTGCCATGGGGTTGAAGATCAAAACATGCTTTCACTCTGTCACAAACTACAGAAAAGTCGCTGGATTTGTCGCTTTTTAGAAGAAGAAAAAAACAAGTCGTAGAGGAATTTAAAAGTCACTAATTTGGCAACGCCGTCCTGCATACCATGATTTCATGTAACATTACAGCCAATCACCAGCCGCATTATCAGATCATGATCACGTGATTAACCCTTGGGGCACCGAAACTTGGCACCGAAAAACAAAATCATAACACGTCTCTGGTATTGTTCAGGGGGCCGGGCCAAATGTGGAGGTGGCTGTAGCCAGCCCGCAGGCCGTAGTTTGGGGACCCCTGCATTAGAAGATATTAAGAAGATCTCTTATGTGTTTTGGAATTTTAATGATAAAACAATTTCAGAATAAAATATACTCAGATTTAGGAAAAGTCAAGGTTCTATTGGTACATAGCTTTTATAAACGATTGTTTTCATGATCAATTGAATATTCTCTTGATTTATCGTGTCGCTGTTTGGTCCATAAAATGTGAAAAGGTGAAAAATGTTCACATTTATGAAGCTGAAATCAAAGATTTGGGGTTTTTCTTAAATCAATTAATCAATTATCAATCTCAAGACGGTATTTCACAAAGCAGACACAATGCACAAGCTGCAAAACATGACGCAGTACTGCAAAATCATCCCCCCTCAAAAGCATTAATTGTTCCTGAGCTGAATCCATGAACATCGCTTGCAAAGCCATCCGCTTTCCAGTTTCACATTTGGGAGAGTTTCAGCATTCTTCCCCTGCCAGGCAGCATTAGTTCAAGCGCTCTCTGATCAAACAGTTAAAGATTATTTTCATCCCAGGCCTCCGACGGAGCTCCCAGTCTTGCTCCTCCATCTGCATAAACAACCATGAGTGGCAGGTCCGGATTTGAAGCGCTGATCAAGATTATATCACATCAGGTGTATTGGTAATCAATTTCAATGAACCCGTGCTGTGTTGCACTCCCATTTACACACAGGGGATCGATATTATAGAGCTGCTTATTCACCTACAGCAATGACATGTCTAGAGGTTGACTCCAGGGTGCAACACTTCCCTCGTGACACAACTCTGAATGAAATGCACCAAAAAAAAAAACATCCTCTTTGTTTCAAGAAAGCATCATCTGTTTCCGGCTGGAAATCATTTAACTCGTGAGATTTAGAGCTCAGCACTGTTGGATGAGTACAGCCGTCAGCTTTGGTCGGCACAGACAGAAACATGCAACACGATCGGCGGTGCCAGCAGGAACGTTTTGGCACCGGTATCGTGTTTGCTTGCACACTTGAGGAAATCATCCAGATAAAACCGAGAGTTTTGTTTTAATAATAGCCGAGGCTCAACACCAAACTAGCATCTTCCTGCGCCAGTGAGGCACCACATGAGGAATGAGGAGAAGAAAAGTGTCTAACTTCTCTTTATATCCACTCAAGATGTGATTCAAGGTAAAAGCCATTATTGATTTTTCTTCTTTTCAAAGCTAGCAATTAAAAAAGCAGATAAGAAGCTGAACTTTGGTGGTTTTGTGCAGCCATCATTTCTTTATAAGTACAGTTCTTGGTCTGTATGGAGACCCTGACCGCTCGAAGGAAAACAATATTCAATCGATATGCACTGGCTGAGTTTTTCATGCTTTCCTTACAGTAATTTCCAATACCCAGAATCCTCAGCAGTCGTACATACCCATCGCCCTCTTCCTCCGCTACTCAAAATCTGCAGCAAACACTCGAAGCCACTACACCGAGCTTTCCCCCTCTCTAGTTAACTAGCACAGCCCCTCGCCGTGCAATTATGCAACACTGGAGGTTAGGAGTTCACAAAGTCATTAAATGCTTTTCTAATTATTATTGATTGAGAGGCCAAAGGATCAATGCAAATCGGGCACGTTGGAGAGGCCAGGGCAGGGCTGAGGGCGGCTGCATTGGAACCAGAATCTGCTCCAAAACTGACTGATGACGGTTCAAAATGTGGAATTAATCCACTCTATAAACTTTAAGTAGAAGAAATATGATTCAAATAGATTAAATTAAAGACAGGACTATTGGATTTGATTAACTGAAGATACTCCTGATTAATAAAACAGCTTCCAGTCAATGGGCCTCATTCTTCTGCATCAAAGGAGTCCATCAGATAATCAGAAGGCAAGTTAGTCAGGAAATGACTAAGGGGCATGAATATCAACTAAATCCAAACTAATTTTCTGACTGATGGGCCTCCTGACTAACAGGCCTTTGGACATACAGGCCTTCTGACTAATGGGCTACTCAACTTATGGGCCTTCTGATTTTCTGACTTACAGGCCTTGTGATTTTCTGGCTAAAAGGCCCCATGACTCATGGGCCTTTTGATCAACAAGTCTTCTGATTTTCTGGCTAACGGGCCTTGTGACTAATGGGCATTTTGGCAAACAGGCCTTGTGATTTTCTGGTTAATGGACCTTGTGACTAATGGGCATTTTGGCCAACAGGTCTTCTGATTTTCTGGCTAATGGGCCTTGTGACCAATGGGCATTTTGGCTAAAAGGCCCTCTGATTTTCTGGTTAATGGACCTTTTGACTATTGGGCATTTTGGCTAACAGGTCTTCTGAATTTTCTGGTTAATCGGCCTTTTCACTAAAGGGTCTTCAAATTATAGACTAACAGGCCTTCTGACAGTAAGACCGACCCCTCAACGGAACACCATCTCAACACTGTGCTCTGTTTTTGTCTTTCCCCCCTCACACTTTTATATTCCGCTCACTTTCAGGCCCGGTGATGTAATCCCGTCAAGATTTTGCCAGTGTGCAGCATCTTTTCTCTCCATTGGTCTCAATCTGTCAATCCATCAGACGCATTGTTTGTGCCAAAGAACAAACAAAGAACATGTAGGCGCCTCCATTTTTTTTTTCTGACCCGTCACTCTGCGTGTTCCCAAACACTTCCTTTACCCCACTTTTCCCTCCTTTTCTGTACATTTACAGTTACTGGAGCGTATCTGCCCATCACAAAGAGGTGATGAAAACTCATTAGCGCAGGTGAAATTGATTTGAACAACAAACGGTGAGCACATGTGCGGCGTGTGACGATTTCTTTTGAACTTTTCATCTCTCTGCGGGCCGTCTGTGCGTTATTTGTGTATGTTTGTGCTCCCAGACACTTGATGAAAAGCTAAACAGCTTATTAAACCATCATGATAAGATCGTGTTTTCTTGTTTAAATGCTAATTCATGTGGGCTTGTGGTCTCGCTTTGTCTCGGGGTTCTTTGATTCCGCCTGTCTGTCTCTGTCTCTCCACCACTGTCTCGCACAAACAATGATTAGTCTCTCCGAGCTCTGTCTCTTCTTTTCTTTCCACATTCGCCACAACATCAGAGCTATTGAAGATTTTTTTTTTTCCCAGCGTTCGTGGCAAGTGCAGATTTTCTCATATTCTCACGAGAAAGAAGAAAGACAATGACTCTCAGAGAAAGATGAATGAACGGCAATAACTTGTGGCGAATTTATGGTGATTTTCCCCCACGTCAAAGCACCTCACATCCACAAATAAGGCGTCTTTGCTCACATCTCATATGTAACAGATGATGCCGAGGCGATAAACAGTTCAGTACGACTGCTACATGTGGCTGCAGGCTGCCTTCAAGATCACAGACAAAGCCACATTATCATAAGAAGCTTATATTCTTGTCTGAGGTTTTTTTTTTCTGCTTTGTTTTGGTGTCATTGTTCCAAAGTGCTCACTGATGTTGCTGCTTTTTTTTGTATTCCGCCAGCGAGAGCAGCCGTCAATCAAGAAGTAGATAGTGTTTTAAAGTTTGTATCCTATTTTGCATCGGGTCCGTCCTCCAACGGGGATTTTTTCGGGTTTAACCTCCTGTCCTCAAAGGCTGCAAATTAGCATAAGTTAGCATACTTTCAGAGCCATGCAGAGGCGTCCTCTTTCCCCGCCACAGTCCTCTGTTCTGTCATCTCAGTGAGGAAAAAGAAAAAAGGGGAGCATCGGTTGAACGGCACCAACGATGCAGCCAACTTGTGGCGAGGCTAAGGACATTACGGTTCCTGACATCCTGCTGGAAAGTGATGCAAGGTTTCAGGATTTAGCAAAGCGAGGGTGAAACAAAGGACATCACAGATTCTGATTCGCCGATGGCGCCGATGGAAGCATCGATGCATCACTTCAAGTAGACATGCCTTTGCATTGGATGTTAAAAAAGACACTCTGAATCACATTTTTCTTCAAGACTGAAACAAACATTGCAGATTATTGCTTCAGCTCTCAATTATAAGCGCATTTCGACTATTGTTTGTGTTTGAAACCTTTCGGTTTCACACCTCACAGTTCATAATGCAACATCAAAGCTCCGGCGTCTGCCAAGGAAGACTTGTACGCAGCGCTCCTCTGGGATATTTTCTCAAAAATGGGAGTGTGGTGTCAGTAACAATAAAACACAGCTTCCCTCAGGACGGCTGTGCAGTAAAGAAGCAATACCTTACCCCTGATTCTGATAGCAGCCTTCCTCTGAGACAGAGTGGCCTTTATTCTTTCCGTCGCACCACTTAGTCCATTTCATTTTGTCCGGCGAGTGTTTCCTCTCGGTCCCAGAAGCACATGGACACAGATAGTGGGGTCCTAATCCACTCACCATTGCCAGTGATTGATTGTTTGCACAGCTGTGACACCCAGTCATGCAGCTTTTCCTTCAAGGCCTGCACGACGCTCGGGTGAGGAAGAACCGCCAAATAATACGTCTGATCGGAGCAAATTAAAGCCATATTTCAAATGTTTCACTCGAATACTACAGGAATTTATTTGAACTTCGCTCCTTGATCTTCAAAAGTGATTTCAAAGCTCTGAATAATTACTTTGATATAAGAAGTGTAACTGTGCCCGCTGGACTTTTTGTTTTTTTCTTTAATAACGAGAGAAGCTTCAAGATTTCCAAATGATTTCAAAGAGGCGTGAAGAATGTTGCCTGTTTGTGCACACATTTCTTTCTGAATGATAACATGTGACAAGCAGCATGAGACCAACGAGATACAAGAATCCAGAAGCGGCCCGCGATCATTTCTGCCTGAGCAGCTTCTGTTTTTTTTCACCCATTTTCCTTAATGAATATAGAAGAAAGCTGGAGTTCCTCTTGTTTGCTGTCCTGGCCTTTCCCTGACCCATAATGCATCCTGCTGATGCTTGCTGAAACCTGAGAAAGGGGTCATATTGTGCAGAGGCTGACGAAGTACGAACTCAACAGATGAGTCCACAAATTTACACTTTGCTCTGTTGGGTCTAAGTAGAGTTTCAAAATGCAAAAAGAAGGGGAAAAAAATGGCACAAGCAATTTATTAAAAACAACAATTCAAGTGAAACAGTCTGTTCAACTGACAAAATCGGACCTCCTGATGGCGAAGGCTGAAAAGCTTTCTCTCTTTGAACGTGGTCTGATTGTTGAGCATCCTAAGCAAGGCCTCTTGTATTGCGCCATCGCTGCTGAGGTTGGGCGCAGCAAGATGGTCATCTTGAATTTCTTCAAAGATCCTGAGGGTCATTGAACAAAAAAGTCAAGAGGTAGACCTAAAAAATTTCACCGGTGCTGAGACAGAGGACCTGATTGGCTGTCTGTCAAGACACGGGACGATCCTGGACCCAAATCAAGGCCGTTATAGGAGCCGACTGCAGCCCAACAACCATCAGACGAGCTTCATCTCGTCTCCTTCAATGCCTCAAAATCGCCCCTTTGGACTTTGAAGAGAGCAGCAAACATGGGACACTGAAAGGAGGAAGAAAGTTTGATTCTCTGAGGAGAAAAAATGTTACCTCGGCGGTCCTGATGGCTTCATCGTTCCTGAATGACGAGGAGATCCCACTGGAGATGGTTTCTAGGCGGCACAGTGGAGGGAGCGCCATCATGATCTAGACTGCTTCTTCCTTCAATGGAACAATGGAGCTTCATGGTGTTCAGGGGCGTCCTTCATGACTGAGGGCCCTGGTCTGTGCACTTATGACTGGGTTTTTCAACAGGACAACAATGGCCGCCTGTTAAGGGACTTCTTCCAGAGGAATAAGCTCACTCTTTGGGACCATCCTGATTCCCCTGATCTAAATCACACTGAGAACATTTGGGGATGGATGGCGGGGGAAGTTTACAAAAACGGACGTCAGTTCCAGTCAGCTGTGGTCTTAAACTGTTGATCTGCTGATGAACAGACTATTTCAGTCTCACTCCAATTTCTTCTTCTTTTTTTGAAACCCTTCAAACTTTTGTTAGAACACTGCAAAATACAAATTTGTGTAATTTTTCAACTGGTCCTAAAAGTTTGATCAGGTGTGGTTCTCAGATGAAGCTTGCGGCTAAAAAAGAGAAAAAGGAACCAAAAAAAAAAAAAAAAATTAATCAGGTCTATCACTTCAGGTTAGAACAATTATTGGAAAAATAAACGTACAGAAAACACCAGCTCTCCTCCCAGTGTCCCAGAGAGTGAACAAAACACTGTTTTCCAACTGCTGGCCTACAGCTATCTGTAATTATTGTCATCTGGACCCAAGTGGATTCAACTCCCCTTATTAGAAATCAAACAAAACTTTTTTTTCCCCAAACAGTATAATTTTTACAAAAGTTGAACAAGATAACTCAAAAGGAGCACACATTGAAATGTATGTCTTAGCTTTTCGAGTGCCGTTAGCGATGTATAGATATCTCTGGGAAATGTTTCATCCTCCATTCCTTAACTTTCCAATCTGATAACTTCCCCCAACCCAAAAATAGATGATTAACCCCTCCTCTATGCAATTATATTCAAACTTTTATCTGCCATATTACATAATGAATGAGTACAGACTATATAAATTAATCCACTGAATGACTGCAGGCTACAAATGATTGCCATTTGAATGTATTCAGACTTGGAACCGAGTATAATCATGCGAGGCCGAGGCTGTTATTACCTGAATATTTCAGCTCGAGCTGTCCTTGGAGAATAATTGTGTGTGATTACGCTGAGAGTGTTTGTTATTACCGTCATCAACGTGATTTTTAGGCAAAACGTTGCACAGAAACACAGGATTAAAAATGTGCAATACTTCTGACGAAGATGAAATCTCTTTGTCGCTTGGTAGAGAGTTAAATCGACTTGTTTTGACGCTTCAAACTCTCAATGAATGCACAGAAACTAGGGGGGGTCGAGCTAAACCGGAGTTCTCTCTGTGTACAAATCAAGCCCAGGCTGGAGTAGCAGCATCCGTCTTAAACCGCCATCGAGCATCAATTCTCTCACTCTCTCTCTCTACCTGTTATGTTATTCCAGTCACACAATTGTCTTTGTCTCATCTGCAGCAAAGGAAATCAATAGTTTTCCACAAGATAGCAAAGGATGTTGTACAATTTTATCAGCAGATGCTTGTCTTTCATTACACTGTAGGGATTACAAGTTTGTACCCTGCCGGTTTAACAGGATGTCAAAACTTTTCCAGAAAGAAGAAGAGCGCTTTCCCCTTTTTTCTATCTTTTTTTTTTTTTTTTTTAACAAAGAGTGTATAAAATTGGGACAGCTTGGGTATAAATGTCCTGTAAGGTCACCTGTTTGAATCCACAGATCTGCCAGGTCACCTGTGTGCAGGGGAAGCAGAGTGAGCACCAGGAGACAGAGGGAGAGACGGATGGATATACACGACCTCGGCCTCTGGAACGAAATGTCCCCGCACATCTAAAAGCCTATTAGAAGTTTCGTCCTCTTTTCCTCTCGGCTCCTTATTCACCTCGCCCTCCCAGCTGTGTGTTTAAGAAAAGAATATGAGGAGGAGAGGACAGCCCGGTCCATCTCTTCGGGGAAATAAGCTGCATCTGTGTCTGGCGCGCGTCCTCATTTGCCTCTGTGCTAGATGACAGGTTTCTCAATAGAGATAAAAGGTTAGAGTCCTGTCCATTACTGGAGACAATATATAGATCTGTTATTAGATTTGGCCATGTGGGGAAATGAGGCTTTTGGGGATTAGAAGGCCCACAGAGTCCAATATGTGTCGCCTGCAATTGAAAGCCAAAGCTGGGTCTGCACCAGTCAGTATTGACAGGTGTAAATCAGAGTATTTGTTTCCAATGGGGGGATAAATCAAGACAAGAAAAACTATTGTTAGAGACTGCATGAGGACAATGGAAAAAATAAATACTTTAACCATGCCCTCTCAAAGCTTACCTTCTCTTCTTTCAGGAACCACTTGATTTTTTTCTCTTGCCCAAATTTTGAAGAATTACGGTAATCTCGAAAATGGTAACAGCTTGTATCACCTGTGATTGGAACGTTGTTGCATGTGGATTCCTATGTAGCAACGTAGTACAACGGCTATCAAAGTAAACCTAGGGCTGTTTCAAAATTCTTGCTAGCCCAAATGGTTGAGAGTTGTGTTTTGGGTTTTTTTTTTGGCTCAGTATGTCAACACAAATTATCACAGATTTTCACAATTCAGGTTGTAAAATGTTCAGCATGTTCAGGAGGATTGTGCGTGTATTATTCGAATTTCTAACCCTCATACTTTTTAAAATATTTCTCATTTTCCAATTTTTTCTGCCCATTAAAATGAATGGAAAGGATGAGTTACCATAGAAATCAGTCAGCTGATGATGTCATAAGTGACAGAGGCTGCAAATATGACTTATCAAAGGTCACTCAATAGAGGGAAACCAGCACAGCTGATGATGTCATAAGGGGTTAGGGTTAGGGCTCAGCATTCCAACATTCAGGTTTGATCCGTTTACTGACTTTTATCCTCCATTAAACCAGTTTTTCCGTGAGTATTTGCAGGACAAACTGTCATCCGAACATCAACTGGGATTTTTGACATACTCCCACTTGTGTTTGAAAGTGACCCAGCCATGACTTCACTTGCCTGAGTCGACGTTGATTTTTAATTGGCTTTCTAATAGTCTGTGATTTCAGCTTGTTCTTGAGAAACAGCAATCGTGGTTCACTATAAAATTTATCTGGCACACTGTGTGCTCACCGCTGCATGAACTCTTCCCCATCAGGACTTTATCTCTTTTAGACACTTCCTTTCAAGCTTATTGAGACGGCAGCGAGCTCCACACATCAGTTACATGTTTACAACAACCCCACTTTACAATTCAACCACAGCTCCCAGTTCACAAATCCCCCTGGAGAAGTGTTCTTAAGTGCACTTGTCATGCCGTGTCAGCGCTTGACGCCCATGTTCATCAAAAATGCAGACAAGGCACTTTGATCACAAACCAGTGGGGGCCTGGAGAGCCAGAGCACAGGTGTTCGCTACCCTGACAATGTCAGTGCCTCTGCCCCATCTGGCTCCACTGTAACATCCATATGCATGGTGTTTCCAGCACACTTCACCCCTTCATCCCCCCTCACACTCCTCTTTCTCGTCAGAAAGACGGGCTCCGCGGAGGCCTGCTTCTATCTCAAGAGCACCTCTACGTATCCTTGCAGAGTCTTTGACGGCGCCGTGGTGATGCTCATTCATTCAAGGAGCGTTTGGGACGTCATCAAAAGTTGAGGGGCGAATGTGCACGCTCAAGCAGGGTCATAGAACTTTTTAGCAAGGGGTAGTACTTATTAAACTCTCACCTTCAAAAACAGACGCACATCCCCACTTCACTTCACAACTTGACCCGCACAGTTGTAATCTGTGCATGCGAACCCCTCCCTTACTTGAGCTGAACGGCACTGAAACAGAAAGTGGTGTTGATGTCAACCAGAGACAAAAACCCCCCGGAGCTGCTTCACAGACAGTGAATAATGAAACAACTGCTTCGACCCTGATGGCAGACGTGGGGGTTTCACTGGTGCGCAGGCACGTATTCTGAAACACAGCTGGAAGCCCGACATTCACACAAATGCCATTCTGGGTGCAGCAGGAGTGGGTCAATAATTCAGTCTCAATGTGCTGTCGCCAGGAAGTGTCCCCTGATGACATCATCAGGAGAGGTTTTAATGCTCTGACTTCCAGCATAGGGGGACATCTGTTTGTGCGGATGGTGGGTCCTTACAGCCGCTCTGGAGCGGACTGTTTGGTTGTCGTCAGTAATATGACAACATCAGGAGTATAAATACATAAATCAAAGCCTTTTTCTTCTCTGGATAACTCAAATTCTATTTGTTTTCCCCACTTGAGAGAACCAGTCACTGTTCGAGGGTGTGTGAGAACGAAACATTAACAAACAACAAACCAAACCGCTGTGACACATGGCTGCATCATCAAACACTCAGGCCCAGAATTACTCGACTTTCCACCGCTTCACCAGGTAGGAGTGTGAGCAACACGCAGCATCCAGTTTGTTATTGTGCCGAGGCAGAGCTGCAGTGCAAGTGGGAGAAAGCAATAAAACTCTTTGGAGACGCGCTACATCAAGGTTGTTGTTTTTTTTTTCCAGAATGGCAACTGCTGTGTGCATTGGACCCCGAGGCTGACTAGAGTCAAGTACACTGGTGCCAGAAGCAGCAAAGATGAAGGCGCTGGGGGCGACCGTGGAGACCAGTAAGGGTGTAATCGGCAGAGCTAGAGTGAGCAGTTTGTTTGAAATTTTAGCACCAATGCCGACGCCAAATCCCAAAGTGTTCTGTTGCTGTTGTTGAATTAAAAAATGGCAGTTTGAATATCCTGTAAGTTTTACATCAGTTTTATTTTGGAAAAACCGGGACAAAGGGCTTGATGGGGTGGCAAAAAATGGGATTTCCAAATTTGGATCCCACTCATACGGATGAAACATCTGGAACATTTGCGCCAAGGTCAGTAAATCAGGCGGAAACCTGAATGTTTTCCAAGAATAAAAATATCTTTACCCCTGGCGCTGGCGTAACTTTGCTTTCCCCATTATCCTTCACACTCACATTTGGTCGCACAGACCCAACAAGTAGCGGAATTGTAATTAGAACACCTCGCTATTAATATGAAGCAGTTGGAGGCTGGTGGCTGATTATTCATTACCTCTTGTCGACACACTCGCGCAGCTGCCCGAGCAGTGTGTCGCTGTCACGGTCGCCCCATCTGTTTGGTGCTGTGTGCTTGAAGGAAACCAATAAATGGATGGGAGCGAGGGGAAGGAGGGTGAAGCAGAGAGGAGGCGGGGGGACTGAAAAATGTGGCGAAAATTTGAGGATAATAAAACCCGAGTGGAATAAAACCAGGAGGTTGGAAGACAGAATCGAATCACCACATCCCAAAGACCGAAGATGTGAAAAAATATAATGAATAACTCACAAAGATCATTATCCTGCTTTTAAAGGTGCTTTTTTTAGCGCTTCATCTCCATCTCAATTAATCAGTCTGAGTTTTGCTTTTCAGAAATTAATGAGCTTCCATCATTACGTTTTGATTGAGTAATTAATTTCCCAGAGTACTTCTGACAGGTTTATGTCATGCACGGTAAAACTTAAAATTACATGTTAATGCACACGGGATCGTATGGAAAAGAAAAAATAGAGAAAAAAAAGACAAGATGGATGACTTTTGCAGCAACACAATCTTAATGACAAATTGCATTGTGAAGGTTTATCATGCACATAAGCAGGAAAACAACGAAACGACCACGGAGAACAACATCAGCGACTCCATGTGACTCACTTACAGGCTGAAAACTCTTAGACATGCAATTTCTAGAAGAAGCCTTTCTTGAAAGTTCCCTTCTTGGATGAAGCTTGGAAGTGTAAAGACAACACATTAGATGAAGAAACTGCAAATTCTAAGAAATGTACGTCCATTTTAAGATTGTTGCCACCAATTAACACTGAAAAGGTTGTGCATTTCTTAAAAAAATAACCCAAAAGGAGAACCTTCCAGTTAGTTTGGTTGATTTGCACTACTTAAATGATATTACTCAGCATAAAAAGGGCTTAAATACACCAGATGCGTCTTTGGACTGGCTTCCATTCAAGCCAATGGATCTGCTCCATTGTGGTCCAGCTGCTTCCCTGCTCCGGCAGATCACAGCAGATACGCCACAACTCGTTTTTACCGGAAGCGGCAGCTGTGCCAGGTCAATTCACCAAGCAGGACAGGAAGTCATGCATGGAAACTACCTTAAAAAAAGGCCTGTGATTTTCAAAATAAAACAAACCGTGTCAAAACCTGATTGTATTTAGCTTGACTACAACAACAAACTAACATAATGAGCGAAGCCAGACCAGGAGTCAACGGGTTTGAGGTCCGGAATGAACACGCAGCCGGTGTGAGTCGATGTATGCAGTCTACAAGTAATAGAGCGGAGCCAGACTGGAGACACATCTGGTGTGTTTGGGTTGGGGCTGGATGATTATGGCAAAAGTAATTAACACGATAATTCATTGATTTCAAAACTTGAGTATTTTAGAGCCACGGTTTAAAAGAACAATCAAAAATAAATAACTATATATATATATATATATATATATATATATATATATATATATATATATATATAACTATATATATATATATATATATATATATATATATAAATAAAGCTAAATACACTTATCACACAGCCAAAAACACAATCACCAGTAATGTTTCACCACTCTGTGAGAGACTGCGTGAGCAAACAGACCGACATTTTCAGGACATTGTTCATATGTCCAGTTCAGTAAATTCAGCACATCATGTCAAATGTGGAAAAACTCCAACACTAAATTTAAACACTCCAGAGAGTCACTGAAAAGTAAAGTTTTGCCACTTTGTGAGAGACTGCATGAGCAAAAAGTTTGGGGTTTTACCATCAAAAGTACAAAAGTTTAACTTTTGAACCTAGCTCTGAAGTGGAATTCACTGCATGAGCTGGTCCAAAAAACACTGTATGAGCACACAGGTTAAACTGTCACATGCAACAAGAAAAACCTGAACACGATCCAGAAACACTGGAGCTCAAATAGCAACGAGGGATAAGCTATATCTGACAGCACTGAAACTCAGTTTCACCCATGTCTTCCTCTCTTTTTCACGCCATGCTACACCGGCGACGCTGAATGTGACTCAAACATACTTTCCCTCCATCTCGGTAAACAATGACACACTGTGTGAGGTTGAAACGCACGGTAAAAACAGAACAGAGGGACAAACAATCGCCTATTGCCTCTGGGGTCAACTCCGCTTATGCAACACACTCACTCATTACAGTACTGATACATTAAATCCATATGGTTTGCAGCAGCTACCACATGAAACAAGCGAGAAAATACGACTTAGAAATACACTAACAAGCATTATTAATATTTCATAGACATCTAGTGTGCTTTCTTGGAGTCAAAGGTCATGTGGGAGTTATAGAAAACAGAGCGAAGATGGGTGGCCTTGCCACTCTTAGTGGATAAGAAAATATAATGGTTCATATCTTGGGCTTATGGATTCCAAACTCAGAGAAGCTGTTTTGTTTTTTTCCCCTCTCTCCTTGCTCTTTCACATCACATTCTTTCATTTTTAATTAATCTCCAGGTTTAAGCTTGGGAAGTCGCACAAACCAATTAAATACAGCCGGTCCTCTGCCTCGAGTTGCTCATCAACTCACAGCCTCAGATACCCGGCCTGTAAAAAGCACTGTGTGAGTGTGTGTGTGTGTGTGTGTGGATGCTTTGAATGGGAAATAAAAAAAAAGAAGGAAATACATGAAAATCCATCATGGTTGAAATTCCTTGTGCCTCTCGTGGAGGGGAGATACCAGCTCCACGAGAGGCAAGGCTAGATACGATCATCTCGAGCAGAGCTTCCACAGTTCTAATCCATCACACTACATAATTTCCAGTGCTGTGGACTAAGGAGCCACGTTCACAGCAGTCTGCATCACCAGATGATGCACTAGACGGAGAATTGGTGTTGATTTACTTAATGGCTCCTGGAGAGAATCGAAATCTCGACCTTTATCAGGGTTGCTTAACAGTCACGCCACCACGGTTCCTCTGTCTGGGAATCTGTAGTGTACGGTAAATAAGTCACAGTGTAAAGGTTAGGAAGCAGGAGAGCTAACTAACCTACACATGAATGAATAAATAACAGCAACACGTAGAGCCTTATTAAAATGTAACTCCTGATTAATCTTCACGCTCCGGTAAATCACTTTTCGCTGACCCATTTTTACGCCTCCACGCTCCCGATATGGTTCAGAAGTTTGCGAAATTGCTCCGAAAATTAATAACACATCATTATGCATTTAAGGTAACACAATTAAACGTCTCCTTATAATCATCCTCCAGTGCTATTACCCACTCCTGGCGCTCCCTGCAACAGTGGGACGCTTTAATTGAGGGAACTTTGAATACAGCTAATGGCGTTTAATGGGTAAGTGGGACAACGGAGACATCACATCTGTCACTCGAGCGGTGAAAAAAAATATATAAAGCATTGGGCTTCAAACACAAACGGATGGGAATGATGGTCGTTATGCCAGAGGAGTGATACTGTAGCAGGAACGTGCCTGTCGAAAACGTGGACGCACATTTGATGTGAACTGTGTCTGATGGCTGCTTGACAGCTTTCAACTGGCACCCGGCCTCCTCCTGCTTTTTCTCCCTTTGTCAGAAGATATCTCGTCTCCCTTTGACTCAGTGTTGCGGGCTGCCGGCTTCTGGTTGAGGGCTGTGATGGGATTTGGGGAATAACTGCTACTCTAGATTAAGGATGGAGATGAGGATGACTAGTGACTGACAAAACAGACTTCTGGGAGGGCTTAGTTACTTTACAGTATCAAGGTCAAGCAGCGGTGTAGGCAAGACTGGATGCAGTAAATGGAGTTGTGACAGAGGTTTTACTGCGGTGACCGGAAGATTTAGGGCCTTGCCTCTGGACTTATTTTGGAGGTAAGAACAGTGGTGTGCACAGAGAGGGAGGGGGGTCCCCCCTTGTGGACCAATTGCTGAGAAATGCACACTAAAGTGCCCTTTTGGGAGGCAAAACATGCAATAAAGTGCCCTCTAGGAAAGCTAAATGCAAGTTAAAGTGTCCTCTTGGGAGGAAAACAAGAGCTGAAGTGCCCTTTTTGGCACTAAAATGCATGTTAAACTACCCTTTTGTGGGGCTAAACATGCTAAAGTGACCTCTTGGGAGCCAAAACACACCAACGTGCCCACTCGGGAGGCAACATAAATGCGAAGGTGCTTCCTTTAATATCAAAACATGCGCTAATGTGCTTCCTAGGGAGGCTAAACATGCGCTAATGTGCCCTCTTGGTAGGATAAAAACACGCTAATGTGCCCTTTTGGGAGGCTAAACATGCAAGGGCCTTCTTGGGAGGTTAAACAGGTAATAAAGTGCCCACATGGGAGGCTAAACATGTGCTAACGTGCCCTCTTGGGTGGCTAAACATGCTAAAGTACCCTATTGGTAGGCTAAAAACAACCTAAAGTGCCTTCTTGGGAGGCTAAACATGTGCTAATGTGACCTCTTGAGAGGCTATACATGTGCTAATGTGCCCTTTTGGGAGGCTCAACACGCTAAGGTACCCTATTGGTAGGCTAAAAACAAGCTAATGTGC
Source organism: Labroides dimidiatus (assembly GCA_030710495.1). Taxonomy (NCBI): domain Eukaryota; kingdom Metazoa; phylum Chordata; class Actinopteri; order Labriformes; family Labridae; genus Labroides; species Labroides dimidiatus. Next base: position 7,786,507 of record CM061166.1, read on the forward strand.
CCTCTTGAGAAGCTAAACATGCTTAGAAACCACTTGGGAGGCTAAACACACAAAGTGCCCTCTTGGGAGGCTAAACATGTGCTAACGTGCCCTCTTGGGAGGCTAAACATGCTAAAGTACCCTATTGGTAGGCTAAAAACAAGCTAAAGTGCCTTCTTGGGAGGCTAAACATGTGCTAATGTGCAATTTTGGGAGGCTCAACACGCTAAAGTACCCTATTGGGAGGTTAAACACATGCTAATGTGTCCTCTTTGGAAGCTAAACAGCCACTAAAGTGCCCCCATGGGAGGTTAAACATGTAGTAAAATGGCCTCTTGGGAGGCCAAACGTGCTAAAACGTGCACTTTGGAGCCAAAACATGCTAAGGTGGCCTCTTAGCACATGCGCCACTCTGGAGCCAAAATATGCTAAAGTGCCTTCTTAGGAGTCGAAACACATGCTAAAGTGATCTGTTGTGAGGCTATGAAGTCGCTAAATAACCCTCTAAAACAGAAGCTAGTTCCTTCTTTAGTGGCAAGAACGCACTGTATGTGCCTATTTGTTTCTTTTCTGACTCTACCCTTCAAAATGTCGGTGCAAGCTAGTGGGTATAAATCCTCTTGCTTTTATTTGCTGTGAAAAGCCAAAAAAAAGAGTCATAAATACACCTGCTGCTGTTTTATTAGATTCCTTTTGGAAACAGCACTTAAGACGTATTAAGCTTTAAGAGAGAGTAACGTAATAAAGTTTCAGAAAAGGAAAGAAATTACTTTAATATGCTGCACCTGCAGAGCTCACACACACACACACACACACACTCGGAGTGTGTCAGAGAATGCCCACTGTATCCCTCCAATGGTTTACATAACTGGAATGATGTGCTTCAGCTCTCTGCTGCTTATCACCATGAGCCACACTTTAATGCCGGGGCCACCTCAAAGAAAATTAAATGCAGCCTCATCCGTTTGATACCCCCCGAGCACAGTCTGTGAGCTTCTATTGGCGCTGAGATATTGTTGAGAAGTTGTATTTTTTCAAACACTACTCCCAAAGATCCAGACATTTTTTTTTTGTCCTCTCTGGTCTCTGTAACAATGCCTCGCATTAGCTTTTGACTCCGCACCCCAGTGTGCCTAATCAAATCCGTCTGGGTGGTAGAAACAATGAACAATGAAGGCGACTGATTATATTTCTTTTCTGCTTTATCGGAGTTAAATAGTCGAGAAGTTGAACCAACTTGGAGCAATCCAAAGAACCCAGCAAATCATTTAATTCTGCAACAAGCCTGAATGCACCCCAAATTAGTCCCTGTAAGCTTTCTGCTACGCAACATTGATCTACAGTCCCACTTGCTCACGGAATATGAAAGCAATTAATAACATATTGGAAAATAAATGACTTTTTCTATTCAAATAAGTATTCTTTAATGTCTGTTTGGCCTTTACACTAATGACGCTCTCTAAAGAAGTTGGTAATGAGAAATTTAGAGATGTACAAAAAGTGAAATAAGGGGTTTGAATGTAAAGACAATGCACCCGAACTATCCTCAATCCACCACACGAGCACCTTAAACACTACATGCATATAAACAGATGTTGTTGCTGGAGTACAGCTTGGACACAATCCCTCCTCCCATTACAGTAATTGAATTGTTCTTGTTTTAGTCACCAAGTGCTGGGCGGCGACGAACAATGATGGCTTTAGACAATACGTCCTCGTTTTACCCTACATTGATGGCGCTTCGATGAACAAGGTTTGGTGGTTGGAGGAAATAAAGTAAATGCAGCACACGCATGCAATGTGACTTTTGTACTTAGGGAAGCCATTGGAGAAGAATAAGGATGAGTGGAAAAGAGGGTCCATTAAACTTGATGCAAAGAGATGAGTGGGAACTTAAACAAAGACTTTGTCTTGCAGAAACTATTCAAGGTACAAATGACTGAACAGTACGAGGAAGTAAAACACCAAAAGATGAGACAATGTCATCTTTTTTGAACTAAAGTCTCTGGGAAAAAAAAAGTCTTGTCGCTTCTCTAAGTTGTAGGAACAACAAATCACAACTTGTAGGACTGCATCCATACGTCTCTGCAATGACTCAAACAAGTCTTCCAGAATGGCAAAGAAAGCAATCCTGCAGGACTTTCAGGGTTCATCAAGATTCTTTGGTTTCATCTTCCAAGCCTCCATGCTCAATGATCCTCATGTCTGGTGAATGGGCTGACCAATCCTGGAGCACCTTGACCAGAAACTTCGACAAAGAGTGCCCTCTCCTGTGGTTTGGAACCAAGGGGTGACATCCAGTAGCGAAAAATGAAGCCTATGCAGAATTGCTAAAAGTTGCTGTTCTGTAAAAATCCACTAGAGGCTGGCTGCAGAAAGACCTGAGGTCACATAAACATCAATAAAAAAACAGACTTTTACAGCATTAAGAAACACATTTACAGCCTGGTCCCAAAAATTTCTTGGGTCTGAAACACTAATTTGGTATCGGCAAACACTGTACAGTAAGGGATTTTTTTTCTAACTGTTTGGTTTGGAAGATATTTGGAGTACAAGTTTGTCACATGACTGATGGGTGACCTATAGCTGTATTCAACTGTATTCTATACTTTAACTTTCTCTGACACAAATCTACAGAGATAGACGATATGATTTTTTCGGGACGATACTGATTATTAGCGGATAATGGATATTTGGAGCCGATATTCATTTGGACCAAATGGTAAATGGACCAGTACTTATACAGCGCTTTTGTAGTTGTTCTGACCACTCAAAGCTTTACACTGCTAGTTTCATTCACCCATCCACACCACATTCACACTCTATTGTAGACAATCAGTTTTGTTTTTTTTTAACCAACACATTCATACACCACTGACCAACAGTGGGAGCAATTGGGGGCTCAAGGACACTTCGGCATGTGACTGCAGGAGCTGGGAATCGAACCCTCGACCTTACGATTGAGAGACGACAACTCTACCACTGATCCACAGTCGCCCCCATTTGTGGTAAAAGCGAAAATATTGGCCTCAAAGTTTTAAGTAATACAGTTCCAACACTCACATTTGTTCAAATGCCTTGAAGTATGTTTATTAAACAGCTCCCAAGCTCAGTAGCATGTCTCATACAGTTAAATGAAAATTGAAATAAATAAGTGTTGTGGCTCTGTTTGCAACCAATCAGACAGCGCTGTGGTTGGGACAATGCTGGAGACATGCTGAATGCTGAATATCGGCACCGATAATTGGCCCAGCCAATAATCGGGCCATCCCAATAAATTTATATCAAATTAAAGGCAGCATATAAAAATATCTGAGCTGATAGACGGCCATGATCACATGACTGCTACTACAGTTCCCTCACTTCAACCTGTATAAACAAACTTGCAGTCCGTAGGGAAAGACAGGAAACAAAACGGAAAGATTCCTTCGTCCGCTTGGCCCCTGGATGAGACATTAAATATTTTAACTAGATACTCTAATAGATCACATGATCTTCTGATTATGTGATCTGTTAGAGTGTCTAGTTTTTCTAACCCTAACCACTTTGTTATGGGCTTCACCAAGCTGTCAACATTGCGGCACTTTTTGATGGTTCCAGTTATTAATGTGAAAGCTCTTAACATTAAAATTAACCCATTGCTGTAGCAAATGATTGATTAGAAATGTAGTTACAAGCTGTTTTAAGGTACTTTGTCCTTGTTTGACTAAACTTTTGTTGGCGATACAAAACCTGGGACTACCAATCCTTTCTACTCTCCGTCCAGCACGTCCAGCTCAAATGTGAGTGAATGATTTAATACAACCATTGCCAATTTTCAATATATCTAGTTCAAGAGCAAACCCTGAAGTGACTTGTTCTCACCTTTTTTTTTTTTTTTTTTTTTCTTCCTGCAGATTTTCTTTGACGGAATTATGATGCAACCACCTTGGAAATTAATGCAACTTCACACACTTCATTTCAAGGTTTAAGCTAAGAGAAAAAAAATGCTGCCAAGACCTGCCAGGGCACTGAGATGTAAATTCATGTTGGGTTTTCTGCTTTTCTTATATTATTACTTGATATTGATTTAGAACTTTGCACCAAACCTTGGCACCTGCTAAATGTCTCCGGGTGTGTTGCAGCAGCTGTCATCAGGATTGCACAGTCATAGAAAATGAAAGGAGTTTCTCAGCAAATCTATCAGGGCAGAAACTGGAAAAGGATTCAAAGTCAAATCTAGAATAACACGACAGGTTTTGAGATATCAATAAAACACCCACAAGTTTGTCCAGACAGGTCAAGGGAGAAGACAAATCGACTTCAGTACCGCTTCCGGAGACAAACCAATCAGATTTAAATCAACTTTGGGCTGATTTTTTAATTCATTGATGCAAATAGTGTCCTTTCTGACTCTCCTGATTTAATAAACACATTTATAAGCCACCAAAGGCTCCCAGCCTTAATATCTCAAGAATCCTTCTGCAACCACATCACAATTTGAGCGAGAAGTGGCAGGAAATGAACTGTAATGAGCTAAGGAGGCAAAGAGAAGACGCTTTTGAGAGCAATTACAGTGCGGAAAGTGGAGAGGGAGAGTGATACGGTGAGGAGAAGTTGATGTGAAGACCTTCTTGAAAAGTGAGCGACTCCGCCGACTGAAGTCTCGAGGATCAGTCGGACGCCAGGAAAAAAAAAAAAGCCCGGAGGAGACAGCAGGTCAGGACTGATTGGCTCGTTGGACAGGTCAGCACAGAGAGAGGTTGTGTTAAGTGTCGAGGAGTGGCAGCAGATGCTGCACCAGTGGAGAGGAGAGAAAAAAAATGGGACCACAGGGGTGTGTGGATGTCTTGGTAGTGCAGGGCAGATTTAGAGCTCTGAATGTGATACAATCAGACCTGGGCTGCCTGGAGGACGGTAAGGAGCAATTTAGAGAAGTTAGAGGTGAGACCTGGTTGGGTTTTTAGTGGGATGGCTTGAGGGGAAAGGAAGGAGTGGGTGAGAAAGAGAAGGGTTGCAAATTGGGGATGGAAAATTGGTGGTAAAAGTGTGTCAACGTCAACTTTCCATCCAGAGCAATTAAGAAGGGAAAGTTTTAACAAACAAGTGTTTGAAAACAGAGGTTCCCAAGTGTCTCATGATTTAGGCAAGAAACGGCCTCCTTAACCCTAACCACAACACGTAAAGAGCAAAAGTTCATTAAGGAGACCATAACACAGAATGGAGAAAAAGGACACCACAAATAAAGGAAAAGTTGACCCAAAGGAAGGTGCTGGTCCAGCTGCACAGTGGACGTCACACCAGCACCTTCCCCTAAACTAGACTAAGATGAAGAACTTAGGTTAAACAAAAAGAACAAAAACTGGACTATCAGGGTTCTCCAGCCCAAACCAGTTTAGAGCAGAGTATACTGCTTTGACACCGTTTTTTTTTTTAAATTCACAGCTTGACCAAAATAAAAAACTACTGCTGGGGCTTGAGTACGGTGGCTCATAGGTGTCAGACGATTTGCAAAAGCAACAACACAACGGAAGTGCAGCCACAAAGGAAACTAACCCTTAAAAGTCTAACCAATCAAAAAAAAAAATTAAGAAAATTTAATTTTTTTGGAAAAGTCAAAAAATATTGCTATATCATTTTGTTTATGTTTTTTTTATCATAACATTTTAAGTAAAGTTTTTAGGAATTTTTTTTAGCTTTTACTTTTTTTTCCCTCAAAATGAGATAAAAATTTAGATGTTATTTTTAGCGTTACTTCTTGAAAATTATCAGTGATTTTACTAGAAAAAAAAAAGTTTGTGGATAATGTCCTGAGAGCAGCCATTTTGAAAAGCTGCCTGCTGTGGACTGAAAATCTTCAAGGGGGGAGGATACTTTTTTTTTTTTTTAACTTTTAAACAGGTTTCTAAAAAAAACATTTTTATCATGTTGATGATATAGAGGTAACGTTCGACAATAAAGGGTTGAAAGAGGCCAACTTTCTCGCTTTTACCTCAGCTTTGATAAATGTAGCTATAATGCTAACGTTATGGCATGACTGATTCGTGAAGCTAAATATAAGATGAAACATTAGCGGTAAATATTATAGCAATATAAGCACACAGAGTGAGACCCCTACAAAGTTATTTGTTTTTTCACTGTTTGACTCTGATCCTCTTTCTTACTCTGCTTCAAAATTCAACACAGTTCAGGTTCTCCTGCCGTGAATCAGTTGGAAGTATGTCGATGGCGTAAACGGTCAAAGAGTTACAGTGTTTAGAAGAATGTAGATTGTCACCGTAATGTTCATTGTTATTAATTTCCATTGTGACTAAACTTCCAGAGTCTTGTGGCGTTTGCAAACCGTCTGACACTTACAGGCCGCCGTACTTGAGACATTTCTGACATGGGAATAAGGACGACCAAAGGACGACCAAAGGACGACCAAAGGACGACCAAAGGACGACCAAAGGACGACCAAAGGACGACCAAACTTGATGAAAGTTGCACCACTCGATCTTCCGTCTAACCCTCTTTATCTTCCTTAACAATCTCAGCGCTCCTGCTCATACCTTTGACACCATCACTGCATTGACAAGCCTTACATAAATTTCCCACAAGCACCACAGGTTCATCCCCAGCATTGTGCTCTCAAACACAGTGATGCAGAAGGCCTGCAAAGGTCAAGAACTCCTGGAAAAAATAGCTGCTCGCTCTTGTTGAGATTGAATACGAGGCAGTCGGCAGTATTCTGTTTGTCTCGCAGGCGTGTGCAGACAGATGATGGAAAATGGACTTCTTGGCATTAAAAAACACTTCAAGTCAAGAAATAGGATCACGGGGGCGAGGGATTGAGCCCCCGTGAGGCTGCAAAGGTAGGAGGTGAGTGCAAACAACAGTGCTCTCCTTCACGTCCCCTGCTTTGAATGGAAATGAAGCTGGCCTGAAGGCAGCAGAACCAGATTCAAAGGTGGCATGGACGACGTCTTGCAGGCAAACAGTAGGGGGCCAAGCAGAAGCTCCTTGGAGATTGTGCAGTGGTTCATTTTCTCACTTCCAGCACAGCCTAAAGACGATGTGCATGGACGTGCACGCTCCGGTGGAAGAATTTCCCTCTCCAATTATTCTATACTAATTTCATACTTAGCCAGATACACACATTCCCACCGGCTTCGCCTCAAGACAGGCTTTCATGCACTTCCATGTGATTGATAGGAAGCTTCTGAAACAGGATACCTGCAGAGGAGATGACGGCGTTCCCGCCATCAAAGCACCCACTGTTTTCACGGAACAAAAGCAAGATGGCCTCTCACTGGGAATTTCTGCTAAGTTTACCTTTCAGACGGTGTTGCACAGCTGCGGGTCGAAGTAATTATACACTGTTAAGCGCGTCCCCCGTGGCTTTCCAGATCTGGGGAGAGTGAGAAGCATGTGTGCTCTTGAAGTATTTTATTCCTCGGAGGAGCACTCCATTTTTTCTTAATGTTTCATTATTTATTCCCCCCCACCCCCCACGCCATCCCGCAGTGGGTTGACTTCAAAGGGGCTGCAGCATTCCTAGAGAATCCAGGTTTCGATGTCTAATTAAGGATTCCAGAGGTGTTGCTCCAGGCGAACCATGGCTTGTTTTTTTGTAAACAATCAATATCTCGCCGCGAGGAGTTGGAACTTCAAAACTCAAACTCACAAGCTCATCGTCGGCAATCATGCAGCAGGAATTCGCCTGTCGGTGCAAAACATGACGTTTTACATATGCAGAGGTACTTAACAGCCCAGTAAAAGCAAAGCCTACCAACACACAAAGCTACATTTATTCATCCAGAAGGGATTTCACCTGTAATCAATCATGATCGTGCTACATTGTACTTCTACAGTTTGGAATGAATATCCAGTATCAAACAGATGACGGCCTCCGGCATCAATCGCTGCTTCCATAATCAGAAGAATGAAACATCAGAGAATGTATATGGACTACAAAGCAGCCTTCAGTTGGTTTATTTACGCTTTTTCTTTTCAGGGATGCTTTTATGATTAACATCTTTAATTGTGAGTCTTTCAGTTTTAATTGGATAACTTTTTGGAAAACTACTCGCAGAAAACAATGACAACTATTAAAAATCGAATGTTTAGATGAAGGGAAACGAGTCAGTCTCAGACAATCTGTGAAAACAACACGCTACACTCAAGTTAGCCTCCAGCCTCACAACCCCGGAGATATGAAAGTATTAAAATAAAAATAAAAAAACGTATGAAACTACCACTCCAACTTTGAGTGTGTCTTCTTATGCACATAGGTTCAAGATTTCAAAGGTCAGAGGTTGACACATCTGCGGCTCTGCTGTTGCTAATAAGAATTTCTATGATTTTATCCATATAGGCCATCAGGAGCAGGTAATTCACCCTTAATCTACAAATCTGAATCTTTGACTGCCAGAACGTGTCCCCTCTTGGATGCCAAAATGCTCTGAAGTGCACTATTTGGAGCCAAAATGTGCACAAAACTGCCCTTTTGCTAGCCATAACATGCTAGAGTGCCCTCAAAAACACACAGAACTTAGTTGCATCTGCAGTGGCTAGCCAAAATGCAAGCTAAAGTTCCCTCTTGGCTGCCATAATCTTCTTAAATGCTCTCTTTAAAGCCAAAATGTGTGCTGAACTGCCCTTTTGCTAGCCAAAACACATGCTATAGTGCTCTTTCGGAATCAAAATGCAAGCTAAACTGTCCTTTTTAGGAGCCAAAACATGTAAACATGCCCTCTTGGGAGCCCAAACGTGTTCTGAACTGCCCTTATTATTAGCCAAAACATGCTAAAGTGCACTTGAAAACACACTGAGCTTAGTTGCATCTTCACTGGCTAGCCAAAATGCAAGCTAAAGTTCACTCTTGGATGCCAAAATGCTCTGAAGTGCACTATTTGGAGCCAAAATGTGCACTAAACTGCCCTTTTGCTAGCCAAAACTCACTCAAGCTCTCACTTGGGAGCAAAAATGCAAGCTAAAGAGCCCTTTTGCTAGCCAAAACATGCTAAGTTGCCCTCGAAAACACACAGAACTTAGTTACATCTGCAGTGGCTAGCTAAAATGCAAGCTAAAGTTCCCTCTTGGATGCCAAAATGCTCTGAAGTGCAACATTTGGAGCCAAAATGTACACAAAACTGCCCTTTTGCTCACCAAAACACATGTTAAAGTGCTCTCTTGGAATCCAAAATGCAAGCTAAAGTGCCCCCTTAGGAGCCAAAATATATTAACGTGCCCTCTTGGCAGCCCAAATGTGTGCTAAACTGCCCTTTTGCTAGCTAAAACATGCTAATGTGCATTCTAAAACACACAGAACTTAATTGCATCTACAGTGGCTAGCAAAAGATGCAAGCTAAAGTTCCCTCTTGGGAGCCAAAATGTTCTTAAATGCTCTCTTTAAAGCCCAAATGTGTGCTGAACTGCCCTTTTGCTAGCCAAAACATGCTAATGTGCCTTCTAAAACACACAGAACTTAGTTGCATCTGCAGTGGCTAGCCAAAATGCAAGCTTAAGTTCCCTCTTGGCTGCCATAATCTTCTTAAATGCTCTCTTTAAAGCCAAAATGTGTGCTGAACTGCCCTTTTGCTAGCCAAAACACATGCTATAGTGCTCTTTCGGAATCAAAATGCAAGCTAAACTGTCCTTTTTAGGAGCCAAAACATGTAAACATGCCCTCTTGGGAGCCCAAACGTGTTCTGAACTGCCCTTATTATTAGCCAAAACATGCTAAAGTGCACTTGAAAACACACTGAGCTTAGTTGCATCTTCACTGGCTAGCCAAAATGCAAGCTAAAGTTCACTCTTGGATGCCAAAATGCTCTGAAGTGCACTATTTGGAGCCAAAATGTGCACTAAACTGCCCTTTTGCTAGCCAAAACTCACTCAAGCTCTCACTTGGGAGCAAAAATGCAAGCTAAAGAGCCCTTTTGCTAGCCAAAACATGCTAAGTTGCCCTCGAAAACACACAGAACTTAGTTACATCTGCAGTGGCTAGCTAAAATGCAAGCTAAAGTTCCCTCTTGGATGCCAAAATGCTCTGAAGTGCAACATTTGGAGCCAAAATGTACACAAAACTGCCCTTTTGCTCACCAAAACACATGTTAAAGTGCTCTCTTGGAATCCAAAATGCAAGCTAAAGTGCCCCCTTAGGAGCCAAAATATATTAACGTGCCCTCTTGGCAGCCCAAATGTGTGCTAAACTGCCCTTTTGCTAGCTAAAACATGCTAATGTGCATTCTAAAACACACAGAACTTAATTGCATCTACAGTGGCTAGCAAAAGATGCAAGCTAAAGTTCCCTCTTGGGAGCCAAAATGTTCTTAAATGCTCTCTTTAAAGCCCAAATGTGTGCTGAACTGCCCTTTTGCTAGCCAAAACATGCTAATGTGCCTTCTAAAACACACAGAACTTAGTTGCATCTGCAGTGGCTAGCCAAAATGCAAGCTTAAGTTCCCTATTGGATGCCAAAGTGCTCTGAAGTGCACCATTTAGAGCCAAAATGTACATAAAACTGCCCTTTTGCTAGCCAAAACACATGCTAAAGTGCTCTTTCGTAATCAAAATGCAAGCTATACTGTCATTTTTAGGAGCCAAAACATGTTAACATGTCCTCTTGGGAGCCCAAATGTGTGCTAAACTCCCTTTTTGCTAGCCAAAACATGCTAAAGTGCCCTCAAAAACACACTGAACTTGGTTGCATCTTCAGTGGGGAGATACCCTCTATGTCCCTTTCTTCTCTTTTCTTCTTTTTCTGAATCAAAAAAATCAACACAAAGCAAATGACCAACCAATTCTGAATTATATAAAATGACGCATATCCTCGGCCTGACTCATGCTCTTATTAAAAAACACTTAAAAAATAGTCTTTGGTGTTGAGTCACCTGTCTGCGTCTCAAAAGGACGAGGCTGGATATGTAAGCATACACTCCCAGGGCCATAAAGGAGAGGTAGAGTCGGGAGGTTGAATCATCAGACTTGGTGGAATTGGAGCTGCTGCATAGAAAGAGGCAGGCAACACATTGTTAAGGAGATTAGCAGAATAGTCAGAGGAGAGAATCCTTTTTACTTTAATCCCATACGGGTTTGAATGGAGGGAAGGAGACCCTGTTTGCACATTTTGCAACCAAGGAAACAGTCGGTTTGGTCGTGGGAAAAGCAGCAGACTAAATCTGCAGCGAACAGGGAGGAAAGAGCACTGTTTGATTTGGTTTTCAGACTCTTTCCATCCCGGTATCAGAGCCTACACATTCAGCTGATGACTCACGACTTCAAATTAGGTTGGCAGAGCCACACAGAGTCAAGCTCTAACACAATCAGAACAATGCAGAGGCGCAGATTTGGTAAGTATTGTGATCGGAACAAGCCTACACCTCCAAGGAGGAGAATTAGAATAAGTATCTTCAAAAACTTTTCTCCAACAAAAATATGGAGACATATTCCAGAGGCGGAAAGTTTCAAATGCAAACCATGGATTGTGATCCTGTGTGTGTCAGTTACAAAGGCTAAGCTGGCAGTACATTCATGAGAGCGACAAATCAAAGGTTTCTCTGCTGCAAAGTTGCAAAGTCGAGGCAGTTTCACTTTTGAACATGCTGATAATGACTGATTCGGTTGAGGGGAAAAAAAAAAGGTTTTTATTATGCAGCTGAAACCCAAAGTCATGCTGTCAGACTACGTGCCATTTAGCACGCCTTCAGGCGCAGAGGAGGGAGTAATCAGCCAAATGATCCTGCTCGTGTTTGACTGTGAAGGGGAAACCTGAGTACTCTGCACCCACCAGGGCACATGAGTCAGCACGTCTTCCCCGGGTGAGGGGGGCAGTGAGGGGGGACCACAGCTTTGTAATTTTTATGTTTTTTTTTCCCCTGAGTCAGAGAAGCTATCCAGCATCAGTGTGCTAACTTTACTGCCGCGCCGTCGAAAACAAGATGCATGACACAATCATGATAATTACCAGACAAATAACTACACTGCATACTGAAAATCAGCAGGGTGCATATTAGACAAACTGCCCCTTTAAAATCAGTACCCACCTCCCATCTTCCTGCAGCTGTTGCATGTCTGGCTGCTCGTGTCCATCCTCCTCCATCGATGTAGATCTCCATGGAGCGTGCTCCTCTTCCAGTCGTCATGCATTCTCATAACCCAACCTCCTGTGTCACCCATCCTCACCTTTAGAAATCAATAAACAATTTATTTACTTTTTGTTTCTTTTTTTTTTTTTTGCATCAGTTTAAACCTGTTTCCTCCCCGGCTTATCCTCACCTGGTGTCGTCACTTCCTACGTGACTGCAGCTTCCACCCTCACCTGAGATCCCTCCTGGCTCCTTCAGGGAGCTCCTGATAAAAACATTTCTGACAAGTTTACTAAACATCTGTTATGGCTGCGTTTGTTCCCTGTCTCTCCCTTTTGCTTGTTTCCAGGTGAGTCAGCTGATTGTCAACGAGGCTCACCTGGTGCCAGTCCTCAAAAGCTCATTGCTGCCTGCAGCAGGGAGAGGCTCTCGTTTGTGCACTTTAATTCCTTGTTTATCAATAAATCCCAGTTTTTGTAATTGTTTAAGGTGCTTCTAGTATATTTGTTTGGGTCATTTGTGGTGTTTTGTTAGCCCCACATTGGCCACCTTTAGTTGGGGCATAACAAATCACTGTGACTTTAAATTTTTTTGTATCCCTCTTACACCTATTGATTGGTCAGACGATTAACTTATAATATCTATATATAAATACTATAATCTATATATATATATATATATATATATATATATATATATATATATATATATATATATATATATATATATATATATATATATACACATTTTGTGGTCTATTCAGATTTACACAACACACTCAATTTAGCATTTGTAAGAATTCAAAGCACACAGAAACTATTTTATTCATATAATTGTAAATTAATTCAAACAGTAAGGGGTTAAACACAGTCACAGCACAATTATATGGAAGCCCATTTCTGCTAATTAAAAAAAAATGAATAATAATAATTAAAACTTGGCTTTGTTGAGATTTTTTTCCCCCATATTAAGTCATAATTATGAAATAAAAATTCAAAATTATGAGATAAAATTTATAATTATGGGAAAAAAAAGTCACAATCATGAGGAAAAATTCATAACTATAAGATAAAAAGTTGAAATTATGAGCTAAAAATTCAATTATGAGCAAAAAGTCATTATTGTGAGATAAAAAGTCAAAATTATGAGGAAAACGTCAAAAATTATTAGATAAGAATTCATAATTATACAATAAAAAGTTAAAATTAAGAGGAAAAAGTCAGAAATATGGGATAAAATGTTGAAATAATGAGGAAAAATTCAGAACTATTTGATAAAAAGACATTTTCTCCAGATGCTCCTAAAAAAATGTTTGAAAAAAAGAAGAATTTTGAGGCAATAAAAACACAGCAGCCTTATATTTAAAAAAAGGGAAAAAAAAAATAATAATTTGACCTCTGTCTGATATGATGACGTATGAAGAGCCTCTTCCTCATCTGCCGGAAACCACAAAAAGGCAAATACACCCTCCTTTTCTTTTTTCATCATAAATAAAATAATAATGACAAAATACATACATTTTCTTTCCTATTATTTTTCTTTTAAATTATAAATAATAACAAAAAATACTTATCAGAGAGTTTCTATTCTGATCAGCCAATAGCGACTCTCTTTTTTTAATTATTACCTTGACATGTTTCAACCACAAACTACCTGCAGCAGCCTCAGAGAAGTCCAATGATTTTGTTTTGATGTCTTATGACTCTTTAATAACATAAATTCAACTATGGCAAGAAATAAATATTAATTTTAGTTTGTTGTCTATGATATACACAAAAAGCATCTTTATTTTTACTGCTGGGTCAGTCAGAATCATAACATACTGTTTCAAAATTGTCCTGAGTCTTTATGAGTCTCATAAATTATTCAGCACGACCTCCAGCAGAAATCATTTTAATGTTAACCACGATCCTCTCCCCCTCTGCGCGTGAAGAAACGCCTCTTCCTGGTTTTCTCTTCCACGCAAACATTGGCTGAAGTTGCTCCCTTCGTGACACTGAGAGCCGAAGTTCTCTGGGAAAGTAGCTTCGAGGGCTTTTGGATGCTTTATTGATTTCCTCCACATATATATGCAGTTTTTAAAAGTGCAGTTTGCCTCTTTTTTTTAACTCACGCCAAATGGTATCGAGCTGTGGCTGTCTGATAGCTCTTATGAATTGAATACATGTAAAATCATAAAAACAACATCAATAAGTCTGCGCTGCAGCGTTCAGGCTTGCTAACGAGCCAATATGGATGGAGGAGGGAGAGAGGGAGGGAGGGAAATGTAAGAGAGAGTGCAACATTTAAATGAATGCGAGGATTTGGTGCACCGATGCATGAGTGAGCAAGAGTCTGAAGCGCTATTTTTTTAAGTTAAAGAGAGGGCTTTTTTTAGGCCCCCATAGTCACTTTATACATGATTCACAATCTGAAAAAAACAACAACAACGTATACTTCCTCTCTCTGGTTTTTAGGAAACTTTTTTTTTTTTTAAATCCTATTTTAGCTGCCGTCTCTTTAAGGATCATAGCACCCAATAAACCCCCTCTCATGTGATTGGCCAGCTCTCTGGAGGCCTGTCGGGGGCAAAGCTTTGATAAATGAGGCCTGGCCCTCCAACCTGTCATGTAACAGGGAACCTTATGTGATGATGTCATCATTTCAGCAAGTCTCGTGATGATCTCGTGCTAATTTTTTTCTTTTTTGCGTTTTGTTTTACAGACAGACTCGAGGATTTCTGCGACATATGGATGTGTAGAGGTTTGAAAATCTGCACACGTTTAGAATGAGCATCCGGGATTGTTATTTCATAACTGTGTTTAAAATATGGGAAAGAAGACTACCCTCTCTTTAATGTCGAGCATCTCAACACAGGATGACACAGCCGCTATACCTCGACAAGCAAGAACAAGGCCTCTTGTCAGGAGGGAGCGAGAGCATGTGTGTGTGTGTGTGTGTGTGTGTCCTGGACCTCAATCGAAAGGTGCTGACAGGCGAGCCGTTTGCAGAGACAGGCGGAGTAAGCTCGGACAGGGCCGCGGGCGCCTCCCGAGCCAAACGGCAGAGCTGCCACGGCGCCAGCTAACAAAGTGAAGTGAAAGGCGAGCTCTGGAACTGTCTGGGAAAGTGGAGTCAACCCCTGCCAAGTACTGTAAGCTTTGAAGGCTCCGGCGTGGAGTCTGTCTCTCTTTTTACTGAGGGGGAAACCTGCTGAGAGGGCAGAATCTTTCACGTCTACACCGCGCTCATGAAGAAATCTATCCCTTTAAACGCAGACATATATAATCAAACTCAGCCGAAGCACGACATGATTCGACAGAATGTGGCTCGCATCCACATGTAAGCCTGTATACTGCAAATACCGGCAGAGCTAAGCAGCTGCCCTGCCTTGTCTCGCCTTTTGAAGGCTTCTCCTCCTGAGCCATCAAACACCCAAAACATTTTCTGCTTCTCTTATTCTGGCACGGGCCCCCGTCTGTCTCATCCTTCAAAGGCAATCCTCAAAAAGCCAGGGCAACGGATTATCTTCCTGTTTCTTCTGCAGGAGGAAAAAAAAAAAAAAAGAGAGAGAGAGAGAGAGGGGGGAAAAGGATGGAGGGGGGAAAAAAACGAGACAAAGTCGAGGTGGCGAATTATTGCTCGCGTGTGTTTTTGATTTTTCCTCATCACCCCCTCGCTCAACTCTTCATCCCTCTCTTCCTCTCTGACTCAACAAAGCCCTACTCAGCATCCTCGACGGGGGAGAGATCACAGGAGGAGAGAGAGTAATGAGGCTCCGGCTAGCTCACTTCCACTGTATCCTCTCCTTCTCTCTCTCTCTCTCTCTCTCTCTCTCTCTCTCTCCCTTCACCCTTCGCGCCTCCCTTCACCACACACAGTCAGTCATTGTCTGGATCTCTGCTACCTGGAGTGAGGCAGGGTGTAATTCATTAGCGCGGGAGGCTAGAAGGCCTGTCTCCCATGCTGTGAAGAAAAGGTGATGAAATCAAAACACCGGCTGATAGCCGAGGCCCACCCTGTTGTTTTGCGGTGCTATTTTTTCCCACCTTCCATTCTTTATACGTCTCCCGCTCCTCACCCCTCCACCCACTTTGAAGTCTCTTCACCGGAGAGTCTGACTCAGCAGCCGGTGGGGCTGGTGCGCGCCAATGTCAGGCAACCTTGACAGAGACTTATGGTGAGCGAGCCTGACACAGGCATGCAAATAAATTAGACACACACACGTACAGCGCACATCAGCAGCGACTACAAATCACGAACACAAAGTGCATGAGTGTGAGCATGCAGGAGGGGATGGGAGAAGATGGGAGGGAGGGGAGGCGACAGCGCCACACTCGGATGCACTCGTATAAAAACACACGCACGGCCACGCTGGAAACACACCGAGGCGCAGAGCGGGAGCTAATTCTGCCATGCTGAATGACAACGACATGGCAACAGGATTGCGTCACAGGCTGATAGCTGGATGAGAGAGAGAGAGAGAGGAAGAGGAGGAGGAGGAGGAGGAGGAGGAGTGAGACGGTGTGAGTTGGCAGGAGGTGTAAAAAATTATGGAGAGAAAGATGATTGAGGTGAGGCCGAGGCCGTAAGTTATGCATTCACACCTGCTGTTTTCTTCTTCTGTATTTATGAGACGCTGTCCACTCTAAAAGTCAAGGATCAAAGGAGGGAATCAAAGGCCTTCAGTGAATGGGGGGGGGGGGGGGGTGATCCAAGGAGAAGTGTAACCCATGTGGGGCTCACCCTCCCTCCTCGCTTTAACTGGCAGAGTCACCACATGAAGATGCTACGCAGCAGAATGTGTTCCTCACGCCTCGGCTTTCTGGCTTTCTGTTGTTACATTTGAAGCACTTTCCGGATCCAAAACTACAAATCCCAGCATGCAACTGGACTGCCAACAGCTGGAGTTTAGAAGCATCGTGCTTGTAGTGTTTATTGTTGCCCCAAGCAGAAAACACTGATTAATTACCCAAAACTCAACAAGACTTCCAAAATGAGTATTGTAAACTTTCATTACCCAGAATGCAACTCACTAATGCAGACTTCCATATGTTGTTATAGTTGTAGCATTTGATGATTTAAGATGCCAGACTCAAGCAGGAATGGCAAAGATCGAAACCGAAATATACAGCGTGGCTCATGAACTACATTACCCAATATGCATCTTGGTCGCCAGCTGTTCTTAAAACCAGTGTTTGTCATGCAAGTAGCAACTAACATACGCTCAAGTGGCGCATAATCAAAGATGAGGAGAATTTCAACCAGGTTGGCCTCAAACCTACATTACCCAGAATGCAGCTGGAGTGCCAACAGCTGGAGTAATTACCCACAATGCAACTAGACTGTTGCAGACTTTTATGTATCATAAAAGTGGTGCCATTAGTTTGCTTAAGATGCTAGACTCAAGCAGAAAGAACAAATGTTATACATTTATTACACAGCATGGCTCATATACTACATTACCCAGAATGCAGCTCAGCTGCCAGCTGTTCTAAACCAGTGTTCATTACGCAAGTAGTCACTAACGCACCTTCAAGTGATGTATCATCAAAGATGAGGCTTATTTAAACCAGCTTGGCTTCTAACCTACATTACCCAGAATGCAACTGGTGAAGTCTTTAAAACATCATGCTAGTCGTTTTTATTGTTGCCTGAAGCAGACAATGTTGCAATTCCATAACACTGACTACATTACCCAAGATGCAACTTGACTTCCAAAATTGAGCATAGCTTTGAGCAAACTTTCTTTACCCACAATGCAACTGGACTGCCGAAGTTTGGAGTCTTTTTAGCGACATTCTTGTAGTTGCTTAAGCAGAAAATCTTCCTCTCTGGTAACACTGACTGCATTACCCAAAATTCAATTAGACTGCAAAAAATGAGGATTACATTGGTGGCATTAGTTGGCTTCCTACATTACCCAGAATGCAATTTGGCAATCAGCTGTTTTAAAGCATTGTGCAGCATGTCAGTAGTGACTAATGCAGCCTCAAAAGGCATAATCAAAGATGAGACGTATTTCAACCAGCTTGGCTTCAAACCTACATTACCCACAATGCAACTGGACTGCCATCTGTTTGGCAGACCAGCGTGTATCATGCTATCGTAGTGAGTCATCTAGCCTCAAGTCACTGTTTTAAATCATGGATAAGGACTGTAACCATAGTCGCACAGCTTAGGCTTTGAGCCTACATTACCCACAATGCAATTAGTCACAGACTGTGGGAGACCTTCATGTGTCATGACAGTGACGGCATTCGTAGCCTTAAGGCTCAAGATGACAAGCACTGAACACCTTTCACACGGCCTGGCTTTTAACCGAAATTACCCACAATGCAACTGGACCGCCAAATGCTTGACGAATGGAGTACGAATGCAGCAGTTTGCTATTCCAAACACACTCATCATGAAGGCAATCCTGGGTGTCAGAGGCAGCAGACATGTCGGAGCAGTTTTGAACCAGAGTGGCAATTGTTGCTTCAGTCTCCCGAGGCTGCGAGTGAAAGCAGCAGCCGTCTGTTTGAAACGGCTCGAGGAGAAAGACGGGAGAGAGAAGAACGATCTATAAGACAATTAGGGAGTGGATTTGCATTTCAGCTGTGGTAGCATTTTCACTGGTTTGAATGTGCGGACGTTGACGTGTTTAATTGTTTCACCCGTCAGACGTTGCTCTTAGTGCCTTCAGTGTTGCACTGCATGCCTTTGTGGTTGTTATTTTTCTCTTTGCGCTTGTTTTGCCAACTTAGGTAAAGAGGGCACCGGGGCTGTCGCTCTCCATTACAGTCAAGACATTCTGTCACAATATTTTTGTCATCCTTCTTCAGGCAGGAGCGCTGCTAGGGATTTGGAGCCCAGTGAGATAATATCACAGAGGGTGCTGAGACTTCTGTGCTGCAAACCAAACAGTGTTAAGACACGGAGGCAGCAGCTAGCATGCTAGACTCCAGTAGGTGTCCTGCACAGACGGGTCTCGCTTGCTGATATATCGACAGATGACAAAAGAGATGTTTAACCAAGCGTGTTTTTTGTGTACCTTTGCTAATGTCTGAATACCTCTGCACTGATTGGCTCTGATCTCGAAGGCAAAGAAGTCGCTGGAAGGGAGAAGGGATGACAGGAAAAAAACAATTAGACTTGACAGTCCACCAGCTGTGCAGCCAAAGTAGAAATCACTTTTCTCCCATGGAACATCGGTTAAGTCGGGCTGTTTAAGCCACACTCTGTGTCATGCAGAGAGGAGATATTGAACGTGGAGAACAAAGGGTTAGTCCCCCTGTCACGGTGCAACACGGAACAGTGGTGGCCAAAGCTGAGCCAGTTTCACCTGAAGAAAAGTACGCTCAGAAGACACTGCTGAGTAAAATTATTTTGCTTTCCCGCCGTGTCGCTTTTGTCACAGTGAGGGTGACAAAAAGCAACAGCAGCAGCCCACCTGTTTTATCCAAAAAAAACACAGCGAGATTAAAAGTCAGACACCCTGCAAATTATTCCAAGTCTCAGAACCAGAGAGGAGAACAAAAAAAAAAGAAAACAAGTCACAAAACACAAGCCGAAGCACTGCAATCATACTCCCGCTCACTCTGTCACCTGTGCACACACAGGAGACTCGCTCAACTGCAAAGACAAACACACTTAGTTTGTCTCGCAGCCTGAGCCAACCGTCAAGCTCACTTTCCCCGAGGTGCGACGTGTCACATGGAGCTTATGCTCATAACAAGGAAAATCAACAAAGCAGAGAGAAAGTATCAGAAAAGCACTTGATTTCGCTGGCGCAGTATATGAGATGGCATTTTTCCTGAGGCTGAGGCTGGCTTCACATTTTGTCACATGATGAAGCAAACTCAACCTGTGGACATGTCAAGCTGCCACTCATTCTACTTAAAGGCAGTGGTGTGCACAGGGGAGGGCGCAAGGGGGGCACTGACCGCCTTGCTGCACAGTTCTTAAAAACAAGCATTAAAGTGTCCTCTTGGGAGCCAGAATGGTGCTAAATTTCACTCTTGGGAGCCAAAACATGGGCTAAAGGGGAATAAAATGCATGCTGAAGTTCCCTCTTGAGGGCAAGACAGTCTTGAGATTGCTCTTGGGGAGGAAAACACCCCTAAAGTGCCTTCTTTAAAACGAAAATGGTGCTAAAAGTCCTTCTTAGGAGCCAAAACCTGCTTTAAAGGGTCCCTTTTGGGAGTCAAAATATGTGCTCAAGTCCTCTCTTTGGAACCAAAGTGTCACTAAAGTGGTCTCTTGGGAGCCAAAATGGTGCCAAAAGGTCTTTTCAGGAGCCAAAACTTGCATTCAGTTACCTTCTTGGAAGCCAAAATGTGCAAAAGTGGTTTTTGAGGGTCTAAATATGCACTCAAGTCCTCCTTTTGTACCAAAATGCCACTGAAGAGCTCTCTTGGGAGCCAAAATGGTGCTAAAGTTACTCCTTGGGAGCCAAAATGAGTGGAAATGTGTCCATTTGGAAGCCAAAACACATCCTGAAGTGCCTTCTTTTAAACCAAAATGGTGCTAAAAGGCCTTCTTGGGAGCCAAAACCTACTTTAAAGGGCCCCTTTTTGGAGTCAAAACATGCGTAAGTGCCCTCATGGGCAAAAATGTGCAGTGAAGTGCTTTTCTGGGAGTCAAAATATGTGCTCAAGTCCCCTCTTTGGAACCAAAGTGCCACCAAAGTGCTCTCTTTGGAGTCAAAATTGTGCTAAAAGACTTTAACTTGCCTTCAAGTGCCTTCTGGGGAGCCAAAATGTGCGCCAAAGTGTCCTCTTGGGAGAAATTGTACGCTGGAGTGAGGTTTTGGGAGTCAAAATGCGTGCTCAAGTCCCCTCTTTGAAGCCAAAATGCCACCAAAGTGCTTTCTTGGGAGCCAAAATGTCACTAAAGTGGTCTCTTGGGAGCCAAAATGGTGCTAAAAGGCCTTTCCAGGGGGCAAAACTTGCATTTGATTGCTTTCTTGGAAGCCAAAATGTGTGCCTAAGTGGTTTTTGAGCGTCTAAATATGCACTCAAGTCCTCTCTTTGGCACCAAAATGCCACTGAAGAGCTCTCTTGGAGGCCAAAATGGTGCTAAAGTGCCTTCTTGGGAGCCAAAACGAGTGGAAATGTGTCCATTTGGAAGCCAAAACACATCCTGAAGTGCCCTCTTGGGAGGCAAAAACTTTTCTTTCTTTTTTTTCTGCCCTGTCCCTTCAAAAAGTCTGTGCACTCCACTGCTTGAAAGAGTTTGAAGGGCTCATTGACAACTCCAACAAACCATTAGCTGCTCAAAGGCTGCTCATGCTATTCAAAGAAACACGTCCCCTGCTTATTTAAACAGCATCGGCCATGACTCACATCATGAACAGGCGTTTGATTTCATTCACAGCTGCAGCAGAACTGAACCGGGTGATCTCTTTTCGCCTTGAGTCATGAGTTTTATTAGAATGGACACCACGCATGCTAATAAATATCACCGCATGGCTCTGTGATGAAAAGGGCACGCTGGATTGCTTCCCACGGTGCCACGTGATAGCACGCTGGAATTAAATGGAGGTGGGCACTTTAAGATTAGGAGACGACTAGATCTTCTTACTGATAATTTTTGATCTTTTTTTGGTAGGGTCAAGAAGTTGACAAGCCCTGTCCTGACTGATAAAACCCAGGGAGATGAGCTGGGATAAATCGAACGCACTCCCAGTGTGCCACAGCAGGAGACTCAAAAGACAGGCTCAGTCCCCGCCTCCTCGCCTGCCAGCGCGCCGCACGCCGTGTTCTCCAGCACCTGCTCTGACAAGCAGGGACAGTCCGAGCTGCTGCGTGTCGAATGGAGTCACATGAAGAAGACTCGGCGGATGTAACACATCTGACAGCGAGGAGACGTGAGAAATGATGCACAGTGAGGAACATGAAAGCGCCCCCAGCAGAGGCACATATTAGTGTCACCTGTGTCACGTGTACACGCTGAGGAAAAAAGGGTGCCTGGACTTTATTTTTGTCACTGGAAGGGAAATGTCACGATGATGGACGGCTGTTTAGAAACAAAGCTTCTGGAGTTTTTGTCTTCACCCAAAGCGGTTATTAATTCATGATCCAATATCTGGGCGAAACAAAACGTCGGGAGTAAAAAAGAATAAAGAGCTCTGTGATGAGTGTACAGACAGACAACAACACTGTAAAAATAATCCCGGCCCACTCATCGCTCGTTTCGAAGAGACCCCATCAGAATGGAACTCTGGGTAGAAAGAAAAGTAAAGGTTGAAGCTGCAACACTGGAAAGTTTGTTGATCACATGCTGCATGTTTTGGCGATTTGCAGGGTAAGATGACCGTCGTGACTGTGCTGGAGAGCCGTTTTCAATGTTGACTCACCGCATTATTCACCGACGTGCAGCGTTTTGGTGGCTGATAAGCTTTCATGCATCTATTACTCACACAGACACGTCAGGATCACCTCGTCACCTGATCCAGCACCGGGCCTCCAGTTTGGATTCGCCCTCTCCGTCGCACGGCTCTGGGGATTGTGATATCGTTCTGACGGCTGACACTTTGGTCAAGGATTGACATTCTGTCTCTCTGTCTGTGTGACATTTGGGCATCCTTGATCAAATACAGTGACTGATTTATGTCCCTCCATCGAGACGGCTCAAAATGTGTCCCATACTTAAGGTTGAGCCCCAACCTTTGCGGCCTTCCATGTGAACGCAGCCATCCATTCCTGTTTCCCGAGCACAAACGGACACGCGTCACACTCGTTCTGTCTGGAAGAGTGAACAAAAGCTGTTAGGTTAGATACAGCCTTGTGCTTGCGTGAGTGTGGCGAGGGGAAGGAAAAAAACACAAACAAACAAACATTGTTACAAATGAGTGGGTGTGAGCCTGACGAGCAGCAACGGCAGCGACAGAGGAGGACGGGAACGGTCAGATGCAGAGTTCGAAAGGGACACGCACACATGGCACATGTCTCTTGGCGGCGGATCAAACGTGGGAGGGCTGTAATCCCGCACGGAGAAAAGAGACAGAGAGGAGAGGAGAGGAGAGGGGGGGTAAAATGGATGGAGCAAGGCTGGTGTCCTCAGATGAGGGAAGAAAAGATGAGCCTCAAAACTTATTTAAAGAATAATATAGACGTAAGGTGGAGGTCACTCATGATTCCTTAGCAATGATGAGAGGAGGCTAAGGTGAGCCAGGACGTGTGCGTGTGGCAGTGTGAGGGAAGGTCTGAGCATCAGATCCTTCCATACATCTCCTCACTGAACATGTGTCACCTGTCGGACTCCATGAGTGCAACATGTGGGTAGTGCTCTCTTGGGAGCCAAAATGGTGCCCTCCTGTTTAAATGCACTAAACTGGCCCCTGGCTATTTAAAACATTATAAACTGCCTTCTCTGGAAATAAAAACGTATGCAAAAGTGACCCCTCGGAAAGCAAAGTGGTGCTGAAGTGCCCTCATGGGAGTCAAAATGGTGTTAAAGTTTCATCTTGGGATCCAAAACGGTGCAAAAGTGCTCTCTTGGAAGCTAAAATGCAGCTTAAGTTCCCTCTTGGGGACCAAAATGGTGCTAAACCCCCCCTGCTTAGAAACACACACGTAAACTGCCCCCTGGCTAGTTTAAACCTTATAAACTGCCCTCTCTGGTGGCAAAAACACGTGCTAAAGTGACCCCTCTTTGAAGGCAAAATGGCCCTCAAGTGCCCTTTGGGAGTCAAAATGGTACAAAAGTGCCCCCTTGGGCACCAAAATGCCAAAAAGAGACATGGCAAACGTGGGAAGACTGTTATTCCACATGGGGAAAAGAAAGAGGGGGGGGGGGGGGGTGGATGGAGCAAAACAAGCCAGGAACTGGTGCTTGGAGGCTGATGTCCTCAGATGAGGGAAGAAAAGATAGAAATCAGCCTCAAAACTGAGAGAATTATTTAAAGGGTAATACAGACAGAAGGGGGAGGGAAACCAAGCCTCCAGCAGCTGAAGTCAACTCTCAGGTGATCTGCTGACCCCCCCAGGCTACAGCTCAAACCATCACATACTCTTCCAGCTGTGGGACTCAGCTCCACTTCATCGGTGCCTGAGTTTCTCAGCTTTTGGATGAACTTTTAGGGTGCATTTCTGAGCTTCAGCACCATGGACAGCGGCATTGCTTCCTTTCTTTGTTTACATGGGATTTTTTGTGCGCTTACTCACACAAAGGTGCTGATGTTTGAAGATACTTACCTTTTGTTAGAGATCACAAAAGTAACACCGTGGATTTAGCAGCAGAAAAAGACAAAAATAATCCTCCTTTCCTTTTAGTAAACAAGACGTTTAACAGAAAAACGTCCCAAAAATCCTGCCGACACATGACTGTAAATTATGTTCAAATGACTAAAGAAAGTCATCAAGATGGAAGAAGATCTGTTCATAAAGTGACACCCCTGATTGACGAAACGTTAAGTATTTTTTCCATGTTTGAATGATATATGTGACATTTCCCCAAGGAGACCTGTTTTTAAAGGAGCAATCCATTTTTTTTATTTTTTTTTTGTGTGCGTTTGTGTGTGTGTGTGTGTGTGTCACAAACCACTGGGACCAGACACAATGAAAAGCACTCACTCATTGTCTTTCACCTTAATTAAGCCATCCATCACCGGCTGTCTGATGGCGAGGGAATAGTCCGGGGCAGACGCACGAGGAGACAGTTGGAGTAAACTCCCGCCAGGCTCTCTAATCCGGGCATCATTAAAGGTATAACAAACCCCTGTGTGGTGCTGAAACATCTTGGGAGTCTTTGTTGTCCTGCGCTTGAAGGGAAACAGAGAAGAAAGCTAGTTTTCTTCCTGTTTGTTTGCTCCTACCTGTTCCCTTCCCCTTGTCAATCAACTTGGCACCTTATGTAAGTGTAGGACCTCCTGCTGAGACGGAACAGACCATGACGTCTCTGTGCAGAACCCTGATGCTCTGTGTTAAACTCGCAATCAAACACACATGGTTAGACGTTTATAAAGAGGGACATGTGCACAACCACACACACACACACAGGAATAGTGTCATGGCTTTGTAAAGAAACTCCCAAGGGATTTCATCCTGTCTCCCAGGGGAGACAGCCCTCACTGTCTGCTGATCTGATCAAAGCAAACCAGAATAGACTTTGCTGGATTGAGGTCCTAAATTTGTCAAATCACTGTTTCCAAACGCTGTTCCCTGAGAGTCGTCACTCATGATTCCTCAGCAATGATGAGAGGAGGCTAAGGTGAGCCAGGATGTGTGTGTGTGTGTGGCAGTGTGAGGGAAGGTCTGAGCATCAGATCCTTCCATACATCTCCTCGCTGAAGATGTGTCACCTGTCAGTCTCCATGAGTGCAACATGTGGGTAAGATCTTAAAGAACAGGATCAAGCTCTTTGACAATGAGCCAGTGGTGTGCACAGGGGTGGGGGTGCGAGGGGGGCATCCCCGTCCCTTAGTGACCCAACTGTTGAAAAAGGCATGTTAAAGTGTTCTCTCGGGCACCAAAATGGTGCTTAATTGCCCCCCCCCCCCCCCCCCCCCCCCCAAATTAGAAACACACTAAACTGGCCCCTGGCTATTTAAAACATTCTAAACTGCCCTGTCAGAAGGCAAAAACACATACTAAAGTGACCCCTTGGAAAGCAAAATGGCATGAAAGTGCCCACTTAGAAAGCAAAATGGTGCTAAAGGGACACCAAAATGGCACTAATTGCCCCCCACCCCCAGTTAAAACATTATAAACTGCCCTCCTGTGAGGCAAAAACACATGCCCCACCCCCCCACCCCCTTCTTTTTCTTCTTCTTCTTTTTTTTTTTTTTTTTTTTGCTTTTGCCCCTTTCCTTAACAATTCTGTGCACACCTTTGACTGCAACTCACAGTCTTTGACATTTCAGTTCATTTAAGCAAACGGATTCTCGTCGGGGTTCTTTCAAAACAACATGAGTGGCAGAATCTGAGAAAAACAACCTGGAAGAATGAGACTGTGTGTGGGAAAGTGGGGCAAATATTGGAAGACTGCTGAAATGGGGTCACACATTGAGAAGTGTTGGTGCAGACGACTGTACTTTGGAAGCTCATTATTATTAATGGTAGTGTTGTTATGACTGGTGTTATTTTTAGGCCTGTGTTCACCGGGTATGGAGGTGTTTGGTAATATTGTGTTGGGGTAGGAAATATTGTCCCTACATTCTGATTTCCCCGTGGACTCCTGCTTCACTGGATCACAGCGCCAACCTGGCATCAAGCCATACGTACGCCTATGACCGTATTAACCTAGCTGAACGCTCATCGGCCACTGGAGTGAGATTACACGCCCGGCCCCCTCGCTTTTAAAGCTCAGCACTTCTGGGATGATATGCCAGCCCATGTGCGCGCTGAGGCGCAGACAATATAGGGAGGGGAGAGAGAGAGGAGGTAGATGTAGAGGGGAAAGGTCACTCGTTATCAATTTGTTATCCTGTAAGGAACACTGCTGGTGTGTTCATGCACACACAGCATCCTTCTTGTGTCCTAAAACAAGCAGTGAAAAGATGAGGGTCACGATGTTTACTGTGTCTCAGGAGATAATTCTATTCTTTAAATACTTCAGATTTTCAAGGAGCAAATTCTCCACCGTGCATCTACCACTTCAGCCTCTCAGCTCTGCAAAGAAAACACTTGTTTTTGAGGGCGTCGCATTGAAATACTGCAATACCACAAATTCTGATGTCTTGAATTTAAAGGCTTTGCATGAAATTACTCGAGTGATGGATTGTCCCTGACAATTGGGGCTATTGGGGCTATTTGACCAATGCTCCCAAGAAGATATTTCATGATGTGGCTTCAGTTCTCTGTTCTGGATACATCACCAAAGAGTCTGTAAGTGAGTGAGAATGGGCGAACCCAATCATTGCTTTCAAGTGGGCGAAGGCCAAGGCTTAATACGCCAGTGGAGCAAAAATAGAACTGTTCTAACCCATGTGAGGAGTCTTAACCCTTCTACAGCACAGCAAGGTTTCTGACAACACATTCAAGGACAGCTAGTTGGATAAATGGTTTATATGAAATCATTTCTGCTCTATTTTGCAAGTCTTTTTTGGGGTCACTCGATACACATCTTTTCCTAAAGGTTAACTTGGAGGATTTGCAAATGGCATCCTTGTAAGTCTTGCCTTGCCATTTCAATCATCATGCTCGGCTGGATTCGAATGGGGGAACAAAGTTTGAAGTGTCTCAATTTTGCCTGTAGCCACACAGCCCAGAAGTAATGCTGTGTTACATAAAAGAGGCAAGTCCAGGTCCTTCACGTGTACCTGCGGAGGTAATGTTGGCAAGGGAACAGACGGGCCAGTCTCGAGTCCTTTGACATTCCTGTCATCTCGAATGAAAATCTCTGTTATAGCACTTGGACTGCGAGGTCCAGCTTGGGTTCCAAACGGATGGTGGATGCAGCGAGCGCTGGGCTGAGTGACACAGAGTGTAATTAAATGTGACTTTATCACATTTGCATATGTTAATGGAAGGTACGAGAGACTTGCAGTGCATCTTGCCAAATATCCCAGTATTGAGCCTTTACTTTACCGCATTTTGTCAAACAGTTACCAAAAAAAAGTTGTGTTATGGTCTTATTTATTTATTTATTTTTAAATAATTAATTTTTACATAACTGGAAGGGGGCAGCAAATGCTGAGCCCTAACCCTAACCACCAGCAACAGTCATATTTATAACCTCAAAACCACTCATGGCATCATCAGCTGTGTGGTTTCCATGGTGATGGAATTTGAATGTAAACAAGCAGGTTTCCCTCTTTTCCTAATAACATCATCGACTCTATCCCTCGTGCCATTTCAGCTGTGTGCTTACCATGGTTGATGGATCACCTCCATTTAATTTAATGGGCCAAAAATCTTGGAAAATGCAGCATATTTTCAGAACAAGTACAAGGGTAAGAAATGTGAAAAGTGTACACACACTTCTCCCGAACATGCTGAAGATTTTACAGTTTGAACAGTGAAAATAAAGCAACAAGAATGGCACCCAGGCAGTGTGGTGCAGCGAAAACAGGCACAACTCTGTAGTGGATGTCACTGCATTGGATCAAATTAATTCCCTTGCACCACTTTCAGGCTAATACCTAAAGGTTAATTATTAAGAGTAGCATCAGAAAGCTAATGAAGTGGGTAAATCTGTATTTAATAACATACAAATTAAACCTTTCATACATCCAGGCTTCCTTCCTCTGACTGCAGCACCCTCAACGGTTAAAACCACAGCAGTAATTATTCCACTGTCTGCCTCTGTGCCTTATCTCTAGTATTTTCCCTCCAGTCTCCATAGATACAGCTCATCATTTCCCCCAGAGGATTAAATCCATCTTCTATAGTCTCTGGAAGAGAAAAAGTAACAAACAGGCAGAGTTTTCTTTGAGCACAAAGTTCTGATCCGCCACTTTAAGGACGCTGCTCCTCCGTCAAGTAAATAAACCGCCTCAATAACTCAGGAAGTCCCAGCGTATATGATTTGGATCTTGCGCAACATGCTCTTAGGATGTGGCGGCAGCCATCTTAATGAGTTTGCAGCTTATCATCACTCACGAGAGAAGGAAAATCAATCACTTCCCCCTTGCATTGTGATGGGTGGGAGGGGGGGGAGCAGAGAGGGAAGAACGACAGAGAGAAGTGACATGAGAGAGAGAGAGAGAGAGAGAGAGGGAGAGCTCTGTTGTTTACCACAACAGCAGCCCTGCCAAGGATTTTCCTAAAGGGACACTTGTTTTAATAAAAACGGGCCTCATATTAAATTCTAATCCATTAGCGCGGCTGGCGAGCTCGGCGGACGCTTTATCAAACGGTTGGAATGGATGAATGTTCCTTCATTATCACTGGCTGGAGCGTTTCAATAAACGGGGTCCGGCCCTCTTCCTCCTCGCGCCAGGTTGGAATTCACAGCACACCTTTTTTTTTTTTTTTTATATTCCGGGAATTATGCAGCTGTTTGTTATGAAAGCTGCCGCCAATTTATTGCCCAAAACAGGTCATGTCAAGGGTGTTTGGACCATATGTGGTTTTATAGCTATGAGCTTTCTGACGTCGGGAATCAATCATGCCTTCGCCTCAATGACACAGCATTATATACCCTCTATTTTTACCTCTCTGTTTATACAACCCCAATTCCAATGAAGTTGGGATGTTTTGTAAAACATAATAAAAATAGAATACAATGATTTGCAAATCCTGTTTAATCTATATGCAGCTGAAAATACTACAAAGACAAGATTGTTATTGCTCAGACTTATAAACTTTTGCAAATATTCAAATTTGCAGATATTCAGTCCGGGGTCTCTGTTGTCATATTTTGTGCTTCATAATGCTCGAAACATTTTCAATGGGAGGACAGGTCTGGTACCCGCACTCTTCTACCTTAAAGCCGTCACAGATGGTCAAGTTAGCCATGCCATGGGCACTAACACACCCCCATACCATCACAGATGCTGGCTTTGAGACTTTGACCTGAGAACAATCCAGATTGTCCTTTTCCTCTTTGGCCTGGAGGACACCACGTCCATGATTTATAAAAACAGTTTGAAATGTGGACTCGTCAAACCACAGCAGACTTTTCCACTTTGCGTCAGTCCATCTCAGATGAGCTCGGGTCCAGAGAAGCCGGCGGTGTTTCTGGGTGTTGTTGATATATGTCTTTGTCTTTGCATGGTAGAGTTTGAACTGTCACTTGTAGATGTAGTGATGAACTGTGTTAACTGACAATGGTTTTCTGAAGTCTTCCTGAGCCCACGTGGTAATATCCTTTACACAATGATGTTGGCTTTTAATGCAGTGCTGCCTGAGGGGTCAAAGGTCACGGGCATTCAGTGTTGGTTTTCAGCCTTGCTGCTTACGTGCAGAGATTTCTCCAGATTCTCTGAATCTTTTGATGATATTATGGGCTGAAACATTGTTCTTAAACTGTTGGACTATTTGCTCATGCAGTTGTTCACAAAGTAGTGAACCTCGCCCCATCTTTGCTTGTGAACGACTGAGCCTTTCAGGGATGCTCCTTTTAGACTCACCTGTTTCCAATGAACCTGTTCACCTGTGGAATGTTCAAAACAGGTGTTTTAGGAACATTCCTCAACTTTCCCAGTCTTCCAAGTCAAACTGAGCGAATTTTTGCAAAAAAGAAAAAAAAACAAAAACAAAAAAAACAACTGTGGCTTTGTTTTCTGACGTGAGCGTCTTTAACTTTGTTATATAAGATGTAAATAGCAGCAGTTCATGGCTGCAGAAGCTCAAGTTCTTCCTTCCTTCCTTCCTTCCTGCCTTCCTTCCTTCCTTCCTTCCTTCCTCCTCTGTGGGCAGATGACCATCAGACAAGTGTTTCTTCCTTTTCTTTTCCTTTTTTTTTTTTTTTTTTTAAGAGCCGTCCCTGAGCGTGATGAGCAGGGATGAAGAGCAGGACATCGATAACAGGAACTGGCGCTGGAGTGGATAATTAGCCTTAAAAAGGAACAAAGGATCAATAAGCGCTTCGGTGAGGAGTTTGTTCATGGGGAAAACAGGTTCGGCCATCCAGTGCAGGGTGACACCAGGACACGAGGAGGCTCATCTATCAGGAGGCGGACTCAGACTGATGGAATGGATATACTGTAATGGAAGTCTGCTGGATCCAAAAGAAAGAAAGAAAAAAAGTCTGGGAGGAGTGAGATTCGATTTTTTTTCTCTCTCTCTCTTTTTGGGGCCAACTCTGGGTATTCTATAATCTTTTTTTCCCTCCTCCATCCTTCATAAAGGGTTCAGGGTTAAGACTTCTCATACAGGCTGCGGGAAAAGCATTTTGCAGCTCTGTTAGAATCTCTTATGTGATTGACAACATACCTGACGTGGTCCAAATCGCCCTGACAAGGTAAATCCCAGCCATATGGCGCTCCGAGCAGGTTAAAACAAATGCCATGAATGATTTAGACACAGTCTTTTAAGCGGGCCCGGCCATCCTGCTGTGACTAACTTTATCATGGAGGAGGAACACAGAGAAATATGGAATAAAAGAGAGAGATAATATAACAGGAGACGGAAACAAAGCATTCTGGGCAGAGGTCGAAGATCAGGAGCCAGTTATAGATTCAGCGCCTCTGTTATGACAATTCTTGGCAGCCGAAGTGAAACAACAACTG
This sequence comes from Labroides dimidiatus, assembly GCA_030710495.1. Classification (NCBI taxonomy): domain Eukaryota; kingdom Metazoa; phylum Chordata; class Actinopteri; order Labriformes; family Labridae; genus Labroides; species Labroides dimidiatus. The sequence continues at coordinate 7,817,617 of CM061166.1, forward strand.
CTGTTGAGTTGCACTTGAGTAAAGGGTTCCCCGGCACTGACAGTTTGGGTGCACCAGGAAAGACAAAGGAATACAAAACACGTGTTTGCAGAGGAGGTAGAGCGCGTTTTCAGTGGGCGGAAAATCCATGAAAGGAAGGTTAATCGTAGATCTCAGAATCGAACAACACAGCCATACAGCTCACAGAACAACTGCTTCAAAACAACAAGAAAGACAAAAAAAATCAAACCCAGGCCCGGAGATAACGCTCTACAGCTCGGGTCTTGTGTTGATAATCGCCTCCCTGGCTTTAATTATTACCACGTAAGTAATCTCGGAGGCGCAAATTGATTGTGTGAATTTTCACATTAAGTTGGAACCTACAGGGACCCCAATTTCGCCGTCATTTGAATATTATCCACTCTCGAAATCAAGTTTCCATTTAAAAGCCATTAACAGGTTTGGAAACACAAATGGATTTTAAGGCAGAGTTGTGTGTAATTATCTTGATATGAATTATTAATTCCATCACAGTGTGACTGAATTAATGTAAACGCTTCAGTTCAAGACGTAATAGGAGGGCGAAAGTATTTCACTTCACTAGAGTGGAAACAGGTTCTAAAATTTGAACTTTATTACCGTAAATATAATCAAATAAATGTTTAATTGATGTAGATATCAAATATCAAAAACTCTGAGCTGATATAAAGATACATTTTTACACACTTAAGGTCATGTTTCCACCAAAATAACTCAAGACCTTTAAGTTCCTGGAGCTTCTTGTATCTGTATTTCTAACAAACTCTATAAAAACTGTGAGAATTAGTCAAACTAGTCTCAAAATATGTTTTCAAATTTTCAAAAATGAGGCAAAAAAAAAGCTGCTTTGATGTAATAATAAATCATTTACAGATAAACTTTGCATCGTTTCCTGTTTTCATCTGATTTACTTTTTTTTTTCTCCTGTTTTTAAGATTCTGGTGAACATTCACAAAACTGAAAGCTGGTACTTCCTTATGACACAGTAAGAATTCATCACAGTATTTTAACACATCTATATATTTAATACCGCTACCCTCAAAGTCTGAGTACTTTCAGAGAGTGCTGGAACAGAAACAGGAACCTTTAGGTGGATACCATTAAATACCCTAGACATTTTTAAGACCCTGGTAATAAAAGTGATTGTAACAACTGTACCACTGCATTCCACCAAAGTACCAGGACTTTAAGTTCTCGGGTCTTTCTTTGTCAAGGTTCTAGAAAAGTTCCCCCTTTATTTTAGGTTTTAATGGAGGTCGAAAGACCCATTAAAATATGCAAATAAGCCTAAAGGCAGGCCCAAAAATTTTCACTGAGTTACCATTAAAAGTACTAAGTAGTTTAAGTCAAGGGAACTTTTTTTTTTGTTTACAAGGAACTAAACCATTCCCCTCCATTCCATTGATGTGCATTTCTACCAGTAACCAGTGACTTAAGTGCAGACTTAAAGAATGGAAAAGGTCATAAAGAATTGACCCTTACTATGACTTTTAATCCATGCAAAGCAGGAAAGCCTAGGTGACAGCCCACCCTGAATTTCCCCATCAAAGTCCTGGATCTTAGTACCAGGGGGAAGTTCCTTCAGTGGAAACATCCCAGGAACCCTTTGGCAGTTAAAATCAAGCACCCTTGGTATGATTAAGACCCTGGATCTTTCAGTAGTAATCAAATTGCTTGAAACAGCTACACCACTGCATTCCACCAGAGTACCAGGACTTTTAGTTCCAGGGTATTTTCTATTTTCCTAGGAACTAAATGTTTCCCCCTCATGTCGGTTTCAATCAACGTCAAAAGACCCATAAAAATTAGGCAGCCATGCAAAGTAGGAAAGCTTAGGCTACAGCCCACCCCTAATTTACTTTTAAAGTCCTGGATATGAGTATCTGGGGAAAGTTCTTGCAGTGGAAACGTCACTTTATTGCAACTTCAGGTGCTGCATTGCAATTTTTCCTCAACACGTCACATTTTACACACTTGCGCTCCCATCTGTACGTTTCCAGCTCAGTCCTCTTTGACTGACGTGTTTCTCGTGGCCCATTTTAAATCGGTTCCTTTCAGAGAACAAAGGTCGTACTCTGTAATCATCACATTAGAGAGCATCCATCTGTAAACTGCCCAGTTGAAAGGAGCCATTAGCAGTTAACACTCAGTCTGCAGAAAAGGAAGCCTTCAGTTTTGCCGGGAAACCTGTAGATACTGTAAAATCATGTGATCCAAATTGTGGACCTTATCTCCTGGACTCTTGCGTTATCTCTTTAGGACTTGCGTTTAAGCCTCTTGTGCTGACAGAGTGAGAATTCCTCCTCTTTTACATTTTTCCTCGCAGCAGAGGCAGTATAAAAAGGAGAATGTCACCCTCCGGTGCAGGGATGGGCAGACCTTTTACTGCCGGCCAATTAAATCCCTCTTTATTTCCTACAGAGGAAGTTTTATGTGGAAAAAGTGCCCGCTGAGGTTAAATCCACCCATGCTGTGCGTTTCAACCACAGGTCAGCGTGTAAACCAAGTCGCACTGCTTTTTTTTTTCTCGCATTTTTCATACGCTGCAGTCACAAAATGTCAACGCAGAAGGAAACGATGGAGCCTTTCAAAAACGACAAAAAGAGACTCTGAGCCGCCCTGCGCAGCTATTTCCAGTTGGTTAGATTGATTCCTCCTTGCTAATGGGTTAATTCTGGCATAATTCAATAACCACATTCTCCCAAGACACCTTACACATTTATACAGAGTCTATAATAACGTCTTGGCAGTTAGATGAGTCAGGAATCTCTGGTGGGTTTAATTTGGTGCTAATTCCTCCTGTTAACACACTTTAACATGGCAAATGAGATACACAGTGCTCACTTGTTCCTACTATTTGCATTGTAACCAGCTTTGGATCGGGAGTGCGAGTGCGAGTAGGGGGGCAGAGCAGGAAAAGGTGGGCCGTGATTGTGAAATGAGTGGATTTAATGCAGGAAATAGAGGAGATTAACTGCTCTGATTTGAGACAAATTTGCTCGAAATGGTTTCTTGCGGGTTGTGAATTATGAAAGGAGCTGAAACGAGAGCGCTGCAGCTAAAAGCTGCGTGAGAAGTGTTCTTTCTGCGTCGCCAGCTACGAACGTCACTCCTCTCCTGCAGAGTCGAGCCGCCGTCCTGCACATCCTGCAGCGATTCACGAGGGAAGGTTTGCTAAATGAAGGTCTGAGTCGTCTTTGCATCCACTCCTTGCATGCAAAACCTCCCTGAAGCGGCTCCTCTGAGTCAAAAAGGTGCAAAATTTCCTTCACAGCACAAGTCACACTTCATAACTTACAGCATCATCTTGCAGATTAATTTTGGCTGCACGTTGCATCGCGCCTCATTTTCCCCTCGTTTGTAGCACAAGTTGAGCTCTTCTCCTCTCTGTGTACGTTTAGCCTACACACACACACACACTCACACAGATTTGGCAGCGGGCACACACTCAGAGAACATCACAAGTAGCTGACGTCAGTGCCGCTCTAAGAGCTCTGAGAGCCCCTCCACCGGGAGCCGCTTTTTAACCAGCTCGCCCACGCTCTGCCAACTTCAGCCGCGCTATTGTCCAAACACGAGCAAACTGTCACTCAGTGCATTCTGGGAAGAGGAGGACAGCTGGGGAAAAAAAACAAAAAAAAACAACAGTGTCTCTTTGGTGACAAGTCCATATCTGTTGGTCGAAGCATCGCGGGCGAGCTTGATCTTTTTAGCGACTCATGACAATCAATTTTTTTTCTTCTTCTTCTCCTTCTCGTCAGTGCATTTTTCACTCGCCACATTAGTACGTCTCCCTCTCTCACAAGTGAGAAAATGAGTTTTTCTACCTCCCACCATTTCATTATCTGAACCATCTCCCAGCGTGCCGCCTAATTCCTTTAGCGAGGGCCCCCAGGTTTCTGCAGATCCCGTGAAAGACGAGGTGATGGAAACAAAATTGGGGGGGAAATAGGGGAGAGGATAGGAGGGGAGGAAAGGGTGAGCTAAGGAGGGGGGAACTTGTTACAGATGATACAGAGATGCAAAACTGGGGTTTATTTTCTAGGATGAAGTCCCAAAACATAAAAAAAAGTCATGTCAAATACTGATAATGGTCCAGCGTCTCAAAACTACGGTGGCCCTGAGAGCTCACAGCACTGCAACTTAAAGAGAACACATGCAAAAAAACAAAACACAAGTAAACTAAGAAAACAGCTTCATCGTGTACAGCATTTAGAAAATGCGCTGCAAATAGACCGCAACACAACACATTAAAAATATGCGTAGCAAAAACACTGCGACACAACACTTTAAAAAAGCGCACTGCAAACAGACCGCAACACAACACATTAAAAAAATGCGTTGCAAAAAGACTGCAACACAACACTTTAAAAAAGCGCACTGCAAACAGACCGCAACACAACACATTAAAAAAATGCGTTGCAAAAAGACTGCAACACAACACTTTAAAAAAGCGCACTGCAAATAGACCGCAACACAACACATTAAAAATATGCGTAGCAAAAACACTGCGACACAACACTTTAAAAAAGCGCACTGCAAACAGACCGCAACACAACACATTAAAAAAATGTGTTGCAAAAAGACTGCAACACAACACTTTATAAAAGCGCGCTGCAAACAGACCGCAACACAACATTTTAGAAAAAAGCACTGTGAAAAGACCACAAATAAAGAGTTTCCAGAGTGATGCACACATCCATCATTAGCCAATATGCTAACATTTGCAGTGCACTTTACTAAAGTGTTGTGTTGCAGTCTTTTTGCAGCGCGTTTTCTAAATGCTGTGCATGTGTTTGTCAAATTGATGAAGATGTTTTCTTAATTTGCTTCTGTTTTGTATTTTTGCACATTTTCTCTTTAAGCTGCAGTGCTGTGAGCTCTCAGGGCCACCGTACTAAACCCCCAGAGGCCTTCAAAGCGGAGAGACAGAGTCGCCCCTTGCCAGCACGTCCTGAGTCCTGACAGTGACACTTCCTGACTCGACCTTATTCCACGGCTGACGTTTGTGCTCGCTTGACAAATTTCCCCTGACTGAAACGATCAAAACACACACTTCCTCCCTCCATCACTGGCCTCCGGCGCACCTACGCCGTGCTGCTCAGCGTGATGACGCACACGAGGCAGCGCTCCAAACACAGACGCTCCCCTCTGCGCTCCAGTTAAATGACTTGACACTCTGAAGGAAGCCATACATCAACCTGTTGTTGTTGTTGTTTTTGGCCGGGCGTCGTCGAGCTCGGCTGGGGAGTCAGTAATGCTTCGGTTGCCATTTGTCAAACGACATGGGGGCTGCTGCGGCTTCGGATCAACGGGTACAGCCACGGTTAACAAACAAAACAGGGAGGCCTGATGAAAACAAGCACGGCTGCCCAGTGGGAGAAAACTGGAAGACGATAAAGTTCCTGCCTTCACTTCATTTTCTACCATTCAGATGGAGAAGCTTGTATTCTCCACGTATGGCAGCGTATAAAAGAGCTCTTTCTTGAGAATAATTACAAACTGAGGAGGTTAAAGTGTAATAAACACACAAGGGGAGCACATTCCGATGGACTGATCCACAAATCAAAGATATGCAACCAAACACCAGACAGTCAGAGAAGGCACCTTAAAACGGCAGATGGCAGCCGGAGTCTGGATACAGACTGTGCTTTTAAATGTCACAAAGTCACTTCAGCACAGGCTGGACGGTGGGAGTGTGAACTGGGACTCATTGGAAAGTTCACGGATGAAATTGGATTTAAAGTTTGGGAGCAGAGCTGCAAGAAGCTCGTCACTTTATAATCGTTTCCCTTTGGGTGAATCAAAACAAAACGTGTAATCTGATGCACTCGTAAAGTGTTTTTTTCTTCATGTTTACGCAGGACGAGCTTGTGTTTTATAAGAGTGAGACCTTGACCCTCTTTTTATGTGCTCTCAGGTGACATCTCATGGAGAAAACACGTCATACATAATGCATTTTGGTATCTGCAAGAGGAAACAGGAAGCTCGAATAAAAAACGACAGGAGGAGTGATCAGTAATTAAAGCGACACGCGGTAAGAGAGGAGGTGTCGGCGTGGGTAAAAAGCTGCCCGAACATTGGAGCATCTCTACATGCCTGAAGGAATTCCATTAACCACTCTGATTAAAGCAATCATTGGAGCCATCGGTGCCTGTCAGATGCCATCCCTGCCCTCTCAATTACCCAGATCTCCTTGAACTCAATTGTTCACATCATGGCGGGGACCGGGGAACAGGCGAGCAGTGAGGCTGAGCCGGGGACGTGGCGCTCCGGTGGGGGGTCGGTGTGGCGCCGCTCGAGCATATGGAACGTGTCCACCCCCTCTATCAGTCTCGGGATGCACGGGGTGGCCACGTATTAGCTTAATTATCGCATATTGCTGGCATGCTGGGTGGGACGGAGCGGGTACAGGAAAACTGAGTAGGCAGGTGGGAAGAGAGCAAAGTGGATGTGGAAGTTTTGTCCAATCAGAGCTGTCTCTGTCAACTCCAGCATCCAAAACTAGTCAGAATCAAACAACAGAGAGAGGAAAGAACTGACAAAATACAGATGGGTCTGTTAAAGTTATAGTATTCAACAGATGCAGGGGAATTTGGTGCAAAAGAAACCCTGGAAGGCTGGAAAAAGCAGCTCAGATTGAAGAACTAGATCTGAAAATTAATGTACAAGGAAGTGCTACACATCTGCATAGAAAGGACACATTTCTGGACATAATCGAGGTCATCAAGCAGGCTCACAGTACAACTTCAAGTCCCTCTAGAAGCCTACAGAGAAAAAAAAAAAAAAGAACAAAGAAAGAAAATAAAGAAAAAGTAAATCAGGAATAAAGACATGTATATAAAATAAAATAGAAACAAAGAAATGATAAGAAAACAGGAAGAAGAGAAAGAAAATAAAAAATAAAAAATAAAGAAAATAAAAAGAAAAAATTAATAAAGAAAATGAGAAAAAGAAAGAAAATAAATGAAAAATAAATTAAAAAAAGAAAAGAAGAAAAAATCAAAAAAGAAAATGAAGAAATAATAAAGAGAAATGAAAATAAAAACAAAAAATAAAAAGAAATAAAAGAAAGATTGAAATAGAGGAAAAGAAATCAAATCAAATACAATACGTAATTAAAAAAAGAAAAAAAGTCTCTCTTATTTACTGTTGCCTACATTTATCGTTATTCCCCGTCAAATAAAAAAAATAAAAAATAAAAGAAACAAAGAAAAAGTAAATAAAGAAAAAAGAAACAGAAATAAATAAATAAAAACGAAGAAAGAAAGAAAGAAAGAAAGAAAAAGAAAGAAAATCATAAAAACATAAAATAAAAAAAACAAAAAACTTGTTGCCTGTATTCTGTATTTACGGTAATTGCCAGAGTCAAAAACACATCAATTCACCAAATCTATGAACCTCTCTGTGTATTTGGTAGCTTTAGGCCGTTAAATGGGGCTTCAGGCATATCTTTGCTCCTGATCTCATGTTGCACCACTCTGATTTTATTTACCATAAACACAAAAACTCTGCCAACGCCATCTGATAAGTGCTGAAAAGCCGTTTGTAGCGACCGGCTGCCAGATCGACGCCAGAGGACGTCTAATTAGCCTCGTGTTTTCAGCACAATGTCAGAAAATAGTTCCCTCCAAGTTAAACTCAGCGAAAAATAGCCCGAGTGATGAGCCAACACTTCCTGCAGCTTGGACGACTTTCCCGCGCTGTACCATTGATTTACTCTCAAATGGTGTGAAAGGCAGAAAGTGTAAAAAGAATATTGGATCCCGAACTGTCCATCACTGTCTCCCCTTTTTCTTTTCTATCACATCAAAGAAGTTCTTTTCCGGAGCTGAGAAACTTCTTTCTTTACTGTGTGTGTGACAGCTCCATGTACATCCAGCTCTGAGTTGCGTCAGCTCCACGGTGGATCCGGCACAATAGGTTTAGCCATAAATCAGTGCAACACACATCCTGATGTTTCATCATGCTGCTTCCTTTTTCTGAATACAGATGTTGACCACTGCGGGAATCATGTTCTCTTTCTTTCTTTTCTTTCTTTCCTTTAATTTTTTTAATGCAGGCTGAGTGAGCTGCACACTCACAGAGCTCATAAGAGGCTATAAATGGAATAATCCAGGAAGACATCATAAACTCTTTGCCCTTCCTTGATGCTTCCGTTTGTGTGAAGACCCAAAGAGCCCATTGGCTGATTAAAAGCATTATTTCAACTGGCAGCGCCACACACCCTCTCTCTTTCTCTCTTTCTCTCTAACACACACACACAAGCCTCCTGCAGTGCGATGCTTCATGCACCCATTACTCTGGGACACAGCGCTGGGTCATAAGGGTGATAAAACCTCCACACTGGGAGATCGGGTAGGAGGCGTGCACACACTCTCGTGCACGCACACACAGTCACATGCATACAGTAACAACAAACCCATTTGGAATGCATGATTCAGTGATTATGTAATTGTGCCCAATTATTTTTTTTCTTCTTCTTCTTCTCTGGCGAAAAATTAGCCAAATCATCCTGAAAGATAGGAGATTCGAGGAAATTTTGAGAAGCCATCCGGGGGTGAAGATTCTTCTCTTTAGGCTCGAAAACATCAAAAACCTGTCACACCGCCCGCCCCACAGGCCACCAAAGCCGAGCGACTGCGCTCACACACACACTTCTTGGCGGTGATTCACATCCCCTGCTACATGTATGACACATCCACAGTTACACTCGCTTCCAGGACTCCTCATCTCCCAAATGGTGCCTTCTGTTCTCATTCTGGGCTTCTATGAAAAAGATGCAACAAAAGGAGGGCCCCTGTTTCATTTCACCCCCTTTGCTTTTTTTTTTTTTTCTTGTCACTGAGGAAAGGCAGCTGGTATCCCACTGAAAAGTACTCACAGAGAAAGATGAACTGCTTCATTTTGTTGCTGAATTCTCATTATTCCTATTGATAGAGCTGGGTTTTTATTATATATATTTGTTATATGTTTATTTATTTAGTACGGTGGCCCTGAGAGCTCACCGCACTGTAATTTAAGAAAACACAAAAAGAAAACACAAGCAAATTAAGAAAACATATTCATCAATTTGATAACACATGTAGAGCATTTAGAAAACGCGCTGCAAAGACCACAACACAACACATTAGAAAAACGCGCTGCAACGCGCTCCATAGGACACTTAAAAGTGATGCACACATCCGGACATGCTTGCTTGTGGTCTGTTTGCAGCATGTTTTTCGAAAGTGTTGTGTTGCCATCTTTGCATTACATTTTTCTAATGTGTTGCAGTCTTCGCAGCGCATTTTTTAATTTGTTGTGATCTTTGCGGTGCGTTTTTTCTCACGTGTTGTGGTCTTTTCAGCAAATTTTTTCTAATGTGTTGCGGTCTTTGCAGCGCATTTTCTGATGTGTTGTGTTGTGGTCTTTGCAGTGTGTTTTTCTCACATGTTGTGGTCTTTGCAGCAAATTTTTCTAATGTGTTGAGGCTTTTGCAGCGCTTTTTTCTAATGTGTTGTGGCCTTTGCAGCGCATTTTATAATGTGTTGTGGTCTTTGCAGCAAATTTTTCTAATGTGTTGTGGTCTTTGCAGCGCATTTTCTAATGTGTTGTGGTCTTTGCAGCGCGTTTTTCTAATGTGTTGTGTTGCGTTGCGGTCTTTGCACCGCATTTTTCTAATGTGTTGTGGTCTTTGCAGCGCATTTTTCTAATGTTTTGTGTTGCGGTCTTTGCACCGCATTTTTCTAATGTGTTGTGGTCTTTGCAGCGCATTTTTCTAATGTGTTGCGGCCTTTTTGTAGCGCATTTTCCTAAAATGTTTTGTGGTCTTTGCAGCGCATTTTTCTAATGTGTTGTGGTCTTTCCAGCTCATTTCTCTAAAATGTGTTGTGGTTTCTCTAGTGTGTTCATAAATGCTGTGCATGTGTTGTTTAATTTATGAAGATGTTTTCTTAGTTTGCTTTTGTTTTGTCTTTTTTCACGTGTTCTATTAAGTTGCAGTGCTGTCAGCTCTCAGGGCCATGGTAATTTTTTTTTTTTTTTGGTTGCTGATTCCTCAGCTGGGGAACACTGAATTCCTAAATTGTGATGCTCATCTCGTGTTGAAAACGGTGGCACAGTGCATCCTTTGCATTTTTATTGGCCTGCTTTGCATTTTAGATCTAAGTGGGTCAATTGAAGAGGAACTTAAAGCTCTTGTAAAACTGCTGAGCTTTTTTTTTTGTGAGGGAGGAAATCTGAAAAAGTGGGACATCTTTTGAGTCATTTTGCATCTCATGATTTTGCACAATTAGCATCCAAACAAACAAAGCTCCATGCTATGCAAGCATCATAATGCATAAAGCAGCTGTGCAGCTGTTTAGCAGCAGGTGAATGTAGCAGCAAACTCCCCTCAAATGTTACGCTCCCATCCCACACCGCAGCACTGCCTCTCCTCCCTGAGGTGCAGCACCATCAATCGGCTGTCAGTCAAACCCACTTTGACACGCCCCTCCAGCCATCATTTGTGAAACCTTCCAAAAGAACCATTATTATCCTTTTAACAGCAGAAGAAAATGTTAACAATACCCTTACAGAAAATCTGTGCAGTTACCCCGCCAAAATAAAAGCCATATGCGATTTAAGACTTAGTTAGAAAAAAAAAAAATCCCGTGAAGTGTAAGAAAAACAAGTAGATGTATCATTGTGTTTCCATGATATGTATTTTTTTAAGTAAATAGATCCAAAATAGCTCCACTTATGAAACAATCCAATTAAAAGTGACAGAATAAGAAATGGCAAAGGCGCCAGATCATGCACCCAGAAGCTGTACGTCCTAATCATTGTCAAAGTTCACACCCATCGACTCTGTCATATTGCTTAAACAGCATTTAATTGCAAGTCAACTCTAATGACGCTTGTATAAATGACCAAGTCATTGCTTGCCAGGCAGCATATGTGGTTGCATGGTATAATTGCAGAGGGACAGCCTCGGATAATGCTTATTGATTGAAAGCCATTGATTGTAATCTTCACCGAGACGCCGGCTGCCCCTTTAAGCAGGACGTGTTTACTGTATCTTTGTCCTCTTACAGTCCACAGAAAGGCTTCTCTTATCAATCATTTGGAAAACAAAGAAACACAAAACTCAAATTCAAATACAAAATTCAAAACACTCCTTTTTTAAGTCTCTATGAGGCCCCTGAAGTCCAAAAATATTTAAGAAGCCTTTAAATAAATACCAAATTGAGGCCGCAGTGTTAATATCTCATGATAACAGGGTATGATCTTGCGCAGAAAAATAATTATCTTGTGGGAACAAGTTACAATCTTGCGCACTCATGTCAACATCTTATAAAAACAAGTTTATACCTTTAGCTCACAAGATATGTTGTACATACGGTAGGTGTAGTTATCTTGTGCACACATGTAACTATCTTGAGGGAACAAGATACTAACTTGTCTACGCAGAATAATAACTGATTCCAAAAAAGGATTCCACTACAATGTAATAACTTCTTTTGCCTGAACAAGATATGAATTGTTACCACATTGTGCATTCAAGACGGTATCTTGCAAGCCCAAGATATTAAGTTGGGCACACAAGATAATGACTTTACTTACATGTAAATGTTTTGCAGGACCAAATTAATATCTAATTATCTTGAGGAAACAAGTTACAAATGCATCAACTCATCCTTGCAGGATTATAACTGTTCTAAAAAGAAAATGCTTTACTTTAGCCACAACATAGTATCTTGTGCACACAAGATAATTCATGCACAAGATATGAACTTGTAAGTACAAGATAACTATGGTATCTTGCAAGCTCAAGATATTAAGTTGGGCACACAGGATGACTTAAAATAAATATCTTGCAGGAACAAATCAATATCTTGTATCCACAATATAATAATCTTGAGGGAACAAGATACAAACTTGTAGGCATAAAAAATCAACTCTACTTTGTGCACAGTATCATATCTTGTGCAAACAACATAACTGTTTTACCTGCACAAGATAACAATTTCTACATTATCATAACATTATGCATACCAAATGATCTTGCTGACTCAAGATATTAAGTGGGACACACAAGATGATGACTTTTCCTCCAGATAACTTTTATGCACATGTAAATGTCTTGCACAAACAAATCAATATCTTGTGCCCACAATATAATCATCTTGAGGGAACAAGATACAAAGTTGTAAGCAAGATACATCAGCTTGTCTACACAGGGTAATGACTAAACCTAATATCTTGTGCACACAAGGTAATTGTTGCACACAAATTTTTATCTTGTGCACAAGATATGAAATGTTACCACAAGATAGTACAACATGGTATCTTGCAAACTCAAGATACTTGTGCACACAAGATACTTTTGTAATTTTATTGTCAACATGAGATAATTCACTTGTTCCAATAACTTGAGCTCAAAGGACAAATATTTGTTCCCACAAGATAATAAAAATGTGCAAACAAGATTGTATCTTGTGCGAATGTTGAAAAGAAAACCACTACTTTTCAAGACTTCAGGTGCTTCGCTGTCATTCAGTGTCTAAATTCAGCTCTTTGACCTAACCCGGATGCCCTCCTTCAGATACTTCCCCACATCATGTGAACCTGACATCATGTTTATTTGATGACAATAACATAGTTTGGTCAATATAGTGCAATAAGTGCAAAGCAACCAAAACAAATGAAAAATTGGTAAGGGATAGAGAATCTGCGAATGCTCGTATAAAAATAGGTGTTACATTGATTAAAATATCAGTATTACACAACAGAATTCATACTTCAAATATTCTCTTTTCTGGGTTTTTTGTTTGATAACATATCAATTCTACATATTAAGAATGAATACCCATATTCATTTTTAATATAATAATCTCCTTTATGAGAGCTCATCGAAGGCTAACTCGCCTTCTAATTCCAAAAAGTGCAGAAAGCATACAAAGACACTTTTTTTTTTTGTTGTTGTTGTTGTATATCATCATCTTCTTCAAATGACGCAGTCTTTTTTTGAACATTGGGGGTGTGCCACTCTCAAAAAAAGCCACTTTTACAATGCAGAGCTACAGTAAATGAAACTACAAACATAAGCCTTTTTCTGGAGGATGATGACACAGGTAATATTGATGTAGAATCAAAAGTTTTGAAAAGACATGGCAGATTATATCAATAAATACTTACTTACAGACTACAGCAGAAAATAGTCCTACACAGTTTTGATGATCTGCTGTACAGTGTTTTTGTCCAGGTGTGATTCTTATAAACATTTCTTTTTCTGATTCACAATATACCTTATGTATGGTTATATTCCTGAAAATGAAAGCTGGGTAAGATTTACCTGTACACTTACATTTTTGTGTGTGTTATTCGATCTTCACCATAGAAAAATAGATTTGCATCATCAGTTAAGCAGAGCAATTTTGTTCATCCGTGTGTTTCAGAAAGCTGTATCCATTCCTGTAAATGTCATGTTTCAGAAATAAGAATAAGATTGTTCGGCACACCCCGTTTTCAGCTCCTTTTTTTCCGCTTGTTTGTGTCGTGCCAAGGCACCCTAAAAACTGAGCCAGTGTTCTCGAGGAGGGGTCGTGAGAGACAATGCTTCACCGCGCGACTGACTCGGCTGCTCAGAACTGGCTAAAGGTGGTCTGTTTCTCAAGAACTTCGAGGTAATCGGGCTCAGACTGGAGTTTCGCTTTAAGCTCCAAGTACTCATTCCTGTTGGGCTCCACATAAACAGTACTGGGGGCTGTGCCGTAGAGAACTGTTTCTCTTATCCTCTCCGGGTGCAAGAACTGACGTCTGACATCAAAATTTGGGTTGTACGTGTACGACACAGGCCCCGTGTACTTGTACTCTAAATTGGCACCAGCTGGAATGGATGCCATCGACGGGTGAGGGGGCTGCTTATCCGGCTCCAGGATGCCTCTAAAGAAATGGTCTGCATCCTGCACAGGGGAGGGGTTCTCACGTGGCTCGATGGTGCTCACACTGTACGCAGGGCTCCTCATCGTACTGCTATCCCTCTCCTCCTCAGGGGTACTCCTGTAAGTGACTTTCAGCTCATGGAGGTCACGGTAATCCTCCACTGTGTTCCCCTCCCGTGACCTGTAAATGGGGTTTTTGCACATGTGACCCATGGGGTGGGGGATGTACTCGTAGACGTGGCCAGCTGGGGCCTTGACTTTAGGGCAGGAGCGGTTGCTGTAGAGGCTGTACTGCAAGTTGAAAGAGCTGACGTCAGAGTTGTTGGTGCTCGTGCGGTCACTTTGGGACTTTTTGCGCTTCTTCATGACGACGACGAAGAGCCCGGCCGCCACGAAGACGCTCATGATGAAGACGAGCAAGAGGCTGAGGATGAGGACAGAGAGGGGCACGGTGCTACTCGGGGTGTCGAACTTCTGCGGCGCGTTGGTGGTGACGACCCTGTCGTCCATCGGCTCCTCCGTTGGGGGTGTCGGCGACACATACGCATCTGAGTAATCCGGGCATAGCTGCTCTGACTGTATGGAGCGGACATCCATGCCCGTGTGGCGCCTCGGCGTCTCGCACACCACCTCGTTCACTACTGTCCCTGCGCTCAGCTGCTCCAGCCATATCTTCATCCCTACTATGTCGCAAGAGCAGTCCCAAGGGTTTTCAAAGAGATCTATCTGCACCAGCAGCTTCAGCTGGTCTAACACACCGCTCACAGGCAGGTTCTGGAAATGGTTGTTGCGCAGGTTGAGCCTGGAGAGGGAGAGGCTGGAAAAGATGCCCACGGGTAAGGTTTTCAGGAGGTTATTGTTGAGGAAAAGCAGCTGGAGGTTCGGGAGGTAGCGGAACGTGCCCGCATCCACCTCCTTGATTTTGTTATACTCTAAATAAAGATACTGCAAGTTCTGCAAACCAAAAAACATCTCTCCTGTAAGCCTGTCCATGAGATTACCATTCAAATACAGCCGGCGCAGGTTGGTTAAATCCCCAAAAGCCCGGTCGTGGATCAGGCTTATCCTGTTGTTTCCCAAGTGAAGCAAATCCAATCCAGTGGCATCAACAAAATCTGATCTCCGCACCACAGGGATGTAATTTCCAGTGAGATACATCTTTTTGGGATTGTATGGCTTGGGTTTCAGATCCGAAATGCTCTCAATCTTCCTCTCTTGACAGTTGACGTTAAGCCCAATTTCAGAGATCTGCAGGTTACAAGTGCAGGCGGTGGGGCAGTCCAAAGGCACAGGGGATTTGGTCTGAAAAGCAATAATTGGGCCATAATTGAAAGCGTTACCTCCAGGTATTCTAGACGTGGGCTTTAACCTGGTTCTGTTGAACTGCCTCGTGCCCTTAGTGGGCCTAGAGGAGGACCTAAAAACAGCCGAGGAGGTTGCAGAGGCCGTGACAGCAGCAGGAGTGGTCTGGTAATATCCATTGGTGCTGCTAGGGGGCGCAGGCCTCACTGTGTCCTCCGTGGGTCTTCTTGGGCAGAGTTCCTGTTTGGAGACCTCGTCCAGGTCCCGGCCGTGGAGCCTGAACGGCGTCTCGCACACCACTTCCCCTACCAGCGCCGTGTACGCTATGCTCTCCAGCCAGGCCTTGAGAGCGATGAGCTCGCACGAGCAGTTCCACGGGTTCTCCTCCAGCTGTAATTCCACCACTTTGTCCATGTGCTCCAGGAGACCGACGTAGGGGAACATTTTCAAGCGGTTCCCCCTCAGGTCCAAGTGCGTAAGGGGAACGTTCCGGAAGATGTTCAGGGGCATGATGGAGAGGAGGTTGTCGTTTAAAATCAGCACCGTGAGTTGGTGCAGTTTGCTCAAGGCGCTGGGCTCGATGTTTGTGATGTAGTTATAGTCAATCTGGAGATATTCCAAACTCTCCAGGCCCGCGAAGGTGTCATCCCTCAAGACTTCGATCTTATTGTTGTTCAGGTGCAACCGTTTTAATCCCTGGAGTCCGTTGAAGGCACCTGACTCCACCTCAGAGATGTCATTGTTCCCCAAGTGCAGGATGGTCACCCCGGTGTAGTTGATGAAGTCGTTGACCGACAGCTTCTTCAGGAGGTTCCCCGTCAGCAGGAGGTGGTACATGGAGAAATGCACCGGGCTGACCTCCGTCAGGCGGATGATCCCTCGATTCTCGCAGCTCACCGTCAGGATCCCTTCCTTCTCCTCGCACGTACACAGGTTCCGGCAGATCTCCCCATAATTGTCATACATCTCGACCAGCCTCGGAGATGATGCAATCAGAAGGATTATTTTGAGGATCCAGATATGCATTTTTCCTGGGTGAGGGTGCCCCAGCTCACTCGAGTGCGGTGCCAGTATGAGGTGTCATCTAAGGATGGGAAAGAGAAGGTCTGTTTTATAGGATGCAAAATTCCCAACAACACACACACACACACACACACACACACACACACAGGCGGACAAGTAGGCCTATTAATGTCGCCTCATTATGCAGATGTGTGATCATAACACAAGCAGGGATGAGGATTTAGAGCATGCACACAACTTGCTAACACAACTACCCGCGGTGGATGGCCACTGCGCATTTTTGATAGCTCGCCTGAATTCCAATCCATGTTGGGAGGGAGAGAAAACCGCCATGTAGCGCGTGCAGACTGATAGATCTAGTCATCTACTAATTCGATCCCACAAATAAAGCCCTGCTGTCAAAATATCTCCGTCGTGCGCTCTATGATGCTGCATCTTTTTCTTTTTTTCTTTTTTTTCGGTTGTTGTAGCGCAATCTCCAAACTCGCGTTTAAGCAAAAAAAAAAAAACCCTCAAAGATGCAAAGATTTTCTCTCACTCACCCCGCATACCCGACGACTTGGGGAAACTGCCGGATCCCTTCTCTCCACCTCCGTGCAAACAGCATTTGGACGAGGGAAGGGGGGGAAAGGAGGAAGGATGAGGAGGAGGGGAGGAGAGGGTGTCTGAATGCGCTTGTTGTGATCAAAACGATCCGAAAATGAGCAGGATAAAAAAAAAAAAAAATCATGAAAGAATCGCCTGGCTCATCATGCTCGAATCCGGCCTGTCGATGGAGAAAATGTGAATATCAGCCTACAAGGCGACAGTCGCAGCCCTTCTTCTGCCCACGAGCGAAAAAAAGATAGGAGAGGAGTTGATCAGAGGCGAACGAGCGGGTGTTGACGATCTTGTAGCGCATCTTAGATCGAAATAGCATTTTGACGCGGGGTAAATAATTCTATAATCAAGTATTCTGCGAGGCATCTGCTGTAGAGAAGGTTACAGATAGTCTCCCCTTCTCCTCTCTCCCCTCTCTCTCCTCTCTCTCTCTCTCTCTCCGGCACAGACGCGTGATTGCGCGTGCACGTGCACGGACCCACACACACACACACACACACACACACACAAATTCAGTCTCCTTAAAAGAACACAAAAGCCTACACATCAGAGGAGTAAATCTGCCCAAGTATGCGCATTTTGACACCCAAGGAGGCGCAAACTGGATGTGTCCTAAGCGGCGCGCGCACTTTCGTTTATTAGCGTAACCTCAAGGAAATGCCCGTGGAGAATAATCGAGATAACTTGAGCATAGAGAGAGAGAGAGAGAGAGAGAGAGATGAGGGGGATATTTGGAAACTGTGAGCATAAAAATGCTGCATCTGTGCTTGTTGTTGCCACAGCAGCCGCAGACACCTCGCTTTAACAGCGACGCAAATCCGGATCAACTTCAGCAATGCTGAGTGAAGGGGAGATTTCAGCACCACGGACAGATCCCCTCAAATTTTTAAATGCAAAGAGAAGAAAGAGAAAGAGAGAGAGGGAGAGGGGAAATCTGTGTCCTCTTACCGTTCTGATCCCGGTGAACGCCAAAGCATCCCGAAAATCACGGCTGTGCGCCTTCTTTTTCCTCCAGCCGCACAGGAAACATGGATTTCACCGCCCGCCCTTCCGTCCGCTCTCAACAGAAAAAAAAGGGGGAAAAAATCCTTAAAGTCAAGTCTCCTCTGTGTTTAGCTCCATAAACCAGGCATTCAGAGAGCACATATACAGTCAGGCCAATATCGTGCCAGCCAGCGCGGCGAAGCGGGATCCCGTGTTCTTCCAGCAGCGACTGAAATCATCATCATCATCAGCAGCAGCGGCGGCGGCGGCAGCATCTCGGAAAAAGAGCCAGAACCAAAGTTCGAACATGGTGAAGAAAAGAGTGCGAATAAAAACTCTGTAATCCCACATCAGACAGGACTTCTCGCCGCATGCATTTCAACTGTGACTTTCATCCATGCGCACTAACGAAAGCGGAGGAGAGAGGCACGAGTCCCCCTTGTCTGCTGCCAGTGGTGCGGCTCGTACCAGTTTGTGCACAGATCTTCTTTTATTTTCAAACGCAGGACTCGAGCGCGTATGTTCCTCCAGCGCGTGCCTCAAATGTAGGAATCCGATCCCCTTCCTCCTGCTCTGCATTCGCCATGAGGTATCCCATGTATGTGCGCGAGCTCTATCTCCCCACCGACGTTTCAACTAGTGGAACTTGATCTCGGTTGGTGCAAACCAGCGCATCCCCTACAGCCATGAGCATATTATGAAACAATTACCACACGGTGACAGCTGGAAACACTCGTAAAAAAAAAGCGCATAAATCCCCCAATCTCAGGACTGTCACAGCGCGGAAATGAAAAGCAATTTAATGCGCGCAATACTCTTTAAGGGGGTATGGTAATGTGGAGGATGTGAGGAGAGGGAGGGGAGAGAGAGAGAGAGAAAGGGAGAGAGAGAGAGGAGAAGAGGGAGGCTGGAAGAAGACCCGTAGAGGGCAGCACGATGATGAAAAAAGGCGTCTTGGCAGGCTCGCGTTTTCCAGGCTGCACTTTGTAACTCGGTGTGTTTTAATTCAGCTGCAGCCGTCATTTGATTTGTCACTCAGAGCTTTGGCTGTTTGGCTGCCAAACTGAGCCTCTCATTTCCATGCTTTTGAAAGTCACAACTGGACGTGTGGAGCCTTCCCCCCCCCCCCCCCCTTCTTTGTTTTCTAAAGAAGCTTCCGTGGAGGGGAAGTGGGGAGTATATTGGCTTGACAGTCGTCCTGGTATTCATCATGCCTCCTTATTATCCAGATTTGACAGATATTCCTTCAGACAGGCTTCAGGGATTCATTACTGAACAATCTGACCACCTGCTTTACCACTTCAGCTGTTTTTTAATAGATTGTGGACAGGAAGTAACGAGATGCAGTGGTGTTCACAAAGGGGGTGTTTCGTTTCGCCCCCCTGGGAGCCAAAACATGTGCTGAAGTGGGGTACGAAACACACTAATGTGCCCACTTGGAGTCCAAAATGTGCTAAAGTGCCCTTTTGGGTGCAAAACACGAATGCCATCTTGGGGGCCAAATCCTGCTTTAAAGTGCCAGCTTGGGAGCCAAATGTGCTAAACTTGGGTACCAAAACATGAGCTATAAAGCCCCCATTGGATGCAAAACACACTAATACACCCACTTGTGAGCCAAAATGCGGTTAAATAGCCCCTTGGGAGTCAAAATGCATCTTAAAGTGACCTCTTGGGAGGCAAAACATGCTGAAATGACCTCTTTGAAACCAGATCATGCGCAAAAGTTACTATTTGGGAGCTAAAACATGCAAAACTCATCTTTCAAGAGCCAAAATGTGGTTAAGTGTCCTTTTAGGAGCCCAAACCTGCTCTAAAGTGCTAGCTTGGGAGCAAAAATGTGCTAAAATATCCATTAGGGAGCCAAAATGTGCGCTTAAGTGCCCACTTGGGTGTCACAACATGCTAAAATGCTAAAAGGCCCTCAAAATGATCTCTTTGAAGCCACTTTGGAGGCTAAAACATTAGCTATAAAGCTCTCTTGGGTGCGAAACGCACTAATATCCCAAAATGCGCTTAACTAGCCTCTTGGGAGTCAAAATGAGTGCTAAAGAGCCCTCAGTATGAGCTTTTTTTTTTATTTCTATTTTTCTGTTCGCCCCTGTCCTTCAAAAAGTCCATGCATGCCACTGACAGGATTGCATCAATACTCATGGAAACATTCTCAAACTTTGCAGCCACAAAAGTTGCACCCCCCCCCCCCCATCCTCCTGTCCCAAAAAAAAAAAAAAAAAACCCACCACCATCAGCATCCAAGGCTATCTGCCGCTCCCATCAGCAAGTAATTTTAGGACTCTCCTCCCTTTGATGCTCAACATCCCTCTCAGGGGAGCTGGTCCCTTCCAGAGGGAGGGCGCAAACACCCCGCTGCACTACTTTCACAGCGCTGTATTCCAGCTGGGATTCCGCAGGAACAGATTCGTCCCTCCCCGAAGGATAGACGGCTTAATACGATTACCGAGCTCAAGACTTTAAGATAATTCACAGCATCTCCACGGCTAATTTCAGCGAGGCGGCACGCATGCCACATCCGCTTATGTTGTGGCCCCTCGCATGCTAAAGAGAGCATAAGAGTTGACTTATTACCACACAATGCAGGCTAAGTGGGAAATCTCTTTGGACATGGCGGCCCACCATATGCTAGATTTAATTCGATTTTCTCTTCAGGCTTTAGTTAAGTGCTTTGAGAAAGTTTCTGGTCCCACAGCGAGAGGGTGAGAGGGCAGCTGTGGCTTTGACTCCAGCCACGACTCGGTGAGGAGGACCGGCTTCGGCATTTGGTGCAAAACTGGATTAAGCCTAATCCTGCAGTACATCCATTTCTTTCAATGTAGATCTCTTGTAAATGTGGGGTTATCCGGGACTATAGGCTTAATCCGTGCATGCAGAAGCGTCGATAAAGAGATCTGAGGTGTATCCACGATTGGTTGCTCGGCCTTATTAAAGTGATGCAACTTTAATACCTGCAGTAAACCACGCAGAGGTCAAAGGTTATCTGCTGGAGGGATTTGTGACAGAAGTGACATTTTGCATCATTTTAGTTTCCTGCTTGACTTCGCACACAAAGGTTTCTTACTCTGTGTGAGAGAGAACATGCACATCTCCACAAAGGCTAATGAGTTCATACAAACATGAAACCTATTATCACACATCATCTGCATAAAACATAATACCATAATGAGGCCTCAGACAAATTATTAAGTAATTAAATGCAAATGGAAGTTTACGCCATGGTGACTTTAACACGTATCAGACTTTGCTTTTTGTTAACAATGTCATGAAAGATGCTCCCGTTATAATGTCATCACTATTACCATAAAAGCTATTAAGCCACACAAAGCATACCGTGGCTCTGTTAAGGTGGAACGCTCCAGTTCTGTTCGGCTCCATTGTTAAATTGGCTTCATTTCACACCGGATATAAGTTCCCAGGCTGTTTGGCTTGGTTTGGCACTCATGGCACGGCGACAGCTGCTCGGCTGTGCCAGACAAGCATTTATGACTCAGAACAGAGGTTTAGTGCAGGTAATGTAATTAGAGGCAGGCTCCATCTTCACACAATGTACTTTTCAGGAATTAAGGATGAACTACATGTTTCTTTTAGCACAAGAAACTAAAATCCGTAAAATATTAAAACTTATTCGAAGCAAGGGAGAACAACAAGTTATGGTTTGAAAATTAAAGCTCTTTGTTATGAAGGATGGGAGCCAAACACAGCAGGCTGGGTGATAAAAACAAAAGCATCTTAAAAGGGAAAAATCACACTGAGGATACAGAATACAGCTCTGCAACATTCGTCAGATGAGGAAATTACTTAAAGTCACATCCAGTAAACAATAACATTCTTCGTTATTAAGCTAACTGATTTAGCATGCTAAAGGAAGCTAGTGTTTTTGCCACAGTGTCAACAGGCAGAGGTGAAATGTGCCAGACTCTTTTCAGTGGATTTGGTATGACGACAGCTGATTATTTATTTTTTGTTGATACAACTGTTTTGAATTAAGTTGAATTAAAAATGTTTATTTTGAGTTTGTAAAAAAAAACAAAAAAACAACAAAACAACAAAAAGGAGTAGAAAGATGTAAAACTTATTAATTTCCACCCATTTCTCATTGTTAATTAAAAATAATGATTCAATCAGGTAACTTATAAAAAAATAAAAACAGACATTAAAAATTCTGCAACATGCAATGAACTATTATATATTATATAACCCAATTTTACATAATATTATCATATTGTAATACTGCATAATACGATTTAAATTAGCTATTATAATAATTATATGATTCATTAGTTATATATTGAAAAATACACAAGTGTCAACACTTACATATGCCCACAAATATATATCCTAAGTGTACATAAATATTTATACATCCAACATAAATACATAAATGCACAAATTTACAAATATGTACAGTGTACACTCACATCCATGTACACATAGACCACATAAACATAGACTGAACGTATGACTGAATCACCAGTCATAATCCAAAGTTTTCAGAAAAGAAGAAAAATTTAATTTGAAATGATTAATTTGAAATGATTTTTTTTTCAATCCAATTATTATTCATAATATTTTGTTTATATTATCTAGATTAACATTGTTAACTTTTTTATTTTATTTAAATTTCTTTGACTTAGGCAATTACACTTTGAGGCTAACGAAATGTATGTCTAATTGAAACCTCTACAACCCCCCCCCCCCCCCCCCCCCCAAAACAAAAAACAAAAAACAAAACAACAACAAAAAAAAAAAAACAATATAAGATAGCTTAGCGGTACTTCCTTAAGCTAATGTAATGAAGCCAGTGTTGTTCCAGTTCCAGTGTTTTTGCCATTTCGCAAAATGGGTTATGCGAATTAGAATCCCGACAGGGTGAGCAGGATTCCAACACAAAGTATAAGGGCTTAATTCTTCTTATTGATTTTTTTATTTAATGCCAATGGGACCCAACAATTTTTTTGCCATAGTGTCAACAGGCAGAGCTAAATGATGATTTGATGCTCTGATGATATTATAACGATAACAATATAACTAAAACTAACCCATGTGGCGTCCCCTGTGGACGAAACAGTACACTATAACTTCTCCTTTGCCTTTGAAAGAGTGACACTTTCTGACAAAAATATCTCATTCTGCTTCATTAAAACTACAAAAACTAAATAAATAAACCCTCATCCAAGAGAAGAAATACCATCCTGTCCCCAACGGTCTATTTCCTGACTTTGTAAGTCACAGAGGCATCAGGATTCATTTCCGCCAGTTGTAGAATATCTTTTTAAACCTCTCACTGTTGGTTTAATATTATTTTCTAAACTTAACATTCGCACTTATCATCATTCAGGGGCTGTTTTTAAATTCGTCACCCTTCGCCGTGATAGAAAGGAGCTTCTTTCTCCAGCAGAGAGCCTGACATGCATTGTGCTATTATTAACTTGGTAGGTCTCATCTGCTTTTGTGTGTCCAGAGGCCAATTGGTGCTGTTAGCAATTTCCGTCATCACCCAGCAGGTCTAGACGGGTCTTTGGGGCCAGGAGCCATTCACAATGCTGATAGTATGAAATTAGAAAACAATTTTCCCTTGACAGTACAATCCGACTGGCACATCTTCTTCGGGGCTTGATAACAAGATGCAGTGAAGAATTACAGAAAATTTTCTCCAGGGAGAAATTGCTTTACATAAACAATGACTAAGCCCTGGAAGCCCTATTTGGCCCCCGTAATGGAATGAAGGCTAATGGGACAAGCCAGGATGGATAGGACGGGGGAGTGAAAGCGGTCTATTGCTGGGTGCTGGTGTCACTCCACCAATCATGGCGCCAAATTGATTCCATCCTTCCTCTGTCACATTAAACTCAACCATCATACAAGCAAATACAATAAGCGCCTCCTCTATCTCATTTTAACAACTCTATCCAACATACAGATAAATATTAACATAAATTATGTTGGAGCTAAAATGCCTCTTTGTCTACTCCAGATCCTGCAGACAGCGTGTTTCCATCTGACGGATGTTGCACTCTGACCAGACAAGACAAAAACGACTTCTTGGATGATTACGCTGTCTGGAGATGACACCCTGGGCTTGTTGAGGCCAAGAACAGGAAGTGGTGAGATGTCATATGAGTCAAATAATTTCCGGAGTTTGGAGTTGTAATATCGTTTCCTGTTAGGACATGTGGTAGATTTCCTCATGTTATTAGGGCCCAAGCCCAACAACCAGTGGGTAAGCAAGGACCCTATTGTAATCCCATTGGGGGGGGGGGGGGGGGGGGGGGGGGGGCAAAAGTGTAAGGATTATTCTTTCTTTTTCCTGCCACTTTAACCCCAAATTTGTGTGCCTTTTGCCTGAAATAAACGTAAATGCACCGAGCCACAAAATTTGGTCACACACACAGCTATACTTATCATTGAAGCCAGAGGGAACTAGCCAGTCATCTAAACTTAAAGCTTGCCTTCTACTTCTGAACTCAGAGAAGACTGAAGTCATTGTTATTGGACCTAAACACCTCAGAGAGGCTTTCTCTAACCAGATAACTCCCTTAGATGGCATCAGCCTGGCACCTGGCTCCACTGTTAGGAACCTAGGAGTTCTTTTAGATCAGGACCAGTCCTTTAACTCTCACATCCAACAGGTCTCCAGGACAGCGTTCTTTCATCTCGGTAATATTAGAAAAATTAGACACATCTTGTCTCAGAGTGATGCAGAGAAGCTGGTCCATGCTTTCGTTTCCTCCAGGTTAGATTACTGTAACTCTCTTCTATCTGATTGTCCTAATAAGTCTATTAGGACTCTTCAGTTAGTTCAGAATGCTGCAGCCCGGGTTCTGACTGGGACCAGGAGGAGGGAGCATATCTCCCCAGTGTTAGCGTCTCTGCACTGGCTACCCATAAAGTTTAGAATAGAATATAAAATTCTTCTTCTGACTTTCAAAGCTCTTAATGGCATTGGGCCATCCTATCTTAAAGAGCTTATCGTGCCATATTATCCATCTAGATCGCTGCGTTCCCAGCATGCAGGCCTGCTCGTCGTACCCAGGGTGTCTAAAAGTAGTCTGGGAGGTGGAGCCTTTAGTTATCAGGCTCCTCTTCTCTGGAATCATCTACCGGTTGAGGTTCGGGGAGAAGACACCCTCTCTACTTTTAGGAGTAGACTTAAAACTTTCCTTTATGATAAAGCTTATAGTTAGAGCTGGATCAGGTCTGAACCAGCTCTTAGTTATGCTGCTATAGGTTTAGACTGTCCGGGGGGCTCCTATTTCCCTCTTTCCTCTACCTGTCAGTCTAACTTCTAATCTTAATGTCCCATTAAAGTTATTAATCATAGATCTCTCTAGAAGTCTCTGAGCTTCTCTCTCTTTCTCTAATCCCATCACAGTCTCTCTCTCAGATGTCTGTCTAAAATGAGTCTGGTTCTGTCAGAGGTTTCTGCCCGTTAAAGGGGAGTTTTTCCTCTCCATTGTAACTTGCTAAATGTTGTAAAGGTCTGTACTCATTGTGGGTTAAGATGAGATCAGACTTCTTATCTTGTCTTGATGTTGGGTCTCTGTTAATAAAATTATCATTTTCAGGTCTAGACCTGTTAACGCTTTTGGAAAGCATCTTGAGATAATGTTTGTTATGAATTGACGATATATAAATGAAGATTGATTGATTGATTGATTCATTATGCATCAGTGATAGGTGCATGGGTGCTCATTGCTGCTTGCGGCTTTAATGACAATTGAATTTCCCAATAAAGTCAATGGGAATACATATATTTTTTCTTTAACTCAGGGGGAGCTTTGCAATCAACATATCTTCAACAACACTGGGTCGCAATTGAGGTCTGCTGGGCGCACACGACAAATGCACCTCTTGTCACCAAAAGTGCCTTGACAATTCAAGTACTGTGCCCACTGACGCGTGAAACAGCAAATGGAGGAGAGTCAAAAAAATTGCTTTTCTCATGACTGGGGAAAAAATGGAGAACTGCTGCCACGCACCACTCCCCCCACCCAACCCCCACTTCCTGTGTCTCTCTCCATCATCCATCAGCCTTGAGATGAAGACTTTCAGGAGATGCATTGTTGTCTGCCAGCTGTTGTCGCCGAGCAGCTCCATCACTTAGTCTCCACTGTTTGGGAATCCATCTCTGTGGATTTTAATCTTTTTAGGAAAGGCTTTTTTTTTTCATGTTTCAAGTGAAGCTGAGGACACGATCGTACACAAGCATCAAGGTTTAGGAGAATGAGAACCTTTTCTTTGTTAGATGGGCGCTGACAGTGAGAAAGGAAGCCAGAAAACAAACAGACGGATCCAAGATCAACAGGACAAAATCTGGAACTAGTACTAATCCTCTTTTTTTTCCCTGTATTTCTAACTGTGCCTAATAGATTGGAATGTGCCTCGGAGGATGTGGAAAAGAGCCTGCGCTATGTTGGGGATGGCACATGGGGAGTTTTAATAAGGAGCAAACTAAATTTAGACGGGTCGGATTCGACACAGACACACAGGAATTTTGCGCATGCGCTCCCCGACGCAGTCATCAGGCTTTCAACAAACATCATCTGGCTGGAATGATGAGTCCTCAGCGAGACACATTTGTTTCCTTCACATTACAGCAGACAGGAAGGAGTGGGCGGAGGGAAAAGGGGGGTTGGGGAGGTGGGCAGGTGGCTGCTATCGATATGCCCCATGCAGAGCCAACACCTGACTAATTTGATGCAGCCATTCAAATGACTGGCTCATCTGCTGACTCCCTGCTGAGTGTGCTCACAGAGGAACAGGTCAATGCAAATGAGCTACAGATCTTTCAAATGGGACCGTTGGCCCTTAATCAAGATCTTATGTGAAAGTCTGTGATATACACACCTGATAAAGATTTTTATTTTGCACGGTTGGATCTTAAAACGATTTCAAACAACTGTCAAAGTTTAAGAGCACAGCCTATAAAAGACCAAATCTGAGCAAAAATGTGGCTTCAATGTGATTTCCTGTCAGGTGTTCACTCTGTCATGACCTCCTGAAGGCGAAAGCTAAAAAGCTTTCTCTCTTTGTACGTGGTCCGATTGTTGGGCGTCATAAACAAGGCCTCTCACAACGCACCATCCTGAAGGTTATGGGACAAAATTTCACCAAAGGGTCTGACTGGCTGTCCATCAAGACACGGGATGATCCTGGACCCAAATGAAGGCTGTTGCTTACAGGGCTGGTTACCAAACTTTGGTTCCTTTGTGGCACCGACTGAAATGCTTTGGTAGTACAGAGTATGGAATTATGCCTCATCTTTCAATGCCAAGTTTCTTTTTGCTAGAATTGATATTATAAAATTGGTATTGGAAAAAAAAAAAGTATTGTTCAGGAACCGGTACTAGAAATTCTTGATTGATACTCAGCCCTACCGTTACTATGTGACAAGCTTTATGTCTAATCTCGTCTCCTTAAACGCCTCAAACTGGCCCGTTTGGACTTTGAAAAGAGCGCCAAACATGGGACACTGAAAGGAGGAAGAAAGTTTGATTTTCTGAGGAGAAAAAACGTCACCTTGACGGTCCTGATGGCTTCAACGTTCCTGACATGACGAGGAGATCCCATTGGAGATGTTTTCTAGGTGGCACAGTGGAGGGAGCACTATGTAGAGATGTTGCAGGGGCGTCCTTCATGACTGAGGGCCCTGGCCTGTGTGCGAATGACTGGGTTTTTCAACAGGACAACAATGGCCGCCTGACAGAGGACTTCTTCCAGAGGAATAAGCTCACTCTTTGGGACCATCCTGTGTCTTCCCCTGATCTAAATCACACTGAGAACATTTGGGGATGGATGGCGAGGGAAGTTTACAAAAATGGACGTCAGTTCCAGACAGTGGACGCCCAACAAAAACGATGGAGATCCTTATTTAAAACTTTTATTTCTATTTTAATAGGTTTATTGCTTTTTTGAGCTGTGGTCTTAAGCTTTTGCTGATGAACAGTCTATCCAGTCTCACTCCCATTTCTCCTCTTTTTGTATTTTGAAACTCTTTTAAGGACCTTCTTAAGATCCAACAGTGCAAACTGTAAATTTGTACAATTTTTCAGCTAAACATTCTTAAAACATTTTGATCATGTTTTTAAGTTAAGTTGAGTCAAAATTGTTGCACGTGTACTGCAAAATCCTATCAAAACTTACAGAAAGTTTCAGGTTATATGGATACTTTTCGATGTCTGGAAACAAAACTGTAATGGGAGGAAAAATGGGCTCAAAAGAAAAGGTTTTCAGAATGGTCTCCTGAATCTCAGGAAATAGCATATGAAATGAGCCCTGTTCAAGTCTTACAATAGAGGAATATAACTGCCTGACTGTGCAAGACTGTAATTCAAGTAGGGCTAACTGAGGAAGAGCTTGTGTTCACACCAATCACACTTCAGGAGCAATTCAACAACCATCCTGGAGACTGAGGCGGCCATAATTTTGTGTTTCTGAAGACACAAAGCACCCCTACATGTTAGTTTGCCAGGTTCTGCTCTGTCTGCTCATAACAGACCCCGGTGGAGATGAATGAGTTCGTCCTCAAAGGTGAGGAATGTAGAGGCCACTACGGATGCCAAACACAAGTGGTTTGAATTACCCAAAAGTGGTCCAATCAGCTTCAGATGTACTTGAAACTCGACACAAATAATTCAGAATTTTAAAACTTGAAAGAGAAAAAGAGAAGAAATAATCTCATTTGATTAATTTAAGGGATTAAACCCTGGTTTGAAGTATGCAGAATGCACACGTCATGTTCAATGAAAATGTTTGAAGAAAACCCAACATTACAAAGATTTTGAGCCATGATTCTACACTCCCATCTTTGACCTTCCATCTCCCCAAACAAGCATCTTCAGCGCGAGTTATTTTGTGTACACCACACAAAGAATGCAACCCTCACATCCCATTTTCATTTAGACGGGAGAACACGTCATTAGTCGAGTGCATGGGGTACAACGACAGCTGGCTCCTTGGATGTAATGCGGGTGAATCCCTGCTTCCCCCCATCGTACAGGCACACAGCAGTGTGCACGGACGCACAATGTCAGGGACAATTGCTTTGACCAGGCAAGGGGCCAAGGTCTGTGGAAGAGACGTAATTTCATCCTATTGCTTCCCTGAGTCACCTTATGTTCGACCTGCCCGTTGGTGAGTGTATGGATGGTTCTCTCTTCTTTATACCAAACAGTAGGAGGTGGATTTAAAAAAAAAACAGTCTGTAAATTGTGTTATCCCAATTAAATGCACCAAAGATTGTGCTAATTGCGACCCAAACTTGAGAGGTCATTTTTTTCTCCAGAAAATACATCCGAATGAATGATAGAGAGGCACAGCGATTGTCCAGAACTGAATTAGGTCCCATCATTCAACAATCGAGGTCACTGTACTCGAGCGGCAAGTTACCGAATATTCCAATGTGGTGCTTCTAAAAGCATTATTTGTAACCGCTTTGTATTTCCTTTATGTGCCATAAGTGGAATAAAAATGCTGTGTACCTTTCTATCAGAAATCAACTCACTCAGCCTACCCTGAAAGAAGTCAGAATGGCTTTTCTGAACACAATACCTCCATTTAAAATATATTAAAAAAAAAAAAAAATTCCACAGCATTAGCGGAACGCTTTCACGACACCTGCTGTTACATTCAAGGAGCATTTGCTTCCTATATCATACGCGGCTGTTAGATTGCATGTACGTGCCATTGTGAGCGGTGTGAATGGCTCAGCAGGGGAGTGGAATCTGAATTTAAAAGACGTTTCTTGGATAGAGACATTCCGCACATCGACCTCCTATCATGACTACGGACTCATTCCATAGGCCCACAGATACAATATTCAAACCTATTTATAGATCGCATTCACACTTGACTCCACTGTTGGAGGACATCTGGTTTATAATACTCTGCAAGCTCACAGCTGCATTTAGTAATTACAGACCAGTTGCATTGGATACAAAAATTAATAAATCAAAAAATATGGCTTGGAATGGCGTCAGGATTTAAGGGTGCGGATAGATGCAGAGGTAGAAAAACACCTAAAATGAGCCCTAAAAGACTAAAACATTCCCAATAAAGGAACACAAGTCAGCCAGCAGAATATGTGACATTTGCGAGCTGTTTGAAGTGAAATGAAAGGTGACATACAAAAAGAGTGCTTAGACATAACTGTGTCATTACAATTTCACACATCTTACCCCTTTTCAACCAAGCTGGTGCTAGTGCTAGTGCTAGTTCCAGGCCAGTGCTGGACTTAGCACTGGTTCTTTGTGTTTACTCTGACAAAACACCAGCTCCAGGTGCTCAAATATGGTGCTTAGCAAGCACCAACTCTTTGTTGGGCCAGAGCGAAGCACCGACTATGTCAGGGGCTGGGGGTGGGGTTACCGTAACCAACATCGTATTTACATGACAGGGTGTCACTTCTGCCTCATGATCATTCACATTTCTCCTCTGCTCCCTGTATTGCTGTGTGTGATACAGTCAACAGATACACACAAATACCACAAGCTGTTTTAACATTTAAAGCTCAGTCTGACAAGGCAAAATGTGAATAAGAGATATCTGTATTTTGGAACTGGAATTTTGCAGAGTCAAAATTTGAACTGTGGAAAGTCAAACTTAGCTTTTGAATGTTAAAACAGCTTGCTATATACAAACAAATGTGCACATGCACACACAGACGAGCACACTCTGTGTAGCAGGCAGTCAGGAAAAATAATGTCACAACCACAACAAGAAATGCAGTTAAAAAAAGGCCTTTTTTAAGCACTCCCAGCGCCATCTCTTTGTTGCCACTACCCACCTTCTGCATCTGAAGCCGACACCTGAACAGTAACATATGCAGTGATGTTTTACCTGTCGACGTAGCGCCAAATTGGCTCCTTGCTGATGGAAAACTAAACTGGTTTTTAGGAAGAATGTGATGAGAACCAACTGAACATTAGCACTGGCACTGAATGAGTACAGGTGAAAAAGAGGTAAATAACAGTTTGAAGGGCAAACTGATTTGTACGCAGGACTTTCTCATATACCAGTCCAAAAAATAAGCCAATAAGTGATAACAGGGAAACAAACCAGACATTAAAGTGATATGTTTTAAATCGAACAAATTAGGCAGTTCCTTGTTTTGGTAATTTCGCACTCTATGAATTCTAAAGGGCAATGATAAAAGGAAGTGTATATTCTCACTTTGGATGCTGTATGATTGCATTTTACCGCTCCACAATGGGCCTCTACATCACTTCTTCCACTCATTTCCATGCATAATTTTTACATCAAGACAAAAAAAGAAAAACCAGTAGAGGACAAGTCCTGGAAACACATCGGCAACAAAACTGGCAACGCTGCCATGTGTAATTTCTGAGATAAATTTAACCTGGGAAATCCCACGATGATTCCACTCTCGGGAGTTACTTATGATTCATACAGAATCTCTCTCTCTCTCACACACACACACAAACAGATGCATGAACACAAAATATCCAAATCCATCTGCAGTCCCAAACCGTGAACAGAAATAACAATCGATGCACATAATGCATGCACAGAGTCACTCCAAATTTGCATACCAGAGAGTCCTCCAAACTAAAATAATCAGCAGCCGGCGCATTCATTAGTTTTCCACAAAAGTTTCAGCTATACAAGTGTCATTTGAAACCTTACAGAAGTCTACAGCCAGTTGACAGATCATTTGACTTATGATGGCTTTAGTTGAGAGGCCAAATGTCAGCCCAGGATAACCCAAGCAGAAACGTCAACGGAACACAGAATTAATTAAGAGTTACTGTCTTGGAACGATGAATGTCTGTATTGAATTATTACATCAATTTATCTGTCAGTCAACTATATCATAAAAAAGGAGTAAGTAAAAACTTTGCTGTGCTGGGGAAATGTCAAGGGAGCGAAAAGTCATTACAGTTTATCCTCGAGGAACTTTAACGATCTGCAGCATCTCATAGAAAACCTTCCAAACTTTCCACGAAGACCCCAAATTGGAACCAATCTTCTGCTCTCCAACCAAACAAGATACCATACTGCTACTATACTTCTGGCCCCCTTCCAGTGACTCAGCATCTTCTCTGCCCTTTACGTCTGATTCCGCCTCGGCCCAAACCTGTCAGGTTACAGACATTTGGGCAATTCTGGCAGCGATGGCTGACAAACTGGAAAAATGCAAAATAGTTGCGCCGTCCAGGCCAAAAGGCTTGACCTTGAGTTAAACCTGCGTGCTCAGCGGAACGACTGCCTGGAATCAGAACACCACGGTTAAACACTTGAAGAAGAGATGCAGTGTCTGACCTGAGTCTAATTTGTTGAGCTTAAGAGCTGAAGTTGAAATTAACCCTGTTATGAGTATAAAACATGATTGCTAAGAAACGGCATGCAGCAGATAAAAAGTAATATAACAACAGAGTACACCTCAAGGACCTCTGTCTTATTATATTTCTCCCAAATATCTCCCAAGCATCTTAAATTACCTCGTGTTTGTTAGCACTCTGGCATATTTGCAGAGTGAGTAACAACTAAAGCCTCTTTGCTCAAAGCTTACCACAGGGGAACACAAATGCACCAAGAGTTTGATATAAAAAGGACAAAAGAGGCACAGAGGAGGGAGAGCCATGGGAAATAGAGTGCATGGCTTCAGCTTGATGTGATACAAAGGGGGTATCTCTCAAACGGTCCAGAACTGTCCAGCCCACCTTATCTTCCTCTTTGAGTTTCATTGTCACAGCCATGGAAACATGAGTTCAGACACAACAGCTTGTTTCTCCACAAAGACTTTGATGATAAACAGCAAAGGGTGTACTTTCTCTCTTGCTGATGCCCTTTTGAGCTTATGATTGTCTAGACAGTCCTAATCAGCGTGTAATCCGACCATAATAAAAGTCATCATCTCATCAGATTTTATGCAAGATAAATTTGAGGGCGTCAAGAAACCTGATTTACTTTAGATTGTCATATCTTTATATGGAGATGAGGGGCAGTTATTTGCAAGGATACAACAACACAGGTCAGATGGAGGACTGAATGCCTCCATCTTTGTGTAACTTCACCAGTATCAGCCAGTACTATTGGAATTGGTACTGGTATTGGTAATGGAATTGTTACTGGTTGGTATTGGGTATAACTATCTGTAATCTGAATGGGCCTTGGTATCAGCATTGTTAGTGGTACTGGTATTGATATCACTACCTGTCATGTTAATGGTAACAGTATTGGAACCTGTCTTCATATCGGTATTGGTAATGGTATCGCTATCTTCAGTGGTAACGGTAATGGTATCTGAATGGGCCTTGGTATCAGTATTGGAACTGGAAATAGTATCAGTCATGATATCACCATTTGTAATGGTAACAGTATCAGAACAGGCCTTGGTATCACATTTTATCTGTAATGGTATCACTATTGATAGAGGTAACAATTACGGGATGACCTTTGTATGAGTAATGGTATCAGTATTGGCATCACTATCTGTATTGGTAACAGTAACAGTATCAGAATTGGACTTGGTATCAGTAATGGAATTGGTACTAGAATTGGTATTGGAATTAGTCATGGAATCAGTATTGGCATTGGTACTGGTAATGTTATCACCATTTGTAATGAAAGCAGTATCAGAACAGGCCTTGGTATTAGCACTGGTATCATTATTGGCATCACTATCTGTAATAGTAATGGTAACAGTATCAGAACAGGCCTTGGTATCAGTATTGATACAGTCGAGGAATGCCGACAAAAAGTCATATCTGGTTTACACTGAGTTTTATATTTTACCAAACCGAAGCACAGAGCTAAGGGGAAGAATGCAGTGGCTACAAGCAATCCAGCTGGAAGATGAGTTTGATCGCCTTTGAGATCTAAAATCAAAACAGGTAGGTCTGTTGTCAGCACTTCATTACAGATAACAACCACTGGCTCCAATGAATCCATGTATGACATTTGACGCGACTGTGATGTGAAGCCGACCTTATCTGTTGGAACTAGTTTCAGAATTGGTTTTGGTATCAGTATTTTGGTATCTGTATCGGCCCAAAAGGTTAAATAGTTCCTACCATGTATCCCAGCCAGTAATGCTCTCTCAGTCTGACAATTTTTTGCCTGTATTCTCACACAGAATGTGATCATCATCTGCCACACTCCCTGTATTGATATTCTTAGTAAGCAGTTCACTCATGCCCACCCCCGGGTATTAATACACTTTGTTTGAACGCCAAACACTGGCACCATTTTTGTCCATACTAAATTTTTATCCTAGTTGGGCTCACAAACTCCGAGCAGCAGAGATGCACTTATCTCTAATTCCTGCCGACTGCATTCGCTTGACACCTCCTTAAATTTTGATTTAGTATCTCTGGATTTTACAGGGCCATTGCAGATTTTTAAAAGGGTTGTGCTGGAGCAGTGGAAGCTAAGTCACATAACTCGTGGAGGAAAGGCCTGCACAGTGATTGTGCATGATACTAATTCATTTACTAATGTAAACTGCTTTTGCAGAGCAAAACAAGATAAAGAGCATGCATAAATATGTTTTATTTTTATGGAGATGCCCTTTCAGACAGCTACAGCTCATCTTTCTTTGCTCACATCTTTAGCCAATAACCTTTATATAAGAGAAGCCTTTTCAGTGTCTTCAGATAACTAAAAATGGTTTCCATTCATGCGTCATGTTAATCCGATCAGTGTGAAAGGCATGTGTGGATAATGTGTCCTATCAACCAGTGAGAGACCAGTTGCTCCTTCTCAGCCGTCTAAAATTTCAGCCATGCAAAAAATGACACGCAATATCGAGCTAGGGACAGGCAGGGACAGGGGGACCCTGTTTCCAGACGGCCATTGTTCCCACTCACACAGAGAGGCCAGTGCAAGGCAGGGAGCGCCGAGGCCTGATGTGCTAACCGGCAAAGCCTTGGAGGGCACTCTGAGAGGGGGAGGCGTGTGTGTGCCAAGAGCCACTCGCTTTGTCTCCTCCACTGGAGTGAGGAGCGAGCCTAAAACACAACACAATCACACCTGTGAGCTTTTTCAAATCTCTGGCAGCTTAAAGCCTCTCTAGAAAGCAAGAGCTGAAACAAGCAGGGTTCCTTCTGGTAAAAGCGTGGCGTCTCTGTCGACAGCTGATAGGCAGCGTTTTGGAACCAATAACCCCGACAATTATACACATTTTCTAAACTGGATATGAATATGCTCCATTGAAAAAAAAAAGGAATGTCTACCATCATTTCACTCATGTCACCTTCACGGTCAACTCATGCAGCGTTTTTTTTGTTGTTGTTGCATTCTTTACAAGCCATTGAAAGTCACTTTAGTAACAGCGTCGCCCACTTGCAGCTGGGGATGACGTGCAGGAAAAGGCACACGCTGGGGGCCCTTCAGGGAGAACTTTCAGCCTCCGTGGGGTGCTGGCTCTGCCAGGTGAGCTACTGGGTCACCCACTTTCCTACATTCAAAACAAAACTTCTCGTTGTGTCACAAGTCGTTATGTCATCATGGCTAGAAAGGGGAAATTTATGATCACAAAACTAAACTTCAAACATGCTCTGCAGGCTCTACTGAAGCCAAAAAAAAGCCAACTTACCTTGTTTCTACGGAAGCTATCTTCTTGTGACATCACTCTTTCGGTCAAAAAATCAAATGTTATGTATGGTCCATATTGACATGATAGCTTCACTCAGTTGCTGCAGATTGGCTGCACATCCATGATGCCAATCTCCCATTCCACCACATCCCAAAGGTGCTCTATTGGATTGAGATCTGGTGACTGTGGAGGCCATTTGAGTACAGTGAACTCATTGTCATGTTCAAGAAACCAGTCTGAGATGATTCCAGCTTTATTACATGGCGCGTTATCCTGCTGGAAGTAGCCATCAGAAGATGGGTCCACTGTGGTCATAAAGGGATGGACATGGTCAAGGGCCCAAAGTGTGCCAAGAAAATATCCCCCCAAACCATTACACCACCAGCACCAGCCTGAACCGTTAGACACAAGGCAGGATGGATCCATGCTTTCATGTTGTTGACACCAAATTCTGACCCTACCATCCGAATGTCGCAGCAGAAATCGAGACTCATCAGAACCAGACAACGTTTTTCCAATCTACTATCGTACAATTTTGGTGAGCCTGTGCGAATTGTAGCCTCAGTTTCTTGTTCTTAGCTGACAGGAGTGGCACCTGGTTTGGTCTTCTGCTGCTGTAGCCCATCTGCCTCAAGGTTTGACGTGTTGTGTGTTCAGAGATGCTCTTCTGCATACCTCGGTTGTAACGAGTGGTTATTTGAGTTACTGTTGCCTTTCTATCAGCTGGAACCAGTCTGCCCATTCTCCTCTGACAACAAGGAGCGTTTTCACCCACAGATCGCCGCTCACTGGATATTTTCTCTTTTTTGGACTCTCTTTCTCTGTAAACCCTAGAGATGGTTGTGCGTGAAAATCCCAGTAGATCAGCAGTTTCTGAAATACTAAGACCAACAGCCATGCCACGTTCAAAGTCACTTAAATCACCTTTCTTCCCCATTCTGATGCTCAGTTTGAACGGCAGGAGATCGTCTTGACCATGTCTACATGCCATGGACAGGTATGCCTAATAAAGTGACTGGTGAGTGTAAACATATATATTATATAATTGGCGTAACGTGCTGTTGCTTTTTATGCACCATTAAGAAGGCTGTCAGTTATCTGGCAGCAAACGTCTTTTGAGATAACAGACGGCTTCCACGCAGGCCCTCAGTTTTGTAAAAGGATGAATCAAGGTCAAGGCTGTCGCAAATAAGAGCTGAGGCACGATCTGAGATTTTTAGCAGAGGAAAGTGTCAAAGTGTGCACGAGGTCTCGGAGGGAAGTACAAAATTCCAGACTTTCTTCTTCTGGCTTCGTCTGAAAGTCACAGCAACCCTTCCTTTGACAGACGGTTTAAGGGTGACGATGTTACGGATCCAGCTCTTCATAAGGCTCCTGCATGCTTATTTAAGATAGTGGCGTGACACCCACGAGAGAATGCGCTCTTTCTTCATTTCATCGCTCAAGGTCACCATTTTTTCCTCATGATGACATTAGATCAGGTCAATTCATAATTAAATCACCCCCCTCCTGACATGTCTTGGAATGAAGCCTCCTGAAGTGCTATCGATGGCATTTTGATATCAACGGGGGGCCAACCTTTGGCGACGACACCCAGAGGGGGTTACTCATGGACGTCCGTGTCCTTTTAAAGCTCCGTCGTGCTTTACTTTTAATAAAATATGGGTGATAAATAAAGAAGAAGAATCCAAGAAATGACCTTTTGTATGATCCATTATTCACTGAAGAGTTTATCAGCTGCGAACGGCTTCATCAGGAAGAGGTAATTGTAAATTCAATGAAAACCGCGCTCTGTTATTTGGTTTCCAGTGTGAGAAATAAAACGAACACCACCTACAAGCCAAATGCTAATAGATTCTGGCCCCGGCTGGTGAGCATCCCAGTGAAGTGAATGCATAAACGTGTCTGCGTGGAGTGTTTTAGGAGGCATCTAAAACCGTTTGATCCGGCGTTTTACAAATGCAGCGCTCTCTCTCTCTCACGCAAAAGGAGGGAAGGGGAGCAAATTTTTTGACACACGGTGTTAAAGGATAAAAATCTGACACTGCTTGCAGGCCGCGTGCAATTAAATTGTCCTTTTGAGTGGTGTAAAATTTAATGGATGGGCCTGATCCTGCGAGCTTCTCCTGCAATGATTGTGTTGGCCATTATGTCCTGCTGTAATTAAGTCATCGTAAAATAATTAATCATGATCATGAGGGTTGATAAAAGAAAAAGTGCAATATTAGGTTAGATCTCCGGGATTCATGAGAGAAGTGCAGCCAAGTGAACGGCTCAAAGCGAGGGGGGTTGAATCTCCACTTTATGCACGTATTAGCTTGTAATTACTCACACTTCCACTCTGCGCGTGTAAGGCTTTTAAAACTTTGTTGTGCTAAAAGCGCAAACGCACTTCCTGTGACTGCAAATGCATGCTTTCAAAAGCAATATAGATAACACCACACATGCATGCATAATGGCTATAACAAGTCTGCATGTTGTAATTCTGCATATGAGCTGTTGTACTCCAGGCCTATTAAACCCGGTTCCACTCGGATGCTAAACCAAATTAGCCGAGGTCCTGAACTTGACTGCGAGTTGCGTGTCACCATTTACTTGCTCGATTAGTATTCCGTTAGGATGTAGATGCTGTAATCAGGGGGAGCAGGGGGCATTAAAAAGGGGGAGAAAACACTCAGCAGAAGCCCCTCTTCAGTAATGCTTACCCACTGTCTCTCTTTCTCTCTCTCTCTCTCTGTCGCTCGGCACTTTCTGAACAGCATTTCGCTGAAACTCTTCTGACACAGTGGGTGAATCAATTTTCCGACACCGTATCCAACACATCTTTGGTGTTTCTGCCACAAGCTCATTTTTTTTTATTGCTTTTAGAGTTATTTTTGTGTTGTTTTGTTGTTTTTGTGTCTAAATTGGGATGAATTGGGCCTTTACTTAAAAAAAAAAAAAAAAAAAAAAGTACAACAGTACCCAACCACAGAAAGTTAGAACATGTAGTGAGGAATTTTGATCAGTAATTACACAAACTGAATAGAATAGAACAGTGATTCCCAACCTGTGGGCCACGGCCCCTGGTGGGCCGCGAAGGTATCGCAAGTGGGCCGCCAAATCATTTCAAAAATAGTATGATTTTTGTGGAGGTGGGGGTGTAATAATATAAAAATAAATGTGTTACAACATGTTACACATTTAGCAGGGTGTCCACTACATGTAAATGATAATGATGCACCACCACTCCAAAATAAAAGCTGCCATGCCTCCAGAAAAATGTTTTTTTTTTTAGTGGTGGGACTTGATAAAAAAATTTTATTGAATTAATTATGCCATTTGTAATTAATTAATCGTAATTAATCGCATTTTAATCGCATCGATATTCAACATCAGAAGCAACACTTTTCAAACAGGTTTTGGTAGAAGACTAAATCATTGAATAGTCACATACAGAAGTTTAAACTACAAAATCCTGTTTATTTTGCTCAGAAGATCTTTTTTTTTTTTGAAAACGCGTCAATCTCCTCAGAGCAGATCGTACCAAACAGGAAAACAGACACGAAAAACGATCAGAGTTTCTGGTCTTTTCAAAATAAAGCACCATGTTCAGCCTGTCGATCGTAAAATTATCCTCGTATATCAAAACTACGACACTGGCACAGGACCAGCAGTCATCAGCAGGTCAGACCCAGAGGAAATCTGACGCCATGGACGAGGAAAAGTTTATATTGGAGGTGGAAAACCTTATAATTATATACGATACAACACATCCTTTATATAAGGACACCAACAGAGACTAAAAGGGAAGGACTGAATTAATGAAGCTCTGGGAGGGCAGGTGAGTTTAACATACTAAATATCATTGAAAGTAGTTGTCATGGGTGTGATTCCTGCAGGAACATGTGGTTCTCCTGTGATCTTGTGTATCCAGCTGCTATGAGTACGCTGAGCTGCGCTCCGCTCCAGAGACGGATGCAGTGTGAATTAGCTCGCGCTGACGGACCGCGGCGACTGTTTTTTAAAAGTAAATTTTCCATCCACCGAGCTAAGCAAGGCGCTGTCATCAGTGTTATCCATCACTCAGTGCGTCGCTATAATCCGTCTGCCAGAAACTCGTGCACTGAGAACCGTTCTGTGTGATATAGACTATAAAATAAAATACGATAAAATGCGTCATTTCTTTTAACGCCGTTAATTTTCCCCCGCGTTAATTATTGAATTAACGCGACAAAGTCCCACCACTAGTTTTTTTTTTTTTTTTTTTTTTTTTTTTAGATCTTTCAGATGTTATCTACATTGTACAAGGCTCTGTTACATGCGACCAAAATTTTTAAGATCACCTGATGCATCCTGGGAGAAAACAGATTTCTCTCTGTGTTCTCCGGTGACTGAACTCACACACTTGGTCGGATCACATCGAGGTTTAAACTAATAAGAGACAGAGCTTGTGTGAGTCTTTGCCGTTTACCGTTCTCAGCTCTCTGCATCGCACACAGCAGAGTTCTGCCCCAATGCACACACATAAGACACACTCACTGGAGAAAATCGATTCCGTGTGTACTCTGATCATTTATCAGTGTTTACAGATACACATTATTTGTTGAAAAAACCTGAAAGCCTGTTAAACCTGTGCAGGGGCGTGTCCAGACTGTCAGACTGGGGTGGCTCAATGTGGGCAGTGACATATGTAGGGGTGATGTGTGCATCAGACCTCCGGTCTGAAACTATAAAACAATCTCCTGACTGTGAGGGTAGTTGCAGGAAAACCAGGCCGCGATCTGACCCGCCCAGCTCTTTAGACGTCCCTGACACCAACAGTCTACATCATACACATCATATCCTTCCTGAACCGCCTTGATTCCTCAGGTCCTCACAGAACGCTCGAGAATTATCACTCACTCTGAAAACAGCATAATCAGCCTCTCTGTGGCTGTCTTCAGCGGTTTGGTTTGGTTTGGTCCACCCAAGCATTGCGCCAGTTTTGTTGCCTGAGAAGTGGTGTAAAAAAAAAAAAAAAAAAGGGGCTGAGTGGACCTGCCAAAGAGTCTTTGGTACCCTGTCAGTTTCAGCGACTGAGGCTGCCCCGAAAGAACACAGCCGGCCCACTGCTTTTGATTAGACCACTGCATCCGGCCAGCAATTCACGCGCTCCACAAAAGAGAGCCATACAGGTCCTAATCTAACAGCCAGTCGGGGATAAACTCTAAAGAAAGGAAAATGTCATTAAATTCTTTAAAAGTCCCCAACTGCTATGGCTGGACATCTTAAGCCCTTTTGAAATTAATTTATAATTAAAAACCTGACATGCCAAAAGTTGATAATAGCAACCAGCAGGGGCTTTCTTTTTAAGTGTGACAGAAGTCCTTTTGAAGTCCCCGTGGCTGTCAGTTGAGTCAGACTCCATAAGTTGTCCTTTCGATTTCAGGTTCAGGTTTCCTTGAACTCAGTGCACAGCCGTGCCTATTTAAAGAAGGACAAAGGAAGTTTTTCATTTTTTTTTCCAGAGTTCAAGCAAAGTCAATGAAAAGACGGATGCACAGATTACTTTCTTCCATGTCTGTAATCGCAGCGTCACGTTCGACCGCAGACGTCTCCCCAGAGCTCCATCAACAATCGGAGTTCGTTCCAAGAATGAGTGTGCACTTTCTTCTTCTCGTGACCTTAAATCTCGTTTTCCAGCCTTCGGCTCGCTCACCTGTAAAGCAATCCTCACAAAGCGAGGCCGAGACCTTAAAAATAACATCGCCCGGGTATTGAATGAACGTTTGCCTCCTTGTTCCTTTCACCTCTCCCACACTCGAGCCCCTTCACGACATGACGGAGCGTCTTATCCTTTCCCTGATGCGTCTCTATTCTTCTCTCACGCGGTAAGACAACACCTTCTGTTATTGGATGGCGCTCCTTCACTCAAGGCCTCCCCCTCCTTCCTCGACCCTCCTGACATCCTGTCATCCTCTCACAGCCTCTCACATGGCTTACATGACCGGCAAGGCGGATACGCGGCGCCGACTTGATGGAGCGTATTGATCTTATCGAGCTGCCTCCATGACAGACTGAAGAGTCGCTGCCTTCCAACTTCTACCATGAGATTGACAAGATGTCAATTACATCCCCAGTCAAGGAAAAATCACTTCTCCTTCATCGTTTTGAAGCTTTTTGATCGCAAATCACTCTCCTGCTTGTGCAGCATTGACGTGCAGCCATGATTCCTTTTGTCAAAGCAGGAGGAACGACTTCCTCGCCTTGCTGCTACTTTTTGGCGAACGTGCCCTTGAAAAAGTCAAATTTATCTTCATTATCGGTAAAATGAAGGCTGCTGCATCACCCTCGGCTGCCCAGTGTGAGTCACCCGGCAAGGGCAGAGCATTATCACCATAAGATTTGAGATAAGAAGTCAGTTATGAGGAGTATTTTTAATGCTCCATGTTGCCGTGCAGAGAGGGGAACTACATTTTTTCCTTTTTGTACCACCTCTGAGCTCGATACTGACGTCTAAAGCTATAAATAAGCCTTTCGTGATGAGGGTCCAGTTATTAGACCTCCAAAAATGATATATTGGGTCTTTCAAGGAAAAGTTAAAGAGGAAGATAAGATGATCTGTCTGATTCTAGCCAGAGATTCAATAATAAGTAGGTGATCAACATAAGATAAGCTTCTATTCCTCAACTATGCATTGGTTTGAAGAAATATGTAAGACGTCTACTTCTGCACAGTTTGACCTCAGCCTCCGTAATAATGAGGGAAATCTAATGCATGAAATGTAAAATGTCAGGGTCGCACTCGCCTGCTCTTTTGACAATATAACAATCAGAACTGGCGTGCTGTTTCACTTGAATTATTGAGGACTAGCAGAGGTCATGTTGCTAGACTGAGATCTGCACAATTGAGGAGTGCCGTGCATACACTTTTTGGAAGAAAGGGGTAAAAAGAAAAAAAGAGGGCAGTCAAGTTTGTTTTGGCTCCCAAAAAGGTACTAGAATGAGTTTGGGTTCCCAAGAAGCACTTCAGCAGGTTTTTTTAACTCCCAAGAGGGCACTTTAGCTAATTTTCGCTCCCAAGAGGCCACTAGCTCATGTTTTGGCGCCCATGGGGGCACCTTAGTACAAGTTTCTGCCATCCAAGTGGGCAGTTTAGTGTGTTTTGGCTCCAGAGAGGGCACTTAAGTACACATTAGGCTCCCTAGAGAGGCACTAGCGCACGTTTTGGCATTGGTGAAGCCACTTTAGCATGAGTTTGGGTTCCCAAAAAGTACTTTGACTTGTGTTTTCAGCTCCCAAGAGGGCACTTTAGCTAGTTTTGGCCCCAATGGGACACTAGCATGCATTTTGGCTCCACAAAAGCACTTTAGCATGCGTTTTTGGTTCCTCATAGGGTACGAGTGCACATTGTGGCTTCCTAGAGCACATTAGCTCATATTTTGGCTTCCATTAGTGTACTTAAATACCTGTTTTGGCTCCCTAGATGGCACTAGTGCACGTTTTGGCACCCATGAGAGCACTAGCATGAGTTAAGGTTCCCAAAAAGTAGTTTGACTTTTGTTTTCAGCTCCCAGGAGAGCACTTTAGCCATTTTTGACTTCCAGGACGACACTTTAGTGTGAATTTTGGCTCCCAAGAGGGCACTTAATCATGCATTTTGGCTCCCTAGAGGCCTCTAGCCCACTTTTTGCAGTGCAAGGGGGCACTTAATCATGTGTTTTGGCCTCAATGGGGCACTAGCATTTTTGCTCCACAAAAGCACTTTAGCATACCATTTT
Organism: Labroides dimidiatus; assembly: GCA_030710495.1. NCBI lineage: Eukaryota > Metazoa > Chordata > Actinopteri > Labriformes > Labridae > Labroides > Labroides dimidiatus. Next base: position 7,860,761 of record CM061166.1, read on the forward strand.
GGTTCCTTATAGGGTACAAGTGCACATTGTGGCTCCTTAGAGCACATTAGCTCTAGTTGCATTAGCATGAGTTTTGGTTCCCAAAAAGTACTTTGACTTGTGTTTTCAGCTCTCAAAAGAGCACTTTAGCTAGTTTTGGCTTTCGAGGGGCCACTTTAGTGTGCATTCTGGCTCCCTAGAGGGCACTAGCGCATGTCTAGGCACCCATGAGGGGACCTTAGCACATGTTTTGGCTCCAAAGAGGGTACTTTAGCACACAATAGGCTCCCTAGAGGGCTCTAGCGCACTTTTTGCTGTCCAAGAGATTACTTAATGCTGTGTTTTGGCCCCAGTGGGACACTAGCATATGTTCTGTTCAGTCTCTGTTTTGCCCTTTAAGTGGGCAGTTTAGCGTGCACTTTTTGGCAACCCCCCTCCCTGTGCACTCCACTAGCTTTGTGTATAAAACAGTCTTCCCAGGACGTACACAGCAACATACTGAGACCTTCCTCCAGCTCTGACTGTGGCTGTGGAGCAGTTTGCTGGCTTGGAAGTTTTAATGGGACAATTATCAGGTGCACAATCAGCAGAATGGGGAGGCATAACAGAGGAGCTCATTGCTTGAATGTTGCTGGTTCTAATCACTTAAGTTGATGAAGAGATTCAGACACAAAAAAAGTGTGATAAGGTGTACATCAGCACGGCTTGTAACCCCTGGGAAGCTGCTTATAGGCTGAGAATAGATAGTGATAATGAATGAGCAGCTATTTTAATATATTTTTGGATACAATAAAATAAACTCAACTTGTAGCTGCCAGTTTTATCTGTCTATTTAACTGTGAAGAGATCTGAGGTAACACAACACATTTATTAAATTACAGTAGAAGCATTCCACTATATTTGCTCCATCAAGTCACACCTCATCTCCAATTTAAAGTGATGTTATTTGCTCAAACTGACAACAACCTCTTTGATGAAAGACGTTTCCAGCTTGTAATTTCGCCTGACAGTTTTTCCCCTGGCTACAGGAACTCTTAAAGTGTTAGTCACTTCAGAGTAGCAGAGCCGGAGTGTGTGGGAGTGAAATAAAAGACGAGATGGGGGCTTGCATCTCTGTTTCCACAACACCAGAGGAACATACTCTAATGTACACAGTATTCATTAACCACCTACACACACTGATAGGATCCTTAGCTTGAGACTCACTCAAACTCTTTCTTGTTTTATGACTTTTATTTTTTATTATTGCCTGCTCCACTGATTAGTTTCTAAGTCTGAGAATCCCTCCAATTTTAAATTTACCCTCACTCAATAAAGCTGCTTTGGTTGGTTTAATTTTGACCTTCTTGCCAATTATCCCAGTTTAACTGCAGTAAATTGGGGGGTATTTATCATCACAATTTACAGCAAGGAACAAAAGGCTGGCAGTGCTGCTCAGTGATGGAGCCAGATCTCTCTCATCTCAGCATTGTTCTTCTCAGATGGGAATTAATATTGTGCTCTTAGTTACACCCAAAGAATCCATGACACTGATGAACTCCTGACTTTTTCCTCCAGTGCCAACCCTGAGGTTGACATTTTTAGTTTTAATTAAGTATCTTGTCAACTACTGGATGGATCGCTCTGACATTTGATATTCACTTCCCCATCAGGATGAACAGTAATCATCTTGAGTGATCCGCTGACTTTTCGTACGACGCCAGAATGAGATCAAAGCTATCTGGAAATCTATTTTGAAATACATGTTATATATTAGCTTATCAACATTGGCTTTACTGACATTAAGGCTTAGTGAAAGTGGTGTGCGAAGGGGCAAAAATTTATGCTATAAAGTCCCCTCTTGGGAGGCAAAAATGTGCGCTAAAGTGGTCTCTTTGGAGGCAAAAATGCACACTAAAGTGGACTATTGAAAGACAAAAATGTGCCCTAAAATGGACTATTGAGTGGCAAAAAATGTGCACTAAAGTGGACTCTTGGAAAACAAAAATGTGCCCTAAAGTGGACTCTTGGAAAACAAAAATGTGCCCTAAAGTGGACTCTTGGAAAACAAAAATTTGCACTAAATTTGACTCTTGGAAAACAAAAATGTACCCTAAAGTGGACTCTTGGAAAACAAAAATTTGCACTAATTTTGACTCTTGGAAAACAAAAAATGTGCGTCAAAGTGGACTCTTGGAAAACAAAAACATGGCCTAAAGTAAAATGTTGGAAAACAAAAATATGCCTTAAAGTAGACTCTGGAAAACAAAAATGTGCGCTAAATTGGACCTTTGGAAAACAAGAATCTGCCCTAAAGTGGACTCTTTGAAAACAAAAATGTGCGCTATGTGCGTACGTGAGCCATTGGAAATTAAAAAATGTGTAGTAAACCAAAGTGGCCTCTTTGAAGGCTAAAACACGAAAGTGTCCTCTAAATCAATCAGAATTTAGTGCCCTCTTCAGTGGCGAGAATGCACAGTACATACATTTTTTTTTTTTTTTTTTTGCCCCTGCCCTTCAGAAATTCTGTGCACGCCACTGCTTAGCAATTAGCATTGAGCCCGTCATGTTTGTGAGGCGCCAATCAAACCTTGCATCACCACCTCCCTCACCATTTCTCAAATCAGCGCTGCATCAATGTGAATAAAGATGCTCTCACTGCAGTGGCCGAATAGCAGCATGACACGTCCTTAATAACACGGCTCATGAGGAGAATTAGCAAGATGTGTGCTGAGATCCCCCTGGTTCTCAGCTCTCTCTCTCTCTCTTGCTCTCTCTCTCTCTCTCTCTCTCTCTCTCTCTCTATCTTGGACATCACACCATGCAGAAAGAGAGAAAGAAAGTACACCATCTATCTCCCCTCCCTTCAAAAAGCACGGCTCAATCACCCCCCTGACAAGCGCTGCCATCCCTCATTTGGACACCCGTGTTATCCAATTGGCAGTGCTCACATTACTGGCCTGCCTCCCCCTTTCTTTTTTTTTTTTTTCTCTCCTGGCTGCTTGATGCAAACCCGCTGACGCTGCACAATAGCAACTTTGGATGGGCTGCTGGACTCATCTGCTGGGAGATTTTTTAGCTGAGGTCCCCTCTAATCGTGCTAATTCAGAATCAGCCAGGACCATTCCAAAGGGTGTGTTCTTCGTGGTGTATTAATCTTTCGGTGAACTGATGCTGAACTCTTTATCAGCGAGAGGGGGAGGGTATATAATTGCCTGTGAGAGGGGCCGGGGAGGAAAGAAGTGGCGAGACGATCCCGCCCCCCCTTTTCGCTCTCCACTATCTCACTCATGCTCAACAAATATCCTGCTGCTGTTTGCCAGCTTTTTTTTCTCCTCTCTCTCCACTCTCCGACAGTGTGAAAGCAGAAAGGTTCTCTGGACAGCTTCTTTTTATATTCAGGCCCACACGTCAACTATCAGCGTCATCACTGCCGTCATTATGACTGCATTATGTAGCTTTATGAAAGCCTTTGCTTGATATCTGGGTCTTTCTTCTCTTGTTCTTAAACCTACAATCGACAGTGGAGTCTTTGTGGACTGAAATCCACGACAATTTTTACTTAAAACAGATTGAGCCCAGCTTTTATCACCTCGTTTCATTCATTTTGAAGTACTCTAAAAACCGTCCAAGCTTTCGTCCTTCAGACAAAATACTTTGGTCGTCAGCTGCCGCAATCGCTTTGGTGATGTCTGCTAAAGGCCCCACTTCGATGTCGACTGGGGAGGGTGGAGGGGGTTGGAGAGTTCTGTGGTAACCTAAATAATTACACGCCCTGTTCTCCCAGAGTGATTAATTATATCTGCAGAAGGGGATTTCTTATTTTAGAGCCTTCCACAGACAAGAGCTGGTGGGGAGAAAGACAAGGGAAAGGGGAAGAAAAAAAAAGAAGACAAAACACACGGAGGCCCTTATCAAACCTTTCTTGACAGATTTAGGCTGTATGCAAGACTTGCAGAGTAATATCTTTCTCTTCCTGGTCAGCCTGCAGAAGCGGGTGCCGAGGACATGAAGGATTTAAAGTGAATCAATGTCTCACAGTGGGCATAATTAACTGCGTTTGAGGATCTTGACAGGATATTGGGAGAAATTTTACAGCGTTGCATTTAGCAATTGGGAAGGATTAGCGCCCCTCACGCCCATTCCTCCACATCATTTCTTCATTTCCCTCTTATCTCCACGCAGCAGAGCAGCCTTCGTGGACGGTTTGCGAACATACATGTCGCATTTGGCTGGGGGTAGTTTTCGCCTCTGGATGACTTCACGACGGACAACATGCATTAGCCGTGTTGTGATGCAGCTTAAGCGTGGAGCTGGGGAGGTCGTAGTGGAATGAGGACCCTCGCAGCAACCTCTTAAGACTCAATTCTCATTGGCTTATCATGCGTCCCGTATGGGATACTGGATTTGGATCCAGCAATTATGACAAAGTTCTCCCATTGGTGCGACTTGGGACACTGGATTTGGGTTGCAAATGTCTCTCTTGATTTCATCTTCTTTGTGCTTCTGAACACCATGCGATTGTAAAAACCCCATCTAACAGCAGAATCAATCAGTTAAGAGCAAGTAGATTTTGGTGATGGTCCGTTTCTTGGTTGCATGTGGCGTCAGCAAATTAAACATTCATTTTTTGGTTGTTTAAGTCCACATGGACTTTTAAGTCAAATCTGCAGAAATTCCCTCAAGAGACGCTTGATACACTGTATTCATAAGAAATAATGGCTATGACAGTGTTTATGACCTTGGAATATTTTGGTAGATTTGTCCTTGATGGTGTATAAGCAAGGGTGTTCATAAGTGCATCTGGCACCATTGACAGCCTGGCACTTGTTCACAAGTGAGGGGTGCTATACGGATTAGTTGTGGTGAAGAGAAAGCTAAGCCAGAAGGCAAGACTCTCAATTTGCGGGTCAATTGACATTACAGCCCTCACCTATGGTCTGTAGGTGTGGGTAGTGACCGAAAGTACATGACCGTGAATTTATCGAGTTTGGAGTGGAGCCTCTGCTCCTCCACATTGAAAGGAACCAGATGAGATGATCTGAGAAGCTTGTGAAGATGCTTCCAAGACGTCTCCTTTGGGAGGTGTCAGGCATGCCCATCAGGGAAGTGACCCCAGATATCTCTTGGCTTGCCAGGGAACGCCTCGGTATCCCCCAAGAGGAGCTGGCGGAAGTGGCTGGGGACAGAGGGCATTGGTCCTTGCTGATGACATTGACCTGTATCCAGATATCCGGTGGAAGATGGATGGTTGGATGGCAATAGACAACCCAAAATCAGTGCCAAAAAGATAAACTCAAATGGTTACATTTCAGGTGTTTGATCTACCAATGCCTTTCAACTTTGTTGGCTGGGCTCCAATCCAACCATGGACGCCCTCCCTCAGGACACCAAAACAGATAAATGATGGATAAATGGAGGACCATCACATGTAACTCAGAGTTGAGCTGAAAAAGAAGCATACTACAAGAAGTATATTATCATGATTAATTCTATTTGAATAAAAAGTAGAGCCCCAGTCTTTATTCCGTACACAGCACATCTTGTTTTACTCCCTACTTTTAATCTATAGATTGGTGCACCAGCAGTAAAATATTTGAATATATCAGGCCAGGGCTTCACATTCACATTCATCAAGGCGAGGGGAAAGGAGGTTAGGCCAGTGAGTGCAGATCACGGCTCAGTGGCACCAAGCATAGATCTCCAGCCTTTGGCTGTGCTCTGAACTGCTTGGCGGAGGCGAATTTAGCACCAGCCCCCCCTCTGTGTTCCTAAACGGCACGTAATCTCTGAAATACTCTTAACCTTTTCATTGCTGTGGGAGTGCTGGTGACAGTAAGCCTGCCCATTATGTTGTGAATCTGTCAGCGCTTCTCTAACTTTATCCACTCACCCACTCGGGTCTGATTCAGTACTGCATGGTCTCTTTTGGTAAGCTGAGCTGGCTCAGCGTGCGGAGACAATAGAGTGCTTCTTTTACGCTTTCCAAATCAGAATTCATCAGCAACATCCCCGTTCACTGGAGTAGAGGCTGGGCCTTCGCCATTATTGAGGTTATTTACGTATGTCAAAGAAGTCTGTAGAAACACTGTCATGCCTTTGTAATGAATTGCCCCTTTGATGCAATTGTTGCACCGGATTGAGTCGTTGGTCATTATAACGCAAAGTGGAGTCAAACGAACACCTGCCGTTAAACGCCTCTGGTCAATTTTTGATGCCTGCTCCGCTCTATTGAAATGAACAGGTCATCTGGAGTGTACCCATTGTGTATGCCAATCATTCCCCTCGAAGCGCCACCACCGCGCCGCTCCCCTTCCCCCTCCTGTCTTGTCAGGGGGAGATTATTTGTCATTTAGGACACACTTTGCGATAAATGGAAAGTGCTTTTGATTATCTTGCACTGGCACCGGCCCATCAGGTCTTTGTGTGGGGAATTAGACTGCGGAGATCGGATTCTGCATTAGACCCGCATCTCAGAGGCCTTCAGTGATACAAAAAAAAAGAAAAGCTGCCACTATTAAATATTTTTGGTAAACAAACACAAGTTGAGGATTGAAAGAGTTGCTTCCAGCAGTACCAACCAGTCCTCTGATTATGTAATGCAAATCATTGTATTCTAGAGCTGAGGCTCATCCAAGTTCTCTCTCTGTCTTGTTAGCATTCATTAGCTTCTCTATTGGGAGCAAGTAACACTTGTGCAAAGCCTGATTCAAACTCGTGATTTAATTAAATTTGCTTTTAACACAGTGCACCAAATAGACAAATAAAGGCTTGTTTGTGAGCATACATTGCTTGAAACTGGAGCGCTCCAAACAACACTCTCTTGGAAAAAAACTTGTACATGACTTCTACTTAAAGTATTTTCTCGCCTGTTCCTTCTAGTCTAAAAATAAGGCCACATTCTAGGATAATTATGCAGTTTCATTCACCTTAAGATGACTGAATATTGCTCATTTTGGCCCTTGAATCCTGGAAATGTCAGACTTGATTCTGAGCAGAAAGGTAGACTGAAATGAGACTGTTTCATTAAGTTATGCAAGCCAGAAAGAAGGGCGATGGGGTTCAAGCAAAAAATTTAGATGGAGTGCAGAAAAAACGGAAGACAGAAGACGGCTCAGGGCTCGGACTGAGCTGTGCAAAGATTAGGAAATATGATATGTACATTTCAATGAAATGGAGCTTAGCCAGTTGAGAATTCATGCTGAATCAAAGAATTATTGGATCGCTTGTAAAGAGGTTTCAGGAGGGTTTAAACCTGGCAGGCGCTCTGACTGAAAACAGAGGTTGCATTTGCATTGATTTATTTCAGTGCATTCTGGGAATCTATCAAACCTCCAAATTGGGTTGATTCCTCGTGTTTGGAGGATGAAATAAATGAAGAGTCAAACACAGATATTCACAGCGTGTGGGCTCACAGCAAAGAATGGATTTGAAGGTGAATGTGGTTTTCTTGTAAGTCTTTTCAGAATGAAGGCCTGATTTTCTTTGTGGTTCAGTAGACTTCATGGTGTGTGTGCTGTGTAGAAATTAACAAAGCCACCACCTTGACTTTCTGATTCTTCAGTAATGGACTTGACCTGAGAAGTCTGGCCTCTTTCAAACCTTCAAACATGTCCCAGAGTCAGAATTGTGCGGATAAATGCCTTTCTCCTTCTCCACATTTTCCCGGCTTTGTGATGCAACACCTCAGCCAGCTCGATGGACAGAGAGAGAGAGAGAGAGAGCGAGAGAAAGAGACTCTTGAGTGAGTCAGACATGTGCGCAGACTGTGAACCAGACCCTGGAGAGAGTTGCGAAATAAGTGTGCGAGATAAAACACAGAATTGAAATTTTACAATAAGCGAGGGTCAAGCAGGGCGCGCTTTGTTGGCGAGCGCTGAAAAAGAAAGAGTGTCTGAAAGTTTCTTTCATTTTTACTGCCTCCTCCACTGATATGACCGAGTGAAGTCTGTCAGCAACAGAGAGCCACTTGTTTTCATTCAAGTCATGAACGCCTTATAATCTTATTATGTTACATTACATTTTTTTGGCTTGCAACTCCTCTAACAAATTATCACAGATTTTCACGATTCACATTGTAAAATGTTCAGCATGTTCAGGAGAAGTGTGTGTGTATTATTCAAATTTCTAACCTTCATACTTCTTAAAATATTTGGCACTTTCCAAAAAATTTTGGCTCATTAAAATGAATGGACATGATCCTTTACCATGGAAACCACTTTCATAAAGGACAGAGGTGATGATGTCTTAAGGGACAGAGGGAAACCTGCTTGTTTACAGTCAAATTCCATCATCATGAAAAATCACATAGCTGATGATGTCATAAGGGGTTAGGGCTCAGCATTTCAGCATCTAGCATTTCCTGCAAGGTAAGGTAAGGTATTCTATAAGAGCTGTAAAGGGTATTTTCCCCAATAAATGTTGGTGGCCTTGAGGTGCCATTGCCATCTCTTAATAAACTCCATCGTCTCACTCTTCCCCTCTCAAAGAAAAAAATATATAAATATAAATATTGTTTTTTTATTCGTTTCCTTCCTGCCTTTGAATCCACCACCACCAAGGCCTAGAATGCCAAAGGAACACTTTTAATTCATCAGTGGGGGGACACTGAAGGCTGTTCTGGATCGTTGGACAGACAGCGTCTGAAGTCTGACAGACAGAGAGGGGGTGGGGGGGGAGCGAGGGAGAGAAGGAGTGCCTGGGTAATTTAAAAAGTCTCCGTCATAGAGTGCATAAAGGGCTTTGCAAACAGTAGAGTAGAAAGACCTCCACCATTTAATTATGAAGTAATTGTAAAGTCTATAACAACAGAGACCTGAAAGCGGGCGGCGAGGGAAGAGGGACTGCTCCATAAAAACGTAATTAGCTGAATATCATCTCTCCTCTTTCCCAAGCCACTGTAGAATTTAAAGGGACAAAGGAGGAAAAACAGGCAAGTTTCCCTGAAGATAAAACGAAGCAGGGTGTCACAGTTTAGATCTTCAGTGACTTGGATCGATATGTAATTACCACCGGGAGGAAGAAACACCTAGCTCCTCTCCTCGTCTCCTCACTCTCTCTTTAACCCCTCTTTATTCCAAGAGAAACAAACCTGCGGTGATAGAGACTGTCACTACGGCGGCACATGCATTTTCCCCTCTTTTTTTTCCCAAAAAGTGAAGGAACAGTTCAGTCCAGAGGGGGGAAATACAGCCTGCGAATGGGCCAGAAGCCGTCCTTTAAACCGTTGAAGCAGACAGGTGGTGGTGGAGGGACATGAACTCTACTGAACTCCAGCTGCCCTGTAGCACATCACTTATCTACCTGCTGCACATATATCCTGTGTGAGGGAGGGGAAGCTATCCCTACTGCAGGGTTAGAGTTGCTGCATTGGGAAAATGTGAGCAGCACACTGCAGGGCTGGAAATAACACAAGTAATACAATGAGTGACCTGAATGGATGAGTCATTTTTAGCCTGCTTTATTTATCACATCCAACAACGGCTCTCCAGGCTCCGCACTCACACCGCTAATTTGCAAATATGATGCCTTTCAGAATCAAGCTTTCGGTACAGACTGGGAGAAACAGCCTTCGTCGCTCTTTCGTCGCTGTGACTCAGCAGGAAAAAAAATGTCGCTGGCTCGCCACATGTTGGACTTCCAAAGATGTTTCGACAAGGCTTCCTCCTCCCTTCGCTAAACGTCAACGATCAATTCTTTTCTGGCTCCGTAGGATGATAAAGCTCCTACATTAAGCCTTTTTGTCACGTCAAACCCAGACTTTCATCACTTCCCTTTGGTTTTAACACCTTTGAAGTTCAGCTTACCAAAGCTCAACACTCCATCCTGTGTTTTATGACACCCTCCCCACCCACCCACAACCACCACCAAAGCAACTCTGACCACACTCCCTGCTTCGAACCACAATTTGCATCATCCTCGCCTCTCCTTCTGCCAAGAAAGCGAACCAGGAGTCACTGCATTTCCTCTTTGTCTGAACACACATTGTGTCCAAAAGCAAACAGTCAAAACCAGCTCCTGGTCTTGGAACACCATGACAGCCCTGTCCTCCACCTAGCTTCCAGAATAAACAGCTGCTCGGGCCTGATTGTGTCCAGTCAACGGGGACTGAAAGCTACGGACTTCGTCTATACTGCGTCCAAGATGACGTTCTCCCCGATGGACGTTCACTGCTGTATTTACCAGTTCATTTTTTATTGTTCTCTCTGAGAGGGAGCAGATATGGTGAGGAAGCACAAATGGAGAATCTCAATAAAGTAGGATTGGATTTTGAGATCCCAAATTAATAAAGAGAAAGATACTTCTGGATTTATCAGATTTGGCCCTGGAGGGGGGATTCTTTGATGAGACGAGCAGTTTGGAAACCATTAGAAAGAACCATTATCAACCCCGATGCTTATAAAAGATGGTAGTGAACTGGTGTTAACTCTTTTCATCGAAGCATTTAGCACTGATTAGCAGTCATGCTGATATGCTAATAGAAACAATAGTAATTCATTGGGGGATTTGATGTGGAGTGCAGTTGGCATTCGCGTTGATTCAAAACTGTTTGGAAGTCTTGACGTAACCTCAGCAGGGAGGCCTGATGAGGCCATGCAATAAAGTCCTCTTGGGAGCCGAAATGTGCTAAAGTTCTCAGTTAGGAGCCAAAATGCTCGCTTAACTGTCCTACTTATGGTGGCCCTGAAGTGCAAACCACAACAGCAAATTAAAAAACACAAAGACATTAAGCTACCGGAAGAGTCATCACTGATTGGACGAGAGGAAGGACTTGATTGGATGAAGGCACCGTTCAACATTTGCCTAGGAAGTTATTCTACCTTTAGGGCGATATTTAAACATGACCTTAACATAGCTGCTTCTGTCAAATAATAATTATATTAATTATAACTTTTTTAATCCTGAATCAAAATATTATTATAATTCATTAGAGTTATTAACAAACAGCTGTTAGAGCTGATTGACAGATGATCCAGAGGTGATCAGCTGATCCCGTAATCGTCGCTGTTTGGGTGTCTGCAAATATGCGCTGTAATAACTTTAATTAAACAGAAACGATAACAAAGCTTTGTCTGTGTTTTTACCTGTTTAACAAACACTTAAACGGTAGCTCTCATGTTTAAAAATCGCGCTAAAGGCAGAATAACTTCCTCGTCAAATGATGAAAAGGGCCTTCGTCGAATCGAGTCCGTCTTCTAGTCCAATCAGCGATGACTCACCAGTACCTACCTCTTCCAGTAACTTAATGTTGTTGTGTTTAGTTATTTGTTGTTGTGGTTTGCACTTCAGGGCCACCATACCTACTGGTGGTAAAACACTAACTCAACCTCTCTCAGGTGGTTAAAACATGATAAGCTGGCCTCCTCAGAGGCTAAAAGTTACGCTAAGTTGCCCTCCTGGGGGCCAGGACGTGCCTCTTCAGTAGTTAGAAAAGGGAAAAAAAGGCACATACAGCAAGTTCTTTTTGCCCCCTGCCCTTCAAAATTTCTTGTTATGCTGATGATAATCTGGTATTTTAGGCAAGGCAAGGCAAGTTTATTTATAGAGCACATTTCGGCAACAAGGCAATTCAAAGTGCTTCACATAGAAAAGGTCAGCAAAACATATTAAAAGAAACAATTTAAAAGGTCACTGAAAGAGCAAAAAGAAATAAAAAGAAAGTAAAATGGCAAAAAAGAAGTTTAAAATATATTAAAATATAGGTAAAAAAAACGACTTTGTAACTGTCTTTAAAATGTGTCTTCATCTTTCTTTCCTTACTGCTGCCACAAAATTAGCAGCGCCTGAATGGTGAGGCTGTAAACACAGCAATGACCTCTCCTTACCTGAGGAGTCGTCGATTTCACCTGTGCTTGATTCACTCCAGCCGACACAGGTGCGTTTGCTGCTCCTCTTCAACATGTGGCAGACAGGGAGGATTTCAACAACCAGATTCCTGCTGTCTCCGAGCTATAAATAATGCACTGTTTTTGTTTTTTTTCTTCCTCAGCACTGTTTGGAAGTATCGGAGTGGTTTCCCCTCAACTCCTCCTCTTCTCTCTCTTCACTTCTCACACACACTTGCCCCATCCCCCCCCCTCCTTCCACATGTCAAACGACGTGACATTCAAACGCATAACATGAGCCGAAATCTCCCTTTAGATCTCCTTCTGAATGATTGAAGCTGACAGTGAGTTATGAGGCGCATTACTCCTTTCTTTTTATGATGAGTCGCTCAGGAGAAGTGAGACTACGGAGGCATGAAAGGGAAGGGAAGAGTAATTTTATGCTAATGGACTCTCTGGGGGGGAAAAAAAAAGCAGGGCTGATTGTGACCTCACAATAACTTGAGGAGGAAGCGTGACTCACTGAGAAACCCCACAACAGCGTGTTCCTTCAGCTTCCCCGACACTGATGTAACCATTAATAACACCCGCCTAAATATAAGTCATTGTTTGCTGAAGCATGCGCAGGGAAACAGGGTTATATATTTTGACATGGGTTTATTAATTATTCATCACAGCTGTCAAACAAACCGCCTGTTGCTGCAGAAGATCAGGCCTGAAAAGTTTTCTTCATGGTGATAGACTGTTTATTTTCAGCGAGAGAGAAAAAAATAATCTGCTGAGTCTGTTGAGACTTAGTGTATTTAAAAAGGGACACATGAATCATGCTGGTATCCTGCAGGACTCGAGCGCTACAGAAGCCAAAAACAGGGAAATTGAGCTCCCTCCATTATGCATCACTTCCAGCAGTCACGACTAAATTTTGACCTCATTATTTTTCACTCTTTATTCCCCCGGTTTGATTGGCGAGACTATTTGACTTGTTAAGTGGCGTGTTTATCAAAAACACACCGTTTGAAGGATAACTTTCACTCTCAGGAAAAGATGCTCATTAGTTTTTCTTGCAGGGGGTAAAACCTCCAGACCCCAGCAGAGTTTTAGAAAATTGCAGCGGCTCACTCAGATCTCTCAGGTAACTATAATTTCTCACTTGTTCACATCAACAACCGTCTATCAAAAAGAAAAATGAATGTGCGTTTACAAGTCCTTTTCCCTTCTTGAGGTAATTGTGCGATTTTTTTTTTTTTCTTTTCAGCTCATGTTGAAAGAAGCTTGATTAAGAGTGGTGGCCCTGAAGGTCAACTGTGCAAACACTTCATGAAAATATGCAAAAATATTTAATGAGGCAGAGAGAGGTGTTACTAAAATCCCCCCAAAAAAACAGTTTTTAAAAAATGGCCAAAAGAAAAGAACAAAATATTCAGTCAAACAGGATTGTGTCATGGAAATCAAATTTTATAAATTACTTTAAAAACAGAAAAAAATTTCACCGGACACTTTGGTACAATTCAATTTTTTGGAAAACAAAAAACAAACAAAAAATTGGTTTCATGAAACATTTTCTATATTTGACCTTTTTTTTTGCTTTTTGCTTGGGATATTTTGTCAAAAAAATAATTAATTAAACAGAGAAAAATGTCACTGAAATAAAAAAAAAAAACAGTTGAAAAAACAGTGCAAAAGAAAATGCTAATATGAGCAATATTACACAAAACACAAAAATATGCTTGAAAACACCTGAAAAAAATGTTTGCTAAAAAGCTAAAACAAATGCTGCAAACCAAAAATATTTAATCGAAACCATTTATCTAATTATTTCTTGAAGCACAAACAGTTCCCTAGACACTTTTGGATTATGAAATTTTTTAAAATAAATCTGGGTTCCATGAAATATTTTTGCATTTGACAAAAATGACAAAATGTTTATGAATAACTTTTTTCATTTATTTTTGTTTTTAATTTAATAATTTTGCATTGTGTTCAATATTTTTTAAACTCATAAAACATTTTGTGATTAAGGCTTTCCGTCTTTTGTGCGGAAATTATTTAACACGTTTTGCGTTTTATTTATGTTTTGTGAAATATTTTTGGGGTTCAATTTAATGTTTTTGTTTTCTTTCTGTCTTTCTTTTTTGTGTGTTTGTGTCTGTATTTGGAGTTTTGTAAAAGGTTTATGTGTCTTTTGTGATTTTGTTGCATTCAGAAAATATTTATGCTGTTGGCCTTTTTGGGCTACCGTATCTTAGTTACATTGAAAAACCCCAGTATTGTTTTTAACTAAAAGCATACGTGTTAATTTGCTGGCGTCCCCTGTTTAGGACAAGGAAACAAAAATGGCTGACCACGCGTACTTGTCAGTCAAAGAAGAATGTCTTTTAGGGTCATAAGCGTCTTTAGTGTTAATTTTTATGGTGCTGTTTTCATGTCATCCTGTCTTGTTAGTACTGACAGTGTAAAATCATTCTTTTCTAGGCCAGGGCCGTCTTCAGCTTGTTTGCCCTCTCCATCTAGGCCGTCAGGGAGTCCACAGAGGGTAAGACGAATCCTGATTCCAGCCACACACACTCGCACATACACGCACTTACAAGCCTGATTCCGCTGTGAAGCAAGTTGCTCTGTCAGAGCACCTTGGGGATAGCTTTAGCCACCAGCCGCCAGTCCTCAAATCCACTGACTGATCCAATGCCCAGACAGTCGGGCCCCGTCCAGCCAATGCACAATTTTTCAACCTTCACTTGCTGCTGCAGCGCCTCGAGTACATCTCACAGTGTTTGTCAAAGCAGTGAGAGCGAATTAAAAGCAGGAATGTAGAGTATGTGACGCCATTTCATCATGAAAGCAAGAGAGATCTGGAGCTTGGCACCTGAAGCTCCCTCGCATTCGCTTTCTTTTTTGAAGCCTGCCTGTTCCCTTGAACACGGGAGCATCTAAACATTGCTAATTGCTAGGAAATATTGTTTCTGAGCCAGCTTCAGAAGGTTGGTGGCAACAGTTTCCCTTTCTACCGTCTCCCCCGTTGGAGGGAAGCGTCTGAAGCATCAAGAGTGATAACACACCGAGGCAGGAAGAGCTCAGACGCCCGTGTCACTTCGCCTGACTTCTGATTCCAGACGTAGAAATAAAGCCGCTAACTGAATTGATTTGTACATGCTGATATTCTCATCCCTACTTTCTGAATATACTGTAATTATCTTGACTATTTAAATAGAGGGCAAACGGTTCCTCTAGTGACTTGCAAATCCATTATTGCCTGCCTAATTGGCTTGGCAAGCCTCGCCCCCTCTTTCCCTCGCTCGTTCGCTCAAAGATTAAAATCCAGCCGTGATTTTTAATTTGAAATGGGAAGAAAGTGCAGTCAAAATGTTTCGCCCGAGCAGGAAAGAAAGAGGAAGTGAAATCTTATTTAAGCGTTGCACAGCACACAATGTGCATCAGTGAACTCTGCCCCTGATGAAGCAGCATGACTAAGTTTATCTGTTACTTAGAAAAAAAAACACACACACACACACACAATCTCTGGCCTGACAGCCTTTTTAAATTCACACGCTAGCTGCATTTTTTTATTTTCTCACTCCTCTGCAAAACTGAAACTCCAAAGAGTTCTCCATAAAGGGGTCATTATTGATATATATATATAAATATTAATATATAATGCAGGCCCGGGAAGATGTAAAAAACATTATCACAGTTGGTGCAAATTTGGATGAATGTGATTCAAAAATGTACGGTGGCCCTGAGAGCTCACAGCACCGCAACTTTAAAAAACACATGCAAAAAAAAAAGACAAGCAAATTAAAAACTACAAATATCGCAGCACAACGCATTAGAAAAATGTGCTGCAAATAGACCGCAACACAAAACACATTAGATAAATGCGCTGCAAAGACCGCAACACAACACATTAGTAAAATGTGCTGCAAATAGACCGTAACACAACACATTAGATAAATGCGCTGCAAAGACCGCATCAACAACACATTAGAAAAATGCGCTGCAAATAGACTGCAACACAAAACACTAGATAAATGCGATGCAAAGACTGCAACACAACACATTATATAAATGCGCTGCAAAGACTGCAACACAACACATTAGAAAAACGAGCTGCTGGGGAGCCAAAATCATTGGCTCCGTTGTGTTGCGATGTACTTGCAGTGTGTTTGTCTAATGTGTTGTCTTGTGGTCTTGGCGGTGCGTTGCAGTCTTTGCAGTGCGTTGCGGTCTTTGCAGCACTTTTGTTGTTGTCAAATTGATAAAATGTTTTACTAATTTGCTTGTGTTTTGTATTTTTGTGTGTTATTTTAAGTTGCAGTGTTGTGAGCTCTCAGGGCCACCGTACAAAAGGAGACCAATGTGTGTTTTTTTTTTTCAGATTGGAAACTCTTTTATACGGATTGTGAACGGTGCACCCAAGAGTTGAACTAAATGAGTTGAACATCTTAAAAGCACCAACATGGATCTTGCTGGCTAATGATTGGTTTCCTGACAGAATGATTAACACACGGGTCGGTCTGTTAAACTTACTAAAGCACACTGTGTTGCTTGTGCATCAGGCCCTAAAGTGCTCTCATAACCTTAAAAGCCTTCATGCTCGCTGACTGCAGTCAAATGAATGGACTTGACTCAGTTATGGTTCGCTGCTTTTGTTCCCCAGCGCGGGGAGCTAATAAGTCAATCCCATCCACTCCCTGATACAGTGAGGATGCACTTATCGCATTGTCAGCAGCTCGTTTCATTAAGCCCCCCCTCCCAGTTAAGTTTGCATGTTACCGATTCAACATTTTTAAATTACCTCGCTCGAGCTGACTCGAGCCAAGTCGCGGTGAAAAAACAAAGAGAAGGGCTCCCTGTGCAACCCCTCATCCTGCTTTGACCATCAATCACGGCTGTCAGAGCAGCTGGGCTTTTTGCTCTTTAGCGGGAACTCACACCGGAGCTCTACATCATCCTGAGCTGTGATGAATGCTAAGGCTTTAGCCTCAGCGCTTTTGATTAGAGGGCCGTGCCATTGACAGGTAGTAAGATAACGGTGTGAATACCAAATGTTTAGAGAGGGTTGATGATGATTGGTGTCAAAAAAACGCTATTTCAGTTCATTTTTATTCGACCCCAAGCTCCAAAAAGTCAGGGCGGTATGTAAAATGCTAATAAATGTGTAATAAGTATGTTAATCAGGAGTTCAAAAGTTTAAGACCACAGATTAAAAAACCCAACCCCCTAAGAAAGAAATAAAAGTTTGAGAAAAGGACTCAGTAATGAGGAGCTCCATTGTTCTTGTTGGGCGTCCACTGTCTGGAATGACGTCCATTTTTGTAAACGTCCCTCGCCATCCATCCCCAAATGTTCTCAGTGTGATTTAGATCAGGGGAAGACACAGGATAGTCCCAAAGAGTGAGCTTATTCAACTGGAAGAAGTCCTATGTCAGGTGGTCATTGTTGTCCTGTTGAAAACCAAGTCATTAGCACACAGGCCAGGGCCCTCAGTCATGAAGGAAGCCCCTGAACAACCTGTAGCTCCATTGTTCCATCAAAGGAAAAAAAAGCCCAGATCATGATGGCGCCCCCTCCACTGTGCCGCCTAGAAACCATCTCCAGTGGGATCTCCTCGTCATGTCAGGAACATTGAAGCCATCAGGATCGCCTCCTCATAGAATAAAAACCTTCCTCCTTTCAGTGTCCCATGTTTGCTGCTCTCTTCAAAGTCCAAACGGGTGATTTTGTGGCGTCGAAGGAGGCGAGACTTAAAGCTTGTCTGATGGTTATTGGGCTGCAGTCGGCTCCAGTAACGGCCTTCATTTGGGTCCAGGATCGTCCCGCGTCTTGTTGGACAGCCAATCGGATCCTCCGGCTGTGAAATGTTTTTGAAGAAAGGATACTGCGTCCAACAATGACGCTCAACAATCGGACCACGTTGAAAGAGAGAAGGCTTTTTTGCCTTCGCCATCCTCTGCTGAGGCACTATAACTGTTGCTTGAGATAAACATGAATGTGAGTCGAAACAAAGATTGAAGGTAACTAGTAAAACAGCCGTCTTGCAGTTTTAACCGCAAGTAAGATACACCACAGCTCCAGGTGTGGTGAAGGGGAAAAACTGTGTGTTGAGGCAGCGAGGCAGAGACCCAGAGGGAATCAATAATCACAGTGGACAGTAGCAGACTGTGCAGTGGGCCTGTTCCTGTCAGTCTGACCAACATGGTAATCTGTGACTTAAAGGAAACGTCTCTTCTATCACCTTCTCTCACAAGCTTCCAGTCAGAATGACCTTCATCATCTTCATCTCAGATCGACGATGAACGATTAGAGCCAATGATTTCATCGCCTTACAGCTAACGGTACATGAATCGATTCCCTTGTGATAGTGTTTGGTCTGATCTATTCTCCATTTCAGCTTAACCACATCAAACCTGCCGGGTTTCCCATTGTGCATTTAGCAACAAACGTAACTCTAACACGTGCACACTGTCGAAGGAGTATCTGGAATGTTCCGTGGAGAAATCCCATTTCAGGGTTCAACGCCTCTTCTGAGGCCGCTCATCCGGGCAGCCGTGAAATACACGCTCGTGTTCAGCTTGTCTATTCAATCAATTTCCCCATTTTCAATTACTGACATTACTGCTCTGCATGATGCGCTGTGTTGTTTGTGCATGAAACACATGAAACGTGGTTTGGGTGATGAGATTTACATGAAAGTACATGGATTCTCTTTTGTACGGTGGCCCTGAGAGCACACAGCACTGCAACTGAAGAAAACAAGACAAAACACAAGCAAATTCAGAAAACATCCTCATCAATTTGACAACATGTGCGCAGCATTTAGAAAATGCGCTGCAAATAGACGGCAACACAACAAATTAAAAAAACACACTGCAAATAGACCGCAACACAACACACTCCAAAGAGCACAACACATTAAAAAAACATGCTGCAAGTAGACCGCAACACAACACATTGGAAAACGTGCTGCAAAGACCTAAACGCAACACATCACAAAAACACGCTGCAAAGAATAAAAACAAAACACATCAAAAAAATGCGCTGAAAAGACAACAACAAACCACATCACAAAAACGCGCTGCAAAGAACAAAACAAAACACATAGAAAAATGCGCTGCAAAGAACAAAACAAAACACATAAAAAAATGCGCTGCAAAGACAACAACAAATCACATCAGAAAAACCTGCTGCAGGTAGACCGCAACACAACACACTGGAAAATTTGCTGCAAAGACCAAAACACAACACATCACCAAAACGCGCTGCAAAGAACAAAACAAAACACATCACAAGAACGCGCTGCAAAGAACAAAACAAAACACATCACAAGAACGCGCTGCAAAGAACAAAACAAAACACATCACAAGAACGCGCTGCAAAGAACAAAACAAAACACATCACAAGAACGCGCTGCAAAGAACAAAACAAAACACATCACAAGAGCGCGCTGCAAAGAACAAAACAAAACATCAGAAAAACGCGCTGCAAAGACAACAACAAAACACATCACAAAAACATGCTGCAGGTAGACCACACCACAACACATTGGAAAATGTGCTGCAAAGACCAAAACGCAACCCATCGCAAAAATGCGCTGCAAAGAACAAAACAAAACACATTAAAAAAGCGCTGCAAATACAACAACAAAACACATCACAAAAACGCGCCGCAAAGACCACAACACAAGAAATTAAAAAAGACACTGCTTCTAGACCACAACATTACACATGAGAAAAATGCGCTGCAAATTTACTGCAACAAAACACATCAGAAAAACGCGCTGCGAAGAGCACAACACATTAGAAAAACGTGCTGCAAATAGACCGCAACACAACACATTAGAAAAACATGCTGCAAAGACCATAACACAAGAAATTAAAAAAGATACTGCTTCTAGACCACAACACAAAACATGAGAAAAATGCGCTGCAAAGAGCACAACACATTAGAAAAACGTGCTGCAAATAGACCGCAACACATCACATTAGAAAAATGCACTGCAAATGGACCACAACAAAACACATCAGAAAAATGCGCTGCAATGAATACGTCCCGACACTCTTGTTGTTGATGACGAGGATTTTGAGTCTCGTAACTATTATGGTTCTCTTTCCATCAGTGGTGTTGGAAAATGAGATAAAAGTGTTTTTGATTTACTTTAACATTGTGATTACACGATTCAGATATTAGCATATTGGCTAATAACGAACATGTGCATCACTTTTAAGCAGTGGTGTAGTGGTCCCTTGAGAAGTGGGTATACTCTATTTTTTTTTTTTTTTTACCTTAAATTTTTTACCTTTTTTTAAGTAGTACAGAAAAAAAGACTGTTTTAGAACCAGTGACATGTAAGACTACTCTATTTACCCAAAAATCTGTCATTTCTATTTGCTCACTATTATAAAATTATCATGACTTAATTAGGAGCAGTTTGTAGTTACTACTGGTCACACAAGCAGAATGGATTATATGTATGTATTTATCATGAGGCAAACTTGGTGTTTTGGGTAATTTTTTTAAATATATTTTTGGAGCATTTATGCCTTTATTTAGAGGACAAGAGAGTGGATATGTATAGAGCGCGATCTTATCCACTTTGCTATCTGTGCTTCATGTTTGTTAGTTGATGAACATTTATTTATATAAAATACTTTAAATCTGAAGTTGACAATGCATTCTTGTTCACATTCAACTCACCGCCGCTTGTTCTGTTGTTAGGTCTGCTCTGCTGCCGTTCACAGTCAAGTGTCACACACAGACACCTGAGGTGTTAGCGATGTTTTAATCGGCATGCCTATAGTTAACCAATTTAATCAGTGAAGGCAGCGAGTACCAACCAATTAGAGGCAGGGGAGGGTGGGTCATGGCTTCACCATCCTTGAGGGAAAAAAGGGCAATCTGGCAGTTAGATATTACTGAATGGTGCGCATCGGGGACGGGGGCGGGGGGGGTTAGAAGTGGGTATACGCAATGCTGACTGAAAAATAAGTGAGTATACGCCGTATACCAGCGTATACCCTCGACTACACCACTGCTTTTAAGTGTCCCATGGAAACTCCATTCCGCAGAAATTTGAAGGAAAAGTTTTCAAAAAGCAGGTTATGTTGGTGAATCCGCCATCCTGTTGCCAAGTCAGAACAAGCATTTGAGTGAAAGGAAACAAAAGAAACTTTTAGAAAACACCTAACTTTGCTTAGAAATGCTTGTTTTGTGCAGACGGAACTTCAGATGTGATTTGGACATAGATACCTCCTCAAACCTGTCAGAATCAATGCTCAAAGAAAAGGATTACACCCTCCTGCAAGCCAAATCACACATGATACATCCTCAGATGAGAGAAGTTCTGCAGCAGATTGAAGCCAAGAGATTGCACTTGTGAATACTACACGGAAAAAAAAAGTCCCCGAGAATGAAAAAATGAAACCAAAAATATGACAACGCACGACAACGAACCGGCCCTGCTGGTATCGAATCTGCAGTGTGACATTTGTGATTTCTTTGAGCTCAGGCTGCCTAAATAAAAGATTTTAGACCTCAATTTGCATTTGAATGCCTCTTTATCCCCACAGCTGCATTTATTTCATCTAAAAGATCAAGGAATATCAAGGAAATACCATCAAAGGGGCGAGATAAAATACTCCTTATATTCTGATTCACCCTCTGATTATTCTCTTCGACATCAAAAAGCAGCCACAGCTCGGTGCTGGTGTGTCACAGAGGAGGTTTAAATATAAATCACTAAATGTGTGAGTAAACTCTCACATTCAGAGGGTGGACTGAAGCTGCTGTGTATGACAGTTTAATATAAAATGCACATGGGGGGGCGTGCGGCCGGTTGTCAGAGCTTCGACCTTGTGAAAGAGAAAGCGAGGAGGACAGAACTTGAAAGCAAGTGTCAGCGTTGTTTTGAGTCATTTCTTACTCTCAGAAAGGTTGTAATGTTCCTTTATTTTGATTTTTCATCGTGGAGCACACCTGAGCTCTTTTCGAGAAGGAGGGGACAGTTGTCTCTCGTCCTGCCTGCTTTTAATGCAGGGAGGGGAATGGAAGCGTCCGTGCCAGAAAGCGACAGCCTGCCATACGGACCACCAGCAGCGGTCTCACACCGCAAGTCAACCTGGTCACTTTATAAATCTGTTCCATGCAGTCTGCTCCAAACCGGCCCGCTGGGATCCCTCCCTGTCCTCCTGATTAGCCGGCCCACACTGCACTCAAAGCCTCCACCTCTACACTCGTCTCTGCTCGGATTACAGCGCCGCGCCGATGGGCTGCGTCCCACCACGGCGTCTCCATGTGTAAATAAAACTTAAAAAAAGACCCAACACTTTCCTGTAAATGGGGCGCACTGAGATATAAAGTCAAACACAGGCCAGCCGTCCATTCATTGCAGAGACTCAGCAGTTTGTTTGGGCTAATTGGCACGGGTGATTAATTATTATATAACCCGTGACAGGCCATGGTAAATTGGAATTAAATGACTGGCTGACATTGCATGTCCCAGTTCAGTTGTGTAATAAGCTGAGGAGGATTCATTTGGCGTGTGTGGTTTGCTGCCCGCTACGTTCATCTTCCTGCTGCACTCTCTCAGTGCTCAGCAACACGACCGGGAAGGAGGGCCCACATGTTTGGAGGTAAACAATGTCGAATTTATGACACTTAAAGGGGCTCACTGTGTACTAACATGCCAAATATTCAACCATCTGACAATAAAGCATCTGTCAGAGACGAAGGCAGAGATGCTGAGGAGTATCATCGCTTCTCTGTACACAGCTTTAACCTCAAGCTAATCATGACAGATTGTATTTTGTATATATTCAGATTGTATATTTTTTTATTTTAGTATCCTCTCAAAAAAAGAGTGGGTAATGAGTGCTGATATGGTCTACAAATAAAACTTCTTTAAGAATAAATGTTCAATACAGAGGAGGAAAGAGAAGGAGTTGAATTCACACACTCTAACACAAAATCTATGGTGGCCCAAAGAGGCAGTGTGACATCAACAAGATAAAACATTAAATTGAAACTCTGAGTTAATAAATAAATGAAATTAAGTAATAATAATTGAACAAGAAATAAATATTATACACTTAACCCTTTATTGCCGAACATATCGTATTTGATACATTGGTTTTAATGACCTCTTTGTCATCAAAAAAAAAAAAAAAAAAAAAAAAAAAAACATTAAAAACCTGTTAAATTGTTGTTCTTTTTTTCAAAATAGCTGCTCTCACACTTTTTTCTTTTTTTCCGAGAAAATCTTTTTCAAGAAGTTGTTGTTACACTGTCTAAATTGTTACATTTAAAAAAAAAAAAAAAAAAAAAAAAAAAAGGGATTTCCTGCATTAAATGAAATGAATGCATAATCAACCAAGTTACCAAAAACGCCAAATTTATTGAATATGAAACAAAAAGAAATATATCATAATTAAAATGATGTAGCTATATATCCTTTTTGTTTATTTTTGATGGCTCAGGTTTTTATGGGTGAACAAAACATTTTCTTTTTTAATTTAAACAACATATTTTTGCATTTAATTTAATATTTTTGAATTTTTTGAAACATAATTTTTGATTTCCATTACATGTTTTTGTATGTTTCTAAATGTTGCAGCTTTGTTTCATCACTCAATTTTTCAAAGAATGCAATAAATTCATTAAAAAATAAAATCCTACTAATTAGTAACTGACAACACCTCTGTTTTTTAAAAATCTTATTGATATTTGTTTTCTCTAAAAATGTGATATTGTTTTTGTGCTTTCATGAGTTATTTTTTTCATTATGTGAAGGATTTTGGGTGTCATTGTTAACTTTTTATGTTGAGATTCATATTTTTGTTGTTCAGTGAAATGTTTTTACAGTTGCCCTCTGGGGCCGCTGTAGAAACACTGAATTTTTTTTTTTTTTTTAATCAGACTTAATTTTCTGGGCATTTTAACCATATCCTTGGCTGGAGCTTAAGTGCTTTTTTCCCCCTTATAGATAGAAGAGCATTTTTTTGTTATTGTTGGCTGTGTTAATCCTTTTACTGTAAATTAAATCAAACACTTTTGGATTTCTAGAAAAAAAAAAGGACCAACCTAAAGAGATTTACATCTTGAGTCTGCTCCACACTGCCTGTTTTCCTCCATCTCTTTCTCTCTGGCTCACTCCCTCTCCATCTCTCTCCATCCCTCTCCATCCCTCTCCATCCCTCTCCATCTCTAAATAATTACTTAAATGAATCTATTACCGGCCCGGCCTCGGCAGAGCATTAACTGAAATGCCAGTCTCCATGGGAAAGTGATGCGTTCCAGTGCAGGTGGAGCTCTGTGCAGGGAGGAGGTGCAGCGGAAGGATGTTCTGAAGCATTGCTTTGTTCAAAAGATCCAATGTGACGAGGAAACACTGTTACCTACTTAAAGGAGTCTAACGTTCTGAAAGTGAGGAACAAATTGCACACATGTGAGAAGCGCCTTCAAAAGTGCACTGGCCTCAAAACGATGCTTGATGATCACCGTCAGAGGGATTGATTGAAACTGGTGGGCCGGCATCAGATGTTGCTGCCGTTAAATAGCAAACCTTTGATCTAATGGATGTTGAAACTGACTGCCGCTGAGTGCTTGCTTTGTTCACGTCTCTGTGTGGCTTCTTGATCTGGTTTTTTGACTTGCAGAGATGCACACACAGATTTCTTTAATTCCTGCAGTCACATAACTCTAAAGAGACAAAAAGAGCCTTTCAAGTGCACAACTTGGACTTTTATCTCTTTGGAAATGTTTTTAATTACTGCATTCATAACTCTTGAATTATGTTCCAAGGTTGTGCAGAGTGCTCCAACGCCTGTCATCACTTTAGCCTCTGAAAAGCAAACATACATCAGCTGGAGTTTTGGTCTGATGATTGGACTGAACCAACGGAATAACCATCTTTCTTAATAATCTAAGATAAATCTTTTATTATTCATCAGAAACACAGCTGATGTCAGTTACTCACTGTCTCCTTTGCTGATGCTACTTCCTGTATGGGGGGGGGGTACTGCCTTTGACAGCCTTCTTATTAACATCATAGCCTATCTCACCAGTAGACACATCAAATTATTTCGACTGCTCTGGTTATGCAAGCGGAACTGATAATTATGCCCATTATAAATTCTATCAGTTACTTATTCAACAGCTAAAAATGATAACACCTCTGGTTAAAAAGGGAAATGTTATTTTTATGCATTATTTTCAGTTTATCATTTAATTATTCACATTGAATTAATTGAAATTATTTGTTAATCGTGTTGCCCTAAATTATTTATTTCTCTGTTTTTCTCGGCTTATTTTTCCCGGGAAATCCAAGAAACAGTAATGTGTTTAATCCTGACCTTTCAGGGCTGCCATACATGTCTAATTGTTTTTGTTAAATTACAAAACTTTTTTTTTTTTTTATTGAATTTCAGAGTTGAGACATTGGAGAGTCATGGAGGAGGGGCTTATTTATTCTCTGAAGTGTACCATCTGCAAATCGTCACCATTTAAAAGATATGATAGTTCGAAGATCCAGATGCTACTGTCAAGTAATATCATGACATACTGCATTATTACAACTCATTAGTCATATCCCCATAAGACTTTTGCTAAAATGTTCAGCTTTTCAAAGCACCTTCCAGAAAGTACAGTACAGCAAATTTCCAAATGTTACTATAAACATAATGTTTTGAAAACTGTATTGTGACATATTGCATTACTATCGCGATATCTTGAACCATATCTCCTTAATTGTAATGCAAAACATATGGTAAGACAATTGCCAATCCACAGCCTTTTAAAGCACCTTCTAGGAAGTACTGTATGTCCAATGACTCAATGGTACTTTGGTATTAATATTTTAAGAAGTGTATTGTAACATGTATCGCATCACTATTGTGATATCTGTATCATGATGCAAAACGTATAGTAAGATTTGCAATGCAAAATTTGCTCAAAGGCTGAGCGTTTGTGGCTGTTTCCCCTGTTTAACCTGATGTGCAATATGACTATATCTATACGTGAGAAGTGCTTCCTTTAATGCTTTTTGTTGCAGAGCGACCTCAACTGACCAATGGCTAAGTCCCGCCCTCAAACGCGATGAGCCAATCACAGTGCATACAGCCATTCCGATTTATTTGGACATTCTCTGGCTGGACATCCATTGAAAAGCAGAAAGTCAGTTTTGGTTCAGTTTTATGATTTTTTTCTGAGATTTTAAGTTCAAAAATGGTCACACGGTGTTCATGGGGTACATGCAACTCTGACACAAGGTATCCTGAGAGGATGGGTGATGGGGTGGATTTTTAACCTTTTTCTTAACCACATCTCAGCTGAAAAAAGTGTTCTCTTTGGATAAAATTGTGACTACAACGTGAACTCAACGTGAATAAAATGAACCAGGATGATTATGTCTTTTCTAAGGTAAGTCAACATCGTATTTTAGGCAGTGTATTGTCACTCTGCTGGAAAGAAAAGTTATCTTTAGCCTAGCGTTAGCTCCTAGCTGTGTTGTTCATCAGTCTCTTTGTTTGTTGGAGTTCATTGGCTGTTCTGTTCTAGTTTTTGCTCTTTGGTGATCGTCCATCATTGTTAGCTGTTGTCCAAAGGGCTCTAGTTAAACTGATGTTAGCTTCATTAGCTTAGCTTCATTAGCTGATCTGTAACAGCCCAGATAACAAAGGTTGTCAAACGTTCTGCTGAATGATACAATGTAAATACTGTAGCTCCAAACTAACAGAGACACTCTTGGTAAAGATGGTAAAAAGGAGGTTAGATTGTTCTCCTGACTGATGCTGATCCTCTATCTTGTTGTCTGAGATGCTGATGGGAACCAGATGTGGTTTAGACCCTTTTGGTGCCTTCTAGATGACATGTGATCTTCCTGTCTTCAAACATCATCAATGACGTCCTGTGAAATTTCTCCTACTGTGACACCTCCCATAGCGCCTGACACTGATTGTTCATTGTTTGTCTGAGTAAGTGGAGAGGGGCGGGGCTATGCCTTCAGGTTTAAAGGGTTACAAATGGCTAGAAATGTCTAATTTAGGCCTGAATTGTGAGATTTTGGTAAAGATGTAGTTCAGGCCCAAATGTCACTATCCCGATATCACCTTATACATGTCATATCACAAGACTACTGCAAGCTGTGTCGTGACATATACATGACAGACCTGCAGGATTTCTGCAAATGCACAGCAACTTCTAAGACAAATTCTCTGCTCAAGTTGCTTCCTTGTGTTCTCTGCAGGCTTTAAACCCGCTGTGTGTCTTTTAAGATGTCAAAGAAATGGATTTTACGCCATGTTTAATTCACTTTCAGGACCAAATTGCAATGGGCTTGCTTTCTTTTCCCTCCTCTGGTACTCCGAGCAGTTCAGACAGTAACTAGATCTTAAAAAATGACCATTAGATGCTCAGGTGCATTTTCTGCAGAAGGTGTTCTTTTTGATGATACTGTTCTCATTCCTCGGCGCAAACCAAAGGAGTAAACATTTCAGTCTGAATAATGTACTCGCTGGGAAAAAAAAAGCACTAAAAGTCTAAATCTAATTAGACTTTCAAATAGGAACAAAAGCCAGTCGCTCTAACTCTGTTGTATAAGTTGGATGTGAACAAGCTATTGCAGCGCTTTCATCCTTTGATTGGGTCAGAGAAGCCTTGAACACTTTATTCCCAGTAATTTTACACACAAACACACTTAAAGACACCCGGCTCGGGGAGGAAAGAACAAAAGACGTGCGCACACACTCCAGTGCTGTGGTTGTCATCCCATTTTTCAGAGACGCTTTAAACAATCAATGCAGTCTCCAGAGTAATCCATATTCTCCATATCTGTGTTTTCAAGACAAAAAAAACATCAATTGCTGTGTCAGATTTTATTCAGAAGTCAGGAATGACAAGTAGGGCATCGAAATGAAGCTCGGCCTCAAAGAGGGCAATGAACAAACTGTACACACACACACACACTCACAAGCTTCCTCTCACATCCTCTCTTTGCACACACCATCCTGCGCAAACACACACATTCAAAACCCGAAAGCAATCCTTTTTTTTTTCTTTCTCTCTCTCTTTTTTGAAAAGTCGTGTGGGGGGAGGGGTGGAGGGGGCGTGGAGCGTGGCTCGCTAGCTAACGTACATAATGAAAAGTGCAAGCTCTGTCATTTTCTGTAGATAAAAGTGTTCTGATGAGAGCCGGAGACAATAGCAGCGCATTAATCTCCTTGACGTGCCAAGCTTTGGCTCTAAAACACTCACCCCCCCTGCACCCCCAACCCCCCCCCCTATCCTGGGGACCTCTATCTATCTCAAGCTATTCTCTCTGTAACCACATTAGGAGCTCACATACGCGGTGAACGGGGGGAAAATAATGCACCTTTGCAAACAGCACAAAGAAAATTGGCAGAAAACACAAGCAAAACAATGACAAATGGAACAATTTTCAAAATGAGAGTGAAGATGAAGAATAAGTATTTGGGATAATGTTATAACAAAGCAGTTTTTACTCCAATCACCTCCCCCCAACTGTCACAGCTTTAACACAGCCGAGGAGTTTTGACCATGGACTGTATATAAAATGGACAGTGTGGCTTCGCCTTTTACCGTTGTATGGTTTTGAAGCCAAAAAACTAGACTTCTTAACGCTCCTTCCTGATGTATTTTATTATTCCTGAAAAAACTACACAAGAACGGCAGCTGTCGATCATTCTTAAACAAGATGTAAAATACAGTTTTTAACCTCTAATAACTAAAGAAAAAGAAATATTTCGAAAAAAAAAAAAATGACCACAGCCCATCTGGAATAAAAAGAGAGGCAGAGTTTTTGACCTGTACTGCA
Source organism: Labroides dimidiatus (assembly GCA_030710495.1). Classification (NCBI taxonomy): domain Eukaryota; kingdom Metazoa; phylum Chordata; class Actinopteri; order Labriformes; family Labridae; genus Labroides; species Labroides dimidiatus. Next base: position 7,889,366 of record CM061166.1, read on the forward strand.
GCCAGCAACCAGGGGGAGCAGTTTATGTGGTGATCTCACTTTGAGCCGAGCAAGATGATATCACAGACAAAGACAAAGACAAGATATTTATTGTTCAAACTGATAAACTCTGTTGTTTTTTGCAAATATTCACTCATTTTGAATTTGATGGTGATTGATGATTGTGAACTGAGGACACTAATTGTTGAAGCTTTGGAGGTGGAATTCTTTACCATTCTTGATTGATGAACAACTTCAGTTGATCAACAGACCGGGGTCTCTGTTGTTGTATTTTGTGCTTCATAATGCTCCACACATTTTCAATGGGAGACAGGTCTGGACTGCAGGCAGGCAATTGTAGTACCTGCACTCTTTTACTACGGAGCCACGCTGTTGTAACATGTGCCGAGTGGACTGCAAAAGCCGATGATGAAATCCATAAATTCCTACCCGGGAACTCGTACCAGATCAATTTTCCAAGTTGCGACTTGTGAGGTCACATAATTGCTGAACAATATGGCAGCCTGTGTGGAATCAGTGGTGCTGCGCGTGACACACAGTGAAAATAGTCTTTACAACAAAGTAAAGTAAAATTTGCATGTTGCACTCACAATATTACATATACAATTACGTAGAGTAACCAAATATGTGGCCGACATGAAATAGCTAGCGATAGCTAATGTTAGCTAACATTAATGTTATAAAGTTGATCATGCTAGTAAAAAAAACAATGTAATGTACATAGTTTGTCATTGCTCGTTATCGCAGCGCTATTCATATCCTAATGATAACGCATCATTGGCAGCTGCTCTGACGTTAGCTTGTTTTAAGTGTATTTATCAATACAAAACACGTTTCAATATAAAGACAACTACCGTTAGATATAAAGTATAAACTTCTGTTACCTATGTGCCATTTCCCCTCCTCTGTTTCACTCAAATGAGCGAGTTGCAGGCTTCTTTGGTGGTTAAAATGATTAAGCATTATGCTTATAAGGTCTGCCATGTTGGTTTGTTTACATATCAGAATTCCTCGCGCTCAAACTGAAGTCGTAATTTGCCAGGAACACTTTCAGGTCAGAACTCGGAGATTTCAACTGGGAAATTTCTGAGTCACGGGTTGTCTGGAACGCAGTATTAAACTGTTGGACTATTTGCTCACGCAGTTGTTCACAAAATGGTGAACAATCAGTCTGAATAATAAGTCTCAGGATTTTCAATGTTTTCATTCATATTTTACACAACGTCGCAACTTCATTGGAATTGGTGTTGTACAAATCTTGTCTGACCTTCATGGTATCACCACAGCTGACAGACTCAATGAGTGAAATCCACAAGTGCCCTTTAAATTCATTGTAACGGCCTGCGTCAAGCAGCACAGATTCATCTTAATATAGCAGTGTGGCATCTGTGGTGTTTGTGACAGTGTACACATCTCATTTTGAAAAGCTAACAGTCCTAATCTCACATATCAAGGTATACGGTAACTGTTGTCACTCTGCTCAGCTCTCTCTATTGCTTTTTAATCTCCCGTCGCCGTGTGATGTATGGCTCGCAGTCAGCGAGTAGCATTTTGAGGGACAGTTTGAATTATGTCACACACACTTAAGGCGCCTCTGCTTTCCATTTGCACAATGAAGAGCTGCTCCGAACGGCTGAGGCGTAAAGATCGCTGATGTTTGTGCTGATGCTTTTCCCTTTTGATCTTTGAGAGCGATTTGATCTGAGGTTGCGGCGTGCTCGCCGGGTTCACAATCAGATCCTGATACAAGATCTCCTCAGCAGGCTCTTGTCTCTATTCTTCTCGACTCCCTCTGAAGTGGAACACCTCACTGCACTGCGCTGCTCTGTGCAGTCTGGTCATTTTTGCTGCTTGTTCAGCACCGCCCTGATTTGCATTCCTACCTCGCGGCAGCACAGCTCAGACGCAGGCTCCAGCTAAAGCCTTGCTAAGTGGCTGTTGATCAAAGAGGGGGTCACTCCTCTTGTGCTTTTACAGTTTTAAGAAAAAAAAAAGCAGGGTGCAGATTTAAAGCTGGGCTCTGAAATAAGAGCCAAGCAACAGCAGGGGCAATAAAAGATCCTTTACAAGATGGATCAATAAGGCACACCCACTGCAAAAGCCGGCAACCTTTCTCAGGGAGCAAAATTATCAATCCTGGCTGGTACAAAACTGTTATACTTCTTTACTTTAAATGATTTGCTGCTTTGGAGTTTGAAAAATAAAAGACAGGCTCCAGATTGGATCCCCAAAAAGCCGAGAGCGTCTCACATCTTTTCATCTTTTGTGTGTGTGTGTGTGTGTGCACAAATAGAGTTTTCAGGCTTCTGCACAACACGCTGAGCAATTTTGGAGAGAATGGTGGAAAGACAGAATGAAACCTTTTGTCAATGATCCAGGATGAATGTGAGGCATGTCACTAGCCAAAGAGAGCCAGAATGGAGGTTGTCCAAATTGTGCAAAAGTGTCTTCACTATTTTAAAGCTTTTGGAGACAGAATGAGGGGAGATTTTCAGCAGAGTTCACGAAAGACAAGTTTGGGGACACAGAGCCTTGCAATGTACAATTAGCGTGTGTAAAACCTTAACAGTTAATCAAATAATCAACTATAAATTAATTATTAAATTGATCATCAACTATTTGGATAATTGATTGGAAAAAAAAGTCCAAATTCTCTGATTTCAACTTCATCAATGTGGATATTTTCTGCTTTCTTTGCTCCTGAATATTTTTGATTTGCGTTCTCTGCCCAATGCGTGCGCATTTTTAAGAAGATGTCGACTTGGAACGGGTCTATATGACTGAAATCTGAAGGTAGTATGATCTCACACCAACCATCAACAGTTCAGCATCTGGACAGCTCTTCTCTTCTTTGACGGAAATGTGAGCAGGATGACACCATCCCTGATCTACAAATAAAGCCAGCCCTCCACCTTTTATCTTGCCACTAGCTTTAGCATCTCTGTCTGAAGGTATCAGAGTGGAGCCAGGTAGATCCACACAGGAGTCAGAGATGTTTGGATTCAACCAGGTTTCTGTAAAGCACATGAGGCTGCACTCACTGTATTTTTTCCAGCTCTTCACCAATATCTCCAGCTCATCACTTTTGTTGGGCAGAGAGTTGAAATTCCCCATGATGACTGATGGAAGAAAGGGCTTATATCTCCATCTCCTTGCCTTTATCTTTGCACCGGTAAGGCATCCCTGGAGACGCTTCTTTATCTCAGCTGGAATGGGGTGGTATCCTCCAGATTGAGCCCACTGATTGAATAGTTTGAATAAACTCTTCTCCCCACAGACAAATCCATTGTAAAAAAGACAAAATATAAAAAGTATATAGCAAACACAAAGTTACCATTCAGAGCTGCCAGGCTTTGCTGCTTCCAAATCATTAAAAAAAAATTCATTAATTTATAAAAAAATAAATAAATACATTTTCAATTAATTAATAAAATAAAATTAAATAAATAAAAAAACAATAAAATAAATAAATTTTTAAAAATTGAAAATAAATAAATCAATAAAAAAATAAATAATCAAACATAAATAAATAAAATCAAAAATAAATAAATTAAATACAAAAATAAATAAAATAAAATTTGAACAAATAAATAAATAAATAGATTTAGAAAAATGTTTAAATAACAAACTCTGTCTCTATAATCATTAAGAACGCACGATGATCATGATCCTGCAGTTTGAAATGACAAAGGTTTTGCTGAGCTGCATGATTGGATTGTAATTCACTTTTCATCCTCACATATCACGTCCTCGACCTGTAACGACTCCCCTCTGGATGCTCGCTGTTGATACCTTTCGGCTGATGTTTTCTCTGTGTGCTTAAGCTGCATGTGAATGATTTCACTCATCTTCCGCCATCATTCTACCCCCCCCCCCCCCCCCCCCCCCCGACACAGTCAGGTTTGTGAGATGTCTGTGGGCTTCTGCTCTGTTCAGCATATCCAATGAAAGTGCGTGTACAAGTCACTTGCCTGTGGTGCATTTCCATCCCCAGCTACGCGACTATCAAAGACATTATCACACGCCAAGCCACCACGTTAGCAGAAAGACATACCCCCCCACCCCCCTCCCATTCCCCACCATCCATGAATTAATCTGTCAGGAGCAGGATTGCAGCGCTCCTCTCCCTCTGCTTCTTATCGGCCCTTTGAGGCAACTTCTTAAGTGGGAACCAGAGATAAGATGAGTCGGAAGGAATGAGATATCACAAACTAAACTGAGATTTAATTTGCGATGGAATTCCTGAGCATCCGCTGTGACGGTGCTCAGGTAGCACTTTGGGAGGTATGAGCTCTCCATCTGGGCAGACAATTGCTCTCTGCCTGCGCAAACAATTCCTAATTACTTGAGTGTGATTAGCAGGAGATTTTGACCCGAGTCCCAGACACAAACAAACCACAGGTGTGCACACAGCGGCAGCTACAGGATGCACAGGCTGGGACGGACGCAGTTGCTTACAATTCAACAAACGCCATGGATAATCCATCTGAGAGTGTTAGACAAGGGTTTGTACGGTGGCCCTGAGAGCTCAAGCTTAATTTGACAACGTGCAGCATTTAGAAAAACATTCTGCAAATAGACCGCAACACAACTGAAATGTTTCCAGAGGACACTTAAAAGTGATGCACAAGTCCTTTATTAGCCAATATGCTAATATCTGAATCATGTGTTTACAATGCAAATTTAAATCAAAAACACTTATATCTTATTTTCCAACACAACTGACAGAAAGAGAACCTTCGAAGGGCTGTGAGTCAAAATCTGAATCAACAACAAGCATGTCGGGATGTGTGCGTCACTTGTAAGTGACACGGCTCATGTGTTGTGTTGAGGTATGTTATCAGCGTGTTTTTCTAATGCGTTGTGTTGCGGCCTATTTGCAGCACATTTTTCTAATGTGTTGTGTTGCGGTCTATTTGCAGCGCGTTTTTCTAATGTGTTGCGGTCTTTTTGCAGCGCATTTTTCTAATGTGTTGTGTTGCGGTCTATTTGCAGCGCATTTTTCTAATGTGTTGTGTTGTGGTCTATTTGCAGCACATTTTTCTAATGTGTTGTGTTGCGGTCTATTTGCAGCGCATTTTTCTAATGTGTTGTGTTGCGGTCTATTTGCAGCGCATTTTTCTAATGTGTTGTGTTGTGGTCTATTTGCAGCGCATTTTTCTAATGTGTTGTGTTGCGGTCTTTTTGCAGCGCAATTTTCTAATGTGTTGCATTGTGGTCTTTGCAGCGCATTTTTGTTTTGTGTTGTGTCGCGTTTTGCGGCATGTTTTTTTTTAATGTGTTGTGTTGTGGTCAATTTGCAGCACATTTTTCTAATGTGTTGTGTTGCGGTCTATTTGCAGCGCATTTTTCTAATGTGTTGTGTTGCGGTCTATTTGCAGCGCATTTTTCTAATGTGTTGTGTTGTGGTCTATTTGCAGCGCATTTTTCTAATGTGTTGTGTTGCGGTCTTTTTGCAGCGCAATTTTCTAATGTGTTGCATTGTGGTCTTTGCAGCGCATTTTTGTTTTGTGTTGTGTCGCGTTTTGCGGCATGTTTTTTTTTAATGTGTTGTGTTGTGGTCTATTTGCAGCGTATTTTCTAAATGCCAGTTTTCTTAATTTGCTTGTGTTTTGTCTTTTTTCATGTGCTCTCTAAAGCTGCAGTGCTGTGAGCTCTCAGTGCAATCGTAGGTTTGACTTTATTTGCAACATGGTGCCAGTCAATAGATTGAAAAATGACACAATAATTCTGCTGGGAATTGGAAAAGTGGAGTGCAAAACATTAAACTATCACAAGATTCATAATACTATGTACAGTCGCAATTTGATGTGATTCTGACACTGTTTAGTCCTTTAAGATGACTTCAGAAAGTTCCATTTCGATGTTTCATAAATCTGCAATCATTCTCTGCAAATTCAAACGAAGAAAGACCAAAAAAAAAGGGTCCCAAAACTTTCAAATTCCTTTCTCCAATTTCTTTCCTTATCCCACAACAAGCACCCCCAAGTCCTCACCCGCTGTGCAGGGCAGCCCTGGGCACGGCGTCACGCCTGTTCTTGCAGAAAACATCAAACAGGATTCATTATTAACGAAACCTGCTTCAACACTCCTGCTTTCATTGGGAGGTTCCTTTGAATATTCAAAAATATCTTTCACGCAGAGTCGTCTACACCAATGTGTCATTCTTGCCAAAGTTCCCCGAGCAGCTTTGATCAAAAGACAACAAAAATAGCTTTGAGATAAAGGAGATGGATCAGTTTCTGTACTGTATTATGCATTACAAAAGAGCTGCTGCGCACTGTTTACCTTATTCAGGTCGAGATTCCGTTCAAACGAAGGGGGTTATGTCCTCAAAAGGTGGGGAAGCTGTACCCATTTCTGTTATTCTTCTCTCTTCAAGGTACACTGGAACAATGTGGAACAGCAGTGTTAGATTTGAGGCCTCCCTTGTGCCTGAGTCCATGTAAATCTCAGGTGTGATTCACAACTTCTTGCTCCATCAATCTGGGGCTTTTTTTTCCTCTAGAATCCTTCCTGCCATGTCCTTGTGTCTTTGCACTTTCCCTTCGAGAGACTCTTTTGTTCCCCTCGGTCTCTCGGTCTCACAAGCACTGCCCTGAATGGTTTTCCTTAAATGGAGGTCCCTGCGGTCGCTTCAAATCCAATGGCACCTAGGAAGAGACAGCCGAGGCTGCGATCCAGTTACGTCCCCAGAGACTCCAAATGAACGACCTCCTCCAATAAGGAGAGGTTTCCAATTTCCCGAATCTTAATTTGGCCGGTTCTCTTTCTCTCTCTCCCAGTGGAGGAACTCGCAGGGTGGCAATGTGCTTTTTTGGGAAAAAACAATTAATGACTCCCTGGCTTTGTGTCTTCAAGTAGATCCAATTTGCTTCAGGGGTTCAGTACACTTCTTCCACGCAACTCTTTGATTGGACGAGCCTTATTACCCAAAAAGTCGCCCCATCACCGCAGACCAAAATGATATGACAGGTATAGGCCCAACTACGTTTCAAGATTCCTTTTACATACCAAAATGTAAACGTCTGTTTCAAACGATGTTATCGTCACTGCTCACATACCATGCCTTCCATACCTCCTTTATATTGGCGTTGCTGTTCACCAATACTTCCACCAAGGGGGCAGCCTGAACTGGATGGTTTATGACAACAACAAACTCAAAATCAAACATGGCGACTGTGGAGGAGGTATTGCTAATGTAGTTCTTAAATAAAAGACAAAAACGGAGAAGCAAGTTCCTCACCAACTCGCTACATTTTCTTCATAAATTTCCGCCATTGTTATTTCTTCTTTGTGTCTCACTAGAGCTACATATAGTGGGTATCAGTAACACTGCCCCCACGGTTTCTGGTGGTACTGCTCCATTTGGCCCGTATCTGGAAGCTTTATGGAAACGTGAAGAAATACGTATGAACTGGATGTAGAACACAGACAGAAGATTCTGTTTGTTTCACTATTTAACTTTGAACATAAACCAGCCTTCAGAGTTTCTTTCTCTGTGGCGTCGGGGCAAAGAGGGCAGACTGGCGTTCCACAGGGCGTGAGTTCATACCCTGTGGATGGCTGGTTAGACTTTTAAAGTCACAGCTCCAAAAGTGGGAAAATAAATGCGCCAGAAGCCGAGGTTTGAGTAGATCATTGCCTGGGTGTGGTGGGAAAGGAGCAGGATCAGCGATCAAAAGACGGCTGGGTGCCTGGTTCAATTCCCACTGTGGTACCAGACAAGCAGGGGACCATGGCTGTTTTTCAAACTGTAGCATGCAGTAGGTACTGCATTCTGCCTTCTACTTTTAAATGTAGTCTGAATGTTCCGTTGGGTCTGTTTTGTATTATTCTACTCTGGTTTTGATAGTTATTATACTTTGGTGAAGAGTTCTTTCACGTGATTGTATTTATTTATTTATTCATTTATTTATTTATTTATTTTTGGTCCTTTGGTCGATTAAGGCACATTTTAAATCAACAAAGAAAAACAACTAATCCAGGGAGAGATTTCAGGGTCTTGTTTTTATGAATAAAATTTTTGAAAAGGCATTAAAATAATATGACAGCAGAACCCTCAAATCTGATTTTTATTCTCACACCAAAAGGTTTATCGTTTACTAAAAATAAATCCAGAACGGGCTGAATTTTTATTTTCACAGCTCATGGAAAAAACACTTCCATATAATCCACCGTCTCCTGTTTACCGTCTCATGTTACTATTATTGTGGTAATTCACCCAAACCTTACTGCCACCCACAGAGACGAACAGCATTAGCGCTGTGCATTGTGGGAAACAGTATGCCAGGTAGACTGGATTTTTCCATATCAGTAGAACATTCTGGAAATTTTGGCCTACTCCAGATTTCGCAAGTTTTTGCATACTGTCTACTACATACTGAATTTCAAGTAAAGGGATGTTGTTGTTTTTTTACCAAATTAAGTAAATATTTTATTTAATTAATTAAATTAGATTCAATAACCTGATTGGTTTAGTATAAGAACAAATAAATACTCATAAACTTTAATCTAGGGTTCAGTCCTTGTCCATGTTCACTTATTTTGTGTCTCTGTGTTCAGTCATTTTCAAGTGTAACATTGAAAAGAAGCGATTAAAGCTTGTGGGAAGATGTTAGGTGTGTCTTGGTGGTGCAATGGATGGACCAGCCCTTCACAGACTGAGGGTTCAAACCTCGTACTGAAGCACTGCTGGTTCACAAAGAGCTCCATGTTTCTCATGTTTCTTGCTGAACAGTGAGAGGTTGAATTAAATGTGCACATCTTCTGCACCTCTGAGGAGTGAGTGGAAACGCTGAGTTTTTCTGCCCCCCTGTGGTCCAGAAGAATAGTACCTGCTTCCCTCCAAGAACCTTCTTCAGGGGGGGTTTGTCAGGAAGGGTGCAGTATGCTTTTTGACCACAGGAGAGCAGAGAAAAAAAAAGCTGAAATGAATATCCCTGAGCATCAGCCCTCCAAAATGACCACTAGATGGCAGAAATACTCTCTTCCATTGAGCAGCAGTCTACTTAGGTGATGGTGGTTTAATCCCGGCAGTTGGTACTTTCCTCATGGACTCGTCTGGTGTGGAAACACGTGATCCACTTGAAACAATATAAAGCAATCAGGACCCTGTCAACTCCCCTCAAAAGTATTGTTTTTGTAAATATATTTAAAATTTCCTATAAATTATTTCAAATAATAAAAAGGACCAAAACACAAGATGCAGTCACCTAAAAAATGCACATACTGTATTTATGTATTTTCTCCCCCTTTGCTTTAACTTTAACACATTTTTTAATGTTTTTTATATTTTGTTTGTTATGTCATGGAAGTTTTATAAGATAGTTTATTTAATTTGAGATTAACATAAGTTCTCACGGTCAGGTCAGTCTGAATCCACTTAGACTACAGTCCACCTATTTAGCATATCAGGTTGATGGATGGCTGTAATCAAGTAGCCAAGAGCAGAACAAACACGTCCAAAGAGCAATGTTTTCTCAGGCAGCTACAATTTACAACTGACACTCAAACTCCTTCAACTGATTAGTCCATCCAGCTCAGTCTGAAGCAAACATCTCTACCCTAAAGTAACTTTGTCAGAATGACATAACTTATAAGCATGGAAGCGCTTTAGCTACACTGTAAAACTTTGATGTTGATGATGATAATGAAATGTATCTTGGTATACCAGAATAATACTGTTACTGTTGCATTGCATGTATTAAAATGTGTGTAATTTATGTACTTTTGATGACAGCATCAAATGATGAAAAGCAAATGTCCATTCTGTTGACCGTTGTTGTGCGACTGTTCGGTGTGTTGCTGTATTTCTTGTTAGGAACTGAAAGAGTCTGTTAAGTGCTTTGTGGAGTTAAATAAAATGCGTCTGTTTTTGTCATTTTGCAGGAGAAAGACGGCAGTGCTGACAGAATCAACATCCGGTACAAAGTGGTGTCCATCATCAGGATCGTCAAGACGTACGCGTTGGAGAAAGCGGTCTCTGCTTGGGTCAGTTTGTAAAACTGATTACTGGCAATTGGTGAAACCAATGTTTCACATAACAAATCTAAATATCGTGCAAAAACAAAAGTTTTGATGAATCTGATTTTCTCAGCTCACTACACTGTAAAAGTTTAATTTAAAATGGTTTTAAACCAACTGAGCCAAAAATAGAGAGGTATCATTGATGTCTACTGTACACCGACTCATTACTACAACAAAATCCATATTATCAAGTTTAGAAATGAAATATTTTAAATATACATTGAGATAATTTTTCGTCAGTCCACCGTCATAACTTATAAGAAGGTGAATTATTTAAAACTCGTCATGCTTTTGTGATTACGCCATTTGACAGTATAATGGGACTGATTAATTGGTTAAAAATGGTAGAAATGTCACATAACATACTATGACGCCAACAGAAATGACAGCTACACATTTAAACCAGCATCTTTTTGATGCAAACCCTTATTGGTCACTGTCCTGATTGGTTTTCCGAGGTTAGACAAGGTTGAAATCTTATTGTATATGTATAGGTACTAAATGCTTTCTTTTCTTTTCTTTTCTTTTCTTTTCTTTTCTTATAACCGCAATAACTTAAATTGTCTGAATAAATAAAAAAATACATTTAAAATTCCTTTCAGGAAAAAAAGGAAAGTCACTCCAAAGGCCCCTCTCCCCCCTTCTGATTACACAGAATGGTTTGGTCCATCCCTTTCCTGTGACTTTGGGCTTGTTTTTCTGTGAAGTTACGAGGTTTTAAGGCTTGTTTTTCAAGTGTACTTACTGATATGGGCTTGCTTTGCTACCCGTATGATCCATGTATGATTCTCCCCCAGCTTTACACAACAATGAGAAACACAATCATGACAACACGATATATGAGGAAATATTAAATTTGCTTTTGTAATTATTTATTTACAATTTTACGGGCAGTAAAACCATGTGATAGTTATTCATGTCTTTTAATGGCTATTGGTTTAATCCAGGTATGGTTATAGAAGTTCTATAGAGTTGGCTGCGGTGATGGAGCTCACTGAGATATCTTTTCAGGAGGCCCAGAATTCCTGGCGACGCCCCTGGTAACAGTTACCGTAACTGTTAAATATCTCCACTGGATTACAGAAGCATCCTACAAGGTTAATTAAAGTTTGTTTACTGTTTGTTGTCCATCTCTAATGTTGGTCTTCATGTGAAGGAGAGTAATACGTTCAGAACTGATTAAATATGTCCACTAGATGATGCAATTTGGCAGCAGTGAAGGTGTCTTTAAGAAAAAGTCATGTAAGGAAAAGAAAATGATCACTTCGGAGTAGGTGCTGCATCCTGCAGCGCTGTCCATGGTGCTGAAAGCTTACAGCCCATTCCTTTATGCAAGTGGCAGCACAGTGTAATAATAACAGAAAATGCTCAGTCTGAATTGACTTTTTAAATGTTTCAGGTGTGAAAAAAAAGTCAAAGAATCATTCATCATTTTGGTGACAGGCCGTAATGAGGTGTTTGTTCCAGCATTCATGCTCTCTGCTCTGGTATCCCTTGTTGTAGTCTGGGATTCTGTACATTATCATGATGTCTCAGGCCTGTTCTCCTCAAGGCTATACAAAGCCTCCCCCACCACTCATTCATTTTTCATCAGCCTGGGCTTGTTAATTAAAATGCTGAATGGCACTCTTTAGGTTGCAAACACCGAATTTTGTTGCTTGACCTTTTCTTTCAGCCGGTATGTGCTGCTGTTGGAGTATGACGCCTTGATGAATGGATAATGTACGATCCCAGCTGACAGGCCTCTTTGGGAGAATTAATGAGAACACAGCGAGCGAGAAAGAGGATTGTAGCAGAAAGAGGGAGTTCCTTTTATGTTTCTGAGGCGTGAGTTACTCATCGTGGATTATTTAGGTACCTCTGCTTAGAAGGAAGCGAGGGCTACCATCATAGACGTCATTCTTTCCTTCATTCGCCTCATGTGTGTTGCATCCTGTTTGTTCTGCAGGATGTTAAATTAAATATGCATAAAGTAGATGTTTCCAGACTGAACGACCAGCATGCTGCCCTGAAGATAAATATTTCTCCTTTTTTTAAGAGATTTCACTAAGCTCCAAACTGATTCTCTTATTAATTAACTGATTCTTTCAGTCACCATCAAAAAAAAAAAACGAGAGGATAAAATGGATAAAATCTATTATCCTCTGGAAATTAGTCAAGCCTTCTTGACTTTCTCATGAGTCATTACTGAAAAGGTGAAATTGATTCTCCAGTAGATTAGCACGTCTTTGTGAGATGTAATAAATGGTCCTTAGCCTGGCTGATGACCACATGTGCCAAAGATGTAGATGTCACCGGAGGAAATGTGTTGTAAGGAGCAGCTTTCAGCACTGATGTGCCACGCTGGATGAAGCCCAGAGTCAGGCTTAATTTGACGGCTCTTTAATGGATGTCCCTGGAGAGTACATGATTGTAAGTACTGTCTCCATCTGGCTAAATGAACATCGGTAACATCTATGGGGGACAGCAGGGTACATAACTTCAGAAGTGTCCAGTTAAGGTTTTTTTTCCAGTTCCAGTTTTTTGTGTGGAATTTAGATTTGATGCCTTTGAGAAAAGTCTTTGCTGAGCCCTAACCCTAACCCCTTATGACATCATCAGCTGTGCAGGTCTCCCTCCATCTGTGACCTTTGACCAGCCATATTTATGACCTCTATCACTTTATGACATCATCAGCTGTGTGATTTCCATAGTAACAGATAATTTCCATTCATTTCAACGGGCCAAAAAATGTTGTAAATGCTGAATAATTTAAAAAGTACTAGAGTTAGAAATTTGAATAAAACACACACACTCCTTCTGAACATGCTGAACATTTTACAGTTGGAACCGTAAAAATCTGTGATAATTTGATGGAGGAGTAGTGACCCAAAAAAATGTGCAGAAGAATAAGTTTGATAAAGTCCGATTTGTATATGTTGAAATGTTGTGTTCAGCATTTCAGCATAATAATACAGGATGGCTGGAGGAGTGTGACTGTTGTGCTGCTCTGAACTACCTGAGGAATCAATCACCTGAAGTCTAAGCTAATCACGTCTCCAACCCTCAGAAAAACACCTGATTGATTCCTGCAGTGTTTGCCTTTGGAAACAGATAACCGCCAGTTTGAGTGCCCGGGGTGCTCCACGAGCGCCCACCCTGGAGCGTTTGAACCGTACGGGTCATTAGCTGGAGTCTGTTGTCTGAGGGTTTGTCACGCAGTGGTGGATGGACTAATTGGTTGAAGGAGTTTGAGTGTCAGTTGTAAATTGTAGCTGCCAGAGAAAACATTGCTCAGAGCAACTAATTTGAACGTGTCTGTTCTGCTCTTGGCTACATGATTACAGTTTTATGTACTTATCTGTGCTGAGGAGAATGTGAAGTCTTGTCTACCATCCATCAGTCTGACATGCTAAATAGATGGACTGTAGTCTAAGTCAGGGGTTCCCTAACTTTTCCTGTGAGGGCCACATAACTTTTCCCTTCTCTGAACTTCTCTGGTGATGGGGGGGCGGGGTCAGTTTGTAACAGAAAAAAGTGTGACGATCGCAGGGGTGCCTAAACGTAAACATTTGTTTTCCAGAAAGCCTCACATAACCAAATATTTATAACCCTTTCCAGGATCTTCACAGAAAAAAAAATCAGGAATTAATAAAATGAAATAAATAACACTGTTTATGAAATAGAATGTTATGTTCTATGCGTGTACTTACTTACTTATATGTTGGGCGTTTCTGCGAGTACAAAGCTGTTTTGCTACAGATGTCTCGCAACATGTATCTCGCAAAACTCACCAACCCTTCCCATTCAGATTACACGTGTGATTATTTCCTCTTCACAGGTTCACATTTTCCCCCTCCATTTGTGACTTTTTCCTTCAAGTTCTCACATCACATTGTGCAAGCTCTCCTATTTTTTGCAACATATCTACCTTCATATCTTTCTCTCTGTCAGTGCGCTTGGATTCAAATTGAAAATTAACCCTTACTAACCCCAATCCTAACCCTAACCCAAGCGACAACCTCCAGTCTGAAAATATGGGAACGTGGAAGTGCTAAAGTCTGCTGTTCCTCGAGTGTCTGCTTGAGGCTGGCTCCAGAAGTACCTGAAGTCACATACACACCAAGCAACATCCAAAATAAGCATATTTACAGCCTGGTACAAAGATTGTCTCCCGTCTGAATCACTAATTACGTCATGGAGACTACGTCCAAAAATGAAACAGTCTATATGCTAACCCTACCTATACCCCCAATCTTGGCGCCTTTAGGGGGTGTGGGTTGGCACCCCTCTGGATCGCTGGGTCGAGTGGCCCGTGTGGTGGGTCCTGGGTGTACTTGCATCTAGGGAGTGCTGTTGGGCCCCTTGGCTCTGCAGGGTATGGTCAACAACTTGGGGCTTTGGTAATCACCTCACATGCTCCTGTAAAGACTCACCGTAAATAAGTGACCTGTTCCGTCAGAACATGCTGAGTTACTTCTGGCACTCCCTCACTTTGTCTCATGTCCTGTGACGCATGCTCCCTCCTTATTCCATCTCTGTTGGCCCACACTTTACTCTCACGACCCCTGGGTCTTAAATCAACACTGCCTGTGTGTCCTCTTCCTTGTTTGTCTTTTCTCATCCTATCTGTCACTAATCCCCCCTCTTTCAGTGTTGACATCGGATACAGTGCTCAACTGAAAGGACAAATGCAGACAAGGGGAAAAAAACACAACAAACTATAACTTCAACCCTTACCCTAACCCTAACCCTTGCAACGAAACAACAATGGTGGCCTACGAGTGAAACTTATTTACTGAAACTTATAAAAATGAAACAGTCTGCAGCATTTTTCAGATAAAGCTGAAACAAATGTTTATCAAACAAAGTCTATTATTTTAACATAATTAACTTTGCCCTTTAAGATCCATGTTTATAAGAATCGCCTCCCACAGTGTGCATTAATTCCATATAAAGGACACCTTTAAACCCTTCAGTGTTCAAAACGATAAAATGAAGAAGCCTGTGTTGAATTTATTTCACATTAGAACAGCAGAACACACAACCCCCCCCTCCCCCACGGGTGAATTTATTTGACAGCGAACAAACAGATTCATTTAAAATACTCCATTACATGGAAGACGAGCGCCGCCACACGTGCAGCATCAATCACATCATCGTTGACTCCTGCGTGCGCGCGTGTGTGTGTTCTTTTAAGGCTCATCAGCGAGAACAATGGAGCTGCTCTTGACTTTGCCTCCTCTGTGACAGTGTTTAGAGTTTGAGCGATGGCTTGTTTGTTTGTTTGTTTGTTTGTTTGTTTGTAGTGCATTCATGCGAGTAAAGATTTGACTGCTTCCTCCTGTTTTCTGATCAGAACGTTAAATTAGAGTCAGATCACACCGTCAGAAAGCGGTTATTTGGTGGAAATTGAAAAGATATGCTTGAAGTTTGCGCTTCTATTAAAGGATTACTTCTCTCACAATGGGATTAAAGGAAATGAATGCATTAATTCAGCTAATTAACTTGATGGGCTTGATTAAATAATACACTGGCAAATGAGCCTGGGTGATTGTTAACAGTGTTCTGAATGTGGGGAGACGTTTCATGAACTCGTTATGTTGTGCTGATGAAAATCAAACGTTGTCAGAATCACCAATTTCATCAGGCTTGTGTTTCGTCTCTTGAGCCCTTTTTCTTTAGAGTCAGTCCAGTTTTTTTTTTTTTTTTTTGCATCTCATTTGTCTTCGGCTCTCTCTAGCTGTTTCTCTTTCGTTTAACAGTCACAAAATAAGAAACTCTCCTGAAGGCTGGGTTTGCTGGTGTGTCTCTAGGCAATTTGGGCTTTTCCACGCTCTTTCCTCTCCCTCTCTTTCATTTTTCTTAATGTAGGACACTGGTATTCACTTGATGTCAGAATTAGGGAGAAGGGAAAGCTCCAAGACACTGCTGCGCCTTCTGTGTTATTTTTTTCGGAGGAGCTGAGATATGATTCAAAGACCTGACAATCGGATGCCGAGCAGAGCAGCAACGGCTATTTTTGGGTGTTTCACCAAACACAGGATGTTCTGAGAGAACATGGCACGCAGGCTGTGCTTATTGCACCTTAAAAAGAAGATGTCAGGGTGGTGGGATGTGCCAATAATAAGACAGAGACATAGAGGAATGAACTTACACTTGAACCAGCAGTTTCTATTTTAACCAGCAGCTCCTTCTGTGCAGTTTTGAGAGACGCAGCTCAGAGGAGTCACAATAGTTGGGTTACGAATCTACTTCCATACAAGCTCATTGAAGTTTCCCTATTCCTTATTTGGAACCGTTAGCTCTGTTTTCAACGCACTCTATATTTTTTGTTTTCTTTGTGTTGTAGCATTAGAAGCATTCCTGGACTTGGAAGTTCTAGATAGTCAATAAATTAACCCATTTGGACTGGATGCAACATTTAGGTGGATATACCTTTAAGCCTGGATGTCACAAATGTGTTCGTCCCTAAAAGCAGGAATACATCCGTTCCGAGTCAACGTCATCATAAAGATGCGCACGCATTTTGGCTACGGAAGCAGCCTTAAGCTCCATTCAGGCAAGTTCTTTAAAGACTAAATTCAAACTGTCAGCAGCATAAAAATGTCCAGTTGTTCTGTAGTTGGTTGTCAGAAACGATACGACACCATGAAGTCAACTTCTATGGAGTTCAGAGCGTTACAGAGCAACCGGTGTTTAGGAAGTAAAGAGTGACTGTGCTAACTGGTGACTCTCAGCTGAACGTGTCAGTGATGTCATTGTGCTGACTCCGATGAGATCGCGTTGCATGTAAACAGACGCTTTATGGCGACATCGGCGGGCCGTGCATGTGTCTAAAGTCTGGTTCATGTTGGAGTGGTGTGACCGCGGCCGTACTGGCGCCCTTAAATTTAATTTATTTATATTTAATTCTTGATTCCTCTACGTACCACTAATGGGAGCCTGAGTACCTTTAGTGGTATGGGTACCACACTTTGATAAAGGCTGCGTTTAGTATATGTGCAGTCGTATAGTTATGTTGAAATGCTGAGCGTTTATTCTTCAGTAGGTTTTTTTGGCTCACTACTCTTTTGACAAATAATCACCGATTTTCACAAATCAAACCGTAAAATGTTCAGGATGTTCAGGAGAACTGTGTGTGTATTATTCAAATTTCCAACCCTCATACTTTTAAAAATATTTGTCATTTTCCAATTATTTTTGGCCCATTAAAATGAATGGAAATTATCTGCTACCATGGAATCCACACAGCTGATGATGACCTGATGACAGCTCATCAATATTGAGAGATTTATTCATTGTTGTTATTTTTAGGCGCTTTTTCTGCACGAACAGACACTTGCTCTGTATTTGTATTTCAATTTTTACTTGCTACATTATGCATTTTTGCATTTTTATCTTCGCTAACTTTTGTATCTTGTACTCTGGTAACACAATTTCCTTCAGGATTAATAAAGTGGATCATATCTTATCTTACTGTCTTTATGGAATGGAGTCGTTTCCCACTGTACAAGCCATCCAGACTCTTTGTTCTTTATGAATGTGCTTCTCGGGGTTAAAAAAAGACACTAAAAGAGGACGAGTTAACAGAAGAGGTCAGATTCAGGACGGGAAAGTGAACTCCTCAAACTGCCTGAACACTAGCCTGCAGGTTCTCTGAATCCACCCCCCCAACATCTCACAGGATGACTTGACTCATGTTGCTATAGAAACAGGAATTACCAAAAGCTGAATAGTATCGAATTTGATCTTGTGTTTCTCTTCTTCTTTGCGCTCCTGCTAAGGAAGTGGTTCAAGACGGCCTAGATTTAACATTTAACTCTCTCGACTGTCATCTGGCAAGGATACAAACGTGCCGAACATGACAAATCCTCTGTAATATGAGCAGCCCCAGCCTCCAGGTAGCAGTCTTTAATGGCATGTGTGTGCCCACACACACACACACACACACAGAGCTCCCTGTGTCTGTGTGTCTGAGTCGCGATGCAGAGGGAAGTTCATAGGAAACTCCTAATGTGGCCTCTGACAGGCGCCTCCAACCCTGCTAACGATGACGGAGGAACTTCCCGCTCAATCAGGAAGTGCATCAGTCTCACGGGGAGAGAGAAAAAACATGGAGGCCCGTGACGTGGCTCTCTTGCCTCTATCCTGCTGATTTCAACACACTTTAACGCTGAATTACCTTTGCGCGTCTCAGATATCCCTGCACGGCCCAGCTCTGCTATCACACCATCACACATGAAGAGCCACATTTGTCATATTTGCTGCACTGCTGACATGATTTAAATCACTCCCCATCATGGGGAAGTAAAGTTTTCCCATTTTCTAACAAGAATTTCGAGACATTTCAAAGATAAAACAGCGTTAGCCTTTTATGCACGAGATAAATCCCTTCAATAAACTTTTTTTTATTAGATTCATCTTATTCGAATCTGCCGGGAGCCAAACTCACTGTTAGGACCAGCCTGTTGCTGTTTTGTAACGTCTCGCTTCGTGGTAGCAGCGATCAATCATAACAACCAGGTTGAACAATAAGATGGATGCAATGACCGTGACGCGGCGGGGAGTTCATAAGGTTCTCATGGCTTCTTGGTCTTTCATCAACGTGGCCCTGGGGTATCAAAAGCAGCCGGTGCATCATTCTCTTTATGGAAGATGTAGCCTGTTGCTTGTGTTTTATATTTCTCCACCGCTGTTACCTGAGTGTCATTTGGAGTGCTCGAATAGAGAGAGAAACGCTCGAGGGAAGCCGGACTGTCCTATAAAGAGTGAAATGTTCAGCAGAGAAGATACGATACGAGCTGAGAACTGACTCTGAGAAACACACACTTCTTATAGCCGCTGCTGTGTGTGCAAGAAGCGGACAAAATGAGTGAAATGCCACATGAAAGAGGGATTCTCAACTTTGAAGTGAGCTGTTACAAATGCAAAGGAGAGTCATTAATTTGGATGCTGGTAAGCAGTCTGAGGTTGATTAAAAGCAGAAAGACAAAAACCTTCTTTTATGTCACTTTTCAAAGCGGCGCGAGGCGGCACCGGTTTCACAGAGGCGACAGAGTGTCCAATTTGTGGGAGCGGCGGCTGCAAAAGCTGACAGTTGTTTCATTTAGCAAGACTGGGAGGACAAATAAATAAATAAATAAATAAAAATGAAGCATATTCCGAGCTGCCTTGGCAAGGTGTTGTGTATGAAGATGCACCTGAGGACGTATGGTGCGTTCCAGTTACATCCTGCCCCCCTTTGGTCAGGGTTCTGGTACTTGTACCTTACATCCTGCCAGGGCAGTTCCCCTGTTGAGCCAAAAGTCTTGCGTCGGATCTCCTGGTGGCCTCCTTCCCCCTTTGGTCAGGGTTCTGGTATTTGTACCTAACATCGTTGCAGGGCAGTTCCCCTCGTGATCCATAAGTGTGGCAGTGGATCTTTTGGTGGCCCTTCTGTCCCCCTTTGGTCAGCAGTCTGGTACTTGTACCTTACATTCTGACAGGGCAGTTCCCCTCTTGATCCAAAAGTCTTGCGTTGGACCTCCTGGTGGCCTCCTTCCCCCTTTGGTCAGGGTTCTGGTATTTGTACCTAACATCGTGGCAGGGCAGTTCCCCTCTTGATCCAAAAGTTTGTCGGTGGATCTCCTGGTGGCTGTCCTGACTTTGGTCTTGGGCAGGTTCGTTGGCCTGATAACCTGGTCTGCCTTCTGCCCCCCCTCTGTTCAGGGGTCTGAGCCACTGGCTGAGTTTTGGACTTGCTGTCCTGATGTTGTTCAGCCTCCATGTTAATGGGGTACTGGGGTACTTCATGTCCATGATGTCCCCCCCGCTCAGGGACTCGCAATGTTGATTATCTTCCATGATAAAAAGTCTTGTTATGGATATCTTCGATGAGTGTTTCTCTCTTCAATCGATCGTGGTCAGTGTGTCTGTTCTTTGCTCAGTCCGGCCTTTTATTGACTCAACAGTCTACAGCTGTGATGTCATAACACCATTCAGAATGTTGTCTTATGACACTTCACCTCTTGAATCTTGAAGGGTGTTTTGTTTTGATTTGAATTGTTCTGCAAACACTGAAGTGATAACAGAATGGCCGCCCAGCATCAACACACATCCTGAGCCAACAACCCTCACCGTTAACAGGCTGAGATGAAACCACACAGTCACTGATGTTTTCTTTAGAGGCACTGTGTAGTGTGTTTCTGTGTTGTTTCTTCAACCCTAACTTTCCTTAACATCAGGACACTGTTTAGGTTGTCGATCAGAACAGATTTTGATTCTTTGAAAACCATTTTAACCCTTTAGTTCAATGAAGATAGAGTGGAGAGAAGATTTTAAATGTTACTTAAAGAGATGAAGCTCCATTTTCTGCTCTTAAAGCTAGGTCTTATTGGCGGTTGCAGCCTGGAGGTACATTACTGCCACCAACTGGACAAGAAGACTAAAGAGGAGTGGCTTCAATGAAAGCTAGGAGCAAGATTTAAACAACAGCCCTTAAAAAAACATGCTTTGCACAAGTCTTTGAACCAATACTAAAATTTCCTCTTCACATTTCCCATTAATACATGGTCCGACAACTAAAACATTACTGGGAACACTGGGGGATTACCAATAAACAAAGAAACTCCAATATTCTCATCCATCACTTCCCTCCAGTGATGTTTCAAGGTTCAGTATTTTCTCCAAACCTCAAACTGAACCCAGATGACTCATTCCTGACCTCTTTCACATCACGCTGCTTCACCCATTATAACGCTGCGCTCTGATTAAAACCCAAACAACAACCTGAACACATTTCCAAGACACAAAAGCAAACAGCCTTCTGGGTACAAGGTTGAAAGGAACACTTTAGTCTGCCTGATCACCAGGACGAAACAGACAAACATGTTGTATCATACTTTTCTGTTTCCAAGACACACACAAAGACACTGATGTTCTTAAAGAAAGCTGTCAGTACGCTTCACTCTTTAATTTACCGATAGTACTTCTGCTAAAGCGGGGTACACACGTAAGGATTTTCTAAATGTGAAGAGTTTTTTAATCTGCTAGAAAGTCCACACATGAAGATCAAAAATCAGGCATTGAACAGTTCAGATCGTACTGTGTGTGGTTTGTTCCAATAATCTCAACACAGCTCAGGATTCTGTCCCACCACTGATCTAGAATCTGGTCCTCCAAGACAGAAATCTCACGTGACCAAACATGATCTAACAAAAACATAGAAGAAGAAACATAGCAACAGATAACAACCAGCTAACGCAGAACGTAACATGGAAGAGGACATCGAATAGGGAATGATAGTGGTCTTGAGACCATTTTTAATGGAAAGTTCCCGAACAAAAAAAAAGAAAACAGTGGAAAAAAATCCTGGGAAATTTCCTCAGAAACTTTCCATTTCAGGTCAGACATGCTTGTTTTTGTTTACTTCCTTGTTCCTCAGTCAGCTCTCCTCCTGATTGGCTACATTCCATTTCACGTCACAATTCACAGAGTCATGACTCGGGAGTCATCAGCTTTCCCCACACACAAGATTTTTGGTCATAATTATTGAACAAGTTTAATATTTACTGATTGTCGGCCCTACCCATTTGGCAGCCGATTATTTGGACAAATTAAATCTTAACACACCTCAGACCACAGGATAATCTGATAGGATAATATTACAAGACAGAAGATAATCGGGTGTTTGCCGTCCTTGGTCAGGAAGGAAGGAAAGTTGAGACAAAAACTGCCTGTCATATTGAATATTGGAAGTACACCAGATTGCAATCATAGAAGCTTCATATGGATCATTGCATGCAGGATCAGGGCAGTTACATCCAGGCTGAGGGTTAACTCAGTGTAATATCCCCTTAACATGTAAAGCAGGTACTATGGGACTTAGTCAGTATATGAAAGGACCTATAAATAGGTAATCTGAGTTGAAAACCTTCTAAGGACCTCATTTTCAGTGTATTTATTGTGAGCATTGTGGACACTGTGGAAGCTAACATTAGCACCAGTGCTAGTAGAATCACATCATTTGGCTCTCTGGGCTGTTGTTCCGGGGCTATTTAGCTTGGTGGTCAGTGAGTTATTTGGGGGAGGATAAGCGGTCCTTGGTCTGAAATAATTTGAGAAACACTGTCACTGTCACATGTCATTTCAGACGTGTAACATGTGTAGCGACCCAGCCCAGGGAAAAGAAACTAACCCGTCTGGTTGGTCATTTGAGTGTTAGCCGGGTGGTCGTTGAGGACGGCTTCGTTCGGATTAAGTCTGTGGTTTGCGAAAGCTGTGGCCTGGATTACAGTGTGGGGTATCGAGAAGTTCCCAGGAGTCGCCGATCCTGGCGGAGAACAGGATTACCGCTGCATGTAGATTTACCCCATAGCAGTTTACAGGAGTCGCCAGTTCTGGTGGAGCTAAGTCAAAGACCCTAACGACACGACTGACCATCGACAGTTTTTGACTGACTGACCTGTGGTACCATGAGTATCTGTATCAGATATTACCTGTGTACAATTGTACATAATTCCTGCATTTGTACCGGTTGAGTGTTGATTTCCGGGTTGCTGTGATTGACTCTGCGGTAAATTCTGGAGCGGATTTTTGTGTGGCCTAGCCTTGTGGACTGATCGAACTGGAGTGAACTATTTTTTGGTTGGGGTTGGTGTGCAACCACTTCTAAATACAGTACAGCCACATCACTAGTCCAACAGTGTAAACTCTCAGTACAGCTGCTAAAAAAACAGTTCAAATGGAATGTAACAACATGTAGACATCACATTACATGAGTCCTCATACTTGTATAACAGCCTTACAAATAAACCAGCATGCACGCAGACTCTAAGTCATATCTAAAGCCTTATAATCTCCCACAGTGCCAGAACACATGAAACAACTGTCTTCACACACTCACTCCTTCTGACAACTAATCTCAATATGTTCCATCCACAGAGCTCCCACTTTGATGCTGAAATGAGAACACTCAGTCTAATAACACACACACACACACACACACACACACACACACACACACACACACACACACACACACACACACACACACACCCTACCTTACGTTTTTAACTAACAGCCTGGGAGTGTGACACACAATTCAATCAACACCACATCCACAAATATTACTCTGCAACCTGTAAATAAGCAAACCCCAAAGCACACGTCTACTCCTCACGTGTGCTAATTTAATAACTGTCTGGTGAAAGCTTTAGTATGTTGTAATATATTTGGCAGGACCAGTAATTATAAAACTAGGCCATATTGCAAAGGGAGATAATTAACATTAGACCGTCCCTGGGAGGATCTGGTGGACTGGAGGGAGGCTTTGACACAGCCTGTTCAATTATGTCCTTCCCCATGGATCCAGAATATAGAATATCTAAATTAGGCAAATCTCTTGCAGTGTCACGTGGAGCATATCACACATGACAAAGAAGCCAAAAAACTTTAACAGAAAATCAGTGTTAGAGTCTAAAACTGCACCCACTTTCTTTAGAGCTTGCACATAAAAATAAACTGTTCTGCTTTTATTTATGGCATTGTACACTTAATACCTGATCTCAGATTTCTACATCTTACATTATTATTGTATCATTTCATTGCTCACATTACAGTACAAGGAGGTAAGTACGGTGGCCCTGAGAGGTAACAGCACTGCAACTTGAGAAAGCACATGCAAGAAGACAAAACACAAGCAAATTAAGAGAACATCTTCATCAATTTGACAACACATGCACAGCATTTAGAAAACGCGCTGCAAAGACCGCAACACAACATTTTAGAAAAATCGCACTACGAAGACTGAAACACAACACATTATTTAGAAAATGCGCTGCAAAGACCTCAACACAACATTTTAGAAAAACGCGCTGCAAATACCGCAACACAACATTTTAGAAAAACGCACTGCAAATACCACAACACAACATTTTAGAAAAACGCACTGCAAATACCGATACACAACTCATTATTTAGAAAACGTGCTGCAAAGACCACAACACAACACATTAGAAAAACGCACTGCAAAGACCACAACACAACACATTAGAAAAACGCACTGCAAATACCGCAACACAACATTTTAGAAAAACGCACTGCAAATACCGCAACACAACATTTTAGAAAAACGCACTGCAAATACCGCAACACAACACATTAGAAAAACGCACTGCAAATACCGCAACACAACATTTTAGAAAAACGCACTGCAAATACCGCAACACAACATTTTAGAATTACGCACTATAAATACCACAACACAACACATTATTTAGAAAACGCACTGCAAATACCACAACACAACACATTAGAGAAACGCACTGCAAATACTACAACACAACATTTAAGAATTACGCACTATAAAGACGATACACAACACATTATTTAGAAAACGTGCTGCAAAGACCACAACACAACACATTTTAGAAAAACGCACTGCAAATACCGCAACACAACATTTTAGAAAAACGCACTGCAAATACCGCAACACAACATTTTAGAAAAACGCACTGCAAATACCGCAACACAACATTTTAGAAAAACGCACTGCAAATACCGCAACACAACATTTTAGAGAAACGCACTGCAAATACCACAACACAACATTTTAGAAAAATACACTATGAAGACTTAAACACAACACATTATTTAGAAAACGCACTGCAAAGACTGCAACACAACACATTAGAGAAACGCGTTGCAAATAGACGATAACACAACCGATCGCAACACAACGGATCGCAACACAACGGATCACAACACAACGGATCACAACACAACGGATCGCAACACAACAGAAGAGTTTCCAGAGGATGCTAAAAAGTTATGCACACATCTTTTATTAGTCGATATGTTAATATCTGAATCATGTGACCACAATGATAAAATAAATGAAAAACGCTTTTATCTAATTTTCCAACACCACTAGCAAAAGAGAACCTTTATATGGCTGAGAAAATCTGCGTCAACAACAAGCATGTCGGGACGTG
Organism: Labroides dimidiatus; assembly: GCA_030710495.1. Lineage (NCBI taxonomy): Eukaryota > Metazoa > Chordata > Actinopteri > Labriformes > Labridae > Labroides > Labroides dimidiatus. Next base: position 7,914,349 of record CM061166.1, read on the forward strand.
TGCATCATTTTTAAGTGTCCTCTGGAAACACTTCCGTTGTGTGGTCTATTTGCAGCACTTTTTTCTAATGTGTTGTGGTCTTTGCAGTGTGTTTTTCCTAAATTCTGCGTATGTGTTGTCATATTAATGAAGATATTTTCTTTATTTGCTTGTGTTTTGTCTTTTTACATGTGTCCTCTAAAGTTGCAGTGCTGTGAGCTCTCAGGGCCACGGTAGATAAGGTTAAATGGACACAACAGATCAATTGATGAGAGCCTTAATTCTCTCACATCTTCCTATTGATTGTTGCATGCCATTTGTGAAGCTAATTATATTGGAAATCCCAACGATGTTATAGTTATAATTTTTTTCAAATAATGGAATTTAATTAGGCTGCGATTATAGACAAACCCCCTACACACACACACAAAGGAGGAGAAAATGTGAACAGTGTAATGATGAAGGGAGAGACATTACCTTCATCAATAGAGATGTATCATTGCGTAATGTAAAGTCAATTCCAGCTGAAATCCTACCTAACTGTTAAACAATAAGCTGTAGTTATAGAGTATGAACCTGAGGTCACAGATGTGTCATCGATTCCTATTTCAACATGGAAAAAAAAAGAAGGAAATAAGACTTTAACATCCCTGTTAGGGTGAGAGACACTAACAGATGCAAGCTATAACATATGTCCCCCTTTACGGTGTATCTAGAACATCAGTGGAAAAGAAATGGGTCGTTTATATCAACAGGGGAATTGAAGACATCACATCTGACCCTCCATGCGTAACCCTTTCAACACCTGCACATTGGATATCTCTCTAAAAATAACATCCGTGCCACTATAGAAGGAGCAGCGTGGAGAAAGAAGGCTGAACATGGGATGAATTTCACACGCAGACGGTGTTATCAAAGGCACAGAAAGGGATATAAAGTCATGTTTCCTCTCACACAACAATGGATCAAAGTCGCTCCCGACTGTGAGCCATGTAACAGCATCAGAGGAACAGCGACTGCTCGTCTTACCTTCCTTTCACTCTTTTTTGAACGTGATGCAACACCCTGACAGCGAATCCAGGGCACGGAGTGTTGTGACCCTTTACATCTATTACACACTCTCCAGTGTGAAAAACTTCTTCATTTTCCACTAAATAACACATCCCCCAAAAATGACTTTATCTCCCAAAACAGTTTGTAAATTATTGATTTCCTCCATCGAGCACATTCAATATATTGCCTCTGTTTTCCATCTCTACTCATGGCTCATTTACCCATTTTCAACCGGTGCTGGTTCAGTGCTCGTTCCAGGCCAGTGCCTGAATTAGCACTGGTCAGCCAGCTCCATTACTTTGCTGGGCCAAAGCAAGGCAGGGACTACCCGCGGGGGCGGGGTTACTGTGACCAACAATCAGTGCTGAAAACAGCCATTCATAAAAAGAAAAGCTGAAGCAGCAGTGAATTACCTCTCTTATAAATCAGCTCCATACTTAATTTGATTTAACAGACTAAAAAGCTTTATGGTATTTCCCATTCCTAAACAGAAACTGCTGAGTGAGTCGTCTGTTGTTTTGTTGGCTTTTCCTCATTCAAATCTTGAAACGGAGGTGAAACTGAAGCAGCAATGCGTCCCCTCTCTTATAGATCAGGTCTCTACCTTATTTTAATAGCTTGATGTTATTTATCTTATTTACATGATGGGATGTCATTTCCGCCTCGTGGTTGTGCGTTCACATTTCTCCCCTGCTCTCTGCATCGAGCACAGCAGAGTTCCGCCCTGATGTGCACACACACACCCTTACACTAAGAAAGAGAGAGAGAGATGAGAAAATCTTTGCCTTTTTTTAAACGCTCCCAGCACTATCTGTGTTACCGACCCCACTCCTGGAGCGTGGCTCCAACTCAGCTCCTTGCTGAAGGAAAACCAAACTGGTTCTTTGGGGATGGGATCAGAACCACCTCAGCACTAGCTCGGGCACCGAACCAGCCCTGGCGCCATAGTAAAGCAGTAACTAGCTTCACCTTTCACACCTCACTACATTGTCTTCTTGTCATGAAAACTCCTTAAGAATTTGAAATAAACAACAATTAAAGACATCCTTTGTACCGACTGAGAATTATTGTTTCAAGTCTTCAAAGTTCCCTTGTTATCCAGAATACAGGTACTACCCAGAAAATTAGAATATCCTGAAAAGGTTGTTGTATTTCTGCAGTTCGACTTAAAATGTGAATTTAACATGTTATATAAACATATAATATGCAAATCAACATATTTCAAGTATTATTTTATTTCTTTTGATTTTGCTGATCAGGTCTTGCAGCTTAAAAAAATCTCAAATTCAAAAGCTCAGAAAATTTGAATTTTACATAAAGTCAATGTAAAGAAAGGATTTTAAATACAAAAATGTGAGGCCTCCGAAGCTAAACTCTTGCACCTGTATTTAGTACTTGGTTGGGCCCCTTTTGCCTGAATAGCTGCCTTTATCCGGTGTGGCATGGATGCTACCAGTTTGTGGCACATCTCAGGGGTTATGGAAGACCAGCAAGCTTCAATTGCCGCCTTTAGCTCTTCTTTATTGTTTGGTCTCTTCCCGTACAGATTTCTCTTGACAATGCCCCTCAGATTTTCAATGGGGTTCAGGTGTGTTTTTCTGAACTCTTCTGAGCCAACCCAAGAAAGACTTCTTAAAGGCTCTTTTGCAGGTGTTTAGGATTACTCGCCTGACTAGAATTTGACTCTTTGAACCTACAAAACTGAAGCTTTTCACAGTATTCTAATTTTCTGAGCTTGCGAGTTTGTGGTTTTAATAAGCTGAAAATCTTAATCAGCAAAGTTACAACAAGGAACTGCTTGAGATATGTCAATTTGCGTGTAATGCCTCAATAAAATTTGTTGGTTTTATCTTTTATGTTAAATTGCCAAAATAAAACAACTTTTACTTGATATTCTAATTTTTCGGGTAGTACCTGTAGATTGTACTTTATTAATCCCTGAAGGGAACTTCAGATATCTAGGAGATAAAATTCTAAAAAATCACATGACGATCTCCTGACTGTGAGGGTTGTTGCAGGCTGCCTCAGTACACAGGGTCCGCAACAGTTCTGCAGGAAAAACCAGGCCGCGATCTTGCCCACCCCTGACACTGGCATCTTTACTAATTACAATAAAATTCAATCATTCTTTCAAACTATAAAACAGCAGCCACACAGAATTTCTAAGAGCTCACAACACCCGCTGGTCATGATCTTACCCTACGAACAGCCACACTCCAGACACATTCTGTGTTAAAATTGAAACTGACAACTGCTATTGTTGTGCTACAATTACATTCGAGGCTAAAAACTAAGGAGCACAAATCACAGACGAAGCTGTGCCTCGTGGCATTTATCGGACGACGTTCAGAGACACAGAAAATGACAACCCTCAGATATAAATCTGACTGATTCTCCCTCTCATCTCATCTCGCTGCTCTAAATTTACACACATTAAAAGAGCCGCTCGCTCCTATAAGGTAGGAAGACATCTGACCATTAAACAAACGGCTGCTTAGCTTTATTTTATACTCAAAGCAGGCGAGGATTAAAAAAAAAAAAAAAAACAGCCCAGAAGTGCCAGTTCCAGCCTGAAGTTATTGCTACTGCATATTCCTGTGGAGCATGACTGTTTTATTTCAGCCATTCATCCTGTTACTCAAAGCATTATTTACACCATTGCCCACTTTTAGTTCATCTCTTAAAGGGTGAGATTTATACCTTTAGAGGGAAACCATTATCCACATGTGAGCTAAGTGGGATTTCTTCTGGTGTATTTCATCTGTTTGACATAAACACTTGAGGCAAAGTAGTGGTATGTTACAGAAAAAGCTGCTCATGTATTCTATTTAGTTTTTTAAAGCTCGTTTTGAAGCCTCACAGACTGCAAAGTATGTATAGTGGTGATGAAAACCTCCCAGGTAGTAGCACATCTCTGGGTTCAGCGATTTCACCCCCAATCATATTCGTATCAGGTGTTTTAACACCACAGCCGAGCTCGTGACATCCTCCTTCTCATGATGTCTCCTCTTTGGATTTAAACTCGCAAATCCGCTGCTTGTCAGCGCTAGCAACAGCTTACCGACACTTCAAACACTCCCATCTTTTCAAGTTAGCACGCAGTGACATTCTCAGCACCGGAGCGTTGCTTCATCCAGCAGTCACAGAGCGTCACATCTGCAAAAAACGGCCCGTTTGATGAGCACAGGAGGGAAAATGTGACGGAGAGGTGACACATTTTTAACATTAAGAACCTGGCTGTAATGTGGTTAGTGTTAGGTGGTGGGGAAAGGAGGGAGAACGTCAAAACACTGCCTCTTGAATCCGTCAGTGCACAATAAATCAGACGACTGGAACATGAATGAATGAGGGGGCAGAAAACACGTGTGCAGGCTTGCATACGCTACACAATCTCTCTACCTCCTGTGAGCCATTTCTGCTCTGCTTCAGGGATACTCTGACACACACTCCTCCAGATCTCTTTTTCAGCCTCACCAACACACAAATAACCACACACACACACACAGCAAAGTGACAGGCGACTGAGGCAGCTCAGGGCCTCAGCAGGAGTCGCAGAGGCAGTGTGCCAAGTCAGAGCCTCCACTCTGTTCCACCCCAGCAGTATGCCTTCAAGAAGGCCTCACTGACTCACTATGACTGTCTGTGTATCAGTGTATGAAACAGTAGAGAAGCCATCAAATGGATCATAGCTGCAGCTTGAATCAAAATAGGATTCTGCATCTGAATATGTGAAACTACAGTGGCCCTGAGAGCTCACAGCACTGCAACCTTAGAAAACACATGCAAATTACGAAAACATCTTCATCAATTTGACAACATGCGCAGCATTTAAACAATGCACTACAAAGACTGCATCACAACACATTAGAAAAACACACTGCCAAGATCACAACACAACACATTAGAAAAATGAGCCGCAAAGATCGCAACACAACACGAGAAAAATGCACCGCAAAGCTCGCAACACAACACATTAGAAAATGCACTGCAAAGATTGCAACGCAACACATTTGAAAAATGAGCCGCAAAGATCGCAACGCAACACATTAGAAAAATGAGCCGCAAAGACCACAATGCAAAACATTCAAAAAACGCACCGCAAAGCTCGCAACACAACACATTAGAAAATGCACTGCAAAGATCGCAACACAAAACATTAGAAAAACGCACTGCAAAGATTGCAACACAACACATTAGAAAAATGAGCCACAAAGATCCCAACGCAATACATTTGAAAAACGCACTGCAAAAATCGCAACACAACACATTAGAAAAATGCACTGCAAAGATTGAAACACAACACATTAGAAAAACGCACTACAAAGATCGCAACACAAAACATTAGAAAAACGCACTGCAAAGATTGCAACACAACACATTAGAAAAATGAGCCACAAAGATCCCAACGCAATACATTTGAAAAACGCACTGCAAAAATCGCAACACAACACATTAGAAAAATGCACTGCAAAGATTGAAACACAACACATTAGAAAAACGCACTACAAAGATCGCAACACAACACATTAGAAAAACGCACTGCAAAGATCGAAATGCAACACATTAGAAAAATGCACCGCAAAAATCGCAACACAACACATAAGAAAAACACACTGCAAAGATCGAAATGCAACACATTAGAAAAATGCACCGCAAAAATCGCAACACAACACATTAGAAAAACGCACTGCCAAGATTGCAACACAACACATTAGAAAAACGCACTGCAAAAATCGCAACACAATTCATTAGAAAAACGCGCTGCAAGGACTGCAACACAAAACATTAGAAAAACGCACTGCAAAAAATTGCAACACAACACTTTAGAAAAATGAGCCACAAAGATCCCAACGCAATACATTTGAAAAACGCACTGCAAAAATCGCAACACAACACGTTAGAAAAATGCACTGCAAAGATCGAAACACAACACATTAGAAAAACGCACTACAAAGATCGCAACACAATACATTAGAAAAACACACTGCAAAGATCGCAACACAACACATTAGAAAAACACACTGCAAAGATCGCAACACAACAAATTAGAAAAACGCACTGCAAAGATCGAAATGCAACACATTAGAAAAATGCACTACAAAGATCGCAACACAACACATTAGAAAAACACACTGCAAAAATCGCAACACAACACATTAGAAAAACGCACTGCAAAGATCGCAACACAATACATTAGAAAAACGCACTACAAAGATCGCAACACAATACATTAGAAAAACGCAATACAAAGACCGCAACACAACACATTAGAAAAACGCGCTGCAAGGACTGCCACACAACACATTAGAAAAATGTGCTGCAAAGACCACAACACAACAGAAGTGTTTCCAGAGGACACTTAAAAGTGAAGCACACGTTCTAACATGTTTGTTGTCGATGCAGATTTGGCGTCACAGTCCGATTAAGGTTTTCTTTCCATCAGTGGTGTTGAAAACAAAGATAAAAGTGTTTTTGATTAATTTTAACATTGCAATTCAGATATTAGCATATTGGCTCGTGTGCATCACCTTTAAGTGTCCTCTGAAAACATGTGTTGTGGTCTTTGTAGTTTTCTACATGCTGTGCATGTGTTGTCAAACTGATAAAGATGTTTTCTTCATCTTCATGCATTCATACAAACAGCTGTTGGAGGCTTCTACACTTCTTGAGAAACATTTCTACTCTTTTGACACCAAACTGAGGCCTAAAAGTTCTCTCCACCTCAATTTTAAACAGTCCAACCCAACCCACACTCAACAAGAGGGTAATAGCAAGGCTGACCCTGCTGGATTGAAAGGACCCCAGCTACAAATGTAGCTTAGCAATACCAAACACTCGATTTTCAGTGTTAATGTTGTGCTGCAAAACCTCAGTATTACTCATGAGGGTAAAGCAGTGCAGGGCTTCCATTTCCTTTTTCACTACATGGCTGTTGGCTGTTTCTAGACTCCGGAGATTTTTTTATTCAATGTTCTAATCTGTGAATGCTTTAATAAACTAGAATTAACCAGTTCTGTTTACAAAGTTTGCATGTACTAATTTTGCATGGTTGAAAAAGGTTGAACCGATTCAGCATGTATCTGTGCAGTTCTTTTATTTACACACTGGTTTACTATGAGCTCCTCATTGCTAATGAATTACTACACATAATACTGTCTCAATTATTGACTGACATCCATCATGTCTGCAAAACACAGAGCACATCTTCATAAGCTACGACTCTTCCAGTTATTTGCATAATTAGTCCTTTGACCCAATAAACAAGAAATCAAACGCGTGAAAACAGAATGGAAAAAAACTGGAATACTTTCAGTTTTCCAGCAGCAGGAACCAAAACAAACTCTGTCCTCCTCTGCTTGGAGTGTTAATTAATCACTTAATAATTACAGGAGCTGTTCATTCACTCTCCAACAATCACTCAAATAAATGACAACATTTTACTTACAAAGTAAAATCTTTGTTTTGGATAGCTTCTGTTTGCTCTGCTGTAATTACATGCAAATGAGTCAGCCCACGAGTCATCCGTCAAAGCTGCAGCAGTTCACAACAACCAGAAGGTACATTAAGACAACCTGGACTGTACTGCACAGGTCACACAAATGGGATTATTAGTCCTAACGTACCTTTATGGAACGGCCCATTTTGGGGTACACATGTAACGATTGTCAGGCTGTTTTTGCCCCAATTTTTCTCTTTCCTGACCAAGGCCAGACAACGCACGTTTACCTTAAACATCATCAGATTATCCTATAAGATTATCCTGTGGTCTGAGGTGTGTTAAGATTGAATATGCCCAGATCATTGCGTTCGAAATTAGTCGGGACCAACAATCGTAACTATCGTAACTATTAAACTTGTTCAACTTGTAACATCTCTGTGAGTTGTGATGTAGTGGTAAGTAGCCAATCAGGAGGCGAGCTGACTGAGGAACGAAAGAAGCAGACATAAACAAAAACAAGCATGGTTGACCTGACACGGAAAGTTCAGTGGACCTCAGAAATGGAGGACCAACTTGTTGAGCTGTGGGAAGCCTGAGAATGTCTTTTCAATGTCTTGGTACCACAGCAAAAACGACAAAGACAAGAGTTGGCAAGAAATTACCAGTGCCATGAAGATATGAGGGATGCTAACATGTAGCTCAGTGCTAATCTTGCTCCAGCTGGTGATGAATCAGTAACGCCTTTAACCTGTTAAAACAGTTACTGTTACTTGCAGCCCAAAGCAGAATTTGAACCGTCCACCACTGCCTGTATTTACCTGAAAAGTAGTACACATTACATTTTTCTTGGATTTATAGTCATAATAAGTGGGGATCAGGAGTGTGTGTGTGTGTGTGTGTGTGTAAGTGTGAGATCAGTGGCGGGACAGATCATTATGTGTGTGGTGAGCTTTAGAAAATCGTTTGTTATGCCCCGTCTAGGGGGCCGGGACACGACATGATAAAAATATCCATTTCCTCCAAGTCTCAAGCAGCCACGGACAAAACAGAAAGCTTCAGTGAAAATAATTGTAATTTATTTACAATAAAACGAATAAATTCACAACAACCGAAGCCAAACTGAAAATACCTCGGGGTGAAACTCAGGCTTCAACTGAAGTAACTCTACAATAATTTGAATAAGGAAAAAAAGTGATCTAAAGCAAACAAAGGAATCAATTGTCATTTAACTTACCAGGAACCACTCAAGAGTAAGATTAATCAAACTGAGACAAACACCCCTTCATTAACCAAGACAGGATAATCTAAAAATAACCCAAAGTAACACAACTCTTTAAACAAAGAAGCACGTGGCGTGGCCGGTTGGGAGATGGGTGAGATGGCGTTCCCCCTGCAATGCGCTGACGTCACGATCTTCTTTATGTAGCGCCCTCAGCCTCCGGCGCAGCCAATCAGCCGCAGAGCGCGGGAACCCAACCACCAATCGTCGTAAAGGCGAAGTAGTTGAAAGCACACACCTGCACCCACCTACATTCACACACACTACAGCACTACCCCAAAACATTAACGTAACACTTATTAAACAAAACAAACGAGAAGAAATCAAACATTACCACCTCAGTCGTAACATGGTTAAGTGTGTACCCTACTTTAGCCGTATGCACGACTGCTAAAAATTGGCCAATTAGCTAGTTGCACCAGATGCAGAACTGTATGATTTGGGGGGATTTTCTGGGAAAAACTTTAGCCAAGAAATTAAAATTTCGCATGGCTACTACACTTAAAGAGCGATAATCATGATGTGACTGAGAGAAGATCGAGAAATGGTTAGAATATAGCCTTTGCGCATGTGCTTTGCTAATAAACTTAAACTTATAAATGTGCTTATTATGGTAATGGATTGTAAGACACTTAATTAAAGGTTTTAAAGCTAAATAAGAAAAGGTTTGCCTGCTCTGACATGCTCTTCATGTTCTTGTTCACAGAGGAATTCCAACCTTATCTCAAGATGTTAAAACATGACCGTGTCCTTGCAGAGGTCGTGCCTGGGCTTCCTTATCAGGAGATGGTTTGGTTGGGGTTGGTAATATGTGTTTTTAAGGTTTCTCCACAGCCGAGGAAGTCGTGTTTCAGTCAGCCAAGGAGACAATGAGTGACATGTGAGAGGCTAACTACCAATCAAATTGGTTTTTAGAAGACTTTGTTAGTCCTATAAAAGGGTTCCGGGAGAGGTAGACTGGGTTCAGACTTCATTAACTGATGTCAGGGAAGTGCAGCTGAACCCAGAGACTCTGTAACTGCACATTCTTGACGTGTTTTGAAATAAATTGAACTTCAACTGAGACCTCAAAGATCAGCGTGGAAATGGGTAAGATAAAATATGGGGTCAGATTGATAAATTCTATGGTATCTTAGAGACACACAGACCAAAATTTTTCAGACAAAATGGAGATTTTATAGAATCTAGAAGAAACAGCTGTTACCAGAGAGTCAAGGGTCAAAGATATCGAACACACAGAAAGGGAACGTTTGGATAAAGATCTTGACCAGGGCAAATACGTGTGGTGTTTGAGCGCACAGTAGAAGAGCTGGAACATGAAATCACGATACGAAAGCTGCTCTGTTAAATTTAACGCTCTGTTTAGGCGTTAACCTGGCTCCATTTTTTTATTTCTCACCATTAGTACAAACGGTCCAACTAGGGTTTTCCTCGCTTAATGGCTGGACGTGTGTACAAATATACCCAAACATGATTCACCACATGATTCATTGGATTTTCAAAGAATAACATAAGAACATGAATCATGGACGTCCACCACGGCTTGATCTGTTCCCTCTCATCTCTTCACCTTCACTGAACAGGAAAAAAAAAGACTTGAAAGACTTGGTGAACTGGGCTCATTGGGACGTTTTTCAGTGGATGGCAGATACATCCATCTGTCTCATGTATCCAGTGAGGTTCTGAACCCTGGAGGCAGCTGTTTTGTTTGATATTTGTATTTGTGTGTGTTGTAAATATGTATCTGAGCTGCTGACTCTCTTCTTGTGTCTTAAGCCTCATCTTGTACCCAACATCTGAAAACATTATCTGTGTGGAATATTTCACCCTTTGAAGAACACACACCAGGGTCATCTCAGAGTGTGTGTGTGTGTGCTGCTGTTCTCTTCCATTCATCAGCAGAACCTCTTTGTCAGGATTTGTTCTCCATTTCACAGGTTGTTCTTCTTTTTAAGGCCACTCTGTTGCACGTGCTCATTTCACATGACCAACCTCACCACTACAGCGAAGCTCCTTTTGAGAGAATCAGGTGTAAATAATAACAAACGCATTCATCAGCATAGAAAGGTGGCCCTGTTATTATGAATGCGAGCATGCAAAGAAATCAAAAAAGTTCTGTTTCGACCAATGTTGTTGAGGAAATGTCATTATTAGAGAACAGAATAGAATTAACTATTTATTGTTTTATTATTATTATTATTATTATTATTATTATTATTATTATTATTGTTATTTATTTTTTATTTTGATTTTTTTATTTCAATTTATTTATTCTAATTTATTTGTTTGTTTGTTCGTTTTTTTGAACTTTTTATTGCGCTACTTTTTCGAAAAACGTTCAAGTATGTAAAAAAATTCAGATTTTCGAGTAGTTTTGCTTTGATGATGTTCACTTCATGTCTTTTACATCAACGTTGAAGCAGTGCCTGTACTTCCTTCCTGAAAACACCAGTTTTAACTCCAAAGATCGGCGCTGTTGCATCTAGGGCCCTGTTTCCACGACAACAGTAAGGTATTGTTAAACAGCGTTTTAGAAAATTGAAACTTTTAAAAACAGCCTCCAGAGTGGAATTTTTCTGAAATGTCACAGAATATACCGTTAAAAAAAAAAAAAAATGGACGTCATCATGCTTAACTCGAAGTGGGGTCACCACAAAAAACTGCTCCCCCTGGTGGCTGGCTGCAGTAATGTTTTCTCACATCCACATGCTGTGGTGCTATTTAGATATTATTGGGCTGCATTGTGTTCAAGTCCTCTTTTTTTCTAAAAAGTTTCTTTTTCATTTGTTATTAGATGTTGAAAACTGGATTTTACGTCTTGTTCAACAATGATTGACAGCTGCTTTTCCCAAAACAGATCTATAACACTAAATATAACATCTGTAATGCTAATAATTAATTCTATTCACTACAGTGGACACTTCTTTACATTACAGACGTCCTCTCAACGATCTTTACATTTCCCACAGCAGCAACTAAGTTGTGTTTCTAACAACATCCATTCAACCTGCACGAGCACTAACAGACAGGATAGAGAGTATACAGAGACCCCTCTTCACCTTCAAAACTCACAGTGATTACTGTTTCAGTCCGTAAAGCCACACCTCCAGGGGTCCTAATCACCAGGATGAAACCGCCTGCACCTACAGTGATGTATGGCTCCACTGCTCAGTGCAATCAATCCATGGAGCGTCTGCTGTTTTCTACTTCTGACTCCAACAATAAAATGTCTTTCTTGACTTTGAGCAAACGAATCAATACAGCTTCTCTCCCCTGCTTTCATGCTGCTCGATTTCTTTTTGGACATTTCATCAACTCCTCAAACTCTGGATCTAAAAATAAGACTTCCCATTTTAAACATCTGACGTCCTCTCAGAGTATCACTTACACAACCAAATATTTATCCAGTGAAAAACGTTAAATTATTCATGAGCGCTAAGAAAAGCTGCAAAAACAAGGCAGATACTCTGTAAATAGACTTCTTCATATATTTAAGACAGAGTCCACAGAAAGTTTCAGCTTCAGTTCAGAAAGGTAGACGTGCGCACGCTGTCCAAGGTACTGGACCTTCATCAGGCTGTTTGTTCAAAAGGAGGAGGCCTCAAGCCTGAGGCCAACTCATCATGACCTCAGAGCTCAACTGATCAAACAGCCTGAGTGAGAGCCACAAGCATTATTCACAATATTAACCCTTAAAAGCCTGAAACATCAAAAAATAGCCACAAAACTCAATTATTTTTTATTTTTTTTTGAAAGTGAGATGTTTAGTGACCCTTTTAACAAAAGCCACCCAAACATGTTGGTATATTATTTTATTTTTGATATATTTTTATATCACATTTGATAAATTGGGCAGTTTGGGCAACTTTTTTTTAGTAATTATGCATTCATTCAAAAATGAGTAACAGTTCACATGTCATTCTGACAGCAGCTAGCGATGGTTGTCCTGTAGTGGAATGATAATCCTCAAAGACGTAGAGTACTTTTTTTTCTTAAACAGGTTTTAATGAAAATATCATGTGGATGAGATAGAGGTCTTTGAAATCAAATATGGTACGTTGGGCAGTAAAGTGTTGAGGGGATATACATATATACATATATAATATAAATTGTTTTGATTTAATCATTTACAATAATATTGTCCTACTTGTAAAAAATTTCCATTCCCACCAAAAAAAAAAAATTCATATAAAGAATACTGTGGATTCAAATATACATAAAAAGCAAAAAATAAAAATAAATAATAAAAAAAAAAACAGGTCAGATTATCAGTGTGCTTATTTTTGATGTATCTGAAGAGAAAGGGTTAACCTAAAAAAAAAAAAAAAAAAAAAAATCAGAAATACATAAAAATAATAATTATAATATTCCACAAAACAACAGGTTGAAGGGTGAGGATCCAGTCACCCTTCCTCTGTTGTAAAAGTTTATCAAGGTCACCCCCCTCTGGATGGAAAGGTAACTTGTTCAGTCCCCCAGAGGCGCAGTGCTGTGATGTCATCACTGAACTGCACAGCCACAGGATAGTCTCTGACATTGCGTCTTATTTTTCTTCTATGCCTGGCTTGTTGTTTTCCCAACATAGGCGAGGCCACAAGGGCAATGTGTTTATGTTGTTTCCTCTCTTATTAACAAACAAGCGGAGGGACCTTAAACACAAAGGAAAGGTCACGGTCACTGGTGTTTGAATGGGCAGAATGTTGGTTGATGAATGTCATAGAGATTTTTTTCTCTCCTTTATAACATTATTTTTAAATAATTCCCACATCAACACTTCAGAGCTCAGATATCTGAGCGCTCCTTCTACACACTCTCTCCAGGTGGAGGTTGCCAAGTTAATTTTAAACCCCGTGTTTACTCTACGACAGCCCCTTCTTACACGCTCATTTCACCAACAATGGCGTAAGTGCTGTGATACAGCGTGTAGGAGGACTGTGACAGTGGTTAGGCAGCGGGGGGTCGAGGGAGGAAAAAATGGGACACCAGCATAAACAGCAGACACATCAGGCTATTGTTTCCTCTGCCTCTCTCTCTCTCTCTTTCTCTCTCTCTCTCTAAATATACAGGACTCAGATAGAGAGAAAGAGAGAGAGAGGATGACATAACCATGCCTGAGAGAAGAGAGCGTCTCCAGGCTCTGCTGCAGTCTTCGAGTGCCCTCTAATTGTCAGCGTGTGAACTGCCTGTTCTTTGACCTCTCATCTATCACATCCACATGATGTTGTTACCATAGGGACCGCCTCTCAAAAAGGTCACATGTTACATCTTAAAGACTGCATCCAGGACAAAAACTGAACTCAGGAAAAATCCCTCCAAGGCCCAAAAGCAGTGACACACGATCTCTGTGACCTGAAAACTCGGACAGAAACAGACTGAGAAAGTATTCATAGTAATAGAAGAAAAAGAACGCACAGATTTAAAAAATAAGCCCCGCTTCTTAAACATCTTCCCTCAGGCTGAAGCTTGTTTAATCACTCACCCAAGATGAGGACTGATACATTTCTTTCTCTCCTCTCACTAAACCACAGGATCATTTACTCCACACTGCAGCGCACTGCCGATGATTTTTCAATTCCCATGCCCCTCCTGGGTTTTCCTGAAACATATTGAGACTTCTGCCCTGAGTAATGGCTTCTTTTTTTTTTTTTTTCTTTCTAGCCCTTAGACACAATTTACAACCTCTGGTGTCTTCAGAAAGCACCGTGGAACACACAAGTGTTGATACTGACACATATGGAGGACTCATGGGGAGGGCTGTGTGGAGATTGTCTGTTAGGGACAATTCTGAGAATAACACACGCTTAAATCCAGTAAAACCTGCTTTCTGTTCCTTGTAGAAAAAAAAATTAAAGAGGGGTATTGTGCTTCAATTTAAAGTCTAAATTCCCTCCCTTTAGTGCCCCTTTAGTAGCTTCACATGACAAGAACTACAAATTTCTTTTACTCTAATATTTTCTATGCTTTTCCTTGAAGGTGACCCCCTTCCCTCTGATTGGCCAACACTGTAGCGGCATTGTACTGACATAATAAGACCTCTATGTTTGAAATTTGCCCTTCAAACATGTCATGAACAAGCTAGGAGATCTTGACAATGACCTCATCGTTTCAGGAAGCCACCTGAAAATCTCATTTAGAATTTTAGAACAGCACATTTTGATCAGTTTAAAGCCCCATTCAGGGATTTTACAACATTCAGCCACATAGCCACTCGAAAATCTGTCCATATTTGCTTTAACCATCCAGCATTGTTAATCTAAAGCTCCATTTGAAATTCGAAACAGCAACATACCCCCTCTTTAAGTTTATATTACTACCCCTTATACAACCCCCCGCTCTAATCCCACACAGTTGCTGGCCCCACTTTAATTTTACTGTACAATTTCCAACAAGAATGACCTGAGGGCCTCCAGGTCTCATTACAAACATACTTTCCTGGGCTGTTTTTTATTACAACGGTTAATTTTATGACGCTCGTTAACTTAAGTGGAGGTGTTTGCTGCCAGCACTCATGCTGCTGGAATCAGCGCTTTATTAACACCCGTCTCCCCCTAAAATTTTTTAAAAAAAGGAAGAAAAAAGTACATGAGGTTTGGTTTGCTGCCCGTGAAGTGCAGGTGTTCAGAGTGATGGATCCAGGAGGAGATTGTAACACAGCGATCATGGCGCTGTATCGATGCTGCTTCACTGACTCGGTTTAAAGGGGCAATAAGTGAGATTTATTCTGTCCCATAACACAAAACGAGCACAACATATCATCAGCAGGGTTATAGATGGATGCTAGTGACCTAAAAAAAAAGGAAGTACAGGAGCAGGTGTTTGGAAGGTGAGTGCGTTTCATTACCCGCTCACTTCTGATTATTACACTTTTAACCACAACATGTGTAAACATGTTTCTACACATGTAGACAAGACGATAAAGGCAAACAGAGCGACAAAACAACCCTTTTTGTTCCAAACAAGAACATGAAAAAGCAAAAAAAAATAGTCACAAAACATTCTGTTCTATCAAACCTGGAAGATGTCAAAATGAAAAACCGTCTCATCAACTCAACAAAAGAGCCAATTTCCCACACAAATCCTGACGCTAAATACGATTCGAAAAAGAAGAACGAAGCTTAATAACATCCAATTTTCCATTTCTTCCTCCCTTTCACTTGAATTATCACAACTTTCAGCTCCAGATTCATCCAAATTCAAAACTACAATCACACACTTTGTTACAAACTGAATCAGAATTCTACAACCCCAATTCCTTTTGAAAATATTGACTCATTTTGAATTTGATGGCTGCAACGTGTTCCTAAAAAGCTGGGACAGGGTCAACAACAGACTGGGAAAGTTGAGGAATGCTCCAACAACACCTGTTTGGAACATTCCACAGGTGAACAGGTTCATTGGAAACAGGTGAGTGTCATGATTGGGTGTAAAAGAAGCATCCCTGAAAGGCTCAGTCGTTCACAAGCAAGGATGGGGTGAGGTTCACCACTTTGTGAACAACTGCGTGAGTAAACAGTCCAACAGTTTTGCATTTACAAAGAATTGATGGATTTGATCATCTACAGTCCATAATATCATCAAAAGATTCAGAGAATCTGGAGAAATCTCTGCATGTAAGCAGCAAGGCTGAAAACCAACATTGAATGACCGTGACCTTTGACCCCTCAGGCAGCACTGCATTAAAAACCAACAGCATTGTGTAAAGGATATTACCACGTGGGCTCAGGAAGACTTCAGAAAACCATTGTCAGTTAACACAGTTCATCACTACATCTACAAGTGACAGTTCAAACTCTACCATGCAAAGACAAAGACATATATCAACAACACCCAGAAACACCGCCGGCTTCTCTGGACCCGAGCTCATCTGAGATGGACTGACGCAAAGTGGAAAAGTCTGCTGTGGTCTGACGAGTCCACATTTCAAACTGTTTTTGGAAATCATGGACGTGGTGTCCTCCAGGCCAAAGAGGAAAAGGACAATCTGGATTGTTCTCAGGTCAAAGTCTCAAAGCCAGCATCTGTGATGGTATGGGGGTGTGTTAGTGCCCATGGCATGGCTAACTTGACCATCTGTGAAGGCTCCATTAATGCTGAAAGGTACATACAGGTTTTGGAGCAACATATGCTGCCATCCAAGCCACGTCTTTTTCAGGGACGTCCCTGCTTATTTCAGCAAGACGATGACAAGACACATTCTGCACATGTTACAACAGCGTGGCTTCGTAGTAAAAGAGTGCAGGTACTAGACTGGCCTGCCTGCAGTCCAGCCCTGTCTCCTATTGAAAATGTATGGAACATTATGAAGCCCCAGACTGCTGAAGTTATATTCAGTTTTTATTTACATCTTCATAATATCTCAGCTTCGTTTAGATCGGGGTTGTATTTTTACTAATTTCCTGTCGGTGATGATGAAGCCTGGGACTTTTTGTTGCCGTTAATAACTTCAGGTCCCCAATCTCAAAATGAGCCCTCTCATTCAAAGCTAAGCACAAATTAGCATACTATTAGCATTTTACCTCAATCATAAGTCATGAATAGAGGTGGAATAATTTCACTTCTCTCTCGTCTTTTGTTCAGAAGTTGGTCTTCATCTTTAAATGTAGATATTTTTTTCAAGACAATACGACTCCAAATAAGAAATGATTTCATTGAAAGTGAGGTCTTTCCTCTTGCTTCTCTACATCTCTAATATATAGAGGTGGCCCACATTTAACCCCTTCCTCCTCTTTAAAGGATTAAACACGCGCATCCATCGGCGCCGGCACTTTTTCATGAAGTGACTTTGACCGCTGTCTGCCCCTGAGCGCTCCAAACAGCCTTGCATTAACCCCCCTGCCCCTGGCACATGATCAATAAAGCTGAGGAGACGCTCGCTCGCACTCTGCACACTCCAGCCTCACATGAGTGAAACTATTAACACCATGCCAAGATCGATCGGTCACCCTGGGCTCCCTCCTGCCTCGCACATCAAGGGTATATGTGTGTTTGTGTGTTCACATGTGCACACATGCAGAGAGTTTTCCCTCCTTTTTTTTTTTTTTTTTTTTATCTCACCTGACAGCTGACATCACTTCCCTGTAAGTAGGAAGCGTTCACAGCTGGGCGACTGTGCCCTGATGAAAATATGCGCTACCTGGAGGAAGGAGAGAAAAAACGGCGTCCTGACCTTTTCCAGAGAGGAGGAGGCTTCTGCAGCGTAGCACTCAGCAACATCTCTCGGTGCCATTAATAACAGGAGGCAATCTGCCCAACTGACACGTGGGAAATGTAGTCATCTGCAGCCCAGTGGTGAGACCGGCTAAATGCTGCTAATTGATATGGACAGCGGGAGCCTCTCAGCGTGCGGGACGAGGAGGTGGCAGACTGGAGAGAGCCTGACGCGTTTCAGACAGGCCGTGAAGAAGAGGAGAAATATATTCATGGTCCTGTTTTTTCTTTCATTCCTACACAGAGCACACACACACACACACACACACACACACACACACACACACACACACACACACACACACACACACACATGCATCTGTATTCGACCAAGCCTATCTATTTTTACCCCCCGCCCCCTGATTGATGTCTCCTTTCAGCGTGTACACCCTGTGCTATCCACAGGGAGGAACAAACCGCAGTCTGGAGGGAAGACACACACACACACACACACACACACACACACACACACACACACACACACACACACACACACACACGTCTACATACACAGATGATGTCACGCTGAGGTACAAATGAATATAGAGAGATACAAAGACAGAGGACTGTCTGATGCTACGGTGGCCTGAATGTGCAAACAGGCTGCAGCTAAAGCGACACTCTTACACCTCAAATAAACATGATAAAGGAAGAAGAAAAAAAAGCACGTTCTGTCAAAAGCTCAAACAAATACATTACATGCAGACACCCTGAGAATGCACATATGATGATAATAACATGCAAAACATGCATAATTTAATGCTTTAAACAAAGTCTTGAACCATCTATGTACGGAGGAATCTGCACATGAAATATTAACAGAAATTAGCCGACAAAAACTGGATAATAATAAGACACAATGCACCATACGAAGAGATTTTAGCTAAAGCTGCAGATCCAGAGGCTACACTCACTGACACATAATAGAAATAAAATGCAAATTAAAAAAGAAAAAAAAAAAATGTTGCAAATTTCTACTTAACGTGCAAAAGCATCAAAGCACTCTTCAAAATCTGCGTTCCATGCATGTTTTCTTGTAGTTGTCTTGTACCATGTTCGCCACTTTAGGCCACCATACAACAATTACACACATACAAAAGCTCCACCACTAACAAGTCAGTGCATAATACTAACAGACCTTAAGTTTAGAGGCGCTGTAGAAACATAAACATGCAAATGCAACACTGTAAAAAAAAAAAAAAAAAAAAAAAAAGTTGAGAAAACTCAAAATTGTTAGGCAACAAACTTCTGCAAAATTTTGAGTGAAGCTCATAAACTTAACTTAAAATTTTAATTAGTGTTTACTCGACTGGAAGTTGCACTAGCTCATGTTTTCACATTGTAATAACTTTAAATCTGAACTTCTATCAACTGATTGTAAGTTGCAGTTACTTGTAATTTCACTTTGTAGTCTGATTGTTTTTATTTGTATCAATTAAATGTAAGTTGGAAAAACTTCAGAATTCACACTAAAGTAACTTAAAATTGTTACTTCCAATAACTTACTTTAAGTCATTGTAGCAAATTCCACCAAAGTAACAGCTTGGAGACTTACATGCAGTTCGAGCTGATACCTGTGGCCCATACACCGCTCACCCCCAGGTGATGCTATTTTACATATTTGGTAGTATAAAGAAACAGAAGTCAACACATACAGAAGAACACTCAGTCTGAGTCGTGGTGCAACAAAACTAACAATTTCCCAGCAGCCTTCACTCCCTCACTCTTCACAGAAAAACACATATCAGGAATGCAGTACACAACTGAAAACTTGAAAACAGTCAACAGAACAAACCCCCTGGTTGTCACATTATGTTTCATACTCATTCAAGGATTAAACTTACCTGTGTGAGCTCCAGCTCGAGGTAACACTGAGGCAGGACTGTAAGTTTGAACCTACTCTCTGACAAATGCCAACTCAGAAAGTCGGCTTTCCCGCATTTTCCAACAAAGAAACCTGAGTTTACAGAACTAATGCTCGCTGTAATGAACTCCAACTTAAAAAGTTAAGTTACAGTAACTCAGTAAAGTCATTTACAACTGAAAATACTCTTTCAGACTAAAAAATACGAGTTTTACAGTGCAACAAAAAACAACAACAAAAAATAAATAAATAAAAATGGAACGTCTAAAAAAGTGCACACTGTGCATATTTCCTAAAAAAAAAAAAGAAAAATAAAACATCTTAAACGATGAACTAAGTGCAGATTTCCTTGAAAACAATAAAAAAAAAAAAAAAAAAAAAAAAAAAACTAATATGCTGCACATTTGTATTTGGTACCCTTACTTTTTAAAAAAGAAATGCACATGCCCTGCAAAACTACAATAATGAGTAAAAACACAAATGCATGCATCATTTTTTTTTTGCAGATGTGTTGCACCACTTTTGGTCACCATACAAAGCAGCAAACTGACACTGAAAACACACTCAGGAGCTTTGACTGCACCCATAGATCATTCTGTTGCGTCTCTCGTCCATGCTCACTCACTCGGCTGCAGCTCATGCATTTCTCACCCTGCTTTCATCCCCCCCGCCCACCCGCCTGCCCGCCCGCCCTCTGACTCAGCTACACGACAGCCGTGACCGCTTGGATGCACGTCTCTCTGGAGGAGCTGCCTCTTCTGCACACTCCACTATCTAATAGGGCTGCTCAGTGAGTGATAGCAGGGGGACAGTGGTGAGACCGCGGGTGAGTTATGGAGTTGGTGTGGCCCTCTGTGCTTGTAGGGCAAAGACACAAACAGCAGAAATAAAAGCATGCAGGGGTCATATGCTGGATGCAGTGACACAAGGTCTCAATCCTTCTGGCTCTCGATGACGGGCCTAATTGTGATCCCTTTTACTCTTCGGACAGACAATTTATAGGACATTCACCTTGGAGGACTATTTATATATGAACAAGTGCCAGAGAATGGACTACTTACTCCAAGGGGCACTGCAGTGTGATTGACTTCACTGGGTGCTGAGAAATAAGCCTTACGTATGGTGGAGCAACAGTGCCATCTAGTGGTTAAAATTAACAGGAGACACCTCCTGAATGCTGCTTCAGAAATGAGTTTATTTGAGAGGAAAGAAGAGGAGCTAAAAGGCAAATTAGAGAGCACTAGTGACTCAGGAGGGTGAAGCTGGCCCTGGCTTCCTCTGATACTCCGAAAGAAGGAGTGTGTCTGTGAGGAGTGTTTGTAGCCTCAAACAAGAATTTATCACCAGCGTTCCTCAGAAACAGAGAAATCCACTGGCTCTCATCTGAGACATCATCCTCCATCGCTTTTTGCAGCATGAACCTTGAGCATCAATGTGTGCAACAAAGCTGTGTCTGAATAGCTCTTTCTCTCTTTGAAAAGGTAGAAAGCACATTCAGAAAGACGCCCGGGGTAAAGTCAGCTCGAGTAATTATTCCAGCACAGGATGTGATAATTACTGGATTCACTTGGAATAAAAATGAGACATCATTAAAAATTGTCTTTTCAGAATTGTCAAACTAATGTTTTTTCATCACATAAGTTAAAAATTGAATGTTAACTATAGTTGCAAGACATTCAAAAAGGAGCATTCTACGGTGGCCCTGAAAGGTCACAGCTCCGCAACTTAGGAGGACACATGCAAAAAGACAAAAACACAAGCAATAAACAAAACAGCTTCAGTTTTATCAGTTTGACAGCACATGCGCAGCATTTAGGGAACGAACTGGAAAAAATTACAATACAACACTTAAGAAAAACGCGCTGCAAAGACGACGAAAACAGATATTTAAAAAAAATGCACTGTAAACAGACCGCAACACAGCACATTAGAAAAACACACAGCAAAAACTACCAAAACACACATTAGAAAAATGCACTGTAAATAGACCACAACACATCACATTTGAAAAATGCGCTGCAAACACCGCAACACAACACATAAGAAAAACGTGCCGCAAAGACGACAAAAGCACACATTAGAAAATTTCACCGTAAATTCACTGCAACACAACACATTAACAAAATGCGCTGCAAAGACAACAAAACACATATTTGAAAAATGCGCCGCAAACACTGCAACACAACACAAGAAAAATGTGCTGCAAAGACGACAAAAACACAGCATTTAGAAAATTCACTGTAAATTCACTGCAACACAACACATTAACAAAACACGCTGCAAAGACGACAAAAACACAATTGAAAAATGTGCTGCAAAGACTGCAACACAACACAATAGAAAAACACACTGCAAAGACACACATTAAAAAAACACACTACAAAGACTGCAACACAACGCATTAGAAAAACGCGCTGCAAAGAACACAACACACATCAGAAAAACACAAACTATAAATAGATCGCAACAATGGAAGGGTTTCCAGAGGACGCTTAAATGTGATGCTATTGTGTTGCGGTCTTTGCAGTGCTTTTTTCTAAATGCTGTGCATGTGCTGTCAAATTAATGATGTTTTCTTTGGTTGCAGTGCTGTGAGCTCTCAGGGCCACCATACATTCAACCTACTTTCACAATGACGCTCAGCGTGAAGCCACATCCGGCTCCTGTTGACAGTAGTAAAATGCTCTCTGTCGCCTTTCTGTGACAACTTTGAGACCCTGTCTTCAGCTCACCTGTCGGCCCATGTGCACTTCATTGTGAGCGTGTGTTCTTTGTTATGAATGTGATGAGACGATTTCATTATCGCTTGAACGACCTCGTCCTGGCTGTTGCAGACGTGGTGGGCGGGGTCGGCAGGTGGTGCAAGAATGGAGACATTGAATGGAAGTGCTCACACTCACACAAACACACACAGATGACATCACTTTTTACAGCTACATCTTAAATTCCAGTGGAGCCTATATTCTGAGTTTTACAGTAAAACGTCTTTAAATGTCTTCTACAACCATGAAACCTTCACACCCACAACAAAACCCTTCTATTTACACTTACAGTAAGCACACACACCTTTACACACACTCTCCCTCTCCTCAGCTCCACCTGTCCACCTCTCATCTCTCTCCTCGTCCCTGCTGAGCACTCAATCTGTTTGGTGACTGACCTTTACTTATTGGAGAGCTTATCGCTCGCTTTTAAAGCACCCTGCAACCCTGAACTAATCCTTAGAGCCAAACACACCCGGACTAATCCCCGCTCCCTCGAGTCCTCATTCACTATTTCACCGCTCTAATTGTCCTCAGGGCTCGGGCAGGTGAGCTGTGCCAGGTCTGTCTTTGGTGTGTATGTGTGAAGTCAATGATCTGAGGGTGCAGTCGTGCATCAGGGATGCTAAAAGCTTCACACACCTGACCCAGCCTGTATTTTCTATGTGTGAGTGTGTGTGTGTGTGTGATGTCTTTATGAGTCTGACCAGCATGCTCGTGCAGAGCCCGGTGAGCACGCCGCCATCAGGGTGCATTTAGGAGGATCAGGACCAAAGCTGCACAGGCAGAAGCCCAGAATCAGCATTCACAAAGCTAGTGGAGCATTCAGTGTGTGTGTGGGTGTGTGGGTGGGTGTGTACGGCAACCCCAAGGGTAACAGCTCCTGGTCACAGTCTGTGGATGAAAGTAATTGCCAGCGGAGGGCAACCTGCAGCTGAGGCCCAGAGACAGTGTGTGTGTTCGTGTGTGTGTTCGTGTTGTTACACTGCTGCTGCATTTGTGGAGTGGGCTGAGAGTGTGTTTCTGCCTGGATACAAGCAAAAAATATGCAACCAATTGGGTTCAGTGTCTTAAATTTCTCGCTTTAACTCATCTGCTGTTCCACCAAACGTCCAGCAGAGTGCGACAAAGACAAAAAAAAAAAAAAACACCTTTTCATATTTTTCATCTCTGATGGCATTTTTATGTTCCTCACAAAACTTTGATCAAAAGAATAAAAAGAGAATCAACAACACCGATAACTTTATTAGTCTGTAAAGAGCATGAATACAACAGCAGCTCATACAGTTCAGCCTTATTAATACAAATAGAGTCAGGAAGCAAAGCTCCTCTTTCATACAAAGCATCATGGGACACTGAGTCCAGCATTTCAAGAGAGACAATTACAAGTCAGTGCAAACACTAATAATTCGTCACTGGTTGATGGATGCAAAGACTAAAATTCTTCTTAATATATTTCAATATGTGTCATTAGGGAAAACTTGCGTGTGATTCACATTGTATGGATGGAGGCCGCACTCATCCACAACAGCCAAAATAGCGACCAAAACTGAGCAGCAAGCGTGAAGCTTCATCAGGGAGTGCTTAATTTTTATTTTCCTGCATTTATTGTGACATTGTTTTTCCCAACTCTGTCTGCTACATGTAGTTGGCTCATCTCTCTGTGCACACACATTTGTATCTGTGTGCTTTGAGGCGGAACTCTGCCATGTGCGATACAGAGAGCAGAGGAGGGTTGTCAGTGTGGGACCATGCCGAATCAGGAATTGAAACAGAAATGATCAGTGAGAGGGGTGACTTTAAATTACTTCTGCTTTGATCACCATATAGAAAAAAAAATAACTTGACTTCCAGGGGGGCAGGAGCTGTATAATGGTGGGGGAAATACTGTGATTCAAATCTTACAACTGCTACAAGTGTTTGTTTCCTTTATAAAAACCAGTTACCCCGTGTCTAAAAAAAAAAATTAAAAAACAACAAGCCAGTCTTTTGAACGGTTCTTTGAAAGAAACGGCTCCTCCAGATCCAGCTCCCTTTAAATGCCATAAATCTCAAACACAGAGGTAAGGACATCAGTTTGGGAATCACTGAAGTCGGCGTCTTTTCTTTTTTTTTTTTTTTTTTTTTTTTCATTTTTGCTCTTTGCATGGATAAGTTATTAGAGTGTAATTTTTTAAAGTGTTTTCAGAAATTTTTATGGCTTAAAGATGTGAGGTGACATACCACACATGTTCAGATGGGCATGAAAATAAATGTTTAAAAAATGTCAACAGATACATTAATTATTTGTGTATTTCTATTTCTTAGTGAAGCATTGAAATCAATATTGAATCGCAAACTAAAGAATTGAAATTGAATATGAAGAAAATAATGGTGAAACTTCAAGCAAAGGCTCTAAATTCCTGTGTCACATTAATATATGTATACATACATATACTGATGGCAGCATCTAAAATTGAGGGCCAATCCCAATTTGACCCCTTAGCCCTTGGTTTCACAGATTCATGTCTACTCTACAATCCTTTGCTACTCCACATAAATATAAGCCATGTTTGAATTGTTGGTTGTATTTTAAAATCGCTCATAACTATCTAATTAATGCTGCTACAGTGACAGCTAGCGCTAATAATAGGACTTCACTGCGATGTAGCTACTGCATGGCAAAGTGGGAGGGGAAAGAGTGACAATTAGGATCGGCATTTAAGCTTGCTAACTTTATCAACAGCCGTTCCACCAAACTTCCAGCAGAAGGCAACAAATGCTAACAATCAACATCACATCTTTCTCTATTTTTAATATCTTGTTTCTTTAACTCTTTGGAGTATGATTATTTAACCCATCCCAACATGCTCTCCACTCACCCAACAACTGACTCACTGATTTACTGACCCACACATAATGATCCTTGTAAACCTTCAGTCATCAGCACATTAACTTCTAGTCCATGGATTACATGTAAGCAGCACTTACTCTGCAGTGTTGGAATATCACTGAGTGAAGTTTGCACATTAAGAGGTGATACAAGCTGTTCCTGTGTGAATTTTTAGGGCAGTTTGAGGAAGTTTGCATCCCACATACATGGAATATTTAATGCAGAACATTAAAAAAGTTGCAGAAACATCAGCAATCTGCATTTTTAAGTGACCTTAACCGCTTGAGTCCCACCATCACATGAGCTGAGCTGTGCCTCTGATTGGGTGAACTCGCATTCTTAATATCTTCTAAACTGCCGTGTTAAAAAAAATGAACCTCCATAACTACAGTGTGTGCTGTTAGAGAGATAAGCCATTCAGATTGGAAACATTTTTTTGTAAAAGGTTCTAAACATGGTTATTTCTGCTGTGCAAATGCTCTAGTTTGTTCATTCATTCATTCATTCATTCATTCATTCATTCATTCATTTTCTATACCGCTTATCCTGTTCTGGGTCCCAGTTGGTTGGAGCCTATCCCAGCTGGCTTAGGGAGAGACAGACACATAGAGACAGACAACCATTCACACACACACTCACACCTACGGGCAATTAATTGACCTAGTGTTCATGTTTTTGGACTGTGGGAGGAAGCTGGAGTACCTGGACAGAACCCACGCATGCACAGGGAGAACACGCAGACACCATACAGAAAGGCTCTCCATGCCCGAACTGGTATTCGAACCAATTACCTTCTTGCTGTGAAGCAAAAGCACTACCAACAGAGGTGTTTCCTAAATCAGAGAAATGACTAAAAACCATTTGGAACCATTCAGATACATTTGGTCACCTAAGACTTAAACCTGTACAACTCCTATGTGGTTCTACGTACGAAGCTGAATTTTTACACAAATATAGTCAACAAGGTGTAGAAGTGATGTGGTAAAAGGCTTATGTCCCACATAAAGCATCGTGAAGTTATTGAGTTTCAAAAGTGGTTAAAAAAATGAAGATAAATGAATTGTTTCATCCAGGTTCAGCTTATTGTGGACTGAAACAAGAGAAAAAAGTGTGGTAAACTGGGCAGATTTAGATGGGACCCATGGGGTTAAAAATAGAGGCTGAGGTTACTTCGAGATATATTCTTTTATATTCTATTCAGTGTGTAAATAACCTCCTCGTGTTTTGCACCAAACGTCCAGCAGAGTGCGACAAACAACATCTTTCACTCTGAACTGCAAACGCTGCCTTTGAATTTCATACTGTCTTCACTGTAAAATCGACATTTCCTTCCCTGCTAATGTTTTATACATTCTCACAGGGAGGGAAAGAAACAGACTTTATTAATCAGAGATGGAATATTTCATCCCTCTTCTACAGCAGAGAGAGATTTTAGTGCTTCACTGGAAGGCTGGAAATGGTTTTTCTGGGCCTGTGAAGTGAAATGCATAAACATGACGGAGCCAAGAGTGGTTTAGAAATGTACGCACGACTGTAACTATCTGGATTAGTGAACCCAAATGACCACCCATTGTACAATGACCCAAACAGATTGCACGTAGCTCCCAGATACTGGGATGGAGGACGAGGCAGACAGGCAGACATGCAGAGTGACAGGCACCCAGAGCCAAATGAAGCAGGAATCAGAGAGCAATAGACCGAGGGAGCATGTGGCAGAGGTCTCGCCCCCCCCAGGCCCTTCCGATCCCTCTCAAAGCCACTTCATCAGCGGCACAAGCTGTCCTCTTTCAGCAGAATTTACGTCAGGCGCACTATCTGTGTGTCCGGGCTGTGTTCGTCACTCCCGCTCACCTGGAAGAGCCTCGCAGAGCCTCGTAGAGCCTCGTACATCACGAGTCAATAAAAGGGAAGGAGAACGGAACCATGACGCTCCGCCTCAGCACAATAGCACAAAGGCAGCAGTTAATTAAACCTGCTCCCAGGTGAACAATGCGCAGGAAATTGCAGGTATTGTCATGTTTTGTCGTGGTTTGTGGGTAAGGTGTGGTACAGGATGCTGCGCGAGTGGAGCGGTGTCAGATGATCTCTGGAGAGCTAACAGGTGCTCACGAGGAGGATTATGAGTCAGTCCGCGCAGGTAAGAAGAGAAAGGATGCTGGAGGCAAGGGCACTGTATGACGAACGGTATAATAAGATCTCAGCTCAATCATTCATCAATATGGTTCAGAGAGAGTGAGTAATGCACATGCTGTGTAAGTCGACTCTGACTCAAGGACGGCGAGCAGAAGGCTTTCATTTTTTGATGTCATTTAAGATGCTTGAACTCGTTTAACAGTCGGATGTCGGCGTTTTTCAAAGGTTAGGATTAATTCTGTGATTATTGAATGAAGGTTTCAGTCATGTAAAGGCCTTGGAAAGCAGCTCTAATGAGTCCTTCTAGGATTCGGTCGGCATTTTCAGGGATTAAACAGCCAAATTTCAAGGCAACTTAAGGAAGAGATGGAGTTAAAGCTGTGTTAAATGAAAAGGAGGCTAACTCCATCATGAAATAAAAAAAAAAAATACTTTCACAGTCCAATACATGATTTTTGCTCAAGTCCCACCTCTAACAGAAGCTGGCAGCCAATTAAAACAAAGAATTTAAATCTGGCACTCCAAGTGATCTCAAGTGAGACAGTCCTGGTGACAACTTAGTACTAACAGTGCCCTCATGGAAGCCGAAATGCAAGCTAATGTACCCTCTTAGGAGCCGCAGAGCATGCTAAAGTGTCCTCTTGGGAGCCAAAATGCATGCAAAAGTAACTTCTGGAAAGCCAAAACGCATGCTTAAGTCACCTCTTGGAATCCAAAATGGGCAAAACACACCCCAATTTGTTTTCTTGGGAGCCAAAACATGCTAAAGGGCCTTCTTGTGAGGGTGTAAAATGCTCTTTTGGGAGCCAAAATGGGTGAAGAGTGTCTACCTGGAAACCAAAACATGCTAAATTCCCTTCTCTTGAGCCAAAATGTGTGACTTTTTGGGAGCAAAAATGGGTGCAATGTGCCCATTTGGGAGCCAATCGACGCAAATTGCTCTCTTGGGAGCCAAAATGGGTGCAAAGTGTCCTCTATGGCAGTGGTTTTCAAAGTGGGGGCATGGGCCCCAAGGGGTCCGCCAGGGGTTGCTGGGGGGGGGGGGGTAAGAAAATTGGAGGAAAGGGTAAAAAAATAGCAATATCAAATATCAAATTATTTTTATTTTTCTATTTTGTTATTCTTTATATATAACCATTTGTCCTGAACGTACAACACATCTCAAGTTTCTGATTGTACGTAAACACACCTCATGTGACAGCTCCAACTTGGGCATGACGATGATCATCTTTGTTGACCTGGTGGTTTGCACCTGTTATCAAGCTCACTTGTAGCTAGCTAGCAAAAAATGGAAAGGTGTTCATTGGGAATATACAGTGCTAAATACACGTTTTTTTTTAAATGATTTTCTATGCTAATCAAATCTAATAGTTATTGAAAAGTGAATAAAAGTGAGAAAAAAGCATTTTAAAAGTTGACGTTTCTTTCATATTTTGAAGGTAGAAGAAGGTAAAGCTGTTTGGGGGGCCTTGGCATGGTAAAGTTTGGGAACCCCTGCTCTATGGAACCAAAACGCATGCTTTATTGCTTCCTTGGGAACCAAGGAGTGTGGGAGTGCCAAAAGGGCAGAACTTAGTGTCTTCTTCGGTGCTTGGAATGTGCTGTTTGTGCCTTTTTTTTTTTTTTTCTCTGTACACACCATTGTTGGAAAGTCTAGAAAAGCGCCACATACTTCCATTAACATTTCCATTAAGTGACACATTAATGATAGAGTCTATGTGCTTGACACAGTTTAAGTGAGCTCAGTGGTGGGAACTAGAAATAGAAACAGCTCTCGGGGAGAGTTCGGAGTAAAGAAAGTCTTATACTAACCTTTCTGTTTTTATTCCGCCTCCATTCTAAAGTACTCTCCATCCTTTCCTGTCACACTTCCACCTGTTTCATTCACCCTGAGGGGAGTGCAATCAAATCCAACACCTGCCATGTTCCCCCTGTGCGCTCACCTTTGCCCTTTCGACTGTGTAACGGTGGAATTGGAACCAAAACAACAAAGCCCTTCGTACAGGAAATACATGAGCCCATCTCCTCTGTGCTTTTTTTTTTTTTTTTTACAACACGATGAAATTCAGGAGGAACGTCATTAAAAGTCACAGTTTAAAGTTGCTCACTCCTATCGTGCATGAAGCGGTTCAGGCTCACCGGCCTGCAGAGCCCTTTTATTACGCCTTTGAAATATTAGCTTGTGTTGAGCCGTAGCTCGAATAAACAACCACAGAAGGCTGCAAAATATCTCATTACCGGCTATAAATCATTGCTAACCACAAGGAGCACAAACAATGTCAAAGAAGGTTAAAGCACAACATGTCGCTGCTCGAGTTGTTGCGAATCCAGAATATGACGAGAGTAGAAAGCATGTAGCGTTAATTACGGGGAAATGTGTTTAAAAAATGAGCCCGTGGCTTTTAATTTTGGCTCAAAGTATTGACATGGATTCAAGCGTTGCACAACACCACGAGGACAGGTTGGACCGCCGCAGCATAGTGATCATATACCGACAAGCCTGGACCTGAGTCAACAAAAGGCATCAGCATTCTCCTCGGCGGTCGCACGCCGCAGCCCTCTACATGTTTGACAAAAAAAAGGCAGGGTGAGGAGGACTCCTCTGCTAAGTCACCGCGCTGACAAAAGAGGCGGCAAACAGGTGACCCTGCATCACAGGACGGCGTGACGACGGCGTCTGTCAGCAGGAGGTTTAAGAGTCAGAGAATGTAAATATCAGCCGGGTGGGACGTCTGTTTGCTTTGACGTTTCCAGGCTTTCATTCACAAAGAGTCTGGAGTTAAATGCCATCGCGGCTAAACAGAAATATCTGAGGCGTTCACTACTCACATCCGAAACTCAAATTAGCCTCCTCTATCAGCTCTGAAAGAGACGTCTTAAGACCTCATTTCTTAGTGAAGGACAGTCTGTTTTAAATGTCAGTCCCGTATCTCAAACTTCATCTTTTTATCACTGAATTTGAAAAACCTCAACTCCAGAGTCGTCAAATTTCAGAGCGTAGAGCCAAACTTCATCTTTTTAATGTCTGTCCAAAGCATTAACGCTGACCTTATCTAACACAGTAGAGTTCCTGAATGAACTGCTAACTCTAATCTCATAAACACAAATAAATCTGACTGATACAGCAAATACCAAGCTCCAAATCTGACATTTGGGGCTTTCCACACCCAGTTAGAGCCACAGGAGAAATAACGCTAGAGGAGACGACTTATAAGTGTGTAAAAAGCAATTTCCGTGCATCTAATATCACAAAAATATTCAAAGAGTGTGGCAGTTTAAAAAAGGTTGGATGTTAAGAAAGCAAACATCAAACTATTTGTCACACTTCCTCTTGGAAAAGTTATGCAATGTTCCTTATTTAAAAAGCCGAGAGGGAACTTTAGCACATTTTGGTGTCCAAAAGGGAACTTTAGCATGTTTGAAACCCCAAAAGGAAACTATAGCGCACATTTCGGCTCCCGGGAAGGAACTTTAGCGTGTTTTGGTGTCCAAATGGGGACTTCAACATGTTTTGGAACCCAAGTGGGTAATTTAGCATCCTTTCTGGCTCCCAAGAGGGAACTTAAGCATGTTTGGAGCCCAGAAGGAAATTTTAGGGCATTTTGGCTCCTAAGAAGATAGTGTAGCACACATTTTGGCTCCCTTGTGTAAACTTTTGCATGTTTTGGTGCCCAAGAGGGCAATTCAGCACACAGTTTGGCTCCCTTGAAGGAACTTAAGCATGTTTGCAGCCCAAAAGGACATTTTAGGGCATTTTGGCTCCTAAGAAAGAATTTAAGCATGTTTTGGTGTCCAAGAGGGAACTTCAACATGTTTTGGAACCCAAGAGGGAAATTTAGCATACTTTTTGGCTCCCAATATGGAACTCTAGCACACTTTCGGGCTCCCAAGAGGGAACTTTAGCACACATTTTGGCTCCCTTATGGAAACTTTAACATGTTTTGGTGACCAAGAGGGAACTTTAGCAGGTTTTGGAACCCAAGAGAGCAAATTAGCGCACAATTAGGCTCCCTTGAGGGAACTGTAGCACACATTTTGGCTCCCTTGTGTAAACTTTAGCATGTTTTGTTGTCCAAGAGGTAATTTTAATATGCTTTGGAACCCAAGCTTGCAATTTAGCACACAATTGGCTCCCTCGAGGAAACTCAAGCATGTTTTGGTGTCCAAGAGGGAACTTCAACACGTTTGGAACCCAAGCAGGTAATTTAGAATACTTTCTGGCTCTTAAGAGGGAACTCTAGTGCACATTTTGGCTCCCTTGTGTAAACTTTAGCATGTTTTGGAACCCAAGCGAGCAATTTAGTGCACAATTAGGGTCCCTTGAGGGAATTTTAGCATGTTTTGGCTCCCAATAGGGCAATTTAACTCACGTTTTTTATACCCCCACCTTACCCAAGAAACACCAGTGTTGTCTTGTGTTATTTCTCCCTTGAAGCGTCCATTAAATGTCACACTGCTTGACAAAAAGCACCCCTGGGAGGTTACATAGAATAGAATAGAATATACTTTATTAATTAAGGGAAATTCATGTGTCTGGCAGATAAAATTATGAAAAAATATATCATACAAAACAGGAAATTCAGGTGTCTGACAG
This sequence comes from Labroides dimidiatus, assembly GCA_030710495.1. NCBI lineage: Eukaryota > Metazoa > Chordata > Actinopteri > Labriformes > Labridae > Labroides > Labroides dimidiatus. Next base: position 7,946,531 of record CM061166.1, read on the forward strand.
ATAAAATTATTTAAAAAATCACATAAAATAAGAATTTCAGCTCATCTGGAGCCTGATGGCTGCAGGGTTGAATGATTTTCTGTATCTCTCAGTCCACTGCTGCAGTTTTTCTGCTCCACAAAGATGTTGTGAAGTGGATGGTCTGTATGATTAATACTGGCCTCTAGCTTCTTCTGTGTCTTTCCACCACAGCCCCCAGTGAGTCCAACCTGGTTCCATTTTTTTCACCAGTTTGTCCAGTCCCCTTGTATCCTTGAACTTTATACAGATTTTTTAACAAGGAGCTCCTTGGCAGCTTGGTTACACAGCAATTAGTCCACTTAAAAGAGCAACTCACAAAGAGGTCAAACTGAGAAACACTTAGGGTCGGCCCAGGAGAGCACTCTGGGGCCCCTGGTGGCCCCATTAGGGAGAATCAAACCTGGGAGTTTGACTTTAAGGACAGAGACGTGTGTCCTTTGTTAACCAAATAATATAATAATATAATCTGCACTAAGCCCAGCACTTCTCCAAGTTTGGTTCACCAGAAGGGATTGTTGATAATACAGCAGAATAATGGCTGCTTTCAGCGACGCACATCAAACAATGGCTCCCTTTTCCAAACCCTTTGGCTGCCATTATTGTCTCAATCACAATGAATGAAAGCATGGAAAACACAAGGAGTGCACATCAGTCCATTGTCGCTCTATATCACAATGTAATTGGGATCATAATTACAGCTATGGGGGGGTAGAATAAAGCCAGAGCTGACTGCTTCACAATGCAGCCATCTGTTTTTGTGGCGCGGTGAAATGTAACCCAGTTCGTGAAACTCCGCTAACTCATCGTGATTTTCTCAGCTTTGAAAAACTGTTTTTTTTTCATATGTTATGTGAGGAAAACAGCTTCTTTTTTTTTTTTTCCAGCACAACAAACTTTTAATGCAGATATTTCTGTTGCTGCCAAAACAAAGTGTTCCTTGACCTAAATCCCACACAGTAGCAGCCTGTGGACTTCCCTAACAAGACCAGTCCTTCTGGAGAATAATAATAACAAAAAAAAAAAAAAAAAAACACCTCACAGAAAAGAGAAACAGTTTGGGTTGGAAGGCCTGTTTCTGACGGCTCCTCTTGTGACAGGGGAAGTAGCGAGGAGCGAGGAGACTAAATTTACCAAGTCTGAATCCTGGCAAAATACTTCTTTTCTCCCCCCGCGTCTCCATAAGAAGCCGTGATGATGCAGAGCATGTGAGACATCTCCGGCTGCAGCACACAAATTGTGTGCAGCGTACGGCTGTGGGTGGGCCAGCTCCTTGGGCGAAGACAAACACACACACACACACACACACACGCAGAAAAACGAGGGAGGATCTTCTATTATTTGTGCGGAGATTTTCATTGCAGATGAGCCAAACTTGCCCCGTCTCCCAAATGTCATCACGCAGCAGCGTTTTACTCCTTTGGCTCCTTGGCGACTGTGTTACTCTCGTGAAGATGACTGAGAGTGACACGGAGGAGGAGGTGGGGGTACGAAGACGGCGGAGCGAGGGAGGATACGGCTGTGTATGGGCTACAAAACTCCACACCCTCCAGGTTTCCGTTTTTTTTTTTTGTTTTTCCTAAATTGCGGCGCAGGATTCGACCTTGGCCAGCTGTGGGATCCAGTGATGATAATTGTACACATTGTTACAGAGCTATTATGCAAAAAAAAAAAAAAAAACACTACTTAAGACGACACTCAGCTCCCAAAATATAAGTGGAAGCTGCTGGAATTATGCACAAATGTTGTAACTCGCTCCAAAGTGATGCGAAATATCCCGAGGCTCTATCTTTGTTCAAATCCCTCCATTCGAGGCGGATGAAAGTGCCCCCTTCAGTATATACAGAGGTAACTTTATTCTCATTAAGCGCTGCCGGCCTTGAAGAAGCCTCAGACGTCACAGCCGGTTCTGCAGCTCAGCGTTTCATGCGGTTAAGCGCGATGATTATGATGAAAATAGGACGGATATGTCTGAGCGGTTGCCAAAGAGACGGCTCCTTTGTGAGCGTCACCCTACTTTCTGGTCCGCTTTGAGTTTTAATGATGCCGTTCGGTACACAGAATGTCAAACCCGGGGCCTGGAGCGCTTGGATCGGTATCTTAGAGCCTTGAGTGCAGCAGGGGAATCTCGGGAATCTCCAGGGTGGAAAACAAACATTAAACACAGAAATAAATCCCTTTTTTCAAGCAGCTCAGCACTGACACACTCGACTTTAACCACTTTCAGACTAATTGCTGTCAATATGCTGCCGATTGAGGGCAGAGAAAGATAGTATAGTGCTATAAAAAAAAAGTCTCCTGAAGAGCCTGACATGTCTAAAAATGGAGCACAGGTAGTAGGATCTGGAGACAGACACCCCTGAAACTGAACACATGGAGGTGTTGATATCTCGAGGATCTTTCTCTAAAAGCTGTCAGAAAGGATTCCTCCTGTGGAACGACGGCTTGTATAAGTCAGTGAATGTTGCATGTGTGCGTCAGTCGAGCCAAAGTGAACAAAGGGCGCCTTATTCTCTCATCAAAGCTCCACATGGGTTATCAAAACAACATCAACACTAGCCTGAAAGGCTTAACAACTTTAGCTTGTTTTGGTGTTCAGGAGGGAACTTTAGCGTGTTTTAACATCTAAGACAGAACTTTAGCATGGTTTGGTGTCTAAAATCGAATTTTAGAGCACATTCTGCCTCTCAAGAGGGAACTTTGGTGTCCAAAAGGGAAACTTTAGCACACATTTTGGCCCCCAAGAGGTAACTTTAGCATGTTTTGGTGTCCAAAAGGGAACTTTAGCACATATTTTGCCTCCCAAGAGGGTACTTAAGTGTTTTCAGAATCTTAAGGGAACTTTAGTGCACATTTTCACTACCAAGAGGGAATTTTAGTGTGCTTTGGTGTCAAAAAAGGGAACTTTAGCACACATTTTGGCTCCCAAGAGGGAACTTTAGCATGTTTTGGGGTCCAAAAGGGTACTTTAGCACATATTTTGGCTCTCAAGAGGGAACTTAAGTGATTTTCAGAACCTTAAGGGAATTTGAGTGCACATTCAGGCTGCCAAGAGGGGATTTTAATGTGCTTTGGTGTCCAGAAGGGAACTTTAGCACACATTTTGGCTCCCAAGAGGAAACTTTAGCATGTTTTGGTGTCCAAAATTGATTTTTAGAGCATATTTTGCCTCCCAAGAGGAAACTTTGGTTTTAAGAAAGGAAACTTTAGAGCACATTTTGGCCCCAAAGAGGGAATTTTAGCTTGTGTTGGTGTCCAAAAGGGAACTTTAGCACATATTTTGCCTGCCAAAAGGATACTAACGTGTTTTTCAGAACCTTAAGGGAACTTTAGTGCACATTTTTGCTGCCAAGAGGGAATTTTAGTGTGCTTTTGTGTCCAAAAGGGAACTTTAGCATGTTTTGGTGTCCAAAAGGGAACTTTAGCACATATTTTGGCTCCCAAGAGGGTACTTAACAGTGGCGGCTGCTGGTCAGTCAAGGAGGGGAAGCTCAATTTTTTTTTCTGGCCTACATCATAAATTTGTTCATTTATTAAACGTAAATTCTAAAAGAGAGTGAATCTTTAAACACAACGCTCGTCGTTTTTAAGAAAGGTAAACTCGCTGGGGATCGTTAAAGCCTCCGGATCAGTCCAGAACAACTGAATGTAGAAGTTAGAAAGTCTCCGGTAGAGAGTTTTACTTCAAGATCGCTGATTGGCTCATTTCACTGTCAATCAAAAAGGGATTCAGCCTCAGAAAGATCATCCAATCATCATGCAGAAGCTGAGCGTCCAGGCCAGCCCACTGCCTCATAGACCCCCAGAGACGCTGAGCGTCCGATGGGCGGGACAAAGCCCAGGGTTTATCCAATGACCGTCCAGTTTCCACTGTGGAACAACCCACTCTACCCTACACTGTTGAAGTCTGAAGACGCTCAGCGTCCGACTGTGTTAAAGCGCTGAGACGCTGTGGGGATGAATGAGAAGGAAGTCGCACCAGTTACCTGTGATAAGTAGCTGATTCAGAACAAAAGATGAAGGTATTCTAGTGCATATTTAGGCAATGAAATGTACACACAGCAGGACATATCAACACTTTTTTTGGGGACATTTTAGGGGAAGCTGAGCTTCCCTTGCAGTCTTAGAGCAATCGCCACTGGTACTTAAGTGTTTTTCAGAACGTTTAGGGAATCTGAGTGCACAGTCAGGCTGCCAAGAGGGAATTTTAGTGTGTTTTGTGTCCAGAAAGAGAACTTTAGCACACCTTTTGGCTCCCAAGCGGGAACTTTTGTGTCCAAAAGGGAAACTTTAGAGTACATTTTGGCCCCCAAGAGGAAACTTTAGCTTGTTTTGGTGTCCAAAAAGGAACTTTAGCACATATTGTGCCTCCCAAGAGTGTTTTTCAGAACCTTCAGAACCTAAGAGGGGAAACTTTACCATGTCTTGTTGTCCTAGAGAGAATTTTAGCACACATTTTGACTCCCAAAGAGAGAACTTTAGCAACATATTCTGGCTCCCAAGATGGGACTTAAGTATGTTTTAGAAGCTTAAGGGAATTTTAGGGCACATTTTGACTCCCAAGAGGAACTTAAATGTAATTTTAGAGTCTAAGTGGGAACTTAAGCATGTTTTAGCTCCAAGAAGAAACTTTAGCGTGTTTTTATGTAAACACAGCAACACACCAGCCTCAAAACCAAAACACAGCTACAAAACAGAGCAGATATGAATCAATATTACTTTACGACTCTGTGTTAGAGCACCTGGAGTGCTTAGGAATGAGAGAGAGCAGCTCTGAAAGGAGGTTTCAGGTTGTGTAAATGGATTTTTTTTTTATCCATTCAGAAGTCACTTTTATGTCTCTGGTTGTTTTCAAGGTTGCACTCTCTCACTCCATCCACTGCTTCCTCCTCCTCCTCTGAGAAGCCGTATCTGGGTTGGGTAACAAGCGAGGTCAAGCAGAGACTTGCACCGTGCTATGATGTTCCAGATGGGAGTTAAATTTACACTAATCCTGTGACAGACCCACTTTGCTGAGAAAAGGCACACACACACACAAATACACACACACATAAAACTACTGCAGCAGCCTGGTGAAGACATTCCAAACCCATGTGAGAGTGATCAAGCAGCGAGCCGCAGACGAGCCCACGGTGCTGCGCTTTGAGTCCTCAAACCTCGAGCCCAAATCATGGACGACACGCTTCGTCAGGTCTGTGCACTCGGGGAGATCAGGATCAGGGAAGGGTCAAGTTGACGGACAAACTCAGCTGGAGCTGGTTCAAGGACTGTGAGCTAGATTTCTACTCTGTAGTCTGGATGCATTGCACGGCTCTGGCTCCAGGCTGGGTGCTGCAGCCGGGCTATTTAAAGCCCATTCAATGCTAGTTTTTTTTTCCCCCTTCTTGGTATTGTAAGAAACTCCAAGAGGAGGGGCTCAGTAAAGATGCTATAAACCTTTTTTTTTCTAGTGGAGAAAATATTAACACATACACACAGGAAAATACAGGAAAACATGTGAGTTATCCTTCAAAATAAAAGCATTTCATGGTTTATTAAGCAAGAATTAAGCATTATTTGGTGAAACGTGAGATAAAACTACATATAGAGTGTTTTTCTATTTGAAGAAACTGTTTGAAAAAATACGTCTGAGAAGGAAAATTGATGTTTTGAATTAAATACTCGCTATCTGAGTTCATTGCTTTTACTCTGAAAGGCTCACCGGAAGCAGATGCGCTCACTGAACCGCGCTCGACGCAGCAACCCGTCTCTGTAGTCCACCCTCTACTGCATGCAAATAACCGAGCAACTCAATACATCGCAGATTGGTTAACTACACGGAGCGCGCGGCGCAGCGCAAGAGCAGGACGCGGCACGCGCGTTCATCACTCAGACTGGACTCTAAGAGGAGGAGAAATCTTTCTTTCTTTTTTTAATTAAACTCCATTTTTTTTTTTCTTCTCTCACCTGCAACTTCATCAGAATTCCCTCTTGAGAGAGGAGTGTGAGAGGATACACACACACACACACACACTCACAGACACACACACACATCATCCCGGGACCGGAGTGGAACCGCACCGCGGGAGCTGCTCCCGCAACGGAATAATTCAGCGTGTGTGTGACAGGGTTATCCCACTCAGACAGACTGCGGACGCGAGTGAGGGGTGAAGTTTCCTGCGTGTGTGTGTGTCAGCTGTTCTCTTTTTGTGGAGGGGGAAAGTGTTGTGGAGGTATCGCGCCTCTCCAATGCGTCGCTTCGCCGCCTCTCCTCATGGCTGGTGACAGCTGAAGCCTCGGTTTCCTCTCAGTTTCACTCGGTAAGTCACGAAGCAGAATTAAATGTCTCACCTCTGTTGTAGAAAAAAAAAAAAAAAAATGCTCATTTGAAGAGTTACGCAGCGGGTGGGGTGCGGGAATCCAGGTGTTTCTCCTGGACAGGTTCCAACTAGCTTCCGTACGCTCTGCCCCCTCCTCATTTGAGCAGAGAAGAGCATTCCTGTGAATTAACTAAATGACCTGTCAGTGTAATTCATTGCTGCTTGTTATTACCAAGGCTTTACTAGAGGAGAGAAGAAGAAAAGTGCTCGGACTGACAGGGAGGGAGCAGGGAGAGTATTCCAGAGGGTCCTCGAGCACACCTGGCTGCGTGCCACACGCAGTTACTGTATCCTACGGCTGTGCCGGGCTTATGGTAATGAAGATTGGGGCTGTTATTACCTCACTGGAATCCAAAAACTTCTTCTTCTTTAGCTCGAAAGCAGCTAAAGTCTTCATTTAGATGAATATTTAGACGTCAGGTGTCATTTTGGGATCCAGGCCTTCGTTCTTAATTGAGTTTAGGTCCCAATTTTTCACATGGATGCACCCAAACGTGTCCACATTCTTCACATAGCTTTCCTTAAGCTTCATTTTAATTAAGTACGGTAGCCTGTGAGTGCCAACCTGACACATTATGTTGGATTTATTATTTGAAATAGCATTTTGATTTAAATTGATTGAGTTTTTGGAGAGTTTGCCCGTCCTCAGAACTTTATGTGAGCTCGTAGCCCACGAAATATTGAATCAGTTGGAAAAAAAAAAAAAAAAAAAAAAAGAAGAAGAAGGAGCAAGGGAGTTGAACTATCTCCTGCCTTTCGAGTGGGCGGATGTCATAATTACCATTTCTCCAGGACTGCGCTGGAGGGCCGCGGGCGCTGGCAGAATCTCCGCAGATCCGTGGGTGTAGCGGTGGTGTCGACCCTGCAGGGCAAGCCACATCACTTCCAGTTGCAGAGTATAAAAAAAATAAAAAATAAAAAAAAAAACACAGGAGAAGGCTGGCTGTAATTGGTGCCCCGCTGGACGCTCAGGGGACAACAGGAGGGAGACTGAGCTGGAGGAGCGTGCCCGAGCGCTGCCACACACTGCTGCTCATGCACGGCGAAGCAATAGACTGTAGTAGTGATGGTGGTTCAGAGGGGGGGTTAATCTGAGCTCCCATGTCAGGCTGGAATGAAACAACCCCTGCAACAAGTCTGGCATTCTCTGTCTCCACGTCCCGTCTCATTCTGTGCTTCAGCCCTGGAGCGACCGCAGCGTGGCTTTGAGTATCAGTGGAGCACGCAACTGTTGGTTGTTGACCTCCATGAGCTCTCACAGCTCATGAGCAGTCGGCCTGTGAGACGCTCCCCTATGTAACCGTGCATTATTAAAACCAGCCCTCTCTCTCACCTCTTTCTGCTTAGTCACTCCACGCTGACGGAAAAAAAAAAGCTCCTTTCACTAAAGTTGCTATAAAGCTCTCTGTCAGGACACATATAGGGGCTGCTCGCTCCAGGCCAGTGGGTCTTTTATTGCAGCAGCTCCCAAAACCCAATCTAAGCTTCGAATCATTTCACAACACACTGACATTTTTTTTTTTCCCTCCCTCCACCGAGAAAGTTTCTGCACAATGCGAGACGGATGTCTGTGAAACCGTCACCCGTACAGACTCAGCACCTGTCATGAGTGTCTCCTCCTGCTGCACAGGCTATAAATATTGTAAAAGCTGCTGTTTGGGAAGCGGCTGCGGCGAGGGGTTCTGATGAAATGCTCAGTGAGCACATTATTGGGAACGATAAACACCTCGCCGGCCTCGATTGAAATGCAACGCTCCCGTCACGTGGGATATGCACACATCTCCTCAGCCTGGTGTGCTGTCTGGAATAACGCTTCTGTTTTGATCAAATCCACGGCAGGAATCCATCCGCCTTTAGCAAAAATGAGTGTATAGACTAGGGCCTGACCGATATCAGCCAGCCAATTATACCCCCCCCCGCTTTTTTTTTTTTGAATAGTCATAATCGGCAGAAGTTCTGCCGATTATTCGGCCAATTATGGCCCTTTTTCATGCTTTTATATGGTAGACAAATGAGGCCACTGGAAAAAAAAACAAGTGCAATATTTTTAGGTATTATTGTTATTATTATTATGAAATTAAAGTCAGAATTCTCTTTTTTTTCTCCTCAGAATAATAATTAAAATAATAGTAAAAAAAAAAAAGTTGCAGGAATCCACCTGCCTTTAGCAAAAATGAGTGTTTAGACTAGGGCCTGACCCAATACAGCAGGCCGATAATAGCACCCCCCCCCCCCCCCCTTTTTTTTGTTTTGTTTTTAAAATAGTCATCATTGCAGGAGTTCTGCCGATTATTCTGCTGATTATAGCCCTTTATCATGCTTTTCTATGGAAGACAATTAGGGCCACTGGAAAAAAAAGAAGTATTATTATGAAATTGAAGTAAGAATTCTGAGAAACAAGTCACAGAACACATATTTTTTTTCCTCAGAATAATAAAATAATAATAAAAAAAAGTAACTGCACTTTTTTTTTTTCCAGTGGCCCTAATCGTCTTCCGTACTTTCCTGCATGTTTTCATACTTGAAATCTTCTCTCTGTTGAAAAATTTAACAAAGTTTTGTTAAACAGTAAAATGTTCTGCCTGTGATTCATATCTTTGTTTTTGTCAGCATTAAGGGACCAAAAAGAAATTATTGTATTCATTTTATATTTTTAAAATCAACCAGCCGATTAATTGGTTAGCTGTTGTTTTTTTCCTGCCAAATATTGGAGCTGGCCTCAAAAAATTCCTATCGGTTTGGCTTTAGTTTAGACTTTGCTGTGTTTGTTCTTCTGAGCGCTGTCCACCTCCTTTAACTGCCCGCTGTGGCGCCGCTCCTTAATTGGTCCTGAAAAGTCTTGTTCGGGGAGGCCATGCGGGTCAGCGCGAGTCTCTGCGGTTATTAAGTCATCAGTCACTCAATTAACTCTGCAACTGTACCTGATCTTTAAAAAGAGAAACTTGTAGGGGCAGAAAAGCAAGAAGCCTCCAGCACAATCCGCCTAAAGTGTCCTTCTGTTTCACATTTTCAAAGCGTCTCCTCACAGCTTTTAATGTTCAATTGCTCCTCCTTCGTTATTTAAAAACTGCACCGCTCCGTCTCTAATCTCCTGAATTCCTCAGAGTTCTGCGCTCTCCATTGGTCACAGGCTGGATTTCACTCCAGGCCTCTGCATCACTCGGCTCCCTCAGGGTGTCGAACAGGTGGAGTTCTGTTCCAGCGGCTCTGCATCATAAAGCGACTTATAGTGATCCCAGAGTGTCACCGGGATGAATAATGGAAGCGTCTGGCGAATAAATAGAGACGGGGAGTGAATCAGAACGGAAGGTGGGCACAATCAGAGCGGAGTGATTTTCTGTCAGGTGGGGAAAGTCAGAAAAACCACAACTTCCTGCTTCATCTCACGTCTTCGACTGCTGACGACTTCACTCTGCTTCAGTCCAATCAGTGCACTGTGCAGGATTCCCTCCATCAAACCAGACACACATCTGCCAATCACACGTCACACAAAGACATGATGAAAGAATGTGCTCGAGTCGTACGGAGGCTCTAAAGTGCTCCTGATCTGTAATTACAACCTTTTAATGCAGCTGGAAGACTCCGAGTGAAGCTGAACTTTCTTAAAGCTGCAGATACAGACAGGCGGCTAATATTTCTACTTTCTGATACAGAAAGCTCAAACCTACAACAGCTTTGCACACTCATTAACCCTTTCGAGCCCAGCGCTGGTAGCGCTGCTGCTATGTTTTGCATAATGATTTTGGCTTGGGGGTAAATTTGAAACCAGACCAGATAAATCGATTGTTCTTTTTGCATATAAAATCTGGGGAGTTACACTTTCAAATTGCCCTTTCAACATGTCCCAGAGCGCTTTCATTCCACTAATGTAGAGCTGCAACAATTAATCAAATAACCAATTATTAAATGATTACTTATTTAATCATCCACTATTTTGATAATTAAATAATTGGTTTAAGTAGTTATTTAAGAGAAAGATGTACAAATTATTTGATTTCAGCTTCATAATTGTATAAATACATTTCTGTTTTCTTTGCTCCTGAATATCTTTGATTTTGGGGCTGAAAAGAGACATTTGATGATGTCATCTAAGACTCAGAAACGTCAACATTTTTCACCATTTTCTGAGATTTTACGGACCGGAAACAGTTAAGCGTAAATACGCGTAATTTACATTTTTTTGAGGGAAGCAGCCATGAAATTTCAGTATTTAGAAAAATATTTGTAAAATTTACTGTTTATTGCTCTTTTTTAGCAATTTATTTAGCTAGTGTGGACAAGGGTTGTATTGATGTATAGTAAAAGCTTTATGCAAAAAAATGATAAAAAAATTAAAAATATGCTCTGAGAGACTTGGTATGGTAGACCAAAAGTGCTTGAGATATTTTTTATTTATGAGTATTTTTGTTTGCCTCTTCTATGGTTTGCGAAACACTTTAGCTCTATTTTTGATTTAAAGTTGGCAAAAAAATCAATTGAGCGCAAAAAAAGTACTTTTTGAGAATTTTTTTGAGAATTTTTGATTTGTTGTGAGCAAAAATGTTAAAAAAAAGTTGCGAAAAATTGTCGTCTTTGGTTCAACTTTTTTGGAAACATGATCCTAGCGACTCCCAAAACGTGCTGCTTTTACACTTTTTTCAGTTAAATTTAGGGTGTTAAAGACTCACAAAACACAACTGGAGTCTGTCTTCAGTTAGCTAGTTTTTGGCGTACACGCTAAATCAGTGAAAAACTTCAACAAAAACATGTAACCTCAGTTTTTTTCTTTGCTTATTTGGTTGTCTATGATCAGCATTAACTAACACACACACACACACAAAAAGGGTTTTACTAGTCTGGTGCAGGTAATTGGCGTCACGGGCAGGAACTCTTGAGTACAGTGCATGTTATGCTCTTACCACAAACCAATGAGTGCGACCTTCATTTATGATGTTCTTCCTTCTTTACTCAGCTTGCTCTCCGATTGGCTATCATTTCATCCCATTTGTAGAAAAACGATTGATCCTTAATGAGCATGTAATTCTAGTTTTCGAGCATCACATGTGCATTTTTATCTTGATCTAAGCAAAAAAATTCAATAACGCTGTGAAGAATTGTCGTCCTCGAGTCAACTATTAGGAAACATGTCCCTGGTTACCCAAAACATGCTGCCTTTGGGCTGTTTTCAGCTACATTTGGGGTGTAAACGACTTGCAAAACAACATTTGACACAGCCACATAACCTCTTTTGGAATTGTGCTTGTTTTGTAAGCTCAAATTCAGTAGAATCAGAATATTTACGCACAGAAAAGCGACAGAGACTTGTCCACGGTGTCTTCATATGACTGATCATCAGTTAAGACTTGTTATGTAGACACTACAGGACGCTCTCAGTGCTGTTTACCCTCACTGAGCAGGTCTGACTGCCTCTAATGTGCCTCCTCTCTGACTCAAGCTTGTGTATCTGACGGCACATCTACACCTATTTCTGGAGTGAATCATAAGACTGTCATTAGTGTTACCCTGTGGCCTTTCACTGCTGCTTTTAAATGGCCTATTCAAACCGCTGAGAACACAACCAATAACGCTTGCTTATTTAACAACTTAGCTGGACTACTGAAGTGCCAGTCTTTGCAGGGGGAATTTATCTACACTCCCCAGTCCTCCCGGGCACTGGTTAGTCACCGCTAAATGATCTCCCTCCTCGAGACGACACTAATGCACAAAGTATACATCTGCTTACTGCAGATGTCTTCTCTTACCAAATGTACCTTAATGCCACAATACTCCTGTGTAACGTGCGTGCTCGTTTCTGGAGAACTAATTACTGCGCATTAGTTAAACAGACCATTTGAAATGCAAGCCCACTAAATTGCGCCTGCCAAGGGAGCACAGCCCCTCCCGTCCCGTCCCTTCGCTTTGTGCTTCTATTATTAGTTCTATCATGCATATGTTTGCTACTAGACATTAAGGCCCACCAGCTGAGAGCGGTAAGAGAAGAGGCTCTGCTGTGCACAAGGTGTTCAGAAAGAGGGGATTGATTGGATGCATGTGCAGAATGAGGACTCATCTCGCCAGCTGTTCCAACCGCTGCACGGCACTGCACGGGACGCAGCACAGCTGATGGTGCTTTAACAGGCCGCTGATGATGGTTCTAAAATCGCAGCCCAGAGCAGGCGTGATCCTTCCCCCGAGTCGCTGAGGCATTGTTTGCAGCAGCTCCAGGGGGATCTTTGTTCCTGCATGGTGGGGCAGTATGGTGGAGGGAGTGGGAGGATTGGGGGGGTGGCTTTTTTATGTGAGGCTGTAAAATTCTAGGGGTCGACTACAACATGGCTGAACATTCACTGAGTGTATTTACCAGTAAACACAGTCCTAACACTAAAACAACGGAAAACACAATCTTTGAGAGTCAAACGTGAGTTACAAGACGGACAATGGGACTGGAAACATTGCTAGCTGCTAAGCTATCCATGTCAGTAGTGGTGCCCAAAATGGGGATCTGGCCATCAGGGGGCATTTTTTTGAATATATTGTTGTAAAAAAAATACACAAAAATAGTCTAGGAATGACATTTCAACTAGGATTTATTGGCCAGCCCATCATTCGAATTCAACCACAACAAGGGAGAATTTTTGTTTACAAGTCTGGTGTCGGTATTTTGGCGTTGCCGGCAGAAACTCCTGTTTTACAGGATACAGTGTATTTGTCCAAATTGAAGGAGTTGATCCTTAACTTTTGGGGTCTAATTAGCTTTCCCTTTTTCCATGTTTGCCAGGACAGCTATATATGTCAGCTATTTTTCGTAGGGCCTGACTGATATGGATTTCTTTGAGGCCGATGCCAATTCTGATATTTGGCAGAAAAGACAAATCAACATCTTTTTCAGTCCCTTTAATGCTGACAAAAACAAAGATATGAATAACAGGCAGAATATTTTACTGTTTTACAAAATTTTGTCCTTTAGTGTTTGTTTAATTTTGCAACAGAGAGAAATTTTAAAGTTCAAAAACATTCAGAAAAGCATTAAAAAGGGCGATAGTCGTCCGATTAAATCAGCCTGTCGATATGTCGGACGGGCCCTAAACTTAATTAAATACCTTGTGCATTTAACTATGACAAAGTTATGCTACAGGTGTGCCACTGTGCTAATTGGTCGGTTATTAGCAGTGTTGAACCTTAACAAAAGAGATTGGGGTGTATGAGTATGACTCCGATATATTGGCGTCACGGGTAGGAACCTGTTTTATGGGACACACAAAAATTTTGTGCCTTTAAAACTTTGCGTCAGTGTTTGCCAGGATACCTGAATTTGTTTTGCTTCCATCTTTAGTCAGAACGACTCAGAGTAAGCACCCGTCTCGGCACTGAATCTTCTCAGACAGGTAATTGCCAGTGATAATAAAAATCATTCTTAGCATTTACATCCAGGCTCAGCCTCTGTATGCTAATCAGGACATGAATAATGTCATATAAGCTCCAAATTTATCATCTCAGAGTTTGATCTCTGTCATGAGAATATACTGCATTTACTTTTCAGCCATCAGACGTACAGATGATCGACCAGTACATTAAAGACTATTTATGCCGCTCTGACAGCAAACCTCAGACTTCCCTGAATTAAAATGTACTCCTTCAACCACCCTGTTGTCAACACCTATAAATCAGCACATCTGCAGGTAGCCTGGTAATAAGGTGGACTAAGGTCATAAAAACGTGAGAAGCTGAGGCGTCAGCGAAGCGCTTCAAAACAAGCATGAAACTGAGAAAACTCCCCCACTTGATACCCAGCAGAGAAGTTTAAAAACATAAATACGGAGTGACTTTTATCAGTCTTGACGGAGTTGGGGGAATGGCTCTGTTGGGTGCCACGAGGGATAACAAGCCCCTCATACTTGTACATCAAGATGCCTCACGCTACAGAAAAAGAATTAGGCTCCTGCCTTATGGGCTATTTGTGGCTGCGGCGTGCTTTACTCACTTTGACAGTGACGAGGACAGAACATGACTACGGCCGTGTTCGTATTATCTAAAAATAATGTCAGAAACTGTCAACTGGATAAAGTGCACGCTACTTTGGAGCACTTTGATCCAGGTTTCTGCTCTGCTCATGGATACTATTTCTGTGCTGTGTCTCAGGCTGATGGGCCGGGATGCCTTGAAGGTAACAATTAGCGACCGTTTAGTGCATGAAGTGTGTAAATTCAATGGAAGACATACATAGGCTTCATGCTGAGGGTCACATGCTCATATGACCCCGGTAGCTTTCTCTTTTCCTGAATACAGAGTCTGCATTCTGCTGTCCTACCTTTCTTGCTCCTGGCTGTCCATGAGGAAGACGGGGCACATGTATGGTTCACTGCTCGACCTTTCACCTTCCTGTGGAGGAGAAAACAGAAGCTCGTTGAGCTCATTTGTGGAGTCTTAGTGGTGTTTTTTTACCTCTGCATTTAGGGAATACACAAGAACAACCATCTGTCATTTATTTTTATTTATTTTATTATTTGATTTGATTAGGACAATGCACATCAAACGACATTTTCATAAACACATCAGTGTAAATATGCTGGAGTAAGTACAACAGCTAAATTTCATCTGTTGTCCTAAGGCAGGTAGTTATTAGAAGAAGAAAAATAAAGAATAAATGAAAGCGCAATTCACAAGACATTACACAAAAAAGTCTTCATTATTAAAATGGTCGCAATTTGTGCACAACATAACTGAAAAATAAAGTTATCTATCGCCTTCATGTCATCATCATGCATGATGACATTAACGGATTGTTTTCAACTAGCGCCATACCGATATAGTTTTTATTGAGGCCGATGCCTATGCGATATTTTGCAGAAAAAAAAAAAAAAACGAACAACCGTAATACTGACAAAAACTAAAATATGAATTACAGGCAGAACATTTTTACAGATAATATAGATATTTATAGATAATGATTATTTTCAAAATAGGCCGATATAATCGGTCAGCCGATATAATCGGTCAGCCGATATAATCGGTCCAGCCCCTATTTTTAACCAATATTTAACTATCTTTTAAAATGTTAAAAATTGTCGCTATCTCAGTGCATGGATGTGCACCTCTAATAGACGCCACCTTCTGGCCAAACTCTGTACTACGCCTCAGTATGTTGCAGTCTCCTCTCATCTGTGCTCTGGTCTAGTCTTTTTTTTTCTGAATAAAATCATTCAACAGTGTGGGAGCAAGCCCATTTAAAGCTTTAAAAACAAGAGATATCAGAATATATCTGGTAAAAGTCAAAGTTTAATTAATTACACTTACTAATGATATTACAGTCGGGGAAATGAAATGGTTTCCTGTCTAAAATTTTGACCGCCTTCTTGAAGAGAGAGATGATGGGTTTTATTGATCTTGCTGTTGTATGTAACCAGGTTGTATTATAATACTTTATATGAGAAAAAAATCATTGTGTGCATGTAAGCTTTAGCTGACGTAGTGAGAAAACATCTTTTAAAAGAGAGATTTGCCAGATTAAACTTTATGATTTTTTTTTTTATAAAAAGTCACACCAAGACATTTACATAAGTCTCTCTCTCCACTGATGAGGACACATGGCTGCCAGCCCCCTGCTGGCAGCCATGCCGGTATTTAGACGTAAACAGCATCTCTCTAGCCAGTCAGACACTGAAATCATATCTGCAGCTTCTTGCTTTGTTTTCACATGCACAAATCAGTGTCATCAGCATATAATTGAATCTTCACATTTGTGCAAGCATTTGGCAGATCAGTCTCTGCTTCCCCTACATTAGAACAATACAGCTTCAATCTGGCCCAAAACAGTGTGCGGATGCTATTTCTGTGACTGTAAGTGGCGAATGCTTGTTGTATATGCAGCACAGCTCAATGTGCGATAAATATTCCATCAACAGATTTCTTTTTTCTTCCCTCGTCGATTCAGCACCAGCTTTTTCTCCTCTAACTCATCTCATTTGATGTCGGGTGGTGATGTGGCTTCGTGCTCATGCACGAGGGGATTTCTCAGAGGGCTCCATTGGATCTCTAATTGAATTGTCTGAACAGCAAAGGATGCGCATTCAAATTAGAAAAAGAAAAGAGAAGAGGAGCACAGGCAGACTTCCATGCAACTTTGATTACCTGGGGAGAAAAAA
Source organism: Labroides dimidiatus (assembly GCA_030710495.1). Taxonomy (NCBI): domain Eukaryota; kingdom Metazoa; phylum Chordata; class Actinopteri; order Labriformes; family Labridae; genus Labroides; species Labroides dimidiatus. The sequence goes on from CM061166.1 coordinate 7,963,029, forward strand.
GAAAAAAAAAAAAAAAGGAGTCTGTTTGAATGCCGAGGATGGTTATGCTATTCCAAATCTGCCCTCTGGCTTTGTCATCATGGAGGGTGAGATAACATTTGTCGATAGTCTGTTTCATTTCACACTGGGTCAAAGAGGTGAGAGCCTCAGGTGCCGTGACCACCATCCAGCTTCTGAACAGGCCGGGACAGATAAGTTATGAAGGAGAATAGTCAAAGATACCCCCAGGCAGGCTTTCTCTGAAACTATGTGATGCATAAGAGGCTTTCATCACTTTATTCTATAGACGAAACGTCTGTAATTAGAGCTCAAAATCAATCATATCTTCCATTCCCCTTACATCCACCTCTTAATGTTCTCCAAGCGATAAATTCAGCCATGATACTAACTCGCTGCTTATCATATGAGGAATATCTTCCATCTCCTGCATCATTATTGGCTTTTTAAATGACTTGTGTACTCCTTATTGGAAGATGTTTCAACACTCGGGCTCCTCGTTGTTATCCGCGCAGGCGTCCCTGGAGGCGAGAGCGCGCAGCTAATTATTCTTGCCGTCTGATGTTGCGGTGATTCCCAGCAGAAGGGAGAAAAATGGATTATTAATGTTGGCGAAGTCTTTTTGTAGGTAGAGCGTTAATGATGATTTCTACAGGGGAACATTTTGGGGGAAAGGGTGTTGGAGTTGATTTTGCTTGATTCAAAGGGGGACGAGCGTTCGATATTCTCGGTCAGGAGAGCTTGAGGACTCATGGATTACCAATCAGAGGTTTGAGGTTATCTCATTCATTAACAAGAACAGCTGTCGGCCTCCCATGTATGATCTCTTTGAAGAGTTCTGTGGACATCTCGTCCTCCTTGATCGCGAAAATATGAGCAACCCGTCCCCTGAGAGTGATCCCGCCTTTGATCCGTCATGATTTCAGTCGACTCAACGTAATGGATTGAGATGTTGGACCGAGGCGTGCCATCATTAAAATCACATTCCGGCTCTTCTCTTGTCAGTCAGTGTAAATCCTGAGTCCTCTTGTTGTCAGTGGAGAGCACAAAGGTGGAGTCTAGTTTTCACCCCTCAGCTCTGGTTGAACATTTACTTCCAGTCCTGTCATAAATCTTCTCCTGGGCGAGCCTTTTAAATGAACTGGAGTGACTTGTGCAGCTGAGTGACTCAAGCTGAGTAAGCCTTTGTTCAAATGAGCACAAAGGGCAGAAGAATCAGTCAAATGAGAGAGCCATTTCTTTAAATGTACCATCATGCCACTGTGACTCACTGCCTCTTTGTCAGAGCTCATCTTGTGGGTAAAACCATTGTCTAGTTTGGGACCCTGATGACTGTTTGATTCGGGTTATTAGGATGCTTGTTAGCTCCTGCGCTTGATTTCACTCACGTTCCTCTTGTCCACTAAGGAAACAACATCTCTAAGCGGTAGAGAGAGGATTAAGGGTATGATCTAGGAAAGGAAAGGAACTAAACTGTACTCTCGGACATAAAACTTGTATGACATGTGGATCACTGTGATCGGATGCAGTCTGACACAGAAAAATGCATTAAATTTGTATTAAACTCTGCATGACTTCTAAAACGTGAGCCTAATGGTTTCTTTTTCTATCTCCACAGATATCTCACAGCAACATGCTGCCCTGTATCATTTTCACCGCCCTGCTCCTCTCCGCAACCCGCTCCCAAGACGTCCCCCCCTCAGAGGCATCATCCTCCATCAGCGAGTCCTGCGACTCCCTGTGCTCCTGCGAGGGGAAAGATGGCATCCTCTATCTAAACTGTGAGCAGAGGAACATCAGCAAAATCTCCCAAATCAAAATCCCGTCAGGCGTGCCCTTCCACCTCAACCTCTACAAAAATGACTTGGTCGAGCTGCGCGTGGAGGAAATGGAAGGGCTTAAGAATGCCCTCTCGCTGCACATCGGGGGTAATAGCATCCAGGAGCTGGAGCCGGGGGTCTTTAGCTCCCTGGGCTCGCTGAAAAAACTGCACATAAATAGTAATTTCCTCGTCACTCTGAAAGAGGACACTTTTCAAGGCCTGGTGAACTTGGAGTTTCTCCAAGCCGACACTAATTTCATACGGGTCATCGAGCCAGGGGCCTTCAACAAACTGATCCGCCTCAAGGTCCTAATCCTCAATGATAATTCCATCGAGTTTCTGCCAAACAACATTTTCCGCTTTGTGCCCCTTACACACCTGGACCTACGAGGGAACAAGCTCCAAACGCTGCCTTACGTCGGGTTTTTGGAGCACATCGGCAGGATTATGGAGCTCCTCCTCGAGGACAACGACTGGGTCTGTGACTGTGACATCCTACATCTGAAAATCTGGATGGAGAACATGAGGGCCCAGTCAGCTCTCGGGGATGTGGTCTGCACCACGCCGCATCAGCTTAAGGGAACCATTCTGGCCAAAGTCAAACGGGACGTTCTGTGTCCATCACATGCGGACATCAACCTGGAGGAGCCGTCGAAGTCGCTGGACATGGTTGTCACCCCTTCATCCAAAGTGGTTCAGATTCCCAAGGTGATCAACGCCAAAGACGACGCCAGGGTGCCGACGCCATCTCACACTCCTGGCAGCCCCTGCGTGGAGCACTGCTCTTGCCACAATCACCCCGTGGCAGGATTTCTGATGCACTGTCAGGACAGGGGGATTCAGAAGGTGTCGGATATCGGAATACTTCAGCAGAGCCCAACTAAGCTGGTCATGACTGGGAATATGATCCAGAAACTCTTTAAGTACGATTTTGTCACGTATGACAGCTTAGAACTGCTCAACCTCGCCAACAACAGGATAGATTACATCGACAATGAAACTTTTCTGAGCTTGAGCAGTTTGAAAAAGCTCTACTTAAATGGCAACAGGATAGAGAAACTCTTTTCCACAATGTTTGTGGGACTGCACAACCTTGAATACCTGTATCTGGAATACAATCTTATCAAAGAGATTGCTCCTGGCACTTTTAATCCCCTGCCAAACCTAAAGCTGCTGTCGTTGAATAACAACCTGCTCAGCTCTCTCCCAGCGCAGATATTCCGCAATGTGCCCCTCACCAAATTAAACCTGAGGAAAAATCTACTTATGCATCTGCCGGTGAGCAATGTGCTTGATCAACTTGACTCACTGGAGCAGATTTATTTAGAGGACAACCCCTGGGACTGCAGCTGCGACTTGCTCAGCCTCAAACAATGGGTGGAGAAGCTCAGGAAGGACACGGTGGTGGGCTCGATTTTGTGCCAAACCCCTAATAAAGCGATCCAGTCTGAGCTGAGGAGCCTGCATCATGAACTGTTGTGTCCTGGACTGGGGACATACTACCCGATGTCTCCAGGTGAAGAGGAGAGCATCACAGCCACATTAGGGCCGGACAGCGTTGAGAAAGGTTTATTCAACTCGCTCACAAGCACCGTCCCCCTCTCTGTGCTCATCCTAAGCCTCCTTATGTTCATCCTCATGATTATATTCTGCTCAGCCGGGTTGGTGGTGTTCGTGGTGCACAGGCGCCGGCGCAGAGCGAAGAAAAAAGCAGCCGAGGAGCAGCCGCGCGAAACCAGCAGCAGCAGCCCCATCCATTTACACTACAGCATGTACGGGCAGAAAACGACACACCACACGTTAACGCAGAGAACGGGCTCCTCCACGCTCTACGAGGAGCGGTCGCACAGCCCGATCGTCCAGATCTGCCGCAACCCGACGTACTGCTCCCAGCACAAGGAGCACGACGCCGAGTTGGATTACAGTGTTGACGACCCGGCCTCCAAGCACCCGTTCTGCCGGAGCATCATGGAGAAGGAGAACACCTCCCCGCTCACAGGGAACCCTGGCTCAAAGTTCAGACCCATGACCGGAGAGTGCCCGGCGGAGTTCGTCACCCTGGGGAACCCCAACTCTTTGTATAGGAACATTCTGGAGAAGGAGAAGGAGCTGCAGCAGCTGGGGATCACAGAGTACCTACGCAAGAATATGCCTCAGCTGCAGTCCACAGTGGACATGCAGGTGCCGGGGCACCAGGAGGAGTTAAAGCTAATGGAGACGATTATGTACTCAAGACCACGCAAGGTCATGCTTGAGCAAACTAAGAATGAGTACTTTGAACTCAAGGCCAACTTGCATACTGAGCCTGATTACTTAGAGGTTCTGGAGCATCAAACTGCATTTAACTGAGCTTAAACACAAAGACTCGATTACATTTTGAGCCAAGTGCCTTGCCCTGTTTGCCCTCTTGTACTTTCCACGGTGTGAGATATAAGCATGGGCACATCACGTTGAGTTGAAGAGTAGCACAGAATGTAATCTTTCTTTCTTTGGTACCTGTATCTGTTGACAGCCATGTGATGTAGCTGGTGAAAAGTGTATTTTTGGCCAAATAGAACCTATAGAAGCCACTCTGTTGAGCAGACCTGGCTGGAAACCAGCTCTGATATTCGAGCTTTTTATGATTGATGAAATATCCATGGCGCACTGCAGCCAGCTGAATTGATCCGCATAGCACCCCCCTCTCCCCTCCCCCCTTGGTTTTGACATCCTGATCGGATGGAGCAGATGTTTGGAAAAGAAGTGGGTGCATTTCAATCACCACTTGACCCAGAATTACTGTTTAATCACTCCATCCTTACTCTGGGTATGACCTGATTACGCCCCACCCCCCCATCTCCGTCTACATACGCCAGCTGGAATGCTGTACCCATAATGCTCATTGTGCCGTAGAGTCAGCGAAATGCCAACTGTATATTGGTAAACAGTGACAGGAGTGCGGTTTCTCTGCTCTCCTGCCGCTTGCTGCAGTCATATCTATTTATTTTTCTACACTCACAGTACAAATGTGTATCCGCCTCTCAATCAGTACATACAGCACTTATATATTCTACACAACTTGTACAAAAGCATTGCACTATTCAAATGCCATAAGATGGTGCATGACAATCAACTGAATCCTGCTGAATTTCTTTTCCTTTTTTTTTTCTTTTTTTAATGTCTGACGGAGAAAAATGAGCCACAAATGTGTGTGTATGTGTGTGAAATTGTGTCAGTTTCGTGTCGTTTTGAGCCGTTTCGAAACCTTTCAAAAAGCGGGGGTACACTGTTACACTGTTAGCACACCCGGCAGAGGCGGCGGCGGCGGCGGCACCTGGGAGCTGCGGTTGCCACGCTGACCTGCCTGACGACCTGCTCGTAATCAAAGCAATGAACTGCTGTTTTAGGACCTCCCCCCCGGATTTATACTACACATTTCCTTCTCTTCCTACTCGTTCCACTCAGAAACGGTTCACGTAAGCACACACTCTGTAGCTTTTCTACCTAACTAGATTGAATTATTTATTCTGTATATTTTGTATATACTTCTGTTGCATTATATCTTTGGTTTTTGTGTGCCTTCAGTGCTGTACAGAATATAAACAGAAGTTGTAACAGACGAACAGGAAATAAAGTTGCAATATTATACATAAAGTGGGTTTCTGAATGGGTGAGCGTTGTGCTATTAAATTCTGCATATGAGTGTATCATTGGGAAGAAGTGATCCGTTTGGAGTCAACTGCTTTGAGGGACTCTGAAAGACTCTAAAATAAACACACAGAGGAGCTAGAGTCTGCAAGTTACTTATAGGACATGAATAGGGGAGGATATGTATAGTGATCAGGTGCAAAATAGCCCAAAAAAACCCATTATGATGCCTTCTGGTTGAGCTAGAGGCCACCAACTCTTGCACATACATTCATGTATTCTTGTGTAAACACCATTTGCCTGTTTTCCTGCTGTGTGAATAATTCAACCCCCCCTCTGCCACGGCTCAAACCTAGCCCTTAATCACACAACAATGGCTGCAGGGTTTTATCACCAGCATGACTTCCCCTCACTCCTCCTCTCTGGGGAAGCAGCGGGCCCTGCTCTAATTTCTCCATTCTCTCTATCTTAATTGATGTTTCCCGGGCTCCTTCCTTCCCGAGAGCGCACACACACACACGAAACCCTCACCAGAAACACAGATAATCCCCGGCATTAATAAGTAAATGTTTATGGTTTTGTGTGCCGACACGGATCGCTTCAGATGGATGCAAAGTTATGGGAGCAATCAGAGCTGTGCGCGCACACGCCATGCATGGCAGGGGAGACAAATTACCCTCAGCAGCCCATCCTGGGGGAATCATAAGCAGAATGCTTATCCAAAGGTGAGACATTAGGAAAGTGCATTAGTCTGTTTGGAGATATTTTCTACTTTAGAGCCTGGTTTTAAATTAATGGAAGCACTTTTGAACTGAAGCGCACCCATCTTTAATCAAACATGCAAACAACAAACCGCACTCAGCGTGACGTTAACTTTGCTCTTGTGCAAATTGAACACTTCAGTGTTACAACACCAATTCCAATTAAGTTGGGACATTGTGTAAAACATAAAAACAGAATACAGTGATTTATAAATCCTGTTTAACCTACATTCAACTGAATCCACTACAAAGATGATATTTATTGTTCAAACTGAAAACTTTGTTTTTAGTAAATGTTCACTCATTTTGAATTAGATGGCTGCAACACATTCCTAAAAAGCTGGGGCAGGGTCATGTTTCCCACTGTGTTCCATCACCTTTCCTTTTAATAACACTCATTGTTGAAGCTTTGGAGGTGGAATTCTTTATCGTTCTTGCTTGATGAACAGCTTCAGTTCCTCAACGGTCCGGGGTCTCCATTGTTGTATTATGTGCTTCATAATGCTCCATACATTTTCAATGGGAGACAGGTCTGGACTGCAGGCAGGCCAGTCTAGTACCTGCACTCTTTTACTACGAAGCCACGCTGTTGTAACAGGTGCAGAATGTGTCTTGTCATTGTCTTGCTGAAATAAGCAGGGACGTCCCTGAAAAAGACGTGGCTTGGATGGCAGCATATGTTGCTCCAAAACCTGTATGTACCTTTCAGCATTAATGGAGCCTTCACAGATGGTCAAGTTAGCCATGCCATGGGCACTAACACACCCCCATACCATCACAGATGCTGGCTTTGAGACTTTGACCTGAGAACAATCCAGATTGTCCTTTTCCTCTTTGGCCTGGAGGACACCACGTCCAGGATTTACAAAAACAATTTGAAATGTGGACTCGTCAGACCACAGCAGACTTTTCCACTTTGCGTCAGTCCATCTCAGATGAGCTCGGGTCCAGAGAAGCCGGCGGTGTTTCTGGGTGTTGTTGATATATGTCTTTGTCTTTGCATGGTAGAGTTTGAACTGTCACTTGTAGATGTAGTGATGAACTGTGTTAACTGACAATGGTTTTCTGAAGTCTTCCTGAGCCCACGTGGTAATATCCTTTACACAATGATGTTGGTTTTTAATGCAGTGCTGCCTGAGGGGTCAAAGGTCACGGTCATTTAATGTTGGTTTTCAGCCTTGGTCTTCTGAATCTTTTGATGATATTATGGACTGTAGATGATCAAATCCATCAATTCTTTGTCATTGTACGTTGAGAAACATTGTTCTTAAACTGTTGGACTATTTGCTCACGCAGTTGTTCACAAAGTGGTGAACCTCGCCCCATCCTTGCTTGTGAACGACTGAGCCTTTCAGGGATGCTCCTTTTATACCCCATCATGACACTCACCTGTTTCCAATGAACCTGTTCACCTGTGGAATGTTCCAAAGAGGTGTTTTTGGAGCATTCCTCAACTTTCCCAGTCTGTTGTTGACCCTGTCCCAGCTTTTTAGGAACGTGTTGCAGCCATCAAATTCAAAATGAGTGAATATTTCCAAAAAAACAAAGTTTTTCAGTTTGAACAACAAATATCTTGGGGTTGTAATTTGGGACAATTTGAATGTTTTGAGGATAAAACCTGATGCATGTTTTTTTCACACACAGCTCATGTCTCATGACCTGAAATCTAATCAAACCAACGAGTAGAGCAGACATGCTGGAGAGTCAGTACTGAGGATGATGCATGAGATTTATTAGCTCCACATGAGCAGTCAGAGAAATCTATATCATCTCACCCACAATCTTATAAAATCAGTTAAGACCCCCCAAACCACAAGGCATTAATATTCATATCTGACGACACAACAACAGAGAGGCTCTTCTGGGCAGAGGTATCGACCTCCTCTTTTTTAGCTTTTCAGGAGTTTCCAGGAGTCAATTAGCGCCTCACAGATTACATTATCCGAACGGCCTCTCTCGCCTCTAATTCCTCCTGACATTTAGCGAACAGTGAGTGGCAGGACTACAGAATAATAAGGGTTCAGTGTGACCAGGAGGTCAGGAAACGAACAGTACGATTAAAAGAACACCCCCTCATGTGTTGGACGTTGATCCATAACGAAGCGTCAGTTTGAAGACAGCTGGAATTTGAAATATTCATGATTTAATTCTACACTTCTGTACAGTCGTTACTCTCATAAACGACTCGTTCCATGTTGCAGAAAGCCTCGCCGTGCATCCAAACACTCCTGTGATTTAAATCTCACCAGGCCACAACGACAGACTCTTAATGTGGAGTTCGTTCTCGACGACGGCTCCTTATCTCGCACTCTTGCGCCTCCTTGAACTACTAATGAGCTCCTAAGTGAGAGACTCCACATTAGGATTCCGACGTCGCCGTCTCTATCACTCCAATCCAGCTGTGGTCACTGTAATTGATGGGCTATGATTTGGCGTCAAGTGCGTGTCTATCAATCCTTCTCTATATCTATTATTTGACTATTCAGGGTTTTGAGGAGGGCTGAACGCTGGAGCTTCTCCGTGCATGAAATGTATGTGTTTATGTAAAGTGATACGGGAGATTGGAGCGTGAAGACATTTGCATTCAGTCTTTAAAAATGCGAAGTTTGATTTGAAGAAGAGAAAGCGTAATCAATCGAACCCTGAGGAGTGACTTCGCTTCGCCCCCCCCCCCCCACTTCCTGCCTGAGCCTCGTCTGTCACTGAGCTCTACCCCCGGAGGCGATCTTGTGATGCTGGCTGCCAAGCCGAGCAGCTTGCTGTGAAGCCGCGGACATTGAACCCTCCGTCCTCTTCTTGGTTTTGGCACACAGTTTAAAAGTCAAGCCGGTGACCCAGTTCTGCACGGGAACACCAGAAGAGTCCGGTTGAGATTTATGCCACAAGAAACTCAATTTGAAAAGCATGAGCTGAAATTTGGTTTATTTGCTTTGAAATGTCATTTAGTGGACTAGAAAATTCAGCTCTCTATATTCATGACATTTAAATATCAGTGTGTCCAGTATACATAAACAGTTCTTTGAAATTCGTACCCTAAAAATCGTCAAAATCTGACATTCAACTCAAATTTCCAGATTTCCGGTTCAGAATTCACTATGGTCGTAAGAGACTTTTTTGTAGGGCTTGGCATGATAGTTGTGCACACCAAAAATCAGACCCGTAGGTCAAAGTAGCCGAAAGGGTTGCAGTCTTCACTCACTGCTGAGTCAGCATTCCAACATACGGTCATCATGTTCAGGAGAAGCAAAAAAATTTTTCTCACATTTCCAACTAATTTACTTTTTGAAATATTCAACATTTTTTACATTGTTTTCCCCCATTAAAATGAATGGAGATGCTCCATTGCCATGGAAACCACACAGCTGTTTATTTGTACTTGCACATTTTCCACCTTCAGCCTCAACATTTAAGCGTTTCTCTGCAGGGAAATGCAACTTCTGGCACAGATCTCACACCCATAGTTTAGGAAAAGGGAGCCAAAGAGTTAAACGTGCTTGTTTACCCTGCAAAAACTTTTTTGCCGTACATGTTCTGGGGGGAAGGTGGAAGTCACTATGAGGAGAAATGGGAAAGTAGATTACAGCACTTCATCACTGGGTGTGCAGAACATCCTGGATTGATGACGGTACTTTAAGTATCTTTAGGAGGATGTGTCCCTTTTATGGACTGTGTGCATAACTTGAGACGACTCATGGTCTTGTATTGATGAGACTCCAACAATCAGGGTCACAGAGGATACACAGAGTGGGAGTTTGACTTCTCCTTAAGTCAGATTTCTTTAAACTGAGACTTCTTTCACCGGAGTGGGATCTTCAAGTCTTCTTCCCCCTCCGGTGAAGTCTGACTGAGGGCATACCAGATTAAAGACGCTCCTGTGAAGAGAAGCTTTGTACCCCTTTGATCAAATCCACAAGACCTTCAAAAGAAAAATCTCTGGATGTGACCTCGGATGATTTTTGATCGCAGGTTTCCCATGATTGGTTGTTATAAAGTGGGAAAGGTAATTTAAGAGTCACTTCCTGTCGTTCTAAATCTGTTTGTACGCGATTGCGAAGCCTTCGTTCTGCATTGTTAACGAGTCGCCCCGAGCGGAGCGTGAACGGTTCAAACAGGAGGCAGGGAAAGAAAGTGTCACCGATACAGCGCCATGAGGAACGCGCATAAATAAACCACGCTCAACAAAGCCGTTCCAGATGTGCTTTATCTCCCCCCCACCGCCTCCTCCCTTCTCTATGGATGCAAACAATCGACTGTTACAAGCAAAGAGAAGCCTGTTCATGCGCATGCATTATAAACGTGACATGTATGCACGTCCCATAAGAGAATACTCAAACATGGTGCTAGCTTCTAGAGCATGAAGCAAGGCTAACTTTGACAGGACTGTCTGCAATAAAGGGGAAAAAGAGAGAGAGAGAAAGAGAGTGAGATACCCTCCAAGAAAACCAGTCACAAGTCACACTTGTGCTTTCCATATTAGGGCAAACTTCCTCATGTGATCACACCACAGAGATATGAGACGCTAGCCCAAAGTGTTTCTAATAATATTACAGGCTAATGACCCGTTTCCACAAAGCGCCCTTCCCGGCCCACTTGGAAACGGAGATCACTGATGGGCCTCTTGGAGAAGACACCGAGCAGCATCCACTCGTTCCTCCGCTGAATGATGGCGCAATTAAATGTTTCACAGCGTGCCGGCTACGGCTACTGCTCGCGCTCCTTCTTCCTCAAAGAGCTGTCATGCAAAGCGGAAAATATCCCATGTGAGCTCCTTTATTTTTTGTGCTCCGTTTTCTTCCATTTGCCTCATTCTGTCTGGGCTTCTCTGCCTCCTGCTCTTTCTTTGACTCCAGAAGTGCGACACTAGAGTTGTGTGACTGAGGACTTTGAACTGCTGCTCTCTAAATGATCTCACGATGCAGAAATCATGAAGGACTACCCATCACTTAACGAATGCGGATCTGATGACTGTGTTTCTTTCATCAAAAAGTGACACACTTTCTCTCACACACACAAAATAAAGGAAAAAAAAACCCACAAGAGTCTGCAGGAAGCAGATCGGGATTGTTATCCTTTGTTCCTTTCAAGATCAGAGCCGTGCAAGAGGACGGGCTGTGATCAAAAGCAGAGAGACGAAGGAGGGAAAATGTGACAGAATAAGTATTTAAAAGAAGAATGTGTTGGTATATGCATCTGAATTAAAGAGACAGGTACACAAAGCAGGCTTTCTCAAGCCTTCTTTGCAAATTGTGTCCACAACTTACACACAAGCGCAAGACGCGCACCAGTGCCGCGTCGAACTGCAGAGGGCAGGGAAAGTGCATCTATGACACGAGCGACAGCGAAGGTCTTATCATTTCCAAAGGATTAGTGATACTCAAACAAATGCGTAAAAAGTAACAGCTTCTTCTTCTTCTTCTTCCTTTTTTTCAAACCTGTGCAAGGCTGAATGTGAGGATAATATCCGGTTGGATGGTTGAGGCCGGATTGGTAAAATCTGATTGCTGAAGATGGAGAACAAATAGGGTCAAAAAGTGACGGGAGGGGAAAAGTAGATTGATTTCAGGGTTTGGAAATAGACATCAAAGAGGTGTCTCTTGATTGGGGCTCATGAGGGAAGACATGAGAGGGTGAAGGGAAACAAAATGTCCAAATTAAATTTACACGTGTCTGGATCCCAAATGTGATCCAACTCTTCAGAGGTAGATATAAAACGCTTGTGTGGCTGTTTGATTTGGACTCGAGGAGTGTTTTTAAGCGTCGACTCCCACCTCACACTTCTTCAACAGCGCTTCACTTCTTCCATATGTTGTTTTGCTACAGCCTCCAAAACTGAATAAATTTCCTCAGAATTCAACACATAACACCTCACAAAGACAACGTGAACAAAGTACTTTCCTGGTGGTGATGCCTCAAGCTTGGCTCACCTATCTTTGGGCAGCTGTATTCATCTTTCGCTCAATCCTGACTGGTCTCCCAGTTCCTGCTGCTGAAAAACACCCCCACAGCATGATGCTGCCACCACCATGCTTCACTGTAGGGATAGGGTTATCCAGGTGATGAGATAAGCGGTGCCTGGTTTCCTCCGAACATGACGCCTTGCATTCACGCCAAAGAGTTCAATCTGTGTCTCATCAGAGCAGAGAGTTTTCTTTCTCCTGGTCTGAGAATCCGTCAGGGGCCTTTGGCAAACTCCAGACGGCCTGCCATGAGCCTTTCACTAAGGAGTGACTTCAGTCTGGACCCTGCTCTCTCCACAGAGGACTTCTGGAGCTCTGACAGAGGGCTTTCACAGTGGCATGGTTCTGGTTCCGGAACCAATTCCATTCTGGATTCTCAAAGCCATGGTGCTTTCAAGCAAACCAGCCTGCCAGTCATACCAGTTGAAGTAGAACAAACGTGGGAGGGCATCACCTCGACTTCCAGCTCATTTTATCAAGACAGAATTTGACATGCCCACTAATGATGTCATGGTTCCCAAATGGAACCAACTTTCCTCTGGTCCGAACATGCTGGATGGTTCAAAATTAAGTTCTGGAACTGGAACCGACACAGTGCCATACCAGTGTGAAAGCCCTCATAGAGTGTCCATTAGGTTCTTGGTCCCCTCCCTGACTAAGGCCCTTTCGCCCCTGATGGCTCAGTTTAGACTGGTGTCCAGCTCTAGAAAGAGTCCTGGTGGTTCTGGACTTCTTCCATTTACAGATGATGGAGTCCACTGAGCTCATTGGGACCTTCAAAGCAGCAGAAATGTTTCTGGAACCTTGGATCCAGATTTGTGCCTGTAGACAATCCTGTCTCGGAGGTCTACAGACAATTTCTTTGGCTTTCTGCTTGGTCCACTTGTAGGACCTTAGATGGGACAGGTATGTACCTTTCCAAATCAGGTCCAATCTGCTGGATTTGCAAACTGAGTAACAAAAAACCAGAGGGCAGCCATCCAAAGTTTACTGACACAAATCATAAAGCCTGACCCAACATGAATCAGCCTCGACTCATAGGTCACAACCCCCCCTCCTCCTGCCGTCTGGAGTTCCCTATGAGACCCACTTCCACTGTGCGTTTAGGGGATTAGGACCATCCCCTGGCTAAGTCCCTCAAGTCTCTTATGTGGCTTTTTGAAGCCTCTTATTTAGAATTACAGTCAGTCCTTAATCTCGTGGATTAAGGAGAAACGGATTGCTCTCGAAGAAAGGGAAAATAGTCTACTTAAGAGGGGAAACGAACCTTCATTTCACTCAAACAGACTGAAAAATCTCCCATCAAACACTCCGTGGCAGCTGCAGGAAGTTGAACAGAACTACTTCTGTCCCTCGGCTGAAAAGAGTGCAACTAAAATCACCGTGGATTGCAGATTTTGCCTCTTCTTCTTTTTTTTTTTTTTTTTTCCACTTCAGCAAACTTTCATACAAGCAGCCTTAGCTTTGGGCCCCGTGCGTTCCTGTTGTTGTGGTCTTGACGTTGGAAGTCACAACAATTAAATCACCCCTCACCCGTCGGGGCTGTGCAGAACGGAGGCTGGAGGAGGTGGAGAGTTTGAATCCACACGAACACACAGATTTTTTTTTGTCCCTTTTCAGAGATCTGGGATGTATTAAATATTTATCCCTGCGCCGCTTTAGAACCAGAACTAATTAGTTTTAAGCCGAGCTGCGTTAAATGCATTTGAATGATGTCCAACAAGGACGCTGTACGTTTTGCATCCTCCAGGTACTCGGGATGCAATCAAGGACGCTTTCTATAAAGCAGCTATTCTTGTCGCTACACCTGTACAGTGAATGTCTCTCAGCAGCACGTGGAGACGGCCGGCGCCTCATGCCCACACGCATCGTAACCTCCGTGCTGTAAACAAACACATGGGCCCCCGGTTTGCTCAGCGATCACTGCGAGGACTTGCCGCTACACGGCCCAGTCCACATGGCTGCTCCGACTCGTACCAATGCTCACCCAGAGCTGGCTGCGCCCGCTGCTTACTGGAGCCAGCATGTGCTTTTTTTTTTCTCTTTCGAATACCACCCACCGCAGCTCTAACAGCTTGGGCTAATTTGCTCCTGATGACAACATAACACACTCCTACACGCTCACACTCGCCGTGGAAACTCTCTGTTTTGCGTGTGCATATGCATCCTCGACGAACACATCCGGGATGGATCGATACGCGCTGCATCTCCTGCCTCCACATTCGAGCCGTCACCGGGGACACGTGTGAACTTTGCACACGCCGACCCTCGCCTTTCCCAAACCTGGCAACGCGGAGCGGGGTGAGTCACACCTAAACGCCTCGGAGCATCTTCTTTCTCCCTCTTTAACAGGCTATATGATGTGCTCGAGGGCCGAGCATGACACCGCTCAGGCGTTTGACTCTGCAGTCATAGCTGCTGCCAGCGAGGTCACACGCTTCAGCGCAGGCACACATCAAAAAAAAAAAAAAAAAAAAGGTGCACAAGCAGAAGGGGGTTTGTGTAACTGGGGACACACACACACACATTTCCCACGGCGGGAGCTGGAGCCTTCTGTCAGTTTGGTGAAAAGCGCCTGTGAGCCCCTGGAGTTTGGCCTCTTCCTTCGCGAAGCCCTCTGATTTTCTCCACTCCCACACACCTCCTTTCTCCCCGCTCGCTCGCGCACAAAACAAAATGCGGCGACGATACGTCGGCACTTTTCCCACACATGCAGCACTCTCTTGCTTCCACCACCCTTGAAGCTATTTTTAGCCGCTTTGTGCACCTACACCAACGAGCCCCAGCCTCCTCCTCCTCTTTTAATCGAGCCGGGGTTTCATTATGCGGCATGCATCACCTCAGGAAACTTAGACGGGAGGAGTGAATCTCCAAAGATCAAATCTCTTTGATACGCTGGGCTCGTGCTGCAGAACGGGTCCCCGAATCCTCCAGGAGATTATACGGATGTGACTGCTGCAATTCTGCGTTCTTCATCTCTCTTCTGCTCCAGCTTGTTTTCCTTTGTGCACAAAGACTCTGAAATTACCCAGGCATCCCAACAATGTCCTTTCAGCAGTGTGCCATCAATCACTGCAGGATTGTGTGCGTTAAAGGCCTGAAGGCACCTTACAGATTCTGTAACCCCCCCTCTCATGAGTCGGACAGGGTGCCAGCTCCCTGAGGACACGAGTGAAAAAGATGACCTTTTCAGGCGTCACTCGAACAAACTGTAAACTTCACCACTGAGTCGAGCTTCCGCTCCTCTGAATCCGGAGCTTAACACGTCGATTAGAAGTTTTCACACCAGCACACCTCGCCTCATCAAGGAAGCACGGGACTCCAAATGAATCTTCCAAACTGGCGAGCCAACTGCTTCGTTAAGCACTTTGACTGTGGACGTAAGTGATGGATGAGCTCATAAGAACGACCCGCATTACATCCCAACGACCGCAATATTGCTTAGGGGGAAAAAATAAAAAAAGAGTTCACTGGGAAGCTGTGAGGAGAAAAAAAAAGTCAAATTCTCAAGTGGAGCATGTGCAAACAAGCTTCTCCGTCTTGTTACTTTAGCTCAAAGCCATCATCAATTTTTGTACACAACAGCAGCTACAGGTACCGAGAAGTCGCCGAGGCTTCAGGGCAGCTTGGATAAAATATGGAACCAATGACAGGCCCCCTGTTCCCTTTGGTGTCCACATGATAAGATGCTGCTGGGCGATGCAGAGAATCACTTTCTTTCTCTTTTCAAGGGCTGCAAAACTTTGCATGAAAATGTCAAGTGTCAATTACAGATAAATGCATGAAATATTGGGGTTTTCCACTTTCCACGCCGTGCACACGGGGGCACATTTAGGACCCGGGATGAGAAGCGAGGGACGCCAGCTGCGGTGTAATATACAATTAAGAGCGTGAGCTCTCGGTGCCAAAATATGGATGGGAAATTTAATGTGAGTGCTGTGAGAGGTGTAATGTGCAGGCTCTGAGTCGCTGCTTGTTTTGTGGCCATACGGTGGCCTTGAAAGCTCACATCACTGCAGCTTAAGAGAACACATGCACAAAGACAAAACACAAGCAAATTAAGAAAACATCTTCATCAGTTTGAAAACACACGCCCAGCATTAAGAAACACACACTGCAACACAACACATTAGAAAAACACACGTCCTGACATGCATGTTGTTGACGTGGAGTCTCAGCCCTGTGAAGGTTCTCTTTCAGCGGTGTTGGAAAATGAAATAAAGGGTTTATTTTCACATTGTGCTCACATGATTCAGATATTAGCGTATCAGCTAATAAGGGACGTGTGCATCACTATTAAGTGTCCTCTGGAAAGAATTCCACTGTGCCGCAGTCTATTTACAGCGC
Source organism: Labroides dimidiatus (assembly GCA_030710495.1). Taxonomy (NCBI): domain Eukaryota; kingdom Metazoa; phylum Chordata; class Actinopteri; order Labriformes; family Labridae; genus Labroides; species Labroides dimidiatus. Next base: position 7,979,540 of record CM061166.1, read on the forward strand.
ATTTTTCTAATGTGTTGTGTTACGGTCTATTTGCGGCGCGTTTTTCTAATGTGTTGTGTTGCAGTCTATTTTCAGCGTGTTTTCCCAAACGTGTTGTGGTGCAGTCTTTTTGCAGTGCGTTTTTTCTAATGTGTTGTGTTGTGGTGTAATTACAGCGCTATTTTTTAATGTGTTGTGTTGCGGTCTGTTTTTAGTGCGTTTTTCTAATGTGTTGTGTAGCGGGCAATTTGCAGCGCGTTTTTCTGATTTGTTGTGTTGCGGTTTGTTTGCAGTGCATTTTTCTAATGTGTTGTGTTGCAGTTTATTTGCAGTGCGTTTTTCTGATTTGTTGAGCTGCTGTCATTTTGCAGTGCGTTTTTCTAATGTGTTGTGTTGTGGTGTAATTGCAGCGCTATTTTTTAATGTGTTGTGTTGCGGTCTGTTTTTAGTGCGTTTTTCTAATGTGTTGTGTTGCGGGCAATTTGCAGTGCGTTTTTCTGATTTGTTGTGTTGCGGTTTATTTGCAGTGCGTTTTTCTGATCTGTTGTACTGCTGTCTTTTTGCAGTGCGTTTTTCTAATGTGTTGTGTTGTGGTGTAATTGCAGCGCTATTTTTTTAATGTGTTGTGTTGCTGTCTATTTTTAGTGCGTTTTTCTAATGTGTTGTGTTGCGGGCAATTTGCAGTGCGTTTTTCTGATTTGTTGTGTTGCGGTTTATTTGCAGTGCGTTTTTCTGATCTGTTGTGCTGCTGTCTTTTTGCAGTGCGTTTTTCTAATGTGTTGTGTTGTGGTGTAATTGCAGCGCTATTTTTTAATGTGTTGTGTTGCTGTCTATTTTTAGTGCGTTTTTCTAATGTGTTGTACTGGGGGCTATTTTCAGCGCATTTTTCTGATTTGTTTTGTTGTGGTTTGTTTGCAGCGCATTTTTCTAATGTGTTGTGTTGTGGTTTATTTGCAGTGCGTTTTTCTGATCTGTTGTGCTGCTGTCTTTTTTCAGCACATTTTTCTAATGTGTTATGTTGTGGTCTATTTGCAGCGCTATTTTTCTAATGTTTTGTGCTGTTGTCTTTGCAGCGCGTTCTATAAATGCTACGCATGTATTCATACTGATGAAGATGTTTTCTTAATTTGCTTGTGTTTGGTCTTTTTGCATGTGTTCTCTTCAGTGGCAGTGCTGTGCGCGCTAAGGGCCACCGTTCAGCTACCCTTATTAGTTCCTGTGAACTGGCTCAGTTACAGGTGTAATCATCTATTTTTAATTTCCCGTTACATCCCCAGACTCTGTGTCCACAGGTTCATGTTTGGCTCTGAGATGATAAAATCCAACAGCAGCAAAGTGCGTCTATATGTAATAACTGTATGTATAATTCAGGTGCTAGAGGTGCTACCAGGCTTTGAAACCGCCACTGGAAATGCCAACTCAGTGGTACCTCTACTCATTCCAAAAGGTCAACTTCGAAGCTGTCACACTGCGCCACATTTACAATCTCCAACACAGCGTGAGCACACATCTCCAAAGTCAGGTGGAAACTTGATGATCCGGCTCAGAGCCACCTGAGTGACTCCTGGCGGGAGTTCTCGGCTCAAAGAAGATATCAACTGCACCAGCTGATCCTGCGACCGGTGCTCCTCATTCCTCCTGCTCGACGAAACGACCGCGCAAGATCGAGCAGGAGCATTCGGGCGGAAAACGGCGTGAATATTCTCAATGAGCATGAGTTGGCTTTGTCTTTACGGGTGAGCGTTTCAGGTCATGAAGTTCTCGTATGAGTGCTCACACTGTAAGTGAAACAGAGGGGGGGCATGAGAGGGAAGAAACGGAAGAAATAAAGCTGACTAAATGAGGAAACAATAAAAAAAAAAAAAAATCCCAAATCAAGAAACAAAACTTAAAAAAAATACCCAGCACACTGGAAGTACGGTGCTGATTGGACACAGGTGAGACTAAGAGGAGGCGGAGTCAGTAACAGGAAGTCAAGCTTCAGATATGGACAGGAGGTTACAAATTAAAGCAGTATTTAAAACACTTCATGCCATAAATTATTGGAAATCTGGTTCAATTCCACACACATCTGATCCAAAACTTGAAAATAAAGTTCGACATTATGGCAAATTTGAACTAACAGACCAATCAGTTGTGACATTAAAGCTCCTGGGAATTTTTATTTTTTTTATCCGTTTATGAAACAGACTAAAAATAGTTTTGACACCTCGCTGTGGTCTTCAAAAGTACACAAAATGAAAAGTAAAATGATTCCTTATTTATAAATTATCGTTTTTAATGCCTGGAGCTGATGGTGGGGGGTAGGTGAAGAAACAACACTTTAATATTATTTCATGTTTTCAACCTTAGATACCAACAACTGACAAATATTTGATGACTCCGCTTAAAAGACAGGAGAAGTAAAGATGGCTTTGCCCACAGGGGGTGCCAGATTGGACACCAACAAAAAGTTACTTACAGGAGCTTTAATAAAAAAGGCGATCAATGAAGGTCTAAAGTTCCCTGTGAGTACTTTAACAGTTAGAAGACGCCCAAAAGAAGTCCTTGTTAAGTCCCCTTTTTGCAGCTTTGTGGACTAATGAGAGCAAGATCGCTCTGTTTTGATCTTGGGATCAAGACAGTGAAGCATGGCGGCGCAGGCATCATGATATGGGGATGTTTCTCTCACTACAGTGTCAGGAATCAGAATCAGTTTTAAACGCTTGAAGAGGAAATGCTCTTTAAATGAGTGTTTCAACAAGACAACGTGTTGAGGTTTGAATAACCAGCGGCTTATAGTGACAGGAAATCTTGAATGATCCAAGTTATTGTTTGAGAGGAGAGTTGTGGCTGCGTGGGTTTCTGCTGGGATGAAGGAAGGCTCGTGGAGGCACTGGAAGGGAAAGCGAGGACAAGAGGGTAAGTTCTAAGCCCAACCCGGGAATAGCAGAAATCACAAGTGTAACTTGTATCTCATGTGGCTGTAGTACCACTCTGAAAGCAACAATCCAGTGGTGTCGAAAACTTAGAAATCAGCACCAGCTGCGCAGGCTGCCGGTGAAGGAATCACAGCGCCGACTCAGTAAGGGGAGGGGGAGAGAGGAGGCAACACACCACAGCCACCCAGCATCATCACACAACGACCACAAACACAGCGGTAAGCGAGCAGCCTCTTGGTCATGCGGGGTCCCACAAGGCTCAGTCTTGGGGCCATTTTTTTTTTCCCCGTTGTATATATTGCCTTTGAGGTCCATGCTAAGGAAGCATAAAATATCTTTCCATCGCTATGCTGATGACTGTCAGATATATATGTCCTTTAAAGCCACTTCTGGATTGTCTGGAAGATTTGGAATCTTGGTTGACCCTGAACTTTTTAAACTTTAATGAGAAGAAAACAGAGGTTATGGTGGGTTTTAAGCTGTAATTTTTTGATTGGACAACACTTTGTTTTCAGCTGTGGTTGTTTTAAAGTGCTCGATAAATAAAGTTGGTTGGTCCCAGACTGATTAACCTCAATTCAATGTGCAAAAACAATCAAATTCATTTTGTTTTTGCTTATATTGAGTGTATTTCATTTGTTATTGTGTTTGAGGAAGTTTGTTCACTTGTGTTTCAATCCAAGAATGAGCTTTTTCTTCTTGTTTTCAAACAGATCCAGAATCCTCTTCACCTGCTGGGGCACATTGCAGATAACAGTATTCACATGTTTCCCATCTGCCGTAATAACTGGAGGCCCGTTGCCAGCAGCCTCTGTGTGTTTGGAAAGAAACTCATCAAACAAAGACAGTGAGTTAGTCGTTCGGTTGGTTGAATTGGCTGATTGCCTCTTCTTTTTTTTTTTTTTCCACTGGCCTCACGCTGAACAGTGACTTCCTTTGTGGAGTGTTTGCAGATCGCCACAGGGAACCATGTTCCGTAACAGACGCGTCATTATTTAATTTTACAGGTCAAGATATTAAAAAGTTATATTTAATGTGTGGAAGCCCCCGAAATTACTTAGTGCGGCTTTAGAGCGTGACTAACTTCACACTGAGTGATAGTGGTTCGCCAGGCAGGAAAGTTCAGCACCGAGCTTCGACCGGGTTGTGTCACCAGCCCTGGCTGAGCTCTTCAAACACGCTCAGCGTCAGCAGGAGGAATCAGATGTGTGAAGTGCGTGGACGAGGAGCCGTGGAGCGTGAGCATGTGATTCACACAGGCTGGTGTTTCAGAGCCGGACGGAGGGAGGGAGGGCAGGGATGTGGGTGATCAGGGCTGACACGCGAAGATCGTGAGCGTAATGTTTGAGAAACGGCTTTTATTAGACTCTTTATGAGATCCTTGACTCTGTTTTGATTCTTCAGAGCACCGCGTCATCCTTCTTTTATCCGTTTCGAAAACAACGATAGGAGCTGCCTCCTTTCTTCTTCTTTCAAAAAAAAAAAAAAAAAAAGGAAAAAAAACAGACCCCTCTGTCGGCGGGCAGCTTTCATCCCAAATCAAAAATTATCAGCTTGAACTGCGCTGAACTTTCATCGCAGGCGAACTGCTAATGACTCAGGATCTCTGAGAGGGAGGGTGTGTTGAGGGAAAGCTCCAGCGGTGGTGAAATAACACTCCAGAAGAGCTCATTACGACCAGGCGAGCCTCTCTCCTTCTGCTTCTTCTTCTTCTACTGTACATGCAGCGATTATTATGGCTACATTTGGGGTATAATGACCTTGTGCTTCGACATCCCTGCCATGGGTTATATCACTAATGGTCCTCAAGCGCTTTACTGTCGCTAAAAAGCGACACAAGTTGGGGACACGCGCGCACATACAAAGTCGCTGAGTGCTTCCCCCAGGCGGAGTCGCGTCGTCTCGACACCTCACTCTGAGTGGTCAGAAGCGTGTATGCAAATGTGCGTCATCCTATCAGATGTGTTCACACGGCGAGCCATATCGATTTGACGCGGCGCGGAGCGAGGCCGACGGGGGCCGCTAACAGGGCGTTTTGACGGCGCGCTACGAAGAAGGTCGGGGGTTTGATGTAAACTGGGCGCGTTTCAATCGGCCATTAGGTAACGCGGTTACATCACCGCCTCTGTGGGATCTGTTTCCTGCCCCGCTGATCAAGAGCGAGGAGAGGAGGGCGCGAAAGGAGAACAGAAACTTCCAGAGGAGCGCGTCGCTGAGGGTTAATCTTCTGACTTTAAAGGTTAAATTTAGGATGATACGCAGAGCGGAGCGTAAAATAGCAACCGAGGGAGAAAAAAAGGAGTGGTGAAGGCTTCCGTACCCCCTTTGATGTGGCCGCTTGATCATGCAAGGCAGCAGCAAGCGGCTGCAATGTAAAAATACATCTTGGGTGACACATGCTGCTATTTTTCCTGGCTAAATGTGCCTCAGATCAAAGGAAGTACATAATTTTGTTTTTCCACTCAGACTCTAAGCGCTCCCAGGTCCACTGTGAATAATCCATTTGAAGACTTATTCTGGCTGTGCACCTTTCGGGCTGAGCAGCAGGGTTACAGGAGGTGGGAGGGAGCGCTCGTCTTCCTCCGCTGTTTCTTCTGCTTTAGTCACGGCTCCTCGGGAAGGCCGAGCCCCGCACCGACCGCCACGAGCGTGTCCTTTCCCATAACGCTGACTCGGGGAACAAAAGGAGGAATACGCTAAATATTTCATAACCCGTCGTAATCTCTCTGCATCTCAGGTGGAAGCGGCGTGTTAATAGCAGCTCGGGGAATCTGAATTATTTATATCGGACATGAAAGTAAACAGAATCTCTTGTACGTGTTGTTCCGGAAATTGTTTGACTCCCTGTTGAGCTGCTGTTCCTGTTGGGATGATGTCTAGTCAGCGTGACGCGCCGCGTCGATAAATTTGAGGCTTCAGTTTCCAGACAAATTCAAATATTTATGCTCAATATCTCCGTGGAGAACAAGATACAGTATGTTTTTCCTCCCGCACAATCAAACTGATACCATCGCCGCACTTTAATGTGTGCTCAGATAAGGTAGGAAGTAATTAAATTTTCAAACCCTCTGTTCTTGCTTTTGTGCTTCGTTCTTTTTTATTTGACTTCCCAGGGCAGGGGCCATTACTTTCCTCGGGGAACACGCCGCCCCGGCTCCAGCAGACTCTCGCTCTGTTGGGATGTAAAAGCGACAGTTTCACAGAGTGTGCACGCGTGTTCTTAAAAGGAGAGGAAACAGAGACATGAAGATGGACTGAGAGGGACAGCGGGGCGCCGTGGAAAAAAACGTAACCCCTCCAGAACAAAATTCTTCAGTTTTTGCAGGTTTCAAAATCATTCAGATCATCAAACAAATCAGGGGAAAATTGGAGGGATTTCCAGCATGAACAGCCTTCTTATGGGTTATCCCATCGGATCGAAGTCCAGACGTTGACGAGGCTTTTCCAAAACCATGTTGAACCATTCAGAGGTGGACTTGCTGGTGTGTTTGGGGTCATTGCCCTGCTGCTTGAGGGCTCAAACTGATTGCCGGACATTCTCCTTCAGGATATTCAGTCTTAGTTTTTCACCAAACCCTCTGCCAAAAAAAGGTTGTTCAGTCATGTTTTTATCAGCTCAGAAATACAGCTGAGGTCAAGTCCATCATGTCGCCGCGAAATCTGGAAAAACTCATTCATGCCTTCGTCTCCTCCCGTCTTGATTATTGCAGTTCCCTTTATACATGTCTCAGACAAACATCAATCCATCGTCTGCAAACAGTTCAAAATGCAGCAGCTCGACAACTTTATCACCCCAATTTTAGCTGATCAACACTGGCTGCCTGTTGCTTTTAGGGTTGATTTTAAGATTCTTGTAATGTCATTTAAGGCCTAACATGGACTTGCGCCCCACTATACTTCTAAGTTTTTAACCCCTTATGAACCTGCACGCAGGCAGAGATCCTCTAGTAGTGCTCTACTGGCTGTTCAAGGTCTAGACTCAAGACCAAGGGAGATAGAGCTTTTTCAGTAAGAGCCCTTACTGAGTAAGTAAGTCCCCTGTTTTATCTCATTACTGAAGACTTATTTTTACTGAAAAGCTTTTAATTTTGTGATTTTATTTTATTTTATTTTGATTTTGGTTTTATTTGTTTTGAAACATTTTTCTTTCTTCGTCTGCTTTTCTTATCTGTTTTATCTGTTTTTACTGCTTATGTAAAGCACTTTGTTACTTGTTTTGAAAAGTGCCATACAAACAAAGTATTATTATTATTATTATTATTATTATTATTATTATTATTATTATTTCACCAGATGTAACAGGCCCATAGACTGGACCTAGTCTCCAGGATGCAAATCGGCTGGAGCGGCCATACTGGAAACAAGGCAGTCACGTGAGCTCAGCTGTGCCTCTGATTGGGTGAACTCGCAATCTTAATATCTTCTAAACTGCCAAGTTATAAATATCTTGGATGTAAATCGGCTGTAGCGGCCATACTGGAAACAAGGCAGTCACATGAGCTCAGCTGTGCCTCTGATTGGGCGAACTCGCAATCTTAATATCTTCTAAACTGCCAAGTTATAAAAAAAATATATTTTCCCAGAAGTCTTTGTGGATCACCAAGATGTTTTTCGACAGATGGTTTTTGCCTTGGACTCTCCCATGGATGCCCGGTCTATGTCTTCTGGTCGAATGGTGAATTCTGACCTTTACTGAAGTCAGTGAGGCCTGCAGCTCTTCAGGTGTTGTTCTGGATTCTTTTAGGACCTCCTGGGATGCTTTCTCCATTTGTGGATAATGACTCTCACTGTGGTTAGCTGGAGTCCCAAAGCCTTAGAAATGGCTTTGTAATCCTTTTCCAGACTGATAAATGTCAGTAACTCGGGGTCTGCCAGGCTGGTTTGAAGAGCTGCTTTCCCTTAACAAATGAAAGAATTATTTAAAAACTGCATTTTGAATTAACTCAGGTAAAATGAAACATTTAAGAGTGAAAAATGTGGAAAAAAATAGGCTCGTGTGTGTTAGATTTATTGTCAGAAGCTCCAGCCAGACAGCTCAGTATGGGACACTCTGCGTCTCTGAAAGCTGCCTGTGATGTCCAGTCAGTCAAAGAGAGGTGCTTTAAAACGGCACTCAACAAAGAGGAAAAAAAAACATCAGGAGATTGGCAGTTTCGGCTAAAAAAGATTACTATCAGGACAGGAAGACGGGGATCGGCCTCTTTTTTTCTCTCTCTCCCTCTGACACTCTGAGAGATAAAAATGCGATACGAGGAGAGTGAATCCAAATCCAGGAGTGCTTTTTACACGCTCTGTTTACCTTCCTTTGCATCACTTCCTCGCATTTTAAGCAGTGAGAGCAAAGACGCGGGGAAGAAGGACCTGAGGGTTACCAGTAAGTACAGTTTCCAAGGCAAGAAAATGCTTCTTCACACTGAAACAGGCGAACAATAACACCAGCTACTAACTCGATAACTCCTCCCTATAGTGGTTTCCTTTGCTGTCAGGCATATGGCACTCTAAAGGCAATCTGGTCCTCCTGACTGCCTGCAAGGCTAAAATCATATCTAACCACCTGACAGACTGGCCCTGTATGGCTCCACTTCCTGTCAGACATCTGGTATCGTCTGGCAGCGACCGACTCTCGCTTTACATGGCTTTCTGCTGCCGAACAGACTGCATTTTCCTTTTCTTGTCCAGCAGCCTCCGGCTAGTATCACTTTGTACCTACTTCCTTTAAGGCACTAGTTTTCAAATGCAGGGCCCCGGAAGGCCGGTTCTGATTCCTCTGAAGCCCCTGCCAAAAACGCCTTGGCAGACTATCCCTAAAGTTCTCAGCATGGAAACAACGGGCGTCACAACGGCTGTTCCTTAATCGAACTCCCTGTAAGTATTCAAGAGGAGCTATTTCAGGATGGGGAAGGAGTAATGTGAGTAACAGCTTGTTTGTTGGACTCTTGATTGTATTTTTGAATCTGAAGAGGTCTACGGGTCTTAAGAAGGCAGATGTAGGCGGGTTAGATAATAAGACGCAAACACAAAACGGATGACTCACCCACATCATCTCTGATGAAATCTGTGACGAAGAACACGAATGAGGGCTCAGACGATTTGACCTTTGAAGCAGGGGCGGTTCAACCCTCGAGGAAATCTTTAATTAGTCTTCAGAGAGAAGTCCAAGCAAGGGTTCCCAAATCTTAACGAGCTTAGACAAGATAATGTTGATGAAACAGATTATTGGTGGTTTGCAAATGAAGTGCTGGGCTAATGAGCTTAACCGCTCAGGTAGTAGGTAGGTAATGACTCTTTGATGCTTTTTTGAACCCATGCGGTGACTTCCACTAAAGGGTCGTGCATAAATTTAGCACAGCAACTTCACCTTTTAAGGAAACTGGGATGTTCAAGCTCGGCTTTTGTTGCATTTTCAAAGCTGCGGCCTTGCTGGGACGATAACAGGAATCCAATAAACCATGAAAACCAACATTTCAGGTGCTTTCAAAGGCGTTCCGCCGATTGGGAGTCCAACACGGCCTCCCAAAGGAACTCACAAGACTGGCAGACTTGAAAGGACGACGGGTTGGGATTGAAAAGGATGCCTCCCAGAGGTGGACTCCAGGCGCCGGCTCGAATGCTCAAGAAGATTCAGTTCAAGCTTGCTGAGTGGGAGACAAAAGCGTCTCGAAAACAGACGGCTGATGGATGTTGCAGAGAGCAGAAGCGGAAACGATGAAAGAGAATTCATATCAAACGTCTGACTGATGGTCATTGACGGTCATTTGGTGGAAACCTGTGGTAATTTAAATTAACCCCGGTCATGCGCCGGGGACGCAGGACGGCCGGCCGGCCTCTCTGAGCGTGAGCCAGATGTCTGAAAAGCAATCCCTCAGCACAATTACCCTCAGACATCTGGGACCAATAAACACGGAGAACACACGGCGCTTTGTTTCTTTATCATCGTGCTCTTCAACAACTTTTTCATCCCTCCCTTCCTTTGTAGTCTTCCATCCTTTCCCTCTCTTCTTACATCTGTCTCTCTCTCTCTCTTTCTCCCAGCTGGTGGCCACCTTACCTCCTCCCTCGCCCTCCCTCGTCTCCTCCTTGTGTTCCTCTCACTTGTCACTCCTTCCCACTCTTGTCAAAACATCACCTCCTCCCTGGGCACCAACAACAGCGGAACCTATTTGCTATTCAAATAGTTTTTTTTTTTCCCTCTCACACCTTGTCACCTGCTGTGTGTTGGAATTCATCCTCATGCAAATATTGTTTACCTGGTAAAGAGGAAAATAAAAAAAAAAAAAAAAACTTCTCTGCTTTACGTTTCACTCCACATCTTTTTGGGCTTCCAACGTCGTCGTTTGAAGGTGTTTACAGGCTGTTAACAGCTACCTGAGCTTGTCCTCACTTTGAACTTCACACACCCTTAAAGTGAGGAGAGACAGCCTGTCATTAGGGCCGCTTTAAGGTCACGAATGCCACCACCACCACCACGCATAATCTTCAAGCAAATACAAACACAAGAACAAAGAAACCCCGTTAAGTAAGTCAGTGTAGCAGCAGTGTTTATTTGACATAAATAATCGTGCAACTTGGGTGTTATTATCGTTGAGAGCTCGCAGTAATTGCCTCGCGTCCTCTTTAAACATTTATTTGGGGAATCAAAACAAGGACAAAGGAACATTTGGTCCTGGATGGAGAGCAAATCAAACTGTCCTGAAAACGAAATGTAATTTCCGCCCTCACCTGCGAAAGCGTCTCTAAATGTTTATTATAATTCCATTTCCGTTATCTCGCAGACGTGCATCAAACAATATAATAATAGTAGTAATAATCTGAGTCCAAATGTGCTTCGTTTGCAGAGTGTAACAGAGAGGCTCCAGGCCAGCTTGTCCTGTTTGGGATAAATAATTCCTCCCAGGCAGGAGGGCTGTGAGCGTCTTGTGATGATTACCGGGGCCAAATGAGTAAACGAGGCCCAGGAAAGTTTACCCCGGCCCAGATAGCTCAGGTAGGCTGTCACTGCTATCTAAATAGGGCCTGTGGAAAAGCTAGTGTGAGGTAAGTGTTTGAGTCCCCAGGGTAAACAGTGGATCACAGGAGGATGATTCAAGGGAGGGGGGGGTTGGAAATGTGTGCCTAGAATGATACTGCTAGTAATACAACCATAGCAGCTTCTTGAAATGTACATGTGCTACAAGAAATGCTATAAAACTACTTTTCAACCGCAAGAACTAAAGACAAAAGAGGAACCATTTTTAAGGGATTTAAACAGATAAATTACATCTTATGAAGCAGATCAAATCTCAGCTGGACAAAGGAGGTTTTGGTTGGTGTTCTAGATTTGCTGGAAACATTTGACACAGTCAGTCACAATGTACTTCTCTCAAAACTTTACATATTTCATCAGGGGCTCTGTCTTGGATGTCTTATCTGTCAGGATTCAGCGCAAAAAAACACTGGGAGAAAAATACATATATACATATAAAGATACACATATACATATATATACAAATATATACATCCAACACCCAACATGAATCCATATAGCCAATCATGTATCCCTCCATCATGGCGGCAAGAAAAAACCTTCTATTAAGCAGCAGGAAATCTGGAATGTGGACCCCAGTCTCATGATGAACAGCAAATCCACACCATGCTGTGTTGGGTGTGTGGGCGAAGGAAGGGAGGTAAGAGGAGACAAGTGGACTAAAGTGTGAACTAAAGTTAGTGACAGATCCATGAACCATAGACCTGTCGTCTGATTTATTAGAGGTTAGCCTCTTGAGATGCTACATCTCGTTTTCAGGAGGGACCTCATGTCTGAATAGTAATAATCAATGGAATAATCAATGATGTTCATACTGAAAATAAGAATTTATGGTAGTGATGAACTCATGGATGCCCAGACCACAAGTGCATCCCTACCATATTTGTCTCTGTTAAGTAAAGGTGTGTTAAAGGCCTCTTGAGATGTGACATCCCATTTTCAGAGGGACCTCATGCCTATGTGCTGATTAAAAATAGATACTATAGATGTATTGATCATAGATAAGGAGATCAGGCTAATATCTACATTAGAAGCTATATGATAGTGGGAATGAATGTTCCTAATGAAATGGCCAAATAATAGTTAGTAGTAGTGTAGTTCTGTGTTGGGTCCATTTACTATTTAGTCTTTACATTAATGATCTCTCACAACAGTGTCATGGGACCGAAGTACAAATGTATGCTGACGATACTGTTTTGTATAAAACAGCTGAGTTAGCAGCAACATAGTTATCAGCTTCCATCAGTCATGTCTCAGCTTTAACATAAACAAAAACTAAAGGCATGTTTTTCTCCAAGACCAGGATGCAGCCTATAAATGCTGACATTGTCATACAGACTGAGAAGTCTGAAACAGTTAGTTAGTTCAAATATCCAAACCTTAAAATGAAGAAACGTATTAAGAAAATGATTAAAAACATCAAATGCAAGCTGGTAAACTTCAGATATAAGAAAGTGTCTTTCAGTGGATGCACCGAAGACAAGAACAAAAAAAAAATCCTATATATCAAACAATGCATGACAAGTCCAACTCAAAAATCTAAAATCCTACTCTGCAGGAACCTTTCTGAAGATAAAGTTAAGTCCCCAGAACTTTATTTAAACACTGCAATGGAAAACCAAAACGCATGTAGTACCTCATAAATCCGAAAAGTTCCTTCCATGGAAACACAGCTTGGTACAATTTACAGAACGTTTCAGCATATTTACGTTTAGTATAATCAAAGCTCTTAAAGGGTCATTTAACAGTCCCAACTCTCCGGTTCATGAACCCGATTTCGTCTGACTTTCAAGAGGTCACTTCCCCTTTCCCCTTCCCATCATCCAACATGTTTCGCAGTGAGAGCACAGCTTTCCACATGTCCGTCCTTCCTCTGACGGTTTATGTTTATAGCTCACTTGCAGGGGAATCCAAGGCCCAGTGGATGACAAACAAAGTCATAACAGGGAGTGAAGGGAACATAAAAAGCTCTGTTGGGCCCTGGTCCCTTTGCTTTTCATTTATCCCACCGTCCTTGAACCGCTTGTCCCTGTCATGTGAGGTTTCTAGATGAGACTGCTGACCTTGTGGACTAACTCAAGCGTGGCTCTTGGCATATGTAGATCCCCTGCGCCGGCGGGGGGTCACTTGTCACAAAGCATCTCGCAGGAGGCAAGAACCACTGGGAGGGTTACATCAATTGAGTGAAAGTGATCTGTGTGGCTGAGGGGGGATAAATTCTTCGAATCTGTGCTGTCGATGCAACACGTGGAGGCTCTATTTGCATAAACAGTAGCCCAGCTAATGAGGTTAACTTGACAGGTCCCATCAGACCAGATGAGTAAATTAAGCAGAAATAATGACCCGTTATTACAGATAATAACAAATAATTACGCTTGGTCAGGACGTCAATGGGGGCCCAGACTCCAGAGGGAATGTTATGAAGTCAAGTGGCGTCTGTGCACCGGCTAACCAGATGCTGGTGGTGGTGGTGTTGACGTCTCTGGGAACCGACAGGGTCACTGGGGTTTATCACTTTGATCCGTGTAAATTGTGGGGGATTACAGGATGCATCATGTAATCCTCCATAATCCAGACCCCCTTTACGTACAACAACAACACTTTTGAGGTTACTGCATGGAAAAAACATCCAGCTCCAGCTCCTGTCCCGGCACTCGACTTCGAGGCTTATTGTTGTTCATATTTGAGGATGACCGCAGGGACGAGGCCTCAGGGGTGTCCCGTTGCTGAAACAGGAGAGTGAAGCTGTCAAGGTGCGACACATGAGCTAACAACCTTTGGCCTCAACAGTGCATTAGACTGAGGGTGGGGGCTGTATTCAAAACTGGCTCTTCAAAAGACTCAGGCTTTCCTTCCCTCTGACTAAGACTCCACAGCGTAATGTGCCACTCCATCTTGATCAAATATTTTATCTTCCACCCTTCTTTCTTCACACAATCCCACGGCGTTAAGACGATGATTGTTTGTGGAAGACTTGCACATAATCCCGTGACCCACTTTTGCTGGTTGCGGAACACCCTCGTTGAATCCCTTTCTCTGGCAGGCCTCTCTGTGAAACATGTTCCCATCCCCGAGCGCAAATGTGAGGACAGTGACTTGAAAAGCACGCTAATGTAAATACAGGCGTCTTTTAGATGCTGGTGAAGTTCATATGAGGCCCTTCTGCAGCGTTGATAAATAAATACACAAAGTTTATTGTAGAGGTATTGTGCAAGACTTTGGTATCTGGATCGGATTACCAGGAGATGTTCCCATGTGAATGGCACAGGCAAGTCAGGTGATCACAAAACCTGGCTCTGATTTCAAGATATTCCAAACATGTATGAAAAGAAAACACCTGTTTTCCTTTCTTGCAAACTTCAACCTTCCTCATCGTGTAAACTTCCTCTCATTGAAGTCCTTTGTCAAGTTTGAGGAGTCTAAATGTGTCTGTTGTGACCTGGCTTGCACACGTGGCTAAACAGCCAAAAGCCATATTAAAACCTGTTCCCCATACCTGATTAAATACTCAGAACTAGAACTCAGCCAGCTACAGCACCTGCGTCCCATTCACACCCCTGCCAAGACCTACAACAGGTAAATTCACACCATGTGGCCGCTTGTAATCCACACTTCCTGCTGACACCAGTTAGGCTCCTTGATGTGCAGACGGAGACCATCCGTCATATTCGTGAGGGGAGGGAGAAAGCAGATAAGTGTTGAAAGTCCCTGACTGGAAACAGACACGATGGGGCCCATATGGCCTCATAAAGAACACGGTCCCACACTGTAAACACTTCCCAAGTTTGGATCGCTTAAGAGCTGACAGTAAGCAGACGGCGGACTTGAATATACCACAGAGGACTCCCTCTTCTATCAAAGTCTACGTCCCTCCTGATAAGAACACATGAGCATGATCACATACCTCTAAAGTCCCTCAATTCACCTGAGGATGAAATCAGTGTGATAAAGCCACAAACAATTTTGGAGCTCCCACTGTAAAAAAAAAAAAAAAAAAACACAACACACGTTTCACACGCTTTTTGCTCCTTTCATTAGAAAAGCTCCAGCTCCTGCAAAGTCTGAGGTGAAGAATCAGATTTGGACAGAAAGCAGTGGCAGAGAGCTACTCCACTTTCCAAAACCACTCTCAAAGTGCTGGAGGATTAGTCATTATTTGGTCTGGTGGTAACAGGGATGATGTTTGAGCTGTGCTACCTCTGACTTTTACACAGATGACTCATTTGATTTCAAAAGAATGCCATTTGCAGCTCTGGACTCGTTCCGGTTGGGCACTCAAGTGAGAAAGTGCAACATGGAAATATTCTCTGGGAATGAAGTTAAAATGTCCTGTGAAGGACGTTTCTAATGGGGCACTCTGCAGAGCGACATGGGCCTCAGTTGTATACCCAAAACTGAAAATAGGGTTAGCTCTAACCTTAACCCCCAGCCCCTAACCATAACTCTAACCCCAAACCTTAACCCCTAAATCCCAACCTCTAACCCTAACTGTAACCCTAATCCCTTAACCCCAAGCCCTAACCCTAACTGTAACCCCAAAACTATCTCTAACCCCAAACCTTAACCCTAACCCTCAACCCCTAACCCTAACCCTTACCCCTAAACCCCAAACCTTAACCCTAACTGTAACCCCAAACCTTAACCCTAACTCCAACCCCAAACCTTAACCCTAACCCCCAACCTCTAACCCTTACACTAACCCCAAACCTTAGCCCCTAACCCCAACACCTAACCCCAACCCCAGCATCTAACCTTAAACCCTAACCCCTAACCCTTACTCAAACCCCAAACCTTAACCCCTAAACCCCAACCTCTAACCCTTACTCTAACCCCATACCTAACTCTAACCCCCAACCTTAACCCTAACCCTCAACCCCTACCCTAACTCTAACCCTTACCCCTAAACCCCAAACTTTAACCCTAACTGTAACCCCAAACCTTAACCCTAACCCCAACCCCAAACCTTAACCCTAACTCTAACCCCAAACCTTAACCCTAACCCTCAACCCCTAACCCTAACTCTAACCCTTACCCCTAAACCCCAACCCTAACTGTAACCCCAAACCTTAACCCTAACCCAAACCCCAAACCTGAACCCTAACCCCCAACCTCTAACCCTAACCCCTAAACCCCATCCCCTAACTATTACCCCAAACCTTAACAATAACCCCGACCCCTAACCTTAACCCCCAACCTCTAACCTTCACCCTAACCCCCAACCTCTAACCCTGAAACTTTACTGATCTGAAAATGATGCTCACTTTTAGGGCTGCAACAATTAATTAATAAAATTGATTAAAATCGATTATTAGATGTGTGGACAATTTTTTTCATTATCGATTTGTTGCGTTCCCTCTCTGAATTAAGGACGTCACATGTAAAGTGTGCGGGCATTTTACATCAGACATGAAGCTAGAAAGTGAGTTAACAGCAAACTGTGTGTCATCTTCATAGGCTGAGATGAAACAACACTTGAGGAGCAGAGGGGCTTATTAGTGAGTTAAAAGTCACCACAAAACTCCAACTATGTTCTGTTTTAATGGCGGGAAATGTTTGGTTTGTCTCTGAGAACTTGTCCCGTCCTGCTGTTAACTGATCATCACGAATGACGAGTACAATCCCAAGCATGCTCTCTCGTACAGATCCCTGTCATTGGTATCAGGGATGACTGACAGGCTAACAGCCTCTCAGGTAACTCTGTTAGCAATCAACCATGAGAATAAGTTTAGATATTGAATTCTGTAAGAGGAGCTCTGAGTGGAGGCATTAAGTAGTGAGACAAAATGATGTATTTGGTCATGGAGGATAATTGATAGTAATTTTATTTAATTGAAGCAGTTCAGTTTATTAATTGATTAATGGATCAGTTCCCTTAAATGACCCGTGATGACTCCCAAAACATCTGGCAACCCTTCAAAACCAGATCTGAGCCCCACTTTTATCTCATGACTTCATTACGACACTCGTCAGAAATGCCGCCAAATTCAACTCTCATGACATCACCGATCCTTTTCGGCGTCGCCAGATTTTGTGTATCATTCAGAGGCCTGAATCCTCCTTGTGAGCACTGTGCTCCCATTCATAACCCAACCGCTTTGATAGCAGCACCCCCTCTGTAGTCTCAGTGACCTCACTTGAGAGTTCCCCCAATCAGATCAAAGCCTGTGATGTGCTTGATCCTCTGATAATAGTGTCTCCAGAATCTCAGATCTGACTTAGACTTTGTGGCCCACTTGCTCCCCCCCTACATCCTCCGCCTTCCCCCGCGGCTCTGCAAAAGAACTGCCATCCTGAGTAAAAAGGGTTCTGAATCTGCACAAGAGACACGTCGAAAAAGTCAAAAGCGGGCGAGCACTTAGCGGAGTAATGATGCCATTTAGCATCGCCACTCTCCCAGTTTGTGTGACCTAGATAGGGAGTGACATGAGCAGACTGTGGCGAGCGGAGCCACTTCCATTTGCTGCAGAGACGCTGCTCAGATACCCTGTCAAGCACAATATGCAAATTCATTTATCTGTTTTTTAAAAAGTCATCGGATGTGCTGGAGAAGTTTGCAGAATCTGTCTTACAGGACTCCATTGTCTCCTTTCTTCCCTGTTTGTCACTGCTGTACATATATTTGAGCATCAGATTAGGAGTGTTTGTTTATTATTAGATGCTAATCCTCCAACGAGACACACTGTCTGATTGCCGCGTCAAAGATGCTCCGACAAGGACGAATCCCCCTCATCTCGCCGCTTCCATATTCATGAGCCCTCCTGATATTTTGGTCTCCATCAGCATGAAGACATATTGAGATGATGACAAATTGGCATGAATCCACTCACACACACAGAGAGCGAGAAAGAGAGAGAGAGAGAGACACACACACACACTCCTAGGAGTCCACTATCCAAGGGCATCTCTTGGTCCCAGACGCTCACAAATCTGGCTCACTCTGCACTTTCTGCATAATTCCCCCACCGCTACGCCTCCAAATGACCTGTGTGATCGCCATGAATATCAATGTCACGCGTGTGGATTTGCCTGGGTTTGATGCATGTCGCCGCCTCGCCCGTTTAACGGCCCCACAAGCCTGGAGAGGAGGAGGAGGAGGGTGCACAAGTCGGATATTGCTGGCTGATGCATTTCTGTCACCTCAGAAGGGAAATTCATTGGCCGCTTTGAGGAATGCTGGAGAAATTAGACGGCGAAAGAGCCTTTGTCCTGATCGAGAGCAGCTCTGTCACTGCCGTTCCCTGCGAGAAGAATCGTTACTTTGACCTCCCGTGCAATCATCTCAGGCCCCAAATGAGCCCAAAGTGAGGAATCGGATTTTGACAGCCGAGCTGGACGCAGCCGAAGCGATGATTGTGTGCTTTGCATCGACCCTCCTTTGCATTCTAATCAAGAATCTCGGCGAAGCCGCGGAAACATAATAAGATTAATCAAAATCATCAGCGCTGGAATGGGCCCATTAGAGAGGAGCATCACGCTGGAACGCCGGGCTCCTTTTTTTAAGAGATATAAAAGTTTAACTCTGTGAACAGAATATAAAAAGCAGGCATAATGAGCCAAGATTTGAAAGCTATCTGATAAATAAAACAGAACGAGAGCTGAAAAAAAGAGGTTGAAGTGAAGGCATCACGAAAATTAAGGAAAGATTTATTAATTCATTTATTTAACACTCTGACAGTTCCACAAGTTCAGCTCCCTTATGAAGATAATAAAAAGTTATATTCTAATCTCGGTAAAAGAAAAAAAAAAAAAAGGGGTAAAATAATGGCCATGGTGTCATATGTCTTAATTTCACTTTCTAATGCTTTGTAAAAGATTAAAATATCTCAATTTGTTGCTTGATCACATTTTAAAGATTGAAATCTCAACTTTTATGGTTTGCTTTAAAAATACCCATTTTTATCATGTCATACTGATTTGAAAAAAATGTGTCTTTAAAAAAAAGAACTGTAGTGACAATATTGCGAAAATAAAGTCATAAATTGATCCATTCATTTAAATTTTATAACAGTGAAAAAATGTTTGTATATTTATTTGAAAGCAGTCACACACGAGTATGGAAAGTATGGAAAAAAGTTGGATGAAACAAAAATAAATGTGAAAAATTCTTTAAATTTTTGAGTTTAAATGCAAAATTTTTGAGGAAAAAGTCCAAGAAATAATTTATACATTCATTAGAATGTAACTAAACTACAAGAAGCAATTGTAAAATTTGCCATGTAAAGTCATGTTTCCACCAATATAAACCTGGAACCTGGAGACAGGAACTCCTTCAAAGGAAATTTAAAGGTTCCCTCCTAGCCTTTAGTTGTTTGCCTGTTGATCAGGTCTGATAAAATAATGCTTTGAACATGCTTTCAAACATGTTTCCACCAAAAATACCCAGTCCTTTATGTCCCAGGAACCATACATGTCCCCTGGATCAACAGTACTGGTTGTATCCAGGAACTACTTCTACCCATACCCAGAAAATGGTTCCCCACCCGTTTGGGGGGCTTTCACAAGACTGGATCAGTCATGTATAGCTTTGAACATCACAACGAGTGGAGGATATGTAAGTGTATGTTGCACTGTTTAAAACATACAACAAAGCCATGCTTCCAACAAAAACACTAAGAACTTTTTAAATCTGGTACTAAATTCCATGCAGTCAAAACAGTTCCTTCATCAAATGTTGATGACTTTTGTACTAAAGTCTTAATGCTCTCTGAGATTAGGAAAGTTACTGAACAGATGCGTGAAAGGGTGTCAGAAATGTGTAGCTCAGACAGTCCCACTTATAAAGTTCCTGTACTTTAAGAGAGTACCACCCCTTTAGCAGGGAAATGGAAGACTTTATTTCATATCTTAAGGGGCAAAAATATATATATATATTTTTTTTATATTATATCTGGCTGTTACCCCTGGATCCAAAGGCTCAAACCTTAAGAAGTTCCTGGTCCATCAGGGAAGTTTCTGCAGTAGAAATGTGGCTTTAGCTTGTTGCCAATCAAGGAAAAAGCTAAATACATTTACATTAATTCAATGTAGGATGTTTTTTTTTTTTAATGTGACAACATTTTTTTTCAATCCTAACATTATTTTTTTCCACATTTCTTATTTTAATCATTCAGATATGATGCTTTAATATGTTATGATGACACGTTCGGCTCATGAAAGCCATTCTGTCTCATTAAATAATAATTATATTAAAGGGATTATAACGTTAAGTTGTGTTTCATGAAAACTCAGCCTGCAGTGAAAAAGCTCTCAGATCCTGACACTGATGAAATCCCTCTCAGCTCTCCTGCTCCTCGAGGCCAAAGTCCCCGCTGAGGGTTCAGACGAGCCCATCACAGATTCCCCAGACTTGAACTACATGCAAAACTGAATCGAATTAACCGTCCTTTTATTACTGTGATTATGTGGGACGATGTCACAGCGGACTCCTGCTGTCACTCCGTGTCAGCTTCTCTAATATGACACAGACCACTGCTGGTACTCTGCCAGGACAAGTGCCCTTCAAATTAAAAGACCTCTCTGCCAGATTTCAACATGCAGAACCATCAGGCTCAGCTGCTGCGGCTCCCGACCTCTCGAGCTGGCTGCTCTCCACCCCACATTACAGTTGTATAATGAGGACAAGTTTTAAAAAAAAAAACCACTCTGACTGGAATTTTAAAGGTTACTCATTTCCATCAGTATGCGATGTTCTTCCTGTTGTTTTAACCTGAAGTGTAATTGCCCCTCAATTGCTTCAGCTGTGCGAGAGTTATCGATCGAGTTTGTGGGTGAGGAGAATCAATGCATCATCCTTCAAACCATCTTTATCTGACGTCTGAGGCAAACACGTAATAATCTGATGCAAATTCATAGGACAACAAAAAAAAAAAAAAAAAAAAAAAAAGAGAAGAGAAGAGACAGAAATACCAACAGCCGGAGGGAACTATCTTTTTCTATAATTCTCCAGTGACTTGCAATGATCCCTTCAGCTATTTCAGTCTGCTCTCGCCTGTGAATATCAGCCTGGCGTTCACATGACACACCACTAGTTCTGTTTGCTTTCCACCTTTAAAGAAAGTCCTGATATCAAAGAAAACGTTATCTCTCCAGCTCTTTTCAAAGTGACAATTTGGAGCCAAGCCAGGGGAGGTAGTTGCGTGTGTACTTCTGCTGAGCCTCAAAAATGAGTGCATGGACGGCGTTGCCTGAAGTAATTTTGGACCCATGCCTTTTGGATTCTCTTTTTTTTTATCCAGTCCCATGCTCATGCCACTTTGCACAACATCAAATTTAGTGAGGGAGCTTGGTTTTTGTGCTGTGTCTCTCTATTCAGGAGGTAAGTTTGCTTTTGTAGTGTTTCCACTCACGGACCTTGTGCTTATTTGACTCATATATCCAATCAGTTAGACATCTATAGCTCTTAAGTTTAAGGTATGTTTCCACCAAAATAAACCTGGAACTTTTTTTTATCCATTTCTCAGGAGATCAAAAGGTTCCCTCTAACCTTTAGTTCTTTGTCTTATAAAATATGCTTTGAACATAATTTAAAAGCATGTTTCCACCAAAAAAAGAACAGTTCTCTTTGTCCCAGGAACCACTTCATGGCCCCTGGACCAACTGTACTGGTCAAGAACTAGGCCTGTTGTAGAATACAGGTATTGACAAAAACAATGAGAAGGAAAACTGAAGAGGACTTAAAAACAAAGCATGTCCTTTAAGACAACAAAAGAAGGTTCTACCCACACCTAGAAAATAGTTCCCGATCTGTTTAAAAGCTGTCACAGAGCTTAATAAGGCTTACGTAGCTTTAAACGTCACCACAAATCAATGATATGGAAGTAAGTCTGTTGCCCAAGACACTGTAGAGGAATGTTTCCACCAAAACACAGAGAACTTTTTTGTAGCTGGTACTACTGCAATCCAAAAGGTTCCTTCTTGTATTGTTGTTTACATTCACACCAAAGTATTAATACCTTTTGCGATTAAGAATGTTATTTTGCTGATGCGTGAAAGAGTCTCAGAGATGTGTATAGCTTAGAATGTGCCACTTATAAAGTTCCAGTACTTTCAGAAAGTACCACCTCTCTTGCAGGGACTTTATTTTACACCTTTGAAGGGGCATAAAACAATAATTTTTGAACATGATATTTGCTTTTACCGCTGTATTTGATGAATTCTGAATACTTCAAAAAGTTCCTGGTCCTTCCTTAAGGGAAGTTTCTGCAGTGGAAACGTGACTTTAGAAGCCTTTAGAGTGGACACACTTATTTTTGCAGGACAAAAACTGCCGACTTCAAGTCAAACTGCAACACTTTGAAGTCAGAGGCACACAAAGAAAAAAAAAATGCTGTGCACTCGCAACTGTTCTTCCTCTGCAACTTTCTTTAGCTTAAGCTCTTCTGCCTTGGCACACCTTGATCATGCATTTCCTCGGCACCAGAAAGAGAGAGCCATCAATAATTGATTCGGCAGAACAAAATGTGTGCGCTCTTCAAGGGGGTGGCTGGTGTCTGCGCGCCGCTGCTGTTGTTTTATTAGGAATCTGAAGGCAAAAATAAAAGACAACACCGTTTCCAACACTTTCTCTTCCTTTTGAAGCGGAAAGGAGGATATTTGAATGGAATCGACGAGTCCAGGCACAGCAGTTTATCTTTTATAAAAGCCACCAAAGATTCTGCAACGCTGCTTTAAAGACGTCCAGGAAAAGTTGTGCCAATCAGAAGCAGAATTATATAACTGGAGGACAAGCTGACCCAGCTTATAGCAGGTCGAGGTATATGTTATTTCCACATCGACATGGAGACGGAGGGAAGTTAAAGAACCGTAGAGGTCACAAATGGATCCATTTACAACAAACGCTCTAGGGAAGTTTGTGTTCTGTAAAACGCGATGCCATGTTCAGAGTAGGACCTGCTCCTCCCCTGGGAACCACACATGCATTCTACATGATTCATGTGCATTAAGTGGGTACTAAGTCATGGAGCGAGAGCACTCTGTTGCAAACGAGACATGGCACATGCTGCAGTGGATCATGCAGCAAGAGGCAAGGGAGTACTTTAAACGCACATGAGCCAAAAAGGTGAGCAAACAGTGAAATAAAGAGGTGGGAAAGGGCTGCCTGTGCTATTATTAGCTGCTATTTGCCTCCAAAGGGCTCGGAGAAACAATGTCTCTGCTCATTACTGTAAAAAAACAGCACATCAGCAGAGCACACACGCACGCAGCGACAGCACAGTCCCCGTCACACTCTTCATCCTGTTTTATTCACTCAGAGCAAGGAAAAGCTTCGCCCGTATGCAGACGACTCACTTTTCTTTTTTTCAATGTTGTCGCCGGTGAAGTGAAGCATATTTGAAGAGATCGCTTTTTGCAGCTGGAAGCAGACCCGCAGGGGGGGCGAACAGTTCTGAGGGAGGATGACATAAAAAAAATAAATAAATAAATAAAAAAAATAAAGACGTGTTGGATGTATTCACCATGACGATGAGAGATCACATGGGACGTGTTTTAGGCTGCGTGGAGGTTATCGGCCCTGGAGGCTGTTTGCAGAAGCCGCTGAGGGGAGGGTTTGATTGTAATAAAAAGACGTATGTGTAGTTTTTTTTTTTTTTTTTTTTTTAGTGAAAGAGGAAGTCATTAGCGTTTAACTGACACACGTTTAATTAGAGCGCAATCCCAACAGCTCTGTCGATTAACGCCGACTGCGAGGTTGGGTGTAATAAGATGGGATTAGATGAAACTCATTGTCCTCTGAGGACTCTCCCATGGCTCAATTAACTCAGCAAATAACCTGAATAAATTACAAGCATACTGCAGTATTAATTTTCAGCTCAGAAACGGATACAGTCTGAATAATTTAGCGCCCCAAAAAAAAAAAAAAAAAAAAGGGGCATATGTGCGCGTTTGTTTACAAGGTGCACACTCCGGCTGTAACCTTGCGGGAGGTTCGTCTGCCGTCTGCCATCGCTCTCCTGCTTTCTGGCAGAGGAGGACTCTTTTAACCTTTTCTGTCTGGAACTCAAATGAGAAATTTAGTCGTTCACCCCAGGAACCGAGCTCATTAAAGCGTATCAGGGCTCGCCGAGTATCCAGGGCATGAATATGCATTATTCAAAGACAGGACATTATCTTTCTCGTCTCTGTGATGTTGGTTTTCCACCCAGAGGGAGCCTGGGAAATAAATATGTAAAATATTTCTACTACACCATCATCATGATCTTGAAAACATAATTATGGATTTATTAAGAAGCGTGAAAGTCTCAGCGCGAGACCTCGTCCATACAGGAAAGCCAATACTCGCGTCACACATGCACTTTTTTTTTTTTTTTTGTTATGTAACTTGAAGCTGCTCCCCGGCGGGGAAACGAAGTCTGCAGCAACTGCTGTGAAGAAACCTCCAGATGCTTTCACAGAAAATCACACGCTGCCAAACTGTGACATCACGCATCAGCTGCTGTGCATTCCGTGCCGCTCGGACTCATCAGCATGCACGGCGTGATCGTACAGCCGTCAGACGTGGGAGTATCTCAGATCTCTCGGTTCTGGGGAGTTGAAATATTGCCCGGCGTTTAACAGCGCAACCTGCACACAGGGAGGCCAGACGAAGTCCCCCTCCACTCCACCCCCCGCCGGTGGGGCTCATTTGTCACCCTGATGATAATCTATAATCGCCAGGTTCCTTGTTTGTGTGGGCCACACTTGGGCGCAGCCAGGCGACGGCGGCTGCCAGGCGTGTTCTGGCAAACGACGCCACATGAGGAGCATGAAAAACAAAAAAAAAAAACAAAAAAGGGGGAGAAATTGGATTATCACAGCACAGAGTAAATCCTGATGACATTGCTCTTACTAACACAGTTCCACATCATTATGTTTCCCCGCCCGTGGACTGCCAGCGCGGCGCTGTGCCACAGATTCTGACCGTCAGTCCAGCCCGTGGTTCTGCCTCTAAAAATCTGTCGTCTGATTTGCCAGGCAGCTTGCAGCACTTGTCTGTTAAGATAACAAAAGGATGATACTGTGAAGGGCCCTGGAGTGGCGGCACTTTAGGGAGAGGGATAAATAGACAAAGGGATGACAAGCAAAGTTAAAGCAGTCTTTAAGTGGAGGATTCTTTCCACCTCAACTAAATATTTCACAGCCTCAATTAAAGCAACCCTGTGCGATTTTCATCAAAGCAGGTCCTTGTTTTGTTTGCAACACTTGAGAATAGCCTTTTTTTTTTTTTTTTAAAGGGCAATACATTCCCACATCAAAGTCTGTTTACAGGCCTCAGAGAGAGAGAGAGAGAGAGAACCACAGATGTGAAAAAGAGGGTTTCATGGCTCCAGAGGAAGCAGAGCGAGAGGTGATAAAGTGTTTGGAAATGGAGGAGTAAAAAATGTTGTGACATTTCAACACATTTCTGACCAAGTTAAACTGCATTTTGGAATCTCTCTGCATGTATTACAAGAGTGTGGCTCGGTAGTAGAAGGGTCCAGGTGCCAAACTGGCCAGCCCTACATGTTCTACGTCATGAGTCTGGAGTATGTTTACAAGATAACACCACAGGAAAGCTAACAAAAGCTTCCTTGCAGCAAATGATGGAATGTTGAAATGCTGCGCCCTAACCCTAACCCTAACCCTAACCGCACCAGTCCTATTTACAACCTTGGAACCCTTTATGACATCATCAGCTGTGTGGTTTTCATAGTGATGGAATTTGAATGTAAAAAAAAAACAGGTTCCCCTCCTTTATGACATCATAACTTGTGTGGTTCCATGCTGATGGCTCATTTCCATTTATTTTAATGGGCTGAAAAAATTAGGAAAATTCTGAATATTTTAAAAAGTACAAGGGTTAGAAATGTGAAACATACATGCACAATTCTCCTGTGCATGCTGAACATTTTAAAATTTGAACGGTCAAATTCAGTGAAAACTTGTTGCAGGAGTGGCGAGCCAAAACTGCTATGGAAGAATAAGCAGAAAAAAATGATAAAGTCAGATTTCTATATGTTGAAATCCTCACAACTCTGACGCAGTGCTCCCAAACTTTGCAAAGATTTTTCTCTGGGTAAAGAACAAAGAGCGCCAGTGATTAGCTGGAAGGATCTAAGGGAGAGGATGTTGAGCCTTGAGGGAATACAATCGTTTTCTGGAGTTAATGTGATACTTTAGCTTTATACTGGGCTAAAACCTCAAAGCAATTAAGCTCTCAGCACAAGAGATGACTTGTCAATCATGAGCGTGTTCGGTTTTTAAGACAGTTTGAGTAGGAGCAGCTCATTGTTCTTTCCTGTCTTTTCTTCTCATGCTAATTACAAACAATGACAGGAGAATTTAACATTCCTGCAGAAAAAGATTCATCAATTTCCTCCCCCTCTCCTCGATCCTCTCACCAAAGCTCGTTCTGACTCTCGCCCGCTGTTTTTCTTGCTTCCTGTTCTCCGTCCTCGCTAGCTGCAGGTCATATGGGCTCCTGCCGGTGTTTGAGGACGGCGGCTTTTGTCAAAACTTCTGGATGTAAACAACTCAATGGGGCTGACAAGAGCCCCAGCTCTGTACAATACCAGCACCACATTCCCCCTGCGGCTCTGTTTGCTTTCATGTTTGTATCTTATAAGTGTGTCTGCTCTTAGCTTGGAGAGAGAGAGAGAGAAAAAAAAAGAGAGAGAGAGGGGAAAAAAAAGTGATTTTGCTTCCAGCGCTGGTCCCACAGTTCTCTTGAACTTCAAAGCAGTGCGAGGGAAACTTTCCTACATCTTGATGTTGTATTCACCCCTGTGCCACAATCAGGAAGCTTCCATCTGCGGGTGCTCACTGATACGGACCTGGAATTTAAAAACATCTCTTGGTTTTTTTCTTACCGCGACTCGACATATTGACATATTGTGATGTCATTAATCTGATTCAGTCTGTGTGGTTTGGGAGTATGGTGGCCCATGAGGGTGAGGGCTTATCATCCACAGGCCTGACTAATCAGAAAGATACAACCGGGCCGAGTGATGAAACGCAGAAACCGGAGATGTCTGCTCCGTTTGATATTTGCATTTCTCCATTTAAGCCTTCCTCGGCGAGGCACCGTCACCTCATTCGAGCTCTGCAGCCTCTCAGAAATGCGGTTCATTTTCCCAGTGATGTATGATTAGCTCTGCCAGCCACAATCCTAATTGAAATGAGTTCCGGCTGTGAGGCGGGAGGGGAAGCGGGCAGGGATGCACAGCTGTGGAGTCGGAATCAGTTGTTCGTCCAATTTGGCCACGCAGACTAATGAAGCGCTTGCACAGGATGGGGATCCTGATAGGGTCATGCGAGGGGAAGCTCGACTGGATAAAATGGAGCACTCCTCCTTTTACTGTACTTGTTTTTTTGGTTCTGAAGAAACTAGAAGCGCTTACTGTCAAAGTGTACAATCTACGGCGTCTGAGGTGATGGCAACGCATGCGGAAAGAGCTCTCAAGGCGCGCTTTCCTCGCACCTTTCAAGTGGCAGTGCAAGGAATTCATCCTTATCTTCTGTCACTTCTGCACAAGCGGGGAGTAAAAAGCCGGAGTTCTGCAAAGACTCAGAGTATTGAATTTCGCTTGTGTCTTCACAGCAGGTAATTGAATACGGCGTATTTGTATATGAAACGACAGTGCCTCTGACGCCAGAGGCCGCAGGAGTGCTCACTTGTTGCAGAGGTAATAATGAACTCATGAACGTGACACCCATCTCAATCTGATTTGCTTGTTATTACTTTGGTTGTTTACTGCTGCCGCCGGCTAATCATTATTCACAGCAGGGACAGTGCTGTGTCATCCTCGATTTGTTGGGGATTAGGGCGATAGGAGTTGAAATACACATGTGTCTCACATGGGGTTGCCGGGGGCCCAAACAGTACATTCCCACACAGCACAATTAAATTAAGAGAAGGTACACTTTAAAACGTGATACTCATCTCTCCATTTCTGCTGTCTTTGCTGAAAAACTTTTGAACTCACTTGAAAGCACACACCCAACCCAAATCAGGAGCATCGCCTTTTCATGTGTCAGTTTCTACCCCCCCCTTGGTTTTTTCGAACGGCTACAACGCAACGAGAACCTCCAAATTAGATCAGGAATGCTGCGGTCTGCAGTGAGCGAAATGCAAATACAATCGAGTTAAATGTGGAACATCAAAGTCCGGCATAAATTTGATGCTGCAAACAGCATCAGAAATAACTGCACACAGCTTGTGAAATGCAGATTCCGGGTGTATTTGAAGCAGCTCTTACTCTGAGCAGTTAACTCCACATACGGCGCTGTATATGGAGCTCGATTTGATCAAAACTGTGGTTGAAGAGCTTTACTTTTGATCGGGTTGGTTTTTAGTGCTCCTCTTGTTTCTGAGGAGCTTTGTGAGCAGCTGGTGGGACCACCCCCAAAGTGCTGGGTTTCACCATTGCCCCCGAGGTGCACAGGTGGAAGGGCCATTGTTGTGCTGCCATTGTGTTGCCGTCAAGGTCTTAGGCCAGGGTGGACATGTCAAAAACACAGACTTGACACTCTGGTTCCCCAGATTTCCCATTTCCCAGACGCAAATTCTCTAATTCAAGGCCACCCAAACAAAATAAAGATGTTTATCCGTCACTGGATTGTTGATGTTGCTCCAGGCAAGAGACAAATGCAGTCGCCGAGTGGCCCAATCCTTGACTGCATCATAAATAAGCTTTTACGTGTCCATTACCATCACCCTACACTGGGTTTACTCTGAAGAACTGGTCCCATAAATGTCAACTCTGGAAAGATATTCAGGCCCATTCTGTCAAGCTTCCGTTACCAACAAACATAATCTGATAATCCAAAAAACCTTAAAAAGGGAACTGTCAAAGTACAAAAATATTTGAAGGGTGGGCCTTCCTTTCTTGGTATATCCCAACTTGGGGTAATAATTATTTTGTGCCAGGCAGGGCTGATGGTGGTTTCAAATTATGGGCTGATAGGAGCGTGAGTCAAATTAAAGACATTCTTAATCTAGGTGATGAGAGTATTAAGACATTTGAGGAACTGGTGACAAAAAATACCATCCCACTGTTAAGATCTCCCGGTTCTTTGGACAAACACCTCCCAAGAATCACCCGAAGAAGAGCTATTTCTCAGTTCAGCATTTATTCTGGTCACAGGAAAAGTTCACAGCGCTGGTCTCAGGAAAAGTTCACAGCGCTGGTCTCAACAGAATGAGCCCCGATATCCGGGTGCAGTACAGTTTTAACACATTGATTGGCTACACCTATACAGAGGTTGAGCTTAACTAAATAACCGAGAGTAAGTGGCCATCATTATGATTGACACAGGTGTCTCAACCCACAGCTGACGTCAGGTTTCAGAGAGATGTGCTATTCAAATGTGTGTGTGTTGTTTGAGCATTGTGTTAATGGAGACTGTGTAGAAGGTCATTCAGTGTCAGTGAGGCCTGCAGACGTTAGCTGGAGACAGGAGCTATCTGTCTGTCCACCAGCTACACACACATTATCCCTGAGATTGTATGAGAACACAACATAAGACGAAATAAAATGCTGAGCTAAACCAACGACATAACAAGACAGTGATAACCAAATCGGAAATCGGAAATATTTGCAGCTCAAGAACTTTATCAGAACTAATCAGAGTCAGTCCCTGGTCATCCCTGCAGTGGGTCTTTTGGAAAAAGTTTTAATTAAAAACCCTTTTCAAAAAGGTATAAACTCAGAAATATATGATGTGCTAATATGTGAGTAACACTCGTTAAATAACTGCTTCAATACAAATGGTTAATGAGAGTTGATACAACACCAGAGAAGCTTCACAAATATTACTAGGGCCTGACTGATACAGATTTTTTTAGGCCGATGCCGATTCCAATATTCGGCTGATTCAGTTTAAAAATATATAATTAATAAAATAACTTCTTTTTCGGTCCCTTAATGCTGACAAAACAAAGATATGAAATATAGGCAGAACATTTCACTGTTTAACTATACTTTGTCCTTTAGTGTTTGTTTAACTTTATCAACAGAGAGAAATGTTCAAGTACATAGTATTGGCTTGCTGTTATATATCGAATAGGCCCTAAATATAACCCCAACATCCCAGACCTATGTAATAAAGGTACTTTTTACCATTGCATATGAAAAGGTTCAAAAATTTAGAAATTTAGGGGTTTTTATCATTTAAGTTAGTTGTAGAACTTAAGTTGTTTCTTCTTGGTATCTACCCAAAGGGACGTAATATAACCTGCAGAGAACAGGTTGTTTTTAGGCCTCTGTTGCTGGCAGGCTAAATAAAGTATAGCATTGACATGGAAAAGCAGTGTTAGGCTGAGTATTACACGTCGGTTTAATGAAACGTCTCTGTGCTTAGCTCTGGAAAAGATTACATATACACTTAAAGACAAACAAGAATTATATGATGATATGTGGGGCCTTAAGGGAGTTGGCGATGTCTGTGGTCGTCCATACAGAAACTGTTTTTGAACAGAATATTTAAGATTAACAAAACACCTATGATAAAGTACTCCCTTCAGTTGTCTTTATTTAAAAAGGAAAGCAATGATCTAGCAACATCTTACAATATAATTTCTTTTTATTTATTTGTGTTTTTCATTTGAAATTATTCAATTAGGGCACAAGCCAGATGACCAACGGGTCGGCAAGGACTCTACTGGAACCCCAGTGACAAAAAATCAAAACAGGAAAAATAAAAAAGCTAAAGGGACTCCCCAAGGTGTTCCATCATGACCCGTGACAAAAAGGCAGAATCAAGCACCCCTACGTAACCCACAAGTTTTTATTGACACCTTATGGCTTCTTCTTCTTTTTCCTGCCACTTCGACCCCAAATTCCCTGCCTTCAACACAAAAACTCACCAAGCTTTGCACGAAACTCAGTCACAGTGAAAAAAACTTTATGAATCCAGTGGCTACTTTGACCTACAAAAGAGCCTCTAAGAGAATTCCCAACAGGAAGTTCGGAAATTGGAATTTAACGTCCGATTTTCACGGTTCATTGGGTACATAGTTCATTGAACTTGCCTAACAGTTTTTTTTCTTTTTCGGATCATCAACGTTGACGATTAAAGTTGAAGGATTTTTCGTAACTCAATGGGCGTGGCCAGCTGAGGTCGCCAAAGTTGAAGATTTTTCCGGCTAAATGCTAATCTTAATAACACTCATATTCAGTATTGGATCTAGAGCAAAATGCAGACTCATGTTCGGTGTCACAGCCTGAGTGCATCTAGATGTTTGTTTTCATCTTATACTAAAGCGTCCCCTACTATCAACAGGAAGTCATGTGTTTTACTCTGTGATTCAAAATCGCAGTTCCACTCTGGACTCATATACACATGTGCATGTGCCGACAGGCACATGGGAGCGAGGGCCCGCCTATCACTGCTTGAAGCTTGTAATTGTTTCTTGAAAAAACGTTTAAACCTCAATAAATATATATATATAAAAAAAGTCAAGTCAAACTTTCCCAGGAGTTATGCATCAAACTGCCATCACCTCAGGGTGTGTTCGAGTGTACATCTTGATATACGACTTCAAACGAGCACCGCCTTCTCGTTCCAGCTGACTCTGGATGATCAGGTTTAGCGATTGGATGGTTGCCACATGACAAATAAAGGCATCGACGGCTCGACCTTGAATATGTTGCATGAATCAACAAGTCGAAGAGTATACTGTTATTACTACTATTCTATTCACACGCCAGTTACAAGTCGCTGTAGCTCAAGTTACAAGCAGACAAGCTTTGGCCCAACGCCCTCAGGGAGAGCGGATCAGCTGGGGGGACTATGCAAGACTCCTGTTTTGCAATGCTCCCCCAGGAAGTCTGATGCAGACTGTGCATGCATTATATCACTCTGGAGCTCCGAGTGTTCTTGCACAAATAGGAACTCATTCCCACTGATGTACGTTTGAATTTGACTCCCTGGTCCAGTCTCTCCACTCCTCTTTTGGACTGAAATCACCACACAAAGTGGATTTGATGCCAGAGACTGAGTACGTTAGTGCCGGGCTTTCACAAAAAGTCAAACTCCGACACACACACATTTGTGGCATTGACTTAAAAGCGTCTTGACAGCGCTGATAAGACCGTCAAAAACGGCGGGAGTTATCATATTAGGGATGCTGCATTCATATGGGGGGGTGCACATGTGGAAACTTGGAACTACCAAGTGTCAGTTAAGTGCTGCAAGTTGATCAGTCCAACAATCTCTGCAGACTTTTATATAAGAAATGGTCCTGAGAGGAAAAGTGAGCTCCATGCAAAAATTAAAGTTCTTGCATTTAAAGCAGCACTTTGTGCAGACGGTGATACTTAGTGGCATGAGGAGTTCATACTTTTTTATGGTAGTCATACATATTCAAGAGAACCACCTACAGTATCGCACTTTGTGTGAGTTGATGCAAATGACGGTAAAAGTCAAAATCACCGGCCTCCACTTAGTCCGTCTCTTTTGCTCGGTGCGCAGCGGAATCCTCGCCAGGCGTGCAAACATTTGCTGCGGTAGCTGTAAAAAAAAAAAATTCATGTGGTTCGACAAACAATGTTGTTGTGCACAAGCTGGAGAAAAGCTGAAGCAACACATGTTCCCTTTTTCTTCCCAGAGAGGAGATCTAGTACACATGCAAGAAATCTCCTTTCTTGTCCACATTTTGATTAATTATTCAGAAGCACTCGATTTCAACTTTGCACATTTTATAGCCAGCAAAGGAAAACGCTATATTATCACCTCCGTATCTCCCTTCACATTCTTATCCACTGGCACAAACAAGGAAATCATTACCCAACTGCAGCCCAGTTCCCAGCAATGCAATTGCAGCTCCAGCTCCCTTGTTCATTCCTCTTTATTTTCCTCCTCGACACACTTTAAGAGCAGAAAGGAGCCTGTGCTATACATCCACATACACACATACCTCTAATTGCCAGCCCCTGTCCTTTCTACTAAGTCATTAGTACTGTAATGCACTGTGAAGTCCATCTCTGGGCCAGAAAGCTGCGCTCAGCTCACCGTGGTCGGCCGTGCCAGCAGGAACAGAGGAATGAGTCTGTATTGTTAAGGTGAGGATATAAAATAAAACCACATGTGACTCGTCTGAGAGTGTATTTCTGGAATGGTTTGGATGGCGTTGTGACTGAATTTGAAGAGTTTTAGTCAGTTGGGTCACTGAATTAAATTTGTGGTTTTATTTAAAAGGACACGGAGGAAGAGAGCTGAAATAAGGAGCCAATTAAAAAAGCAGAGAGTGCAGAGCTGTCGAACAGAAGAGACAGATGGATGTAAAACATCTGGAGTTCTTTTTCATGCTGACTAAGTGACAGATGGACAGAAAAAAAATACATACATATATATAAACCAGCTTAAAGGTTTTAAATCTGATAATTTCGACATGCTCATATAAATCACTCATTTACTTAAAGCTCCTGTGGAAGATTATAGCTGGATCTAAAATAGGTCAAAATTAATGTTTATACCACTTTACTGTGATGTACAAAGGCAAACAAACTGTGTCCAAAAAAAAAAAAAAAAAAAAAAACCTATGGATGTATTTTTGCTTTTTAAAAATGCTCAGAGGGGGTAGGTGTCAGACACCAGTGATAGAGTATTTGTCCATGCAATGTTAGGATCTAAATATATTTCATCATTAAAAGTCAGTCGGATTAGATTTTATTAAAAAAAAAAAAAAAGCAAAGACATGCCACTTTGTCCACAGGGGGCGCCAAAATCAACCCAACAGAATCCTCACAGGAGCTTTAAGCTAAAACAATTAGCTTTATTCTAGAAAACTGTATAAATTTTTGATGTAACCTCGTGATAAAAAAAAAAATTAACATCCTTCTTTCTTATTTTTCAATGACAAGCTAGCTTAGCTTAGCATAAAGAGAGTAGAAACAGATAGCGAAAAGCCTTATAGCTGAATTGAAATCTGAATTTTTCAACCCTGAATCAAAAAAATTTGCAGTTTCTTCCATCTTCTTGTAGTGTGTTTTTTTGTGAAAAGAAGCTAATTAGCTTAGAAATTGGCATGCAGTGATATATTTTAGCATTAAAAGAGAGCAGAATAAGATTATTCCAAATAAAGCAGACAATTTAAGCCAAGCTGGGATGGGCTCCAGCCAAACAAACAAACAAAACAAACAAAATTTTCAAAGGAGCTTTAAGTTAAGATAAATATTCTTATTCTTGGACACTGAATTAAGTTTTCATGTAACCTCCCTGAGAAAATTAACACCCATCTTTCTTATTGTTCAAAGACAAGCTAGCTTAGCTTAGCTTAGCATAAAGAAAGCAGAAACAGGTAGCAAAAAGTCTGATGGCTGCATTGAACTGCTTCTTCCATCCCCTCTGAGTTTTTTTTGTGTGAAATGAAGCTAATTAGCTTAGCATTGGCATGCAGTGATATAGTCCAGCATTAAAAGACAGAAGGATGAGATTTTATTCAATAAAAACACAAAATTAGCAAAGAGATACCACTTTATCAACAGGGGGCGCCAAAATCAACACAATAAAATCCTCACAGGAGCTTTAAGTTTTTCTTTCTTTCTTTTTTTTTTTTTTTTTGAGGTCACTGAATGAATTTTTAAAGTAACCTTGCTGAAAAAATCAACATCTTATCTAATTCTTTATCATCTTTTCTTATTTTTTAATGACAAGCTAGCTTAGCTTAGCATAAAGAAAGCAGAAACAGAACTGCTGATTTTTTCCTCTCCTCTACTTGCAACACATTTGGCTTCTTCCATCTGCCTCACAGTGTTATTTTTTGAAATGGAACTGTTTAGCTTAGCATTCGGCTCTCACAACATTTGCTAAAGTCGCCCTGGAATTAATCCTTTAGTTTAAAATACCATAAATCAACAAAATGCTTTGCTTAATGGCCTCATTGTTCATTTCCTGCACCGCTCAAAGAGCACTAATGGACGAAGTTACTTTGAATTATTCGGAGGAGGAACAAGTGGCTTTTAATGGACACATCCAGGGAGAGAGAGGAAGAACTAATGTGGACCATGTTTTATCCAGAACAAGCCGACATATGTTGCCGTACTAAACTGCAACAGGTACCATATTCGACCGCAGCAATAAACAGCACGTATTAAGTCATAAATTAGCATAATGAGCTGCTCGGTGCAGGATCTGAAGGCTGTAATCCAACTAAAGGAATCATCCCCGTGAGCTCCTGTGGCATTTTACGGCTTTAAACTTATTTCAGAGCCCATCTGCTCTTCTACCTCACTGTTCCTGACCCCAGCGGCGAATGAGGATGGATTGTTTGGGAGTTTGAACGCAGAGTTTGTGCACAGAAAGCAGATACTCTCAACAGCTCTTGACATCACCAGCGGCTCTTAATTTTCAGCACGTTGGAGTGGGAGTTGAGGGGGTGTTAAATAAATGTTTAAAAGCGAAATAGGAGATGGGTTAAAATACAGAACGAGGTCGAAGGGTGGTTAATGGAAAGCTTGACTTGTACTCATGAGGATGTGGACGGTAAGCAGGATGCTGAGCTACCGAAGGCAAACGAAACTCAATTGAAGCAGGACTTGGAGCTAAATGTGGGCGAAAGGAGAAGCACTTGTTGAGGCCCTAATCTACGGTGGTCCTGAGAGCTTACAGCTCTGCAACTGAAGAAAACACACACAACATGACAAAACACAAGCAAATGAAGAAAACATCTTCATCAATTTGACAACACATGCGCAGCATTTAGAAAACACGCTGCAAAGACCATAACGCAACACATTATAAAAACATGTTGCAAATAGACCGCAACACAACACATTAGAGAAACGTGCTGCAAAGACAGCAACACATTAGAAAAAACACGCTGCAAATAGACTACAACACATCAGAAAAACGCGCTGCAAATATCGCAACACCAACACATTAGAGAAATATGCTGCAAAGACCAGAACGCAACAGATTAGAAAAAGTCGCTGCAAAGACCAGAACGCAACACATTAGAAAAACGCGCTGCAAAGACCACAACACATTAGAAAAACGCGCTGCAGAGACCACAACACATTAGAAAAACACGCTGTTAATAGAGCGCAAACCAGCACATAAGAGAAACATGCTGCAAAGACCACAACACATTAGAAAAACCTGCTGCAAATAGACAGCAGCACATTATAAAAACGCGATTCAAAGATTGCAACAGAGAAATGTGCTGCAAATAGACAGCAACAAATTGGAAAAACGCGATGCAAAGATTGCAACACAACACAGTAGAGAAATGTGCTGCAAATAGACAGCAACACATTAGAAAAACGCTCTGCAAATATCGCAACACCATCACATTAGAGAAATGTGCTGCAAAGACCAGAACGCAACACATTAGAAAAACGCGCTGCAAAGACCACAACACATTAGAAAAAACACGCTGTAAATAGACCGCAAACCAGCACATAAGAGAAACGTGCTGCAAAGACCACAACACATTAGAAAAACCCGCTGCAAATAGACAGCAACACATTATAAAAACGCGCTGCAAGGATTGCAACACAACACATTAGAAAAACGCACTGCAAATCGACAGCAACACATTATAAAAACGCACTGCAAAGATTGCAACACAACACATTAGAGAAATGTGCTGCAAAGACCGCAACACATTAGAAAAATGCAACCGCAACACTTGAAACTCTTCTGTTGTGTTAGTCTATTTGCAGCCCTTTTTTCGAATGTGTTGTGGTCTTTTGAAGCCGTTTTCTGAATGCTGCACGTGTTTTCAGATTGATTCCTTTTTGTGTGTGTTTTCTTCAGTTGCTGTGAACTCTCAGGGCCACCATACTTATTAGCCGAATGGGAAGATGGAAGGAAAATGTCGAAGTGTATGGTTAAACGAAAGACACTATGAGCATTTCCAGTGGAAATATCACAAATTATCATTATCATCTGTCTATGACCAAAACGTGCTATAAATCTCTGTTCTACTGAACTACAGAATCTCAAAAGACTTCCCCAACATTTAAAAGTCTCCCCCAGTGGATTGTCTGTTTCCACCACAAGACAAGAGAAATCTGAGCTTCGCCACTTTTACAGAACAAAATGTATGTTTTATGAGTCAGAGAGGAATTAACTGGAATTAGCTACCTTTGTAAGATTACGTCAACCCAACGGACCACCATGACTCTCACAAGTCTTTCATTACCAGCGATGAAAACCTAATCACACTGTTGTTCGGATCTGAACTCATGCAGATTGGGATATTAAGTTGTAAAACGGAGAAAAGAATCCCATTTCCTCCGCTGCTAATGCATCTTTTAGCAGCGCTTTGAAAATCCCCTTGCGAGGGTTATTTGAATATCAATAAGCCATGAGACTGTGTGCGATCAAAAAAAAAAAAAAAAAAAAGGGCCTCCAGAGTCAAAAGTTTGCAGCCGAGCGCGGACGACCCAGACAGATGGTGATGGCAGCGCTCAATCCCTGGACAGTGAAAGCAAGACTGAAGGCAAAACTTGAGAGGGATGAAATTTGAGTGAGCTTAAGAGGGTCGTGTTTCTCTCTGGGAGGAGAGGGTAGCGAGGGGGGGCTGCGTCTGACGGATTAAAGACGAGTATTTATGGGAGAGACTTCAAGATGTTTGTTTTACAGCAGGGGTCTGGGCTTTGTGAGACCCTGGAAGGTCAACCAACTGAGAATCCTACAGAGTAAAAGAAGAAATCGCCTCACAAATGTCCTCATCAACACTCGAGTGTTGTTGTAACTCTCCTTTAGGCCATGAAATTGAGCACATACTTCGAAGTTCAACAGAATCAATGTGGTGGAAATGAAGTGCATAGATACCCCGGATCGTCGTGACCGCGGAAAGAGTGAGAAAAATTCTCGCCTGGGCATCATAATCTGACAAGACTGGCATCAGTGAGATGTTGTGAAGTGACAGCATGTTTAAATTTGCATAATTAGCTTCAACAGCCGCAATTAGGCTGTCAGGAGTCTGTCATCAAAGGCAGCGTCTTAAAAGAAGGCTTTTTCTGATGGAGCGGTGGACGGATAAATGAAGGCATCAAAGCGGCATTAAGGACGCATCTTAAAGGACTCATATGGAATTAAAGCTGAACAGCATTGTATACAGATGCGTGGACCACTGCAGGAGGTAGATCAACTTTTCTCTGCGTGACTTCGAAAAACCTCGTAGGCCACAATTCACGTCCGCTGACTCATGTCTCAGAATGATAATTATGCATTTCTGTGTTTTTCAGGCCGACTGCCTGAACAGAGTGTATTATCTTCACCTTTCCGCCCACACTGGAAACTCAAAGAAGTAATCCACGCACATGCTCAGCTCCACAAAGGCTTTTTATTTGTCTTTTTTTTTATTTATTTATTTATTCTTCTTTTTTTTTCAGTAAGTTTCAGCAACTGACGCTCTGATGGGTCTTCAGTTTGTTTGGCAAACACGGAGATTGTTTGAAGAGATGCATGAAAACGAGCGACAATACAGAGAGAGCACAAAGGAGAGGGAGCGCTTCTTGCATCTGCGATCAGATCAATGTGAGATGAGTTTTTTAAACAGGCCACACATACACACACAAACACACACACACACACACATACAAACGCGCTTGGAAAGGAATGCCTCAATAATTCTATGAAATTACAGAGCACTAATGCTCACACTAGGAATGCAAAGGCATGCAGCAAGCACCCGCCACCTTAAAAGCTGAAATGTTTTCTATACCTCAGGTAGAAATAAGATATATCTATCAGTGGTGTGCACAGGGGAGGCCGATTGTTGAAAAATGTGCACTTAAGTACCCTATTGGGGTGCAAAAACAAATGGTCAAATGCCCTCATTGGTGGCAAAAAACATGCACTAAAGTGCTCTCTTGAGGGGCAAAAACTCACACTATAGTTTCCTCTTGGGTGCCAAAAAATAGCACTAAATTTTCTACTTGGGGGGCCAAAAACAAGCATTTAAGTGCCCTCATCAATGGCCAGAAATGTGTGCTTAAGTGTACTCTTGGGAGGCCAAAAATTTACATGACAGTGCCCTTTTTTGGGGGCCAAGAACATACGTTAAAGCGCCTTCTTTGGTGGCAAAAAACGTGCCCTAAAGGGCTCTTTTGAGGGGCAAAAACTTGCACTAAAATTCCCTCTTGGGTGGCCAAAAACAAGTGCTAAAATTCCCTCTTGGGGGTCCAAAAAAACAAACCCCCAAAGTGCCCTCATCAAGACCAAAAATGCATGCTTGAGTTCCCTCTTGTTGGTCCAAGAACATACGCTATAGTGCCCTCTTTGGTGGCAAAAAACGTGCTTAAGTGCTCTCTTGAAGGGCAGGAACTTACACTACAGTTTCCTCTTGGGTGGCCAAAAACAACCGCTAAAGTGCCCACCTTGGTCGAAAAAAAAAAACATGCACTAAACTGCTCTCTTCAGGGGCAAGAACAAACCCCTTAAGTGCCCTCATCAAGGCCAAAAATGCAGGCTAAAGATCCAATTTGGAGGGCCAAGTACATACGCTAAAGTGCCCTCTTTGGTGTCAAAAAACGTGTGCTAAAGTGCCCTCTTGAAGGGCAAGAACTTTCACTAAAGTTTCCTCTTGGGTAGCCAAATACAAACCTCTAAAGTGCCCTCATCAAGGCCAAAAATGCGTGCTTGAGTTCCCTTTTGGAGGGCCAAGAACATATGCTAAAGTACCCCCTTTGGTGTTAAAAAACGTGCTCTGAAGTGCTCTCTTGAAGGGCAAGAACTTGCACTAAAGTTTCCTCTTGGGTGGCCAAAAACAAGCGCTAGAGTGCCCACTTCGGTTGCAAAAAACATGCGCTAAAGTGCTCTCTTGGGGGGCAAGAACTTGCACTAAAGTGCCCTCATTGGTGGCAAAAAATGAGTCCTAAAGTGCCCCCATCAATGGCGAAAAATGTGTCCTTAAGTGTACAGTTGGGTGGCCAAAAATTTGCATGAAATTGCCCTCTATGGTGGCTAAAAACCTGCACCAGAGTGCCCTCTTGGCTCACCAGAAACATGCACTTAAGTGTCATCTTGGTGGAACAAAAGTCAAACTTTTATCACAGCAGCCAGGTTTTTTTGCAGTCCACTAAAAAAAGTTTTCACTTTTTCTGTAGGAGGAAGCTGCAGTGCTGAATAACTAAGTATCACATTGTAGTCCAAACAAGCTACATCTTGTTACTGCCGCTGTTTCCTCTTTATGCCTTACTGGGCCGATGAAAATTTCATGCTCTCGCCTGAAAACGTCAGAGTCCAAGGAAAAAAAATGTTGTGGAGGTGAATAATTTAAGGAGCAGGTGCAGGTGAGGAAGAAACTCCTCCTCAGGGTTGCCTCGAGTCATTGAGCTGACTTGCGTGAGCGCCTGGGGAACTGTGCATGTGCTGCAAGGAGTTTTCCCTCTACACTGTAAAAAGTAACAACAACTGAGACTAAATTTGAATTGGAAGCCAATATTTCCATCCTGGAGGTTGAGGCGTCTCTTTTCTTTTCTAGTTTTTTTTTTTTTTTTTTTTGGCTACCTTCCCAACTCCTGCAAGGTCACGGTCTCATGTGTGGTTGATTTCACCGCCTGGATGGCACCAATTAAATCCCCAAAAAACAGACAGCATCACGTCGAGGAGAGCGTCGAGTTGGCAAGTGACAAAACGACACTGCTTTAAAGTCACTCAGAGTCTTGTTTTTCCACAGCATATTGCCAGGTTGGTTTCGATTCCACTGGCAATTAAAGTCAAAATTCTCCCAGGACACTTTCCTGGTTCAAGCTCAACACACTGCTACATGCAGCCAACAGCTGGTATTGATTATTTTATTTGTTTGCTGAAAATTGGCACTCAGGATGCTGTTTCTAGTCGGTGCCAGGGCTGGTTTGATGCCGTTTCGTTTATTTTCGGAGGTATTTTTAGCGGCGGAGTCATTCTCTGTGAACAAGCCTGCATTTGTTCTAATTATAACGGGCATCACGATGCTATCCCCCTATCATCTCCCAACTGCTGAGCCCTCCACAAAGCAAACCACACACACACACACACATAGGAAATGAGATTACCAAGTGTATCCTGTTTACCTTTTTTTTCCTGCATTCGCTTCAGTGAGCAGCAGAATCCTTCCCAGGCTTCACATTAACACAAAGTGACTTACTTCTTATTTATTTGCGGTGCTGGCTAATGACTCAGATGTACAGCAGTGGTTTAAGAGAGAGAGAGAGAGAGATAGAGAGAGATAGAAAGCTTCAGGGGCCAAGCACTATCAATCAGACACCATGTGCAACCCTGGCTCCCCAAAACTTGAGAGAATCCGAGGCTGCAGGAAATCCACACACAGCTCCGCTCCAGGATGATCTTCGACATATTCAACGAGAAGAGGCGCTCTTAATTGGGCTGGGATCGAGCGAGGCCTTTGCACTCGTGGTGGGTTCGCGCTCCTCGCGAGGGGAGGCAGGGGTGGAAGGGAAAAAGGACGCCAGATGCCTTTCTCGCAAGACGGGCGTGCGCGCATAAAAGTCTGAGGACACGCTCGGTGATGTTTATCTCGGCTGTTTGTGAATACAAAGAATCTCACGCATGAGAGCTGCAATTTTCATACTTAAAAACTCATGAATATGCAAATCCCTGGCTTTTCATAATCAGTCTGAAAGACCTCATCCAAAGTCAGGGGCAAGGTCGGCGAGTAAAGCATGAATTCTTTATCCCGACAGGTGTAAACATCACCTAAGTGGCTTTAATTAAAAGAGGTCCCTGTGCTATTAGCATAATATAACAACCTGTTTGTATTTAGGGTCAACAGATCACATCAATATTGTAATGAATGCATAAAAAGGCTCCTTTTGTAACATAAAGCAGAACATGGATCTGATTGTGCTGCGATTAATACGACAGCAGTTCAACATTAAAAGTAACAACCCCTTCATCTTTAACACACTGTTAGCGATTGATCGCGAGCCTGAGCGTAAAATACAATAATTACACATTGATCCTTTCTCTCCACAGCAGCAGTAAAACGCAGAATTTATGCCGACTGTTATCAGGTGTGTGTGTGTGTGTGTGAGTGTGATGCGGCTTGGAAATACCAAGAGGTGTCGTCGATCAGGTCATTCGTCGAGCTTTAATATGAGAGGGAGTCTGAAAGCTTCTCTGAATCACAGCAAGTGTTGCAAAGATGCATGAAGTTGAATTTTTCAAGAGACTACAGGGCCTCGCTCCGCGTACGTGGTTTAAATAATCCAAGCTAACATCCTTTTAGCCTGATTCAGTTAACTGGATGATTGAAGGCTGGCTAAGACCGCTCTTACAAGGCTGAATCACGCTAAATCAGTCTCCTTAATTGGATCTAGACATGTAAATTTGATTTTTTAAATGCTGAAAAACTTTGGTCTTTTTTGGCTTGATGTGTTTGTGACTTTCAGTCTTTCTGCAGTTAGCCTCTGGTAGATTCTCAATGAACAGCAACTTTTAGCACTTCCACATAGGCTCCATTTTTCTCTACAAGATGTTGCCCCTTGGTTTGGGGTAGGGCTGCCACATACGATTATTTTGATAATCGACTAGTCACCTATTATTTTTTGTGATTAGTCGACTATTCGGATCATGCATAAATTGCAGCTTATTGCACCAGCATACAGCTAACATCATTAGCTTCCAGCTTCAAGTGTTTAAGGTATGTGCTAACTAAAAATGAAGACAGTTAATATCATAGTTCATTCAGCTTTTAATGAACTTTGCAGCTTGTAGCAGCATTTCTGACATTTTTTTAATGTACCAATTTTCTATTCAAACATGACATCGCTATTAAGTAGGTAGCTCCCTGTTGACGTTAATGTTAGCAGCTAACTAGCCAATTAGCTTACTGAGATTGTCATTCTTCGTCAGAAAATAAATCAGCCACGGCGTGCTGTCTTTTCAGATGCTCGTGCATCGCCGTCATTCTGTCATGGAAGGACATTTCTGCTTTGCAGATTTTGCATTGCACATTTTTCTCCTTTATTTTGGTAAAATGCTCCCAAACTTTCAAGCTCTGTTGCCGGCTAGCCATGATACTGTTGGGCAAAACTTTTCCGGTGATATCACGGGTTACCCCGGTTACCACTTCTGCGCGTATGCGTCAAGGACAGAACGGCAGACGAGACAGGTGAAAGTACAGCTGCAGTTTAGAGGGAAAAATAAAGTTAAAAAAAATATTAAAAAGACGTTGATTATTAAATAAGTCGCCGACGGATTTGATCGTCGACGTCATCGTGACCAGTCGATTAATCTTGGCAGCCCTAGTTGGGGGGCACAAATGAGCACTAAAGTGCCCTTTTGGCTGACCAAAAACACAAGCTACAGTGCCTTCTTGAATGGCCAAAAGTATTTTAACTCAGCTACCGGCTATTCCATAAAAGCCTTACTTTATAAAACTCACTCTGACATGGCCAGAAAGACAAGAAGTCTTCAGAGCAAAATACGCTATACGCCAAAACACTAAATAAAAATGTGCTGATCACAAAAAACACGCAATAAGACAAAGTATGAGTGACAGTAAGTGCACGGTTGTGACGGGTAGTATCGGTGATGTATGGCCCGATTAGCCTTGATGACTGAGGAAATTGAATGACATCTTGGATCAGTCTGTTTATTATTTCTCCTAAATGGACTGGGTCTCTCAGGAAGGGAGCTGCGGAGTGTCTTTAGGTCCAGCTAACTGAAATAAACCTGCTCTGGAGCAGGTTTAAGTTTATTGATCTGTTGCTAAAGGGGTTTAGTTTAACCTGAATAATCCTGACTGACATCAGGTTAATCCTGGCATCATCCAGCTAACTGAGTTAGCCACGTACAAGGAACAGGGCCCTGGACTCTGAATCAAGATCACACAACACTTCTTCTGTAAAGAAAGGAAAAAGCTCTTAAGAGAAATGGATTACGGCCAAAATTGGCGAGCCAGCCTTTTTTTTTTTTTGCAGGGAAATAACGGGGTCTTAATGGTTTTTCTTGGCCGCAGGCTTCAGGCTGCCACTCAAAGTCAAGCCAGAGGAAAATCCAGTTTAAAGGGAAAGTTTAGGACTTGATGCAATGATGTGTTATTGCAAACCTGGAGGAGCTATTTTGCAACCTTGGGAAGTTGTAGGG
This sequence comes from Labroides dimidiatus, assembly GCA_030710495.1. Classification (NCBI taxonomy): domain Eukaryota; kingdom Metazoa; phylum Chordata; class Actinopteri; order Labriformes; family Labridae; genus Labroides; species Labroides dimidiatus. Next base: position 8,023,466 of record CM061166.1, read on the forward strand.
GGATTGGACTGTATTTACAGGTGTGTGCTGGAGTAATAAAGGCGCGAGGATAGCATGACATCTCCCCTCCAGGTTTCATAACAAAAGCAGCGCCTGCAAGGCACCTTTTGGCACTTGAAGAATCGTGTTTACACGGGCGGTTCACAATTTACAGCTCCCGTCCAGGGCTGTTTGACAAGCTGCCTCTCGTTTTAATATACACCCCCCTCCGCTCTCTCTGTCTCCCTCACAGGAGACCCTGCTTTCCTTTCTCTTCATGCACATGAAGAACGATGCAGATCCTGCAAGGTGCATTTCTTGAAAAAGGAGTTGCTGGTGCTCTTAAGACACACAAACACACACACGCACACACACACACACACATCTCTGTGAGGATGAAACAATCCCCGCGCTGGTAAACAACTTCTTCAATGTATTCACAGACAGCTCCGGTAAGCTCTGTGCTCACTCAGACTTTCCTGCCTTTAAGCCATCCATACCTGAGGTTGAGCTTGTGTGTCTTTGCATGTTGCGTGAGTCCGCATGCCTTGCGGCAGCAGCAGCGGCGGCAGCGTTATGTGCATGGGTATTATGTGGATTCCACTCACGCTGCCTCCCAGCTAGTGACACCGTCTTACTCGGCGATCACTTTGATGCGCTGTCTCATTCCTACGTGTAATTCCTTCGTTGTAGCCCTCTGGCTGCTCGCGCCGCACGGCGGGACTATGTACTCTTTGGTCAGTGGCTTACATAAAGACATCTCTCACCCCCTGCTAGGTCCTAAAATAGACTTTTCTTGTGTGTTCTTTGAAAACAAAGTCTGTTTGGCCTGTGGAGTGATACAAAACATCTCGCCTCGTTGGTTACTTTCCTTCAAAATGTGATAAAATCAACTTTTCCACTCGCTTTTGGCTGATCCCCTGCGATGAAACAAAGATTTTCAATATATTTCATTCATATATAATCAGCTGATTCTCTTCCTCCTCAAAGCCTCAGGCTGAATCTGAGCTGATTTGAACTCTTGTCTCGCTACATGATGCCAAATTAAACCCGCTCTGCTCACGGTTTGGGGGTTCTAACACGGATCAGGGTTGTAGAGGTGTTAGTTTGAGGGGTAGAAACACAGATAGATGCTTTTGTTTTCCTTCAGCGTTCATGTAAAATTGATTCCGAGGTTTAATTTTTAACATGTTTTCAACAGCTCACAGCTTTAGACGGCATTAGCTGCGAGCTCACTCCAGGTGGAGGAGAAAAGAAACTTCAAACCCTCCTAAATCTGGCCACTTAAAAAACCTCAGCGTGTTTGCTTGTTGAGACTAGAGTTACTTTTAAAGAAAGGAAGACGACTGACTGAAGCAATTAGCGTTGGAAATGTGCACGGCGCTCACCTCATGCCAGCATGGGGTGTTCGTTCTTTGAGGGTTATGGTTTCTAACAGATCCAGGATGCAGCAGCAGGTCTTCATACAACTCCCCCCGTGTGAGGATTACATCATTTATATCCTCCAACTCATGTTTCTATCCTGCGTTTGAAAAAAATAAAAAATAAAAAAAGTGCACAAATGCAAGATTCAAGCACAAACTTTTTATTATCAAGGCACCTCCACAAAACGCCCTCAGCACTTGTAAAATCACTCCAATCCATCTCCAAATGAGCAGTTACACCCACGGAGGGCTGATGTTTGATAAGATTTGGAAAATAGCTGGATCACTTTCACCCAGACTGATGGATGGCTGATTGTCTAATCTGATAATCGCCGTCTGATCTCTTTGCTTGGGAGAACGTTCCCACCTGCTCTGAAAGGAGAGACACACCTCAGTGTTTGTCGTGTGAATGTTTTCCTTCATTCAAAGTTAATTAAACGACACTTCGTGCTCGTATAGATCAAACAATTTGACATTATCAAGATGACTGAATTCATGATTTTCTTTTGCAATGCTGCATCGAAAGTCCTATTTCCCATCCTCACTGTTGTTGGAGGAGGTTTAGAGTTTGTAGTCTTGGTTACAGACGCCATCTGTAGCATAATATCTCTCTCCCCTGTGCGTCACACCTACGCTGCAGCTCGGCAGGTCGACAGGTCGGCGTTCTCTGCAGCCGGACCGACTAATTAATGAAGCGCTCGCTCTTCAAAGGCAGCAGCCAGTGGAGAGCAGGGTTCAGTGTACTGAGCCATTTATTGGGAAGGATAGTCAAATGGGAAAAAACTGCAGGAACTAACACACAACCCACTATTCAGTAATTAAATTTCACTAAAGTGCATCTTTTGTTGCTGTCTGGAGTCACGCTGAAGTGGTTTGTAAGTTATTTTACAACCAGAAGGGCAAATTTACTTCCAGCAAATGCTGGATGTTGAAATGCTGAGCCCTAACCCTAACCCTAATTGCACCAATCCTACTAATAACCTCAGAACCCCTTATGACATCATCACCTGTGTGGTTTCCATGGTGATGGAATTTGAATAGAAACAAGCAGGTATCCCTCTGTCCCTCAAGATATCATCACATCTATCTCTTATGACATCATCACCTGTGTGGTTTCCATGGTGATGGATTATCTGCATTCATTTTAATGGGGCAAAATTTATGGAAAATATTGAATATTTTAAAAAGTACAAGTTTTAGAAATCTGAATAATACCTGCACACTTCTCCTGAACATAATGAACATTTTACAGTTTGAACTATTAAAATCAGTGAAATAAAGTCTGATTTGGAAATAAACTCCACCGTGAGAGGAGTTCTACACGATACGCTACTAGGGCTGCGATGATAAGCTTGATTTTGGGGTGCAAGCACATTGAATCTCATCTGTCACTGCGTCACTAGCCACAGCATTTCCACTGAGACCACATTTCTGGATTTGGACTCTAGAAGTCCTGTCAAGGTTAGTTCTGATGCTATTACATTTAAGTTAAATGAACAAATGCTCATCAAAATGTGTAGTGTTTATGCCTATGTTCATGACAGTTAGACTTAGTTAGGGAAAAATCCTGAAAATTCCCTAAAAAGTCATTTATAAAATGATTTTTCAAAAAATACATCATTAGACATGCATGTCTGCTTATAACAAACCAAAATGTTTAATATTTATACATGTATACGACCAGGTAAATGCAGTCAACATATGAATTCCTGAAAATTTCCCGAAAATTCTTGTGAAAGGTGTCCAACTTTGGAAATTCACGGAATTTGACAACCCCTACTGAGACCACAATTTGCTAGTAGAGATCCAAAAGTGGCATTTGACACATGCCAATCACTCAGCGACAAGCAGTTGACATGTGTCTTAGACCCAACGGTACGCTGTATCACTGAATGACCTGAAAATGTTTTACTGTTTTGCAAACTACTTCAAAGTTGTTATCTCAACTACGTATATTAAGTGGGTTGTGTAAAGTTGGTCTCATTTCACAAGTTAGGCTGGCAAAACTAAGAATTATAGGTTAGCAAAGAACAGGGTTTCCAACTCAAATCTACAGGGGTCTTCAACTACAAACGTCAATTCCCCACGTGCCGCCATCTCCCTTGTTCTCCTGTCCTGTGTGGATTTTATTGCCATAAAGGTGAATATTTTTGATTTTTGATTGTGTTGAAACTACAGTTGATCGACTGAGATCACCCACTTATGAATGTGTTACGACTGACGTCTTAAGTTTTTGTGGTGTATACTCTCCTGTGCCTGTGTTCTGTGTGATATGTAAATTAGTGTGTGCCACAGCCAGGTGGTGACTGGGGGAGTGTTCCAGTGCAGAACCTGATTGGTTGCAGCCGAGGATCGCACCTGCTATTTAAAGATCCAAGATGGCGGACGCGTGGGGGCAGCGGCATTTCCTCATCTCCCTCCTCTCCCAACCAGTCACATGTTGCTTTGTTTGCACCATCCTTTGTTTAATATCTGTTGAGCGGTAGGGGTGGACTGCCAGTTTGGTTTAACTCAGTTTTCTCCTGTTTATTTAGTTAGGGAGGTAAGTCTTTGTCATTGGTTTCTCCTGAGTTGTTAGGTTAATTCATTATTTTCTAGACAGAATTCTTTGGTTTATTATTTTGGCCTTAGTCCACCCTGAAGTCTGATTCAGTTATACTATTTCGTTATTGTGAATAAATACATATTATTTTACCATCCTACCAACACTGTCTTGTGGCTACTTGGGACTTGAGGGAAGATGGGGGCCTTTCATGCTATGTCTCAGACACCCCTAGCTGGGGCGTAACAAATGTGTTCGCTAAAACTGATGGTCCTCCACCGTTACAGTGTGTGGGTGGGTTTAAGAGACCAGAAGTGAAAAGTACATTTTCTCTACAAAAAGTAACAAATTGGTCAATGTAAATGGACTAGTACTTATATAGCACTTTTCTAGTCTGTCTGACCACTCAAAGCGCTTTACACTGCTGGTGTCATTCACCCATCCACACCACATTCACACACTGATGGGAGGAGGAAGCTGAAACCATCAGTTTTTTAGCTAATCATTCATACTCATTCACACACCACTGAACAACAGTGGGAGCAATTTGGGGTTCAGTGTCTTGCTCAAGGACACTTCGACATGTGACTGCAGGAGCTGGGAATCGAACCCTCGACCTTCCGATTATGAGCTGACAACTCTACCACTGATCCACAGTCGCCCCAAATTGGCACCACTTTAACTTTCAGAATTGCCAGAACTCAAAATTTTTAGTCAGTTGGTTCATATGTAAAATTTTTCGTTGGCCTCAAAACTCAAAAATTCAGTGCAGACAGCTGCCTTGAAATTTTGAGTTGACATCTTTTTGGTTTTTACTGTGCATATAACTGAGCATTCTGTGTGTGTTGCTGACAACTGGCACATGGCGTCGACCTACTGGCATGTGCCACTGGCTTACTGGCATGTGGCATTTTTTTGTTGTGCAAATGTTATTTTTCTTTCGCCATACTCCATGAACAGATCATTTTCTAAATAATAACCATGTGGGCTCAAGATAACCTTTTACTCCCATACAAGGTGCAAGACAACACGACACTGTAATAGTCCCAAGAGTTAAGGTAGTAATTTACTACCTGCTTACACAAGTCTCTGTCTCTCATAGGCAATAATTTATGTTGTGTGCACAAGGTAACAAACTTGGAACTTAATGGATTGCACTTTTAATCAATGTGCACATAAGTCATCTTTAACACACACGTTTTTATATCATGCACATGACTAAACCACCTTTGCACACAAGATAAAGTTGTTGTTTTTTTTGTGCACAGTTATCAAACCCTCCCATCATATTCAATCAAGCTGCAGAAGTCATTACAAAGCCATTCCTGAGCCCGTCATCATAAATGAATCATCAGACACTCTGTTATGTTTGCTATAGCAACAATCTACTTCACACACTGCTTGGAAAAAAAAAACCAACAACATCCTGTTTACCAGGAGCTGATATCAGCACAGGTAATAGTAGGTAATCAGAGTGACTGCAACACGTGAGTTGCAGGAACGCCCAGAGGCTGCAGCATGGAGAAAAGCATATGAGGATCATGAGACAATCTATGCCAGCTGACATGAGACCGGCGAAGGCGTCATGAGAGTGTGGCCGGGAAAATCTTTCAAAAAATCCAGGATAGAGACCTGTTGTGCTTGTACCGCTGAGTCATCGGCCCACTTTCGCACCTGGCATTTACGGATGTAAATAAAGCGAAATGTGTTCAGGCTTGCTTTGGAATTAGCATTCTGAGCCCGTGAAGCGCGGATAGATCCGAGCTCCCACGAAGCCATGCCCTGAGATTTCCCTGAGGGACTTTAACTGTTCGAGTTCATCCGAGGTGCAAAAGTGCAAGCGTCTCCCTCCAACAGCTTGTGATAAAGCGGAGGTTTAAAACCGTCCCCTTTAGAAGGAGAGAATCATCATTTTTTTATTTTTTTTCCATCAAAAGATTATTTTTTTTAAGGAATCTTTTCAGTCGCTTTTTTTTGTGTGTATTTATGTTTATCAAAATTGGGTTGCAGCTCCTCCAAGGAGGAATCAAGACGCATACGTTATGAGCAGAGAGATTTAGACGACATGTGCTGGAGTTTTTTTTTTTTTTTTTTTTTCTTTTTACCCACACTGACGCGTCGATCAATCACGCGTCGGTGGGAACACAAGCGGAGAGAGAGAGGACGTAGCAGATAACAGAAGCAACCGGGCTTCACATAATGATCTTAAAGAAGCACTCCTGCTCTGATCGGTGGGCACGCTTTGAAGCTCTTTGCACTTTAGAAGGAGGGGGGAAAAAAAAAAAATCCTCTTTAAAGATCTGCTTACGCAAGAGACGGGATTTCACCTCAGGTTCTCCGCGCGGGAAAGCGAAGCTTTACCAGTCAGCAAAAGAGCAAATGAATCCTTTCCTGGCCGAGGGAGATATTTATGCACATAGGGTTTCACTAAGCTCTCCTCATTGGAGTTTTCCTGCTTTTGTCCTGATTAAAGCCCTGAGGGGTCAAAGGTCACCTGTTTTACACATGGGTGAGCCAAGCCCACCTTGCAGCAGGTGTTCCAGGTGAGCAATCGTGACCCGCTGGGACCACCAATGGGGTTCTTATATAGACGTTATGTCACCTTTCACCTTTATCAGCACAGTTCATGAATGGAAAAGGGAAGACGTGACGGATTGTGCTCTCAGGCATGATTTACCACATGAGGTAGCACCGCACAGAAGCCATATGTAGTCTCAGAGCGTGAGCCACGAAGTGAAAATCTATACTGACACAGCCACGGGACAGGGAGCCAGTCGCAAGGTTGGCTGCCTGCTCTAAAACAGCACACACACACACACACACACGAGCTGCTCCATACATCAGCCTCAGATGTATAATATTATTTTTAAGAGCTGGAACCTGCAGGAGCCGAGGCAGCCGAGCGAGAATCCATCAACATACAGCCGCCGCGAGTAACCGCAGGAAGCCACGCGGAGTTTCTCATGTGCACAGAAGCAGCAGGAGGTGTTACTATACACAATGTGGGATTTGTAGCTACACTGGAAGGATGCTTGCAGCTACCTCACTGTGCTCAAGTGCCCCACAGGGATGTGATATTAGACCAGGGTATAGCTTAGTTTTCTGCCGTACAATATGTCAAATTGATGTCCTTCCCGTCTAATTGGCGCGTCTCTTTTTCTCAGCCGAAGCTGCCGCGGCTCTGCCGGGACCGGGGCTGTGTTCATTACAGGCATTCGCTCAGGACGACTGGAGCAAAGCTTGTTATTGGAAGATGTGCACGTCTCCGCCAAATGTTATAATTAATGCACAGAAGGGAGTGCAACATGCAAACTGCTGCTGCTCCAGAGAGTCTTAAAGGAAGTCTGTGCAGTACATTTCCTCTTCTACATACTGATCCCCCCCCCCCCCACTCAAAAGATTGGATGTGTTGCAGTGATAAATTGCTGCTTTCATCCACGGGGGCTGGTTCCCGGCCTGAGCAGTCTTCAAACCCCATCCCGAATCCTGTCTACGAGGAGGGCATGTGAGTCTTTATCGCTGCGCTGTAATCCCAGATCAAAGCGCCGATGCTTATGAACCACGCTGACGGAAACAAGAATGAAGAAAGATTTGAGGAGATCACAACGCTGCAAAGCAGGCGATGATGTACGAGTTTGAGCAAGTAGTGCGTGTTGTTGTTGTGCTTGGACTTGTGCCGCCTTTCCAGAGTGCTTACAAGACAATGTTGAAACTGTGACTTCAGTAATGAAGAGCAGATAAAATGCTTCTTGGAGGCGAAGATGAAAGCATCTTCAACAAAACAGAGCTCTTACTGTTATTAAACTAATTTACCAAAAGCCTGTCCAAACAGGTGTGTTTTTACAGCTTTCTGACAACATCAGCTGACTCTCCAGAGCGTCAAGATGAGGGCAGATCATTCCAAAGGTAGACGACAGACAAAACAACTTCAGCTTGGATAAACTAACAAGAAAGAGAAAGTAGGGGCCCCAGAATAGAGCCCTGAGGCACGCCAGATGACAAAGATGTGGAAACAATGCCATGACTGTGCCGTTACATCCTAAGGGGACCATGCACAGATGTTTAAACTTAGATAAGACAGAACAATCCAGTTAACTGAAGCTCCGAATGTTGATATGTCACAACTTATCTGACAAGTTCCGTTAAACTCCAACAAAATGACAGGAAGTGGGGTGGGACAGAAACTGAGACCAATTGCTACATTGCATGCACCCAAGCTAAGCTAAGCAGCTAGCAGTGTTTAGCTTGACAACTAGCCTGTAATTGTAGTCTGAAAGTATATGGTGTGGTGCAGTAGCAAAGTAAATTTGTGAACAACCAGGGGTTGTTGTTTTAAGGGGAGGGGTGTTACGGCCCTTGCCGTATTGGCTGTTGTGTGTCTGTGTGTTTGTGAGTGTGGGTGCGTGGTTGTTTGCTCCTCCTCCCTAGGCTGCCAGGCAGGATGTAATTGGGTGTGGCGTTCGCCAATCAGGAGCGTCGGGGGGGGCGGAACGCGTTTCAAAAGACCAGCTGGAGCATCAGTCGGAGGCGACCTGCTCTGTTGTGACCTGTCGCCCAAACCCTTGTCTGTGCTCGGACTTTTTGCTTTAAATTGAAAGAAGTATTTGTCATTAGCGCTATCTGGTATTATTTAGTTTTGAGATTCTTTTGGTTGTAAGCCTGCTTTAAGTTCTTTTGTGTGGACTTTCGTTGTACAGTTGATTCTATTGTTATTTTCATTAAAACTCTTCATTTACCATTAACAACTGGTTTTTATGTTACTACCTTTTACCCCTTAAAGAGTCATGGTTGTAACAGTAAACTTCATGACTCACCAATGATGGTCAATCAATCAATCAATCTTTATTTGTATAGCGTCAATTCATAACAAGTGTTATCTCAAGACACTTTACAATAGAGAACAAAGCTCCTCATTTTAAGGATATACATATATGCATAGATACACATATACATATAAAGATACACATATACATATATATACAAATATATACATCCAACACCCAACATGAATCCATATAGCCAATCATGAATCCCTCCATCATGGCGGCAAGAAAAAACCTTCTGTTAAGCAGCAGGAAATCTGGAATGTGGAGCCCAGTCTGATGATGAACAGCAAATCCACACCATGCTGTGTTGGGTGTGTGGGCGAAGGAAGGGAGGTAAGAGGAGACAAGTGGACTAAAGTAAGAACTAAAGTTAGTGACAGATCCATGAACCATAGACCTGTCGTCTGGTTTATTAGAGGTTAGCCTCTTGAGATGCTACATCTCGTTTTCAGGACGGAGCTCATGTCTGAATAGTAATAGTCAATGGCATAATCAATGATGTTCATGCTGAAAATAAGAATTGATGGTATTGATGAACTCATGGATGCCCAGACCACAAGTGCATCCCTACCATATTTGTCTCTGTTAAGTAAAGGTGCGTTAAAGGCCTCTTGAGATGTGACATCCCATTTTCAGAGGAACCTCATGCCTATGTGGTGATTAAAAATAGATACTATAGATGTATTGATCATGGATAAGGAGATCAGGCTAATATCTACATTAGAGGCCATATGATAGTGGGAATGAAAGTTCCTAATGAAATGGCCAAATAATGCGTCATGTCTATGGGTGCAGTTAATGAGTCTTCATGGCTCCACAGCAGCAGGCAGTCTCCACCAAGGATCCCAGGCCACCTACAAGACAAGAGCCAGAGACGAGTACAGAGCCAGAGACGAGTACAAGAGCCAGAGACGAGTACAGGAGCAGACAAAAGGGGCAAAAGCAGATGCAGAGAGAGATTAAGAAAGAGAGATAGAGTCCAATGTGCCAGACCCCCCCCCCCCCGCAGCCTAGGCCTATTGCATCTTAACTATGAGTCTAATTTATGAACTAATTTATGGATTATAAGCTGGTCCCTAACTGAAAGCTTTATCAAAGAGGAATGTTTTAAGTCTAACCTTAAAGGTAGAGAGGGATTCTGCATCCCGAACTGTGGTTGGTAAATAGTTCCAGAGAAGGGAAGCCTGATAACTGAAGGCTCTACCTCCCATACTACTTTTGGAGATTGAAGGTACTACAAGCAGGTAAGCATTTTGGGAGCGTAATGTTCTAGAGGGGTTGTACGGGGATGGTGAGCTCCATCATCTGGGGACCATGACTGACCGTTCAATGCAGCTGCTCCGGCATGTTTCTTTTGATGCCATGGCCTGAAAGAAAAAAGATAAGCAACAGTTACAAAGATATGCCATTTGTTTCTTCCAAAGTTCCAGTTATCCTCTTGGGACTATGAACGCATGTTCAAAATTTGACAGCAAACCGGCTGTGGAGGTAACCCCAACAGCCAAAAGATTTCAATTCATTTTGGTACTCAATGGGAACTTACTGGCTCATTTTAGATGAAAGGGTTCATCCTCTGGGGAGCCTGAAAGTCTACACTTATCAGATTACCACATTTACCCTTAAAAATGAGACTTAAATGATGCTAAATGCAAGCATTAATATTCCAAACTGGCTTCACCATCACATTCATATTTCACTTAATTCCCCAACACCCCACTGACTTCCACTTCCCATTCTTTGGCACAACTAGAGTGAATTAAATTGCAAACTAATGGCACCAATTCTCTGATAATTAATGAGGTGAAAGTATTTGATGAGGTGTGGGAAGAAAAAAAAAACTAATAATGCAATGTCAGCTGTGGGTGCTAATTGTTTTCAGCCTTGCTTGAGCTCATTCATATGGTGACGTTTGTGCCATCCATCAAGTGATTTTTTTTTTTTTTTGCACAATGGAAGTACATTTCGGCTGCTAATTAAAACATCTTGAGTTGTGCAGTAAGAATACCAGGATGTTGGACTGCTTACACATCACATCTCAGACCAGGAGTGGATGCATAAGTATTATAGTACAGAGAGCAGGGGAGCAGTTAGGAGTGCAACTGCTATTTCGAAAATGCTGTCAGGAGACACAAACACTCCGACTCCAACAATCCAATATTTGCTTTTGTAGTTTCCCTGTGAAAGCAACACTCTTGTACCCCTAAGCAGCCCCTGTCAGGAAAGTATCGGCATTTTAGTCCCGTTAAACTCTTCCCATTCCCAATGAACTGACTATAATTGGAGCAAAAAGGAGCGACATGGCAGCAAATCCATACGACTTCAACACCTTTGTTGTTGGAACAGGCAGAGGCAATGTGCTTCTGTCAAAATAACAGCCGTCTCATCAGCTGAATGGCGATATGGAGCTGGAAACTGAGAAGATGTGATGAATTCGGTCTATGAAAAGGTCTTCAGTGCGTGCAGTAAAAAGAAAGTGACAAATCTGACAGCGCGCAAAGAGAGTGGAGTCACATTCTCCTTTGTGGATAATCAAAATCAGCTGACGATGCATTAAGCGGCACAGTAATTACGTCCTGAATCCATTCAAATTTAGAACCTCAGTTGAGATCTACTGAAAGCATCAACAGAAACCCTGGAAGGGTTACAGGAGTGTAAATAAAATCCACTTAAATAGAATCCACGCATGCTGCCAACCCGCTGAGTGGTTTTATTCCCCCACTCGGTGAGTGCAGCTTTCAATTTATGCAGAATAAGTAAAAGAGCATTTAGTAAATGGCAGAGCTGGAGAGAGTTGGTTTTTTTATAGGCTTATCTGTCATATCTCTTAAGCTAATAAAATCCACGACACCTGTTTGACAATGCGAACAGTGTTACTAGCCAGAAAACATCATGAGCTCAGGAGTTGGCAAGCGAAGGTTGAGTTCCCGAGCTGCAACAACAGGTTCAGACAGAGATCAGTAACATCTGATAGGAGGGGTTATCGTTCACTTGAAGGGTTCTGCCTGTGTGATTGATGCATCGTTCACGATCCAGGGTTTGGATCTTAAATCCCAATTCCTTTCACAAAGTGCCGCTGTGCAGTTTGTCACAGATTACTCGCCTTCTGTTAGGTGAAGCATGGGTTGCTTGTCTGTTTTGCATCTCTTTTAACCTGAGCTAATCCATCCAGGCTTTTGTATAAGGGACCATATGGAGATGTTATCCTCACCTGCTATTGTGTAATCACCCAGACGACATGAGGGATAATGTAGCGAGTGGTGTGCGGGGGGCGGGGTTTGCCTCCCCTCTCAGCCTAACTGCTGTTGAGAAAGACTCATTAAAGTGTGCCGTTAGGAGCCAAAACTCATGCAAAAGTTTCCTCTTGGGAGTCAAAATGAAGGGTAAAAGCACATGCCAAAGTGCCCTCTTGGTTAGCAAAAATTTGCACCTGAATTGTCCTCTGGGTTGGCAAAAAATAGCACAAATGTACTCTCATAGTTGGCAAAAATTTGCATAGATGAGCCCTCTTGGTTGCCAGAATTTGCGCTAATGTACTCTCTTAGTTGACAAAAATTTTCACTTATTAGGCCTCTTGGTTGGCAAAAATTTGCACTAATGTTCTCTTAGTTGGCAAAAATTTGCACTAATGTGCCCTTTAGCTGCCAAAAATTTACATAAAAGTTCCCTCTTGGTGGCCAACATTTGCACTAAAGTGTTCAGTTGATTGGCAAAAATTTGTGCAAAAAAGCTGTCTTAGTTGTCAAAATTTTGTGCTAAAGTGCCCTATTGGATGGCAAAAATTTGGGCCAAAGGACCCTTAGTTGGCAAAAAAAATGTGCTAATGAGCTGTCTTGGTTGGCCAAAATTTGCACAAAAGTTCCCTCTTGGTGGCCAAAATTTGCACTTAAGTGTTCAGTTGACTGGCAAAAATTTGTCCAAAAGTGCTGTCTTAGTTGACAAAATTTTGCACTAAAGTGCCCTATTGGTTGGCAAATATTTGGGCTAAAGTACTCACTTCGTTGGCAAAAATTTGGGCCAAAGTGCCCTCATAGTTGACAAAAAATTGCACAAAAGTTCCCTCTTGGTGGCCAAAATTTGCTGTCAAGTGTCTAGTTGGTTGGCAAAAATTTATGCAAAAGAGCCCTTTGGTTGGCAAAGACTCTCTTGGTTGGCAAAAATTTGTACTTAAGTGTACTTAAGTGTCCTTAAGGAGCGCAGATGGCCTTGTGGTTAAGGTCGCGCTCCATATTTCGAAAGCCCTTAAGCAGGCAGCTCGGGTTTGAGTCTGGCCTGCAGCTACTTTCCTGCATGTCACTCCCCACTATCATCCTGTTTCCTACTCCATCCACTGTCCTGTCCTCTGATTAAAGGCATAAAAAAGCCCAAAAAGAATAACTTAAAAAAAAAAAAGTGTCCTCATGGTTGGCAAAAAATTTGCACCCTCCTACGGTTGAAAACACATGCTAAAGTGCCCTTGAAATCTTGCAGAACTTATTGCCCTCTTCAGCAGTGGGAACATGCTGTATTTGTCCTTCAAAAAGCTCTGTGCACAACACTGACTACAGGTCTGCTCATCACTTTGGAATCTTTAAAGCTACTGTTCTGTGACAGCTATCACTTTGCAAATCTGCAACTGCTGCCTTGAGTTGAGAGGATTATTGTTCATGTTAGGTCAGACTCAGGTTAAGCACAGATGCTTCTACCTTTTCAAACAGCTATTATGCTGGAATGCTTGCCGGGGCGAGTTTCTGCAGGCATATGCTCCGGACACATGGAGATGTTTTGCTTCCATCCTTTATTCACCCGCACTACGTCCAGCCTGCCGTCTGTTCTAATCAAATTTTAAGATCACAGGGTGTAATCTGTTATGTCAAGTGATGAAGCGCACGCTATGCTATTTGGAAGATTTCCAAGGCTATAGAGCTGTTTCTCGTCACTTAAATTACTGTTATGAGCTTTTGTGTGATATTAATAGAGGGGGATTAAGCTGCTTTAAAGATTCATCACGCTAAGAAGACGGTAAAGTGATGACATTGAAAACATACGAATGGAGAATCCACGGACTGAAAAGCAATTTTTCTAAATCAGTTAAATCACACCCCTTCCCGTTCGGCGGCTCTTAATAGTTTATGAAAGTTTTCTTGTTCTTTTTTTGGAAGCTGAATGTGACTGCTGGGAAATAACAGTGCCGTGGATGGAAGCCTTCCCTCTGTGCTCTGCTGCCTGTTTCATTTTGGCTGTATTTCTTAGGGCTCTTAAACCCCCGGCATATCCAAAGCGCTCATTTGAATCACTCAGGCTTCTCTCCTTCAATCTCTCCCTCCTGTCTTTTCGCTTTTAATCAAATGCCGGCTATTTTTTTTTTTTTTTTTTTTTTTTTTTGCTAGGGTAGAAAAAAAAAAAAGACACTCCCAGCCTTTGCGATAGAAATAATGAAAGAAGAATTGTGGATGTTTCAGCAGTGGGGTACCGTTTGCTGCCAAGTGAAGAAAAAATAATTAGGCTTTTGTTGACAAGAGTTGGAGTGGTGGATTCTATGAGCCATTCATTAATCTAATGGACACTACAAGGTAGCGTGGGTATAGGAAAGAGGATATGCCACAGGGAGGGCCTTATCAGCCTCGGATCAAGCAAGGGTTTTCCCCTCTCTTCCCTCCACCACATAGGACGCTCCTGCAAAAATCTGTGGGAGAGTGACTCTGAATGCACCCCGGCTATTACAGGCCACCTCTCTTTTTGCATTAGTGTGCAGGCCAGCAAGGCATGCTGATGTGCTCTCTCCCTGCACACACACATACACACACAAAAGCCCCCTGTGTTAGAGGGAGCACAGAAGGGGCTCACATCTCACTTTACCAGAGCGGGGGCCATACCAGGAGGCGATTCCAGACTGTGTCTCGGCGCGCGGACAATAGCCACGTCTGATCAAAGCGGAGGCGATGCATGACACTCGAACTGAATTCGAGGTTCATGCGACATCGTGCGCATAAAGAGACAAAAGCAGCAGAAGAGGTAGAGTTACGCAGAGAGGGGAAAGTGTTCCAAGACGCTGCGAGGAGAAAAAAAAAAAACATGTCCCGTGGAGAGCGAGGGAACAAGAGAGCGAGAGTGGTGTAATGTGGAGTGACAGCATGACAGCGAACAAGAGCGGCGGTACATAAAGGCATGCCTTTCCAGTGACACATACGCCATCAGAGTCAAAGAGGACTCCTGTCTATCCAGTTGTGTGACAGATAGCGTCTCCAGATAGCTGATAAGCACTCGCTGCGAGCGACCGACTGTGACCTTTGTACGAATTCCACCAAAGAGGCTGATATTTGCCATTCTGAGCCCCGACGGATCCATTTCAACCTCCAATTACCCCCTCGCGATGTAACAGATCCGAGACTTTCTCGACATTGTTGCCCGCTCGCCTCTAGTCCTCTTTGCTACCGTACAAAAGAGGATCAGGTGTACAACAGGGCGCCGCTCTGGGACCCCTTGGAAAGTGGGATTAGGTGACTCTGTACATGCTGAATAGTGGTCTCGGGAAGATTCTGCGTCAGCTGGAGCTCACAACTTCCTCTCCAACCTGGGATTGATCTTCAGTCAGGTTGGAGCGAGTGTTGAGAAAACTAAGAAGTTTGCTCGCGGGCAAACGCCTTTTTGACAGAGAGTGTAAGCTCTAAGAGCAGCTGCTGCAATACTTAAAAACAAATCTGGTGATGCACATGGGTGGAAAGTGGTGAGTCGAAGGAAGGAGAGGAGGGAAGGAGTAAAGACTACAAACATGAAGGGGAAATCAACAAAGCCAAGAGTCTGGTCCCCTCAGGCTGAGCTGAGCCAGTGTTGGCTGATGTCATGCTCGGTGCAGTGTACACACGTCCCATCGGTGGAGCCGTGCAATGCTGGATGCAGACTGTGCCTCAGTGTAGTGACTGGACCAGCTGACTGTTGGTGAGATAAAGCGAAGGCTGGATGTGGGAACTCACTTGTGGCTTTAGCGCCTGTATCACAGATTCTGCCTTTGGCCTCACTGGATCCACTTTCCTCACTGTTTCTTCGTCTGAAAATGTTTCGTCTCATTACAGAACAGAGAGATACGCTCCCTCTATAATCAAAGCGCCGCCATGTGCAGAAGAACTCCAACATTTGAACCCTTAAGCGCAGACAGTTTTCCGCTTTTCTTGGATTTAGCACCTTAAAAAAACACATTTCAGCACGGGTGGCCCCAGTTGGAAACAAGTCCTTGTCTGTGAATAATAATTTGCAGAGCCACCATCCTGGTTAGCCAAAGCTACCCGCTGCTCACTTTTCTCTCAGATGTGAGAGAATGTCACATCAAACCCCGGCAGTTTAACTCTGTGTCTTTCCCGACATCCATGCATGAATTTTATATCAAAAACTCACCAAACCTGATTTTTTTTCCCTCAAAAAAAGTCAAAGAAGAAGACAGCAGAGAGGCTGGGTATGGGTGCATGAAAACTGTGTTTTGTTTTGTTTTTTTTAACCCTCAGGATCCCAAGCATTTTTTTTTACTTGCTACTGTCACATTTTTAATCACTGTGTCTGTGTGTACCTCTATAGATTCAGGACAACCACAGCTTCAGACTGATGTCACTCTATAATGTCTCCTGAGCAATATAACATAATCAGGATGCAATAAATCATTCAATAAAGAAACAAACATTGAAAGTTTTGAAAACCATGAAAAACAATATTTATGCAACACATTCACTCACCGGCCATTTTATTAGGTAGACCTTGCTAGTACCGGGTTGCCTTCAGAACTGCCTTAATCCTTCGTGGCATAGATTCAACAAGGTACTGGAAACATTCCTCAGAGAGTTTGGTCCATATTGACATGACAGCATCACACAGTTGCTGCAGATTTGTCGGCTGCACATCCATGATGAGAATCTCCCGTTCCACCACATCCCAAAGGTGCTCTATTGGATGAGATCTGGTGACAGTGGAGGCCATTTGAGTCCAGTGAACTCATTGTTATGTTCAAGAAACCAGTCTGAGATGATTCCAGCTTTATGACATGGCGCGTTATCCTGCTGGAAGTAGCCATCAGAAGATGGTACACTGTGGTCATAAAGGGATGGACATGGTCAGCAACAATACTCAGGTAGGCTGTGGTGTTGAAACGATGCTCAGTTGGTACTAAGGGGCCCAAAGTGTGCCAAGAAAATATCCCCCACACTATTACACCACCACCAGCAGCCTGAACCATTGATACAAGGCAGGATGGATCCATGCTTTCATGTTGTTGATGTCAAATTCTGACCCTACCATCCGAATGTCGCAGCAGATATCGAGACTCATCAGACCAGGCAACGTTTTTCCAATCTTCTATTGTCCAATTTTGGTGAGCCTGTGTGAATTGTAGCCTCAGTTTCTTGTTCTTAGCTGACAGGAGTGGCACCTGGTGTGGTCTTCTGCTGCTGTAGCCCATCTGCCTCAGAGATGCTGTTCTGCATACCTCGTTTGTAACGAGTGGTTATTAGAGTTACTGTTGCCTTTCTATCAGCTTGAACCAGTCTGGCCATTCTCCTCTGACCTCTGGCATCAACAAGGCATTTTCACCCACAGAACTGCCGCTCACTGGATATTTTGTTTTTTTGCACCATTCTCTGTAAACCCTAGAGATGGTTGTGGGTGAAAATCCCAGTAGATCAGCAGTTTCTGAAATACTCAGACCAGCCCGTCTGGCACCACCAACCATGCCACGTTCAAAGTCACTTAAATCACCTTTCTTCTCCATTCTGATGCTCGGTTTAAACTGCAGCAGATCGTCTTGATCATGTCTTCATGCCTAAATGCATTGAGCTGCTGCCATGTGATTGGCTGATTAGAAATTTGCATTAACGAGCAGTTGGACAGGTGTGCCTAATAAAGTGGCCAGTGAGTGTATATGCAAAACCTATTTCAAGGAACTATTTACATTATTACTAGCTATGAACATGTATTTACTATTCAAACCCTTTCTCTGTCTCTTTCCTCTCTGACTCTCAAACAGGAGTTTGCCGGAAAATAAAGAGTTAATTTTGCCCTGAAACAAGTCTCAAAGGCACAGAGAGAAGGCATACAGAGCAGGCTCATTGGTGTCTCAGCAGCTCTGAGCGGAAATTTGACGCCTGCAAGACGATGAAATGGGCTGCAAAATTCAAAGAAGTGTTGAAGCAAGAGTTCAGGGTGTATATCAATCATTTAGAGCAATGGAGAAAATGGGAGAATTTCATGAGATTTCTTCTTAGGCACTGTATAGGCATTTTGCGATGCATTCAGGTACCTTTGGAAACTTGAGAATCTGACGATTACGCCAGTTTTTTTCAGCTTCCTGATTGGACGAATGGTTGGTAAATGCCAGTCATTTAAGAAATAAGTGTCATTTCGAAGCTGCCAACAGACGTGGGTTCCAGAGGGTCTTTCTCCAACATCCATGCATTGATTTTATATCAAAAAGTCACCAAAGTTGCCCCCCACCCCCCTCCTCAAAAAAGTCAAAGAAGAAGAAAGCAGAGAGGCTGAGATTGGGTGCATGAAACGGTGTCATTTCTTTTTCTTTTTTTTAAATACTGGCACAGCGGACACATATTACCGCAGAAACTGAGATGGAACATCTTGGACTGGTGGTACCTCAGGGGGTTAGGGTTGACTTAATGGAAGGAAAGAATGAAAAGAGCGATTTTCACACCGTTCCAAATCCGTGCCCTCACCTGACCCCTCTGAAAAAGACATCCTTTACAAGAAATCCATCGATTGCATGTCGCTAAAATACAACGCTTGATGAAAAGGCTTCAACAGAAACACACACACCTGCCCCGGCTCAAGCAGGACTGTATTTCTGCAATTACCCCAGGAGCCGGGGGTCTGAGGTGATTGGAGATTTGAAATGGGAGTGCACGATGTCAGAAATCTGTCTTCATTTGATGAAATGAAAGTGCAGCCCTGGCACCGAAAGTACAACAATGTGTCACCACCAGCGGCTGCCGGATGTGGGCCATTCATCAATGATTCATGCTCAGAATTACAGCTCCAGGAACATTTTTCTTTCTCTTTCCCTCTCTCTTTTCTTTTTTCATTTGTAACAGAAATAAAAAAAAAAGAAGGGACGATATTTCTAATGGGAGCAGTCAAGAAGAAACACGCCTGAAGGTGATGTGTCAGTTTCTGGGAATACTGTATCACCGCGCCATCTTCCTGTCACAGAAACGGTGACGCCTCAACACACATTCGTCACATGCATGTTTCTTTATGCATCTTAGAGTTCCACAGATTTTTAATTATGTCCTACTGGCGCTCCGCAGAAACATATCTGACTTCAGAGAGTATTGTTATTGTATCCGACATCAAGGGAGCGATGCATCACTCCCCACAACAACTGATGAACTCTAACGGCGAATGGCAAGATTAAGAATTCAATCTGGAGATGGGAAACACACAAACACACATTGTGCCTCTTATTCCCAGAGTCTTGGAGTTATGAGATGTACTCATGATTTATGAAAGGAACTACTCCATCAGCCGGAGTGCGGTTGTGTTTTTTTCACCGCTGCCAGACGCACATTAAACACACATGCTGTCTGCTGCTGCTGGTGGAGTGAAATATAGCGGCGCTGCATGTCTTGATGCCATATTAAAATGTTCATCTTGTAAGTCGAGTGTCTTCAACTCAAACATTGACGACCCAAATACCCAAAATGGCCCAGAAGAGCACTCATGTCATGTTTATTAAAACATAAACAGATGAATAAGGAATGGGGAGAAAAAGCAAAACAAAGACAAGGGACTCTTGGATGACACAAAGATGCACCCTCGAGCCAAATAAAGATAGTAGGAAGTAGGGAAAACAGACAAATGAAAGCTAATGGTTTCTAATGGACTGCACTTGATCTGACAGATCGCGTCGTTCTCTGTTCCTTGTAAGTCGAGCTATTTATAACATCAACATCTTTCAATGAGCTGGTTCAGCTGGAGCTTGTAAGTCATACTACCTTGTATGAAAAAAGTAATCTCGCTCTGAAAGATGAGATGCTCACTTGAGGATTTGTGCGTTCATGTTTCGGTTGTTTTTCTTTGAAGCGGCTTTTCCAAGTGGGGTCTTCTGAGGTGGTTCTGGAGCAGAAGCCCATGACAGTCCACTCTACCACCGCCATAAAGGCAGGCACATCAAGTTGAAAACAACGAACTTTGATCACAGTCGATCGTTTCTGGATGTAATTTTAGGCTCATGCGGTGACTTCCACTACAGAGCCCTATCTCTTAAAAATGCAGTGTTGAAGATTTTCCCGATTCTCTCAATCTTTTCGTGACAGCCCCATGGTTCAAGTAATTTTTAGGGCCAAGCACAAACAAAGGGTCACTTTTTGATAGATGCGAAAAATACCTAGCGCCCCCTAGCTACAAAAAGAGTCTCTCTAGCTACTTTAAGCTACTTCTAAAAAATTTTATGCA
Organism: Labroides dimidiatus; assembly: GCA_030710495.1. Taxonomy (NCBI): domain Eukaryota; kingdom Metazoa; phylum Chordata; class Actinopteri; order Labriformes; family Labridae; genus Labroides; species Labroides dimidiatus. The sequence continues at coordinate 8,043,658 of CM061166.1, forward strand.
AAACTATCATGCCAACACCTACAAAAAAGCCTTTTACAACTATAGTGAATTTCAAACAGAAAGTTCAGAGATCAGAGTTAAATGTCGGATTTTGACGATTTATCGGATACGTATTCGAACAAACCCTTCCCACAGTTTTTGTCTGATCCTCTTCAAATTATACGAGACTATACAAGACACACTGATTATTAAAAGGTATGAAATGATTTTTGTAACTCAATGAGTGTGGCCAGGACAGAAGGCCAAAGTTGGCAATTTTTTTTTTTTCTTTTGGCGATATGCAAATCTAGATAGCTCTCAAGTAAAATGTTGGATTTGTACCAAAATGCAAACACATGTTCATGATCACAGCCAAAGTGCATCTATATGCTTTTTTTCACTCAGCACTGCCTCTGAATAAATAAATCACAGTCAGAACTACTGGTTAAAAGAAGTACTGCCATGTTTACTATGGTTAAAATTACCTCTCAGGAGTGTCCTTTTTATACCTAGTTATGTCACTATCCTGTGAAAAAGTAACAACCAATTGAAAGATGTTTCTCTGGGTGTTTTTTATTTGGATCCACTAAAGTGTTGAAATAATCATTTATATCTTGTTTATTGAAATTCAGAACTGAACTTTCAAGGCCTTGGCTGATTTTTCTTTGGAGCACATCGAGCTTTAAGTGGACCCTTATTCCACGTCAAAACGCCTCACCAAAAACACTCCATCATACAACACATAAAAATATGCCTCATACAAATTTGTTCACATCTACACTGGTTTGGGATATACCCCCCCCCCCCCCCACACTCCCCACTGGCAGCAATCAAAGGGTCTGCCACTGCGGCCAAATGGAGCAGACGCTGGCAGTGGCTGAAAATAGGCGATACTGTCTGGGTAGCAAACACCCAGGTCTGCGCCAGCCTTCGCTGAAGGTGGCTTGTGATGAATGGCCAAAATAGCGTGCGACGCTGAGACACCCAACGGATGTTGTCTGATTGGAATCTCCAGGACCACCCAACGAATGTGGGTCAGCCGTGGAGCTGTGGAGCTGATTTTGGAGATTTGGCTTTTCTTGGAGGTCTCGATCGCCTGGTTGGCATTAGAGATCAGGGATTGTCTGAGTTAAACTCACATGAAGTTTGTTCTGCTAAGCTCCCAATTTTAAGGCCATGTCAGGCCGGCGTCGACACCAAGTGACGCACAATGCCTGAAAACCGTTCTAAGTCGTCCGCATGGACAAATTTGTAAGTCCAATCAGATTTGTATCAAAGGGTCATACCAATTGTGTTATTTGTATGCTATTCATGTGTGAAAGCAGCCAAGAGGAAGTCACTCATCTGAGCCTGAAAGGACTCTAGTGCTCATCCTTTCCCGGCCAAAAAAGATCTAGAGGCCTGGAGGACTTTGAGCAACTTCTTTGGCATACACTCCCCAATGAGACCCTCATATTAGGCATGGAATGGGTGCTATCTTATTAGCATTCAGTTCTCTTAAAGGAGAGAGCTCATTCGCCATTGGCATCCACTTTCATCCTTTTAGATATAACTGAGCCCGGCTCGATTATAATTCAGCATAGAGATGCAAATCTGATTCCGGTCACTTCTGGGAGAGCACAAATAGCACTCTTCAATTAAATATAATGATGTGTAGGTTGCTGGAGCTCGCCATATGACGCTCAGGAAATGGTCTTTCATTGTCTCTTTTCAGGTTTTCATTAAACCTGCATCCTTTAATCACTGCTTCCATCAGCTAGACTCCACAGGAAAGTATCCTGAACTCATCGCCCCCTTTGAAGACGCAAAGACATCACAACGAGAGGCTCTTAATCTCTCGGATTCTTCAGTTCATGATGAGCTACTTTTAACCCTTTGAACCCTGAGCTGATTTTTCAGGTGTCTGCTTGAAAATTGCACACCCATAACAAAATGAGTATATATCTCTGCCACCACATGGTCAATTTGAATAATTCTGGTGTCATAGTAAAGGGGAAACGTGAGACTTTTTGAGATGTGTTGATATGAGTATGTATGATACAGGTAAAGAGTAAATGAAGATGGCACTCAGCAAAAAAATGTAAGTTCGCCTAAATTAAGAAGACATTTGAGGATGAATATCTGTGAAAATGATGCAGCTGCAGCTCTGAAGCTTTATCAGACCATAGTCCAACATATGAACATTATCTCTGCAGAGGTTGACTCTGATAAAGTGAAGGAGAACTAAATTATAGAGGTTTTAGTGAGAGAGTTCAGGCGAGCTCTCTTTAGGCTCAGTTTGGCTCCATCTGAGTCATTTAAATTTTCTCATCTGTAAAACTATAAATTTCATTGGTTGAGCACTAATGATGATCAATACATCCAGATACAACAGTTTGTGGCTTTTTTTTTTTTACTTTTTTAAAAATTCATACCAGATGTGGGACCAGATGCATCTCTGGTGTGTAATGATGTTTACAAAGAGTTTATCTGTGAATATGCACGTCTCTATCTCCGTCACGGATTGAAAGAAAAAGGTGAAAACGAGATGTAGCATCTCAAGAGGCTAACCTCTAATAAATCAGACGACAGGTCTATGGTTCATGGATCTGTCACTAACTTTAGTTCACACTTTAGTCCACTTGTCTCCTCTTACCTCCCTTCCTTCGCCCACACACCCAACACAGCATGTTGTGGATTTGCTGTTCATCATGAGACTGGGGTCCACATTCAAGATTTCCTGCTGCTTAACAGAAGGTTTTTTCTTGCTGCCATGATGGAGGGATTCATGATTGGCTATATGGATTCATGTTGGGTGTTGGATGTATATATTTGTATATATATGTATATGTGTATCTTTATATGTATATATGTATCTATTCATATATGTATATCCTCAAAATGAAGAGCTTTATGCTCTATTGTAAAGTGTCTTGAGATAACTCTTGTTATGAATTGGCGCTATACAAATAAAGATTGATTGATTGATTGATTGATTGATTGAAGACACAGGGCTAACAGGAAGTTCTGTGGATTTCTGTGCAAAATGAACATTTTTTTTGCCAAAGAAAAAGTTCTGTGTTGTGTTTGGGTCTGTTGTTTAATTTGATGTTCATCACTTGATTCTTTCCTGATAGGTGCATTATTTCACGCTGTGTTTGCAGAGTGACGTCAAAGTCCCCCAAATGGGGGACCTCCAGGCTCAAAGGCTTATAGTGCTATAGGCTTATAGTGGAAGATTTCAAACTCATAGAGAAGACTGCCTCAGCAGCAAAAGTTTTTGCAACCATGACTGATTTGTTGTGAATTTCTAACGGCTTGAATGCACTTCCCGGGTGGAAAAAGTTCAGCAGAGGACCTATGCGCACTGTTTGTTTTATTTTCTCGACTGGGTAGGCAGATTTCCTGGCAGATAAAGGAAGACTGATATTGGCACAAAGACGAAGGGCCGGTAGCTGAACCAACGGGCTCAGTAATGACCTTTAAAGATTCCAATTTGGTGCCACAGTCGAACATTAAAACCAAGTCACACTTGTGTGCATTTAAGTTTCAAGTGGACGAGGTTTGGGCAAGGCTTTAAAGGACTGGACGTCGTCCAAGAGGTCCTCTCTGGTAATAAATGTGTGTTTGGACTGTATGTATGCCTGAGTAAATGTCAGCGTGCAGCTGGAAGATAAATACAGCACACAGAGCAATGACAGAATCAATAAAAGGGGCAAATCAAGCATTTGGTCACTTCCTCGCCTCCTAAAGAAATCCTTCTTTCACTTCCTCATTCTGATGTCACTGAGATTAGGAATCTCTTGCATTGTGTTCCATGGAAAAGCGAAATAAGACTGTTTGGGATTATCCACTCTGCTGTGCGCCTGTTCAAAACACGATGATTATACAGACCGCTTTTTACCCACATCCTGTCCGTCCTTTCAGTGCTTTTTGAATTTAAAGAAATCCACCCAACACTCCTTTTGATGATTCCTGCACACATTTGCCTACGTGGGGATGTGTGGGAGCCTGTAGCATGCGTGGGTGAGTGCGCGCACAAGCGGTTGTGTGGATTCTGCATGCACGTGGGCGGGTGGGATGATCTTTGCTGCAGACGCGCTTCCAAACAAAACAAACACACACAACTGGAAGAAATACATTTACCGATTTTCAAAAGATGCCAGACATTTGAAGTGAGAAAAGACTCCTTCCTTAAAATCCAGCAGGAAGTTGTAAAGACGACAAAGAGGCCTGGCCTTGAAATAATAGACTCCTTTGTGCGAATGGACCGTCTCTTTCCAATTGGAACGCTAATTAAGACTATTCTCAAAGAAAGCACACGGACTAACTTTGCTGCAGTATTTTTCTAAAGCACTCAGATAAAGTGAAGGCAGCTCCCAAGGAGAGCAAACTTCCTCTCAAAGGTACGCGTCCTTGAGCCCTCCCAGGTCTTATTTCTTGTGCAAATGAAATTTCTTAGCGAGGTTTGGGAATAATTGAAGCCATTTAGACAGGATCCATAATGTAATTTGAGAGCATTCTGACTGAGCCGCTTGTTTAGAGAACAGGGCGACTGTGATTTCTCTCACATTACGGCCTGTTACTGAGACGTGAAGGAGAAATGAGCTTCAATTCTGCTGCTATGATGATAACATAAAGCAGTAATTCTTTGTGGAGATGAAGTGGTTCCACAGTATGTGTGGCGTTTGCTGAATAACGCGTGATACATTCTTGAGGTCTCACTGCCTGTTAGTTCAAATGGGTCCAATGTAAATTCTTTGCGTCCTCCAAATTTGCACCGTCTAGGCAAGAAAGTGACGCAATTCAAAAGAAATTGATGAAAATATTGAAATTGTGTCATAAATATTTAAAAATCACCCTCACCATTTAAAACAATGTGAGGCGTGAGTGAAACACAGAAGTTGAGAGAATCTCAGTTGGAGCCAAGAATGGCCATTCAGAAGGAAGGCGCTTTGTGGGGCTGGGAGCCTTAAAGAGACAGCAGCAAAAAGAGAAGTGAAGCTGCTACGGAGGCCCCAGAGGGACAATGAAAGACTTTTAAAAAAAAAAAAAAAAAATCCAAATCTTAAGTGACGTGACCTTTTACACCTATGAGCCTTCTGGACAAAAATAATGGTGTGACGAAAAGCAAAGCAAATATTACCCAAACAAAAATCTGCATTTAACAATTCAACCAGATTAAAAAATGATGTTTGATTGGTTATGTAAGCAGACTTTACTCAACAGCCACAAGTCACTATAAACATGACATTATTAGCACACAAACAAATGCTAATGAATAAATATGGAGGTAGTGAGTATAAGTAACCCAACGCAATGTAACACAACCCAACGTAAGGTAACCCAACATAGCGCAATGCAACGCAACAAAGCGCAATTAACCGCAACACAATTAACCGCAACACAATGAATCGCAACGTGACGCATTGAAATATAACAAAGTAATGCATCGTCACAATATAATCTAATATCGCGCAACGTAATGTAATGTAACACAAACGCATTATATTGTAATGACACCTCAATTAATGACATGTAACCTTATGAAATGTAACATAATTCATAAACATGACACAACAAAATCTAATGTAATACAACGAAGCAACGTAGCAGAAACGTAAAAACCGAAAATGCAACAAAACACAAAGTAACACAATGAATGAAATGTTTCGTAACTCTGATGCTCCCCTGATCCAAAGATTTTCTCACTTACTATCCCAATTCTTCACAGACTGTTACTTTCCCTGCAGGAATCCTCGCCAACCCTCGCTACACTTCCACATACATCTTCCTCCTCCCTCCTAATCCAGTCCTGATGTCTCAGGATAGAGTCCACCCGCCTCTTTTCCTTGACCTCTTGCCCTTTTGAGCCACAACAGCAGCGACCTTCTTGTCTGTATTCGCTGCCTTCATTGTTGGATGACCCTAAATGTATTCTGGCTGAACTCTGCTTTCAGTTCCGGACCTTTCTGCCCTAACCTGAGCTTCTTCTGAATAAAGAACCTGTTTTTCTCAACCATTGTGGGCTGTGCTTTATAACACTGGGCTCACTGCAGCGCCAATAAAATCCCTGTGAATCCAAGTCTAAAATCTGCTGAATCTTACCTACAAAGGAATATACATAAAGCTTCATGACTATGGAAAGTCGATTATACTTTCAGAACGAAAACAAAACAAATGCTGAGGTCATGCTACACCATTTAAGCACGACCATAGCATTCTGTGATGTCTTCCATTCTGTCAAGCACAAGAGAAACAGTGATGTCAATGCTGCAAAATGTGTTAGCTCAGTGTCAAAACATTTATTCCTTTCCTGTCTGTCGTGAAGACAGTAGGAAAACATCGAAAGCCAGTGAGGCTTGTCTCGACATTTACCAAAAATGCTAACAACAGTTACTCGCCATGTTGTTGGGAGTGCATTATAATTCAATTTAGGCCATAAATTTGCATTGTGAGAAAGTAGCGCCAAGTAACTTGTGTCTTGACTTGGCACATTGGTATCTCAACCAGTCGTTGCAACTTGTATGATTAAGTTAGAGGAAGTGATGCTAGTCCAGACAAACCGGGAAATGCTAACGGAAGTTACTGACAAGGTTGGTGGAGTGCAACCAATCAAATTCAGTGATGACAAGGCTATAAATTTGTATCATGACAGATTTAGTGTCTAAACTTTATGGCCCCTAATTTGATCGCTAATCATGAGTAACTTCTGTAGTCTTTACAGGTACATGTCTAGACTGGCCTCCCTTTATTTCAGCTGTTTTGCGTTAGTTGGGATCATTGATTGGGTACAACATGAATCTCAGCCTACGTACTTCAGCAAACTGGCGAATACTTTCGTTAAATCTATGGCTGCTTGATCGCGTAATCCGATAATGACTTCTATATCATAAATATTATGTTAGCTAGCATCAGGACTGACAGGAAGCAGGGTTATTTTTCTGAAAAATTCCCCCATAGTCAGATTTATTTTCGCAATCCTGGAGTCTCCATACTTGTTTTTAGAATGAACGACATTTCACATCTCATGCAGTAGCTTACTTTTTAAAAATGATCAAAAACAACCAGATAGACACCAAAATACTGAGACTTTCAGTCCCTCCTCCTCTTGAAACTCATACACACTGAATCCTTGACTTCTCATAAGGCATAATGCATCATCTCACAAACAAAACGACCCCAGTTTGTAACGTAGGTTAGCTGTTAAAAATCTGTCTTTAAGCACAAGCAAAAAAGAACCTTGATGACATCATCAATTTTGCCGGATGTGGCAAGGCTCCCTGGGAGATGCAGCAGGCATTACACAACTGATCTGCATAACTACTCACAGAAACGGAAATTGAAATGTTATAAGAAATAAATCTTTAGATTGTATCCCCGACAGCGGGGGAGGATGAGGGAGGGGGTGTCTAGTACTGGACATGGTGATTATTCTAAGATGAAACCTGCAGTGGAAAGTTTCCAGAGTTGCAGTGAGAGACGCTGGAGGCAGTGCTCGCACAGAAACAGAGAGGTGAGAACTGTCGTCATATAAACAGACAGACTGTAATCTCGCAACAACTTCTAGCTTCCTTGGAGATACCGTGACGTGCTTTCTGAAACTTTCAAACACCCAGCCTGATTTGCGATGCTGGTGAAAGTTAGATATGATGTGGCAGTCGCTGTGATTTTTTAATATTCCCACACAAAGCTGCATTGTCTCCCTCCAACCTGGTTGAATATTCATGACGGGGAAATTGAAGCGCTGTGGCTGCTTTGATCTGGAGGTGATAAGAGGAGGCCTTCAATCCACATTTTGTTTATTGTTTGAACTGTCTGTAAGTGAAGAACTGATTCGAGTGATGCAACCAGCTGGAAACGGCTCCGTGTGAAGCGCCTTGATCCTTTCTTTGTCTTTTTTGATGTGTAGTGATGCCTCCAGGTGCACTGTACTTTCAACGATTGGTTTGGATCCATCTGGACTATCTTACCATCGCCTTTCGCGGGGGCGCTGGAGCCTATCCTTAGAAGATACAAAAGACATTCATGCTCATAACCCATGAGCTTTGATGCATTGTAACTCTTTATCCATGTTTGAAATAACCTGTCTTTGTACCTTTACGTTGACTCTATACCATAGCATATGCAACAAGGTAGCAGCCTACATGTAGACTCTGACATGCAACAATGTCGTAATGATACACAGCATTGTCTCTTTGCAGTTCTTCCTTGAGTTTGTGTAGCCTTGTCCCCCTTATAAGTCGTATATAAGTATGTGGCCCTGTCTCCTCTTGCAGTATGTAAGTAGACACGGCCATGTCCCCCTTGCAGGTTGAACCACTAACAACCTCCAGTCTGAAAATATGAGACAATGTGCTAAAGTGTTAAAGTCTGCTGTTCCTTGAGTGTCTGCTTGAGGCTGGCTCCAGAAGTACCGGAAGTCACAAACACACCAAGCCAAAAAAAAGCCATTTTCATGGCCAAAATAAGCACATTTACAGCCTGGTACAAATAATGTCTCCCATCTGAATCGCTGATTTCACTATCAGCACGCACTATACGTGGGATGAATTTTTTTCTATCTCTGCAATTTAGACAATATTAAGATCGCCAGTTTGTCCAATCAGGGGCACAGCTCAGATCACGTGACCGTGGAGCGTCCTATGGTTGTTACTGTGGAGACTCACAGTCCGCCTCATTTCCAATATGGCCGCGCCGGCCGTTTTGCTTCAAAAGTCTGTTTCAGAAACAGATGGGTGATGACGTGAAGATAGCCCTATCCCCTTGCAATATACACATATGTTAACATGGCCTTGCGTCCCTACAGTATGTACGTACGTAAGTGGCCCTGTCCCCTTGCAGAACCTACGTAGATTTGTGTAAACCTGCCCCACCTTGCAGTTCGTACATAGGTTTGTGTAAACCTGCCCCACCTTGCAGTTCGTACATAGGTTTGTGTAGGCCTGTCCCCTTGCAGTATGTATGTACATAAGTGGTCCTGTCCTCGTGCAATATTTACATAGTTTTACAGAAAACTGTCCCCCTGCAGTATGTACGCAAGTATCCATCCAGGTGGCACCATACTCTTTCTATTTTATGCTTAAACTGTGAAGTTGTATGTTCGCATCGGAATCTCACTGCCAACTTGCCAAGCAACAACCATAAGGGCTGTCCAAGGAAAAGTACTCTTTGTGAAAACAATCCACAGACTTCGATGGAAACCGTGGGCTGTATGGAATATGCCAGAGGCGTACGCCATATAATTCAATATAAGGGGAAAACCCTTGGTTTACGATGCCACTGGGCATCACATTCAGTCTCTTCTGTGCACAAAGGTTGTCTGTGCGACATATTATTAGATTATTCTAAATGTTGCTGGAAGCTTAGCCCCTATGAATTTGAAAAAAATTAATCCAGACCTATTTAATAATCAGGCATCTCAACCTCCATGTGCAAACCCCTGACGTTTTAATATGTTAAAATTTGAGTCCTGAGGGTACTCATCATATGCAAACATCCATCTAGGACCAGCAGGAAAGGCAACAACGTTTTAAATAAAAGCATTAAAGGGGTTCGAGAGCTGACGTTAGCCCTGATGTAAGTGAATAAGTAGCTCTCTCTACACCCCACCCCCCGGGCCGACTGATGATGTACCTCCGAGAAAGACACTCCACTGCTAAATGCTCCAGTGGAGCTGCTCGGCGGCCAGAAGTGGAAAGCAGTGGCTGTGCTGAGCAGCTCCCAGCTGTGAATGTGTCACGCTGTGTAAGTGCGTCGTGAGGCACTGACAGGGGGAAGCGGCGATGCTCGGCAAACCTTCCTTGGATAAATAAAAGAGGAGTTAAGCAAATACACAACCTGATTCATCGCGTCAGGAATATTGACGTAAAGCCAGGGTTTGTGCTCAATATCTTGAACTTTGAGACCTAAAATTGCTAAAAAATTATTAGTATCTCAAATTGCAGGCGACCACTTTAGAAGTGATTATAAATTGACTGATGAGCGGCTCCACAGGGTATAAGAAAATGATAGTAAAAGCTACGGGAAATAGACAAGTCCAATCTGAAACATTTAACACTATTGTCCCTGTGCAGATATTACAAACACAGCATGGCACAGCACAGTTATCCCTCCTTCTGCGTGCTTCATTAAGAATAATTGGCCAAATGACAAGACGCCATGTTGCACAGTCATTTCATCAGCAGTAGTCGCTGTAATTGGGAAGAAGCTTGGCAGTAGGAAGAAGGTTACCCTCCTTAATAAGGTAGGAGGCTGACTTCAAGCTCCACTCCTGAGTATAAATATATAATTTCAATACTGTAGAATGAGCTGAAGGACTGGAATGTTGTTGGAGGGCAACACAAAAGGCTCCAAGATGGAGGTGTGCCACCTCAAGGAATCAGTAATGAGCCCAACATGCAGCTAAAGCTACATGAATAATGCCTGGATGACACCGGTGGACCCCATTCGGCTAATGTGTAGGAAATGAAAGAAAGGAAGGCTTCGTCCTTGAAATCAAAGAAGCAGAAAATGCAGTAATGAGATCAGGTGATCAGGTTTTCTGTCTGTGAAGACGGATGTGGAGAAGTTGGGCTAAACACGGCCCAGTTTACACAGAAGAAAACAAAAAGCTACTGCATTATTCAAGTCGTTCATTTACAACCAAACAAGGTTTTGGGGGGGGGAAACGCAAACTTTTGATGACGGGTTCAAGAGTGGAAACTTTTTGGAAATATATCCCCTTCATTCACATGTAACCCAAGAACACTAACATAACAATTATAACACCACCACTATAAACAACAACAAAAAATTGTCAAAATATACCGAAGTACAACAACACATGGCAAAATAAAGCTCTTATGGAACAAAAACAAAACAAAACTATTTATTTAAAATAGTTATAATCTTTCTTATCATGCTATGTGTGCTGATGTGTGTAAGTGTGTGTGTGTGTGTGTGTGTGTGTGTGTGTGTGTGTGTGTGTGGGGGGGGGGGGGGGGTTACATAGGGTTGTTAATTGTATGTACTGTTGGGTGTGGACACACCCTACTGCTCCTCCATATGTTAAGTTAGGTTCCTAACATATAAATAAAGTACTTTTGAACTCAACTGGAAAAAAAGGTGTCGTAGAGCTGCAACAATTCCCTAAATAATCAATTATGAATTGATAACTTACTTAATCGTCAACTAGCTTGGTAATTGATTAATCTCTAATTTCAATTTCAAAAATGTAAATATTTTCTAGTTTCATTGAATATCCTGAATATCTTTGGTTTGTGGTCAAAACAAGACAGAGGATGAGGTCATCTTGGAGTCCAAGAAATTTATTTTTTTTAAATACCATTTTCTAACAAACGGACCAAACAACTAATCAATTAATCAAGAGAATAATTGATAGACTAATTGATTGTGAAAACAATCGTTAGTTGCAGCTAGGTGTTTCACCGACCAATCAACTAGTCGGCACTGCGACCACGAGTGGACTAGTCGTGTACAGCCACCAGCAACCCATGTGAGGAAACTGTCACCCGACAGCCGTCATCAAAGCTGTGACTTGTCAGTTAACCAAAGGGGAGAACAATATATATATATATATATATATATATATATACAGTGAGGCTTTAAATTTAGTGAAAACTAAGGAGTCATCCACAAAAAATTCCTTAAAAATTAAAAACAATAATCGAGCTGGTATTGTTCTTTGGTCCACCTATTCTTTGGACATTTGAGGCTTGTCCAGTGAAGGCTATAAGAATAACAATAATAACAACTAATTAAAATAAATTAAAGCTGCAAGCAGCAATAATTGGGCCCTTTCACTTGTGCACCTGTTGGTGATGCTTAATAAAGGACTGAAAGACATCACTGAGCAGAATGAAAAAAATATATATATATGTTGGAAAAACTGAAGAAGTTTTTAACCACAGAGTAAAACATGGCTTCCTATTGACAGTAGCGGGTGCTGTAGTTTAAGGTGGAAAAAAGCTTATAGGTGCACACAGGCTGTGACAATAAATGTGTGAGTTTTGGTCCAGATCCAACATTGTTCAACAGAACTATTAAGATTATTATTTAGCCGAAAAAATCATCAACTTTGGCCGTTGTTTGTGGCCACGCCCATTGGGAGGTGTTTCAGGCATGCCCAGCTGTGGGGTAGACCCAGGACACGATGGAGAGATATCTCTCATTTGGCCTGGGAACCCTTTGGTATCTCCCCCAGGGGAGCTGGCGGAAGTGTCCAGGAACAGGGGCCACTGGTCTTTGCCGAGGACATTGCTGCCCCTGCAACCAAGATGGATGGATAGATGGGTGTTTGCAAAAACAACATTTCAGAAAAAACTGTGGAACAAGTTTGATCAAATGGGTACCCTATAAATCGTCAAAATCAGCCTGAAGAGATCTAAACTCAATGAAAACCACATGACCACAATCGCACAGGTGGATCTCACCTAGTGTTAGTCTTGAAAACTAGCAAAAAAATGTTTGTTTTTTTCGTTCCTGTTGCTGCTGAGCATTGTCCAGCAGGACTTGGCACCTGCCCGCACTGCCAAAAGAACCAAAACAGAACTTCATCAGCCAGTTGATTCGGCTGATCGCCACCATGCCACACTGCACTGATGCACTAATTCAAGCAAAGGGAGCATTTATGAGGTGCTGAAATTTGTATTCATCCATAATATTCAGTTATAATTTTGTATTTTGGACGGATACACAGCCAGGCAGACTGTCTGAATGTATCAGCCATCATAGACAAATCCATGCCTGAACAGTATCTGTATCGTCAGCACTTGTAACATTATTTTCCCCAAACATCCCCCTGTGGTCAGAACGCACAGATGGAAACCAAAATGAAAACCAGCTGCTCAAATGTGTCACTCAAAAAAAAAAAAAAAAAAGTACTCTGTGCCTCAAAGTTATTCCAGAAAGAAAAATAATAATTAAAAAAAAAAAAAATGAAAAAACAGGAAGGACGGGAGAGAACCCCACGAAACAAGGAAAGCCGCTCCACATCAGCAGACTCCATCCTTGGCAGCAAATTCTGGGTCAACGCTAATTCAAACAGTGTGTGGGGGGGCTAAAATATGGCGGCTTGGACCACAGCCTGCTAACCAGGCCAGACAGAATGACTTGAAACAGACTCAACATGCTGTTTCCATGCTTTTCAACATCACTCCCATGTGTGTGGGAGAGGAGGAGGGAGACGCCACTCCAGGAGTATAACTAAGACTCCTGACTAAGAGCTTACGTCCTTGGTAATATCAAAAGAAAAGGAATATCTGCTAGAGCTGTCGTAAAAATATACCCTGCCGTTTGAAAACAACTTCATATAATCTTCCTCTGAGAGGAAATAGAAGAGGAGGTGGAGTGGAAACCGGGGGAGGTTGTTTTATTGGATAATTTTCCACAAGGTAATGTAAGGTGACAACCTGCCGCCTGAGTGCCGTGTTCTCCTCTGCGCCTCAGGTTTGGGGCTTGTCACAGATTGAGTGCCTTTGTGTCCACTGGCTATAAAGCTTGACAGATTATTATAGATGCTTCATTAGAATCCATTAGCTGCAGCCCAAACAGCAGATCTGCATTTATCAGTCAGACAAAACGAGGAGCAGAAGCAAATGTTGACTGACTGCCGCCGGGGGAAGGTGCACGCAAGATGACGGATGAAGCCGAACAGGAGGGCAATAAGTTGTGCAATGGTTGCAGTGTGCCGGTGTGTGCCTGGGTTATGAAGGGGGGAAATTCTGTTGTGCACATGTCAGCTGTTGAGATGTGGGGTTTTGACATGAGCGTATAAACCCTCCCACAGATGCTGGGAGTCGTTTGGAGACTGTTTCTGACTTCCAGGGGTGGAAAACAGGTTGAATTCATTCATTTTGGGAGGCTGAGTTCAATCTGAAACTGCATGAATCAATATTTAAATTAAAAACCAATGACGGTGCTGTTATAATACACCCTGACTCAAAATCTGCAGCACAGACCTCTTAAACAAAAACATCTTTTAAAGAGGGGTATTGTGCTTTTTTAAAAAAGTCTTTATTCTGTACCTCTGGTGCCCGCATAATAGCTTTATGTCATGTGCAATCAAAAAGTTCCCTATTTTCCAGAAAAACCTTGTTTTCACTGCTGTCTCTTTAAGGCTCTGTGCCCCACAAACCCCCTTCTCTCTGATTGGCCAGCCCTCTCGAGGCCTGCTATGGTATTTGAGGCCAGTTAGGAAATCTTAATGTGTTGACATCATCATCACAATTTTGTACAGATTTCATGAAGATCCCAGTCTACTTTTAGAATGGACCAATAGTTTACAGAGGAATCCTGGGGGTTTCTACAACATGTGAATACATAGAGATTTGAAAATCTGCACATCCAGAATTGTCACTTTATAACCATGTTCAAAATATGTGATGCAGAATACCCTGTCTTTAAAGCAGAGTATCCCAACTTTAAAGCAGGATACCCCCTCTTTAATATATACTTTCAATTAAAAATAAACACACATAGCTGAACAAACTCTTGATGGATTACAGTGGTAAAGCTTGACTCTTGTAGCGCACGGATGACTGATCAAGAACTTAAATGTTAACCAAAAATTGTGCCGTAGTGACTTTTGTTCAACAATGGAATGTCATGGGAAGAGCGATGTGTGGTTTTATTGTCATCTTTGGTACTTTGATTAGTTTTCTAACAGGCAACATGGAGAATGTGATAACCCTAATCCATTAAGACTTGTTAATTTATACCCATGTTAAAATATGGGAATGCAGAATACCCCCTTTTTAAAGCAGAGTACCCCGCTTTAAAGTGGGATACCCCCTCTTTAATAACTTAATTTGTGACTCAAAATCTCATTTCATTACAACATATGTTTTTTTTTAGCACTGGAAAACCATCATTTATTTATTTATTTATTCATTTTTTTAATCAACAATTTCAAGAGCGTCTGAACTTTTCGTTGCCCATGTGACCCTAACCCTTTTTGCACTGAGTGGGCCTCAAACATCAGACGCTACAATTTCAGCCAGTTAATTCAAAGCAACATTCATCTGCTTCTGATACTTCAGGGTACCTCGTGCATCTGTATGCCACAGGGTCGTTCGGGACAAGCGCCAGTATCTGACGCCTTGGGAAGCAAACAAGCCGACTCATAGTGGACTATTATTCATAAGACAGCCAGAAATAAATCTGCTCTAATGCATCTTTTTGTCTGTTTTGAATGTTAGTTTCCCAGCTCGCTCCGGGGAGGAAATAATCAATGAATGCAGCATTATTGTCACGTTTTTGCTGGGTTCTTTTCATGTGAAATTATACTTTTTGTATCATCCTAAAGTCAATTATCAGGATATTAACTTCAAAAGAAAGACTCTTAGTCTTTGACTGACCCATCAAAAACAGCCTGTGGGGGGGGCAACCACATAAAGCATAAGTAGGATGTATTTTGAAGCTTGTATATTCATGACCCTGAGAGAGATTAAGGAATGGAGAGGAGGAATAGAGAAAAGAAATGGAATGAATAAGTATCAGATGTTTTGCGTGTGTGCAACTCAACAAACAACAATTTTAGTTCAGGCTAAAGGCAGCACGCCAAATCATCAGGGGGAGCCGTGAGGTGTCCTGAGACATCAAGTGACAAAAATAAAGGAACTTGTCAGTCAAAGGAGATTGCATAATCTAAACTAAACCGATCGTGACAGTTCATTAATGACACCAAAACAGGCAGCTTTTCTTGACCTAGAAAGAGCACGTAGTGCGATGGTAAAGGTTGCATTCCTTGGTGATTTTGCGCCCTTAATCCTTTCTTTACACATCAACAAAGCATCATGCCAGCGCACACAGCAACAGCAGATCTGCCGGATTTGGCCGCGCTCCATGTATCTGCTCACTTTTGGCTGGCTCGCTCAGGTCTGAGCTGTGTGGGCTGCAGACTAAGCAGGGCAGCTTCAGGGTGGGGGGGGGGGGGGGGGGGGTTCTGGAGATGAGGGAAGCTGCGAGCAAGTTTGGGATGCGCTGCAAAGTGCCCTTACAAGTTAGACCTGCTGTAAACCTCTCCGCGGGGAGCCGTCCTGATCAGACCTTGCAGTCACCTTTGCTTTTGCTTTAGTATGAAAACGCTGCATGGAGAAGTCCACATCTGAGTACTTGTGCAAAACTGTACTGTAGATATAGGGCGCGGACACACTGGTGTCCCTTTAACCCTAAAGTCCAGTCCCTTTGGCCAGTGTGGCCGCTCCGTACCATACTCAGGCAAGGTACACTTCCTTGGCTTTGGCACACTTCATGCATGAGCACAAGCAACAAAGACGTGACCACACCTCTTGACAATCATTTCAATCAATGGTGGCAAAGGGTTCACGTTGGTGCAATGTAGAGGTCGAGACATTATTGGAAATTTACGTGGATTTCAATATCATGGGTCAACTTGAACCCTCAACTATGGCCACAAGCTGTGAGCTGTGGGTAGTGACCAGCAGTACATCTAAAAAGTTAGGGTTAGGGTTAGGGCTTCATGATGACATAGGCGGGCCATGTGTGTGTTGTATTATGATATGATGATGTACATACAAGAGGTAATCATAGTTAAGTCTGGTACATCTTGGAGTAGTGTGACCGCGGGTTGTACCAGCAAGCTACTGGAGGACAATCGTGCTTGAGTATGGCAGCGAGTCTCTAGAGGCCTGTTAGGTGCAGAGCTACGGTATTTGACTGCTGTCTCTTTAAGACTTTATGCCCCACAAACCCCCTTCTCCGTGACTGGCCAGCTCTCTCAGGGCCTGTCAGGGGCAGAGCAATGGTATTTGAGGCCAGTTAGGAAATCTTAATGCAATAACATTACCAATTAAACAAGTGTATTAAGATCTTGTTCTACTTTTAGAATGGACCAACAGTGAACGGATAAATCCAGGGGGTTTCTACAACATGTGAATACTCAGAGGTTTGAAACTCTGTACATGTGCAGTATGAAAATCCAGGATCTTTATTTTATGGTTAAAAAAATTATGGTTAAAATATGGGAATGCAGAATACCCTCTCTTTAAAGCAGAGTACCCCCGCTTTAAAGCAGGATACCTCCTCTTTAATATGTACAGTCCTTCCTCAGTCCATCTTCGTCTTTGATCCTTTCATTTGTTTTCTAAGAGGCAACATGGAGAATATTATAACTCTAATCCATTAAGACAACAAACACACCCATCACTCCTAAATAATTTGACTAAGCTGTTTAACGATGTGCTGACAGATGCACTACAAAAACACAGCTGTTGTGAACGCTCTGGAAATAAATGCAACGCTAATTTCTGCACCAATTACTCCTCACGATTACACTGCAGAGGCAGTATCAGAGGTTTTTTCTTTTTTTTTTCTTTTGTACAGTGTTGAATTTTAAAGGAAACCCACCTCCCAAATTAGATTAAATTAAACTTTAATTATCCCTGTGGGGAACTGGGTTATTGCAGCAGCGGGGAAGAGACACAGATAAGAATAGATCAAATACAGTGTGCTCAAGCTGATGCCACAAATGTGTTCAAGGAGGGAACATATTGATTAAACATTATTTGCTGTGCAGGAGTTTGTTTTTGTGGAGAACTGGGATGTGGAATCTTGCAGCCACAGACGAATGACGCACCGTCCTGAATTGCACAATGCGTCCGTTTAAGTCATCAAGGTGAACACGCTTTCTCCCCGGTGTAAGCGCCTCCGTGGTGGCTGCACAGAGTCCCAGATAATGCTGTGAATAATTTATGAAACAATGTCAGCGCGTCTTCATAATGACTTCAAATGGACATCAGCCAAGCGTTAAATGACAGGGATTAATCTACTTTAGGAATAATAGTCCTAATGGAATATTGAGTCCTCTGGGACGCCGACCAACTTGGGAGCACGCCGTGACACACTGCCTCTCCCGCTGCGCGGTGACCCTAAAAAACACACTATTAAAAGTTCAGAGTGGGTTTAGAAGTTCACTGCTTTGTGCTGAGTCTGTGTGGGAAGAGTATTTATCAAATGGTTTGAGTTTCTCAAGATCAGTGGGAGTTAGAGGTCTTCAGTTTGCATCAGTCTTCAACATGATGTAGGGCCGGACTGACTTACAAATACATAAGGAATAAAATAACTTCCTCTTTGGTCCCTTAATGCTGACAAAAACAAAGATATGAGAAACATTCCTTTTAGTATTTGTTATATGTCATTGACTGAAGTAGTTTATCTATTGTCTTGAAGTGGTTATAGCATTGCTTTAAGTTGTCTGGAACCTTCCATGAGCCTGCATGTAACTTTAAGTTCTTCCTGTTGATATTTTGACATTTAGAGTTTTCAGTATTGTTCACAAAGAGTAACTGTGATATGTTTCTGTGATAAAAGCTGAAATTCTGTTTTAAAACCAAAGTTATATCAATGTATTCTAAACGCTAGCATTTCAATGCAATTTCCCGTACACGTTAGCATCAAGCTAGTGTTACTTTCTATCATCGTTTTTGGTACATTAGTAGATGTATAACATGTTGATTGTGTTGAAAAGGAATCTCTCGTGAGAGAGTTCTGTTTGTTTGTTTGTGTTTTCAGTTTTAAAGACAGGAAGCTAGGTTAACACAACGTTAGCAATGCAACGTAAAAGTAAACAAAGCATGCGTGGCTCGTCATGACACTTGGCAAAGAGAGTCAAACTGAAACAGGAAACATGTTGAGTCGTTGTTAATTTCAGAACTTTGTTGTGAAGTTACCTGTCGGCAAGCTTCACTCAGCCCACTCCTGTAATGTTGATTAGTTGTAGCTCACTCCTGTATGTTACTGAGAAGGCAGCTGTGTTATTTAAAAAAGGACATTAATTGGCCAATTAAATCCGCTGGCGGATAAATCGGTGGGCCCTAACATGATTCACTCACATTTATCTGCCATGTCATAATGAACCATTCGGCCTCCTATACCAACTCCCCCCCACTGTCTGCATGTAGATGTAAATGTAATACTCACCACTGGAGTTGATCCAGGAGAGTAATTGAATTGCAAAAGCACCGCCACGTGCGTCGGAAATTATACAGTGAACCCGGAGTGGAATTTCATCACGAGCCGAGGCTCATTCATCCGAAATCTTGCTCAGTGATGCAAATACGCTATCATTTAAACTCATTTATCCTAGCTTTAGGGTTTACAATAGAGACAAACGTGAGAGCTTTTACACACACACACACACACACACACACACACACACACACACACACACACACACACACACACACACACACAAGAGTGCGAGAGGAATAAACCAGGAGCAGAGGAATCCAAGGGAACACATTCATTACTCAAATAGACTTGTTGCTTTTAGCGAAGAGAAATCGGTGACATTATATTTTATGGCCTTCAAAGCTCTTTCTCTTTATTCCAGCAGAAATGCTCCAAATGAGCTTCATGAGTTCAGACTGGTGTATTCAACAGGGCAGCTGTGCGGATGAGCTGAAAGATCAGATTCATAAATGATGAATCCCATCATCCCTTTTTATCTTTACTCTCTCTTTTGTTCTCAGAAGGATTTAACTGGAGCTCGGGTGTTTGATCTTCGAGTGAGCCGTAATTATTTCTATGTCTGATAATGCAGCGGATTAGCAAAACTGAAGGCTAAAGTTTGGAGTTTGCACTCTGTAAACGTGAGAAATATCACCAACATCAGGATTTCAACATCTGCAACACAAAGTTGACTTACATAACAGCAAACGGGCAACATTTGGCAGCTGCCTGCTCGGCTTCCTCTCTGCAAGCTGATGTTCGCTCTCTGCTTACTGTCCAAACATCATTTAGTCTGTTGTACAACCAGAAGTACACACTTCTGGTTCGGGAACAGAAGCAGCGTGATGTGTTTTTTTCATGAGTTTGAGTCATGCTGAATGAAAGCCTGCATAGATAATTTGTAGCAAAAGAGTAAAAGCTCTTCACACAACTCTGACATTTCATGTTTACAGAGTTGGTTTGTGAAAGCGTGGGCTGATGGTTAGTCCATTTTTTTAAAATCAATCACTTTTTTTTTTTTTTCACTGTATTCTATTTCGACCCCAATGGCTCATCATAGAAAAGCTGCCGCAGTGTCTTCCTGCTTCCTGTTGCCACAACAATAAGAAAAGAGAACACAACTGTAATTTCAAACAGTAAAGTTCGCTTTAAAAAAAACTTACAGACAGGTTAGATAAGTCAAAAGGAGCTTGTACTTTTTAGCACTCAGAGTTTGAATGATTATTTTTTTAAAACATATCTGTGCTGTGTTCACAGTTTCTTTGTATAATGAGTTGCGCCAAGTGATAATATACCAAAATAACTCTAACGCTCCTGATGCTAGTGCTAGTCTCAGGCTAATACCTGACTTATCACTGATTTTTTTGCGTTTCCACCAAGCGGCAACCTCCGGTCTGAACATATGAGACAATGCGGAAGTGCTAAAGTCTGCTGCTCCTTGTGTGTCTGCTTGAGGCGGGCTCCAGAAGTACCAGAAGTCACAAACACACCAAGCCAAAAAAAGCCGTTTTCACAGCCAAAATAAGCACATTTACAGCCTGGTACAAAGAATGTCTCCTGTTTGTGTTGTTAATTTCACTATCTGAAGTTTAGACAATATTAAGATCGCCAGTTTATCCAATAAGCACAGCTCAGCAAAATGACTGTCGGGCGTCCTATGGCTGTTAATGTGGAGACTCAAAGATCGCCTCATTTCCAATATGGCCGCGCCAGCTGTTTTGCTTCAAAAATCTGTTTCAGAAACAGACGGGTGATGTCGCAGAGACTATGTCCATTATTTATATAGTCCATGGTTTCCACAGACAAAGCACTGGTTCCAGGTGCTAAAAACTGGTGCTTAGCAAGCACCAACTCTTTGCTGGGCCGAAGTGACGCACCGACTACTTCAGGGGCTGGGGGCGGGATTACCGTGACCAACAATTGGCAGGGGAAAACAGCCATTTTTTAAAAAAGAAAAAAATTGTTGAGCAAGTCATCTGTTATTTTGTTGAAGTTTGTGGTTCAAAACTTGAATTAGAGTCAAAACTGTGTATACAATGTACATTTTTGCTTTGTGGGCTTCCATATGGCACAAGCATCCATGGGTGAATGGCTTTAGATGCAGTGATGCACTGATGTTTTACGATGATCCAATGACGTGGATCCAACTTGGCTCCTTGCTGATGGAAAAACAAACTGCTTCTCAGGAAGAACATGATTAGAATCAACTTAGCATTAGCACTAGCACTGAGCAAGCACCTGTTTTTTTGTTTGTTTTTTTGATGGAAAAGGGGTGTAAGAATCTTTGCTATAAAAACAATTTCTAAAGAAACATAAAAAGTAAAGATGTGATAAAACGAATTTGCTGAAGGTACAAAATCGATAAGTAATTTGTTTTCATTGCATGTAATTTGGACCCTAATGGCACACTATAGATAAGATGCCACAGTCTTCCTGCTTCCTGCTACTACAACAATAGAAAAAAAACTACTCTGCTTTAAAATTGTAAAATTTTCTTGTAAAAAAAAACTTACAGACAGCTAAGTTGAGTCAAGAGTTACTCGCTTTTAAATAGACCCTGTAATACTCTACTCCTCCCCCTCAGGGACCCACAAAATAAATACCTAAAGGAATAGATGAGGGTTCCCGCCACTTCTCTCTCAGAAGGAGAAAATAAAACCCATCCCAAGGTGAATATACCCTGGCAGAGCCCCCCCAAGAGAGGACCATGGCGTATGCATGGGAAGTCTTTTAAAAGTATTTCTCTATGCTGTAGTCAGTTTCTTTGTAGTATAAGTTGCACCGAGACAGTTGTTCAATTTTGTTGTCTTTTTCAGTTGTCTTTTTTCCAATATATACTATTTTGACCCTGATGGCACACCATAGCGACGGTGCCGCAGTGTCTTCCTGGTTCCCACTGCTGCAAAAAATAGAAAATAACAACATAACCTGTTTTAAATGTTTAAAAAAGATAAAGAGTTTGCACAACCCCCAGTGAGCCAAGCATACAGCCGCAGAATCCATAATTTATTCACTCTATGGTATCGTATCATTTCAGGCAGAAGATTACAGTTCCCCATCTGGAACCTCTCTATTTCAATCATGAAGCTCATGGGAGAAAACGAGGTCAAAAAAAAATCTAATAAGTCATCTCGTTTTCAGATTAGTGCAGCAAGTTGTACACATTAATTAGTCTGCTCCTCTGAGTCTTTCTTCTCAGTCAACAAAAGGTAATTAAAGCTCTTTAAATAGGCTCTCAGTTATTTATACAAATGTTGCAGATTAACCAAATGAGATTCGGTGCAAGATTCTGGAGGATTAGGACTCAATATTGATGATTAGGAAGAAGCCCCGTGTCTGTATGAGGAGTAGTTTCTCATGAAAGTGATGTTTACTGATAGAAACTCTGCTTGACAAGGTTTCAGGATCGCTTTCACTGAGGAAACAGTTTTTCTGCACTGCTTTTTTTTTTATTTTATTTTTTTTTTTTTGAGTCAGACACTTGATGAGATAGTTAAGACATTTCCAGCAAAGGAAAACCCCAAACAGGGGTTGAATCAGCACAGCGGTTTAACACCTGATGTGATGTCACACACACAAAGACAAACTGAAACATCATTTTCTGCTTCAGACGTCCTCAGTCTAAATTTTGCAAATTTTCTCAAGCAACTGATGGAACTCAGGGAGGACAACTCGACATCACACTGAATCCTCCATCTGTCGCTGCGTTTGAAGTCTCCTCTGCAAAACACTTTAAGAAAGCGTTCTTGTCTGTGTCAGCACGTCAAGCAGTCCTCCTGTGGGGCTTGTCAGACGCCCGTCACAAACTGTGACTATGAATGGCATCCTTGTGACCCTGGCGTAGCTGTGTCGCAGGCACACAAGCACAAAACCTATCCTATGGTGGCTCGACTTTTAACTCAGCTGAACTTCACAGCGGATCCACGCTGGGCCTAGTGACGCGTGACGTGATCGCTACGGAGAGCTGCCAGCAGTGTTTGCTCTCGAGAGTCACGTAGGAGTACACACACACACACACACACACACACATTCGCGCGCGCATACGAAACACCTTCCCGTCCTTTCGGATTCTCGTTTCTGCTGTTGGAGCGCTCACACTCCTGCGAGGGGGAATCACCCGGACAGTGTGTCTGATCTCTGTGAGCTGCCTGGTGAGTACACGGAGAAAACAGCCAGGCACGGCGCAAGAGGCGACACCAGGGGCGGGGAATAACACCCGACACTGATATGCAGCAACATCATCGACGATAGAGGCCGACAAGGGTGTTAAGCGCCACGGAGCGAGGTCAAGGTTATCATTAGTGGTGGTGGAGCTCATGAAAATCCCCAAAAAGGGAAGTTGTGCTCATGTTTTCAACACATTTTGATGCTTTGAAACATACATCCTGAAAAGTGCTGTAGCTTCTACCCTGGGTAATACTCCCAATCTGATAAAAGGAAATTTTTCAGAGGTAACGATTACTTCCTTAATTAGATTTAAAGGGTTCAACTCAGATAGCAAACTTTCCCTGTGGTTGTCTCCACTATTTTTTCTAACTTTCCTTCAGCACATCAACCAAAGTCTTGACTGAAGGGCAGCCAGCCTCCTCCTGACGTGCGGAGCCAAGCCAAGTGCATGATTTCAACACCCCCTCCGTCCCTGCCGCCACCACCGCCACCTTGACGAACGCTAAACTGCAGCGATGGGAGGTTATTCAAATGGAGAGAGAGGAAGTGCTGACGGGTTGGAGTGCCGAGAGACAGGGTGAGACGAATAGAAGCAGACGTACCTAAATGAGTGGCTGAGTTGTTAAGTTTGCATGTCTGCGATGAGTAATAGTGGCGTAAGTGTTTTAATTTTAGCTAGTGTGTGCGCAGGCATGGTGGATGAAGGTGGGAAGCTGAGTCAGAAGAAGAGATCCTGAAGAAAGTTAATTTTTGTTTGCAAACAGTGTCTGAAACAGGGGTGGATCTAAGGGGGGGCTATGCCCCTGAAATGTGAACGGCCACCCTGCTCATCTTCCTAAAATCTCATGCAATGATGATTATTTCTTCATTCTATAATTACATCAATCAATCTGGGATTTGATAAAACCGCCTTTTATGCAAGCATCTTTCTTTTTTTCCCCCCCTGCATGATGACGCTTGACATGACGAGAAAAGCACCACCTCCACTTCAGCCCGAGCCAACAAAACCCTGCCAACCCCCTGTCACTTCAAGATGATGACTAATTTTTAAACTTGTGTCCTGATTTTAAAAGAAACCCCTTTTTCAGGATAGAAAAAAGACACGCTGGGACAGTGACGTGCACAGACTTTTTGAAGGGTAGGGCCAAAAATAAATAAATAAATAAATAAATTGCCACTGAAGAGGGCACTAAGTGACGTGTTTTCAAGGGTACTTTCAAGGAAACCTCTCAACCCATGAGGGCACTTAAGTGTGTGTTCCTGAACCCAAGACAGAACTTTGGGGTGCCTTTTACCACCCAAGAGGGCACTTAAGGCCCCGTTCTAGAAACCCAAGAGGCCAATTTAGTGTCTGATCCCACAACTCAAGAGGGGACTTCAGAGCGTGTTCTGAAAACCAAGAGAGCACTAAAGCGCGTTGTCCTGCAACCCACAAGGGCACTCATGTCCTTGCAAATCAAGAGGACAAGTTATACCCTGTTCTTATAACCCAAGAGGGCAACTATCCTCTGCTCTTGCAACCCAAGAAGGCACTTAAGTCAACGTTCTCGCAACCCAAAAGGGCAATTTATCCCTCATTCTTGCAACCCAAGTAGGCAATGTACCGCGTGTTCTTGCAACCCAAGTTGGCATTTAAGCTCCTGTTCCAGCAACCCAATAGGGCACCTTAGCATGTGGTCTTGCACCCCAGGAGGGCACTTTAGTGTGTGTTTCTCAACAATCTGGCCACGATAGGAGGCGACGACCCCCGCCCCCTGTGCACACCATTGCACCAGGACACCTAGGATGTCATCTTCCTATTTCCGCCTCTGTTTTCCTGACACATTTCTTCTTCTTCTAGCTTTCTGTTCTAACTTGTGGAACCCATATCTGGAAGCACAGCTGTAAAACGTGGTTCATCCACAGTTTGCTCTGTTCTCCATGTGTGAGTGGTGTTGACAGCGTTGTTCATAAGTCTGTTTCTGTAACAGCTGATTTGAAGCTAAATGTGCACAGCAAGGAATCATGCATTCATTGTGTTTTTGTATCGGTTTCAATCACAGCTCGCTCTGTTTTCAGCATCTCTATGGACTCCTCTGCTGCACAGAGATACAGTGAGGCTAATTCAAAATCAATGCAGCAGCCAGTGAGGATTCACTAGAAGCACGACAGGCGAAACTTCCTGATGCAGCAAGACAGGACATGCTTATCGCTGCGACTCGAGTGTGAAGCAGCAGCAGCTGGAGGAGGGGGAAAAAAACAACAAGGGTAAGCTGCCACTCAAGCAATGAAAGATGTAACAAGAGTGAGAGGAGATGCACGGCTTGAAGATTATGCACAGAAAGCATTAACCTGGCTGTTAACATGCCACAATGGGACCTTTAGCCTCTGTCAACCCACACAGAGCTGAGTCCCGGCGGCATCTGCATTTATTCTCTGTGAAATCATTTCCACAAGGGAAGGGTTATAATTGTCTTCAGTTAAATCCCACTTTAAGAGTTGTCACATAAATCGTGGAAAATGTCGTTTTGTTTCATTCCCCTCCCGCCGATTAATTTATTTCAGCATAGAGAAACTCAAAGCGTGCCCCCGGGGGCTTGATTTGTTCTTGCATCAAGCTCGGGTGGACATAATCAGTACGGAGAAACAGCTGAGCTTCTGGATTGGCGCTTACTGTGCGATTATTAACGGCGAAACAAAGGGTGAATCATAGCGAGGGAGACCGAAAATGTTTGACAGTAGTTTCTACATGCAACCCAGTCTCTGTTACACATGGATCTAAGCCAACCAGGACGCCCCTGGCGAGGATCCCAGACTGTCTTGGCTTTAGGGAGCCATGTAGACATGGGTGGCATAATCAGGAACCCAAAGAAGCTCCGTACTGGCTCACACTGCTACAGCAGACACACACCAACCATTAATATCTATTTGCCCTCCGTGACACTGACATGCAGCACTTTTCTTCAAATCGCACACGTTGCCCTTTCGCTGACATATATGCATGCGCTTTCCTAATTGCATCCCCACTCTGCGAAGCAATTACGCTGCACCAGGAAAAGAAACAGCCAGCGGCTAATTGGTTTCTCGTTCTAAATGTTTGGTAAATCCATCCATTACACCCGTCTCCTCGATACCAGCGACTCATTACCTGTGTCAAACGTTTAACTAGAGATTAACTCCACTGTTTGGCTTCAACTGCCTTATCGATTAACACCCTTATTAGAGCGCTCACACCCCTCCTCCTTCTCCCAGTCCTCCTCCTCCTCTCCCTCTGGTGGCTTCATTAGCATATCCAAATGCTAAGAGGTGATTATCCAGAGCAGAAACAATCCCCAGCAAACTGGGGTTTGCAGCAGGAGGCGAGGTATGGGATCGCTTGCTGTGCTGGTTTCAGCTAAGAGGAACCTGTTGGTATCCGTACTTCAGCCTGCAAAGGCAGCATGTCCAGGATTTTAAATTTGACTTCGCAGGTTTCAAGTTTCAGCATGCACCAAGTTCTGCAGCACTTGCAGTTTGCTGTTTTTTGTTTTCTTTTTCCTGCATCCGTTTGTGGAGAATAGCTGTTAGCATCGTCAATCTCTGCTTCACAGAACTGCACCATGCACCCACATCGCACCCATGTCTGCAGAAACTACACACAACAAGCTGGATAAGGAGCTGACGTCTGTTAATCGTGTATTAATCATCAACTTCAATGACACCTGTGAAGTTTTGGAACTGTTTGCACAGTTTGCTCTTGTTTCACGTCTGTTTTAGTGATGCATCAATAAGATTAAACATGCATTCATTCAATGCAATACAGTTCAGATATTATGTCATTATTCTCACCACTTCTTCCTAAAAAAAAAGCTGTGTGCTGAAAATTTCCAGAGGGCAGCCATTTTGAAAAGGGCCAAAAGTGGGATTACAATCCTCAAGGGGGAGAAAGCATTTTATTTTCTTAAACAGGTTTTTTATGAAAGTATTTATCATTTTAATGAAATAGAGGTCTTGAAACTCATGTATCAAATATAATACACTCTGCAATAAAGGGTTAAAAAGCATTCATATTTTCCAGGTTAGGCTAAAGTATGAGAATAAATTAGGAGCCATTCGTGCTAAAAGAGACATCTCTCCAAAAAGAGCTGAACTTCCCAGCACAAGTCTGTTTGGTGGTGATGGGATTTTCAGCTCTTTTAAGAATCGGTTCTTTTAGCTCCCAAATGGCTCCTAATATTTTTTGTTGCCTAAATTAATTCATTACCAAAAAAAAAAAAAAAATTAAAATAATGTGTAGAAAGAAATACTATTGTAAAAACATACATTACATCAAATGGGTATTGTTTCTATGACTTTATTTATATACTCAATACGTAACATAGAGTCAAGTTCTACAAAAAGGTAAAATAAATCAATAATGTGCAGAAAAAGAATCATCTCAATTAGTCAAAAATGTCTAATCACTGATTGTATGTGTATAATTTGGCACATGCTAAACTCTACCTTTGAACTTTATATCATTAGCCTTATAGCATAATTGCCTAAGTCTGAGAAATGTATAGATAATATAAAGAAAATATTATAAATAGTATCAAAAATATATGAAATATACATAAAGATGTGTTTTTTTTTCTTATAATCTGAAAACTTTGAAATATGACTTAGGCAATTATGCTGTTAGGCTAATGGTATGTCATTAAAATGTGTCTTAATTCTACAGTTTATTGCTATAATTCATTTTCTTACCTATCCATTGAGTTGTTTCTGTCTGCGGCGCAAGCTATCCCTCACCAAAAAAAAAAAAAGTTCTCTATCAGGAGCCGGCTCTAAGAGTTGGATCGTTCAAACGGCACATCACAACTGTGAGGGCAATTTGATTATATTGTAAATACTGCAGTGCAGCTTCACCGACTCCCACCAGACAGTAAAAATCACACTCTCTTACTTCAGGCTTCCCTTGGTACTTGTCTTTATGCTTTGACACATTTTTGCAGGGAGGCTAATTTGCAGAAAACGGGGCTCATTTCACTCTGAGATAACGCGATTCCTCTCAAACTGTCAGGATTCTCCCTGAGTATCAAAATGCAAAAGCAGCTAAATGCTACGTTGACATTAACTTGCCAGAAGCAGTTTTCAAAACCTGTGCTGAGATGAAATGACCTTAGCTGAAGGTGGGTGTTATGATCTTGAGATAGCCCAAGGTGTTAGCTAACCTGTAGCAAAACAGCCCAAGGGCTTCGCCAGGCCTATAATTACACCCCAATCCTCGGAAAGTTCAAGAAAAGCATATTTTGCTTTCAGTGCAGAATCTCTTGAAGGCTCAGAGGTGTGCTCTTTCCATTAAGCTGTTGAATGATGTCACTATTAAAAGCCCGAGAGAGACATTCCTCTCAGAGCTTCAATAATCAATTTTTCAATCAGCAATTTCTTTCAAGTTCTGGCCCTTTAAGAAACCTTTTCATCATGATCAAAGATTCCCAAAACTCCTTTAACACCGCTTTAACCTTAACTGATCTGTGGAGCCATCAGCTTTCTCTCTCCCAGCTCTTGCTGAACATGGCAGGGCCACCAGGCGCAGGTAGCTCATTTAGAGCTGCAGATTCAAGCCGGCGCCTTGATGTGGGGAGCTGTCAGCCAGCTGTCTATTCAGCACTATTTAATATATAGCGTTCCTCGACTCACGCCCTAACCCGGACGTATGTACGACACTCTCTCTGTTGTGCTTAAGCAGTACAATGTGTGTGATGAATGACGCGTGGCGCTTGGAATCAGACTTTTCTTTCTGCAAGCGTCCAAAATTGATAAGTCACCAGGAAATGTATGAGAAACATGAGCTAAACTAGCATACTTGAGTTTTTCAGTAATAACAAATCAAACCTGAGCCCTACAGAAGTGTTTTGTCAGGGGGGAAAAACATCAGCACAGAGAGCAAATCCTACAAAATAAACTAGCATACAAACTAAAAGATAATAAGAGGAAGCGGTGTCTTGAATTGGCTGCACGTCAGCGTATAAAAATGTTCACCCGAGGTGAAATTCAGTCAACGAGAACAACAACCTCAGAGAGAATTGGGGTCGACTCGAGGTCGCAGGAGACACATTTGCTAAAAGTGATGATGCCCGTGTTTTCTCCACATAAAAAGGTGCACCCAGCGGTGTATTCGTTATATTCTCTGGAACAACAGAGGTGTACCCTGCCTCCTGAAGGTCACAGGCTTTGTATTGTTTCCCAAGATCCATTAAAAAAGCTTCAGAGATAAGAGACTGCACCCACACACACAGACGTCGTTGATCATTTTAAAACTTATGTTTTTCAGCAGGAGGTTAATCAGAGTGATTTAAAGGAATCACGCTCGTTTTGCAGATATATTCAGGTGCTCCAGATGTGTGTTTCAAGGCAGGGTGAGCCTGTCTCATTCATTTCCCCAAACCCAAGCCATGATTCTGCCCTTATCATTTTGCAGATATTCACACAAGACTGAGCTCTTACTCGTCCTCTTGTTCTGTTGAAATATGAAGATCCTCACCTATCTTTGCTCTCCTCTATTATTTACATCTTCAAGGTGGCCCTTGTGTAGGCACTTTAGGATGAATTGAGTCACCTTGAAGCATCGCCAGAGGCTTCAAGCCTGCAGGGGCTCTCGTTAGGAGCTCCACATCAGCCCACTTCAGGCAGCTCCTGCTGACTTCTGTCCTCCAATGTCCCTCATTATGGCTACTCTCCAACAAATTATCACAGATTTTCACGGTTAAACTGTAAAATGTTCAGCATGTTCAGGAGAATCATGTGTGTATTATTCATATTTCTAACCCTTGTACTTTTTTGAAATATTCAGCTTTCCCAAAATGTTTTGGCCCATTAAAATGAATTCATATGATCCGGTATCATGGAAATCACACAGCTGATGATGTCATGAAGGATAGATGTGAAGATGTCATAAGGGATAGAGGTTATAAATAGGACTGGTCGAAGGTAGTTGATTAATATTTTGTAAAATGCAAAGAAGAAAAAGAAACAAATACTTGGGAGATGAGTCCCCACCTCCAAAACCCTAGACCCCACCTCTCGAAAACCACACCCACTACCCTAACCAGGGTTTTCATCCCTCCCCCCAGATCCCAACCCAACCCAGATGGAGGTGGGGACCCCTCACAGCCCAGCAAGCTGACACCTCATTGATTCTTTATTACTTATGATTTGGTTTTATTTTTTGGTGCCTTGGTCCTCATGTTTCCTGTAACCTCCGGAGTCCTCTGCCTCTCCCTAACTCTGCTCTCCCCCAACGATGGACAGAAAAGGGCAAAAAGCCCTGAGCTGTCCCCTCAGGAGCAAGTATCTTCAGTCACTGACAGAGGGGAACCTGCACAGCTGATGATGTCAGGGGTTAGGGTTAGGGTTAGGGCTCAGCATTTCAACCCCCCTGCATGTAAGCAGAGGTTCCTCTGCAACCTGTGGAGGATTTTCCCGCTTTACAACCGTTAACATCCACAAAGAGGCAGAGTGCGCTTTGACCTTCTTTTTGGGATCCTTAAGGGACCAGCTGCTCACAAGCAGCTGCACTCGGAGGCAGATTGGAAAGCTGTCCGTCATAGAGCGGAAGCCAGATGTGATCAGATCATTTCAATACGGGGGTGGGGGGGCATTTTACAGACAGCTCTCTCCCTGGAAGGCTTTTAGATTGTTTGTACACTGAGAAAAAGACAGTGATGGCTGTGTAAACAGAGGGAAAATAAAGGCCTCCAACTCCTTACAGACGCATGAATAAAATGACGGAGACCAGTAGGTGGGGGTGAAGCCTCTCTAAAGTGGAACACAACAGTAAAAGGAGTTACTTTCTTCAGCTTCTTTC
The DNA here is from genome assembly GCA_030710495.1 of Labroides dimidiatus. Taxonomy (NCBI): domain Eukaryota; kingdom Metazoa; phylum Chordata; class Actinopteri; order Labriformes; family Labridae; genus Labroides; species Labroides dimidiatus. Next base: position 8,074,562 of record CM061166.1, read on the forward strand.
TTGATATTCTCCTCACATTCCTCCCTGTGCTGAGCTGGCGTGACCTCCTGAGCTTTTGATGCAAACTGATCCCAACACACAAAGAAGACCTCCAGGTATCAGCTGTCAGATTCTGACTCGCTGCTTTGTGCTCTGCTTCTTCTGCTGTTTTTGGGATCTCCCAGTGTTTTCTTTCTTTTTTTTTCTTTTTCTTTTTCTTTCTTTTTTACATAAGAAACCCAAACACAGCCTGATAAATTACTCATGCTCCTGTTTGGACAAAGACTGTTACGTAAGATCGTTTTTTAATTCAAACAGGCAGCCTCCTTTTTTTTCAGATCCTGTGGATGTTAAGCCGTTCTATAACTGACAGAAGTCAAGCCACACCTATGGCCTGTGCTGATAGAAATTAAATTTGAACAAGAGGGGGAAGGGATGGGGGCCATTTCCTTGCAGCAAATGCTGAATGTTAAAATGCTGAGTCCTAACCTTAACCGCACCAGTCCTATTTGTAACCTCCATTCAGAACCCTCACTCTTACCCTTGTATGACACTATCAGCTGTTTGGTTTCCATGGTGATGGACTGTTTCCTTTCATTTTAATAAGTACTCAATTGGTACTAAGGGGCCAAAGTGTGCCAAGAAAATATCCTTCACACCATTACACCACCACCACCAGCCTGAACCGTTGATACAAGGCAGGATGGATCCATGCTTTCATGTTGTTGACGCCAAATTCTGACCATACCATCTGAATGTCGCAGCAGAAATCGAGACTCATCAGACAAGGCAACGTTTTTCCAATCTTCTATTGTCTAATTTTGGTGAGCCTGTGTGAATTGTAGCCTCAGTTTCTTGTTCTTAGCTGACAGGAGTGGCACAACAAGTGGTTATTTGAGTTACTGTTGTCTTTCTATCAGCTTGAACCAGTCTGGCCATTCTCCTCTGACCTCTGGCATCAACAAGGCATTTTCACCCACAGAACTGCCGTTCACTGGATAGTTTCAATTTTTTGGACCATTCTCTGTAAACCCTAGAGATGGTTATGGGTGAAAATCCCAGTAGATCAGCAGTTTCTGAAATACTCAGACCAGCCTGTCTGGCACCAACAACCATGCCATATTCAAAGTTACTTAAATCACCTTTCTTCCCCATTCTAATGCTCAGTTTGAACTGCAGCAGATCATCTTGACCATGTCTACATGCCTAAATGCATTGAGGTGCTGCCATGTGATTGGCTGATTAGAAATTTGCATTAACGAGCAGTTGGACAGGTGTGCCTAATAAAGTGGCCGGTGAGTGTAAGTTTCTAGTGGCACACAAGGAAGATATATTCCCTGTATTTGAGTTTCTTGTTCTGTATTTTCTTTACTTTTAATCTAATGGCCTTCCAAGTGAGGCCTCCCCTTCCCCTTTCTTCCCCTTTCTTTCCCTTTCGACCAAATCCAACACCAGCCCCTGCTTGGACTCTTTCTAGTGGAACTAATAAGCTCCAATGAGGACACACTCTACTTCACAGTGGTCAGCACAGCTCCTCAAAAGAGCCCAGACACTCACTGGAGCTGTCTCCGGCCTTCTCACTGCGCTTTGAGCACTTAGAGTCCTGGAAATTGCTCGTGGAGGAGCAGTCACTTCCTTTTAGGCCACTTTGGGTCACTTTGGTTTGTTTAAAGCTGAATTCAAGCTCAGGCTCCATTGTGTGGAAGTGTTAATTGTGGTTAATTGTGCTCACTTTGCATCCCATATGTGGCTCATTAGGAGGCCAGAGTGGGAGTGATTTAAGCACTGGAAGCTGCTCTTACAGACGGTGGAGTGATGTAACGAAGCAGCCCCCTGGCAGCCATATTGGAGGTCTTCACTCTTCAGGGGAGAACAGCTGTGAGTGACAATTTTATTGTGATTTAGAGTGGATTCAAGACAAAAAGACTGATGACTGATCAGCGTTTGAGCATCGATGATAATGATCACAGGTTCAAATGAACACTCAAACAGCTGTTTTCATCTCTTCTGATGCAGCAATTATCCGATGCACCTTTGCGTTGGCACAAAATGTGGTGTCTTGCAAGTTTCCAACAGAGCTTTAAAGCCTCAGTTCTGTCTGCTCTGCTCCTTGTTGAGCTCTGACTCTCCTCCTGTGTCTTCTTCTGTTCTCTTCTCCGTTATTAGTCCCAGCGTTGCTCTAATTTCTGGCTCGTCTCTGATTCTGCCGGCTTTCGTCTGTGCTGCTCCCGTTTAATCTCATTTTCCAGCAGATTTGAGCTACAAGTGCAATATCAAAAAAAAAAAAAAAAAGTTTGGATGCTCTATGAACTGTTAATAAAAACTCACTTTACTGGTTTGCCAGTAATCTAAAACCCAAAATTTAAAAATAACAACATATCTAACATTAAAACCAGAAATATTCAGTAGAGAATGAAAAAAAGACCCATTTAAATATGATGCCAGCCTCACCTTTCAAAAAAAACCCCAAAATAAATAAATAAATAAATAAAAGCAGTTGTGTAGTTTTAAAAGGAAAAGGAAAAACAACTGCAGGAACATCTCCCGACAAATTTCATTTATCTGAAGTTAGTTACACGACTCAGCGTACACTGCAAAAATTGAAATCAAATCAAGTGATCTGAAAAAAAACCCCAGAGAAATGTCTTATTTCAAGATATTAAAAGACAAAAAATATGCTTGATTTCCCCTCAGAGTGAAAAAACAATATGCCAATGGGGTAAAATTTGTCCTTTAATATCTTGAAATAAGACACTTTCCTGGACTTCTTCACAAATGCGCCTCATATTAAGTCTCAAAAGACAATTTTACTCAAAATACAACAAACGCCTCTTCAATGTCAGTTTTTGCAGCGCAAACAGGATGTTTAAGTGAGGCTGAGTTATCAGAAGCAATGGCTGAAATACACCAGATGCGTCTCCAGTCTGGCTCTGCTCCAGATCAGAACGGTTTCCATTCACGTCAATGTATCGACTCACTGGATCCGTTCCGTTGAAGTCCAGCTGTGTGGCTGGTCCAACAGGTTGCAGCTAATATGCAGCCACCCTATTTTTGCTGGATGCTGGAGCTGTGACGTGTCAATGTAGAGTAGAGAAGATCAAGCGGGACAGGAAGTAGTGCACTTAAACTACCTTAGAAGAGTCTGAGATTTTCAAAATAAAACAAACTGTGTCTAAACCAGCAGTCAACAGGTTTGAAGTTTTACAGCACAACATGAATTAAGAGAGGTCTATGACTCCAGCTGTCTGTCAGTTCTGCAGTGGAGCGGAGCTGGACTGCAGATGCTTCTGGTGTGTTTGAAGTGTGAAGCTGAAAACATAAAATTCCCTTCGTGTGACCATGGTTGCATTGTTCACACATGAGATCAGCTGTTAGCAGCGCGTAGCATGTCAATGCTAAGCAGTGCTAGGCCTGATGTTTCCTGCATGCTGAAGAGAAGGTGGTAAGAATGACGTGCTGGTACTGTATAGTAAGCTAAGAAGAAACACATTCAACCTGTCCAATCTCCAAAAAGAGTGGCGAGCCAGTCGTGTGAACCCAGCACCAGAGGGAACACCAGAGGGCAGAGTAGCATCATGTTTTTCACAAAGACAGGGCTAACGGAGCTAACACCAGACAAGAACGCCACATTTAGGGATTTTACCTGCTGTCAGGGGACAGGATACAGAAGAGTGAGACTGAACAGACTGGTGAAGAAGTCCAGCTCAGTCCTGGATCCTGTGGAGGCAGAATTATGACCTGGTCTTAAATGGACGTTTTTTGCACTGTAGACTTTGTTTATTGCTGTAACGCCTGAATTTCCCTTAGATGACTAATAAAGTACATTCTATTCTATTCTATTCTATTTATAGTACAGAGTATATTGAAGAGAAGGGAAAACCCAAAAAACAATACATGCTGGCTGCCCTAAAATCAGACATGACTCTGTAGTGGAAGTCACCGCATTGAGTCAAAATCACTTCAAATCACACAATCTGTAAACACTCATCAAAACTGCAACATGCAAAATGGGAACCATGATCATAACAATGATCCAGACTCTCTAAAGAGAATGGGCGACCACCCAGCGAGCTATAAGTGCACACTTCCAAAGGCAGCATCTGTTAAAGGATGCATATTGCTGATTGCATGGATAGCTTAAGGCGCCGTTAATGCTGAACAATATATAAAGGATTTGGAGCAACATGTTCTGCAGCCCAGATGATGCCTTAACTACATTCTGTGTGTATTTTGTACAATAAACTCTGAGCTAACCTCCCACCCTCGTGGATTTCTGCGGTCAACATTTGGCTCCGTTGAGCATCATTCAGCTCTCATCTGTTTGATTTACACCACACTGTAAAATAAAAGCTCCGACGTCCTAATCAAAAGCAGACGTATCTCCTACTTTTTCAAAGCGCTTCGTACCCACAGTGACCCCGTTTTGGGACGCATTCAAAGCAATATTTAACTTTGCTGAAAGAACGTTTGTGCCGAGTTGGAGGAAAGATTTAAGAGGCGTCTTAATCGCAATGTGCCAAGCTGCGAGGACACAAAGTAGATAACAGGAGCACTCTGGGACATTTGGACGTTTTTCCATGAATTCTAAAACATGAATCATCCATTTAGGAGTCTTTTATTTCCTTTAAAGATGTTACCTGTCCAGGGAGTGCGTTTATTTCGGCGGCTACCTCAGTGGCTTATCTTTTTATGCTGCTGACTCGTACATATACTGTAACCGCCAAACTCGAGGACAGGCTTCTCTGCTGTGTCCTTTAACAATGACGGCTTCCTTTAAGTGTTGGAGATGACAGCGCCGTCGCCCGTGGGATGTGTGCGGTCATTCACCGGCGTCACCAGCATTAAAAACCGTATCAAACAGATCCCACAGCTGTCCAAACTGCCACTTCGGCTTGTCCCAGTCAGTGCGGCGACCTGCTCCACTTCCTCGCAGCGTCACATGTAAGCACCTCATTAAAAGTGGCGTCTTTCGGCAATCAGAGAGACGAGGAGACGAGTGGCGCGCTCGAGGGTGGAAATGATGCTCATCAGATTTAACGACCCGCAGATTTTTACATTATTTGTCAGATGACTGAAAGACGTGTGAGACACTCTCACAGCCGAGTGGAACCACATCCCGGCCCACGCCAGGACTACCAAAGGAGTTAAAAGGCCTTGAACAAAGTGAAATAGCAATCAATTAAGAGAAAGGGGTTTGAGAGGTGGGAAGAGTGACTCTGGCCTTTTCTCAGGCAGACAATGTAGATTAAAGGTGGGGTGAGGTGAGTCGTGGATTTGTTCCTGCAGCAGGGGACACTTAATCACAGTGTTCATAATGGGAACCTCATTTAGATGCCCCAGGCAATTTCTGGGCTCTGTTGCCTTAGAACAATGATACAAGGAGCCTCCTTTGAAGGTGACATTTGGAGAGAAAGGTTGCTGCAAAGCCAGCGCAGACTTTGATGAATTATTTTCCATCAGCACGGAGCGCACTCTGCACCTGTGCGTGGCTCTAATGAAAGAGGAGAGGCCGACGTTGTTAGCCAAACTCTGCGTGCATGCGGATCCCCCGTTTCTGTGTGTGGCGTCTTATGTGTGTGTGTGTTCCAGCGCTGTGGGACCCGAGGGATGCTGTTTTTGTCCTTTAGGCTCCCGACAAATGAGCAGAAAGTGTGGAGTCAGCATGGGAAACAAAGGTGGAAACATGAAAAATGAGGGGAGGAAATAAACAAAGATAGCTTTGTTATCATCCTCAGATAATATTGGTTTAAAGAGAAGCCTTTCTGCAGCTGTGTTTCAGGAAATGTATAAAACACTACAAAGGCAGCCACTTCCTGTCTCAAATTTAAAAGAAAGCCAACCAGGCAATCAGTGTCTCTGAAAGCCGTCAGCGCTTAAGGCATCCACCCATCAACAGAGCCCCTGCTGTGATCCCCGCTGCAGGCGTTTATTTTCTCACAGTGATTTCTTTCGTCTTCTTTTTTTAATCACTGTCCCTCTTCAAACTGGTGTTGGTGTGCCAGCGTGTTCCTCATTCAGGCATTAAACGACAAGCTGGCGGCGTCAGAAGAGACTTGATGGTGCGCTGGAGGGACAGCGCTGAGTGCTTCTAAATGTGCTGACGCTCAGTTCGGCTCCATAAAGGTGCTGCGTGACAAAAGAAAAGAAGGGGGTGAAAAGAATCTGACTGGGCTACTCAAACTAGCTCCAACTTTTAAAATAGACTAATGGCAATGCATAGAAAGTTGCACAAATGTGGAAATAAGCCCACCAAAAATGTGCAGAACAATTTAAAAAATGCAAACATAACCACAAATGTGCAGAAAGGTCTACAAATGTAAAAAAAATAAATAAAAAATTAAACAACAGATGTGCAAATTAATTTACAAAATGCAGGTAGTTCCACCAAAACTGTGCAAAAAAAGGAAATGAAACCAAAAATGTGCAAATAGGTTAATAAATGTGAAGAATTGATCGACAAATGCGTAAATCAATATACAAATATGCAAAAAGTTCCATCAAAGCCATGCAAAAAGTTTTAAAAATGCAAATAGAACCACAATGTGCAAAATGATGCATGAATTACAAAAAAGAATATGTAAAAATGTGCATATCATTCTGCAAATGTGAAAATAGTTCTACCAAAAACTATACAAAAAGCAAATGGAACCAAAAAAGTGCAAATAGGTCCACAAATGTGAAGAACTGATCCACAAATGCGTAAATCAATCTACAAATGTGCAAAAATTCCATTAAAGCCATACAAAAAAGTTTGCAAAATGCAAATAGAACCACAAAGCTGCACAAATGAGAAAAAATATTCTACAGATGTGCAAATCAATCTGCAAATGTGAAAACAAGTCCACCAAAACTGTCTGACACCATTTAAAAAATGCAAACAGAACCACAAATGTGCAAATACATTTACTACATAAAAGTTCCATGAAATGTGTAAACAACTGCAAAAATTTGTACAAACTTGTATACATAGCCCATGCATACTCAATTGCAAAATGTGGACGCAGCCCCACAAATGTGTGCATAATTGGCATCTGTCCAAGAGATCTAGAAGTATTACTAAAATGTGCAAATAGCTCTAAAAATGTGTGAATAGTTTTTCAAGTCGCTCCAAAATTGTGCAGAATATTAAAAAAAATGCAAGTTGATCGACAAATGTGCAAAAAGTTGTACAAATGAATGCTGCACAAATGTGTACAAAGTTACATGTGTAGTCCCACAAATGCATAGTCAATCGCACAAAGGTGTGCATATGTGCACACACGTGGCATCTTGTAAATGGTAATGTGCAAATGGTACCACAAGGGTGCAAAAACATCCACAAATGCTTCTACAGTTGTGTTAGTGGATACAAAAATACATATACAAATGCACACGTGTGGATATGTAACATTTGTATCTATGTGTACAAATATGTTGATATGCTGACACATTAGTGAGTCTGAGTACACATTTGTAAATGAGCACGTTGTCTTTTTTTTATCATCTCGATGTGATATTAAGACATTACATACCCAGAGGAACAGGTTCTATTGTCATGTGTACAAGACATCCCTGACAGGCTACTTTGTCTCCACTAAAATAGCACCGAGCTATCACGGAATCATGAAGCCCTGTGTGACAAATTGCTTACGTTTCCTTTTGCACTGGCATGAAATGAAAAATGTAAAGATGAAAAAAAAAAAAAAAAAAACGTCTGTGAAAAGCCCCTGAGCTGCATATTCAATGCTACTGCCAAATTAGTCTCCTGGTCCCCTAGCAACCGAGCGCTCTGGGAGGGAGCAGTGTGCCGGAGCTGGGAAACAAAGTTCACATCAGTTTCTGGGATGCTGATTCTTTCTGTCCGAGCTCCTTACAAGTCCTATACATAACATATTCACTGGATATTTCTGTAAAATATGCATAGGCCAGGCGCTTAAAACAACCAAAGGCTTATTAATTATGAATAAAGCCCCCCCGTTGTTCCGTCCGGTGTCTCCTGAAGAGTTGGCAGCAGTGGCTCAGAATAATAGGGCTGTCATTTCTTTGTTTGGTTCTTTTTTTAAGTTAGTGACAGCCCGGGAGTTAAACTTCTTTGGTTTTCAGTCATAAGAATCTGGAAAAAATGGGCGACACACCACAATTTAAATCTACAGCTTGAGAGGAAACCCTCTCCTGTGACACCGTGAGACAAACAGACGAGGGAGGAAGAGAGAGAGAGCAAGTGGGGAAACAAATGGACGGAGGGAGGGGTTACCTCTGGAGATGCAGTGGTAATCTACACACTGCTGTCAGAGCCACACACACACACACACACACAGTCTAAGACAGAAAAAAAGAGGGATGATTCCGTCGACTTCCTGTGTTAGCTTTTTGATGTTTGTCAGCAAACAGACGCATCAAACATGCTTTGTCCCTTCGAAACAGACACACGCGGAGCGAGTGATCTGAGGCGCCTTTCTTCAACTGGTCTATAAATAGTCATTACTTGTCATGTCCAGGATTTGATTTTAAACCCCTGACAAAGAATCTGAACGCAGCTCTTTTCAGTCTTCAAACAGCACCTCCTATTTCAGGACGTTCTTCCTTTTAAATGTTTGTCTTATTTTTTTTTTCTCTCCTCCTGTATTTGTCATTCTTTTCCCCGTGGGCCATTTTTGTACAAAATTACACACGCTGATGCGTTCACACACACACACACACAGCGACTCATCTGTCATCTCCTGCTGTCAATTTCCTGTTGTTTGGGTATGTCAGCGCCCAATGGGAGTCAGAGTAATGAACGGTTGAGGTGCTAAAGTGCATGTTTTCATCATGTTGGCGAGCCGGTTGTCGCTCGGGCGGCGCTGCTTTCATGATGAGTCCTAAAAATTGGACGGCCTCCAGGTTCAAGCATGACTCTGCAGAAATTTCTACAGGTGTAATAAGATACCAGGTGATTACATAATCTATTTCCTTGATTCCTGACCTGCAATGAAAGCAACCGATGACAGCCACTCTGGAGGTGTGAAGGATGTGAACCACATTCTGAGGATCAGGAAGTTAATCTCTGTTTTCACCCATTCATTCGTCTGTTTATTCACTCTAATTACGCAACACGGTGTTCGCTAACAGGGTCTTCAGGTTCCACCTGCCCTGCACGTCTTTACCTGCTGCCGTGAGTGAGAGCAGAGCTGGAAACTGGGCGTAATATCACTTTGTACCAATTATGGCAACAGAGCAGCTCCACAGTCGTCCAAACAGACCTCGTGGACACACACACGGTGCAGCCGAGCAGAACAGCCTTCCCTGTCAAAGCCAAATTGGGCAGATAAGTTGCAAACTCTCCAACTTAAAGCCTTCCACACTGCCTTCAAACGCCGCGGCTCATCAGCTGCACGGACCTCCCTCGGCTCTCCATTTCACGCAACACTGTCTGTGGAAATTGCCGGACAAGCATCCACAGAGGTCTGATATGACAAACTCACCGGGCAGACTTTGATGGTGCGATTATCAGACACACACACACTTCTACACTCCAACAAAAGGTGTTAACAGACTCTGAAGTCACAGAAGTGAATTCCACTCTTCAGCGAGACCTGAAATGTTTAAGTGCTTAATCCCAATTAATCTGGAGTTTACAGAAAGCCTTTCTTACCCTCACTTGAATTAGCTTAGTGGTCTTAATCCCTCGACAATGAGCGCCAGCGTCAAAGTGCGCCCACACGGGAATGTTGCTGACACACGTTTTACTGACATCAGGGAATAAATGTGTGATTAGTGTAAGCTGATTTGAAAAAAAAAAACAAAGAATCCAAAAATGGAAGAAGGGGGTTAGAATGTAGAGAAACCAGTTTCAAGGCTGATGACGACAGTTCGGAAGTAGGTCACTTGATCGCCGTTATATGGTGCAGATATCATGGTGGTGATGGTTTTTATTGCATTTGAAAGACGAAAAAAGGACAAAGCTTAATTGCATACAAGCAGAAAACAGACGTGACTGTAGTGGAAGTCACCACATGGGCTCAAAATCACTATAAAAAAAAAAAAAATCCAGAATATAATCCTGAAAGATGATGTAACTGAAGCTGAACAGACCTATAGCTAAGTCCCGCCCTAAAATACAATAAGCCAATCACAGTTTTTTAAGGTTTTCCTGAGATTACAAGTTTAAAATGGTCACATGGTGTTCAAGGGGTACATGGGACTCCGACACAAGGTATCCTGAGAGGCAGGGCGACAGGGTGTATTTTTTAACCCTTTCCTATGTCATCTCAACCCAGATAAGTGACTCTCAAACCTCAAAACCCAAGCGTAAAACACCCAGATTTTTTTATTTAAACAAAAAAAAAAAAACAACAAATTTTTAACTGTGTGCCCAGAAATGAAAAACAGATTATTAAACAGATTATTAATTTTTGTCTCTTATATTTTGAGATATTTTGAGGTTTGAGCTATGATACATAGCATGTATATCTTTTTATAATTATGTATAAGGTAAAATAATTCAGTCTGGTTGAATATATTATATCATGGTTTTCAAAGTGGGGACCACAGCTTCCTGGTGGGCCACCAAAAGGCACAAGGGGGGCTCAAAAATTGGAGGAAAGGGGAAAAAATACAATCAAATTTTTTGTATTTTTCTATATAGTAATTCTTTTTATATAACCATTTTTCCATAACATACAACACGTAAACTGCCGTAATCGTCAGATTCTCAAGTTTCCGATTGTACTTAACCGCACCTCGTGTGACAGTTCCAACTTGGGCATGACGATGTCATTGTCTTTGTTGCCTGGCGGTTTGGGTCTGTTATTAAGCTGCTAGCTAGCAAAATGGAAAGTTTTTTGAAAGGGAAAAGATCGAAGAAGCAGACTAACATTCCTGCCGTGGAGGATTCTGCTGCAAAGAAACCTGAGAACTCATGGCCAACTAAAATTCGAAAATATGAGGCAGCATACATTAAGTATGAATTCAAAGCCATACAGAAAAATGGCCATGATTAACCGAAATGCGTCCTGTGTCTGGAGACCTTCTAAAACGAGTGTTTATAACCTCCAAAACTTCAGTGTCACTTGATACAAAAACACCCGGAAGAGGCTGAATAACAGTCGACTTCTTTCGACGTAAAGAAGAGCATTTGGCAATGCTGGAGATGACTTCAATTTACTTTCATTTCCATAAATCAGCTCCCTGGAAATTGTTGAAAGGACTGTGTCAGTGACTTCTCTCTCTGATCCTGGGATCTGGTTGTAGTTTAAGGATTCTCTTCCTCCTCCCTCTGTTTACTTTGCAGCCCTCAGTTTTCTATTTGGTGTGCTTTTAGATGTTTGTATAAGTTTGTTGTGTTGCCAAAGAACCTTATTTGTTTTGAGAAAATGTCAAAGCTTGCAGTATTTTGTGTATTCAGCTGTAAAATGACACCAAGCAGTGATCCTCTCTGCCAAATGGGGCCAGCAGTTCACTGCTGAGTGACGTGACTGAGCGGCTACACCTTGCCTTTTCTTTTAACAGTGACACAAACCACCTTCATGCAGAACTCTCAGCAGTAAGCTGACGCTATGTGATAATAAGGATGCCCCAGTGTCTGCTCCACCAACAATGTGCCAATGCAACAATGTGAATAAAACTAACAAGGATGTTTTCATCTGTTCTAAGGTAAGTCTGCATCGTATTTGAGGCAACATGTCACTTTGCTGTAAAGAAATATTAAGTTATCTTTAACATTGCTAACGTTAGCTAATGTTAGCCTAGCATTAGCTCCTAGCTGTGTTGTTCATCATGTCTCTTTGTTTGTTGGAGCTCATTGGCCTGTTTTGTTCTAGTTTTTCTTCTTTGGTGATCGTCCATCATTGTTAGCTGTTGTCCAAAGGGCTGTAGTTAAACTAACGTTAGCCTCATTAGCTTAGCTTCATTAGCTTAGCTGTAATAGCCCAGATAACAAAGGTTGTCAAACGTTCTGCTGAATGATTCAGTGTAAATACTGTAGCTCCAAGCTAACAGACACACTCTTGGTTAAGATGGTAAAAAGGAGGTTAGATTTTTCTCCTATAAAAAAAAAAAAAAACTTTCAGATTGAGCTTTTTAAATTCAATATAACGGTTCAAATTCAGCCTCTAGGGGCATAAATCTCATATCAGTAATTTGGACCCCATCACTCAATCATGAGACAACCTCAGCAGCCCTGAAGGGCCCGTCACATCTACAAAACGCACTCCTCCAGTCTAATTTCCTGCTCTCAAATGATAATTAACAATTCCACGTCACAGCACATAATTGCAGATGAGGGGAATTAATCACATTATCTTAATTCCAGAGCGGCGCAGAAGTGTCCAAACACAGGCGAGTTACCTTACGTCTCACTTCCTCGCTCATCATTTAAGTGTGTTTACTGTGCAGCTTGCATTTGAGTAATTAGGAGCGTGTGTTTCATCCTGGAGACGGGTTGACATTAAGGATGAATCGACGTTCTTGAATCGTTCATTTCCGCCCACCGAACTTCTCTGGGTGGAGAAATCAGTGCTCAGTCTGGGGTTTGATTACACTCAGTGGAGTAGACAAAGTTTGCACTCCTAGCTGTTTGACTTGCCAGTGACCTTTCAAAGGAGCAAAAAAAAAAAAGCCCCTCCTCATATAACAAATGACTCAGATTCGACTTCAAAAGCAGCCTTAATGCTGCCACACACACAAGCACGCGCATGCGTGCGTGCGTGCGCAAACACACCGATGCAGGGAAGCAAACATTTTATTTTCTCTCCTAAACAGGATTTTAGTGTCATTCTGAAGTAAATCTCCTGGGAGTTGCACTTCGCAAAGATAAGGTCACATGGAGGGTTAGTTCAGCACCTCTCTGCTCCAGGGTTTGAGGATTGCCAGGTCGGCGGTGGACACAAATACTCCAAACGTCAAAATTGGAGGCTAATCTGGACTGTCCAGATGCCTCAGACTGTGAAATCATGGTTTATTATCATTTACTTAGAGAAAAAGTGCTCTAATGCACTCAGGAGTTTTGAATAAATTTCCTCCCCACATCATGAAAATTACACAAACTCCATTTTCAAATTAGAGATAAAACTGCTGCTCTTACAAACACACATTAGTTATTACAGCCGAGCAGCCAAAGCTATGATTAAGGTGGGTGGATTTGAGGCAAAGCTAATGTTTGCTCAATCTGCACATTTCCAGCACACAGGGAGAGTCCGCCTGTAATGTGACGACTTCACCGAGTCCCTAAGCGTATAAGGGAATGGATGAGATGAAAAGAATCGCATCTGAGTCAGGAAACAAAAGCCCGTAGGCTTCCTGGTGGCTCAGCTGGCGACGGCACGTGACGGGGTGAGTTTCAATCCGCATGTGCATTAACCGCCGCGGGGGTCAGATCTGCGACGTAAAGCGCGACAAAGCTGAGACACTTGTTTCCCAAAACAGCCCTGCGCTGCACCGCACGGGGATTAACAAGCCAGCAGGATGTTTTTTTATGTCTCAATGTGCCCGCGCCTCCCAAGTAAAACAGATAATGAAGAGATAATCACGGCTTTGTAAGCACGGGGAAAACAAGCGAAAAAAGGCCATTCATCTTTGAGGCACACCGCTCATTACCCTGGCACACTGGAAAAGTAAGCGATGTTGAAACATTACACAGTGAACACATCCTTTAGCTCAGCAGACTGTGGGGAATAATGGGCTGCTCATTAGTTTTAATGTTAATGTACAGGGACGAGTTCAGCCAGGGTAGGTGTGAGAATCCAACTTCATCTTCAAATGGAGCTATCCTCACTGTCAGGAGGCCCAACAGTCAGAAAACCACAAGACCTGTAAGTCAGACAACCAGAAGGCCTGAAAGTCAGAAAACCAGAAGGCCTGAAAATTAGAAAACCACAAGGCTCTTTAGTCAGGAGGCCCTTTAGTCAGAAAACCAGACAGACCTTTAGTCAGACAACCAGAAGGCCTGAAAGTCAGACAACCAGAAGGCCCGTTAGCTAGAAAACCACAAGACCTGAAAGTCAGAAACCACAAGACCTGAAAATCAGAATACCACAAGGCCCGTTAGCCAGAAAACCACAAGGCCTGAAAGTCAGAAAAACACAAGACCCATTAGCCAGAAAACAAGAAGACCTGAAAATCAGAAAATCACGAGGCCTGTTAGCCAGAAAACAAGAAGACCTGAAAATCAGAAAATCACGAGGCCTGTTAGCCAGAAAACCAGAAGACCTGAAAATCAGAAAATCACAAGTCCCGTTAGCCAGAAAACCAGAAGACCTGAAAATCAGAAAATCACAAGGCCCGTTAGCCAGAAAACGACAAGGTCTGAAAGTTAGAAAATTACAAGACCTGAAACTCAGAAAACAACAATGCCCGTTAGCTAGAAAACCACAAAGCCTGAAAGTTAAGTCGCTTTCACACCAATGTCGTTTTGTCCGGACTTTTGAACTTTTCTGTTTGATCTGAACCAAAATGATAGGTGTGAAACCTCCCCTGGACCTTGGTCCGAACAACCAGTCAGACCTTGGTCCGACCAAAAGTGGTGATCTCGGTCTGGACCAAACGGGACCAGGGTCTGGTACATGCCTAATGTGAAAGCCTTATTTTGAAAGGTTTAGATCTTCGTACCAATCACAGGATTACACACTTTGTCCGACGATGTTAAAGTTGGTGTCTAATTATATACCTCATAAAACGACCTCAGATCAGCATTATGTACAATTCCTCAAGTTGTCGCTGTTGATGGTATAAAAACATCAATAATATGATGGCGATTTCATTCATTGTTGACAAAATTAAATTCCCACTCAACATGTTGACGTCAGACGGCTGCTGGCCAAATGACCAATGAGTGTAAACTACAGAGACACGCAAAGTACGCAGTTGATGACGGTATCGCGTAGGTTCGTCATGTAAGTTCTGTTAGTCTGGTTGCAGTAATAACAGTGTGAAACCATAACAGACCAAACCAAATGTAAACAATTTAACAAAAGTACAAACTTTGGTCCGGACAAAGGTCAAAGGTGAAAACACCCCCAGACAACCAGAAGGCCCTTTAGTCAGAAAACCAGAAGGCCCTTTAATCAGGAAGCCCTCTAGTCAGAAAATTAGAATGCTTGTTAGTCTCAATCAGAATGTCAGTTAGTCAGAAAATCAATACACTAGTTAATCTTAAAGTCATTCTGCATGTTAGGAAAATGAGAATGCCTGTTAGTCAGAAGGTCCATTCGTTAAAAGGTCAGTTAATGTAAAAATCAGATGCCCCTTTGTCAGAAAACGAAGAATATCTAATAAATCCGAATTAATTTTCTAGTTCCTTTTTACTAAAAGGCCTTCTGACTAAAGAGCCTTCTGATTTTCAGACTAACAGGCCTACTGAGAACAGTAAATTCTTCAAATTCACCATCTTACAGCAAACAATGAAGAAGTTGCTCACCCTTATGAGGATACATCTACAGCCAAAACCAAACAAAAACTACATTTCGCACGCATGGCTGGAACAAGGCAGCAGCTGTCGCTGTTCAAAGTCATGTTTGAGTCAAAAAGTGTTTCAACATAAGGAATTTGCATAACTGAGTGGTGGATTTTTCACAGGTACAACAGATGGGAACCAGCCCTCCTGTCAAACGTTTCCTTTCAGCTTTTTCTGTGATCAATTTGTACTGTCTGTGCAAAACAAACACTAAAATGAAATTTGTGTAGAAACATCTGGCGCCATTACAAGGCCGGCGGTAAAAAAGATAAAGACAGTCGATATAAAAGAGTTCTGTGGTGGACAGATGTGCGTGAGTATGAATCGTCTTCACGACTCTGAGAAGCCAGAGGAGGAAGAGCGTGAATCCTCCAGAACCTGCCACGGTGCAGGTGAGGAAGCAGCGAGGACGCAGTGACTCAGAGCAGGGTGCAGTTTTTTTGGAGCACCCCGGAGGTGCCGCGGCCTTAATTCAATGTGATGGGTGTTCAACGTGACCATCTGTGATGGGTGGTGCGAGCTCCAGCGCCGTGATGGAGTTGAAAGTCGTTTAAAAGTGAAGCTGAAGAAAGGTGAAAGCAGACTCATCGAAATGCAACAGAAGTACTGATGTCGACTGTGACTTCTTCTGACATGACATGACGGATGGCGGCGTGACCCGCTGCTGCTCTTTGTGTTTACTCCAACCCGTCACAAAACAGGGATTAAACCCGGTTTACGACTCCAGTAACTGTCATCTTGTTTACAGCCGAGCCTTTCACCGCCACTCTCCACTTAATCCCCCCTCCACTCTTTTAAAAATGCACGCGCAGCATTGTCAGTCTCTCACAATCACAGTGGCCCTACTTCCACTTTGATGTCTCTGGAAAAAAAAAAAAAAATCAGGATCCCCGCGCTGCGTGGTGCAGATTTGGAGACGGTTGCGGTTTAAAGTGTGCATCTGGGGCTATAATAAGTCATCAGTGATGTTTATGGCCTGTAAAATCTCCCTCTGGTCTGTGTGTAAACCCTGTCACGGAGCCATTTGGAGGGAATTTAGGGGCTGTTTTTTGACAGACTTGGTTTACAGGTTGATAAAGAAATGTTTGCTTTAAAGCCTTGGGGAGAAGTCAGAATACAAAGCATGAGCACGCCTGCTGTGTTCATTTCACTCAACGCTTCGGCTACAAAAGCAACTTTACAGCAGCCCTGAATAGATCTCGCGTATTCATCACATAAGATGACACATAAGAGAAAATATGCACATATAAACCCAGTCTTACTCTTTATCTTCCCCTCACCAGCCTTCCAAAAAACTACCACAGACCTCTTTCTCCACCTTGTGGCACCTCAGCATCATTACACCCCACCCCGCCTGTCAGACTGCCGCCCTCAACAAAACACTCAGCTATTTCATGCATCATTAACGTGTGTCAACCGTCGACAATAAGGAGGATAATTGGATTTTAAATGAACACAGTTCTTAATTTGTCGCAGAGATTGATGGGGATTATTGATGTGTGCGGCCTCCTACGAGCGCAGTGTTGGTTTGCACTCATCTGTCATGGCTGTTTGGACTGTGTGTCCTCACATCAACCTGGATTCTAGAGGGAGAAACTTTTGAATGTTTGCAAAGTGGTGTGCTTTTTTTTTTTTTTTTTATATAGAGTGAGACCTCTGTCACTTTAAAATCAAGTCAATTCAACCCTAATAGAACATATCATATCTCATCAGTATAATAAATACTGTTATAAAAAATATATATTTATATATAAAAATATATATAATATATATATATATATATATATATATATATATATATATATATATATATATATATATATATTTTTTTTTTTTTTTTTTTTTTTTTTTAAATGAAAAATATTTCAAGAAGCTGCAGCTGTTGTTTCTCATTTTTTAAAGAGGTATTTTCTGCATTGAATGAATGCATATTTACTAAAAACTACAAAAAAGTTCCTAAAAATGCTAAATTTATCAAATGTGATAAAAAATAAATAAATAAAAAATATAAAATAAACAAAATGATATTGCAACATTTTTGTGCAGTTTTTTTTAAATAGTTAATAAACATCTTAGTTTAACAACAACAACAACAACAACAACAACAACAACAACAACAACAACAACAACAATAATAATAATAATAATAATAATAATAATAATAATAATAATAATAATAACAAGATAATAAGTAAAAAAAAAATCC
This sequence comes from Labroides dimidiatus, assembly GCA_030710495.1. NCBI lineage: Eukaryota > Metazoa > Chordata > Actinopteri > Labriformes > Labridae > Labroides > Labroides dimidiatus. The sequence continues at coordinate 8,092,156 of CM061166.1, forward strand.
AACTTTTTTTTTTTGATGGGTCAGACTTTAGAGGGTGAAGCTTGCAGAAATGTACACACTGGGAAACTTTACTGTGCACTCAGTTAGGGTTGCAAAATTCCAGGAATTCCAAACTTAGAAATTCATGTCAAATGCAATATTTATAAATGCCATTATAAATAAGTGTTCAGATAATTTTCCCTAACTGAGTCTAACTGTCATGAATATTGGAACAAATATTAATCACAAGCAAACATACATGCAAATATTCCTAATACGTCATTTATATCCTTGTAGCAAATGCTGAATGTTGAAATGCTGAGCCCTAACCCTAACCCCTCATGACATCATCAGCTGTGCAGGTTTCCCTCTTTCCCTCAGTGACCTTTGACCACTCCTTTGTATAACCTCTGTCCCTTATGACATCATTAGCTGTGTGGTTTCTATGATAACAGTTAATATCCATTCATTTTAATGGGCCAAAAAAGTTGAAAAATGCTGAATATTTAAAACAGTATGAAGGTTAGAAATTTGAATTATAGACGCACAATTGACCTGAACATGCTGAACATTTTACAATTTGAACCCTGAGGATTTCAACATAATGACACTAATCAGTTTTAAGAACAACAACAAAAAAACATAAATGGTGAAAAAAATATATAATTTTAGAAAAATTCACTGAAGTTGATGGCAACAAAACCCTGAAAATTTCCAGTGCTCCTGAGTTAAAATTCCCATGTAAGTTTTCAGGAAGCTTTCCTGAAATTTGCCGGAAATTTTCCAGCCCCGTCTCATCCCTGCATTCAAAAAAATAATGAAAAAGTGCACAAAGACAGAGATGCAAATGATGAATGAAGAGGCAGATTTGACTCCTCTTGGATATTTACAGCACAGGAATGTACAGAAGTGGTAGAAAAGATTTCAAGTGGACATTTAATGCCTCCAAAAGTTAACACCAAATTCTGTCCTTTGAAGTGCACAAGCTACGTGTTGCAAACACAGAAACCAGCAGAGGCCGGAGGCAGTGATGCAACCTGAGCCCTGTGTGTTGCAATCATCTCTATCTGATGGATGTTAGTTCAAGAACTCCAACATCCACCAGCTCTGCAACCGTGATGAGTTATTTATATCATTATTATGTTGGTCACGTGTGACAGTATATACCGTACATGCCTCAAAAATGACCTGTAATGTCACCATTTCACCACTAGATGACAACAAAGCTCCCATGTAACTACTGAGCCCAACCAGCAGCATCTATTAGACTTTATATTTCACATTAAAGGAAGGTTACTGCTGTTAAAACACTGCAGTCAGAGGCTCTGCCTCACAAACAGCACCTGTGTGCACGCTGCAGAGCTGACACGGTTTACAGGTGCATCTGAATAATTGCTGGGATGGGTTTCACTGCGCTCCATCAGAAACACTCAACTTAAACCAACAGGAACTCCACAGGATGGGACACAAGAGACATTCTTCAGCTCAGAATTTCAGCTTTTCACTGCAAATTATTCAGCACAGGTAACTAGATTTATTGAGCGAAACGTCTTTTTCTTTTGTCTCAGACAGAGGCTCATTGGTTCTTTCACCAAAAGTCTCATCAAAATAAAACTTGTTTCAAGATTCAGCAATTTTCATCAGGGTGCCCTACAAAAAATACATTGTTTTTATAATGCAATTTAAGTTACTGATGTAAAATTTTTCTACGATGGACGATTAGGGTCAAGTTTAAAATAAATAAATAAATAAAAGAAGTAACTTTACAAGAATAAAGTCACAAAGTAACACAGAAACGTTACAAATTTAAGAGAAAAGTCTTCAATTTAAAAGAATACAGTCATATTTACAGAGATAAAGCCATAAATTTACGATAAAAAGTTTTAAATTTAAGAGAAAGAAGTCATAAATTAACAATAAAAAGTCATAAGTTTACTAGAAGATTCTTAATTTTATCTCAAGTCATAGATTTCCAAGAAAAAAGTCATTAATTTGCAAGAATAGAGTTCTAAATTTATGAATTTAAGAAAATAAAGTCATAAATTTAAGATAAAAAGTTATAAATTTAACAAGAAAAAGTCAGAAACTTACAAGAATAAAAGTCTTAAATTTTATGGAAAAAAAAGACATAAAAAAAGTCTAAAAAAGTCTAAAAGTAACAAGAATAAAGTCATACATTTCTGAGATTAAATTAATGAATGTATTTAAATGATGTTAAGACACAACTTTATTTTGAAAGGTTGTTTTATAGGAGCGTCCATCCTCCTCTTTAAAGAGGACGAACTGAGAGCGTCTTCTTGATGAAGTTGTGTTGAGTTACTACACTACGATGGAGGATTAGCAAAGTTCAAACCTAAAATAACCAGTTTATTCTCATATTTTTTTTTCTTTTACCTAAATTGGTGATATTTTTCTTCTCTAGGCTTCAATTGCTAAAATTAAGATTACAAAAATATTTTTTTTTGCTTATATTCAGTATATTTTACTTTCATGTACTTCTTCAGGAAGTTTGTTTTCAAACATTTAAACTTCACAGTTAATGTTCTCTTCTTGTTTCAACACTTGTGTACTGTCCTCCCTACGTGTGTGATGAAACGCAGTTTGACAGTCAGCCAAACTCCAATTCAGATGATGATTGAGTCAGGTCTCAGTTTATCTTTGTTTATTCATCACTGGTTGAATTCAGAGTGAAAACTAAAACAAAGGAAAACACACTGATTAGCAAGGTGCTATAAACAACTTCTTCAGACAAATCATCTTGTTGTACAAATGTAAAATTAATGCTAAGATAATGATGCTAAGCTAAATGCTAAGTGCTAAGCTCAATGCCAAGTCAAGCTATTGACAACACCAAGCTGCATGGCAATGCTACATACCAAGCTAAATGCTAGGCTAACAAGGCTACATGCTAAGGTAATGCACCAAGCAACTAAACTACATAGTACAACAAGCAAGAAAAACACAGCTTCTGCCAACATTCTGATAATCTCAGAGCTAGCCACCTTGCAATCTTAGATAAAAAAAAGACTCACAGCCGTTGCTGGCTTAAGCGACACAAGTCAGTTGATTGCTGAACTTCTCCATGAGCTGGCACATGTGTGCCCTGATGGTGACAAAGGAAGATCCTCCAACTTCCTGGTCCTTTTATAGACCGAACACTTCCTACTTCCTTTAAATCAAGTGCACTTCCTGTGTCAGGGTGGCAGGCCAACAGGTGGTGCCATAGTGACTTGTGACAGAACAAGATTTTTGGGATAAACTGTATTACCAGAAGTATTCACTCACCTGCCTTGACTCACATATGAACTTAAGTGCCATCTCATTCCTAACCCATAGGGTTCAGTATGTCGGGCCACCTTTTGCAGCTTTTACAGCTTCAACTCTTCTTGGAAGGCTTTCCACAAGGTTGAGGAGTGTGTTTATTGGAATTTTTGACCATTCTTCCAAAAGCGCATTGGTGAGGTCACACACTGATGTTGGTCGAGAAGGCCTGGCTCTCAGTTTCCGTCAAGTTCATCCACACCAGACTGTCATCCATGTCTTCATGGACCTTGTTTTGTGCAGTGGTGCACAGTCATGTTGGAAGTGGAAGGGGCCCACTCCAAACTGTTCCCACATGGTTGGGAGCATGGAATTGTCCAAACTGTTTGGTATCCTGAAGCATTCAAAGTTCCTTTCAGTGGAACCAAGGGGCTAAGTCCAGTGGTGGCGTGCTTTACACCACTGCATACGATGCTTTGCATTGTACTTGGTGATGTATGGCTTGGAAACCCATTCCATGAAGCTCTCTGCGTACTGTACCTGGGCTAATTTGAAGGCCACACGAAGTTTGGAGCTCTGTAGCAATTGACTGTGCAGTAAGTCCTCTTTGCACTATGCGCCTCAGCATCCACTGACCCCTCTCCTTCAGTTTACATGGCCTACCCAGTGGTGTAGTCAAGGGTATACGGCAGGTATACGGCCGGTATACGGCCGGTATACCCACTTATTTTTCAGTCAGCATTGCGTAACCCACTTCTAAACCCCCCCGCGGGCCCGATGCGCACCATTCAGTAATATCTAACTGCCAGATTGGTGAAGCCATGACCCACCCTCCTCTGCCTCTAATTGGCTGTTACTCGCGGCCTTCACTGATTAAATTGGTTAACGTTAGGCAATATGACTATAAGGTTTAAATGCCCCAAAAATATATTTTAAAAAAATAACCAAAACACCATGTTTGCCTCATGATAAATACATACATACAATCCATTCTGCTTGTGTGACCAGTAGTAACTACAAACTGCTCCTAATTAAGTCATTATAATTTCATAATAGTGAGCAAATAGAAATGACAGATTTTTGGGTAAATAGAGTAGTCTTATTTGTCACTGGTTCTAAAACCATCTTTTTTTTCTGTACTACTTTAAAAAAGGTGAAAATTTAGAGTATACCCACTTCTCTACACTACTGGGCCTACCACTTCGTGGCTGAGTTGCTGTTGTTCCCAAACTCTTCCATTTTCTTATAATGAAGCTGACAGTTGACTGTGGAATGTTTAGGTAGTGAGTGAGGAAATTTCACAGCTGGATTTGTTGCACTGGTGGCATCCTATGACAGTTCCACATAGGTGCTTGATTTCATACACCTGTGGCCAGGCCAAGTGATTAGGACACCTGATTCTGATCATTTGGATGGGTGAGCGAATACTTTTGGTAATATATCGGAAGTAAGGACCAGCTGATCATCTCTACTTCACATCCTGATAAAAGCTAACAAAAAAAGGTCTCTGCTGAAGTTTCTTTCTTCTTTCTGTTTTCATCCGCTTTGCTCATTATCTCAGAGAAAGTGGAAACAGCACGCAGGCTGCTGATGTAATTCAATTAAAATACATCATGTTGACAGGAAATCTTAATTACAAACACGGAGTTACATAATTCCTTCTTGAAGTGGGGAAGAAGAAGAAGAAGTGCTGGCTGTCTTAACTACCGATTCAAAGATAATGACTTGACACTGAGGTGGAACTGTGAGGTCTCTGAAAATACAAACTCAATTATAAAACACTGTTTTAATCAAAGGCAGGGAAAAAAAATGGATTTAGTCAGAAAAAAAAGTGGTTTAATTAGTTTACACAAGAGGTTGGAACACAGATCGCCTTCAAAGCAGCACATAAAGAGTTAAAGTACAGAGCTGACCTGAGGGGTCCTCATCAGGACGTCAGGACCTCCAGACGCTCTCTCCCAACCAGATGCTGACACTCAGCTCAGAGGTGTTATGGCGCCATCTGCTGAGGAACAGAAGGAGGTGGAGGAAGGTCAGACATTTATCTGCAGGAACAGCTGCTGAAAATATGAGGAACCAACTGCTTTTCAAGCTTCCAAAAAACAAACAGAAATGACTTAAAATCATAGAGATTAGCAAAATTAGGCATTTAGAAATTACAAATCAAGCACTTGAAAATTGAAAATATCCACATATATGAATCAAGATTTCATTATTTCAGGCAAGAATGCAGCAAAGAGCAAGCTTCAAAATTAAGACCAATAGACAAATATGATCATTGAGAAAAAGAGCATGTAGAAATAGAAAGGTGAGCGAATCCAGCAAGGTCAGAGCAATAAAACTGTATGCAAAAAAAAAAGGGTAGATGCATAAATGAAGCGTGCAAAATGTGCAAATATAGGAAGAAAAGATGCAAAAGTGTGCAAATTATGTGCATTTTAAGCCTGCAAAAAATGAATGCATGAGCCATCCAGTCTGTTCAACTGCACAGCAATGCAAATCAGGCACATCAAAATCAGAAGGATAGCCAGCTCTACCAGGCTCCGGACAGTACGGGTAGGTGTCAGTCGGCTTGCAGGGTGGCAGCCCAGGTTGGCCTGCCTGTGGGCCCGGCCCCTTGATGGCCAGACTGTGTACCCTCCTCTGGACTTGTGCGCCCTAAAGCCTATCCCACGTCACAGTGCCCGGGCCCCCCTTTCTCAGATCGGACCCATGCCCCTCTGGGCTCCTACCTGGTATGAAATCTTCCCCTGCCTGAGGGGGCTGGTGCTCAGCTGCCAAGGGCTGGGCTTGTGGGATGACGGTTGAGGTGGGAGTGGAAAGGGGATTGGGGATGGTTGGGTTGGGGGTGGGTGGATGGGTGTGGTGGGTGGTGCTGGTGGCTAAATCCTTGCACCCAGTCCCTTTGAGAGTGGGTCCTGGCACTTTGTGGGGGGCGGGCAGAGACCATCCTGCTCTGATGGACCTACACTGCGCCCGGTGGTCTCCGTGGTCCTTGAGCCTAACTAGGGGCTCTTGCAGCCTTGGGGTTGGGCTACACGGCCCTGCGGCCCTGCAGGACTTTGAGCTTCCCGGGTCTTTTAGTGACTGGCCTATTAGCATGTGTGTCTTAACTACACAGCTCCTCTTAGGGTCTACTTTCCTTTTCTTCCGTTTCTTCTTTTTCTTTCTTTCTCTCTCTCTTTATTTCTGTCTTTCTTTCTGTTTCTTTCTTTCTCTTTCTTTTTCTTTCTGTCTTACTTTTTTCTTTCTTTCTTTCTTTCTTTTCTTTCTGTCTTTCTTTCTTTCTTTCTTTCTTTCTTTCTTTCTTTTTCTTTCTTTTTCTTTCTTTATTTCTGTCTTTCTTTCTGTGTTTCTTTCTTTCTTTTTCTTTCTCTTTATTTCTGTCTTTCTCTTTATTTCTGTCTTTCTTTCTATTCTTCTTTTTTTCACATAGGTGCTGGGCTGCCCTCTCTGGCTCGGAGTAGGGGTTTGTCAGTGAATAAAGTTTGTTAGACTCGTCTCCAGAGAGGGCTGCTGATGGTCACTGATATGCACTGAAACATCAGAACTTTCAGCTGCAAGATATAAACCACATTAACCTCAGAAAAAGTTGACACCCCATGTGGTGTTACACTATAAGAATAATGCAGACAAGGTAAAAAAAAAAAAAATCAGATGCAAATAGGGTATGCAAACTGGAGCTGTAAAGTAAAGATGTGCAAGCACAGCATGTGAAAGTGGAAGGAATTTAACCGTCTAGAAGATTCTGCATGCTTAACTTGAGCTTGGAAAACACGCAGCACATGATAAAACGTCTATTTATTAATTATTGATCCTTTATCTAGAGCGTATCTGCTCTTGAACCCTGAAACTTATTAATATAACCTAGTTTATGATGTCTCAGGAACACTGAATATTTTATTTATTAGATCTGAGGGAAAACAGAAATCCTGTTACTCTTTACAAACCTCACAGCTGTTTTTTCTCTCAGACTTAAATTTTCATCATAAAGAAAAAGAGAATCAACAAGAAAATGAAGGACAGAAATAACTGTTCATGAATATTTATTTTCAGTCTTTTTTTTATTGCTCTCTATGAATTATTTTTCTGTTAGATGATGAATTTGACCTGAACAGTTTTATAAACTCAGCAGTGATCCTCTGTTATAGTGATTTGATGACGGCTGTCTTCAGTATTTTGAGCTTTAAACTCACATCACATATTACCGCATGTTCTCGCAACTGATGAAGTTCTGCATGATTTCCAAGACATTTTAAGGTGCATTTGAGCCCCCCAAAGAGCGAACTTTAGCATGTTTTGGCCCCCCAAAGAGGGAACTTTAGCACATGTTTAAGCCAACTAAAGAGGAAACTTTAGCATGCATTTCGGCCCCCCCAAAGAGGGAACTTAAGCACATGTTTTGGCCCCACAAAAAAGGAACTTTAGCATGTTTTGGACCCCAAAAGAGGGAATTTTAGCACGTTTTACTCCACTAAAGAGGAAACTTTAGCGTGCATTTCAGCCCCCCAAAAGAAGGAACTCAAGAACATGTTTTGGCCCCCCAAAAAGGGAACTATAGCATGTTTTAGCCCCCAAAAGAGAAAACTTTAGCGTGCATTTTAGCCCCCCAAAGAGGGAACTTTAGCACATTGTAGCCCACTAAAAGGGGAACTTCAGCACATGTTTTAGCCGCCCAAAGAGTAAACCTTAGCACGCATTTAGGCCCCCCAATGAGTAAACTTTAGCCTGCATTTGAGCCCCCCCGAAAGGGGAATTTTAACACATGTTTTAGCCTACCAAAGAGGAAACTTCAGCACATGATTTAGCTCCCCAAAGAGGGAAATTTGGCTTGCAATTAAGCCTCCAAAGACAGAACTTTAGAGTATGTTTTTGCCTCTCAAAAATGGGATTTTTGCTTTCTATTACAGCCCCCTGAAGAGGGAAATTTAGCATGCGTTTTAGAACCCCAAAAGGGAACTTCAGTACATGTTTTAGCCCCCCAAAGAGTAAACTTTAGCATACATTTGAACCCCCCCAGAGAGGGAACTTTAGCTTGTATTTTAGCCTTTAAAGACGGAACTTTAGAGTATGTTTTTGCCTCTCAAAAATAAGACTTTTGCTTGCATTTCAGCCCCGTGAAGAGGGAAATTTAGCATGCGTTTTAGCACCCTAAGAGGGAACTTTAACACATATTTTATCCTGCACAAGAGGAAACTTAAGCACATGTTGTAGCCCCCTTAAGAGGGAAATTTAGCTTGCAATTTAGCCTCCAAAGACAGAGCTTTAGCACATGTTTTTGCCTCTCAAAAATGGGATTTTTGCTTTCTATTTCAGCCCCCTGAAGAGGGAAATTTAGCATGCGTTTTAGCACCCCAAAAGGGAACTTTAGCACGTTTTATCCTGCACAAGAGGGAACTTTAGCACGTTTTAGCCCACCAAAGAGAGAACTTTTGCATGTGTTTTTGCCTCCAAAGGGCAGTTTAGCATGTTTTTAACAGCCACTGGGCTGTTAGTGTGCTTTGAGAACCAGGAGAGAACTTTGGCTTGCGTCTTTGCCTCCCAAAATCGTATTTTTGCTTGTTCTTTAACAATTTGGCCACAAAGAGGGTTTGACTGCCTCTCATGGTGAATATGAGATAATCAACCATAAAGACAGCTCAGTTTCTGCTCAGTGCTGCTTTAAATGTCTAACTGCGTATCCTTTAAATGTCAGTGTACAACAAGGAAATAAAACGTCTTCAAAGTCATCTTTGTGCTGGAGACAGATGGGCGGCTTCATGGAAGTAAAGTTCCCTCAGACCCCCGCTCTCTTGCCCACTCCGGCGTGTGGGAGGACTGGGAGGGAAGAGGAACAGCTTGGTAACGACTTGTAAGGGAATCACGGGTGCTTCTGCGGAGCGCGCGAGCAGATTTTCCTCAGCTGGAGGAGGCTGATTTGGAGGAACTCAAAGGTTACGGGTGTTAAGGGGGGAGAGGAGTGGTCGTGAATATACTCGGGATGGCTTTGGGTGTCAGAACAGCTCAGGATTCACAGTTTAAGAGGCGAGCTAAATCTCATTCTCGCTTCTTCTCTTCTGCTGCACTGTAAACAAACAGGATTTTCGAGACACCGCTTGCTTTCAGAACATAAATAATTCCAACATTTACAACTCAATAAATCTTGTATTGACCTTGTGCATCTTTTATCGCAGGGAGCCAAATTTGTAGGGCGAAGCTGTCTACTAGAAGTGCCTCATGAGTTGCACATACTTGGGCCTGCATGAGATGATGAGTCATGTGAACCCACACGGGAGCACGCCGCCCAGACGCCTCAATGAGATTACATCTGACAGTCATTAAAGCTGCACACTTTTTCGTCTTTGTGCTGTTTTATTTGCGAGCCCCACTTCTTGAAAATACTACATCTATTCCAAGAGCAGCCCTATGTGGATGCAGATGCAAAGAGCTGCCTCGAATTAGCATGAAATTGCAGTCTGGAGAAGCTTCGCCTACAGCGAAACAGACCGAAAAGTCTCGCATTACATCATCTGAAAGTTTGTTTGCGCAGTTTGAAACTATTCAGAGCAACGGGGAACAATTAAGAGGAGAAAAAAAAAGTTCTGGGCAGAGGGAGACTTTTAAAGAACTTCTACAGAGACTGATGGATTTGAAAGCAGACTCCTTGGAGAGAGAAGAGTGGAAGGAAAAAAGGGTCGGGAGATGGACCAATCTGAGAGCAATTTCGCCGCGGAGAGACAGTGAAGAGGCAGCGATTGAGAGGACCGTACGTGTGACCGTGTGTGGCCGATTGCAGGAGGACTCCCTGAGACCGGCCTTGCGTGGACTGACAGTAGAGCGGTTTTTGGGAGTCCGGTCACGTCCTCGGAGCCGATGTCAGACCGACTGCCACGGAGCTACACGGATAGCTCAGCCCTGACTTGTTTGTGTTGGATGTCGGCGTCGCGTGGCAGGGGAACGATCTGGGGACTGCAAAAGGCGCGGAAGTCGGCTCACACATGCAGCACGGTGGAGTTTTGGAGGAATGAAACGGAAGTGGATGAAGCCTTCCGTTCATCGTCGATAAATAACGAGCCTTCCTGGGCCTGTGGATTATCCGTCTCACTGCTATGAATAATCAGTCCCCGAACAGGCGACATGACATCACACAGAGACATAAACAGCACAGCTGTGGAGTCGATGAAGAGTGAAGTTTACAATCTGTGACAGGAAGATAGAGAAATAAAGTGTTATAAAGCATCAGGTGTTAAAGAATAGGTGCTCTGTGAAGAGGTAATGACCAGGTCATCAGGGAAATAAAAGCAACCAAGCAGCCCGAGTTCAACGCACGGCGTGAAGTGCATCACAACACCTCATGAGGGAGCAGCTCCAGGGACCGGCTGGTGATGGATGCAGCGTATTAGGAGAGTGCAGGGGGGTGACTTCCCCTTTAAGGGTCTTAAGATAATGATTTTATAAATGAGGAATAGTTAGGAGCCCGAGCAGCATCATCTACAGAACAGGGAATTTGACTCGTATTTGAATTTTGACGATTTGCAGGGTTTGACGATTTTTTTTGTCAACATGCAAACCTCAATAACTTCCGATGTACGATGATTGGATGGTTGAACGGTAGGATCAAGACCAAAACGTACTCACGTGTTCAGTATCACAGCCTGAGTACATCTCGATACTTTTCGACATGATCTGACATATCATGTCAGATCATGAGGGATCATGGCACATGGACACAATGGCCTGTTTATCACCGCTTGTGAATTCATTTGTTTTCTTTTTCCTGACACTTTCACCCCAGGTTGCGTGCCTTACCCCAGATTCACACATACGCTGTGAGCACAGCGGTCTGCACTGGATCCGTCTCAGGAGCGGAGCGCAGCTCAGCGTACTCATAGCAGCTGGATACACAAGATCACAGGAGAACCACATGTTCCTGCAGGAATCACACCCATGACAACTACTTTCATGATATTTAGTATGTTAAACTCACCTGCCCTCCCAGAGCTTCGTTAATTCAGTCCTTCCCTTTTAGTCTCTGTCGGTGTCCTTATATAAAGGATGTGTTGTATCGTATATAATTATCTGGTTTTCCGCCTCCAATATAAACTTTTCCTCGTCCATGGCGTCAGATTTCCTCTGGGTCTGACCCGCTGATGACTGCTGGCCCTGTGCCAGTGTCGTAGTTTTGACATACAAGGACAATTTTACAATCGACAGGCTGAACATGGTGCTTTATTTTGAAAAGACCGGAAACTCTGATCGTTTTTCATGTCTGTTTTCCTGATTGGTACGATCTGCTCTGCGGAGATTGACGCGTCTCTGCAGTGTACTCCGGCAAGAATAGACTCAGTGGAACATCTGCGAGCAGCTGTTGGTAGCACACAGCGCGGGCTGTGTGAATGCACTGATTGACTTGAATGGCAGCGAAATACAGAGCAGTGCGCGGCCCTGATGGACCGCGGTGCTCACGCTGTATGTGTGAATTGGGGGTTAAACCTGCTCTCAAACGCCCAAACTTGGCCCCAAAGTTCGCCACGGTAAGAAATATATGAATCCAGTGCTTTCCTGATGATGCTTGCGCCATAGCGCCATCTACAGCCCCTAAAAGTTTTCAAAAGTTCAGCCCCTCCACCTGCTTTAACCTACATGCCTGAAATGTTAGAGTGTAACCTCCTTACCAAGACCTACAAAAAAGTCTGTTATGACCATCGTGAAATCCCAGGTTCCGATAATTGAATACAATTTCTGATTTTTCCGATTTTTGGCAATTCAACAGGTGTGTATTTGAAGACTTCATCCACAAGTTTTTTTTATTTTATTTATTTATTTTTTTTTTCCATTATGTGTGTGTGTACTGGACACATTGACTATTGAAAGTTATAAAAAGGATTCTGGGATGTTTGTCAATTGAAGTGCAATTTTAGATTTTTCCAAAATTTTTGACTGTTTTTTTTTTTTACAATTTTTGACAATTTGCAGGATCTGTATTAGAGAACTCATCCCAGATTTTTTTCTGTTTTTTAATTATCTAAAAAAAAATTTTTTGATCATCCTCATATTTGGTGTTTATATTTTTTCCCAGGTGTATACAGGATACATGAAGAACGAAAACTTATCAAATGATTTTTCGTAACTCAGTGGGCGTGGCCAGGACAGATGAACAAAATTGCCGATTTTTTTTTTTTTTTTTCGTCAACAAACAAACCTTAATAACTCTCATGTCCAAAAAATGGATCTGGACCAAAACACGTACATATTCAGATTCACAGCCTGAACCCATCCTCACATGCATTTTGGTCATATTGAAATATAGGAATCCCGCCACTTATCGGACTCAAGCTGTATTTACACCCATCGACTCCATCAAACATTCTTCAACTCATGCACATTCTTTAATGATCTCTAACCCACATGTTAAATATAAGCCATGGAACACCACAAAGCTTCTTAATCCCATCCAGAACACGACTCCTCAGAAATAAATGCACCATATGAACTCAGTACTGCGAGGCACGCTCATTCATCAGGCGGATTGGACCCCATCTGAAGTTATTAAAACACATCCTACAAAATAATTAGCTGCATTTATTGAAAGGAATCTGAATTGCATCATTAAAAAGAACCCTTGAGGCATTAAGAACTTAATTATGCAGTTAATGATATGTAAATGTAATTCATGTATATCTATTACTTCTTCTTCTGTGAGGCTTCATATAGCTGGTCATTTTTAGCTGTTCTTGAGTTAGAACGAAAGCCGTTTAGGTTCGAGCGTACGACTCTGTAAATCTGTGAAAAATGAAACATTTCAATCACAAAAGCGCTCATGAGGCTGCGAGGGCTTTTAATTAACAATCAACAGCTTTCCTAGAAACGCTGTAAATCTGTGGCTCGGCGCCAAGAGCGACAAATCTCCTGCTGGATGTGAGGACGGCGCGGCGGGAAGGAGAACCGAGCCCAGGGGGGTTTAATCCTGTTTGGTGACGTTTGGTTAGCGGATGTGTTTCAGTTAAAGAGAAACAAAACAGGAATCAATTCGTAAACAACACCTTTAGGTTCTGATTATGACGCCAGCGTAAAATATCAAATATAAAGATATCATAAATAAGATGTGTGTTTTAGCCGTCCTGCAATAAGAAATGATGATTCTTATGCTCTGTAGTCCAAATATTTTAAAATTTTAAAATTAATTGTCATAACAAATTCTTCCACCAGATGGCGTCAATCAAAATAATCGCACATATGAGTCACATGTTAATTACATGTAAATAATTCAGGTCTCAGTGATAAATGAATCAAGACAGATACTAATTCTCCAACCGACAGCATCAGTTAGGACTGTCATGAAGAAAAAACAGTGAATAATGTAATCTAGCAATTAATCGATTAAGTGCATGATTAATCTCAAATTAATCACATATTAACTATTTAATTCTCAGGGAAAAACTTGTCAAAATACCAGTATTAAACACCATAACTAAATGCTCTTTAAGCAAAAATCTAGAAAATTTATATAAGCAATACTTGTGTATTGCTGCCATTTTTGGTCAGGTCTCCCTTGGAAAAGAGATCTGCTGATCTCAATGGGACTAACCTGGTTAAATAAAGTTAAATAAAGGTTAAATAAAAATGAAAAAAAAAATAAAAAAAATTAAAAATGACAATACTGCAACTACTACTACTACTACTAATAATAATAATAATCATAATAATAATAATAATACTTTATTTTTATAGGGCTTTTCAGTACAAGTAACAAAGTGCTTCAAAATGTAGCATTAAAAACAGTTTAAATGAACAGCAGACAGTTAAAAACTGATAAAAAAACGACAAGAAAAGCAGAGAAAGGAAGAAGAAAAAAATAGATCAATAAAAGCAAAACCAATAAAATCTAGATAAAAAAAAATGAAATCAAATTAAAAAAAAAAAGTTTTCAGTAATTGGAACTGATTTTGCATGTCTGATGTCCAGGCTGTTTTAAGGTCTCGGGGCCCTCACTGAGAAAGCTCTATCACCTTTGGCCTTGAATCTAGACCTTGGAACAGCCAGTAGAGCACTACTAGAGAATCTCAGACTGTTTATAGAAATATAAACAAAAATATGAGTTAAAATCTAACTAATAAAGTTTAGTTTAGTTTCAGTTTAACACAAACCCAAAAATTCAGCCAGGACTTAAGAAGACAGAAAGTAGCCAATGATGTTTTAAAGTGTTTAACTGATTGATGGCATATTAACCCTCTCCAGGCAGGCGTTGCAGATTTGCAACAGCTAAATGCTAGTTAGCTAAATACTCCATATTCATATTCAATTAGCTTCTTTACTCAGAAGTACCACTGCAGGACTTAGTTGTGCATTAGCAACAAACAGTTTTCCACTCTCCCACCAATTGGCAGAGCTGTGTCACTTTGAACATGCCAACACATTTCAAGCCATCAATTTCATGTAAGTTTCACTACTAACCTCCATTCATTTGAAACCAAAACTACATAAGATGAATCCTGAGTATATATAGATACAGTACATGCTAATTAGTAGATTTTATCTCCTCTGGGTTTTACCCCAGGGGTAGCTTTATTTCAATGTTGCAGATTTGCAACGTGGAGCCGGACAGGTATCAATGAATGCCACATGCTTTATCTGCTACTGCAGAAGTCCTGCAGGTTTATGGCAGTGGTTACCAAATTTGGGGTCTGAACCCTTTGAAGGAGGGTCAAAAAGCACCTTTTAAGTCCAAAATAAATAATTAATCTCTGATAAAAGAAATATAAAAGAAATATATGGGTTCAAATCAATCTAATATGTGAAAATATATAAAGTTTAAGAACAGTGGAAAAAAAATTCAGTTAACAAACAAAACAAATAGAAACTTTGTTAAGGATTATAATAAAGGAACATAAGTGAATTATGTATTACAGTGATTATTTGGTTAATTGCACAATTTATCTCATTTTGTCGCACACTTTTTAATAGCTTGACACTAAAACAAACGGTGACTGCTATGTTTCTTTTTCATCACGAGAAAGATGGAGGTCATATGGAGTGACTGTTTTTTTTTTTTTTTTTTACTTTAAGTCGTCACATGTGACGTCTCCGACCTCTGGGGGTTTATTAAAGGCGCTGTGAGCTTAAATCAGTGACGGCTTCAGCTTCAATCAGTTGTGTTTTACAGGACAAAAACTCAGTTTCCCATGAGCACCGTCACCCTCTGCCACAAAGACGTGACTCTTGCTTGGACGTGCATCTTCTTTTTTTTTTTACACTACTTTTCTTTCTTTAAGACAACTTTTGTTGGGCGAGGCAATCGATCTCAGAGCCAGGCGCCAAATCTATATGAATTTAATGAAATTATATGATTTAATTAAAACACACTGGATGTTCAAATCAAGCTGCTACCTGCACAGTGATATCATTTTTTTTTTTTTTTTTTTGCCAATTTTCCACCATTAAGAAAAAAACAAACAGTGTCACGGATACAACCCAGACAGCACCTCAAACAAGGAAGTCTTGTTCAATTAATCAAACTTATTACGGCGGGCACACGTATAAATCATTAATGCGAGGCAAAGCTGACATCAATAAAAAGCTAACAGCCTTAATGAGTGAGGGGAGAGAAAAAAAAAGAACGAGGTACGAGCAGATGTTCAAAATGAAAACCTCATCAACAATGGTTATGTAAAAAACACACGCAGTACACCGGGAGGACACTGGGTGGTGCTGTTGATCTGGAGACGCTAGGAAGCAGGAGGCAGGGGGATGTGTGAAGTGTTGCATGAGAGAGAGAGGTGTGTGTGTGTGTGTGTGTGTGTGTGTGTGTGTGTGTGTGTGTGTGTGTGAAAGGGGTAAAGGCCCAGAGATACAAAGCAAAGTGGAGGAGCTGGAGAGGTGGAGGAAGGAGAAGTCTGGAGGAGCGTTTCTGACACATCATATCAGTCATCCTGCTGTGTTAATTACATCCATTATTACCCTCGCCAGCTGAATTTTACTCATGACAACATCCTGGGAGGAGAGATTACAGCAACTACTTTAGATGTCTTAAAAAAAAAAAAAAAAAAAAAAAAAAAAAAAAAAAGAGGAGAAAGAAGTATGAGATGCTCGCTCCACTGGACTGGACGGCAGTTGGGAAAAATCCACTTGAAGTGGACTCTGGATTCCCTCCTGGTGAGCAGATTTTTAAAGCTCTATCAGAATACAACCGGAGTGATGTTCCCAAGGTGTGTGAGCCCCTGTTTGCACATGACATCTGCACCAACTGAGCGCGTGCGCCGGTATCTGAGCGCCAACAGCTTGTCAGCGGCGTGTGCGAGTTCGCAGACGGACGAGACCACCACGCTTGTGTTTCTGCTAGGTGACTGCAACCTCTGGGAGAATGATGTAACGTCGACAAAAAAAAAAAAAAAAAAAAAAAAAAAAGGAGGAGGAGAAGAAGGAGGAGGTGAGGAGGAGGGACACGTGCACACAAACAGAAACATATAACTAGATGCAGCTGTAGATTGTATAACAGATAAGCCTGTTGTCAGATTCGGTGAGTCTTGCTCCTGGGCTGTTTCTTCAACCCAGACAGGAATGATGCAGCAAATCTGTAATGACTGCAACACACACTCCCCGAGCATGAATCATTTATTTATGGCCGCATAAATCAAGCAGCGCAGAGCCAGATAAACAGTAAGGACGATTTTGCGAGATCTGTCAGCTACACGGTGCTACAAATAAAAACACAGACTGGCAGATAACAGAGGGAGTCTGACGAGACACGGCTGACACAAGCTGCAAATCGGAGCCTCGCGGCTCTGTGATGCAGCCTTCGTCTTCAAACCCCTCACCTGGATGAGGCCCTGGAATATTAGAACGTGCAGCCGGCGCTTGAAAAGCTGCCGTTCAGTGGAAGTGGAAGAGTTAATGCAGTGCGCCAGGAGGTTGTTTGTAATGCAGAGGCAGGAGCTGGCTCTCTTTCACCTCCTCATACACAATCAGATCCTTCACTGGAAAAGGTATAGAGTGAGTCCAGGCGAGCGTCCTCAGAGATGTGTGGAAAATAACACTGACCCGTTCTGACCCCGTGTTATTTATGGAGATAGGGGGGTGTTTGTTCAGACTTCCAAAAGTCCTCAGCAGGCTGTTGCTGATTTGGAGTGCAACACTCTGCCAGATACTTAACCTTTCTTTAACTTACTCGCGTGTCCTCTGGAGTGCTCGTGAGTCCTTGAAGACAAGGACTGGAAGGGGAGAGGACCAGAGTTCTTTTTGCACGTCAAAAATATGGGAAAATAAAAGTTAGAGAGCGACGGGCAAAGTTTTCAGCTGAAGACAAAAACACTTGTTATGGAGTAATATTTCATAGGGATTAATCGCACCATTAATCATATGAATCACATATTAATCACAAATTAATCAATTCTCAGTAACAGTGAGCGACGTGTGATACCAAATACAAAACCAAAAACTTCAGCCAGGATCTACTAAAGAAAAAAACAGCAAAGCTACAAATCTTTAGCTAAAAACTAGATGATTTACCCATTATTATAGAAACATAAACAAAAATATGGGTTAAAATCCAACTAATATGTAAAAATATGAAGTTATAGAGCAGTGGGAAAAGTTTTTAGTTAAAAAAAAAAAC
This sequence comes from Labroides dimidiatus, assembly GCA_030710495.1. Taxonomy (NCBI): domain Eukaryota; kingdom Metazoa; phylum Chordata; class Actinopteri; order Labriformes; family Labridae; genus Labroides; species Labroides dimidiatus. The sequence goes on from CM061166.1 coordinate 8,109,986, forward strand.
AAAAATTCAGCCAGGAGTTAAGTAAAAAGAAAGTAGCGTTCAATCTATTAATCGCATATTAATTCTGCAATTCTTTGTGAAAATGAGTCAAGACTGATATCAGTATTAGGGATGAGCCGGATATTCGTTTCAAACGAGTACTCGTTACGGATAATGCATTTTTGCCGAGTCCGAGCACAACAGGAGTTTCTTCTAGGATTATTCGTATCTGTGCTAAAAGAATCCTCATTGGGTAGCAACAACTGCTGTCTTCACTCTTCATGCTCTGTGATTGGCCAGTCACACACAGCACACCCCCCCCCCCCCCGTTACCCACATGCTGCAGCGAGGAGGTGCCTGCTCTCCTCTTTCACACACACACAGACAGGCAGCGAGTGACAGCGACTACTTCTCTTTCTTGCTTGAGTTGACTGTAGTTTACGTTGCTCTAATCTCTGTACTACTCACTCAGTTTTCTTCTGCTCGTCTCTGTTGAGGTTTGTTTGGTATTTAAAGTTACTTCTTCAACTTATTTCCTGTCATATGCGATGCATGTGACAAGACGGGGCTGAAAACGGCTCGTGTCGTGCTGGTCAGTGCCTCTTGCTTCAATTCGGGACCGTTTTTTTAAGGTTTTTTTTTTTCTATTTTCTTTAACTGGCTGCGTGATTTTAGTTTGGCTGGTGAGAAAGTTAGTTGGAAAGCTTTGCCCATTCTGAGCACAGTGTTTTTGAAAATACAGTGAACAACAAGGCATATTTTTTATTTTTTTGCCACTGAATGTTTGCACAAATCACCTATTAAATTTACACAGCTCATAATTACTTTTATGTAATTAATATATAATTACTACAACAATAGCTTGAATCATTTTAAGGCTGTTTTTTTCATTCAAATAAAAAATAAATATAGCCATTTCAAATCAATTCTTGCCAGTTTCAGACTTAAAATAATGTTCGGATTTAAGTCCCGCCCATTTTCGGACAAAACATGCCCGCTTCTGGTTTAGGCCCCGCCCACTACAAGTACAGATACAGATACAGATAATAGTGTACTTGCTTGTCCCTAATCAGTATCAAAAAAGTCATGCAGGTTATGGCATTGGTTACATTACCCCTTGAAGGAGGGTCCCAAAACGCTTTTCAATCCATCAATCTTTTTTTATATAGCACAAATTCATAACAAACATTATCTCAAGACGCTTTCTAAAAGCGTTAACAGGTCTAGACCTGTAAATGATAATAAATTTTATTAACAGAAACCCAACATCAAGACAAGATAAGAAGTCTGATCTTATCTTAACCCACCATGAGTACAGACCTTTACAGCATTTAGTGAGTTACACTGGAGAGGAACAACTTCCCTTTAACAGGCAGAAACCTCAGACAGAACCAGACTGTGTTGGGATTAGAGAAAGAGCGAGAGAGAGGGGAAACTGAGAGAGGAAGAAACTGTAACTGTAAAGTCGTCCCGGAGAGATCCATGGTTAATAACTTTAAGGACTTTTCACGTAATTCATCCTTGATTAAAAAAATATAAACAAAAATGGGGTTAAAATGAATATAATATGTGAAATATATAAAGTGTGAGTGCAGTGGAAGAAAAGGTTTCAGTTTAACAAACTGTAGAAACTCTGGTAGGGACTCTAGCAAAGGGACAAAATGCATTATTGGGATTAATGGATTAATCTGGTATTAATCATGTGATTTTCAGGACTCAAAGGATTATTTTCTGTTTGGTTTCAGATTTTAAAAGCTTGAACCTGAAAGCCAAACACATCTGTTTTTATCGCACTTTTTAATTGCTTGACACTAAAACAAAAGGTGACCACTATTCAAAACATTTGGGATGTTTTGTTTTGTTTTTTTTAAAAAAATGAAGAGAAAGGTTGTGTAAAAAAGCTCCAGCTGTCTGATTTCAAACCTCAGATTACACCTGGAGCTGATTTGTTAGTATATAAAAACAACCTGTAGGATTTCTTGCTCCTCCTGTTCAGAGATTCTTGATTTCAGCTTTTAATGCAGACCTACAGAGATCCACGAGACTCATGAGAAGCTTGTCGTACGGCCTGACAAGCTTCGCTCACTTCGCCTTCAGTTTGTTAACGCTGACGCTCATTCATGTGGACCGGGCGGGTCAGTTAGAAGCCAAACACTTGGTTTTAGTCGGCTGCATCCCTCTCCCAGCGCCTTCCCGCTTGTTCCATGGCACGCTGCACACTAAGTCGCCACTAGCCTGCTGGGCATAAGGACGCCCTGCACACTTGTCATACGCGCTGATGCATTACGGCTTCTCGACGCAGGCCGGAGGGCAGAGCTGGGACTGACCGGGGCTCAGCTGGCTCGACATTGGCTGCACACGGGGAGAAGCGCATCCGGCTTGTTTTCTCTGCCACAGATTATTAGTATTCAATGTTGTCGCAGCGGTTTATTCTTGGCAGGATGGGAAAGGCTGCAAAACACCAGTCTTATGCTGTAATACAGGATAATGACATCCTCTTAGGTGAGGAGGCACCTCGTGGGCTGACTGGTTTGAAGAGTGGAAATAAACCCAGGATAGAAGACATCATGTAAAGAGAGGCAGAGGTTGTGCTAAAACTGAATCCTGACGAAGTAAAGGGGGTCTTGGTAGTGATAGACCGATATGCTTTTTTCAGGGCCGATACCGATACCGGTTATTAGACGTGAAGGAGGCCGATAACCGATATTTGCAGCCGATATTCATTTGCAGTAAAAGTGAATATATTGACATCAAAATTTTAAATAATACAAACTCTGATCCTTAACTTTGTTTAAATGCCTTTCAGAACATGTTTAATTAACAAGTTTTCCACTGTATATAAACTGTTTCAAAATTTCAATACAACTAAAATGTTTATCTCTTTTTTTTAACTTCAAACAATAACTTCAACAATATAATTTTCAAGAGCCAAGCAAGCTGTGAAAGTTATAATAAGTTCATAGACTGTGAGATAGTCACGATGCTAATTGTGTTAGCCGGTCAATGGGATTTTCCATTCATGTTAGCATTAAGCTAGAGGACTTTCACTAACCGAAGCAAAGAAGTTAAGAATAGCTTTCCTTTGCCAAGTTTTGAAGTGACCTATTATTGGTCGTTGTATAAAAAAAAAAAAAAAGGCCGATGCCGATATGGGGGAAAATGACAAATATATGCGCCGATAATCGGCCCGGCCGATAATCGGCGTCCATTCCCTCCATTTACCATTTATTTTGCATAACCACCTGCTCATTATACATTATCGCACTTATTATAAGACTTATTTTTGTATACTCAAATACAAATCTTAAAGGGCCACAAAGACGGTAAACGGTTCAAGAGCCCATTTATTTACGTCGGACCCGCTACATACGATAATATTGTAATTCAAAAAATAATGTCCTTTCCATTCAAAACAAGAACAAAACAAGAACTAAAATGAAATGTCATTTCCATATTGACATAAATTAAAATAAATAGTTGAATAAAAAAAAAAAGCTCCCTTTCATAAACCCAAAACAAATCTATCGTCCATCTATCAAACCAAATGTCCCTTTAAGTTTAAGAAGAAACACCTCCAGGGACGCCTTTAGTGAGCAAATATATCAAGATCTCAAGAATCAAAATGTAATAAAAATCTATTTTACATTCAAAGTGTGTCGATCAAGCTTTGGCTTCTGCTTTCCCAAAATCTACTCCACTCTAAGTGAGACCTCTGTTGCTTTTTGTTGTTGTGTCATAGATGTGTTATGATCCTGTAGATAAGCTTGTACCAACGAGACTGAACGTAGGAACAAAAGCCAAGAGTTGAAACAAAATTCAATTTCTTTATTATTGAAAAGGGTGGAGATCAACTCAATACTGGTGGGTCAGCCAAAAGAACAAAAGAAAGGGAGCCACCTCTGTCCAGTCCACATGGGGCCAGTGGAACAGGGTTCTCTGTTCTACCCATAATATAAACCAACAAACCTAAACAATGAAAACCAAGCCGTGAAAACTGAACCCCTGGAACCACCTGAAACAGACGGGAAAAAAAGAAACCAAAAGTCTGACATAAGGTCACGCCAACACTTCCCAGTTCTCCAAATCTGCTGCTGCCAGGCTGGAATGAGGTGAGAAGAGAGCGAGCTCCGCTACACCTGTTGGAAAAGGGAGCAAACAGAATGAGTGTAGGAATCAGGCTCATTAGCAAAAAGAGGAGGAGAGGAGGAGCATGTAACACCCCCACCAGGAACTGACATTCTTCCCTGGATACATCGTTCAGGAACAACAGTTTACAAACGTGACAGCCAAAACATTATCCCTGCCACAGGGTCAGTGTCTGATTACCACATTGAAGGCCTGTAACAGCAAACTACGATTCATCAATCATCAGTTTTTGTTCTGCATTCTATGTAGAAAAACAAGCCAATGAGATCAGTATAGACATAAACCACAAACTGCTCCAAAGCCATGACGAGTGCTAGCGCTTCCTTTTTAATGGCTGAGTACCATTACTTCTTGCAGAAGAAGAAGAACAGCATCCACAGCCAGCTTGAGCCAAACTTGACCTACAGCATGAGCATGTAACAGATGAGACAAGAATTCTACTTTGTTTGATTTCACTCCTTTTTTTTTTTTTTTTTCTTTGTTCTTACCTCTGAATTCTGAGGAAATGTCCCGTGCTTCGTCTTTGTCGATAAATTAGAAGTGTTTACACTGCCAGTCTCTTGGCGTATTGAGCACATCGGTCTTGTACTGTTCTTCTTTGCAGCAAACTCGGAACACGCCATTTTTGTGCAAGTCAGGCCCGTACAACCGGCGACGTGTCAATTTGGGAACTGCTCTGAAAGCGAAAGTGAAAGTTAAAAATTGTGCTCGGAATGGTGAACTCTGACGCCTCAAATACACCAGCTGCATCTGCAAGACTACAAGACTGACAGACATCTGGAGTCACAGACCTCTCCATTAATAAACCTCTCTTCATTCATGTTGGGCTGTTAAACCTCAAACCTGTTGGTTCCTGGCGTGTCTTCACTCATTGTGTCGTTTTTGTGCGTTGGTAAAGCTAAATACGATCTACTTTTTGACACAGTCTGTTTTATTTTGAAAGTCTTAGGATCTCTCGCGTAGTTTCCATGCACTACTTCCTGTCCCGCTCGATCTTCTCTACTCTGAATTGACGCGTCACCTCTCCTGCATCCAGCAAAATAGGATGGTTGTGCTAACACAACCATAACATAGTTAGTTTGTGATGTGAAATGACTATTAAGAGAGCAGCGGGAAGCAGGAAGACACTGCGGCAGTTTGATACGGAGACCTTAAAGGGACATGCCTTTAACTATTTCTCTTCTTTGCTATAACTGATGCAATCCTGACTGTATAATGCATACCAATTTTAAATTCAAGTAATCTAAAGTAAAGAATTGGCGCATGAAGAAGTCTCTCAAAGCTGTCATCTCCACTTACATCATGAAACACCAGAGCCTCTTTTTTTCCCCCCACAAAATAAGAACCCATAGTGCACTGCACTACTTTAACAGAGCGGTTTAAAGACATAATGGCGGAAAAAGCCTCTTTCAAGTCAAGCGCCATCATATATAATGATTAAAATAACTCCCTCTTAAGCAACAGGAAATAAAATGATCCTAATGAGCGCTCCCTTTCATGTGCTATGGGATGATTGGAGCTCAGCCGTTTCCTCTCATTGTGAGCAGACTAGAGGGCTCCATCCGCACGCTCATTAAGAGCGCCGCTGAAAGTGCGTGTCATACATTCGACGGGGTATTAAAACGAGCTCGCTGATTGCAGAAAATTGATGGACGGAGATGATCGAGCGAGCGAGCGAGCAAGGGATGCACCCTGTTACCTGCACATGTGCGATTGAGGGGGAGAGTAAATGACTGGCCTTTAATGACGGGGCAATTTCAAGAGGTGTGAGACTGATTCATGAGACGAGTATTCCTCTGCACCTCTTAACAACCGTCATGGCTCCAGTTTTTATGTTAAACCTGCTGCATCTGGAGGCTTTTGCAGCCGTCAGTTTTCTCACGCAACATTTCGCTCCTTCTGTACTTTTTATAAAATGCTCTTAAAAAAATAATGCAAGTTTGAGTTCATGCACGATGGTTTATGCATAACATATGACAGTCACCTTAGGTCTAGCATTAAAAACATTTAAAGTAACCAACAGGTAATTCTGGTTCGTGGTATCGAGGGGGACAAGGTTAATGTGACTGAATGTTGACAGTTTATGGCTTGGATTCTTGAAATGAGAAAGTAATCTAGTGATTAACCACACGATTAATCAATGAATCCCATATTAACCACATATTAATCACGCTATATGTGAAAACAGAAAAAAATTCCAGAAAAAAAATGGCAAAAATTGTATCATTGTGATAGGTTGTCCAATTAATTGATTAATCACATCAAAAACAGATTCTCTTGTTGGACTGTGGAGCGTCCTGTGGTTGTTACTGTGGAGACCCACAGCACGCCTCATTTCCAATATGGCCGCGTCGGCCGTTTGGCTTCAAAAGCCCGTTTCAGGAACAGACGTGTGACGTCGCGGAGACTACGTCCATTAATTATACAGTCTATGGTCGAGACTGATACCAGTATCAAAAATATCATGCAGCTTATGGCAGTGGTTACATCAAAAATATGTGAAATATAAAATTTTAGAGCAGTAGGAAAATTTTTCAGCTGAACACAAACCAAACACTTATAATCGAATTATGTTTCATAGCGATCAATCGCAGGATTAATCAATTAATCACATATAAGTCATTTATTAATTTACTACTCACATATTAATCGTGCAATTCTCTGTGAAAAAAAAAAAAAAAAAAGTGTCTTGACCGGTATGAATAACTAAACCAAAAATTCCAGCCAGGATTCCAAAAAAAAAAAAAAGATTATTATTAGTCACATATTTTTCATGTACTAATCATATAATTGTCAGTGAAAAACTAGTCAAGACTAATACCAACATAATAGATAAATAAATAAATAAATAAATTAAAAAAAATTTTAAAAATTCAAAAAGCTAGTGGCAGTGGTTACCAAACTTGGGGTCCGAAGTCCAAAACAACAAAATGTATCAATTATTATAGAAATATAAACAAAATATGGGTTGAATTCTGTCTAATATGGAAAAAAATTGAAGTTGCAGAGCAGTGGGAGGAGTCCTCAACCAAACAGGAAACCAAAAACTTAGGTTAGGATTCTAGTAAAGAAAAATTAGCCAAAAATGTATAGTAAATGTATAGTCATTAATCAAACATACTAATATTAAAATGCATATGAATCACACGACTCATCGTGTATTAATCACGCATGAAAAAATGAAAAATGAGTCAAGTCTGCTTACCAATACAAAAACTCAGGGCTGTAAACTATTTCTAAAAGTTTTAAATTATTTTAATATATTTTTATATATTTGATCCAAAAATGTTTTTTAAAAAAAGAATTTCAGGCACTTTCACACCTGAACTTGTTTGACTGCTTTTCTGTTGAAACAACAAACTGTGTTCACTGGTGGTTTTAGAGGTGATTTTAAGCCCATGCAGCGAGTCCCACTACAGAGTCATGTCTGTTTTAATGAGTCACAAACACTGAAAGGAAAGAGGAAAGGTAAAAGCCATCCATGTCAGCGACATCTTCCGACTTAAGTGACATTTTAAGTGGAAAACTTCCAGTGAGAGGAGACAGCTAAGCATTTCAAAACCAACCAATCAGCTGTTACAGCGTGAGGATGAAACTCCTGTATGTAAACACAAGTGGGTGCAGACGCATGGTTTCAGGAAATGAAGAACATGTTGAGTTAATGACTGCCAGGCCAAACAAATAAAAGAACTATATTTACTCCCGTGTGTCGGCCAGTGATTAATTTCCCCGGCGTGCATCACGCAGTTGGAGACTATCAATAGCAAACAGTCGATGCCAGAGAGCATTAGCTTATTGCTTTGGCAGGGCGCAGCAGCGGCGTCACGTCAATTAGAGGGAAATAAATGAGATGGAGAAGTGCTGCAGTTTGATGTTTGACGCAGAAACTACAGGAGGAGAAAACTTTGAGTGCTTGTGTAGGAAAACTACCAGAGCGTATGAAATCAGGCGAGGAGATTTCATAAGCAAATGTTCGGTGCAGCACAGAGAAAATCGTAGCCAGAGGATTGTAGGTCAAGGACTTTTGCCTTCGGTGCCGAGCTCTTGAGTGACATAGAGGGAAATATCAAGGGTGGGCTGAGGTACACACACTCACACACACGCATATACACACTTTACAGCATGTTCTGTTGCTGTTGTGCTCTGCTGACTAACTAGGCAAATGACATTCTCTGAATCAAGCGCACAGAGGTCTCACACACAGGCCCCGAGCGAAATGTTCTCAGCTGAACGCCATCTGTGAGCCTCGCCATCTCTTTCTTTCCTCCATCTTCGTATGACTAACAGGCTGCGTGTGAGGGTATCAGGGTGCAACACTCAGCAGGAAGCTGAGGAACATTTCAGCATCTTGTGGGCACATGACAAAGACGGCGAAATAAAACAAAACAAAACAAAAACAACCTGGGTTTACGTAAGCCTGAGAGCTAACGCTAAGGGATTTAGCACATGGTTTAATGCAGGGGGAGTAAATATTTACCCTGCCCACAGCTGCTTGCATGATTACCCACACAGTGGAGGGTGCTTAGGATGCTGCGTGCGTCCTGAACCACGCTGGTGAGGGTCAATTGCGACTCTGGCTTTTGATTATTTGTTAAATGTTGCTGCACCGCTGAGCAGGTTGCTTTATCACATCAGGGTCAGCCAAGGCGGTGGCTTTTCGTTGGACCAATATGTGCCCGGGTTGCTGATAAGTCACTTAGTGTGAGATGGTTGTGGGAGGGCTCTTTGTTTTGGTCTGGACTGGAAGTAATATCCTTGATGTCCAGACAGATTGTCCAAAAACAGAGCAGGGATGCAAACAGAGCTCACTGTACTGTCGCACTATTGCTGAACTGTCACGTCTATTTGCTGCTTGCTGACAGACGGGCGTCCAGACACCGAAAAAAAAACTGCATCACAGTCTGACTGATCAGTTGCTAAATCCTCCAGATCCCAGCTGATTCAACATTTCATTAAATTTTCCAATTATTTCTTAAAAAGTTATATAAACTTAAAGAGAGGGTATCTCTCTTTAAAGAGAGGGTATGTTTTGTTCCCATATTTTAAACATGGATATAAAGTAGCAATTCTGGAAAATTGAACATTATTATTATTATTATTATTATTATTATTATTATTATTATTATTAGATATTCTAATGTTTTGGTGACCCCTTAATCTGTTTGTAAAACTGATCAAAAAACTCCATCTGTTAAATCAGAAGGAAGCCTTAAAGAGACAGCAGCTAAAACAAAGCATTTCTAAACACCCCTGTGAGAAAATGTGGATTTTTTTGATCCTCCAGATCCAAGCTGCAGAGAGGCACGGAGCATCCTATGTGTGATTTTGAGATCATTTAAAATTCCATTCAGTTTTTCAGTTATTGGTTAAAAAGTTTTATAAACTTAAAGAGGGGGTATTCTGCTTTAAAGAGGGGGTATTCTGCTGTCCCATATTATAAACATGTTCGAAAGTCACAATGCTGGATGTTTAAACTAAATGTATAGATACTCATACAGTGTAGAAATCTCTAAATTTGTCTGCAAATTTATCAAAGAAACTGCAGCTTTTTCCAATTATTTGTTACAAAGGTATTCAAACTTAAAGAGGGGGTATTTTTCTTTAAAGAGAGGGTATGCTGCGTCCCGTATTCTAAACGTGGATTGAAAGTAACAGTGCTGGATGTTTATATGTAGAGAGGCATGGAGCATCCTGTATTGTGAGCAGCTTACCTTATGGGCTGTGGGAGGTATTCTGCTTTAAAGAGGGGCTTTCCCATAATTTAAACATGAACTGGAAGTAACAGTTCTGGATGTTCAGACTAAATGTGTGCAGATTTTCAAACCTCTACATATTCATATGTAGTAGAAATCTCTGAATCAGACTGTAAAATGATCAAAATGGTCCAATTAAAAAAAAAAAAACCACAAGATCTTAATGAGACTTGCTGAAATGAACACCAGAATGAGATTTTTTTTTTTTTTTTTTGAGGCGTTAATCATATAAAAGATACTACAGGGGCACCAGAGGGACAGAATAAATACTTTAAAAAAAGCACTATACTCCCTCTTTAAAGTAAAATGTACCACTTTCTCAATGTTTAGCCTCCAAAATATGACTTACAGGGTCAATACCAATCATTGTAGAGAAAATCCTATGGGCTAACCATCTCAAAATGCAGATTGCATCGCTAAGTGAGCAAATCATCTTCTCAACCTTCACTCCAACCTTTAAAAGTTGGTTAAAACATCGTTAGGTGTGGCTGGAATAAAATCCAGCGAGAGGGACAAATCGCCTGTCTGCATGGCAAAGTCATTCCCCACAATGTTCATCATCTGATCCTAAAACACACATTTGAATGACATGTCCGACTATCCCCCGCGACAGTCCAGTGTCAGCTGACTGGCTGGAAACTCTCACAAAAAAAAAAATGTTTTTACATCCCCAGACCCCTGAACACACACTGTTTTCTTGTGCGTGTGTGCGTGTGTGTGTGTGTCTGCGCGTCCTGACCGCGGCTGTTGTTTTGCAGCCGGTGCAGCCTTTGTGTCTGTCCTTATGATGACAGATAAAGCACTCTGGAGCTCCCTCGGAGGGGGGGGGGGGCACGCCGGGACACACGCTGCAAGATTCATCTGTTTGCTCTCACATCCTTGTCCTGCATCCGTCTGATGTGCAATCCGTCCAAATGTGTGTGTGTGTGTGTGAGTGAATGTGTGGATTTGAAAGTACGCTCTTGGAATCTTAATGAGGGTTTTGCATCCATTAAAGTTCATTCATCTGTATTTATCTTCACTTTTTTTTTTTTGACAATCTGATTCTGCAGTTTGACAAACCTTTCAAACACACACAGTCCGCAGTTGTAATGAATAATTGTGAACATATTACAACATGCTGATAAAACACCTTTCAGTCTGTCAGAGCTCTGCTGGATTTGTACTTCCCTTCCATCTTTTTTTTTTTCTTTTTACATGAAAGCCGCTGTAAAAATCAAACACCTTTCATCGCAACAGTCACCGGACAAGGCTGCACACAGGGTCAGGAGAGGGGTTTGTGAGGAGGGAGGCTGAATTCATGAAAGACCACAATGGGATGAAAAAAAAACGGAGATTCTCATCAGGCGTACAATAGAAGAAGAAGAAAAAAGGATAAAGACGAAGAAAATAAAGCTGTAAGAATGTCATCTCTGGTTCCACACCTGCTACACTGCACCTGTCCACTAGGTGTCTCACTCTTACAGTCATTTCAACCCACTGGTGCCATGAACTATATGCACCAGCAGTTTATTAAAGCAACTCCCTGATAGGCTAATAGAACACAGTAAAGAATGCATTTACACTGGATTACATGCATGACCTGTTTCCTGTGGATCCCTAATGATCGTGACGCCAATTTGGATACAATATAAATGAGTCTGTGTACTCTTAAAGCACACTGAGATTATACATCAGAAGATTCACTTCCAGAGATTATCAGGAAGCAGCAACCTGCACACCAACATGGCCTCATGAGGTGAAATTAATCACACAATCAGAACGACATGCTGAGTCAGATATTTTTTTTTCCCTGAGTAGTTGATATTTATTTTTCTTAAAAGTTTGATTCTTTACAGGTTCAAAAATTGTTACTTTTTTCAAACAAAGTAGAACCTATTTTCTAAAAATTTGCTTCCTACAAATTTCCAGCTGCTGTGTCTCACATTAAGGACTTCTTTTTTCCCGCACAAATCAAAAAAAAAAAAAAAAAATCTTCACACATTTTCATAATCAGAAAAAATTGCAGCCATACAAGCCTATAAATTTTCAACCTTAAAATCTTAAAAAAAATAACTTTTTAAACAATTTTTCAACTTTTTTTGGTATCAAAATTTTTGACTTAAACCAGCAAATTTTAAATAAAATTATGACATTTTTTGGGAAAAAGATCCAAATTCAGGATGATACTCTGAAAAAAAATTTGCAACAACACAATCTAATATTTTGAATTTAAAATTGCGTCATTGCATTTTCACATATTTGTGACTTTGTTGTCTTAAATTATGGACTTTACCCATATATTTAAACATTTTTTCCCTAACAAAATTTGCTGCTGTATAACCCCAAAAACTTGCTGCCCTACCAGCTTACGGATTTCTGACTTTTCAAACAAGTTTACAACTTTTTTTCCTCACAAATTTTACTTTTTTTCAAGCAAATGTGCTGATTTATGACCTCAAGAAAAATTGCAACTCCAAATTCGTACGTAGATCTTTGCTCTACAATCTCAAAAATATGACACCTTTCTAAGAAATTTGTTATCAATATGTATAAAAAAATGTATCATACCAATTTTAAATATTTGTGACTTTGTTGTCTTTAATTTGGGCCTTTTTTTCTGCACAATCTATATTTTTTTTGTTATTGCTTTATAATGTAAAAAAATGCAATTGCACAATCTCACAAATTTGGGACTTTTGTCCCACAAATCCACTGTGCTATCCAACAACAGACCTTGTCAAACTGACAGACTGGCATTTTTCTGAAGTACTTCTCTGTCCTCTTGAGTTTCTGCGTCTTTATTTTCAGATTTCAAGCATTTATCGACATTCTTGTTGAATTCTTAAACCCCTTTCAGCCAGTCACTCTTCATTCTTCACTGAGCTTGATAGATGTAGAAGTTTTGAAGAGCGGAATCTTCATTGGATTACAGCATCCTTCAGACAGATCGGCTCACTTCTCATTCCGAGCTGACGACCCAGAATCAGTTTACAGATGCCCTGAATGAAATCAGGCGTTCCAATCATCTCAATTCCCCCCTTTTAGTATGGACGACAACATTTTCTGCCTTCCATTCAGAAGCGATTGTATCAAGCGTTTGTACACTGCACAAAGGCCGGGGACGCCAGCCGGCTGCCACAGTGCCGTGACTCCATTAACGAATGCAATCTTAGAGATCATAGCTAATCTTCGGAATTAATTAAAAACATTTTTTCTGCACTTTTGTGTAATGGAGCTGGTTTGGGCCGCGGTTTGAAACTGACAAAGCTAATCCCTTTTTGAAAATGAGATTGAAATTCTGCAAATCAACAAGATAGTCTCCCCTTCTATTTATAATTATTTCATTATGCGCAGCCATGGGTGTGAACGGAGAAGGATTGATTGTAGCAGCTGGCGGTTCGGCCGGCCTGATGAGGCTTCTGTTGACTCCGCTCTGACGGCTCGCGTTAGCGACTGTTTACCAGCGACTCAAACTGCCCGGGCGTTTGTTTAATTGGCATCCTGGCTGCATGTTTAGGCAGGCATCCACATGCCAGAGGCCTTATAAAATAATCAGACCATTATCACTGCAATGGATGAGCAAAAATGTGTCTCTTTGGAGGGTGGAATGCTTCATCTTTGAGGGACTTTTAATTATAATGTGTCGATGAGCTAATATTGAATCCTGTCCTGCATTCCGGGTAAGGACAGTGTCTTCTCTCTGCAAGGAGGGAAGAAAAAAGAAGCTACGTCCTCTGTGATGAAACCGGGATGCACATGTTTATCATGCAGATAAAAACACCTCCGGTTGTGCAACCAGGAGATTGCCACCATCCCCATCAACCCTCCCCCTCATTCCAGTTTGCTTTTATCACCTTCATCCTCCCACCCTGATACACCCCCCCCCCCCCCTTTTTTTTTCCACACCCGACTTGACACACCGACACTAACGAGCAGCATTCCTTCAGATCTCTCCGACACCCCCGCCGTCCGCGCTGCCATAAATGCACCTGGCTTTGAGGCGCGGCGCTGGAACAACAAGTCATTTAGCGGTCGTGGTTCATCGGGCAGGCTGTTCGTTAGCTCGCCCTGGAGTAAAGCTGTCTGCAGGAAGCTTGAGAGCAGAAAACAGGAGGGGAGGGGTGTGTGTTCCATGATGCTTACCGGGTAACTTCTGCTTTATCACAGGAGTTAGAGAGAGGGAAGACTTGCCTCCTTAAATGAAACAAGTTTTGGAGTTTTAATTCATCTTTGTATCTCATCCACATGTGATACATTCTTCAAAGGATATCTCCCTTCCTGTTCATTCAGTCACCATCAAGAACTGAAAGACTGCCCCACGCCATGAAATATGATGTTATTACACCCGTCGACCAATTCTCAACCCAAAACCACATTACACCTGGATAGATATGTCACCAACGGTGAGTGATGTTCCCTCTGTGCCTGTTCCACAGGATATTTAACCTTACTCTGCTCACTTGAAAGGACGCACAATGTAGCAGGGGGTTGTAATTTATTTAAATCGGATTCAGCGACAGCTTCGCTCTTTCAGATGAATGAAACCACTCAGGAGTTTTGACACCGCGGCCTTTGTGACCTTCCAGCTTTGAACTGTGGGTTTTATTCATGTGAGTGTGCACAGGCGGGTATTATGGCGCAAGTTTTCCAAATCACTTTTGCAGAAGCTCTAAGATGAGGAAGCTGAACAGCGACATCTACAGGCATGGAGGTCAATCTTGAACAGCATTCACCACTTGTTAAATTCAAGAAGGAAATTTGTAAGAAAAAGTTTCTTTCTTTCTTTAACAAAAAAAAAAAAAAAATTCTGAGGGGGAAAATGACCAATTTCTTGAAAGGAAAAATCTCAAATGTGTCAGGATATTGTCGGAAAAAGAAAAATCATTGTAGATTTTTAAGATTTTAGAATTGAAATTGAAAATTTGAGAACAAGATCCATGTTAATGAGAAAAATTCCATTTTGAGAATAAACAAGCATATTGGAGAAAAAATCAGAGCCAATTTGTGAGAAAAGTTGAAAATTTTCAGGAAAACAACTAAAATGACAACAAAAAATTGTAAAATTTGTGAAATTGAAAACCATATTTGCAAGAAAGAGACTAAAGAAGCTAATTCCTGAGGGGACAGTGAGCTACTTCATAAGAGAGAAAAGCCTCAAATTTGTCAGGATATTGTTGCAAAGAAAAAAAAAAAGAAAAGAAAGATCATGTCAGATTCGTAATATTTGAAACTTTGAAAACTTATTAAAGAAGAAGTTGCCTGTTAAGAGAAATGTTCCAATTTTGAGAATAAGCAACAGATTGAGAAAAAAATCTAAGCAAGTTTGTGAGAAAAAAAGTTGAAAAATGTCAGAAAAAAAGTCTAAAATGGCAACAAAAAAGTCTGAAATTTGTTAAAATGAAAAGCAAATTGGCAAGACAACAATTTGTGATGAGTAAATTTAGTAAATTCTTTTGGAGGGAAGGTCTAAAATTTGTCAGGATATTTTTGCCCAAAAAAAATCTTTGAGGGTTTGAAAGATTACAAAAGTGGAAAATTTGTGAAAAAATAAGTTGTGTGTTAACTAGAAAAAACAACAAGCAGATTGGAAAAAAAAATAGAATAAATTGGGGATAAAAAGTTGAAAAATGTCAGGAAATGTTGAAACTGTGAGGCAAATTAGCAAGACAAAATTTGAGTTTTTGGAGAATTTAGTAGTGTTAGGAGAGACAATCTCGAATTTGTCAGGGTGCCGTCGCAGAAAGAATTTGTAAAAATTTTAAGTTGTAAGATTTTCGAGCGAGTATCACTTCAAATGTGAAAATAAAGAAAGCACACGAGAGGATCTGGCACTGCATTGAGCGTCAGAGTAAGTGTTGCAGCTCTATAAGCTCAACTAAGTGTGAAAGAAAACAATGCAAGTGACACCATATGTTTACGTTTTCCTCCAGTAAATGGTGTGAAGAAAGACAAAGTGTGAATGCACACACCAGCGGGGACGTTTCAGATGAATCTGAAAGCGCGGTGCTGTTATTGTGACCTGAAAGCCCCACATTTATAAAGAGGTACAGTATATGACAGGTTATTATAACTGCTTACTGTAGCTGAACTTGATTCTGTAATTATCTTCTCTATTTCTCTGTCGAGGATGGTGGCTGCGGGATAGTAAAAGTCATAAAGTAAAGAAGGGTTTTCTAGATGTCAAAGGAAAATCAAACCTGAAAAATCCAATCAGTCCTATCTCATTTGAACACAATGAGTGTACAGAAACGGCTCCCCACTGCACCAAGACGAGCTGCAGTTTTAATTTTCTCATCATATCAGCCCTTCCATTAATCATATCCTTTGCATTCGTGTGTGCTCACGTGCACGTGTCATCCGTGAGCACTGCGGCCTTGTAGATCATTAATCGACTCGAGGCGCGACCAGCCAGAGGCTTCCAAAACGCTGCGCACTGCGCTCCTGCGTGCTCCTTACACCAGGGAGCTGATCGCAGCACATCACTCCCATCGCTCGCAGATGGTGTGAATGTGTGGGTGTGTGTGTGTGTGAGTGTGTGTGTTGGAAGGGGCCCAGTAAATCTGCAGAAGTTGGCCGAGTCAACCACAACAACAAAACACATTCTCACAATGTTATGCCAGGCTAAATTTAGACTTGAGGAAACTTTGTCGACTCTTTGGAAACGACTCCAGAGGGATAATAGACTCTGATTTGTGCTTTATTTTGAAGTCATGCAGGTTCGCAGCGACAATTTAACACCAGAATGCGTGCAGTGTCAGTTTAAAACACTCTTTGTGAGCAGCACAGTGAAAAAAGGAGGGGCTCTCTGATTGGTTCGCAAAGCCATGATGCTGTTAGCTGAATATTAAAAGTCCACTTCAACTTTTATATGTTTCTTTTTCACTACATCACTTTACATTTATTTTAAAGAGGGTTATTCTGCTTTAAAGAGGGGTATTCTGCTTAAAGAGGGGTATTCCGCTTTAAAGAGAGGGTATTCTGCATCAAAGAGTGGGTATTCTGCTTTCTCATATTGTAAACATGGATATGAAGTAACAATTCCAAACGTCCAAACTAAACCTATATATATTAATTTGTTGTAGAAATCATTGAATCTGTCTTCAAACAGATCAAAATGCTACGTTCTAAAAGTAGCATCAGATCTTCACGGGACTTCATGGAATCATGAGGTCATCTCACAGCTATAATAGTGTAAGTTGAATACTAAAAGTCAACTTCAGCTTTTATTTCACACTGATGTGAACCGATACTACATTTCTAATGACTACATTTAATTTCGTTCACTTTAAAGAGAGGGTATTCTGCTTTAAAGAGGGGGTACTTTGTTTTCCCATATTGTAAACATGAATATAAAGTAACAAATGCTAGATGTCCAAAGTAAATGTGTGCAGATTTTCAAACATATACATGTTCATATGTTGTAGAAATACCGTAACCTATCTGTAATGTGGTCAAAATGCTACAAAACAGCACGAGATCAACGCAAGGAATGAAATAAAACCAAATGATGAGGCCATTGCATAAGCATCTCAAATCTGGTTACACCTTGGATTGGTGGCTATCTGCCCTAAATCTCTCCCCTAATGGGCCACTAGAGGGCTGGCCAATCAGAGGGAAGAGGGTTGAGCAGGGAGCCATAAAGGAACAGCAGCTACAAAAAAAGGTAGGTTTCTAAAACACCAGTGTGAGAAAAATGATGTTTTTCCTGAGCTGTAAATCATATAAAGCAACTATGGAGGCACAAGAGGGACATTTAAAGACTAAAGACACATAATAACTCCTCTTTAAAGTTAGAATTCAACAAAAGTGGAAAAAGAAGATGACAAATGTTGTGCCATTAAATCTGCTGGTTTCTAAATCTGGCCTAGCTGGCAAAAATAATTGAATGCTCTGCTTTAAAGGGATGGCATGTTTTTTTTTTTTTTTAAAGAGGGGTTGTTTGAGGTGCTTGCCAATAGAAATCATATTACCCACAGGAGGGTAAAGTCTCATCCCTCCCTTAAATTTTTTGCTTGCAACTGAATTTCAGCGCCAAGAATTTGGCCAAAAGTTTGAGTTTAATGATCCTCAGGCTGGGAGAGGAAAGGGGAGGGGAGGGGGGGGTGTTTATGTAAGGGGGAGCAGCATTAGGGTGGAACAGAGCTGTTTTAGATAAAGCGTGTCACTGTAAGGACTAGCAGAGTGTGGGATACATAGGGGAGAGCAGCTCCGGCTGACAGCTAGCCCGAGGTGGAGCATAAATAAGGGATGGTTAGGCCCCAGCAATGTACAGCTCGCCTTATGTGAGAGAACCCAGAGGGCTTTCATAACAAGGCTGCTGAGTTTCGGCAAGCCTGTGTCTTGTGCATGAGGTCGAACACATTCACGAGGCATAAACAAATGAAGAAAGAGCACTGGCGCTCAGATGCTCCCTCCCTCCCTTCCTCCCTCCCTGCAGGAGATTGTTTGCAGAAGCAGAAAACACACACAAATGAAGCTGCACTCTCTCTCTCTCTCACACACACACACACATAGAGGAGAGGATAATGTCTTCCCATAAGAGAAGACAAGCAAACTCAGCACTGTGATTTTGTTTCAGCTCATTCATCACCCATGAAAATCCAATGCATGCACACAAACACACTCCGCAGCTCGTCTCCGTCCCCGTCCTTCGCGCCAGAGCCGGCCATTATCTTTCTGTGCCCTTGTTTGAGTGTGAAACATTTTCATCTGCTATGACTCATTGCTTTGAGAGCACACCAGCTGCCCAATGCCCAAGTGTATGATCACAGCATAAAGCGTACGGCGGCAAGCAGTGGCTCAGCGACGGACTAATTAAGCTTCTAACAGAGGGAGAAGCAACAGGCTTGAAGTGCAGATGGCGTGCAAAGGAGACATTGTCACAATATATGCTTTTCTGTCAGATGCACATGGATAAGTCTGCACACTCGTTCCTGCAGCTGGGAGAAGGGACAGACTGCGAAGTCTCCCCGCTGCTCTTCAGCTGACCGCCGCTACATCCTCACGCCTGCCCCGGGGCAGCCTCCAGGTGTGAATGTGTGTATCGATGTGAACCAGAAAGTGGTGACGCTTACTCCGCCTGAAGGAGTGGAAATCAGAGCGTTGTGTTTACACGCACCCGGGAAGTCATTATCTGATTAAGTTCAAATGCCGGCTCACGCTGAGCTGAGGTGGAGAATCGTTTCCTTCTAAACAACTGTCTGCTTATTCCACCGTGTGAGAAATTAATTTCACACCATTGTCATTTAAATCCCACTTACTGACTCCTCAAACACCAGCCGATCCAGGCTGTGAATCAGATCCACCTGCATTGTGTTTGACTAACAACCTGCTGCAAGACTCAAGTCAGATCTGTGTCAGAGTCCGTTTATTTCACGCCAAACAAAAAAGACCAAAATACCCACAAGTAAAGAGACCACAGGTTCACACCTGTTCATGTCAAACATATAATGAGCTTCAAAGGACCAAATTTGATACTTCACCCAGTCTCTTCCATATGTCTCAAGTGTAGCCTCACTTCCTGATACTAAAGGGGGCGTGGCTTAAATGAAAACCATTTTAAAAGACCTGAATTACTGTGATTGGCTAAGAGACCTCCTGTGTAAGATTTAAATACTACTTTAACCAAAAGTTATTTTTACAGCTGTAATGATTTCCTGACATTTTTTCAACATTTTTACAAAATTTTAAAAAAGTTGCAAATTTGTTAGAAAAAGTTGAAAAATGTAAGGAAAACCTCCAAAAATGACCTGAATTTGTTAAATTAAAGTAGCAAGTTTATAAGACAAAAGTTTTACATTTTGGGGAATAGAGCACCAAATTTGTGAGAGGGAAATGTCACAAATTTGTCAGGATGTTGTCGCAAAAATAAATCCGAAGATTTGTTGCTGTGTTGTCGATATTAAAATTGCTGACTTCGTAAAAAAACAAGTTGTTTATTGATGATAAATGGTTGAGATAATATACAAGATAAAAAAAAATGTGAGCTAATTTTTGGGAAAAGTTGAGAAATGTCAGGAAAACAAATACAATGGCAACAAAAGTCTCAAATTTGTGAAATTGGTGAAAATTAAAAAGGAATTACATCTTTGTGAATAAATTAGCCATCTTTGGAGGGTAAAATGAAAAAATTCCTTTGAGAAAAAGTGTCAAATTTTCACGATTTTTTTGCAAAAAAAACTTATGAAAATAAGGAAAAAAGCAAACTGGAAACAAACACAAAAAAAACAAAAAAAAACAAACAAAAATACGAGCAAAAATGTCAAAAAAAATAATTTTAAAAAATGTCAAGTTTGTGAAATTGAAGAAGTATATCAGTACAAAAAGTCTTTTATTTCTAGGAATAAGGTAGCCAGTATGTGAGGGGAAAATAACCACATTCTTTATAAGAAAATCTCACGTTTGCCAGGATATTGTAGCCCAAAAAAATTGAAAAATTATTGCAGATTTGTAAGATTTTATAATTGCAAATGTTGTATTGATGAGAAACAAACATAAGAACAACTTATGGGATAATAGTTACAAATATGTGAGATTTGAAAATTGCAAAGCTGTGAGAAAAAAGTTGCCCGCTTGTAAGGAAAAAGTAACATGGTCATTGAATAAAGTTTCAAATTTCAAAGAAGTGCTTTAGGCGTTAAAATCCAGTCAGGTCTATGTTTACTTTTATTTGATCCAATCTAACCAAAGCTTTTTTTCAGCCTTAAGTCAACATGTGCTGTAAGGTTTAAAGCTGCTGCTCAAAAGTTAACTTTTGCTACTCACATTGGAGAATTTGAAAGGGGACACAACTGAAATTAAATTCTATTCATGCAGGGAACAAGTTAAGCTTGATTTAATAGTTTTTTTAAGACTCTAAAGCATGTCAATGGTTTGAATTGGAAGGTTTCTTTATTCTCTGGATCATTTTGAATATTCATTACTTAAAGGTTGAAACACCTCTCAAGGCTCGGACCAAGAATTCTCCATTTGCGCTGCGTTTCACCATGACAACAGAGTAAACAGTGGTTAAACATGGACGTGGAAAGAGATTTATGGGTGAAATGGACATGATTTCTCAATTTAGCAGCACTCTAGTGCATTCGGTTGAAAGGAAGATTCAAATTGAGTGACTGAATATCCGTCTGAACCGACAAGCACATTTGGCTACTGGTATAAAATAAGGGGATGAAAGACAAATGGCTTTGCAGACCGATGGGAGAGTGTGATTATACAGCACATTATCAAGAGACAGCTCATCTTTTCAACATTCCCACCAACTGAGATGTTTTTTTTAATCTCCAATCAAACATTCTCCAGCCTCCAGTCGAACTCCTGCTCGACCTCTTCTTGTTGAAGTGGACTTCAAAATTGAGCATGAGTACGAGTAAGTGTAGATAAGATGACGAGTTTGTTATTGCTCTGAGCGTGTGTTTTTGTTCTCTGCGGTCAGCAGCAAGCATCACACACTGCCAAAAATTCAAACGTAAAGACTTTATCTTATCGCCAAGTACCTAATATCTGTTCCATCACTTTAAAGCCATGTTTTCTTTGTACTCGACACACTTTTTTTTTATCATACAAATGCATTAAAGTGCGTATAAGGATATAAAGAGGCATTAAAGAAATAGACTGCAAAGCAGCTGCACTGCAAAAAATGACATCAGGCACAGTATTATCATTGCTGGAAAAAAAATAGTGGTAGTTTTAGTGTTGTGGGGAGGTGCAAATAGGCTGCACTATAAAAAACTGAAATCATGCACAGTAACATCATAGTCACAGATAAATATTGATGGTAGTTTTGGTATTGTGTGCAGGTGCAAGCACTTACTCTGTAAAAAAAGGAATCAAAGTGATATAATGTTGCAAAAAAATGGTACTTTGAGTGTTGTGAGCAGGTGCAAAGCAGCTACACTGTAAAAAATGGAATAAAACAGCAATAAATACTGGTTGCAGATGAATACTGGTGGTGGTTTTGGTATTGCACGCAGATGCAAAGCAGCTACACTGTAAAAAATGGAAGAAAACTGATATCATGGTTGTAAAAAAAATAGTGATATGTGATATAATGGTTTCTAACTATTTCTGGTATTTTTGGTGTTGTGGGCTGGTGCAAAGCAGCTACACTCTAAAAAGATAAATACTGGTTGCTGCCACATGTTGGTAGTAGTTTTGGTATTGTAGGCAGATACAAAGCAGCTACACTGTAAAGAGGTGGAAATCAACCAGTGATATACCGGTTGTGAAAAAAAAAAGACTTTTTGGCATTGTTGGCTGTTTTACAGCTAAACTGTAAAAAAAAAAAAAAAAAATGGAATCAGACACAGTAACAGGTTATACTTGCTGCAGATAATTATTAGTGGTAGTTTTGGCGCTGTGGGCAGGTACAAAGTCCTGTTGTAAATGGAGTTTACTGTATCTATGATGTTTTTTTGGTCAAAATTTTCTTATGAGCCAAATTCACCTGACGAGTTCAGTTAATGCTATTTCATGGGCTGATTTTTTCTACACTTTACAAAAAAATCAGGCATCAGTTTTGTTTTAAAATCTAGAAATACATTTCTAAACGGACCAGTAGAGCTTTACACTGCTAGTACACACTACTGACCAACAGTGGAAGCAATTTGGGGTTCAGTGTCTTGCTCAAGGACACTTCGACATGTGACTGCAGACGCAGGGAACCGAACCCTAAACCTTCTGATAGAGAGATGATGACTTTACCACTGATTCACAGTCATAATGGCCTTGTCACTTGCATAAAGCAATACAGACCATCAACTTCACAACATCTTCGTGGAGCAGAAAAACAGCAGCAGTGGACGGCTCATCTCTCTGCACTGCAGGACTGAGAGATACAGAAAATCATTCATCCCTGCAGCCATTAGGCTCCATAATGCTCAAGCTAATGGGAGATGAGCTGAAATTCTTGTTTTATGTGATTTTCTTGTAATTTTATCTGTCAGACAACTGAATTTCCCTTCAGGATTAAAAAGTACATTCTATTCTATTCTATTCTAGCTAAAAAAAAAAAAAATGCCATAAGCACTCAATTTTAGTTTTTGAAGGACGTTGCACCTGCCGACAACGCCAAGTAGTTTGCTGCCATGACATTATGGTGCATGACTAGCAACCCATCTCAACTGAACTGAACTCCATCAATGCACGTTTGAATTCCAATTTTTGCACTGTGGTCACACGTTGTACCCTCCTCTCTTTTCCATTACTGGAGTCCATCTCAGAGTGTGAAAGTCCTGAGCCCTCTGAGCTGAAACCCTGTGACAGTCTCCAGCCGCAGCGTTTGACACAAAAACCTTTTTGGTCCTAACACATCTTAAATTGCCCGTCAAATCCCCTGCGGCAATGCAGCAGGTATTCACAGGCAATTCAGCTGGAGCAAAAGGGCAACAAATCTGATTCCATTTGCACGGCTTGCTTTGAAAGGTCCAGTGAGAAAATGAAGGAAGGGAAACGTCTACTTTGAACGGCATACCGCAACTTCTTCATGCATGCATATACAGTGGGGGAAATAAGTATTTGATCCCCTGCTGAATTTGTAAGTTTGCCCACTGCCCTGGGAAATTAACACACTCTAATTTTTATGGTTGTTTACTGGTTATAAGTATAGACAGAATATCAGTTGAAAATGCATAAAAACACACAGTGTAAAAGTTATAAATTGTTGTGCATTTTATCAAGTTAAAAAGTATATTAGTATCAGCAGGGGATCAAATACTTATTTCCCCCACTGTATATATATATTTCACGCTTTAACGCTGGTATTTCAAACACTTTGTCTTCATGTTTCAAGCATGGCTACTCTGTAATATTCCTTCATGTATGGCGCAAGGTTTGTGCGAGGGTCTGTAATCCATTTTATGATGTAATACACTTAGTTCTTCAAAGCCAAATCCAGCATACTTGAGTATGGTTGAATGCATTGTGTGTGCTTTCAAGAGAGCCGCCTGCAAGTGCATGAAAAATTGAAAACATGGTGGACCTTCATTTGTTTTCTGAGGAATTGATTCATTTGATCTGTTTTCTTTTTTTGGTTGCAGGGTCCGAAGTGGTCCTGAATTACCTTGGTCCAATCTTAAGAGCACACACCATCGTTCCATGATTGGCACAGTCGGTGCAAGACGGCCACTGTGCCCCGAGTCCACCGTCCAGTCAAACTAAACTCAAATGACACTAAGTGGTGGACGATTCCTCAGAGAAAGCTTTTCATTTCACCCATTTTATCTAATTTTAAGATTTAGATGGAAAGTCTCCAGAGGAGCCCGTTTGAATTGGGGGAGGACGAATCGTCTCTGACAGTGACTCCTAAGCGAAGGAGAGTCCTACCCATCTGTCTCTTCCAGGAGCCTCAGCGCTAATGATTTATGGGCGACACGTCCGCGCCTAATTGGATCTTTGAAATATCTATCCCCTTTGTCTGAAGGGGCTCGAACGCCTCGCTGCCACCTTACCCCGGGCTTCCCCCTCATCTCACACAGGAAATGACCACTCTGTTCCCAAACAAACAAAGCTACACACACCACCTGCTTTAACGTCGGCCTATGGAGATTCTTACACTCACATCCACACACATCTCTCTGGAGAGACGTTGCTAGGAAACAAGAAGCAGCCCCCCTTCTTCTGCTTCTTCTTCCAGCAGAACCTTCCTTTTCTTTCCATATCTCTCATTATGAAAGGTGAAGGGAACAGGCGCAGACTTTAAGTAAAAGCTTCCTGTTAAGTGTACCTCTTCCACATATGTTTTCCATTTATCTTCATGTTTCTGACATGTGATGAAAGGTGCTTTCGCCTCACAGAAGTTCCTCTGACATTAGGAGGCAGCGGCGAAACAAAACAGTTACAGTTTATTTGCTGTTAAAGATGATTCTTGCCTCCACAGCCACCATTCCCAAATGAGTCCCATCATCAAAACACACAAAAATAGTCAGGGGAGATTGTTCTCCTGTTGTCGCTCACAAAGCCTCCCGTCTGCGTCCTTGAGCCCGTGCCAAGACTAATGACAAGCGCCGTTGTCTCTCCATTTGTTTTCTTCACCGTGTCCTCCGCGGCGTCGCGAACACAGTCGGAGAGAGATTACAGTTGTATCGGGTGCCGCCTGTCACTGTACAAATGCCCGTCATTAATTTCTCAAGGCAGAAGGCAATTTCAGAGGAGTGGGTAAGTTGTGATAATGACGCCAGGAGTGTTGCGCTGTCAGACCGCGGAGAGAGAAACACCGGGCCAAATACATCTCTTTTTCTGACTTCTGAATCGGCTTGTTAAGCTTTCGACGACTTTAGAGTTATTTGTATCTTTGTTTGAAAGAAAACAAATGGCAGCTCTGTCTTTGAGAAGGATGAATGAGAAAGAATTGCCCTCTTGTGAACTTGAATAAGCTCAGTGTTTATAAGACGTCACTTGTAAATGAACAGGAGGAACGTGTTGTCTCTAAATCTACCAAGTCCTCCTCCTGCCGTCGCCCGCCTGATAAGATTTGTGCCTACTTAGCCCAGATGAAAATTTAGAAGGGTTTTCACGGATGCTAATAATACACATTTATTCCACATATTCTCCAAATACCCATCCGGCCTTTGTTGCACAATCTGTTCTCCTGATTTAGCCTCTTGAAGTGATCCGTCCAGACATATTTGTGACGCACTTTACAAACTAAAAACGCCATAAAAAGATCTTACGCCTACTTTAGGAGTCCTCTTTAAAGTTATACTCCTGGCACTTCTCTTCAGCATTTTCAAAGTGCATGACTTTTATGTCCTCAGTGTGCTAAAAGGTGAAATAGTGACAAAAACTAAAGAGGACTATTACTCCTGGACTGTATTACTTCTATTTCCCCATCTCTGTGTCCAATCCTGACACAGTTAGGAGGTTAATGGTACATTTGGCTGTGATACACTTTTAAAAGCTCCCTAGTTTCCTCTAAGAGGGAGACTTCCAGACTTATATGCAGAAAAACTATCTTTTAATGCTACACATTTATAGTTAAATAGAACAGACACTGTCTTAAAAACAGTCGCTTGAACAGGGCTCAACGAAATCCCTACTTTTCTGACCATTATTTCAGCCTCAGTTTTAGTTGATGTCTCTTTAAGACCCCGAACTCCACATACCCCCTTCTTTCTGATTGGCCAGCCTATTCAAGGCCTTTCCAGGCACAGCTATGGACCGACCTTGGTGTCTGGGGCCTGCTCTTTTGATGCATCATAGAAAATAAGGAGATCCTCTCTCGCTCTCTCTTGATATACTGTGTATATATAATATTTTTGGGTTTCATGGGGTCTCAGTTTTAGCTGCTGTCTCTTTAAGGCTCCCCACTCCACAAACCACGTTCCTTCTGATTGGCCAGCCCTCCAGAGGCCCGGCACAGCTATGAGTATACCTTGATGTCTGAGGCCTACCCTTTCAACATGTCATGGAAAGTTAGGAGATCATGATGTGATGACATCATTTCTGCAAGTCTCACTAAGTTCTTGAGAAGATTTTTTTTTTTTTTTTTTTTTTTTTAAGATTTAACAGATGCAGGAATTTCTATCATGCTATGTCCACATCAGAATGTTTCATTGCAGCATGTCATCATATTTCAAACCTTTACATTTAGCCGCTAGAGGCGGCACAACAAAATGTAGCTACAACCTTATTCTACATGTTAGCTTAATATTGTTTACTTTTAGCGTTTGACGCATTTGTTAATAAAAGCGGTATTTAGCTGCTAATCAGTCCACTTTATGCACTCACTTAAGATTATAAATTGTTTTTTTTTTCTTTTGCTAGCGACTTCAAGCTAGCAGTTAACCTAAAAGTTATATTACACTTTCGTCACCTGTTAGCATTGGCGATTTGAAGCCCACCCTTACAATGTTTCATGAAAAGTTAGGAGATCCTGATGTGATGACATCATTTCAGCAAGTCTCACTAAGATCTCATAAGATCTCGTGCTCATTTTTTTTTTTTTAGATCTTATTCAGATTTAGGGATTTCTTTCACTCTACATTTTGTCTAAGTCTCTTTCAGCTCATTCAGTTGCCAGTGTTTCTGGGTTTCATCAAGATCTGTCTCGTCTATAATGTGAACTGACGAGTACTGAAAAGCCGGCTTCAGTATCGACTTAAATAAATTTTTAAGGGCTTGACAGAACGTGGGAGTCCACGAAACTGAAAGTAATTCCACGTCAGCTCTTCAGAAATATACCCTCGCTGTTTGTTTTTTTTTTATTTTTGAATGTGGTGTATTTAATTAATAATGACATTATGAGCATTCTTATCTGCCTACCTCCTATTAAAGCTGTTTCTTATCTCTGAAAACAGGTGTTGCAAGGAGTGTGGGGATCTTTAAAGCGGCAGTATTGTGGTTGCTGTAAATGAAGGTAAACACCTCATGAGTCAGGATTTATTTGGCACTTCTTGTTGTTCTGTTCTATTTTTTAATCTTTCTTTCAGAGTTCTGACTCCAGGCACGACGCCTGCCTCTCTGTGCAGCACATCGATAATAAATAATCCATTACATCTCTGCAGCTTTTACAGAAACAACCCCGAGAACTTGTCTCGCAAATTCCACAACAAGCTGAAAAAGGCACCTCGGCCCGTCTGATTGTCTGCCCCACTTTCTTCATTGCATTTTAATTGGCTGTAAGTGTGGAGAAGAGGCGCGACCGTGGTAGTCAAAGTTGAATTGCTTCAGCGACCTGTCTCTGGAGCGGCAACGGTGGTTTTCCTCCACTGCTCTGCAAATCTACAGGCTTGACAAATCCTTATTAGGGGCTTCTACTGTACATCACCACAATATGTGTGTGTGTATGTGTGAGAATGTGTGTGTTAGGGTTTATGATTTTGCACAACCGGCCAGGGAAGCCTGTTTGACCAATTAAACCAAGATGTATTAGGTGTGTGTGTATGTCTGCTGTGCGGGTTTGAAAATATTTAGAATCCTCTTGACACCCAATTAGAGAGCAACCCGACATGACCTCCAACTTCAAGAGACACCAAAAAGCTCACTTGAAACAACAACTTGGAACTGCTTGACAAAATGGCCACACTAATGAGCGTCTGTAAACACAACTTTATTCTTGCTGATTGGTATTTAAAAGAAAGGGAACAACAGACTGTATGTGTGTGTGTGTTTGTGTGTATGACTTTAATTAGCATGGATAATGAATGTGCTGAGACTGCTCAGTGTACCAGGGCTCTGACATTTTGGCCTGCCCAGGACATGTCATGTGTCCACTCTACCTTGAATGTACAAATCTCCAATAAAAAATCGAGGCCTTGATTCAAACAGTGTCCCTGCATGAGAATCTCTTCCCCCTCCTTTTCAGTTTGAAAAGGATTTCAGACTTGTGAAAAACAAGCCTTGCAATCCCCCAAAGACGTGTAGTAACGTCTCGAAATTATTTTGTCAAACAACATGTCCAAATCAAAGGTTCCAGGTTAGGATTGATCAGAAAAAGTTCAGCAAGATTGCTTTCAGTACTTCATTCAGACCCCAGAAATGATTCAGAGTCCCTGAGAGAAAGGCCACCTGTGAGGGAGATCACAAGAAAGGCAACACCACAGCCACAGACACATTTGGTGAAAGGAATGGATGGATGGATGGATGGATGGATGGATGGATGGATGGATGGATGGATGGACCGTAAAGGGATGGCTTAATGATGATTGGATGATAGATAAATAAATAGAAAAGAAATAGCTGGACAACACATAGAGGGTTGGAAGGATGATTGAAGGTTGGATGATACAGAAAGGATGGATGGATTGACTAATGGTCATTTGATATATAAGAGATGGATGGATTAATGGCTGGATGACATTTGAAGAATGGATGGATGATGGATTGATGGTGGGATGACAAAGAATGAACTGACATATTGATGGTTGGATGGCTAGATCAGTGGTTGGATGAGATACAAAGAATCAATGAATTGATGTTTGGATAACAAGAATGATGGATGGATGTACTGATGTTGGATGATGCAAAGGATCATGGAAAATTGATGGCTGGATGACTCGTTAGGGATGGTTGGATGGCACATAAGTGATGGATGGATGGACTGACTGACAATTGGATGGCTCCAAAGATGGATGGATTGATATTGGATAAAACATAGAGTATTAATGGTAAGATCTCAAAGGATGGGACATTAAGAAAGGATGGTTGGATGACAAAGGATGAATTGACATATTGATCATTAGACGGCTAGATTAATGGTTGGATGACATAAAGGATGGATGGTTGAATAATACATAAAGGACGGATGGATGTTGGATGATACATCAGCTATTTAAGATGAATTGATATATGGATAATACAAGGAGGATGTATAGATGGATGGATGATACATTAAGGTTAGTTGGATGGATTGATGTTGGATTACACAGAAAGGATGGCTTGATAGATGGTTGGACGGATGGATGGATGACATGTTTCCGATGGATCGGTGGTTGAATGACACATAAAGGATGGATGGATGGAGGGATGAATTGATGGATGGTTGGATGACTCATTAAGGATGGTTTGATGACACACAAGTGATGGATGGATGGACTGACTGTTGGATGACACCAAAGATGGCTGGTCTGATATTGGATGATACAAAAAGTATTAATGGTAAGATGTCAAAGGAGGGCTGGATTAATGGTTGGATGACATAAAGGATGGATGGTTGAATAATACATAAAAGATGGATTGATATATAGATAATACAAGGATGGATGGATGGATGATACATTCTAATCATGGTCTGGGCGAGGTTTGCCTTCTGTGTGGAGTTTGCATGTTCTCCCCCTGCATGTGTGGGTTCACTCCAGGTACACCAGCTTCATCCCTCATTCTAAAAACATGCTCATCAGGTTAATTGATTCCAAATTGCCTGTAGGTGTGAGTGTGAGCATGGAAGGTTGTCTGTCTCTGCACAACAACAAGAATTGATTGGAGTAAACCTGTTCAATTTTGGTTTAATTGGTATCCCTTGGTCTATGTTAGAAGTTCTGGTCATGTGATCTCACATCCAATCAGTTACTTTACTTAAGTTACTGTAATTGAGCAGCTTTCAGTGCTCAATACTTAAATTTAAAGGACTTTGACCTGTTTTACTTTGTATTTGTTTCAGTCGCAATTACTGCTCTTTGTTTAAAAAGGTTTAAAGAGACAGTACACTCATTTTTTTCTTTGTTGTTCTGCTACATTTGTAGCCATTGTAAGACCGAAAGGTTAATTTTAAAACACCAAATTAGTAATACTACAGAGTTAATCTCCTAAAACAAAAGGGATACAAAACCAGGACTCTGTTCAACTTATTTAGGCCAGAATCATGAAGAATTGGATCTTAGGGAGTAGTATTTCTCTTTGAGGTATAAATTCAACTGCAGGGATCACACAAAACATCCAGCTTTCAAACTTTTGATGACATTTCAATAAATTCCAAAGAGGTGGATTGCATTACAAGGGACAGATTAGAGTCACATCATCCAAACTCTTTTTCATCAGTGAAGAACTTACTTCCTGCTGGAAAAGGTTTGCAGTGTTAACTGATCATAATATGTGTTAAAGAAATGACACAGTGAGGAAGGTGTGAGGGTTTCCCGTGGTAACAGCAGACACACACTCATCAAAAACAGCATTTCATTCTGTCACAGCTCAATAATCTCTGTAAAAACCAGTCTCAGAAACACACCACAGTTCTCTGCAGAAACCTTACCATACAGGAGAAGTAGTTATTCAAGAATTTATTCAAATTAGACCAAATTTTGATTCCAAATCACTTCCATATTCCTCCAACTGCAGAGATCCCTGAGTAAAACCCACGCAGACACAGAGGAACAAGAATCATTCTGACAGACAGAACCAAGCTTTCTATCCATCAGGAAGTTCCACGCTCCTGTATGCTGCCAGTGTGTGTGTGTGTGTGTGTGTGTGTGTGTGTGTGTGTGTGTGTGTGTGTGTGTGTGTGTGTGTGTGTGTGTGTGTGTCTGTGACCCATCCAGACAGAGAAACACAGAATATCATGACAGACAGAAACACACTTACCATCAAAGTTCCATGGCTCTCCTTGCTGTGTGTGTGTGTGTGTGTGTGTGTGTGTGTGTGTGTGTGTGTGTGTGTGTGTGTGTGTGTCTGCCAGCATCGATTCAGAGTGGTGGTCTTCTTAAATCTCCTCCACAGTGAGATCCTCTTCTCCTTTGAAGGCTCGGTCTCAGGAATCATCTTGGTGGGGTCTGATGTGTCCTGGACTGGTCCTGGAGTGTCTTCCTTGAGGTCTTGCTGCATGTTGATCATCTGAAGAGAGGCCTCTTAGTTCTTTTCACACTCTGGATGTTATCTGTCCTCCCCTTCCTCCAGCAGAGCCTGACCCCCTCCTGATGTTTGAGTTTGGAGGCCAGCTCCAGGCAGCTGCTGTTCTTCTCCCACAGCTGGAGTGTTAGATTGTCCAGCTGCTCTGCAGTCAGTACCTCTCTTCTTTTGGCTTCTCTCTGTGCCTCGTGGAGGTTGTCGGCCCGAAGCCTCTCTGCTTGCAGCTGGTTTTGCAGGGATGAAACAAGTTGAAGCTCTTTCTGGATAGGACTGGTGTTCTGGTCGTCCATCTCTGGGGCACTTGATGCTGTCTTACTGAGCTTTAGATTTTGAGACGTAATCACTCCCTCCAGCTCCTCTCTGGCCGCTGTTTCCACCTTCACTTTCCTGCAGCTCAACGATCTTGGTGTTCTGAAGGTCCAGTTTGAGCTGCATCACCTTCCCCTTCTCTCACTCCTCTTGAAGAAGAGTGTTAACGTCTTCAAGAGGGCCCTTTGAGTAGGGGTTCTCTGAGGCCCTGGATGGTTGTGGACCTGGTTGTTCTTGGGACCTCCTTCTACCCTTTGTCCAGAAACCTGGTGGTGGTGGTTCTGGTGTGCCTGGTTGCCCCTTTCTCCTCTTTGTCCGGGAACCTGGTGTTTGTTCTCCTTGTGGACACCTTGTCTGTTTCCATGAGCCTGGTGGTGGTTCTCCTGTTGGCCTCTTTCCTGCCTTTGGTTAGGGGCAGTAGTCCGGTACTTGTACCTTACATCCTGATAGGGCAGTTCCCATCTTGATCCAAAAGTCTGGCGGTGGATCTCCTGTTGGCTGTCCTGACTTTGATCTTAGGCAGGTTTGTTGACCTGATTACCTGGTCCACCTTCTGACCCCCCTCTGTTCAGGGGTCTGAGCCACTGGCTGAGTTTTGGACTTGCTGTCCTGATGATGTTTAGCCTCCATGTCAATGGGGTACTGGGGTACTTCATGTCCATGATGTCCCTCCAGCTTAGGGACTCGCTATGTTATTATCTTCCATGATAAAAAGTTTTGTTGTGGTTCTCTTCGATGTGCGTTGCTCTCTTCAATTGATCGTGGTCAGTGTGTCTGTTCTTTGCTCAGTCTGGCTTTTTATAGACTCAACAGTCTACAGCTGTGATGTCATACCACCATTCAGAATGTTGTCTTATGACACCTCACCTCTTGAATCTTGAAGGGTGTTATGTTTTGATTTGAACTGTGCTGTTATTTGACACTGTTTACAATGTTGATCAGAACAGATTTTGATGCTCTGAAAGCCATTTTAACTCTTGTCTGACTTTGATGTTCAGAAAACATCAATCAATCCCCAGGATTCTGTTTGTCAGCCTTGTGATTGACTGGCGAGCAGTCCAGGATGCATCCTGCCTCTCGCCTGAAGATAGCTGGGATAGGCTCAGGACACACGTGACCCTAAACAGGATAAACAGAATAGAAGATGGATGGATGGACGATGGATGTAAAAATGGAGTCTTATCACTTCACTTAAATTTCTCAGGTTTGAGATGTTTTTATTTAAAAACAGGCCAAACTCTTCCCTGCGTCCAGAGTACGACAAATCAAACACACTATCTTTGTAATCCTGACGTTCTGTATCAAATCAAAAAGTCTACTCTGTCTCATTCAGTCAAGCAGCTCTCTCTGAAAACACTAGGCGCTTGTCTTTCCTTTTGTTGATGCATGAAAAATGGTCGTCGTATACTTGAGCTGTCATATCCGTGACGTACGCTCAGCAATGAGGTGCTGTCAGTCTTCTTAGATCGTGCTAAATTTGCCTCCGTACCTTCCATTCATCCTTCAATCATTTGTCAAGCGACTCAGTTGGAGTAGTGGCCACTTTGGTTACATTATAGTAGCTATTTTAGGGTACAGCAGTTTGTTGCCCACACAGAGTTGTACTCTGCCTTGTTTTTACAGACTGACAGTGTGTACTAGAATCTTAAGCAAACAAAAAGTTTCTGATATTGGACTGGGAGTTCGCTTCCTCCTGAGGTGATGAAACTAGAAATGAGTCAACTTCCCCGAGACCATGACCCAATCCGCCAAGGGCCAGACTGAGCAAGTCTGGCCACTCAATTCCTCATTGATCGTGTTCGCGAAAACAAATAATACTTGTGATCAAAGCAGCCCTGGGAGTTCCCATGGCCGCTGTCTGCAGAGCACAGAAGAAGAGGGGAGAGGGGGGGGAGGAGGATGAAACGGAATACGAAACAGACCAAAGGAGATCAAGTCTGCTGATGCTGCTTTTTGATCTCCTACTTGGCCGCTACTTAATTCATATATATAAGACTCCACGCAGGGTATCGTATGTGTCCATCAGCTCTGATGCGCCCAAACACGTGTAGCCACACAGGCCTGCTCGCAGTATGCAGATGTTTTCACATTCATTTCCTCTCCTACGTGCACAACATCAGTCACCTCACATCAAATCACAGTGTGAGCCCCAGCTTCCTCGCTTGGCATGCAAATTTTTGGCCACAAAAAAAGGGGTTTTACGCACACAATATGCAACTCTTCCTCTTGAGGCAGTGCATTGTTTGCATATCTGCATCCATAAAGTCATCACTGGGGCTGACGGCGGATGCATCTGCAATTAAAATACCAATGCTGTGTTTTTGCACAAGCCTAATTTGCATAAAGCTTTGCCACTTTTTTTTTTTTTTTTTTCAGAGAGACTCAACTTTAAGTGCATTCAGCCTGTATTTATCGCCACTTTATTGGGAAATAACTCCCATTTTTACAGCTTATTACAATAACATGCATAATGACTCGTTATATTATTTTACAGGCCTGGAGTTCTGCAGACAAAGAAGGCACGGTCCTGTAATTAATCATGCTTCCGTTAAATAAGATGTAATGTAATGGATGCAGGGAGTACTCGAGGGCTGAAGCATTTCCACAACACAAGAAAAAACCCTCATGAATCTATACATGAACATGCTTGTAAACAGGATGCACGGCGCATACACAACAAGGCGTGCATACGCCGGGTTTTAATTGCTGAGTGAGCGCTTTTTTCGATCAAACTGTAGGCTCGGGCAGCGACCGCTGACCAATCCATCAATGCTCCTGGAGTGCCACGCAGTCACAGAGGCAAGAGGGTTGAGACCCAGGACTCAGATTAGAAGAGGGCTAATGTAATAAGCTTTATAAATGAGCTCCTAGCATAAGCTAACCTTTATAGTACACCAGGAAAACAAGAAGAACAATTTCAGCATGTATAATAGCAACATATATTGTAATTCAATCCTCCTCTTTTAGGCACTAGGGAGCAGCAGAACAAAGTGCAGCTACAGCCTTATTCTAGGTTAGCTTAAAATTGTTCATTTTTAGTGTTATCTCAACAGATTTGTTTGAAAAAAAAGGGCATTTAATTGCTTATTTTTATAAATAGTTGTTTTTGCTAGCAGCATAAAGCTAGAAGTTACATTATATTACGTTGTTGTCGACTGTTAGCATTAGCTAACCTTTATGTTATACCAGATATAGAAAATTTAGAAGGCTAATATTAGCTCAATCATGGCAGCTTGTCATCGTCATTCAAACAGCACAACAAAGTACAGCAACAACTTTACATAACATTTTAGCTTAAAATTATTATTTTTTTTAACATCCATCCATCCATTTTAGAAAATAGGGAACTTGTGCTTATTGGTCCTCTTTTACGAAAAGGTTTTTAGCTAGCAACATTAAGTTAGCGGTTACATTTATATTATTCTAACACACTTCAGTAAACTGTTAGCTAAGCTAACCTTTATGTTGAACCAGAACAAATAAAAGAAACATGTCTGCATCCCAGCCGCACATGTCATCATATTTTAAACCTTTACCTTTAGCCACTTGAGGCAGCACAACAACAGGTAGCTACAAGCTAATTCTACATTAGCTTTAAATTGTTCATTTTTTAGTGCTGTCTTGATACTTTTGTTATAAAAAAAGGTATTTACCTGCTAATTAGTCCATTTTGTGCACTTGCTAATGATTAAAAATAGGTTCCTTGCTAACAACATAAAGCAAACAGTTGCATTGCAGTCAACTGTTCTCATAGTTAACCTTAATGTTGAACCAGATAAAGAAAAATTAGAAGAATAATATCAGCTCGATCATGGCACCTTGTTATTGTAAAACAAACCTCCTCCAATAGCCACAAAGGGCAGCATACCAAAGTGTAGGTACAACTTAAAGCAACATGTTAGCTTAAAATTGTTTATTTTTTAGCGTTGTCTGGACGCATTTGTTGAGACAGGATATTCATGTGCTAATTGGTCCACTTTTATGAATAGGTTTAAGTTAGCAGCTACATCTATGTTATTATAACACACTGTAATAAACTGTTAGCATGAGCTAACTTTTACATTGAACTGGCACAAATAAAAGAAGAGTGTCTCTATGTACTACCTCCTCTTTTCGCCACTTGAGGCAGCACAACAAAATGTAACTAAGACTTTATTCTACATGTAAGCTTGATATTGAAGTTCGAAAAATTCAAACTGGCACAACTAATCTACAAAGCAGGAAATAATATTTAACTAAACCACATCTAAAATTTACTTCGGGAGAGGGAGACTTGTAAAAAATATAACTTAAGAGTTTTTTTTTTTTATTTTGTTTCAGTTCAAACGGAGGTTCAGAAAAGGAGTGCTAGAAAGGTATAATAAAGAAAAGAGTGATTATTTGAAGGGACGTTTTTTCATCTTTCAGTTTTGTTTTGTTTTGTTTTGGAAGGAGGGTTGTAAAGAGCAAATTAAGTGCGGGTTGGGTGCTCGTCGTTTTGCTTACTTGTTTGTGTTGACTGGGGCTGGACATACATAAGCTCTGCTTCTTCCATCCCAATTTCAAACCAATGTGATTATCTTGTTTGGAGTCTTTGCCTGTTGGTGTATTGTCTTTGTTAAATTTCTCGTTGTATTAACTTGGTCTGTTAGGTTTGAAATAAACTAATTTGAATTTTGAATTAAATATTAATTCATCTTCTGTTCAGGGTCTCTGGTGGCTGGAGTCTATCCCAGCTGTCTAAGGGTTAGAGGCGGGGTACACCCTGGACTGGTCTCCAGCCAATCACAGGGCTGACACACAGAGACAGACAACCTTTCTAAGCTAATATAGCTAATATGCACTTAAGATAATTATTTAAATTTTTATTTGCTGGCGACACTAAGGCAGTAGTTACACTTACATTATAGTACATTGTTGTCAACTGTTAGCATAAGCTAACCTTTAAGATAAACCAGATTAGGACAAATTAGAAGAACATCAGCTTACTTTTTAAGCTACATGTTAACTGAGCTCCTTGTTAGAAAGCTCTAACCATAGTCATAAATATGAGCATAACTGCAGCACAACTTCCCCAAAGTTTACCATTGAAGTCCTCATGTAAATTAAGATACATGGTGAGTTGACAGAAATTTCCTCTTTCCTCAGGGTAGCAGATTAGAAATGAATCTTGACCCAACTCCACTTTGAAAGTTCCCTTCTGCCGCTCTCTTTGAAACAAATTCGTGGCATATCAAAGGGAGCATGGAGGGGAAATAATATTATATGCTAATAGGAGGGAGCTCATGGGAGCAAAAGCCCCAGCCTGGAAGATAGTCTTTCTCCAGACTGCGTATTAATCAAACCTAAACTCATCATCATATGATCTCAAAGGCAAAAATCAGTATTCATACATCACAACATGCAATAAGCGCCGGCCCTGCAGGACTCTTGTCTCCGGAAACATTACTAAATCAAGCATGCTAAACACACGCAGCAAAGGTCGGCTTATTGACACCACTTAAAATAATAGATGTGTTTATATTGTGTCTGCAATGGACACCCGAGGTTAATAAATGTCTGTGTTCATCTGGCAATAATAACCACAACAGGCTGCGATCATTAATATGGATTGGGGTGCATGTCATGTATGAGGGTGTTGCCAATAAAGCTTTCATCAGACGGAGATGAGGCATTTGGCTCATGTGATGGAAACAGTTTGGAGTAGAGGATGCTATCCAGAAGCTCATATTTACTTTTTAAAAAAAAGGGCTGCCAGAAAAAAAAAAAAAGAAAAATAAAGTGAAATCTGTGTACACAAACTATTAAAACTCCAACTTGAATGGTAATGCCACACGTGGTTACCCAGGTATTTTGTTTTGATACGACGGATGGTCCGTGAAAGAAAGTGTCAGAAGAGATAAGAAAGTGGGAGATATTACAAGCGGTTGACAAGCCATCGTCTCGCTGCTCTCTGTGGAATTATTCTGATTTGATGTGAAATTAAAAGTCTGTGAGAGAGACATTCATGCTTGGTAAAACAAGAAAAAAAAGTTTACTTTGGAAAAGAACAGAAGGTGGGATAAATAAGTGAATTCTCCAAAAAACGGGACCTTAGTATCTGCCGAACATGAAACCTTGGGGTTATAAAATGGATTGCACCACATTCATCTTTGCATGTGTGGTGCAGCGCAGTTTCAGAAACATGCACATGCTGCAACTTCTTGCATAATTAGACATGAAAGTAAAAATATGCATGCATTATTGTAAATAACTTCCCCGTGCATCCTTTGGTTCAACCTCAGCAGCTGTTTATGCGCTCAACCAAAGATCTTCTATAACGACAAAAAGTCACACCAGTGTGACCGTTACGGTACGCTGTAATTAGATCGTTTTTTGTTTTTTTTTCAAATCGCTCCAGAAAGTCAACATCAGAAAGGAGCCCAACTTATTATCAAAAGGCCCATGAGTCAGGAGGCCCTTTAGTCAGAAGGCCCTGAGGTTAGAAAATTAGAGGGCCTGTTAGTCAGAAGGTCCATCAGTCGAGAATCAGAACATTTGTTAGTTCGAAAATCAGAACATCCGTTAGTCAGAATATCAGAAGGCCTGTTAGTCAGAAAACTTATGGGCCTTCTTGTCTAAAGAGCCTTCTGGTTGTCTGACTAATGGGCCTCCTGATTTTCCGAGTCACAGGCCTTCTGAGAATAGAGCGAATCCCCGTCAGAAGAAATATTCTGACTAGAAACAGGATCCTAAACATCTATTAGCCAGTTTTTCCTTTCTCCTCTGCCTCATCTTTGCCCCTCTCTCCCCTATTTTAGACTTTCAAATTAAGTTTTAATGCAAATTGGCCGGAACCTTTTTAACTTTTGATCATTCGCTCTGATATTTTTATCCCATGTCTGATACTTCACTTGGAAAGTTTCACGACTCGACCTCCATGTTGCCTTACATGACTCTCATTACTGATTTGTGTCTACGCTCACTCTCATCCGCATGACACATATTGAAATCTCAACTATTGACGCTCCCAACACCTAAAATAGGCACAATAGAGCTCCTGACCTCCACGTTTTGAAACGACAGAAACATGACAGCACCTTACAATGTGATTATTTGGTATATTAAAAAAAAAAGCGTCTGTTTGCGTGCAGGTCATGCTACAGAAGGAGAGGAGAGCATGCAGGCAGAACGCTGACAGATTGGATGAGCCCTTCGAGCGTGCCCTCCCGTAGGGTGTGTGTGTGTGTGTGTGTGTGTGTGTGTGTGTGGGCATGTGTCAGCCTAGCTTCACAAAATGTTAGCATCAGTGCTTTGGTCTTGGATGTGTCCAATTTTTGTCCCTGGACACCTTTGCAGGGGGTCCTGTAGATGCTCTTGAAATAGAAATAACTGACAGGAGCTATAAATAGATGTTGTCACACTGGATGCTAAAGCTTTAATTTGTGCTGGTGCTCTTTTCTGCTGCCTGTGTGTCAGCACGTTTAGCTGCTGTCCCAGCTCAAATATCATTTGCGAATAATTAGTAGTGTTTGCTTTAATCTGCATGAATCATCATGAGTGGGGCATTGACTGTAGCAGCAGACATGTGCACCACGCTACTACACTGTGCAACCACTGCAGACACCACTGGGTGTCCAGTTTAGTCTTTTGCACAAACACAAGCAGCACTCTAAATACATCTCCAAGCACAGCGTGCACTCGCTCTCAAGGCCACATCAAGTATCCGCTGCGACAAAAGAGGCCCACTTCAAATACAACTATTATCTGACAACCCGTCTTCACGGGGCAAAGGGAGGCGAGCAACTCTGCAGGTAGGGGCGCAGAAGCGAGTACCAAAATACTCCTTTATGAAGTCGCTGAATTAACAAGGGAAGCACAAGCCAAAAACTGCACATTGGAGGAGTTTTCAGGCTGATTGACCGTGGAAGAAAACTAGACAATCTGACAATTTGTGGCTCCTGCCACGAGGTAAATGTCAAACAAGGGATTCACAGCTGCCTGCATGAACAGCCTTGGACTACGTTTCCCACAAAACCCTAAATGAATGATCAAAAAGACACCAGAATGATTTGTTTCGATGACTTCTTACAAATTTAATTAAGAGATATGTGCCTCTTTTGCCACAGGGGGCGCCAAAACCAACACAAACCAAACGTTAGTTAGCTAGCATTAGCATAACACTGATATTATACTCAGCCTGTATAAATAGACACTAAAAAAATCATTCAATTTCAGCTACTAGTGTTACGCATGTTAGCGTTAAAGTACTCTTCTACCACTAGGGGCAGCAAAACAAAGCGGAGATACATGTTTAATATATGTTAGTTCCGTTTTGTTCATTTTAAGCTTCGTCTTGACATATTTGTTTAAAAAAACAGGGTATTCCCGCACAAGCTAGAGATTATAAAGAGACGTTTTGCTAGCAACATTAAGCTAGCAGTGTTAGCATA
Organism: Labroides dimidiatus; assembly: GCA_030710495.1. Taxonomy (NCBI): domain Eukaryota; kingdom Metazoa; phylum Chordata; class Actinopteri; order Labriformes; family Labridae; genus Labroides; species Labroides dimidiatus. The sequence continues at coordinate 8,149,839 of CM061166.1, forward strand.
AGCTTACCTTTAAGTCAAACCAGGAAATTTAAAGAACAATGTCAGTATTTATCAAAGTAGCATATGTGACTGTAATTTAAAGCTCCTTTTTTAGCCACTAGGGGGCAGCATAACTGTAAAAAACACAACTCTCGTTAACTGTATAAGTCAAATAAGATGTTTCTTGTCAAAAATTTCAATTTATTACCCTTTTGATGGTCCTGTTCCAAACAAAATGCTTGAAACAAGGCTTATATCTTTTGTTTTAAGGCCATCCACAACCTGCCCCCTCGTATCTGTGTGATCTCCTCCGCATTGCTACCCCCTCCCGCTCCCTCAGGTCCTCCTCCTCCCTCTAGCTCTCCGTGCCCTCTGCCCGTCTCAGCACCATGGGGAGCAGAGCTTTCAGCTGCTCTGCTCTTCAACTCTGGAATTCACTCCCACCTGACATCAGAAATATTGATCCACTCCATCTTTTTAAATCCAGACTCAATACCCATCTGTTTCAAACAGCTTCCTGTTATCATTTAGTCTGTTGCCTACCCTCCACCTGTGGATTTATATGTTAAAAATAACCATATAAAACCATTTTTAATTAGCCAATCTTCTTGTGAATATGCTTTCTATTATATATATAAAAAGTTTATGTTAATTTTAGTCTGTTTCACAACCTGCAAAAAATCATCACAGGAGCTTTAAACTACATATTCTGCTGTGTATTGGTCCACCATGTCTATGGTATACTGCTTTTCTTTCAGCAAAATAATCTACAAGAAATTTCTCATATTTGCAGTTCAGAATTTCATTTCAAATGTTGACAGTTTTTTTTTTCCCGCTCTGCTGCGTCTAATTACAGTCGGAGCAACATGACAACAGTGCAGCTTAAGGCTCATTTTATTGTCACTCTGGGATAATTTCCGCCTCGTACACACTGCCGTATTTAGTAATAAACAAAACTTTATCACAAGTGAATATGATAATAAGATGCTGTCATTCACAGGAGCTGTGAAAGGCCGCATTTGCAACCAGTGATTATCCCGATTGAAAGAGATGCTTTACTGTTTGGGGTGTGTGCTTCCTGCTGTGAGAGATACACCAACAAACAGATTTTACACCATGTTTGATCATTTTACACAAATAACATAAAGATGAGTGTGGATTAACTCACACCGCCCATATGTTCACACAGAGAAAACTGTATCCAAGCCAACATTATGAGGTGTTACAAATTGTTTTTGTTTCCAAGTAGGACTTTAATGTACTAGCCAGAACATGCTGTCTTGTTTTTTTTGTTTGTTTGTTTCCTAAGACTGAAACAAAAAAAGATTAAAAAAATCAATTAATCTGGGAGAGGGTTGGAAAGAAGCCCCGTCTTGTTATTTTTGTTTGGCATGATCTACCATAGCAGCAGAAGGTAACATTCAATACATGATCTGCAGTATGCAGGGTTTTAAGAGGCGCATTCTTAATATTCTTAAAGAAGGGGATACTTTTTTTAGTCTTTATTCTGTCCCTCTGGTGACCCAGTAGTAGCTTCACAGCTTCAAAAAAATCACTTTTTTTTTTTTCACTGATATTTTAAAAAAATCCTAAACATTTCATTTTGGCTGCTGCCTCTTTAAGGTGTCCCGCTCCACAAACCCCCTTCCCTCTGATTGGCTAAGAAAGGCGAATTTAACTGAGCTTGACACAGCTTGCATCCTGATTTCCGCAAAGCACCAACAAACCTTTAGATGACGTTTTTGACAACGATGAACCCCAGTTTGAGAATTTAATGGCACGCTTGGGACTCTGTGTGTCTGTATATCCACATATGTCTTTTTCTACCTACAGATATTATACACATCTGTGTCTGCATACAAATGGGTGTGTGTTCATGTATGTGTCTAGTGAATGGTAAATGGACCAGTATACATATATATATATATATATATATATATATATATATATATATATATATATATATATATATATATATATATCCCTTTTCTAGTCTTTCTGACCACTCAAAGCAAATTCACCCATCCACAACCATCAGTTCACTAACCATTTACACACACCACTGAACAACAGTGGGAGCAATTTGGGGTTCAGTGTGTTGCTCAAGGACACTTCGACATGTGACTGCAGGAGCTGGGAATCGAACCCTCGACCTTCATATTGAGAGACGACAACTGTACAACTGAGCCACAGCCCCCCTCCAAAAAAACAAAAACAAAAAAAACACAAAAAAACACAGGCCGCACTAACACAAAGCTTTGATTTCACGTAAGGGGCCACAAAATATTGTTCTGGGGGCCGCAATTGGCCCGCAGGCCATGAGTTTGAGACCCCTGATGTAAATATTCTCTGGTTTCTTTGCTTCTCTGTGACTGTCCTGATTATCTTTGGTTTGTAGATGAAACAGGACATTTAATGATGTCATTTGGGACTCAGAGAAACGTCGACATTTTTCACCATTTTCTGACATTTTATGGACCAACAACTACTCGATTAATCAAGAGAATAACTGATGGATTAATGGATAGTGAAAGTAATCATTAGTTGCAGCTCTTCTTTGTACATTCATGTATCGTGTCTACTTACGTAAGCGTCTTTGTAAGTACAGATGTCTGTATCTATGTGTGTATGTGTCTAAATCTATGTACACGTGTCTAATGTATACATTCGTACATGTCCAGTGTGTCTTATATATCTAGAGTTGACACACGTCTCTACTTATGTACGTGTGTCTAATGTTCGTTATGTACTTGTGTTGTGTTTGTCCCTGAGCCTTTCTGGGTGCTCTGTTTTATTTTCAGGTTATATTTCCTGTGCTCTGGCTGTGCCTTTGAGTGTGTGTGTGTAAATATATATATATAAATATATATATTTGTGTGTGTGAGAGAGTGAGTGGTTGCTGTAATGATTAATGGGGGAAACTTTCAGTGCTGATTCCACTCGGATAATAGTAGCCAGGCGAAAAAAGCAATCTTACTTGTCGCTCTTATTTTTTGAACAATTGATCCAAGAGAAGGAAAATATATATATATATATAAATATATATGAAGCTCTCAATTTCCCGGTATGGATTGTGATTCTGTTTTGGCCAGACACACACTCTGGAATCGTGTGAGTTTGCGGCTCCTAAAGAGAATTAACCATCCTTGCAGCAGCTCCTTTTTTTTTATTATTTTTTTTATTCCATGCTGATTGATCTGGGCATTCAGCATCTGGCATTTCCACATTTCTCCCTTTCTAATTAGCTGCTGACGCTAACATAATTAGATACCACAGATGGACTGAGAATGTCTGGCGGACCCTCGCGCACATCGCCGGAGAGCTCGTTTACAACCTTTGCATTTTGACACGGCTTGAAGCTCTTAAAACTTGGACGGCGTGTGCTTTCCTCCGTTTCGTGTCGCTGCGTGGCGGACAACAGCTGCTTTGGTACAACTCACAGGCTTCAAGCAATTATGCTGACAATGGGAATCAAGATCGCATTAGCTGCTTTGTTGCATTGCGACCTGGTGTGTTTGAAATCATGATATCACTTAAAAAACACAAATAACTGCATCTAATTAATATGGATTTATGCTCTTAAAACTGTAATTACATTACAACAAACTTGTTTGATCTGAAAATCATTCTAAGGACAAATAAAGTCTCAACAATCGACCAAAACTTGTTTTTTTAATGAGGACTCTGCTGACTCAATAGTAGCCAGACAATTAGAGTCGTTGCAGCCAAGAGCAGAGCTCTAATTGGAGGCCTTGAGATCTGGAGTGTATTCTTGTGGCACTTCAGATCACAGAAAGCTGACAAAAAGTGGATCAAAACACCATGAAACTCTTTCTTACAGAGTTCGCACAAGAGCCTGAAGTTCCCTCTTTTTTTACTCAGTGGATTTATAAATAGGATGGAAAGTCAAAGGAGAGATGTTCCTACGCAAATAATGATGTTGACTTTGTTCGTTGTCCAATAAAACATCTCTGGATTGTGCTTGGTGCGCATACACACAACCGCTCGTGTGATTCTGCTGTTATCTAGCAGAGCAGACACATTCTAAAGACACTGCAATATTAATTAACTGATCCCTATGTATCACTGTCGCCAAGCTAGAGATGCCGAAGCCACCGGGAGAGTCACTCGCGTTCTGTTTTTGCACATTAATTCGCCGACTTATAACAACACAAACGAGTCAAAGCAGGATTAGCAGAGTGATTAAGCATTAAAGTAAAGGTCAGCGCTGGAGGCGGCATCTGAATTCACAAGTAATATAATTTATCTGAAAGGAAATGAAGCCAAACAGTTTGAAGATCATAAATGTTTCTTTTAACGCTGCTCCACAAAGCAGTATATTAAAGGGCAGTTTACATTTCTAACATTTCAAGTTGGTTATGATGGGTGAAATATTAAATGACAGACTGTAAAATGGGATTAAAAGTCTGCGATCGATCTGGATTAATCGCAATTCGTTTTTTTCCCCCTTCTTTTCAAAGCTGCTCATGAGCAAGGCGCTATATGAGGGTTGACTAACATTTTTAACATTTGAAATTGGTTATGATGGGTGAAATACGACACTGGAGAACAGAGATCGAATAACTTATAAAGATTTATACTGTTGCTTTGAAAATATGTGATGAAAACATCATGATTAAAATTCTGCTATTAATCGCATTTTTTTTGTTTCGTCTTTTATAGCCCGAATAACACCGTTTATTCTTGGCACCTAGACAACCCATTGGAATTGGAGTGATACAGCGTTGCCAGATGGGAAATATAAAACTATCGTACCAGAGCCTCAAAATTATCGTATTTTGGGGGAAATTATCGTACACCTGACAAAAATAATCAAAATAACTGATAATGATCAAAACAACTGTTTTATTGTTGCGCGAAAATCACAATTGATCCCTCTGTTTAGTGTCCTACAGGCACTTTAGTGGGCATTCATCGCCCTGCCCCACATCAGCAGCGTTTGATCAGCAGCTCGAGGCTCCGGTGCTCATTTTTCTCTCAACTGTCTGACTTCCTCCTGACGGAGCTCCTACGACCGTGATTGGCTGTCAATCGTTCTGAGACGAATGACACTTAAACTATGATTGGCACGAAACTTCACATGATATAAGATGCATTTAGGGTTTACGGATAATCCCGTCAGACTGGGGTAGATCTGTAACAACCACAGGAAATTGTCAAATTATCGTACATTTAGCCTTTTTTGGAATTATTGATCGTACATCGTACAGAGGGCTTAATTATCGTACAAATACGATAATTATCGTACAAATACAATAATTATCGTACGTCTGGCAACGCTGGAGTGATAGCACATTTTTCATGAGCCTGTGGTATAAATTTTTATTATTAATTGATTTTATGGATATCTTAGCATTGTATTTATATACAAGCAATACGTCAGAGATTGAACTAAAGCTCATTTTCATCTCTAGACAAAAAAAGAAGCATATCATCAGCAGGATGTTGTTGTTTTCCTTGTCTGGCACCCAGACAGGCATTTACAGGCAAACTGTGTTTTTACTGATGCTCATTTTTTGCCTTTTTGGATCACACACAGGCATCAGTATCAAGCTTTCATCCATAAGGAACTCTCTGTAAGCTCTTCTATGGAATAGAATGCTCAGGTATTTATTTTGAAGTACACATATAGCACACAGTTGCCACTTCTTTTAAAGTGTAAGTCCTCATGTGGAAATCTCTGGCAGAAATCAAAATATTCGAAGTCTAAAAATATTCCCCAGCATGCTCTTTTCCCTCTTCTCCTTTCATATAGACGCTCAGTGGGGTTCAGGTCTGCTGACTGCAGAAGGAAATCCTTGCAAGTCAGCTCTTCCCGAAGACTTCAAATTGGCCCGACACAGCTTTGATGCATGTTTAGGCTTACGGCGAGCCACGGTGGAATAGTGCGAGAGCTCTCTTTGGTCAGTTTGGAGTTGATCCTGGAGAACTCGAAGTTTTTCCACTCCGCTTGAGGGGAGACTTTCCTTTTATTTTACTTCAGAGTTCAGAATCTTCTCATTTAATCGGAAAACTAAGTTCTATTTCTTAAAGAACTCCTATACGCCAACTATAGGATATAGAGGGAATGTCAGGAGATGCTTTATAGCATTGTAGGTTTTGTCTTTCAGAGCTTGTCATGTCATTGTGCAACCTTAATCAGCTAATCCGTGATTCACTTAACCAATCAAACCAAGTGACAAGAATTTGAACGGCTTGTTCAGAAAGAGACGTCTGGCCTGTCTAATCAAAAGGACACCAAGCACAATATTGAATGCAGAACAAAGCATTAACACATCCAAGCCATCGTGAAACCGCTCAACTATATCAAATGTGACACTGAACCAAGTACCCGCGCATCACATGCTGCACCAGCTTTGTTCAAATCATTCACAAGTCTGCAAGTTCCCCAGACTTGCACTTTGGAACACCCCGTGGGCTGTTTCTCAGCTGTGTCAAGTGTTCTCAACAGAGAGACAAGTGCTACAGCCACTGTTTTAGCATCGAGTTCTATCTGGCAGCTCAAAGTTTTTGACTCTCTGAAGACTTCTCCTGCTCAAGTGTGTTAAAAAAAAAAATCTCATCTTGGAGGCAGGGAAATGTTGACGCGGTGCATCGCAAGTGTTGGCTCAGTTGCAGTGGTTAAACTGAGGACACTCTTGGCCAGTCTTTGTGCGCAGTGCTCACTTCTCAAAAACTGAGAAAGAAAGGAAGATAGAAGGATTGGAGAAAAACTGAGGACAAATCAGAGATCTGTTGCGTAGGAGGGTGCATAAGTGCACAAATGTGTGCCGAAATATTGTTGTGATGCGATCCTACAAAAGCCGATGCAGCCTCAGCGTCATCATCCAACCCTTCAGCCCCAGAACACCAAGAAGCAACGTCAGACCAGTGAAAGGGCTGATTGACTATTTAGCTTAAGATACAGATGGAGATTATTGGACAGAGCTCTTTCGATAAGCAAACAAACAGCAGAGTGGTGAAATTTCTTCTTCAAGCCCAGGCCTTTCAGAGAAGGATTTCAAATGGCACCACCAGGCAAGAATGGGCACTTTCCCTAAAGGAGATTATCACCAGCTGGAGGATAGAAAGCCTGGCAGAGGCGACTGTCTTGGGATAATGGACTAATCTACAGGTTAGCCCTCCTACAGATCTATAAATCGTCCTCCCATGTCACAGATGGCCTGCCGAAAGCTTGTTGTGTAGTTTGCACGGCGCCGGTTCCCTCGAGCTTTGAACTGGGGCATCTTCGTAAGGCACCAGCAGCATGGGCTTTGCACAAGATGACCAAAGCCTTTGAAGGCTGTGGGAAGCTTATGGGATGAGCTTCACCTCTAACTTCCAGATAATCTCTTGAGCATCATCCACTTGCTGAACTGGCGACGGAAAGACAAGACGCTCCAACTACACATGGTAAGTTTGGTGTACAAGACATCATGAAAGTGGGACCCTCTGCTTTAGAGTCGCTGCTGGTCCAAGTCAGTCCCCTAAAGTTTAAAGTTATGACACAGAGGAACTAAATTTGGTTTAAGCATTATCCTTAAGCGGAGGAGAAGCCCAACAGCAAGAGTAATTTAAACTTTTAGGGTCAATGAGGTGCTGGCTCACTTTAATTATTTTGGATAGTGATAGTGTCTTTGCTTTTATCTAGCCAAATTGCCTCCTGCCATGATGACCTCTCAACTTTTCCTCTCTTTTCTGCCGAGCTAAGTCCACTGATTGAAATCCTGGAGAGTGCAATTCCTCACCTGTCCCCTAGCTGTCACTGTAGAGTTGTCTTCGGTACGCCTTTGGGGATTTTGATTGAGTTTACACAAGGAGCTCATGAAAATACACTTAAATTATTAAACCAAGAGACTCCAGTGTAAGAAATAAAACTCTCAAAGACCGACCGGCGAATGCACCTGTTTCCTTCATTCAATGTGCTGTAGTGGATTAGTCACAAAGCCTGAGTCACCCAATTTGCCTGGGGATAATTGTGTGCGCAAGGGTCTTTTTGAGGCCTTGTTTGTGCCTCAATTTGATGTGAATAAATCTCTTAGAATGGAGTTAAAACTTTGTGGGCTCTTAGCTGGAGCGGGGTTTGATCTGATGAATAAAATGCAGTTCACTTGGGTCTGAGCGGCCCTGATTGATAAACCTCAAGTGCTTACTTCACTCGATCCAGTCCAATATTTTCTTTTTTTTTTTTTTTTTTTTGGGGGGGGGGCTTTTTTCTGAAATCATTCCACAAATGTCTCGAGACTCTGCTGATAAAGAAGCAAAGAGACTGAATTAATTTAAGAAAGGGAACAAAAAAACTAATTGAAGGAGTAACACAAATCAGCTGCCACTGCTGGTTGTACTTTTTTGTTCGGGTGAATCACTTGCTGATTTGGTTTGATACAATCTGAGAGTAATTTTGAGGAAAAAAAAGAAGAAGATTTTTTTAATTTAAAACTGAAAGTAGTCAAACTATTAAAAGTTGGTTCCGTCCCAGAGCTTTGGAAAGAACGCGCTCTTCCGTCTCCTTCTCAGTGAACCGGTCGTCTTTTAATTCCTCTCTTGGCTGTGTTACTATTCATGGCATGTGTGTCTCTGAACCAAGGTCTCCGATCAATTAAACATGACTCTCAAGATAACTACATTAATTACACCACTGTTTGCATGAGTGTTGTTGCATTGCATCACACTGGAGACTGAATGGAAGTAAAGACGAGGAACACTCATTTGAACTGTCACCTTCAATTTAAGGAGCACACTGGTATCTACGAACTATCCAATCTAACGTGATTCGTTGCCCTTGCATCATTCTCAATGAAACATGGGGTTTAAATCTGTTTTTTCTGCCTTGTGTTCAAGGCTTGTGTATTGTGCTCCAAAACAAGTTTCAAAGGAGGAGAGTTGAAGGATTTTGAAGTCGTGTTTAAAAAAAAGGAGGGTCGCCCTGAACTGTACACAGACTCTGCTTTTGGGGGAACAGCCTCAGCCAAAACTGCTGAGTAATGCACCACTTGTGGTTCCCTGCAGACACACACACACATACAGGAGCATACACACAAACATTTGAGTCAGCGCTGCCCTGCAGTCTGTATCAAAAAGCCCCTCAAGTGATAAGCTCTGGTGAGGAAAACGAGGATTCCACTGGTAATCTCCTAAACATGATTTTACATACTGGATGCACAACATGCCTCCGGATTAAAGACATTCTATTAAAGAGAAGGGGCTTAACATATGGAAGGGGGAGAAAAGCCAGCTGTACTTCGTCGGGTTTAGCTGTCTGAGTTATAGTTCAGTAGTTCTTTTTTTAAGTACTGGCCATTGGATGATCCCTGTGTTGAGTTGGAGGGGTTGCAAATTTTACGTCCAAGGGATACGTAGGTGTCACAGCACTAAAGGGCATTTGAATTGAAGCTTAAATCCCATGAAGGCAAGTTTAACAACACACTTTACAAACTAGCTTGGCTCAACAGCGCCCCCTACAAGTTTCCAATCAAGTTCACTCGACATGCACAAATTTTGGTATGCATATAGATCATGTCAAGAGCTATAAAAAAGTCAATCATACCTGGACTCCAAACCCAACAAGAAGGCAGATGTTGTCATTTTAAGTGGAACTTTAGATGCAATTTAGTGCATTTCCTGAGGTCATAGTATCGCATACTTCTCCTCCAGCTTTCACTCAATTGAGTTCAAATTTGGTCAGTAGACAGATGAGACCATCATGATTAAAATTCATAAAAATCGTAGAAAAAGCTTGAAGTGTGTGGCTTCAGCAGGGTGTCAAAGTTGTTTTTAACTCAGCTAGCATAACAGTCGATGGGTGCCTAATCAAATACATATGTAATGTAAGTAAATCAAAGACAGAAGATGTCCTGATTCATGCTCCAAGTCTTAACCTCCCACTTCCACCCTTAAATTGGATGACCCTATATCTCATCCTGACAGTTTAACTTGCAGTCGAGTTTATACAAAGAAAAATCAGTGCTGCAGGAGCGCTTTGTGCTTATTATCTTCCCCTCACAGGTCAGCCCGAGCTGATCCATTCTCCCTCCGATGCAACCGAATGTTAAATGGGCTGCAATCAATATCCATTAGAGGAAGGCCATGTGCACTGGATTGTTTTTCCTATTCTTCACCAGGCCCAATTTCAACTCAGATATCTTTAAACAGATGGAAGATGCGTCTGGGCATGCCTGCATGGAGCATATGGGTGATGAAAAAGTTGCTAGGGGTGTATTAATACTAACAGGCTTCCTTTGATTTGAACATTTTACTCAAACACATGAGCTTGGTTTCACACAGCAGATGTAACAACATTTATAGGTTGTGTTTTTTTTGTGATATTTAATCGTAGGTATCCCAAACGAGTGTTTTAAATTATGCTGGGCTCTTGTCCCATAATTATATAAAGAAAGTAATCTTACAAATGAAAAAATAAGTAGTTGGAATAAAAAATTCCCAAAGTGCCACAGTTAGAAAGAAATGTAATGTTTGCTTTTTAGAGTAAATAATAGAGCGTTTCAAATTCTAGGATAACAATACATGAGGGAAATTATACTAGTCTGTAATCTATTTATGCACAAGATTTCCTTCCACCACAGAGTGGAAACGCTGCACACTTAGAGAGTGACATGTTAGTAAAAGAATAGCAGTAAGATTACACCTCCTCATATACCTGCAGTGGCGGTGCACCATAAATGCAGCAGTGCTCTTATAGCACATGATGAACTGCACCGCTCCCGGGTGCTCACACATCTCTCTGAGGGGAGGCTTTCATGTGCGGGTGTAATATACTCTTGGCTGTTAAACCTCAGAGTGTGAAGCCACAGTTGGGTTGAGTGTGAGATGGTTGGCTGCCAAGTGCGGGAGGAAATAGAAACCTTGAGTTAATGGAAAAAGTGCCTGTAATTCATTTATTGTCATAGCAACAGATGAATCTCATGAAGCCCACCTTAGTGTCAGAAGGCCCATTAGTCAAAAAATCAGAAGGCCCTTAGTACAAAGGCCTGTTAGTCAGAAAATCAAAAGACTGTTGGTCACAAATTCAGAAGGCCTGTTACTCAAAAGTCCTGTTAGTCGGAAGGCCCGTTAGTCAGAAAATTCAAAGGCCTGTTAGTCAAAAAATCAGAAGGCCCTTAGTACGAAGGCCTGTTAGTCAGAAAATCAAAAGGCCCTTAGTACGAAGGCCTGTTAGTCAGAAAATCAAAAGTCCGTTGGTCACAAATTCAGAAGGCCTGTTACTCAAAAGTCCTGTTAGTAGGAAGGCCCGTTAGTCAGAAAATTCAAAGGCCTGTTAGTCAGAGAGTCAGAGGGCCCTTAGTCAGATAATGGTGTTCTGATTTTCTGCCTAACAGGCTTTCTGTGTTTCTGACTAATGGGCCTTCTGAGAATAGGGTCTAAGAGCAATAGTCTGAATCACGTGACCCTCATTTTGATATAACTGCTAATATACAATTAAAAGGGTTACAAGAATCTTTACAAGATCTTCATGGGACTTGCTGATGAGATGACATCACTAACAGATTTATGTCATATTAGGAAGTCAAACACCAAGGTCTGGCCTCCAGAAGGTTGACCAATCAGAAGGAAGGAGAGTTTGTGAGAGGCTGAAATAAAAGTTTTCTAAAACAAAATTAGGAGTTCTTTTGAGCATGGAAAGCTACTCCAGAAGCACCAGAGGGACGGTTAAAGTACAATACTCCGGTTCTTTATGTCCACTTCAAACAGTCCACACTGGTCTCATAATCGCAGTTTCACTTTGACTTGAAAAGCCTATAGTTTAAGCAGGCTTTCATCTACAGCTTGATGTCAGAACATTGCTACTGCTTTGATGTCTGCCTCTTACATGTTCCAGAAATATAAATAGCTTTAGAAGAGAATATTTGATTGGTTTCACCACGGTATGGACAAAAGGGAATGAAGGCATTACTGAAACAGTTTTTAACTCTGCAGAATAAAATGTTCCCGAGGATTTGGAGGCCAAACATCAATACCATTCACAAAAGTTTTCTTTTAAGCAGAAGACGGTAATCTGAGCAGGTCTTCACCAAGGTGGGACCGGCTTAAAAAGATGACATTGAAGAAGGACTGATTCATATTCATGGAGCGAGAGGGTGCAGTCAGATATTAAACCGCACAGAGTCGGCTCTTTTGAGAAGAATGATCCATATAAAAAGCAAACCTGTCTTAGTCATGTTCAATGAAGAGTTTAGACTCCGCTGTGAACATTATGCCCCTGGGTGGTGCTCCATTTGCTCTTCGCGGTGAGTCACTGTGCACGCTTGTTTCTCCACTGGCCTGCTGTCTTGCTTTGATGAAGTCCAAACAGAGCACAGGGTAGTACATTAATAGAGGAAGTTTCTCATGTATTGAAAGGGCTTAAAACAACAAGTGCTAAAAAGCTTTAGCTGTATTGCACCTGCTGAACCACGCCATTCACCGCTTACAGATGCAGCGACATGATTGCAAATGCTTTCGGCTAAACATGCAAATTGAAATTTAATTTGGATGTCATCCCTTTTGAAAGAGCAAAGTAATTATGTTGCTTTGACCTATTTTCTGTAGCTCATAGGTTTAGGACATAGTTGAAATTGGTTCAATTAACTTTATCAGACTAATTTCCACTTGTTCCTGCGTTTTTAAACCACTGCTCAAAGATATCACTCAAGTTGAGTTCTTTCCATATTGTACTCATGCAACCTTGGATGGGTTCATTTAAACTGGCACAATAACAGCAAGTGTTAAAAGTCTGCCTGAATCACAATGTCAGTGCTATCTGTCTCCTGATACTTCAACCGTCACAGTCCGTCTTTATAAATGTACGCCTCACCTTGCTTTGAACCTTCACTGGAGTGCAAACATGAGGCAGGAACGCTTAGTTTTTTTAATTCAGACTCCACTTGACAGGAAATGATTTCAGCAATGAGTGTGACAGCAGATGAAGAGTGCAAAACAACATAAAAACCTTCATTTAAAAAGGGGGTATAGGATCCTGTTGGAATTTTATACCCCCAGCACTCATTGTCCTCCAAAGCAGTGACACAGTCTGGCTCCCGCTTGCTAAGTGCAGCTTCATAGACGTCCAATCTGGAACTCACAAGGGCCCCCAGCTAGAACTGGCCTCCAGATGAAAGGACTCCTGTAAACTGTTGGCCAACCTTTGTACCCCAGCCGACAGTACTGACAAGCAGCCAGCAGGCCGCCACTTCAAACCAACCTGTTCCATTTTGTGAACCTGTGTGTTCAGAAATATCTCCAGAAACTTTTCGTGGACATCTGCTGACGAGTTCTCTGAGGTAAGTGCAAAGTGACGTAGGAGCATGCTGAGGCCAAGCCGCAGAAGCAGACAGGAGGTCTAAGAGTGAACACCTCGGATGAAAAGCCGCAGACGAGCAAAGTTCTCTGATTCTTTTAAAATCTGGATTTCTTGAAAATTAAGAGCTCACTCCAGTTCTCAAGTGTTGCACTGACCTGTTTCACTGCATTCATTCAAACCACTACAGGAACAAGTGCATGAAGCCAAATTAAAGTCACAAAGCACTGCTGTGATTTATACCAGCCTCGCACTCCTTTGATACTTTTGCCAATGTACAGCTGGACAAAACCGGGAGCTGTATTTCTCCCCCTCTGAAATGGTCACTCTGTCACCGTGACATAAAAAGCATTGAACAAAGCACTCCACTCACATCCCACCACGGGGTCACAATTTTACATTCGCCCCCAGCCACTCGCTGAAAGGCTTGACCTCAGCCGGGCATGCTCCTACTGTCGAGCTGGCAAGCTGGGTCAGACTGCTAACATGGCAGCTTGACTAGCCGCGGTTTGTACCAATGAGGCCGCCTCACAGGATCACAGAAAACAAAATGAGGAGGGAGGCCACCATGGATTTTCATGTCCTGCTGTTTTCCGTTCAATCTGTCAATTTGTTGCTGTTATGCAATGGATTTCAATCATTTTCACCACCTATTCTGAGTGTGGTATGAATCAGACCTCAACACCCAATCACAGGCGAGTCTTACTCAGTATTTCCAAAACTGGTTAAAAAATATAGGTCTACCTTTGGGGTTCCTTCATTTATTCCCAATGTGAATATTTTATTACATATATTATGGATGGGACCACACTTGTCAAAAAAATTGTTTTGTTCTAGGAGCTCCCTGCCCTTCTATGTGCCTGTGTGGAATGAGAAAGACAGGTTGTGGAGGCACATATCCCCTCTCTTTGATATGCATACATGTAAAGCCAAGGAAGGGAGAACAACAGTAAAGTAGAAGGGGAAAATTTGTCTGTCTTGTTTGTAGCTATAAAATTGCCAAGGACCCCAAGAAACTGCTGGACACCCAAAAAGAGGCGGGACTACAGGTGAAGGGCGAAGTACTTACTTTTACCTGGACTGGTTTACTCTCGTCAAGATAAAAGTAAAAAGAAGTTGGATACCAAGAGAAAATTATCTTAATTAATTACAACTCGAAAAATGCCAAGGACCCTGGGAAACCGCTAGTCATTTTAGATGGGGTCCCAAAAAAAGGTGGGGCCGAAAGTTGAGGGGGAAATATTTACACCAAGTGCTTTCATCTGGGTGAAAATATGAAGTGTTAAGAGAAAAAGTCTGACTTTCTCCTTTAATTTAAGCTCTCGAATTGCAAAGGACCCCAAGAAAACACCAGTCCTTTAAGATAGAGACCCAAAAAGAGGTGTGGCCACAAGTTAATGCTAAAGTATCCAGAGGGGGTGCTCTCATCTGGTTAAAGTAAGAAGTACTTGGAGGAAAAAGTCAGAATGTTTCTTATTTGTAGCTATTAAATTGCCATGAGTCCTGGGAAACAACCAGATATTTTAGATGTAGACCCACAGAGAGGTTGGGCCACAAGTGTGGGATGCAGTGTCCATATGGGGTGCTATCCTTTTTGTAGAAATGTGAAGTAGTTGGAAATAATCTAAATTCGTCTCTTATTTCTTGCTCTGAATTTGCCAAGGACCCTGATCATCCACCAATGATTTTAAATTCACCCCCAAAAAGAGGCGGGGCCACAAGATAAGTATCCACAAGTGGATGCTCTCACCTGGGTAAAAATAATTAGTTAATGGAGAAAAAATCTGTCTTTCTCCCTTAGTTTTAGCTCTAAAATTACCAAGGACCCCAATATACAGACAGCTGTTTTTGAAGGACTCCCAAAAAGAGGCGGGGCCACAAGTTAAGCATCAAATGTGGCCTTAAGTAAGAAGCAACTGTTGAAAAAAGTTAGAAATGGCCATTAATTATCAGTTAACATGAGGATTTTAGTTGATTCTACTTTTAATGGTAAGTGATTTTAAAAGTCCACATCAAATTTGGGGGCAGGATTAAGGAACAGGGACATTATCCCTGTCGTCATGATATGCTGTGTTTTTTTAAACTGCAAAGTGAACTCTGCTAGCGAGGAAAAGTGCTCACAATAAATACCACTGGCATCTTGTCAAATGCCTCCTAGATCTTTGAAACTCTTCTCTTAACACAAAGAGTGCTTGAAGGGCATAACTATCGTTTCCTCAACAAATGTGTGCTGCAAGAAAGCCCTGATCGCTGCCTGACTCTGAAGTGCTAAAAGAGTTGGACCTATCCATGGGCAGAATAATGGGAAACTGCACTGATAAATATTGAACATCCTCTAATGAAAGAAGATCAAAAAGCCTGAGCTGAAGACGAGCAGAGCAGACACATCTTTGGCATAAATAAAACATGAGATACTGCAGGCTTCGACTCCCAACCCAGATTTAATGAGAGAAAAAAATAACAAACACATATGGTGGGACATAACATCACTCTGCACCCCCAGATTAGCTCACAGCAGGGAAAACTGGTAAAGAAAACCCCTAAAGATGATTTGAAAAATACAGTTATTAATGTGTTTGCTCCAGTTAGAAAAGTACCCTGTTAAATGTGGAGGAGAAAATGATAAATGAAATTGTTTTTCCAGGGCCTTGGGTAGTTTCGCTTTGCAAATCAAATGGTTTGCATTTGTGATGTGTGATTCCAAGGTGACTTCTAGAAGCAGACATAAAAGTTATGTTCCAAAGGCTTCTGGGAATGCGATGTCTGCTGCTACGCTGCGATGGAGAAATAATAGGAAGCACAGATGTTGTGGTGTTTCTTTGTGCACATATGGAAAGGAATATTTGTATCTTGAGACATACATTAAATACAGCAATATACTAAAAGTAAGTAAAGTAGTTTTTGTGTGGGCGATTTGATATGGGAAGAGAATTGCAAAGAGTTCTTGATGGGTTTGGTCGAGTTTTGGAGACGGGTGGGAAGAACAACCCCAGATCCACCGAGAAATGCTCAAAAAACACCTGTGTGGATTGTATTCTGCTTTTATTTACGTTTTACACAACGTCCCAACTTCATTGGAATCGTTGTAGAAAATTCTGGTAATATGAGTTGAGAGGACAGGTAGGAAATTGTCAAGAGGTTTGACCAACGATGTACATTCCACGACAACCATGCCAAGTTCCCTTAATTCATGTCAAAACAACACCAGAGGCAAACAAACCAAACCTGAAAACATCCATCCAATCGAAAAGCATTTGACATGTGCAATAACGGAGATGAAAATATCCACGCCTCGGTGCATGGATTCATCTCTGGGGGTAATCAACGAATCCGTTTCGCCGCAAAGGAAAGGAGAAACCGCACAAACATCCAAGGGAGGTCTTTCAAGACATCAGAGACCCACCACTAAGAGCTGGATCTATTTTTCTGTCTTGCCTCGCCTTTGTACTGCTACCACTCGCTTTCAAGATCAGAACTGGGGGAGGGATGAGCGAGACAGAGATTTAAAACCTCTGGCATGACTTTTTATCAGAAATGCCTTTTCCATTTGCTGCCGAGGCTGCACATCTCCTCTTCACCTGGCAGAGAGTGTCACAGAGAGTAAAAGTGAGAGTGATCATAAATCCTACTGATAACTAATTTAAGGATATGATCTGCAGGCTCCTTCACATTCATATTTAACTGCACTAGGCAACTCTCAGAGGAGACTTTTTCCAAGCCTGGCCTTCAGCGTACTCCTATATGAAGTGGGGGGCATATAAAATGCATTAATGCATACTTTTAGGCCCTTTGTTGCAGCCACCTACGCTGCAGCACCTTGTCAAGTTGTTATTGTAAGCTGCTGGAATCTGACAGGAGCCTCTTGAGGACTTATTTTCTCTCTGAATAAGACTACAATTTGATATTATGCAAGCTTGAAAGTTTCAACCACACGCAGTGGACCCTTTTGCTGTGAATGCTACAGACCTCCTCGCTGTAATTGTGCAATTTGTGTTTGTTCTGGCGGGGGTGGGGGGGGGGTTCTTTATTTTCACAACAGCAGGGTGTATTCGTTTTTTTTTTTTTTTTCATTTTTGGTGTTTGAATTTGAATTCTAAAGAGGTAATTACAGAAAGAAAGGAGGAGAAATGTGGATTGCTAAAATAAGTGGGCATCATATGGTTTTACAGCGCTTGGTGAATGGTGAAAAACACATTTCAAGTCTTTCAGTGTCGTTTTTGTCTTTGTTTCTCAAAGCAGTGAAAAACACATTTGTGCAAAGTATATAAGTGCCAGGAGCCACCCTTTTTGTCAGAGGGACCACTAATCTGAAGGCTGGTTGAATTAGAGGGCCGGTTAATCAAAGCGCCCTTTGGTCAGAAAATCAGAAGGCCTGTCAGTCAGAAAATCAGAAGACCCATGAGGTAGAAAATCAGTTGGCCCATCTGTCAGAAAATAAAAGGCCTGTAAGTCCAATGGCACACTACTCAGATTTTTTGTCAGTCAGACAATCAGAAAGCTCATCAGTAGAAAAATCAGAAGGCTTGTTAGTCGGAAAATCAAAAGGCCAGTCAGTGAGAAAATCAGAAGTCCCGTCAGTGGGAAATTCAGAAGGCCAATTAGTCAGAGGACCCATTTGGAATTCTGGTTAAATCAAAAGGCCAGTTAATCAAAGGGTTCTTTAGTCAGAAAATCAGAAGGAAGATAGTTGGAAGGCCTCTTAGTAAGAACATCATAAGGCCCTTAAGTCAGAGGGGACGTTGGTCAGCAAATCAGAAGGCCATCAGTCAAAAAAATCAGAAGACCCATTAGGTAGAAGATCAGATGGCCTGTCTGTCAGAAAATGAGAAGGCCTGTCAGTCCGATGGCATATTATTTAGAAGTTCCATCAGTCGGAAAATCAGAAGGCTTGTTAGTCGGAAAATCAGAAGGCCAGTCAGGCAGAATACCAAAAGGCCCTGTGGTCAGAAAATCAGAAGGCCAGTGAGTTGGAAAATCAGAAGGCCATTTAGTCAAGGACCCTTTAGTTAGAAAACCAGAAAGTAGTTAGTTGGAAGGTCCATTAGTAAGAACATCATAAGGCCCTTAAGTCAGAGGGGAAGTTAGTCAGCAAATCAGAAGGCCCATTATTTAGAAAATGAAGAACATCAACTATCTCCTCACTAATTGCGTGACTGGTTGGTCCTCTGATGAATGGACCTTCTGAGAATAGGGCAGAGCCCTTTTGCAAACAAAATTCAACAAGGTTTTTTTTTTTTCTTTTTTGACTGGTTATAGAGCTTCTCTCCAACACACAAAATCTTTCCACAGTTCCTTCTACTCAGCAACTCTAAGCAGGGTCAGCTAGAATTTAATGAAACAGTTATTTGCATCACCAAATTGAGTCTAAATACTGAAAATTCAATTTAGGGATTAAAAGTCTGCGAAAACTGAACGTCCACGCATGATTAAGCCATCTCCCTGCGAACCCATGACATCCAATTGATGTGATTGGATTGAAAGAAAGCAAAGATATGCACGCTGGTTAAAGGCTTGGAATATTCTTTCTTACATAATGTAATTTAGAGGGGGTCTATTGGACTTTATTGGGTGCATTTCAGTGCTTCCTATAGCCCGAGTGCTCTCAAATGTGTATTATTAGGCAACGGAAAAGACGTTGATCCAAAGACTTATTGCGCAATAATCCCTGTGATTAAATCAAGAGCTGAAGATGAGGCACTAGACTTGAGGAGCGGCTGCAAACTGCAGTGACTTGAAGATTCTCTTTCTTTAAACTTCCAGCCCCTCTCGGTGTGGACACAGCTGTACTTTTTGATAGACTATCGCAAGGGTCACAAATCAGGAGCACACCCTGACATTCAATGTCTTGCTTAGGGACTCCTTCGTATAAATCCGTGCCGAAAAAACAGAGGCTTGAATCGGCTCCAGCATACATCAGGAGGAAGTCACCGGTTCGACCCCGCAGTGTTCGATCAATCAGACTTTAAAATGAAGGAAGGAGTTCAGGGAGAGCAATCAAATCCCCACAGCAGAAAGTGCCTCGGATGGGCCCGGCTCCTGTGAAGTGACAGTCCTAACCGCTGTGCCACCACCTGCTGTAAAAGAGTCAAATAACTTCCAAATCATTCCGGCTTCAGACTTCTACTATCCTTTTATTTTCCACTGACACAGCAGATAGGCAATTCACTACATTGTGTTTTTTGAAGGGGTCTCCTTTCCCTCCCTGTGCGGGGGAAAGGAAGGAAGCCTCACTGCACATTTTAAAGCACTTTAAAGAATAGACGAACTGCCCGACCTCCACCTCCACAATTAGTTTTGCCTGATGCAGCTCTCCCTTATATCGATCCAGACTGTGTAGCGCAGGCGGAGAGGGAGTGGATGAATGACTTTGCCTTGCTTACTCGCCCTAATCTCTGTAACTATGTTTGGCCCGCTGCTTTTCTACATCTACACTAAAAATTGTCGATACACGAAACCGAAACATATCCTCGTTTTATATCACATTACCAAGAGGAATTTGTCTCCATCTGCAGCTCTCTCGTCTCTCTGAAGTCCGTTTTAACGCAGTACGTATGGTGATTTCCCCTCATCACAAAGCAACAACAGTAAAAACTCAGCACAATAACTGTTGACGGATGGAGTTTTTTTAGCAATGCACATCCACCCCAGCTCCAATAAAGTACTAATGCTCTTGTTGTAATGTAGCCAAGCAAACAGTGCATTAAGTGGGAGTCATGTCGGGTGAGGTTTCTTGGCTGCGGCTGCTTAAAGTTTGGAGTTTGACTGTACAGTCGAGAAAAAAAATAACTGCACATTTAATTATGTTGGGAAAAAAAAGGCTAAAGTGCCCTCTTGAGAGACAGAATGCTCTAAATGCCTGCTTGGGACCCGAAATGTGCACTAAGGTTCCCTCTTAGGAGCCAAGATTTGCTAAACACCCACTAGGAAGCCAAAATGAACACAGAAGTGACCTCTAGAGGGATCCAAATTGCATGTTATGTGCTAAATGTGCTAAACGCCCACTAGAGAGCCGAAAAAGTCTGCTGAAGTGCCCTTTTAGGATCCAAAATACGCTGATGATTATTCTTGGGAGCCAAAATACCTGCTGAAGTTGCCTCCTGGGAGCCAAAACCCATTTGAAAGTTTCCTCTTGGGAGCCAAAATGTGCTAAACACCTACTAGGAAGCCAAAATGCGCACAGACATGCCTTCTAGGGATCCAAAATGCATGCTAAGGTTCCCTCTTGAGAGCAAAACCAATGCGAACGTTCCTGCTTGGGAGCCAAAATACCTGCTGAAGTTGCCTCCTGGGAGCCAAAACCCATTTGAAAGTTCCCTCTCAGAAGCCAAAATGCGCTAAACGTTCACTAGGGAGCCAAAATGTGCACAGACATGCCTTCTAGGGATCCAAAATTCATGCTCAGGTTCCTCCTTTAGAGCAAAACCCATGCAAAAGTTCCTGCTCGGGAGCCAAAATGTGCGCTAAGGTTCCCTCTTGGGAGCCAAAACCCATTTGAAAGTTCCCTTTTAGAAGCCAAAATGTGCTAAACGTCCGCTAGGGAGCCAAAAAGTGTGCTGAAGTGCCCAATTGGGCTCCAAAATATGCTAAAGAGTATTCTTGTGAGCGGAAATACCTGCTGAAGTTCTTTCCTGGGAGCCAAAACACATTCGAAAGTTCCCTCTTAGGAGCCAAAATGCACTTAACGCCCACTAGGGAGCCAAAATGTGCACAGACGTGCCCTCTAGGGATCCAAAATGCATGCAAAGGTTCCCTCTTTAGAGCAAAACCAATGCAAAAGTTCCCTCTTGGGGGCCAAAATACGCTAAAGAGTATTCATGGGAGCAGAAACGTCTGCTGAAGTTCCTTCTTGGGAGTCAAAACCTTTGCTGAAGTACTTGCTTGGGAGCCTAAATGTGCGCTAAACTGCCCTCTTGGGAGCCAAATTGTGGGCTATTCTATTCTCCTGGTTGGCAAAAAAAAAAAAAAAACCTGCCCTCTTCAGTGGCGGGAACATGCTGTATCTGCATTTTTTATTTCTGTTTTCTGCCCCTGCCCTTCGAAAAGTCTGTGCACACCACTGCATCAGACCATCATTGAACTGAGTGACACAAAGTACAGAGAGCGTGATAAAAACATCCAAATCACCGCTCAGGATTCATCTGGATTCATTTTTAACTGCACCTTTCTTTAACACTCGCAGGCTCAAGGGGAAAAGCCTTGATGTGGATCTAACTGCATCTCCTGCTTAGATAATAAAATTAGCAACACTGATTTGCCGCTAATTCTTTTTAACTTTTGATGCAAATTTAATGAGCGAGAAAGAAATTACGCGGTTAAAGGTGAACATTATACCTCATAATAACCAGTGGCGTCAGGTCGTATAAGTCAAGTGTGTGCAATCTGAAGCCTGAGTGGTTCAGAAGTTAATAACTACCTTTGTAAGTGCAGGAAAAAAAAAAGCCTTTGCAGGGAGTCTTGGGTGCACAAGTGGATTTTTTTTTAAGCTCAAATTGATTCTTTTTATTGGCAACATTCAAACTGCACTTCAAAGTTTCTCCTCCTTTGCAGAGTTTGCAATAGTACAAATACAAATTTGATTACTCTGGAGACGCCTGCTGCTCATTTGATGCCGCTATTAGTGAGCAGCACAAACAAGGCAACAATGGAAATGAAAGCCGAAACAGCCGCTTTGATTGGCATTCAGGGAGATTCCTCAATTAAGTTATGACAAGTGTCTTACAAACAAAGCGGGACGGCGAGAATTGGTTTGACATATTTTCATTGTCGTTCCTGTGCGCGCATACGTCTTCGTGGCTCCGCTGTCAGCTTGTGTGCATGTCAGGTGTGTGGTGACGTCCCGTTAACAAATATGAGGAGTCAAGCAGACCACGGTGTTTGGAGTCTCTTCGCAGCTGCAGTTTGTGTAGAGGCTGTCATTTGGTACCCGCTTCTCTGTAATCAGTGCTCATTGGACGGGATTAAGCCAAATATCATGCAGGTCATTTGCTTGGTTGCACGGCTGGTTGAATGTGCAATCAGATTGGAAACAGCGTAAAGTCAGAGGGAACAGTCAAATTTTGAAAGTAGAGGTTGAAAGATGATGCTTAACTCCACTTTTTAAACCTTTGAGCATGCTAATTTTTAAAGAGGGGGTATCATGCTTGTTTTTCAGCTTTATTTTGTCGCTCTTGTGTCCTCTTAGTATCTTCAGCTAAAAAAAACATCCATATTTTTGTCATTTGTGTTTCAGAAAGTCAGTATCTGCTGTCTCTTTAAGGAAAACCCCCTTCTCTCTGATTGGCCAGCCCTCTTAATGTCTGTCACAAGCAGAGTTACAGGCAGTAAAGGGGTGGGCCTCAAAGACCAGGAACTGTGCATATCTCTTCCCCCAAGAGGCCTCAAGATGGCTGGCCAATCAGAGGGAAAGGGGGTTTTGTGGGGCAAGGAGCCTTAAAGAGACAGTGTTTCAATCACAGGGTGAAATAAGGGTTTTCTCAAACACAGATGAGAGAAAATGTGAATTTTTGAGCTGTAAATTATCTAAAAGATACTATGGGGGCACCAGAGGGACAGAATAAAGACATACATAAACGCAGTACCCTCTCTTTAATGTGCGGTTCTTCATGTCCTTTACCAAATATCCTTGATTTTGACGCATCACAGAACTCCGTTCAGGGAGTCAAAAAACCTTTGACTACTTCACCAAACCCTGGAGCAGAGCCAGGATCCCCCAGCTGTGCAGGAGACCTCCATTTAGTGCGCGGAGGAATCGAGCAGGAGAGAACAAAGACTGCAGCAGAGCAAAGAGAAAAGGGTGAAAAGAGGATCGGAGGTGAGGTGTAAAATCATTATAATTATGCTTTCATATTAAATTACCATGTATAATTGAAATAAAGTTAGCAGCACAATCTTTTCCCCTTAATAGCAGCTATACTGCACGGTTCTGTTCCATAACTTGCAAGTTATTACCTGTCCTGCATGGAATTAAAAGTCACGCTATCATTATAAAACCCATTTAGCCATCACTTTCTATATTAGATCCAGGCTGCACACACACACTATGGTTTTTAATTACAGCCCGGTGCTTCATTCTTCCTTTGTGTACACTTATGGGCAGCAGATAATTTACTCAGAGCAGCGTATAACTCACAGGGATGTGAGTTAGACATGTCTGGAAATGGTTACACTGTATTAATTAATTATAATTGGCGTAAACTATAAAGTTGCATTATAAGGATGGAAGTAGATAATAAGATTGTAGATCAAATTAGGCGGTAAAAGACTTTAAAGTGCACTCTTGGAAGTTTTTCTAATCCCTGAAGTGGTTGCATGCATGTGCTGGACTGGATGCACAGAAGGTTTGCACAGCCTCTGCATGCACGCATGCATTCACAACTTCCCCTCCAACCCTCGAAGAATCTCACATAATGTATCGCCTGATTTTACGTCGCAAGGAAGTGGTTTTAAATCACAGACGGGAAATCTTGAGGGGATATTTTCAGACAAAAAGGGAAATGCTTGCATGCTGTAAATTTGTGCTTATGGCTGTGATGTAGAGCCTGTTGTGCACGGCGTGCAGCTGCTCGGGCGGCTTCTATAAATGACTCTGCACCATGCAAATGTTATAATTTACTCTTTATTACGTATAGTTAAATTTGGTGTAATGATCATGTTTTGGATAATTACAGTTTTATCAGCAGGAGTTTGTTCTAAATTCACTGGACCCAGACTTCGAACGATCCGAAAAGAGGTGATTTTATCCACCCTGTGTATAACCTTGTGTTTGTACCGAGTGGGCTCACACAAAGACTGACTCCAAACGCGACAATGAAAGACACGCTCTGTTCAAATAAATCTGCCTTCGCTTGCTGCAAATGTGAGGAATTACAAGGGAGGGGAAACAATTAAGTCAGCGAGGAGGCACAGACAAGGTCAAAAAACAGGCAGCAGAACGAGAACCAAAAAAAAAAGGGCAAGGATGTTTGACATGAACTGCAGATTTCAGTATTTGGATGAGGCCTATCAGAGGCAAGTGGTACCAAGGGGGCGGGACAGATTATCAAAAAAGGTAAGAAACACAAAAACAGGAAGTTAAGTGTCTGAAAGTGGATGGAAAAGAAGCTGAAATTAAGGTGTGTCATGGAGGAAACAGATTTGCACTGTAAACTTCTGATGAAACAAATATAGATCAAAAAGGGATGTTCATGCATTTTATCAAAATTAGGGCCTGTGTCCACTGACTGCATTTCATTAACAAGAAAAACCTGCAGCACTTGTAGTAAGTTAAGGCCTTAAAGTCTGTCTAAAATTTCTCTGTATGCTTCAGGGGGAAAAAATCGATCATAAAAGGGATGTTTACATTTATTGTCATAATAAGGGCCTGTGTCCACTGACAGCATTTTTTTGCAGACCCAAGATAGTTGTAGAGAGCATCAACTGTAAAGCCTGTTTAAAATTCTCTGCATGGTTTAGTTAAACAAAACTAATTAACAAACAAAAAGGACTAAAAGTGGATGTTCATGCAAATTCTCAAGATTAGGGCCTGTGTCCACTGACAGCATATAAGGCAAACAAAAGGTAGTTGCAGCACTTGCAGTGAGTTGGGGCTTTGAATCCTGTTTTAAATCTGGTTTTATAAGTATTAGACGTTAGTATTTCTAAAATTGGGAACACCCCCCATCATTGTTATTGACACAGTTGATATCAGAAGTCCCGCCCCTTCTTGATTTTCATTTGTTGGACATGGATAAGTGACACTGATAAGCGATACAGGGCTCCAATAACTGAACTATAGTCAGTACACTGTACTTTGAGTGACCTGGAAGAAACATATTTGAAACAAAAAGAGATAATCATGCATGTTTTCAAAATAAGGGCCTGTGCCCACTGATGTAATTTACTAGGATACACTCTACTCCCTTTTTCATAAACTGTAGAGCCTGTCTTAAAATGCTCTGTATACTTTTATAATTTAGTGTGAACAGGCACTCCAGGTGCTGAAAAACAATAATGCTATTGGTGGACACAGGCCCTAAATCATAGGTTAGTGAATGCAGAATGAGCTTTAACGTAGAGTTTTTATTGATCAAACATTAAGTAACTTCTAACTTTTAGTTCTTGATATTTTTCAGTGCTCAGCTACTAAAACGGACATGGATTTGCTTGCAGGCACTAAAAGCATCAGTTCATGTAGCATTCAACGGGCCATCACAGTCACTGACTGGAATGCACCAGAACTATGAGCTATGAATTATGAATAGGGGACAAACTGTGTGCCATGGTTGACATGAGCGTGACATCCTGGATACAGTGAATGACGTATGGGATGATTGCTGGAAATACAGGCCAGTGTTACTGCCAAGCTGGAGGAGTTTTGTTTTAAATATCTTCCTCATTTCACACTCAAGTTTTGGAGTTTTTTTCCCACCTTAGTATCAAGATAGAGAGCGAGACTCTGATATCTGCATCAAGCTACTGCATCCCTGACGCCGTGCATTGAGTTGACTTACTGACCTCATGTTGTTTGACTGATTTCTGTAGCAGAGCTTAAATAATAGAAATAAAATCAATACTAGCCTCGCTATACATGGCGTACATACAGTGGATCTATTATTTTCCCAGGGTCCCACCAGAGGGAAAACCACCCGCAGTCAAGCGCAGCTTCTGTTGACAGACGAGCTGGTAAGCAGCGGTGTCAATCATGCCTTCAGGTGATGCTGTTTGCAGGAAAAAATAACAAATTAGCATCTGTCAGAGGTTGTCAGATGGAGGGCCACGACACTGGGTCAAACAGCTGCCGGGGATTTGATTAAAGCTGCTGCCAACTTGACACAGAGAATAAAAAAACTCAGAATAGACTCAGACTTAATTGGAAATGCATTAGCGGCGGATCACTTCGACTCAGAATGGCGACGAAACAATTTGTACACCACTGATGGCATTATTCCTTATTCCGTCTGAGCTCCAGTATTTATTACAATTGCTTGGAATCTGAATAACAAAAGCAGAGCTTTTCTCTCTCTCACATGGCTTTGAAAGTGCTCATAATTACAGGTTCGGCTCTGAGACGTGCAGAGATAGTCTGTTGCTGGTTGGCATAACAGCCAAAGCTGGTATAACTTAGATGTGACGGATGACTGAAAAGGTA
This sequence comes from Labroides dimidiatus, assembly GCA_030710495.1. Lineage (NCBI taxonomy): Eukaryota > Metazoa > Chordata > Actinopteri > Labriformes > Labridae > Labroides > Labroides dimidiatus. Next base: position 8,176,238 of record CM061166.1, read on the forward strand.
CCAGCTTTAGAAGTGACGGACAGGCATGCAAGAATACATCCTTGTCAGTGTCCGAACATATTTTCCATCAAATCCATATCTACCCATTCAGATGGAGAACACACGCCATGACTTATAGGTGCCCTGGCTGAAGGCGATGTTTATAGTGACTGATGTAGGGCCCTACGCCTGGTTGGTCACTGCTCTGAGAAGCTCCGTTCACTACCTCACCTCTTTCTGTTCTTCTCTGTTTCTGCGATCCACGGTCGATACTAGGGCTGTCTGCGTGCAGTTTCATACGGCGGAACTGCAGTTGTTGGAAGACAAGCAAATGAAGTGAGGTTCCACAAAGTCAAGAGATCGATACAAATTTTTTTGGGGGGCATGTAGTTACTTTTGAACACGGCTTGATTTGCATTTATGAAGTCTTTAAGTGAGTTGTAGATTGCAGTTTAGACTCCTGTGTCACTATCAAACAGGCCTTATAAGGGCCTGTGTCCACTGACGGTATTTTAAGGCCTGGTTTCATCTAAACTTGATTCTGCTAGGTTACAAAAGTTGTCCGGCGAACACAAACTACTGGTAAATCTGCTCTGAATTTCCGTGCTAAAATTAATGTGCTTTAATTCAAAGGAATTTGACAAAGAAAAAAAAAAAAAAAGAGTATAAAAACAGTCTATAGAAATGGCGTCAAAGCGTTACAATCAATTCTGGATCATTGGATAAAGACGTACCCTGAAAAACAAGTGTCGAAAAATTCATATCAGATATCCCACCCCTTCTTGAATCTGATTGGGTGATGACAATCTCCAAAAGTGGAATTATTAACCCTTTACATGCTGCTGATAGAATTTGTGATGTTCTGTTTGTTCCAGGAGAATTCAAACGGCGTTCGAAACCTCAGAATTTGCGCTTTCAAGTGATATGTGGTTCATTCCGGTAACAGCAGCCATGTGACGCGAAAGGCTTCTGAATGCTGTATCTCCTAGAGTTTTTGCCCATGCCAAAAAATTCCAACTCTGACAGAGAGCTGAGAAGCTGTACTAAACTCAAAAAAAAAAAAAAAATAAAAAAAAAAACAAAACAAACAAAAAAAAAACACTGCAAATACTTCAATCCCATGTGCAAAGATCATTTATCAGGTGTTAAAGATTCTATATCACTGGGAAAAAAAATGGCCAAAGCACCCAGACAGAGCATTTTCAGACATTTTACTGCCATCACAACAAAATATGTCCAGACCATTTTTAGCCTCAGTGGGTAAAACTGCCATGAGTGCAAGGCCAAAATACAGAATGCTAAGTGCTGGAAATCATGCACTGCACTGGTTACATATAGAAAAACAATGAAACTCTGCCGTCAGTGGACACAGACCCTAATTCGTAGGATATAGGTCTTTGGTGATTGATGACACCTGAATATATGAATGTAGAAAGTAAAGTTCTCCAGGAGGTACTAGACTAGATGGAATTGGGGAAAAAAACAAACAAACAAAAGGAAAATAAAAATGAACAATCTGCCATAACTTTTAATGAAGTGGGAATTAACCACTACAGCAGAGCAGCTGGTGAGAAACACCCCTGAACTAAAACACAACACCGATCAGGGAAGCTTTACACACGAAAGCCCGGGGCCCCAAAACACAGCTCCAACAAAATACACCCAGAGAGAAACTTTTAACGGTGAGCAAAACACCCCAAGTGTAGCATAATGAGTCGGCACAAAACTCTGGAAAGAAAGGATGAATATAAGCTCCACACACCTGGTCCTAATGAGGCCCTGGGAGGACCTACACATCTTCATAGGAACTGCACATTTCTGAATGTAATTCATTCATCTCCTAGCGCTTATCCTGCTCAGGGTCTTATTTATAAGACATTCACTCTTAAGTAAAAAGCTTATGAAAGCTGTTTTCTCCTCTGCTTTAGTGCCATGACTATCTCACTCCCTCTGTAAGCCACTTATGAAGATAAATAATGAGGACAAAATCTAGGAATCCAGCCAGACTGATCCTTTAAGATAAATTGAATCAGATATCGAGGCAGTTTATTGGAGCCACTAAGATGATAACACAATTCTGAGCGAAAGCAAAGCTGCAGACAAGACGCCAAGCTTTCTTTTACTATCCCTTTCCGCTTAGAGATCACGTTTGCCGACGAGATGATATGCATATGCTATGCTAATGGTATGTGCATTGCTCTGCAGTGATTCATAACAGCAGACTTTTTGAAGCCTTTTGTGGTGAATTAACAAAAAAATGCATTAGCAGGCATTCATTATGCAAAGCAATGGCTCAGAAATAATGTGCAAAATTACGAGGACTGTGCAATCCATTATTGTCATTTATTTCTACACTGGGTGAACAGAGGATGGGAGAATTAGAATAGATTTAAGATGGAATAGGCCGTGCCTGTATTTAGCAGCCACACACACCTTTAAGCTGCCTTTCCATGAATGTCTGTCAAGCAAAAACATGTCACATCATGTCACTTTTATGCAAAAGAAGTGTGTCAGTGTGGTGTGATCTGATGTGCCTGGTGTGTATGCAAGAGTGTGTGCGTGCGCAGTCTTCAATTGATTCAGCATTCACATTTGTTCGCTGTCATTTATTAGCAGAACCAGACTGCAGCTTCAACCTCCTGGAGGCAATGAGAGCTATTTAAAGAAATCACAGCCACACCAAGTCTCTAAATGAAGACAGGGGCGAATGAGGGCGAGACGGGGGAGGAGAGGAGAGGAAGAAGTGTTGAAGGAGCGAATATGACAAGGCGGGCAGGGGAGAGGAAATTACGGGAGTCAGGAGAGAATGGGAAGAGAGGAGACGGTGGCGGGGGCGCGGGGGTGAGCTGCAGAATGCTGTCAAGACAAAAAAAGGTGCACGGGGTCATGGAGGGGGAGAGATGGAAATTGGGAGAGATGGGAGCAAGTGAGCATGGTTTGAAGGAGGGGAGGGAGTAAACAAGTTTTACTTTGAACTTTAGGCAGAGACGTGTGAAGGAGGAATGGATCGAGAGGCTAGAAAATGGAATATGGATCAAGAAAACGGGTACAAATGATGACTTCTGATTCCTGAATTCTTTTTTTTTTTTTTTTTTTTTTACAAGGAAACAATGCAGCTCAAATAAAACCAGGCACTAAAAGAGCACATACAGGCAAAAACCTGAATGTTTGCAAATAATATGAGTACAGAGGAGCAGGTAGAGAATGAATAAAAGAAGACCGAGCAGAGAGCCCTGAGGGATGCCTCGTGCCAGAACTAAATGACAAATCTTTACAAAAACAGTTAATGTCAACAGCTAACCCTTTCACCTCTCTATGGTTGAATACATGTAGTTATATATTTCATCTAGAAGGTTAGTTTATCCAGTTGTGAAGTGTGTGGTGTATTTAGAGCACCAAAGCTGTTGTCCTTACCATGGCAGTCACTGGTTCATCTTCCGGTCACAACCCTGAGCTGCATTTCTTCCCCCACTCTCTACTCCCCACATTTCCCACAACCCTTCAGCTGTCCTAGCTTATAGGAAAAGGACTTTCAACACGTTCCTCTGAAAGAACACCGCTCATATTTCAGCGACTTCTGGGTAATTAAATCAAATGGTCTGGTGAAGCCTGAACCCCATGTGGACCATCTTGAAGTCAGCAGAAAGCCAGCCTGAGACTTATGGAAGATCTGATGAATTGTGGGTTTTGACAGCCCTCAGCACTCGCAGACTTAACAGTGATGAGTCTCAGGAGTACCAAAGTTTGCCGGAGCGGTGAAGTATGCACATTTGGTTTCAGCATGGGTGAAGTGGAAACTCCAGTGAATACATTTAGAGTCCCAATAACAAAATGTACCTCAGGTAAATGCCATGATATTCCCATCCTGTGCTGATTCGCCGGCCAATTCACAGAGAAGTGAATTCAAGCTCTAATAGTTCTGCTACAAATTCTTTGAGTGCTGTAGATGAAACGTAAGGGGATAACCAAGGTCAGAACAATGTCCCCGTACGGTGAAGGTCGATTCCATTTTAGTGCTTCAACAGAGATATTTCATTATGGAACCAAGCAGCGGACCAGTAATTCCTCCACTTGAGATATGCCACTAGCATGGGTACAAACACCAAAACGTCAACTCCTGTTTTCCCAATTTGTATGTGCTTAATGAGAAAACTTGCCTCAAAGTGCTTTCAAAGCATCCAAGCTTGTTAGAGATAACACCTTTGAAGCATAACCCAGAGCACAATATGAAATTTGGCTTGTTTCGCAGCGTGGCAACACATCCCCCCACCCCTCTGTTTGTTTGCTGTTGTCAAAAACGCTGTTTCACGATTAATGCGGCCTTTGTCAGCAACAAACGCAACCCAGAGCAAGAGGAAAAATTGGGTCCTCTCTCTCTCTCTCTTTTTTTTTTTTTCTTCTGTTTGAACTAAAGCTGCAATTAAGCCATGCCTGCTTCTTATTAAAGAGGATTCAAATGATGGTGTGCCTCACTGCCCACAGATATAATGTGATTCCTCTGGCTTCAATTTAGCAGCAGGATGAGAAATTCTCCCCAGTATCTGCATTCCAAAGAAAAGTTGGAAGAAAGTGTTTGGTTATGATTAATCATGGAGGGAGGGATGGAATTGGAGCCGTGATACGCTCTCCTTAAACTCTTCAGATATGTAAATAATACTCTCTCAGATGGAAAAATCTGTCTTCTTGATTCCATCTGCTAAATTCGGAGTGATTTAATTCTGCCACCAGGCAAAAAGAGGAACTACCAGGGCTGAATACTCCAGACGATGTGCGAATTAATTTGTTGGAAATGTCCAACGCTTTCAAAATTTGAAGTTGGGGAAAAAACTTTGGACAGTTAAACTCAAAAGCTTTTTACTTTTAATCCAACAAAATTATTTTACAAGGAACCAAAGTTGAGGGCTATAGAATCAACAACTACGGCGCCATCTAGCTGAGTAGTAACAAAACTGGAAACTGTGAAAACTACACATTTTTCCAATACTTATGGTCCTTTCAACAGCAGGAACGCCCCAGGAACTAGAAACCTTATAAGGAACTAAAAGCGTTTTTCAACCAGAGGGTCAAAACATTCCCAGGAACTATTTAGCTCTTTCTTGATATCTTGAAAGTGCTATCCAAAGACGAGGCTTTTTCAAGGAGTAGATTGGATGCACCAGAACTAAATTTAGACACTGCAGAGGATATGTGATTTCATTTGTTGGAAATGTACAACCCTTTCAAATTTGAAGTTGAGGAAAAATTTGGGAAAAATCAACAAAATTATTTCATAAGGAATGTATAAGAACCAAAGAAGAACCAAAGTTGAAGGCTATAGCATGAACAACGATGGCACCATCCAGCTGTGTACTTGCAAAACTGGCAAACTAGGAAAACAATGTCACAACATCAACAATATAATTTGTTGGAAACGTCAAACCCTTTCAAATTTGAGGTTGAGGAAAAGCTTCGGAAAGTCAATGAAGTCATTTTGCAAGGAAATGAAACCAAAGCGGAACCAAAGTTGAAGGCTAGAAGAATCTACAATGATGGTGACATCTAGCCGGGTAGTACTCTGGAGGATCTGAAGGTGTTTTTTCAACTAGAAGGTCCAGGAACTTTTAGTTCCAGGAAAAACATCCCCAGGAACTATTTAGCTCTTTCTTGATATCTTGAAAGTGCTATCCAAAGACAAGGCTTTTTCAAGGAGTAGATCGGTTGCACCAGATCTAAATTTAGACACTGAAGAGGATATGTGATTTCATTTGTTGGAAATGTACGACCCTTTCAAATTTGAAGTTGAGGAAAAAATTGGGAAAAATCAACAAAAATATTTCATTAGGAAATAATAAGAACCAAAGAAGAACCAAAGTTGAAGGTTATCCCATCAACAACGATGGCACCATCCAGCTGGGTACACTTCGGAAAGTCAATGAAGTCTTTTTGCAAGGAAGTGAAACCAAAGCGGAACCAAAGTTGAAGGCTATAGAATGTACAATGATGGTGACATCTACCCGGGTAGTACTCTGCAGAATCTGAAGGTATTTTTTCAACCAGAAGATCCAGGAACTTTTAGTTCCAAGAAAACCATCCCAAGGAACTATATCACTCTTGTGCTTTGGGCCATTTCAAGGGGTACGTCCATTGCCACAGAACTAAATTTAGACCCTAGTTCCTGCAGTTTAAAAGCACCTATTGTCCCCAAGAGTGGGGATGATAATTACAGACACATTATACAACATAATCCATATAAATGATGTGACACAGTGATGAAAATCACCCTTAAGTTGTTTAAATCTGTGAAACTGATTAAGCTTTATCTTTGGAAATATTAGCATCGGAATTTCAGCAGTGAGGGGAATAAAGAATCGAGGCTGTAATTAAATTGAAATGTCTGATAAAATAAAGGTCTCATCAGGCAGAGATGCAATGAAAAAAAGTCATAAAAGTGAATTTAATAAAAGAAAAGAAGGGAATAACAGTTACATTTGATTTTCCATGGTGGGCAAATTTTTACAAGAAACACAAACCTCATCAGATTATAAAGTGAGGGCTCAAGGTGAAATTAAAATTGACAGAGTTTGAAAATCTTCATCTGGATCAATTTGAGACTTTGGCGTTGCAGTTGAATTACAGGCTGTTGGAAAATGAGCTGAAAGTCACTTTAACCTGCTCTGTTAAGCTATAAGAAATGTTGCTTTTGATTGATCGGTCGTACATTTCTTTTAGTGGAGCAACACCAGACAGACCCCACATTTTCCTGCAGCATCTGGAAATAGAGATTGGGGTTCCAACCTTTCTTTTATTTTTATTTTTTTTACGAGTGCTGTCCCAGTTTTGACAGAATGAGGTGGATATTTGCATCTCTTTGGATTCGGTTGGACCAGAGTGCATATCAAATACAGTTCTGCCTGGAACAGATAGGGCGACGGCATCTTTATTCAGAGTGTAAATGGATTTCAAGCACATGTGGCCCCAGAGTGCAGCGGTGCAGCGACACTGAAAGCAGAGGCCTCTATTCAGCCGCTAATTGAAAGGCTTGAACGCTATCCTCGGTCATTTCACTGCACTTGAAGTCGCACAAAGCCTTGTTATAACATAATTAATACACATTGGAAGCATCATTAGGAGTTTAATTTCATCCATCTGACTGCTGGTGATTGCATAGAGCAGCCGCTGGAGTAATGAACATTTTGGGTAAATTAGATACATAATACTTTGATAATATTGTCCCCCATTTTCACTTATTAGCATATCGTACGGCGCCATTAAACACACTGCGAGATAAAGCTGGAGTGAAGTTCGGAGAAGAGCTGAAGGGTGGGATACGAAGAGGACACAAACACAACCTTCAGCAGAGCAACAATCCCGGGAAACAAGCAGCGGTAATAGGACAGGATACGAGGATTACAGGGGAAATCTTGGAGGGTTTTTATTTTAAAACGGCACTCATGGGGCTGCCCAGCTGAGAGTTAGAAAGGGATTATGGGAGTCCACTGGATTTGTCCAAAAAGGATTACTCACTTGGGGGGTTAGTGACACTGTTGACAATGGTTTGGGATTCCAGCTCTATTTGTTCTTCCAGTGTTTTAAATCTCGACGTCTCTTCCAGTGGAGGTCATTTAGCACACCTTTCATTTCCAAGAACTGAAAACACACCACATACTCATTTCTGTCACTGTGTTTTTTTTTTGTTTTTTTTGCTGAGAGCGCTCAAGAAAGTGTATTAAGCTGTAGCGCATGTGCTGAATCCCTAATTCTCCTTTCAGCCACAGAATTAAATTGTAAACTTAACAAGCACCGAGGGGCTAATTTAATTGTTTATCCCCTCGCAAGGACAACCCCAACTTGATGATATTATCCACTGAAGTACCTCACACTCCTTGTTTGATCTGTGTCAGGCGGAATAAATTGCCTGTAATTTTATTGTCTTGGAGGAAGTCCTCCGTGTGCGAACGCTTACGCATGGGTAATCCTGTGAGAGGAATTAGGGGAAGCAAACATGCTAAAAACACAAGGCTGAGCACAGCGAGGACGGCGTTTCGCTGTTTTATTTAAAAGGCAGTTGTGGATCACATAGCTGCAATTTAATTGCTCAGAATGAGAATTTCAGTTCAGCAAAAGTTAAAGAGGGGTATTCTGGTTTAAAGAGGGGGTATTCTGCATTTCCATATTTTAAACATATATAGATAATATTGATACTGGATATTCTGACTCAACATGTACAGATTTTCAAGCCTCTACGTATTCATAAGTCAGAAAAAAATCCCTTTACATGTCTTTAAACTGCTAAAAATGGTCCCTTCTAAAAAAAACAGATCTTGCTGAAATGATGACATCATCACATAAGGATTTCCTAACTGGAGAATCAGGCCGACCTAAAACAGCTCAACCCTTAACCCTTTCACGACAGATGGTTTCACCAGTGACACGAGATGGTATGCCGAATTCAAATTACCATAACTCCTCTAAATTTTGGGCTAGCAAGGAAAATTCAAACGGCACCTTAAAGAAGAAAAAAACAAGCTCAACAGTGATACCCGGGGTATTGTGGTACTGCATAGGAATCCACATGCTACGACGTTGCAACCAACAGGCAACAATTGATGCAAGCTGTTCTCATTACCGTAAATCTTCTACTATTTGGGCAAGAGGAAAGAATTCAAACGGCTCCTGAAAGAAGCATGATAAGCACGAAAATAACAAAAAAGTCCAGGTAACCTGGGTGATAAAGGGTTATCAGGCTTTTAAAATGCCAGCCAATCAGAAGGAAGGGGGTTTCTGGAGTGGAGAGCCTTAAAGACACAGCAGCTTAATTGAAGCACTTCAGACAGGGGCTTAAATAAGGGTTTTTGAAAACACCACTGTTGACATCCATTTTCATGCCACTAGAGGTCGCCACTCAACCCTCTGTACTCTTTGGGATACAACTGGGATTCAACTGCTGAGCTACAGCAGCGCAACAAAATTACAGTCATCATTTTTAAATTCCTCAAATTTCTCAAGGCCTTTGGTTCACATGGGTTCACAACATCATTACGTAGTTAATCCTCTTAATATGCTCTTGTATGATTAATGAATAGCACATTAGCCCACGACAAGCCGTATCTATTTATCCCAGTGTGACCACCTGCTTTTAAACTGCAGAGGATCTGGTACTCGTGCTCAGAACACTATCGACTGTAATTACAGCCCAGCCATGTCAGAGCTTAATTAGAGCTGTGTACTCTGAGCATGTCAGTGAGACGAAAGCAGCCTTTGAGCCACGTGTTTTAGCTGTGAAGTAAGCGTTTAGAGTGTGTTAGGGCTCCCTGCCATCTTAGGAGCCCTTGGGCTTTAATCACAGGGTACGTGTCGGGTATGAGGATCGCACAGCTGTGCTCGCTGGGATCAAGTGGTGTATGTAACATATGGACAGGTGAGAAATGTCATCGGATGGAAAGCTATGCAAGAGAGAGCTGTGTGAGAACAAACGGCTCCTACCGACTCCCCCGTCCTTGCTCATTTTAATTGAGTCTAAAATATGAAGCATCGTCATAATGCGTGTGAGCGTTATTTAAACAGCCTTAACATGATTTGAATTAGACCGCAACATGCAAAGTGTGACATTTGAATTTGTAACCTTGCAGGGACGCGGCACATGCTCGTCTTGTTGCGAGGCAAATGAATGCTCTTTAAGAGAGATTTGTTTTTGACAGTACACTGCGCAGCAGAAGAACATTAATAATAAACAAATAGAAGCGTTTCACAGGGCGATTTTTCCTCCCTGCTTTGCATAGTGAACAAATGTTTCACCATGCACTGCAGACAAAATGAAAGCTTTTATTAATGAACCATTGTGAAGCAGTAAAGCTCGCTGACTGTCACAGAAACTCAATTTGGCTCTCTGGACAGAGAATGCTCCATTTTAAAGATATATAAACATGGATACTGTTAATTTAACACACACTGGGTTTGAGCGCAGAAGAGCTACTAGTTTAGACTCACATTTTCTCGAGAAGCCTCCTCCGATGTTGCAACATAACAAAGTTTTCATAATTGAAACCCATTTGTTCTAACTAACTGCTTCTCCAGAAGCATCCTCCACTGTTGCAATGCTTCACAGTCATCAAAACTTTTACTTTTATCTGACTCAGCAGTTTTCTAGAAACCTCCTCCACTGTTATCCTGGGAAAATGTCATCCTACTTCAAACCCTCTTCTTATGCACTCCCTCCCTCAAGACCACCTAATTCTGAGAGGGCAGATTTCCAGAAGTCTCCTGCACTGTTGCCACATGCTTCAAAGTCAGTGTCATTGAAACACTTGTTTTCGTTTTCTTCTAATTCAGCGGTCTTCTAGAAGCCTCCTCCGATGTTGCCATCAACACTGAATCTTGTATATAATGCACCTTCCCCAGGAAACCCACATTTTCCCAACCGGTAAGTTCTCCAGAAGCCTCCCCCACTGTTGCAATCCTACAAAGTCATCATAATATCAATTAGTACTTCTCCTGACTTTCCAGAAGCTTCCTCCACTGTTACCATGTGACAAAATCCTCACAAGTAAAACCCTTTTCTTTGACACTTCTCCAGTTCATCCTCCACTGTTGCAATACTACATTAACACTCTTACTTAATCTGACTCAGCAGTTTTCCAGAAGCATCCTCCACTGTTGTCATGCAAAAAAAAAGTAATCATAATTGAAACTATCTTCTTATGGATTCTCACTCTCCCAGAAGAACTTTTTCTCTGACAGAGCTGATCTCTAGTAGCCTCCTCCACTGTTGCCATGCTGAAACTTATTTTTTTCTGATTCAAAAGTCTTCCAGAAGCCTACCACTCTCTAAACCTAGAGTCTACTTTTCTGACTAACTGGTTCTCCAGAAGCCTCATCTACCGTTGCCATGCAACAGGAACAAAGTTCTTGTAATTAAAACTTGTTAGTCACGCAAATTCCATCCAAAGAAGCCACTTTCCCTCTGACTGGAAAGACTAAGTCATGGCTCTTTGCTGACTCCAGAATTTTCCAGAAGCCTCATCCACTGTTGCAAAGCTACAATTTTTTTTGACTACATGGATTCAAATAGTGTTTCTTGGGTATAAGTTTTGGGGAGCCACAAACAAGGTCAGGGCTTTTTGTTTGGTAGGTATTACATTAGCAACGGTCTTCAAATGAGGTTCACCAATTTGTGATGTCACAAATTGAGCAGATCTCATTAAAAACCTGCGTACTTCTCATTCTCTGATTTTTTTTTTTTAACTAGTCATTCAAAGCAGCCTATCTTTTTTAAAAAATGATAAGATAACAGGGGAAACAGGTTGGTAAGAGAGAAAGGATGGAGGCCACTTGAGATTTCCACAAACTCCTGCCTGCTTTTGGAACTTGCAAAATTGCCTTTCATTTGCCGATGTGTGCACAAATCTTAATGGCATCCATGCATAAGTCAGTGCTTGACATGCACACAGACATGCAGCACGCACATGTGGTGAGAGATACCTGAGCACGTGTATCAATCCTGGCACCAGAGGGGGGAAAAAAAAGCTGTCTCTTTAATGTCAGTATAGGTGCTGATAGACAGAGCCAACCTTTATTACATCTACACTAAATGTACTATACACACACACACACACACACGCACACACTACTTCCCAGCAGCACAGCTAGAGAAATGACTTCAATAATCCTCAGAGCAAACTGAAGGACACATAGCCTGCAGTTCTCTCCACCTTCATTGCCGGGGGGACCTTTTTTGGACATGAGAGCTTCCATGATCGAATGATTTGATTCTGCTGCCATGTTCACGTCTACTTTGGGTTATCTAACGTTATTAGAGACGGCAGCTGGGTTGACCTTTTCATTACAGCTGAAAAGTGGTTGAAAAGGATGGTGTGAGAAAGTAACAATTGACTCAACCAGTTCTAACAAAAACACCAAGGCGAGTCATATTTAACCTGCTGTATATCCGCAAGAGCTCTTATTTTAAGATTTGGTGGCTCACAGGAAGAAAACGCTAACTGCATCATGTTTTCACCTTTCATATTTAAAGTCTCCTCAGCTCAGATTCAGTGCGATGACACGACCGGAGGGAGCATTGGAATCAATAAAAATCTCATTTAGATAAACTGACTGGTAAGCTTTCCCTTCCAGCCGCCATTGTGGCATTGCTATCGTGCCTTACTGCATCTCAATGAATTTCTACGCTCGATACCTGATGACTGATGATGTGAGGAGTAGTTTCTTGTCCGGGGCAGGTTTGAAAAGCTTTTTCAGCACCTGCAGAATAAAGGATGAGACTGTATTAGAAAGGAAGGAGGAGTGTGTATCCTTCCGTTTCATGCCTTTAAAATCATTTGGTCACTTTTTTTGAATAACTAAAGGACAAGCGTGTCGAGCCGGACACAGTCGGTCGGCTCTGTCAGAGTCGGCTGTGAAAGAAATATTGATGGAGAGGCCTACGGCGTTGGTGTCTCAGCTTCCCGTTGCAGGGTGACAAGAAGTGAGCTTCAGGAACATCTCCATGACAGGCACCGTAGTGCGAGTTCACACAGTCGGAGACTACATACCCAATAGCTAGAGGAGCTAAATTTAATTCGTGACCCTTGACAATTTTTTTTCTGAAGCAGCCCGACCTGGACAGTAGTTGTCATGTCATCACACCTGGCATCTTTCAGCCACGGTTAGCGTCAAACAGCAGGGGGGTGGGGGGTTGTTGTCTAAGGTGGAGGGTAAAAGCTGGTTTAAGAATAGAAGAGTGGTAGACTGTGAAAACCGAGCTACAGGCGTGGTCGTTTGTCTCCGAAGCGATAAAAGGTATATCCCCAAATCTCTTGTCAAGCTTCCTCAACTGGAGGATTCCACCGCTGTAAAGGAATAAGATAATTAGAGACCTTGAGTCTCTGTAGAGGTCTTCTCCTCCCTCCCCCCATAACCTCTAGTGACAGAACAATTTGGACTGAAACATTGAACACAGCCAAGACCAAATTATAGCAACAGCTCCAGAAGCCGATAACCAATTTTCGACTTGTAACGCAGCAGCTTTTGTTCTCAGAGTCATCAAATGGTAATTAAGCCCTTCCCCCCGTCGGGGTTCGCGGCGAATCTCGAGTGGACGAGAGAGCCGAGCGCAAAAGTGCAAAGTTATTTACAAGGAGCGAAAGCCTTTAAAAGAATACATTTATATTCAGAGTCCCAGTGTTTCACGGGAAAAGGCTCACTCAGCTGTAACATTAAGTTTCCCAACTTTCTATTACTCCACCTTAGAAGTAGTTGGAGTAGAAGGATGTGATGCAGTGACAGACACTGTCAGGGTGCACAAAAAGCCTCCGTCTTCAGATACCAGGCAGCGGCAGCCAGCGAGGCTTGATAAATGAAAAGAAGTCGAACAAAAGTGTGAAAAGCACCGCGGTGAGTGGCTCCTCCTCTGAGTCCTTTTGACATGTCGACAGCTGATACTCCGACGGTAATGGGGGTTTGACACGGGGCTGATGGGCGCCCAGCCTAGCAGGGCTTGAGGTGGAAGGCTGTCGAGGAAAGTCTCATTCCAGGAAACCACAGAGTGGGACCAGATTGGGAAGGAAATGCAGACAGGCCTGGCTGAAAGTTGGGATGAAACCCTGTAACGTGTATCAGTATATACCAATATATACTGTGATGTCTTTTCTTGTGAAATTAGAGAATGCTTCAGTTTCATGCTAGATGGACACAACAGCAGCTAAAGCAAAGATACACAATGCATTATGCAACCCAAACATCCTTCAATGTGGCGTTGGTATGCGGTGTTAGCTCCGTTAGCCATGTCTCTGTGAATAGCATGATGTTAATCTGCCCTCTGGTGTTCCTTCTGGTGTTCCCTCTGGTGCTGTGTTAGCACAGCTAGCTCGTCCATCCTTTTGGAGATAGATCTTACATTCCCCTTAACAATGGATGGAAGGATGGGTCGATAGGGTATCTCGCATCGCAGTACCAGCAAGTCGTCCTCACTGCCTTCTCATCAGCTCGCCAGAAACTTTGGACCGGTTAGCATCAACATGCTACATCCTGCTAACAAGTGAAGTCTTATGTGTAAACAATGCAGCCATGGTTACACGTAGGATCCCCAGACAAACCACAAACAATAACAATACACAACTCATCGATGCACAATGCAATGATATGCAACACAGCGATACACAACTCATTAGTATGCAGATGATGCACTACATTCCAGTGCAATGGAAGGCGACACAATACACCCTCACAAAGTTTTGCATATCTCGAAAATGGAGATGAAGTTGCCTTGTCTTTTAGACAATCCCGCTAAGACTTCCCTTGGTTATCTAATTTTAAAAGACAGGTTAGCAAACGTTGAGTTGAACTCAGAAATAGGTCACCCAGCTTTTATTAGACCAGATTCAGGGATGTAACAGAAGCTTTAACTTGTTTCCTCAAACATGAGCTCTGACGCCCCTCTTTCCCATCAGAAACCAGGGGTGAAAGGATCAACCCTATCTCCATACCACTCCTTTAATAACATCAAAGCAGTCTGACGTTATCCTGAGAAAATCTGTCTGATCCTCCCGGATCAGACTTTTTAGCAGCTTTATGATGAAAAGCCCAGAAACTGATGAATGCTGCTCATTGCTGTGACACAGTTAGAAGTCTTTGGAGGCTGTTGCACAGTACAGTAAGACGTCTCAAAGTATTGTATGCACGCTTTAACCGACTCGGTGTCAAACTTTGCTTTCAACTTGCTGCTGCTGCGTCTTCCCCTGGGCATATCCTCTTTAGCCTTACGTCTGAGACTTTGAACTTTCCTGGGGATCATTCCTTTCATCTCTTTGTGTTTTGCCCAATATGCTGAGGCACAATTAGGCAGATGAGGGCTAATTTATACTCAGCGGTGACAAATGGTCAGTGAATCGTAGAACGATATAATTACCTTTCAGAAAACTACGGCGGACCTCATTTCTGCTGACGTTAATTAGTCAGACTGTTTTGGACTACAGTTGAAATCCTTCCAACTGTGAACGGTCCTACAAGTCGCACTCATAATTAGGCTCTTACTTTTACACATATATTGTCTTAAGACCCTGCAAGTTAATGGGGGGGTTTTCAATATATGAAGATTGAAAATAATATTTGCCTCCATGTTTGACGCAGCACTGAGCAGGCTAGTCAAACACAGTGATGCTCTTTCTGTGACTGACTGTTGTTTCGCAGTTTGCTCATGGCCATGAGAGCTCACAGCACTGCAATAAGTGCTTTGTTCACTAAGAGAACAAAAGCAGATTAAAACAACATCTTCATCAGTTTGACAACAAACGTGCAGCATTTAAAACACACAAATAGAAAAATGCACTGTTAACACAACACATTAGAAGAATGCGCTGCAAAGACCACAACACATTAGAAAAATATGCTGCAAAGACCACAAGAAATGTGCTGCAAATAGACTGCAACACAACACATGAGGAAAAACGCGCTGCAAAAACCACAACACAACACATTAGAAAAATGTGCTGCACAGACCACAACACAACATACTGCAAACAGACTGCAACACACCCATTAAAAAAACCTTCTGCAAAGACTACAACACATGCAATTAGATCGCAACACATCACATTAGAAAACGCGCTGCAAATTGGCCGCAACACACCCATCAGAAAAATGCACTGCAAAGACTACAGCACATGCAAATAGACCGCAACACAACACATTACAAAAACGCACTGCAATTAGATCGCAACACATCATATTAGAAAAAGGCGCTGCAAATAGACCGCAACACACCCATCAGAAAAACGCACTACAAAGACTACAACACATGCAAATAGACCGCAACACAACACATTACAAAAACGCACTGCAATTAGATCGCAACACATCATATTAGAAAAAGGCGCTGCAAATAGACCGCAACACACCCATCAGAAAAACGCACTACAAAGACTACAACACATGCAAATAGACCGCAACACAACACATTACAAAAACACACTGCAAATAGACCGCAACACATCATATTAGAAAAAAGGGGGTGCAAATAGACCGCAGCACATCACATTACAAAAACGTGCTGCAAATAGACCGCAACACATCACATTAGAAAAACACGCTGCAAATAGACCACAACACACCCATTAGAAAAACGCGCTGCAAAGACTACAACACATGCAAATAGACTGCAACACATCACATTACAAAAACGCGCTGCAAATAGACCGCAACACATCACATTAGAAAAACGCGCTGCAAATAGACCACAACACACCCATTAGAAAAACGCGCTGCAAAGACTACAACACATGCAAATTGACCGCAACACAACACATTAGAAAAGTGCGCTGCAAATAGACCGCAACACACCCATTAGAAAAATACGCTGCAAATAAATTGCAACACACCCATTAGAAAAACACACTGCAAATCAACTGCAACACAACAAATTAGGAAAATGTGCTGCAAAGACTGCAACACAACACATTTGGTCTGCTGCACATATGTTGTCAAAGTGATAAAGATGTTTTTTTAATTTGCTTGTGTTTCGTCATTTTGCATGTTTTATCTTAAGCTGCAGTGCTGTGAGCTCTCAGGGCCACCGTGCAAATGCTACTTTGTCAATAAAACTTGTACTCAGTGTTGTTATGAGGCCTGCAGAATTTGCTGCACTGTATTTTCCTGATATTTCAGCTAGTATTTCCAGTCTGCACCCAGGGAACACAGCTATTCTGAGTTCTTCAAATCCCTCCCCAAGATGGTTAAAGCGGCAGACTTCTTCACTTATTATACAGCGTTTTACATATTTTACACTCTCCCAGCACTGATGGGACTAATTTCTGTGTCTGCTATGATTACCCCTCTGTTGGCACCCATTACCAGGCACATGACTCCCATCTCGCACTAAGCCATCTCCATCATCTCCATCTCCATCCTCTCCCCCCGCCTCATCCATCAGCTTCACCCACAGCTGTGGAAAGCTGTTTTTTAATCTTACATTTTTTAGTGCGTTCCCTACACAGATCATGTGTGTAAACACTGCAGAGGGACTTAATGAATTGATGGTGCGGGGGGGTTATTTATATGGATGTATCCTCTTAGTGAGTGCGCTCTTAATGTAGAGGTCATTAAACTGTTCAACCGGCCCACTCTTAAATCTATCAGTGATAGAATCAGTCAAGTTGAAGCAGTGGGATGGCACTAAGATACTTTTAAGAGAGTTGGTTGAATTCAGCAACGAGACAAGATGAGCTGTGAGGACATCAGCATGGGGGATCGGTCCTGGGGTACTTTAGCAAGGTAGCAAATTAAATTATTACACCAGAAACATATTTGACAACATGGTTTAAATTTACGCCAATCACAGCCCAGTCAGGGAATACTTTTCTCTTTTCTGCTTCACATAAATGCTCAGTAAAGTTTTGCAAAAGTTGGATCAGACCTGGAAGGGAATTACAAAGTTAATGATCAGTAAAGTAGCAGTGGTGAAAAACATTCCAAGACTTTGGTCGTATTTTAAGCTTAAACCTGTCAGACTGCTGACAGATAGTGCCAAACTTGCCCAGATTCAAGACAGCTTGAGCTTGATATAGACTAAAAAAGAATAGAATAATGTACTTTATTCATGATATGGTGACCAATAGGGCCAAAGTGTCATGGTTGAGCCATGTTTTGAACTACAACTGGTGATTTAAAATGCAAAACAAGCCCTTATTTAAGCAAACAGAAAACAGAAAGTGCTGAACAAGTCCTAATTTAATCTCAAAGTAGTTCTAAAGACTTCTAGGGCCAAACATGCCCAGATTTTAACCATATTTAAGGCTAGTATGGGTGACTTCTGGACCAAAACATGCCCAGATTCAAGCCATATTTTGAGCTAGTTCTGGTGACTTCTAGACCCAAACATGCCCAGATTTTAACCAATTTTTTGGGCTAGTACGGGTGACTTCTTGACCCAAACATGCCCAGATTTTAGCCATATTTTGAGCTAGTTCTGGTGACTTCTAGACCCAAACATGCCCAGATTTTACCCATATCCAGAGTAGTTCTGGTGACTTCTAGACCCAAACATGCCCAGATTTTAACCATATTTCGTGTTAGTATGGGTGACTTCTGGACGCAAACATGCAACAGATTTTAGCCATATTTTGAGCTAGTTCTGGTCACTTCTAAGGCCAATCAATGCCAGATTTTAGTGACTCATAATCCAGAACTAGTGCTGATGTTTGAAGCTGGAAACTTACAGACAATATTGCTTAACAAGCCCTGATTAAAGCCATATTTACAGCTTATACTGGTGACAGATGGTGTCAAACATCTCCAAAGTTATAGATAATAAAGGTGACTTTTAGGGCCAATTATGCCCAGATATAACTAACACTTAACACCATTTAACATTTATAACAAGGGTCATAGATGTCACATATTGAGTCATATTGTCAGTGAAAACTGGTGATTTAATGTAAAAAAAAAAAAATCAATCCAAATTTAAGCCACATTTTTAGAAGAGACTGTTGACAAAGTGTTGATCAAGCACTGATTTTCCCCATATTTTGAGCAAGAACTGGTGACTTCTAGAGTCATGCTACCAGAATTAAGCCATATTTAAAAAGCCATGGTTTTCAGCTGTCAGTTCTGGGGCCAAACATGCCCAGATTTTTAGCCATATTGTGAGGTAGCTCTGGTGACTTCCAGGGAAAATCAATCCCAGATTTCAGTCAAATTTTCAGCTTCAAATGTTGACTAATAATGCAAAACAAACCCTGATATTTGCAATACTTGACGCTGGAAACTTACAGACAATTTTGCATAACAGGTCTCGTTTAAAGCCATATTTACAGTGACCTTGTGAGCCAATCACGCCCAGATTTTAGCTGTATTTTAAAGTAGCTATGATGACGTCTAGGGCCAAAGATGTCATATATTGCACCATATTTTGAGCTAGAACTGGTGACTTCTAGGTCCAAACATGCCCAGATGTTAGCCATTTTTCAAGCTTGTCCTACTAGTCATTGACATCAGGGGTGATGTAGCAGTTGCAGCTAAACTTGCCCTCGTTTTTTTTTTTTTATTCTCATGATTTTATTTCCTCCATTTTTCCAACTGCCTTACTGAAATGTTAATGCTGACGCTCGGGGGCATTAAGGAGCATGTGGGACAAATATCCAGCTTATTGATGACGGGTGGTTTTGCATTGCATATGCACACACTTCTCCAAAAATCTATGAAAAAAAAAAAAGACTGTGGCAATTGAATTTAACCCGTCATGTGGTAGAGCAGTCCATTTTTGCAATGAAGACAGAGAAAATGGTATAATCAAACCCTTTTTAGCCAAACAAAGGAGGCGCTCTCTCAGCATTTTCCTCTCCACCATGATGCATGAACTCGTTTCTTCATCTGTTACAGTCTCCTAAGCTCTGTGCCGGCTGAGGCCAGCAAGGGCACCGCTGGATCGATGAAGACACTGGTGGCAACAAAGCAGAAATATTCCAACTGCTGAGCTGAGGAGGGAAAAAAAATAAAAAATCAAAAGACAATATGCTCCCCTGTGAGTTCATCACTGTGAGATAATTGTTCTGTTGCTGTGCAGGTTGCACAACAGATTGATGATATAATTGCAGGAACAAAAAGAGACGAATAGATGCTTTCAAAATATTTACCACACGCGAGAATTAAGCATAAATGCCTCAATGTGCATCATGTGAGAATGTAAACACAAACACCTTCTTGACCTTTGCTTTTCCATTTGATGCCACCCATGTGGAAAGGCTCCACCGCACCTTTCGGTCACGCATCGAGAGCGCCGTATTACGAGGTTGAATTGTCACAAAGGAATGCCTCGCATCCCGTGGAGCCGAAGCTGCCTTTGATGTTTACCCGCTTTGTAGAGCCGAAGATGTTTGCGCTCGCAATTTCAGGTGATGCAGCCCCCCCCCTCCCCGAAGATGACGCGTGGACCGGAATACAAACAGACATCAGCGGAGTGGAGTCGCGCGGTGGCGTCTTTGGATGTATTTTCAAAGATGATTTTAAAGCGCTTTGATCTTTCTGTGAAAAGCTAAGTTTTCTTGGGTTCAATGAATCAAAGTTATGAATAAAATATGGGCGACGTGAGAATTCTGAGCCCAAATATTATTTTTACTGTGAGGTATTGGTTTGAAAAAAAAAAACAAAAAAACTGCATGATGAACAAGTTATGAAGCACAAAGTGAAATGAAAGTGTGAACGTTTGGTGCAGATTTGCAGGATTCCTGATTTTCCCCTGCACGAGTCGTCGGTCTTCCTACTCCTGTAGGCTTAAAAGAAAAGAACTGTACATGCTTACGCCGCTCCAGGCTTGTTTAGCTTTAGCATTGCCTGGTCTTGTGTCAACAAGTGAGAATGCAACCAAGGAATTATGACACAATTAAGTTGTATGCAGCGTGACAAAGTTGGCTAATATTTTCCAAGCTTTTCCCGTCGCTCCTCGGCTGCTGATAAGGCTCGAACGCAATGATTGAATTTGGTCTCATAAAAAGGCCACAGGACAGACAACGAGCAGCTCTGCATTTCTGCTAAATGAAATGCAGTCTGGATTGATCCGGGCATTGATTCATTCAGAGTCCGACCTCTGCAATCCTCAGCACAGGACTGCGTCCTCTGCAGTGCATTTGTGTATCATCGCCCTCCCCCTCGTCTCCCTGGAGGGCCTGTGCATCTTTTTTTTTTTTTTTTTGTTCCCCGACATCACTGGAAAGCGAATCCAGCTAAAAAAAAAAAAACCTTGATCACCCCTCCTCTGAAAACAGAAAACGGATGAGCCGCTTGCTTTCTCGGGGCCTGCCTGACATCCATCACGTTCACTGAAGGTACAAAAGGACCTTTTTAAATCTTCTGAACTTTCCCAGCAGCACACGCTGTTACCTTCTCCTCAGTGCCCTGTCACTATGAATTGGGTTGCGCTTTGGTAAACATATTTCCCGTCCTTACTTTGAACACCAGTTTCTTCCTCTTGTGTGGGGGTTTTTCATTTATTTCCTTTTTTTTTTAGGGGGGTGAAGGATGTGCGCGCGGCAAAGTGGGAGAAGAAAGTCTGAATGCTGAAGGCGTGAGGAGAATGCATTTTGATTCCACCCCCTTGTATAAGAAGAACAAAACCGTCTGGATTCAGGAGTGAGGAAGAAATCAAGCATGAGCAGGGGTTTCTCTAAAGTGTGGCCCTCGGGTGGTGAGGGCCCCATCTCAAAATCAGATCAGCTCTGTAAAATGTTGATAAAAATGATCTAAACCTTCACAGCAAGCTCTTCAGTGTTAAAATTCAAGTGTTTGGACAAAGTGTTGTGAAGTGTCCGCAGCCATCCTATTTTGCCGGATGCTGGAGCTGTGACGCGTTAAGTCAGAGTAGAGAAGATCGAGCGGGACAGGAAGTAGTGCACGGAAACCACCTAAAGAGAGCTTGAGACTTTCAAAATAAAACAAACTGTGTCAAAACTAGATTGTCTTCAGCTTTACCAATGCAAGAAAACATCACAATGAGCGAAGACATGCCAGGAAAAAGCGTGGGAATTCCGCAGTCTCGCGACTCCAGCTGTCTCTTGGTCCTGTGGCTTGTCAGACTAAAAACGCAGCAAGTGTGAGTTGCAAATGCAATCAACACGCAACGGAATGGAGCTGCAACAGATGCAGCCGGTGTATTTGAGGCGTTTCTTGACAGTGTTGATGGCAGGCAGTGTTACTTTAAACATCCGGGCATCTGGTGCCCAATTCTCTCCTCACTGACAGTTTCAACATTTGTTGTTTCTTACAATAAACCATTCTTTGATCGAAGCCAGTGGTCCCCAACCCCTTGGCCGGGGACCGGTACCGGTCCGTGGGTCATTTGGTACCGGGCCGCACAGAAAGAATAAATAACTTCCATTATCTACGTTTGACTTATGATCTGAGTCTGATTGATGTTTGTGACACATGGATTCGTGTTTATTATTATATATAGAATCATAAAACACGGGACATGATGTTAAATTTGTCCATTGTGCCAATAGATGGTGCGCACCTAAGGTTTCCATTGGAGTTGAGAGAGAGAGATAGGATCTGTATCTCAGACATGGGGAAGTTGTAAATTTGGGACACATCATCAGTAGTGTACCTTTGAGTCACTGGGTGTTTCGGCCTTTTAACACTAGACACCCTCATCAAAGGTGGCCAGCTACA
Source organism: Labroides dimidiatus (assembly GCA_030710495.1). Lineage (NCBI taxonomy): Eukaryota > Metazoa > Chordata > Actinopteri > Labriformes > Labridae > Labroides > Labroides dimidiatus. The sequence continues at coordinate 8,198,345 of CM061166.1, forward strand.
GGGTGATCAAACCTGAGCTTGTGCCCCATGCACAGCATAGACCGGACCGGCTGTCTATGCTAAATGGCACGGACCGGCTGTCTATGCTCAGTGGTACGGACCAGCTGTTCCTGCTAAGCAGCACAGACCAGCTGTCTCTGCTCCACATGGCATGGTACATGTACCATCAATAAACAAGATGTCTTAATGGGTTATGCTGGCCAATTGTAAAATCAGGCATGAAAGAAATAAAGATTTGTTTTGTTTGTTTTTTTCTTTCAGTGCACTTTGAATTATCACAACTGGGCCAGTATTTTAATTGGAGCAAGGACAACTTGTCCATGGTGTGGAATACAGACAGCATGAAGAGCCTCTGACCCTGTGTGACATCCAAATGTACAGCAGGGTCTCATATCCACTGCTCTCCCTCCTCACTTATGGTTAAAAATTCTGTCACAACAAAAATGACTTTGCTAAAACCATTTTCTTAACATTTAAAGGAGCTTTTTTTTTGTTTTTGTTTTTTAAGTTGGGTCACACAACTCAAATCAGAACTACAAGCTACAGCTTTCAAGTTATACCCAGAATGCCTTTGTGAATTGTAAGATAACAGTTATTGTCTTTAAATCCACTGCAGTGTTATTATTTTACACTGTAAGAGTTTACTGAGTGACACTATCATAGTGTCAAGATTGAACTTTTTGAAAAGTCTTCACTTTACACTTTTTCACTGGTTCCCGTATAAACACTGGAGCAGTGCTCATTTTAACTCTGAGGGACTTAAATTTGATTTTTAACATTTGCAGTGTTGTATTTCATTAAAAATAAAATGTGCGAGATAGATCTTGTAAGAGAGTCTGGGAAAAAGAGAGAGTGAGAAGGTTCTTCTGACATGGTGGAGAGCACTGAGGGTAACTCAGATTTACATCCCTTCCTGGCCTGAATCCACTCTGGGTATCAACTGCAGAGATTTAAAGCTAAAGCTGCTTGCCACACACACAAGCGATGATGTTGCAGTAAATAAAGCGAAAGGCAAACTGCAACCTCCAGACGGCGATCATCAGGATGCATCTCAGGACGACAAATACACACAAACATCTTTCGGGATGCTGGAATTGTTAATCTATGTCCTCACTCCCACTCAGGAGGTAATAGAAAGAAGTGTAGTGATTGGACATGAAAAAAAAACAAAATTGAATTCATGTCAAACTCCATCCCCGCCCTTTGTAACCCAAGTTTCCTGCTTAAAATCTGAATTTCACAAGCCCCAGCCAAGGAAAACCCCGACCTGAGGGGGGGGATTTTGTCAGACTTTAGAAACTCCTCTCAGAACTGAAGAAGACATTTCACAGCTGTTTTCACACACTGTCTGATACTCCTCATGACAAACCAACTGGCCTTTAAATCAAAGGTATGCCCCCTTTCGCAGCAGGTTTTGTGGATGTCAAGGAGTGGAACGACTGGCGGCAACTTGGGAAAGTCCCTGCCTGCTTCGGTCAACACTGCTGGTGCTTTTGGCCCATCAAGCAGGAATCACGACTTCCTCCCAAGCCATCACTTAACTTGGTCAGTGGCCCAAGACCTGAGAATATGACTCCATTGGTGCCTGTTTGAAGAAGATGTGGCTTTGGGGTCAGGTGAGAAGTCGGGCTACAAGCTGGAGTTGACTTACGGTAGAGGTAGAAATAAAGGTGTTCACACCACATTTGTACACTGATGACAGATACCACTGGTATCGACTTGCCCCAATCACACAACAATGGAGGATGGAAGTCTTACCCAAGGAAATTTTGGCATCTGGAATTAAACCCCCAACCTTCCAATGGAAAGAACATTGACTCCACCAGTGTGCCACAGCCACCTTATGCTAACGCCAAAACCAAACTATGTCAATATGAACCAGAGGAGGCACAAGTATGACCTAGTGGTAGTTATGACAAGTATGAAGGTATTCCTTAGGTCTATAAATTAGTAGCATTTAGCAGGCTACAATGTTAGGATTGCAGTGGTTGTGATGATGAAAGCAGAATTTGACGTCTTGCAAGTACCAGACATTAGTTGTGTCAGATATGTAGGAAATTGTAAATGGGCGATTTCGTAGATAATCATTTCAATCAAAAATCTCTTCAAATTAAACCCTATTCTGTCCCTTTAATGCTGTAAGAAACACTGACAACTGTGATTGGATACTTAAGGTGTGGTCACACTGAACAACCGTACAATGCCAAAGCACGCTTCAACCCTTAAGTATAGTTTGTTTGGCCGATGTGACTGCTTTGTTCCGTGCTGAGGCACTGTACGGTTCCTTGGCTTCGGCAGGGTACACTGCGTGAGCACGCAACAACAGCATGACGTATAATGGCTTCGACCACTACTTTCGACAATTATTTGAACGATGGCAGGGGTATTAGAGGGCTGTGTCGACCCAAAACAACTTAACATGAGCTGAAGAGTAACTAAAGTGCGTTTCTTGTAAACAGATGCTTCATGATGACAACACTTCATGATGGCCATATGTGTGTCAAGAGCCAACAAGACTTAAGTCTGGTTCATATCTGAGGAGTGTGACCATGGGCTGCACCATCCAGGGAGAGGGAATGGATTCTGGGGTAAGGGCAATCATGCTTGACTGTGGCACGGTATGGATAGCAGGTCTTTGGCATCTGGGATTAAACCTCCAACCTTCAGTGGAGAGACCATCAACTCCACCAGTAAGCAACAGCCACCCAACGCAAATTCCAAAACATGAACCAGAGGGGGCGCAACTATGACCTAGCAGTTGAGGTGAGCACTTGAGTGGATAGCCTGGGTTCGAATCCCAACTCTTTCCTTTGAAACAAATAATTTTTGTGGACTTTCAACAATTTCTTATGTCTCTTTCCTTTTTTCCTTCTTTGTGTAGTCACCAAGTGGTTAATGCTCCAAAGCTACTAATGTATGGATACATGGGTGGAAAAACCTTTCTCATCCCTGAAACTGATAGATATCCCTTGCACACTGTAAGTGCATTATAAAACACATTATGAAACACAGAGATAACAGCTTTCTCCCTAAGTGAGATAATCACCACATTTGCATACAGGCTGAGTCAAGCAGCTCCTGCTGATTGCAGGAAAGACGCAGAGGTGCCTTTGAGCACAAACGGAGAACGATACAGTGAGAGAGTTTCACACGTCACACATGGCGAACGCAGAAGAGTTTAACTGTGCCCTGAGTGCATCACAGCACGGAGGGTGTGAATGAGATACGGGGACATGGAGAAAAGAAAGGAGTGTTGACAAAGACATGATGAGTCAATTATCTAAATTGTGTGTGTGTGTGTGTGTGTGTGTGTGTGTGTGTGTGTGTGTGTGTGTGTGTGTGTGTTCTCTTCCTGATAGCTCCTGTTATGGGGCAGGTTAATCGAAGTAGAGTTGCCTCATCACCAGATTAATCCAGACCGGCACCAAGACGTGGGAATATAAATGTTTTGCATGGAGGATTGGTTCAGACTGCACCAGCTCACACACACACACACACACACACACACACACACACACACACACACACACACACACACACACACACACACACACATTTGCATGGACAGTCTTTCATAATACACACCCGGGCAGATTTGTGCACATTTCCACAGAGTGATTATGAAGCGCATAAGGACATTTGAGAGTTGGGAGTTGGAGAGCCCAGCCGGTTAGAGAGTATTTGGCAAAGCAAGGTAGGGGAGCCATGATTACAGGCTGAGGGCTTTTTTTCCCCATCGACCCCCAGATGGCTAATTGACAAAGGTTTAATGACGCCATCATTTATAAGGAAACTGAAAAAAATAACCCCAAAGACATGAAACCATGGACTGGGTGTCGCCTCTTGATTTGGAAGGTGGCCACCAGGGGGAGCACCACCATTCTTCTCAAGCATATCTCAATAAGTTTTAAGAAAAATCATGTTGTCTTTAATTACTTGAGCCAAACACTTCCGAGGTGCTACAGAAGGACCACCTGGGCTGCAGCTCCCCCTAGGCAGCAATCACTACACTGCAGTGATTACCAGGCCAGTGGCCAGCAATCCTGATCCACCCAGCAGTCTAACTTTCCACCCCCTGCTGCACTGCATGAACAAGTTGCCAACTCGCACCTTAAGGCTTTTCTTAGACTCTCCTCATATTCAGCGTAAGAGCTCCAACACAGAGCCAAATGAAAGGGCACAGCAAGTCATGGAAGCCTCGGGCGTCTGTTGTATTTCTCTCGTTTTTTTTTTCCCAGAGGGTGTAATAACAACCCACATCAAACGGCTTCAGTTAACAAGGACTTGGATCTTGACTTACATCTTCACATTTGTAGGAGAATGACAAATAAGATGATGAAAAAATGATCTGGTTCTGCCATGAATAAGTCCAAAAGTGTGAATTAAATATGGACCATCCGATTCTGAGTGGAGAAATGTGACATCATCGCACTGGAAAAAGCTATAATATTGTGTGCATGACACTATAACTTGGTGTATATATATATATATATATATATATATATATATATATATATATATATATATATATATATATATATATATATATATATATATATACATGAACTTATTTGTGCATGTTAATGTTGCTTTGCACTCAAGATATCAACTCGCTCCCACAAATTAATTTGTAGACAGACTATTAAATCTTAAGGGAACAAGTTATTATCTTGTTTGCACAAACTTGCAAGTATCATACAAGAATTTACATGCGAAAGATGATATCTTGCTGCAAGATTTTATCTTGTGTGCACAATATAGGACCTTTAGAGAACAAGTGATAATCTTGTTGGCTTAGATTATAATGTGTGAGCATCACATGCATTTGTGTGCAAGATTATGATCTTGTTTGCACAAGATTAAAACTCATTCTTAGTGTGTGCAAAAGATTAAGTCTTACTATGACAAGTAATTTTGTGCTCAAGCTTGTGAGCATAATATAAGAATTTATGCGCGCAAGATGATATCCTGCTCCCACAAGATTTTATCTTGCATGCCCAATATTAGACTGTAAGGGAACATGTTATAATCTTGTGCATAATAATAATATCACATGCAAATTTGTGTGCACATGACAATATCTTGTTCCAACAAGTTTCTATCATGTGTGCAAAAACTTATCACATGTGAGCATAACAAGATTTTATGTGCGCAAGATGATATCTTGATCATGTGCACAACTGCTAATAACAAATGAGCATGACATGCCTTTATATGCACCAGATTATAATTTGTGGGAACAAGATCATTACTTGTTTTTAGTGCAAGATATTAATTTGTGTGCGCAAGATAATATCTTGCTCCCATAAGATTTTATCTTGTACACACAAGATAGAATACCTCAAGGGAAGAAGTTATTATCTAGTGAACACAACGAATTATGTGCACAAGATTATTATTTGCAGACACAAGATAACTTTACAGGTATGCATATGCACAACGTATTCATTTTTGCACACAAGATATTATAGCGCACACATGATACAATCTTGCGAGTCAGTGGGTCAGTGCAAAGTCATTTTTTGTAGGTACAAGAAAATCAGAATTAGAACTGCTTTATCTATCCCAGAGGGGGAATTCAATGCTAACAAGATAATATCCTGACGGCAGAGCTGCAAACATTAATTATGAATTTTTTAAAGAACAGATTCCTGACAAACCTGATAGATTTAAAGAGTTAGGAGTGTTAAGTTTCTGTTCTTCCTTTTGCTGCCATCCTTTAAGAAATTTGGCCCATTAAGCACTGATTTTCTCAAATGACTGATAGTAATGAAGACAGAAATTGGCATCTTGCTCAAGGGTGCTTGACAGATGCTTGTGCTAGCGAGGCTTTGAACACATTTGCTCTTGTTTAAGGCCGGCCTCAGTTCTCACTGAACCTGCTGCTCTGCTAAAGAAAAAGGCACGTCAATGAAGAAGACTAATGCAGTGCTTAGTTGTTCCGTTGAGTATTGAGTTTTTCTGTGTATTCCTTGGGTTAATACGTTCAAAAGAAGCTAAATTGGAGCCCATTTTCAGGGCCCAAGTGACAGCGTGAGGGAAGACCCTGTGAATTTTATAACAACATCCCATATGGAAGCAAATGGGAGGACATTATTCACCAAATTACCACGGCATTATTTTCAAGAGTGCAGAGTCTGCCTGCTATTTTCTCAGCGAAGAGGGAAAAGTTGCAAGATAACCAATCACAGTGCTGCTTTTCATCCACTGCAGTGTTCATTTTGTGCCATTCATTCTACTTGATTAGCTTACAGCTAGGATAAGATGCTGAAATGCTAATGTGTCCAGAAGGTGCGTAGGCTGGGCCTACACAGCCATCATGTGCTTAATTTTAAAACCAGCCATGGCAGATTGACTTGGGTCAAGGGCAGACCCAAAGTACCGCTGCTGCACCAGCTCCACTCTAACTCCGGGCCCAAACAAACACTCACACACGAATCCTCTCGTGCACGTGTGCAAGAACGCGCTCCTGCATGCACACACCCCTCCCCTGCTGTGAGCTCAACTCTGTCGGAGAGTTCTGTCACTTTAGCGCCGACGTGTTGCTGCAGGAAGCATAAAAGTGGAATCAACAGTCGTCTCACGGTAAATGTGACAGATCTGTACACAGACACACACACGCTCGCGAGCAGGCAGGCAGGCAAGCTCACACTCAGCCGTTTGGGAGATATGACATATTGTTAAACCCTTGCGGTGGTGTACTGATCCCTACCGTCGTCTACAGCTTGTATTGTTCCACTTTCTACTTCTGTGGATCAGTGTGCTGGTTAGCTGGGGGGGGCTTGCATATGTAAAGCCACTATCTCTTCTATATGTAAATTCAACTGAGCATGCATGCCGTGTAAATGCATTTAAATATGCAGTCTGAGGTCGGGAATAGAATCTTGGTTTGTGTTTGGAATGATTGTTTAATATATCCTGGAGTGGAGTCGTGAGCGTTGAATACATAATTCGACACTGAGTGAATGGAATTTACATTTGAAGCAGGGTTCAGGCTGGGACAGGTCCTAAAATAAAGGGTTCAGATGTAAACGTTAAGAATGACCATAAAAATCACTTTTACTGCCACTTTTTCTCCCAGTGAAGCATCATTTTACTAAAAACTAAGCTACATTTGAAGAAAAAGGAGGTCTCTAATTAGCTGCACTGATATCGAGCCTTATAGGATGAGTCACACATGTATCGGTGCTGGAGTAAGCTCCATACGAGGGTGCAAGAATAGAAATCAATTCCAGTAATGGGATGTAAACCTTGACGTATGCGCCGTGAGCAGTCACAGAGAGAGGAACACACCAATGACCTAGAAAAAGAATGTTTTGTTTTTTCCTTTCAGCTTTTTCTGAGAGATTGAGAATTAAAAGTGTGCTAATTCCACAAAAAAAAAAAATTGAACACGGAAGCTGTTAACTGTGTTTCTTAAGTGAATCTCACTCCACATTCTTCCCAGTGAAGGATACCAGCTTCATATGCCACCCAGCCCACGCAAACACCCACATTCTTGGACTGTTTTTTTTTTTTTTTTAAACCCCTCAGCTTGCTTTTTCTTAGTAACAAAAGCTTGTATTAATTATTTTGATGGTTGCTTTTTGAAGAGAGAGATCTGAAAGTAAGGGGAGGTGAGGATTTGTAACCAATAAGGAGCTGAGTATGTCAAAAAGGTCTGTACCAGTGACCAATTAGAGTTGCTGCTGTCAAATGTTGGTAAGGGTGCCAAAATAAGCCATCCTACCTTTTCGGCATCTATCTATTGGGGTTCCATTCACTCCTCCAACCCTTAAGAACAAAGCCAGACACTGAGATCTCTCAAAGTAATTGCATTGGAATTCATTCGGAACACAGCATTAGTTACTTTCTAACTCGTCTCAAATGGTCTCGACATGGCCAAAACAACATTTCCCAGCATATGATTACTCCAGGGCTCCAGAGTGTGACCAAAATCTTTAAGAGTGTGTTGAAGATTTTTTTTTTTCTAGGATGCAATGTTTTTCTTCCATTTTTCATTTGTTTCATTTTCATTCACTTAAATATATAACATGTAATTTATCTTTTAATAAGATCATGAGGTCAAACATTTTAATGTTCATTTTATTTCTATATTGTGCCAGATCAAACCAGATATAATTTCAGGTTTCCTCTTATAGATCTCATGTTATTTATCTCAGGGTGTTTTTTCTGTCTCTGCATCGTCATGTGTTCGCAACTTTCCTCTGCTCTCTGTATCGCGTACAGCAGAGTAACGCCCCGATGCGTTCACAGACACACAAACAGGTGCACTCATGCACAGAGATGAGCACACGCTGAGTAGCTGACAGAGAGTTGGGAAAAATAATGTCAAACTAACACAAGAAACGCAGATAAGACAGAGTCCTACGAGCTTGTCCTTAATGGTACTATACTGTAATGAATAAGACCTTTTTATTATTATTATTATTATTTATTAAAAAATTTTAATTGTTTATTTTACATCGCCATGTGATGTCACCACATTATAATCTAAGCTGAGGTGAACAAGCTGGAGCAAACTAGCTCTGAAAAAACATTGAAGCTGTATTGCAATAAGCTAACACTTTCTCTGGTTTAACATAGCCTTTTTGTATCATTTTGTTTATATTATTAAATTTTTATTAAATCTATATTCTCACAGTTTTTCAACATTCTGCTAAAACATGTAGACATCCTGATTTACGATAAAACTGAAATGGTCCCTTAATTTTTTTTCCCAGAGCTGTTAATGTACACATGCACAATCTTTATAAAGTAACAAGCTTTTACTTACACATTAAGCAATTCAATACATAATAAAGACTACAGCATAGTATCATGCCATTTAAAGACAATGGTCCTGCTTAACCCTTTAACTACCAGCTCAATGTTTGGATGAGGGCAATAAATTCAGGTATATTTAATACATAAGAAAACGGACCATGTCAAATCACTGTTGCCTGGCCCTGAGGCTCAGATTGAAAAGCTCAAAATGTATTTTTTCAGACAGGACTGGTTGGAACAACAAATTGGACAAAGGATGGAGTGCAATGCACGGCTTTAGTACATTCGTAAGCGGGTCAACAACATTTCGTATCCAAACTTTAAAAAATACAACATGTTTAAAAAAAATACTAGAAAATACTAGACATTGGAACAAGCGTGGATCGGCCTTCTGAGGAGCAAGTTATGAAGAGTGGTAAAATGGGCTCCTTAAGGATTTCAAGGTGGGGCAATGAAAATGTGAAATAAATAAATAAATAAATAAATAAATAAATAAATAAATAAATATAATTGAATTAAAAAAGGTAGGCACACCAGTGCAACCGATGCAAAAAAGTTAAAACAGTCCCCAAGTTATCCACAGGCCCTGCCACACTCCACAAATATTAGTCTCCTCATGCTCTTGTGTGTGTGTGTGTGTGTGTGTGTGTGTGTGTGTGTGTGTGTGTGTGTGTGTGTGTGTGTGTGTGTGTGAGACCAAGTTAGTCAACTCTCTCCCAAAGAACCTCTGGTCCTGTGAGTAACCAAAGTGACACACACACACACACACACACACACACACACACACACACACAAACACACACACTGATACATTAAGGCATGAGTAAACAGGGTTGAAAGGATCAGGGCATGACCTTGTGTCTAAATCTGCCTCTCTTCACAAACGATCTGCGTCCAAAAGTCTCACTCGTCCTCTGCTGCACCATCAAACCCTTTGTCTGCAACTTCAACTCCGACTCCCTTCGGTTGCATAACTTCGCCTTAGTCACTGGAGTGTCTGGAGTCAGAAATATTTAACTGCGTAAGTTGTTTTGTTCTCGGGATGTGGGTGATAATGAATTGATGACCGCGACTTGGCTCCTTGGAACTGACAGTGCCTGGATTTACTGGTTCCTTCTCCCTCAGCTGGTGACAGAGACAGAGCTGAGGATTAGTAATTTAGTCAATGTTTGCTGAAGTGGACCTCATTGAGACAAAGCGTTTTGTTATCAAAGAGGAGACGGAGCACATATTTCTTTGGAGACTCCACCACCACATCATCATCTGCATACATAACATGCTCCACTAACCTGGTGCACCTGGTACTATACGCTGTTATCTGCATGGGCAGGTCATCACCATAAAGGGTCCAAACACCTGAGAACCAATTGTCCTATAAGTGCTTCTTTTTCAATTTCCTCTCCTAGTATTCCTCTTCTGAGTGAAATTGAATTTTTTTCTCCTTGTTCTGGTAATTGGCACTGGCTGCCTCTTCGTCCACAATCTTTATGTTCTGGACTTGATTGGGAAGTGGATTCAGGGGGGGTTCAATCACCAGGTGCACTGAGGTTAAGAGCGAAGAAATAAAGAGCTCACAGCAAACACAATCAGTGCAACAACACATGATTTCTGAACATGTATGCGCCTTGATGTGAATGCAATAATTTCAAGAGGTACGCTGTTGTGCTACTTCACATTATCTTTTTTCACTCACTATATCACATTCCAGCAGCAAATCAAGTCACACCCCTCTCCTCTCTGCAGGCCAAACAAAGCCTCACACACAAATGTGCACAGATGACCCTCAGTGGATATCATTGATCAAGGGCTGGAAAGACACTGATCTAAATATCTTCGCTGCTGGTGGTGGCGGTGGGTTGCAAACTCACTCTGTGCCGTGTCATGTCTGTCTCTCTCCTCCAGCGTGCTGCCTTTTGGCTGAGCTGGTGCTGCTTCATTGCACGACATGATATTTTTACATCCTGAGCGTTTCTGGTGTCAAGAGAGCACCTCAGTGGTGTTTGCCACTTGTCTCTGCAGCAACACTTGCTTGATTTTAGAACATTTACTATTTTGCAGGAAAGGATAAGATTTTTGCACTTCCTAGCACAGTATTCATTGTTTACATCATGAATGTTACTGCCCTGACACTGGCGTCAAATAGCCTCAACCCTGGTGCCTAGCAACAGATCGTTAAATGGATAAACAAAAAAAAAAAGCAAACTACCTGGCACTGCTAGCATCATGCAACTAAAACAACCATTAGCAATAATTCCAAAATAATTTAAAGGATCATTGTATCTAATTTTGAACCATTTTGGGCTTGGAAAAGTAGGAAACATTTGTTGGCTAAATCCGTCTCAATGTCATTGGAAGTCTATCTTATTCTGTGAGTCAGACTCAACGTGGACCTGTAAGTCTTTGGGGCTGGACTTCCACAGACATGTAAGGGCACTGTTCATGGAAGTCTGGCCCCAAAGACTTCCACCAGTCTTCCACCAGATCTGCGTTAAGTCCATTTCAGTTCTTTTAAAAGCCCTTCTTATGGATTTGAGAATGACTAAACATTGATCTGGCAAGTCTAGCAGAACTCTTGGGGGCTAGACTTTCCCCAGCAGTGCCCTTGTATGTCTGTGGAAGTCCAGCCCAAAGCCTTATACTAGACTTCCACCAGACCCACGTCAAGATTTTTTCAAAGCCATTAGAAGTCCATTTAGATGGACCAAACATGGATTTAGTGGAAGTCTATCCTAAGTCTTTGGATCCAGACATGAAGAGCAGTGTAGGTTGTAGTCCAACCCCCGAGACTACTGTCAGACTTCCTGCAGATCCACAGTTAGTCTTACTTAAAGCCATAAGACCAAACTTATCTGGCTTTATGACAGCCTAAGCATGGATCAGTTGAAAGCCTAGCATAAGTCTTAGGGGGCTGGACTTCAAAAGATATACAAGGGTGACTGTTGTCAGGTTCAATGACATCGAAGGTAATGTCAGGTACAATGACATCGAAAGGAATGTCAAGTTTAAAGACATTCAGAAGATGTCAGGCTTAATGACATTTGTAAGATGTCAGGCATAATGACATTTGTCTCAAATAAGAACCAGAGTCAAGAAAACTCACAAACTCAATGCTCTAGTTTTTCAGCTTCTGCAGAAGGGAAGAGTGATAATGCTCACCACTCAGGGTGTGATCAACATCTTCAAGGTTCTTCCCTCCGCACAATCTCTTTATTCAGACACAAGCATGGGTGTGATCATATTACAAAAATGGGCGTGCAAAATAATCTCTGTTGCTGGGCAGACAGTGAATCACACGTCTAAAGCATCACACACAATATGATAGCATAATAATGAGTAAAATGATATGTGTGAGTAAATACTGAAAATGTAATTAATGAGTAAATACTAAAAGGGTGATTAAGGCTGGAAGAATGATAAAAACTTTATATAATTCTCACATTTCCCTCCTGTTTATCATTTTGACAGCAATTCATCAGTAATGTGTATCTTGTTAGCACATTTTTGACACATTCATCATTAAGGCATGTCAACAATCAAACATAGGTATCATCATCTCCATCTTCCTTGGGAGATACTGGTTCATAGTCATGGTTCTGTAAAAGAAGTTGGTGTTGCACAAAAGCTGCTCCCACAGCTCTCATTAGCATAGATCTCAAACATGGTAGGATACAACTCGTGAACAGGCAAAATAACAGCATCACAGCAAGCGCAGGTATCAGGAACTTCATCAGCACATGCCACCAGCTTCCGGTGGTTAACCATGACCACGGATCGAAACCTGCAGTGGTGCCAGGGGTCCTGCTCTTTACGAACTCCTGTAAAGCAGTCAAGTTCTGGAGCGCTTCATAAATGGCACCACCAGCAGCAGTCTCATCAGGCACATAGGTGCAGCATGTGTCTCCAATGATCTTACAACCTTCTCCTTGTGTCGCTGTGAGCAAGTCCAGAGCCATGCGATTCTGCATAGCCAAATCCCTTAAAGCCTCGATTTCCTTTGAAAGTCCTTCTCAGACATAGTGGGGATGTTACGTTTCCTTCGTCGTTGTGAGCGAGTCGTTTCCTGAGGTCCATCTGAGTTAATCCTTTTCTCTGGAACAGTTAGTCTCTGTCACCACTCCCGCTGTGGTGGACATGTTTAGTGGCTGGGAAAAACTGACTTGATGCCACTGGTTTCCTCTCCCAGAATAGGTTGACAGGCCAACTAGGCATTTTGTCTTTCTCCTCGTTACCTTGTATGGCCAGAGTCCAGGCATGTGTGCTGATGAGGTTAGATGTGTGCACACATAGCAGTCAGTGAGTTTCTTCTTCTGGGCCGTATAGTTGGCATATTTCCACCAAGTGTTAGTGGCATATGCATGTGGAAATTCTGGCCCAGCATCCTCTCTTTTGTTGATTTTGATAGCTGATTCCTGTAGCAGCCACCATACCAATCCTCCAAGTAGTGAAATCACAATCACAGCCACAGCACAGCAGCCCTCAGCGCACCGACGGTGGCAGTGCCTCCACTGTACATCCTCGGTCGACAGGGGCATTGCTGTTCCACTACAGAGCCACCAGAGGGCCTCCGCTAACCAAGTAGGGATCTGTTGGTTTCTTCACAACCATTGAGACGAATCACCACTATAAGGTGAAACCCCTGTGAAGGCTGACTTCCCCACTACTCGTCTGGAAGCTCCAGCACTCTCTGTAGCTTACAGTGGCTGAGGTGTATCCAGCTGGGTCTCTCAGCGATCTTCACAGCAGTGGGTGTAGTCAGAAGCACCTGGAACGGGCCTTCCCAACGTGGACTGGACCAGGTTTTCCTTTGGATGACTTTAATGAACACCCAGTCGCCGGGAGACACCTTCAATGGTTCCTGCAAGGGAACAGAATCAGATGGCAGTAAAATTGCATTTGACAATTCTTTACTTTGTAGCAACTTTTTTCATGTAATCTGCCAAAATTTCTTCTTTGTCTGCCTTATCAATGTCTTCAAAAAACAGGTAATCTGTATGGTCTTCCACATAAAATCTCATAAGGGGTTAGGCCATTTTCTCTTGGCATAATTCTCATATACATTTTTACTAAGTCAAGACATTCATTCAAGACACAATAACAATAATAATAAATAGAACAACAAGTAAAAGAAGGCTAAAATATCTACAATACTATTTACAAAGTGAGAGCCATTATCGCTGTAAAAAGTCTCTGGGATGCCATGGTTTGGAACTATGGTCTTACAAACGGCTTTTGCCTCTGTTATTGCGTTTGTTGATTTTGCTGGGAAAATTTCTACCCATTTGTAGAATGCATCAATAAGCACTAAACAATACTTATAAGTGCCACCTCTACTTAATTCAATAAAATCCATATGCAGCATTTGGAATGGATATTCTGGTTTTGGGAATTTACCTCTTTTAGGTCTGATGTTTCCCTGTGGATTGTGTCTTACACATGTTTCACAAGCTCTACAAAAATTTTTTTGAATAAGAATTAAATCCTAAGGTATCTAAATGTTGGTTTATTATTGATACCATCCCTCCTGTTGAGACATGGCAAGGCCCATGGCTCAAAATAGCTGCTGCTTTGTATAGTGATTTAGGTAATACTGGTTTATTTTGTATTATGTAGAAGTCAATGTGTAGTGTGGCTCCATTTTTTAACCAAGTTTGTTTTTCAATCTTAGGTGAGGTTAGCATAGGTCACTGGTATTCCCTGTTGAGGTGGTCATACCTCGTCTTTCCCATTGTTTTGCAAAGAAAAATACAGTAGAAAAAGCATACTGACTATCCGTAAAAATGTTACATGTTGCTAATATACATGCTTTAGTCAGTGCAATGAGTTCTGCTGGTTGGGCAGAATGTTTTGAATCTATCTGTTTTGCTTCAATAATGTCTCCATCCTGAGTAACAATAGCATATCTAGACTGAGTTTTTCCTTCGGTGGTTTTTGAACAGGAGCCATCAAAATACCAAGACAGAGAAGTAGGTAAGGGCACATCTAGGAGGTCTGATCTTGGTAGTTGAAGCTGCTCTGTTTCATCAAGACAGCTGTGTGGTGTTCCATCAGTTTCAGTGGGTAACAGCGTCGCTGGATTCAACACTGTGCATCTTTTAATAGTAACATGTGGCTGTGACAAGAGTAATTCATTTTAGTTTGCAATAGCAACACATCCACTGCATGTGGTACCAACAACGTCAACTGATGGAACAACACAATATCTGCAGTCATCTGTACTGCCATTGCTGCAGCACAAACAGCTTGCACATAAGGTGGAAGAGATGCTGCCACGGGGTCCAGTCGCTTGGAGAAAAACCCTAGAGGTTTGTATTTCATTCCATGCAGTTGGAGTAAAACTAAGGTCATGAATCCCTCTTGGCAGTCCACAGTCCGAATGAATGCTTTTGAGTAATCTGATAATCACAAAACTGTGCTTGACATGAGCTCCTTTTTTTTTAATTTATTTGTTCAAACTGTGTATCTGCTTCAGGGGTCCATGAGATCACATCTGACATAGTCATTGGTCCACCATGGATTAGTTGTAACAGCTTATCTGTTTTCTCGGCATAATGTGGAATCCATGCTCTACAATAATTACAAAGACCTAAAAAGACCATCATTTGTTTCTTTGTCTGATGTTTTGGAGCGTCTGCAATAGCCTGTTTCCGAGAAGGCTGTATCTTTCTGCCGTCCACTGATAAGACATGTCCTTCATACTGCACCTGTTTTCACCCACTGTAACTTTTCTCTTTTGACCTTGTCTAGTTTTGCTAAGATGATTCAGCTGTGCAAGAAAAATAATTTGGCATTGTTCTTCTGTTTCTGCTGCTACCAGTAAATCAACTACATACGTGAGAACTTGACTCCTTTCAGAGGGATGAAATGTAGATAAGCATGCTGTTTGAGTTAAGTGAGTTCAGAAGTGTGTGGGGGTCTGGTACAGAGTGCTCATTTCTGTATCACTTCATTCACTGTTCTTAGATGCTGCACCATTCTCCAATTTGTACCATCAGCTTTTCTTACAGGAAAAATAAGAGTGAGGAATCACAGCAGTCTTTTAAAACTCCTGCTTTAAGCAAATCTTTAATAACAGGTTTGATACCTAGTTCTGCGTCTGGTTTGAGAAGATACTGTTTCTGTCTGCGTAGGCTGTTTAAGTTTTGTTTGTCCCATTTAGAGAGAAAAATAACACTCTGTCACCCATTTGGCAGGTCGTGGAGTTCAGGAGTCATGGACAATGCTAAATTGATCGTTTTTCTGTAAATCTTTGCTCGTGGACTCCAGGACCAGCCATCCTCATCACCTGGCCTATAGTCTTCTGCTCGTGTGGCTGCAGTGGCGACATCTTCCAAATCTCTCCATTTAAGGTCATGTGGTTTAGCAAGTGAAATGTGAGGCTTTCCCCACATATAGTTGTAACATCTTATATCAGATCTCAACACTGCAAAACACACGACGGTTGATTTTTTTTTTGTCAGAAAATGTAAGGGATTCTCACTGTGGTGCTAGGCTGCATCAGAAAATCATTAAAATACACAGAAAATGGTTCAGAGTGAACCCACAACGTCACATGCAATTTGTCTTTGTTCATAACATCTTCTTCAGTGGTCATGATGCCTCTTGCTAATTTCAACAGTTCCTCTGCTGTCTGTTGGGGTGGGTTTTTATCTACATTGAGGGAGTAGATAACTCTAGTGGGCTCAGTGTTATCACTCACTAATATATCAAATTCTGAGAGGCGAATGACCTTCATACCACTCTGGGTCAGCACATAAGCTATTCCTAGTGCTTTAGTGGATTCACTGGGCATAATGGAGAAATAACTACTGGAGCTTTAACACCTCTTTTTGTTTCTGGGTCTTGGATGTATAGTGGTTTTAAGTACAATTCTACATGCACCAGATTCACAAAGGAATTAAATCATTTTACCATTAAGTTGTAAATTCACTTTGGGTTTCTCTTCTAAAGTTGACAAAATGCTCCAAACTGAGCAGATATCTACAGTGTCGTCATCCTCCTCATCATCAGCACCTCCCTTGGGTGGTTCTGTTGAAGATGAGGACTTGCGTCACTTCTGGTCCCAATCAGGACTTCTGTCATGTCTCGGGTTGAACGAGGGCTGTCTGTGATACTCCTTTTTTTTCTATTTTTTGTCCTGCAATTGCGGGCGAAGTGGCCAGTTTCCCCACAATTCCAGCACGTGTCATCTTCTTTCCCTTTAAAGTGACCCATTCGTTCACCCCGAGAGTGACCTCTTCTTCTACAAGTTCTCTGTCCTCTAAAAGGACCACCTTTTTGATAATACACAGAGTTTTCTTCCCAGTTTCCACTGGGATCTGCCAAGAAAACTCCTCCATCACTCTCTGAGTTTATGGATTTGAGTTTATTAATTTATTAATTAATTATTTTATTTATTTATTTAAAATATATATATATATATATATATATATATATACATATATATATATATATATATATATATATATATATATATATATATATATATATATATATATATATATATATATCTTTTCTGTTTCTTAATACCATTTTAAGTGTTTCACTGCGGGTACAATGGACCCATGTCAGGAGGAGGTGTTGGATTCACGAGCGCTCGGTGAAATCCACCAGCCCCTCCTGTTGCACCTCTCACACTCCTCCTTTCTCACAAACATTTCTGCTTTGCTGTACCAAAACTCTGGGCACAGCTAATTCTTCCTCCTTCTTCTTTCTCACCCTTCCTGTTTTTATTGATAAACTTACTTGTAACAGTTCAACAACTTTCCCTGTTTCTTCTATCTTCAACCTCCACGAAAACATTGTACTTCTTTTTCCATTTTCCCATCTGACCTGACATTCTTTTCCCAAAAGCATACTCCATATATTTTCATCACCCTGTGCCTCCGGGCCCTTGGAAGACTTACCACAACTGTAACAATTTCACATTATGACAACGTTGTTCTCCTTAATCCAGAGGTCTCACAAACTACTTCAACAGGCCACTGGCTTGTGTTAACACCGTTAGGTTTCCACCAGTACTGCTGCTTCATTCGTGAGACGTAGCATTCATATCTCAGCTTTCACACACACACATTCACACTTTTTTCTCGAGATTTATATTACACTGTCTAGACCTTCTGACCTTTCACCTTGTGAAATTCAGGTATCACTCTTCTTAACAATGTTCTTCCCAGTCCAACTGGGGCATTCCTATATTTAAACCTCAAGTTTAAATCTTCTGACCTTTCTCTAAAAGAAACTCAGGTAACTCTTAACATTGTTCTTCCCAGTCCAACTGGGGTAACCTTTATTTAAACCTCAAGTTTAAATCTTCTGACCTTTCTCTAAAAGAAACTCAGGTAACTCTTTAACATGTTCTTCCCAGTCCAACTGGGGTAACCTTTACGCGTATCATACTCACTTTAGCATTGAGGTTTTCTCGACTCGGCTCGATCTCCTCGGATCCCGTCAATCCAATCCTGGCGAGCGGAGAAAACCCCTATCTGCCGGCCTGGCGAAGAATGTCACCTCCCAGGGCTTTCTTTCAGCGCTGTCCTATGCAGGCTGGCCGTCGACGGGCTTCAGCTGGTCTTCTCCTCACGTCAGGAAATGAATATGTTGGGATCCGGGTCACGGCACCAAGAAATGTCAGGTTCAATGACATCGAAGGTAATGTCAGGTACAATGACATCGAAAGGAATGTCAAGTTTAAAGACATTCAGAAGATGTCAGGCTTAATGACATTTGTAAGATGTCAGGCATAATGACATTTGTCTCAAATAAGAACCAGAGTCAAGAAAACTCACAAACTCAATGCTCTAGTTTTTCAGCTTCTGCAGAAGGGAAGAGTGATAATGCTCACCACTCAGGGTGTGATCAACATCTTCAAGGTTCTTCCCTCCGCACAATCTCTTTATTCAGACACAAGCATGGGTGTGATCATATTACAAAAATGGGCGTGCAAAATAATCTCTGTTGCTGGGCAGACAGTGAATCACACGTCTAAAGCATCACACACAATATGATAGCATAATAATGAGTAAAATGATATGTGTGAGTAAATACTGAAAATGTAATTAATGAGTAAATACTAAAAGGGTGATTAAGGCTGGAAGAATGATAAAAACTTTATATAATTCTCACACTGTACATGGAAGTACAGCCCACTAGACTTCCCCAAGATGCAAGTCTAGTCCATCTCAAAGCCACTGGAAGTCTGTCTCATGGCTTTAAGTTAAACTAATATGTTCTGGTGGAAGTCTAGCATTAGTCTTGGGGGCTGGACTCCCAAAGGCATACAAGAGCACTGTTGGTGGAAGTCCAACCCCAAAAGCTAGGCCAGACCTCCACCAGATCCAGGTTAAGTCCATCTCAAAGCCATATGACAGACTTCCAATTGCTTTGAGGCGAACAAAACATGGATCTGGTCTAAGTCTAGCGTCAGTCTTGGGGGTCAGACTTCCACCAACATTGCCCTTGAACGTCTGTTGAAGTCCAGGCATGATTGGTGGAAGTCCAACCCCCAAGACTTACGCTCAACCTACGCCAGATCCATGTTTAGCTCATCTTAAAGCCATTTGCCAATTACATTTTGGTCAAAATGTAATACACAGACAATTTCAGTCAACAGAACGTAATAGAATCTTTCAAATTTAACTTCCAAACCACCCTTTTTAAGGTCCAATCCACTGAAACTGTCTCCCACAATCACTATCAACAGCCTCTGCTGGTATGACTTCAAGTTGTGAAGAACTTTAACCTTAAAACGCTCTGATATGCCAACTAGCTGCAAGCTAACAGTGGTGCACAAACTCTCTAGGAACAACAGCCTGTGTTCCCTTCATTCCACTTGACAAGGTGTGAAGCAGCTCTAATTAATAAGAAATGAAACCTGAAAGAGGTCTCAAACCAGAGCCCACCCTTCCCAGAAAGCATTGGGTTACATAAGTGGGAGTCTACTCATCCTCATGACTAGAATACAGATGCTTTCTTTGGAGGGGCTCACTGTTCTCATGTCAGGCCCAATTTGTTCTCCCGTAGTGGATATGTGCATGCCAGAGTGACACAACAACCTCTGCCAGCGAGAGATAAACTCATAATGGAGACGTGACATTCATTCATCCACGAGAGGGATCACCTAACTTCCTGTAATGAACAACAGCTGTGTTCCCTTTTAAACCTGGATTCATTCTAGTGGTTGGGTTGACCGGTGGTTATCGTTAATAACAATTCTAAGGCAGGATGGAAAACCTTACACTTCTGACGCAGGTTATCACAGCTTGATTAGTTCCAATTGATTTATGGCTAAGACCCGCCCTAGAACGTGATGAGCCAATCACAGTGTGTATAGCCATTCCCAAACACTCGGACATCCATTGAAATGTATTGCAGAGAGTCACTTTTCGTTCGGTTTTATGAGGTTTCTCTGAGCTTGAAAACGTTCAGAAGGTGTTCATGGGGTACATGCAACTCTGACACAAGGTAGCCTGAGAGGATAGGTGACAGAGTCTGTTTTTTACCCTTTCCTTAAGCCATATATCAATTCAGAAAAAGTGTCTTGTTTGGATGACCACAAAATCAACTCAATGTGGATAAAATGAACAAGGATGTTTACGTCTGTTCTAAGGTAATTCAACATCACATCTGAGGAAACATATTGTTAACATGCTGTAAAGAAATATTAAGTTATCTTTTAACCTCTCTAGCGTTAGCTAAAGTTAGCCTAGCGTTAGCTCCTAGCTGCGTTGTTCATCATGTCTCTTTGTTTGTTGGAGTTCATTGGCCTGTTTTGTTCTAGTTTTTGTTCTTTGGTGATTGTCCATCATTGTTAGCTGTTGTGCAAAGGGCTCTAGTTAAACTAGCTTCATTAGCTTAGCTTCATTAGCTTATCTGTAATAGCCCAGATAACAAAGGTTGTCAAACACTCTGCTGAATGATTCAGTGTAAATACTGTAGCTCCAAACTAACAGAGACACTCTTGGTTAAGATGGTAAAAAGGAGGTTAGATTGTTCTCCTGACCGATGCTGATCCTCTATCTTGTTGTCTGAGATGCTGATGGGAACCAGATGTGGTTTAGACCCTTTTGGTGCCTTCTAGATGATATGTGATCTTCCTGTCTTCAAATATCATCAATGGCCTCCTGTAAAATGTCTCCAACTGTGGCACCTCCAATCGTGCCTGACATTGAATGTTCATTGTTTGTTCAAATGAGTGGCGGAGGTGAGGCTTAGCAATAGGTCAATTGTTGAATAATGAACATTAATGAGGCTTTATCTCTGATTCTAAAGCTTAGATCAAATGGCCTTGATTAGGTCTTTTTATCAGACTGATTACAAAGACATCTCAAATGTAACGCCTCAGAACATAACATCTTGGTACTCAAAGCCACAAGGACCAGACTCGGGGAGATAGAATGAAACAGGGAGAAGGTAAGGGGTTTGAAATTGTACGAAGGGTTAATAAAAAGTGCCGTCTCCATCGATCTGTGGAGCGTTTTCTCGAGCATGATGTCTCCTGCTCGAAAGGTCAGATGAGAAAAAAGATAAGAGCGCAACCTAGAGCACAAACCCCAGCTGACGGCTCGACAGGGAGGTATTGATTCTGTGGATAAGGATGCGGAGAACATGAGTGCGCGCATGAGGAGGAGGTTCTCAACATCTAAGCAGTGAAATAAGGAGCCGTCTCAAGTTTTATGATTGTTTCCAAGGATCATCAAAGACGTCAGAATGAACGCACAGTACTGTGATTAGACCCGCTCTCCAAGAGCTTAATAAGATCCTTTGTGGAAAAGTTCACACTGCACATCTCAATTCCAGTCTCATTAGAGCTCCATTAAAGGTGGCAGCCTGTGTGAAAGAGAAATTTAGCTATAAGTGACGTGTCACAACTTAATTTCCCACCCAGTGTCCACTCTCCTGTCTAAGGATAAGCAGTATAATAGGGCTAATATGACTGGTACACTCCTCAAACTGCTCTTTTTTCCTTCTTCCAGCCCTCCAGATGCATCTCTGTGGCGAGGCAAATGTCACTAAATGCCAGGGCGAGCTAACCATTCCAAAAGCTAAATGTTAGTTCATGTGCTTGTGTCGATTTCCACTCGGGCTGACCAGATGTCCCCGGGGTCGACCTCAGTGATGGGAATAGAAGATTGACCTCTTGGCTTGTGCTGGCAATGGGGGGTACATATATGTAAGCGTCAAAACAGAACGTCACATCATCAGCGTAAAATGTCATCTGTAAGGTTGCCCTGAAAGCTCAAAGCACTGTAACTTAATAAAACACGTGCAAAAAAAAAAAAAAAAACACTAGCAAATTAATAACACATCTTCATCAATTTGACAACATATGCGCAGCATTTAGAAAACGCGCTCGAAGACAACAACACATTAGAAAAATGCACTACAAGGAGACTGCAACACAACACATTAAAAAATGCGCTGCAAAGACCATAACACAACAAATTATAAAAATGCGCTGCAAGTAGGACCGACAACACATTGGAAAAATGCGTTGCAAATAGACCATGAAGCAACACATAAGAAAACAAGCTTCAAATAGGCCGCAACACAACACATTAAAAAAAACGCGAGGCAAAAACCACAACACAACACTTTAGAAAATGCACTACAAAGACCATGACACATTAGAAAAATGTGCTTCAAAGAGACCGAAACACAACGCATAAAAAAAACGCTGTGCATGTGCCGCTAAATTGATGAAGATATTTTCTTAATTTGCTTGTGTTTTGTCTTTTTGCTGGTGTTCTCTTAAGTTGCAGTGCCGTGAGCTTTTAGGGCCTCCGTACATCTGACATATTCCGATTGAAACTTCCACATCCAAACTTTTGCAACAGTCCCTGTGTCTGAATTTGGCATCTGGAGGCAACAACCCTCTGTTGTGTTGATGAATGCTTTATGAAATGAGGCAGATGGAGAATAAGAAACGGCCCAAGCCGCAGCCAGGCATGTTGTTGGGATAAGAATATTGCTTCCACGTAATTAGGTTTAATATCGTACTTAGAGGGGTGAATGGGGCTTTATGAGAATCCGAATCCAAACAAAGCACCACAATCAAATATTGAAACAAAGATAATTGCGGAGGAATATGGAAAATAATGAATCATATCCAAGGTAGAGGTTGTAAAAAAAAAAAAAGGGAGAAGCCACTCTCAGAGCTATTTTACATGCCCTGTTAGATTGCTGTGAAGTGAAAATGAGCGTCCTACTCTGTGGGATTCAGCCTGACAAGTGTGTGCAAATGGAGTGAATCTCGTCAAGTGTACCCCGGGTGACAGTTCCCTCTCTTGCCTCTTTCATTCTCCCACGGTGACGCTCAACATCTGTAAGCCTCTGTGGCACAATCTGCAAGTAATCCATAACCATAAATTTCTTGACATCTCATCTGGTTGGTGCTGAGGGAGGAGGGGGTTACATCTCCGTGAACACAGGGGCAATATCACCGTCCGCTAGCCAAGCATCACCGGCACCTCCAGAACCTTGAAATTAAAACAACTGCAAGGTGGATTTGTCTTTTTTTTTTTTACATTCACAGGGAGGTACATGATGTGCAGTTTTGTTTCCAGATGTAATCAGGCTAATCTGAAATGTCTCTGGGACCAGTTCTCAAAATAAGACTCATCCAATTCAGCCGTTTCTAAGTTCCCCATTAATCACTTAAAATAAATAGCTCAAGGAGGATATTTTTCTCTTTTTCTCTCTATAAAACTCCCACTCCTCTTTCTTGCATTGTCCAGTAATGTGTTTTAATTCACCAGGATAGCATCAAGTTCACGCTGCACCCCTGCTTCAAGGCTATATCTATGGTGAATAGCCTGCGTTAACCATCCTTATTATGTCCGCCTCTGCCAAGTTGTCACCATCTATGAAATAGCACTACTATTAGCAGCTAATGGCGAGCGCTACAAGAGACGGATTTGGAGTGAAGACACAATTAATCCTCCAGGGGTCAAATACAATAAGTGCTAGTGTGTGCATGTAATAGTACACTTTAATCACAATCGAGGTCAGAGGAGGCGGCCTGGGTAGGATTGTGCTAAAGACATTACATCAGTTGGAGGGATACGCGTGGGCAAAGATGGATTGTTTGGAATGGCTGTGTAATTAGGGCTTGTTATGGCAATTTATGACAGTATGACAACATGTCTCAAGGAGGCAAGGGTGGTTAATAATTCACTGTCAAAACAATGGCTAATGTGGTAAAACGGCAAAAAATAAAGTGGCGAGAAGCGGTGGAAGATTGGCACTGACGGGCAACATGTTTAGCCTTGTGGAAAAACATGCAAATGAAGCTGATACAAAGCCAGCTATGTGTGTTTCAGGGATTTAAACTACCTGTACTAATGATCTCATGAGTTTCACAAATGGGAAAGTAGGTGATAGTTGCTTGGCACACATGCTGGTTGTGCTTCAGGCAGCTTTCGGATTTACAAAAGTATTTATCAGAGCAAAATATCCCAAGAGAGTTGAGAGACTAATTGCTAGGTAAAGGCCTCAGTCGTGTCATAATACATAATAAGCTGCAATCAGCACTGAACAGGCCTTTCCATCCCATCAGGTTATGATAAAAAGCATATAGACTCAGACACTGTATATGATTGTTGTTGAGGTTTGCATGTTGCTGATATAATCGGCAGCTTTGGCCGTCTGTTCTGGCCACGCCCATTGA
Source organism: Labroides dimidiatus (assembly GCA_030710495.1). Classification (NCBI taxonomy): domain Eukaryota; kingdom Metazoa; phylum Chordata; class Actinopteri; order Labriformes; family Labridae; genus Labroides; species Labroides dimidiatus. Next base: position 8,222,775 of record CM061166.1, read on the forward strand.
GTTACGAAAAATCCATTGCTAACTTTTAATCGTCAACGTTTTTAGTATACACATAATAAAATTGAAGATGATCGGAAAAAAACTGTCGGAAAAGGTTGTTCAAATACTTGCCTTTTAAATCGTCAGAATTCAACATTTAACTCAAATTTTTTGAACTCGCAGTTTGGATTTCATCATGTTGATAAAAGACTTATTTGTAGGTTTTGGTGTAAAAGATATATACGAAAAATTCCAGATATGTAGCTTAAAATAGTTGATGGTTTTTCTCAGCTAGGGGGCACTATGGAACCCGTATTGGCACATAAACAATGGATTCATAAATTTTTCCCCATGACTAAACTTTTGTGAGTTTTGGTGCTTGTTGGGGGGCATGAAACGTGGGGTTAAAGGCACGGAAAGCCCATTGAGTTACGAAAAATTCTTTGATAACTTTTTGCCGTCAATGTGTCTAAGGCCCCGTTTATACGACAATGGTATCAGGGTGAAACGCAAAAGTTTTGGCCTCTCGTTTATACGGAAACGCCATTTTACCCAACCTAAAATGCAACTTTTTTAAAATGCTCTCCAGAGTGGAATTTTTTTGAAATGCTGCAGCCTCCATTGCCATATAAACGACAGGTTCCGTTTTGCGCGTGCGCGTTCCACCTTCGTTGTGGGAACTTTTGCGAACCGGACAACAACATCGGTTAAATGGTGAACTTACCAGGTTGTGCTTGTGCTGCTGAATCTGCTGACTGCCTTTCAACAAAACGTTCATCTGTTGCTCCATTTCTGCACTCAGATAAGACGTATATAATATATCCACCAGACGATCAGCCTGCCTCTTCTTCAGCGGCAGACTACCAAAAGACCCTACAGTTATATCGCCATCTACTGGCTGTGTATGCATACTACAGCGTTTTCAGTCCCTCAGCGTTTCCGTATAAACAGATTTTTTTCTCCGAAAAAAAAAAAACAAAAAAAAACTGTGGAATGAGTTCATTAAAATATGTACCCTCTAAATTGTCAAATTCCGACATTTAACACAAGTTATCGAACTTCCTGTTTGGATTTCGCCATGTCGATAAGAGGCTTTTTAGGAGGTCTTGACATGGCAGTTATGTACAAACAAATCGAGGCAGGTCCATTAAACTACCTTTACTCTGGATTCAGGCCCTAAAAATGTTGGCACCAAGATATTCCCAATTCCCAAATTCCAAAGATTGTTACTCATCTGCTTTTTGTACCATTAAACTACTGTTATTGGCTTAATAAAAGGCATGTGCATTTTAAAAGCTATAAAACATATTTCAAGCTCTGGTTGGACTCTTGGATGACTGCTGGTAACATATTCAGTCACTTTTTGGGACATTTCCAATATGGCAACATTTGCCAATAACAGTAGTTTAATGGTCCAAAAAGCACAAAAGTAGCAATCTTTGGAATTTGGGAATTGGGAATATCTTGGTGCCAACATTTTTAGGGCCTGAGCCTGAATCCAGAGTCCAGCTACTTTGATGGAACTGCCTCATAACTGCCATGTCAAGACCTCCCAAAAAGCCTCTTATAGACATGGTGAAATCCAAACAGGAAGTTCAATAATATGTATTAATTGTCGGAATTTGACGATTTAGAGGGTACATATTTTAATGAAATCACTCCCTTTTTTTCTGATCACCTTTGAATTTATTATGTGTATATTAGACATGTTAGCTACAAATAGTTATCAAAGAATTTTTCGGAACTCGATGGGCGTGGCCAGGACTCATGGGCAAAGTTGACGATATTTTTTGACAAACTTCTACATGCATGAATTTTTTTTGTCACATCTACTCCATCGAGACCTACAAAAAAGTCTCTTATGACCACAGTTAATGGTGAACACAATGTTCGGAAATTTCAGTTGAATTTCGGATTTTGACGATTTACAGGGTTTGTATTTGAACTAACTCAACCCAGAGTAATTTTTCATCTTCAAATTAAGAACATGTATACTGTGACGGCCCTTGCTTATATATATCTTTAACTGAAGGACTAATATCTGTTCTCTTGTGAAACCAGTTCAAAATAAGTTCAGCACAAGTTGTTAAAAACAGAATCATTAAAATTTATTGAATCAAAATAAAAGCAGTTGCAGCTGTAATAATTGCTATCACATCCTTCATTCTAATTTGGGTTGTTGTTAACACGCAAAGCTTAATTGTCGATGCTTTGATGCGACTTATTGTGCTGCTGCCTCCTGGTAAAAACAAAGTCATTATTTCCCCGGCTCAGCTGGAAAGGGTGATGGCAGCGCTGGTCCCCCACCTCTGCAAGTCCACACAATTAATCGCCCTGCACCAGTGGAACGTTTGCATAACCCACGCTCTAATCTTCAAACTCCTCTGCTCACACAGGCATTGTTCTATTCACTTTGACAATAAAGGAATTCCCTTTTATACATTCAGCTCCACTGCACAGCAGGGCGAGCGGCCTGCTGCGGCTTCTGGCTGCTTTAATATGGCGGATGTTCTGAATAACTCGGCTGCTCGGCCTGAGAGATGAATTGGCTCTTTGCAGACTGCTTCAATGATCACCAAAATGTTTTATTGAGTGAAATGTTTTGACCACTGATATATGAAGCATAAATATGTATTGAACACTCCGCTTGATGAATAGGTTCACAATGTTTTGACCCAGCGGAGGATTTTCTCCAAAATGAAGGGGAGAAATAATTGGAAAAGTAGAATTAGAGGTGAAGCTATTACTGTGCATCAATACGAAATGATTCAGAGCTGTTTTTAACTGCTGGGGGAAAAAAAAAGGGTTGCTTTGAGAAAACACAGAAGAGGTCAGAACGGATTGCGTTTGGCTTGTATGCAGCATTTCGATTGGTCTGAAATTGCCCAGCAAATTAAATCAAACATCCGCAGATTAAACATGGCTGCAGTTGAGGTAAACAGAGGAGAACAAATAGAGCGCTCCCACGTAAACAAAGTGCTTGGCTCTTTTGCAAACGGACACAAATGTCAGTCTTATAAAATAAAGAGAGAGAGGCTTGTGTGGGTACGCTCACACTAGGGGCCAAATGTATAAAGCGAGTGGGCGCACGCTGCAACGAGAAGGAAATACAGCTTGAATTTAATCTATCTGCAACATCTGTGTTCATCTCAGAGCCTAAATGAGCTGCTGTATTTTCAACTCAAATCTAAAATTTCACCCACCATGGGAGTGGTGGCAAGCTAGTGGCAAGATAACAGGTGGAGGACTGGCTTTATTTGTAAATCAGTGATGGACCATACTACCTTCAAACAGAGTTCAGTCAGATAATAACAATCCTTGTGTACAAACTCTTGATCTGCTGTATGCCAGAGTCAGGGATCAGAGACAGATCTCAACCTGGTTTCCCTGCAGACCTGTTGCAGCCCCGTTGTACTGAGGCAGCCTGCAACTACCCTCACAGCCAGGAGACAGAATCCTCTATTCTATTTTCAGGCTCATCTTCAAAAACTACAACCAATAATTACTCATATGTGATGCACAGTTGTAGATAATCAATCCAAGAAAAAAACACTACTTAACTCTAATAAATAGAGTAATAAATTTACAAGAATAAAGTCATACATTCATTAGAAAAAGTCATAAATCTGTTGGAAATGGTCACCAGCCTGAAAAAATATCAATTTGTCTAAAACAATGAATCTGACTCCAAATTACCTTTAATCATTTCTGCGCATATGTCAAGAACCCAGAACCAGAAGAGGACACAAATGGAAGTACAGACTCGAGTTCCGTAAAATCACAAAAGGGTTTATTAACCAGTCCAGGATTCGAAACACAGAGCAGGTAGTCAGCCAGGCAGGGTTCGGTACACGGGATCAGGCAGTCAGAAAGGCAGAGTTCAGTACACGGTAAGCAATCCAAAACCAAGGCAGAGGTATCCAGAAAACACAAGGCAAAGATCAGGGTCCAAAAAACGAGAGCAAGAATCAACATGGCAAGACAAGACTATGAAAAAGGCTGGGACGAAGACTGTGAGGTACGACGAACTGGCAACGAGACAGTGAGACACATGAGGTTAAATACAAGAGGTAATGAGGGGTGATGACACACAGCTGGGGAAGACGATCAGGAATCAGGTGTGACAGACAGGGCAGGGCAGACAGGAACAAATCTAAAAGACAGAGACAAGGGTTAGTGATTTCAAAATAAAACGGGAAACAAAACATGAATCAAAAATGTGCAAAAACAACAGAAACTTGACAGACATGACAGCAGAACACATGAAGTGGATGTAAGAATTGGAAGGAGACGGTCGAGTTCTCAGTCTACACCAAATTTAATGATTACAATCGATCAAGAATGTGCGACAGAATTCTGGGTTCTTCATTTACTCTCCCTCACAGCCCTGATACAATTCTCTGCGCCCTCCTTCAGAGAAGAACCCAGCTGCTGACACTCAACCTAATCTTTATACTAGTTGCTCCACCTATTCTAGACATTCAGTTCCTGATCTGAGACGTGTCTACTTCGGTGCAGGCTGGCTACGCATGTTTCCCATCAATCAGCGTCTGTCCGGGTGTCCTTGAAAGGAAGTTTTAGTGCAAACACTGACATCTCACGTTTGTCCTTCCTTCTCCAAGAATGTTATCTGGTACCAGGCTCTTCCTGCTCCATGATTTAAAGACAGTTTTATAACCTTCAGCTCCAGTCCTGCAGCAGCATTCCTTTGTCTCCCATCACCCTCTCAAAACAAGACAACAACACAGACTTTCTTCGTTAAAATGCGTTAAAATGAACCCTTCATATTAATAGTGATGATTCTTCCTTCATGCTGGATGATCTGTAGCCTTCCAGGAGCTTTCAACCTTCCGTAAATACACACTTTAATACAGGACTGCAATGAGCACATTTATTGTTGATTAATGCACAAAAATTTAGGAAATACAGCTTATCATTTCCTTCAAATCTATGAAAATTTAGTCATAGATTTCCGAGATTAAATTCATGAATTGATTGAAATTATTGATTTATTCTGAAAGCTTTGAACATCAAGATGTTGTCACTTGTGTCCCTTTATTGTGAAGTTTCAACTCCTTCAAAACAAAACTGGCTACAAGTCACTACATATTATGAAAATGTGGGATATAAGGAACTTATTGCCAGAGAATCTCCATGCAGATCCGCCACCGCTGCACAAATGATTCAGCAAAGATTGGATCTGTCAACATGCATTAAAGATAAATGAGTAAAGAGTACATTGCACAGTTTGCACAAGTTTTGCATGCAACTCTGTCAGTATAAAATGTGTATTTAATAGGCAACACACACTTGCTTTCATACATTTCAATGCACATAAAAAAAGACAGAGACAGTAAAATATGGAAACACACTCACAGTCTGTCTGCAGCCTGAGCAGGTGCATTAAAACAGCATCAATATTGACATATCTGTAGAGGATTCAGCCACTCTGACAGGACGGCTCTGAGCTGTCAGCAAAAAAAAAAAACAAAAAAACTGAGAGCGTGCGCACACACACTCACACACACACAAACACACACAGAGTCTCAGACAAGCCAACATGATGTTGGATGTAGGCTCAACAACCCTGATTTAATGTCCTCTGCTGCATCACTCACCCACACTGGCACTGAGACAGAAACATTTCTTCTTACCTTTAAGGGGACACACCTGCAGAGGCTTCAGCTCCACCCTGTCCTGGTCCTGCTATCATCCAGGATCCAATCAGCAGACAGGAGAGGCTGGTCCTAGACCTGACGGTCAATGTGTCTGCAGGAAACTTCACAGTTATTCCATCCCGTCTCCCTCATCCTGAACTTGTCCGAGGACGTTCTGGTTGTGACGCAGTTGTAACTTTTATTAACAACTTAATTATACAATATAAACAGTTTATAACGTTAACATAACATGTGATATAATAAGAGACAAACAAAAGGGAAGAAAAAGACCAAATAATGTTTTAAAATAAAGGAGAATCTTACTCAAAAGTTAAAGTAAAATGTCAGGGTGAGAGAAAAAAGTATTTATTTATGGATTTATTCTAAATATTTCAGTTCAGTGTGAAATAGACAAATGTTAGGAATGATTTGTAGCACTCTGGTCTTATGGAGATGATATTTGTGAAAGATACAACAGAGTTAAACAGCACTGTCAATGTGTTATGAATCTGACAGACAGACTAGAAACAAAATCATTTCTTCTGTAATGAAGAGAAGAATGGAAAGATTTGTAGAAAGGATGCTGTTTTTATGCGGAGATTAGTACACAGACGATCAAAGAGGTGTTTCCCACCTGTTAAAAGTTTATGAAGCATTCCATTCAAAGGACCATAAATCAAAGAGTTTTGGATGAAATGTAGCAGCTTTGGAGAAAAACTTCTTAAAACACATTTAAATTCTCTTTGTGAAAAAGCTACACCCTTGTTATGGATAAAGTCTTTGTGTAAATAGAGGTGTCCTGATACCTTTATCAGTCCATTCCTTAATGTGCAGTGATTTGTTTCTAGATACGACATGTTGATTGTTCCATATTATGCATGTATGAGGAGAAAAGTTATGTTTAAAGCCGTCATCCAAGCCTCAAGAGTTTGCTTGTGGAGGGTTTCATTGGTAATTTGTTGCAGTTATAGTAGCAAGATAATAAATATTTTAGGCCCCCACACTTATCAAATAACAAGTTCTGAATGTAATACCACTGACAGTTGTTATTCATCAAACACTTCTTAATCCAGTTAATCTTGAAAATCTGATGAGTCATCTGAAAATCTAGCTTCCGTCTGTGCAACTTCTGATGCATGTTTTTCTTTTAACACATTCAGTTTGGTTTTTCCATCTGAATTTCACAGGTCTTTGAGTCAACATAGAGGTGAGTGTGGCAAGCCGTTTAAACATTTAAAAGCTGAGCTCGACTATCCGAAATTCGAATTTCAGATATCTGTAATTCAATTTTGCCTAGGCGAAAATGTGAATTACAGATATCCATAATTCAATTTTGACTAGGCGAAATTCGAATTACAGTTGCCATTCATATGTATTGGATGACTCATTGCGGATATCCAAAACGTCATTTTGGATATCCAAAATGTGAATTACAGATATCTACAAATGAATTTTGGATATCTGTTATTCGAATTCAAGATATCTGTAATTCAGTTTCGCCTAGGCAGAATTCAAATTACAGATATCTTTAATTCGCCTAAATTTAAGATATCTAAAAATGTATTTACGGATATCTAAAATTAAATTTCGCCTAGGCGAAATTCATTTGAAGATATCTGTAATTCACATTTTGGATATCCGAAATGACGTTTTGGATATCCGCAATGAGTCACATGAATGGCAAATGTGACGTAATTTCGCCTAGGCGAAATTGAATTAAAAATATCTGTAATTCGAATTTCGCCTAGGCGAAATTGAAGTATGGATATCTGTAACTCACATTTCGCCTAGTCAAAATTCGAATTTCGGATAGTCGAACTCAGCTTTTAAATGTTAACGCGGCTTGCCATAGGTGAGACTAATCAGGGAGGGGCGGGAAAGAAAGACTCAAACAGACACACAAGAAGTGAGGCCCACAAAATAAAACAGGAAATGGAAGTTGAAACCAACACAGAAGGAACTAAGGAGCAGAAGACATGAGAGAAAAGACCAAGAGTGCAAATTAAACAGGAAATAAAACACAATAAAAATACAAATAAGAATTTAAAACAGGTAAAGAAGAAGTACATTATAGTTATATTTTAAAACCAGACAAACTTAAGGGAAAAAACAAATTATAAAATATTTTCCCCCCATCAATTTATTTTTCTTAATATTTAAAATTTTAAAAAATGAAATTTCCGGTATCTGCTAATTATTTAAGTTCATAATAAATTATAATTTCTTTAATGTATTGCTCTCAAACTATTTCAGACCAAAATTAAAAAAAAAACAACAACGAATAAATCAATAAAAATGAATAAAATCACATTTTTAAGGCCAGATAAACTGAGTATATCCTTACACCATGTGTTCACTTGATTTTTTCCATATTAAATAATATAATAAAAACCGTTTACTGACCCCACTCTTTATTAACTTTTATTGGTTGAATAAAATAAAATAAAAAAAGAGTTGAAGTCAAATAAAACCAATAAGAAATTGTCAGTTAATTTGCTGTTACTCAGGTTAATTTGCACTTAATAAATACAATTTTTTCAAGTTAAGTTCTTTGTCTTATAAGCCTTTTCTTTCCCAAATTCTAATATAATAAAACAGTTTATTGACCCACTGTTTCAAAAAAAAAGAGAATGTTGTCTTCATTGTGTTTAAACTCTTTTTTTATTTTTATAGCACATTTAATATATGCTTTACAAAAAAAAAAAAAAACAGTGGCAGTAAATATATAGAAAAATCTGAGAAATTCATGTAAAATATTTCAAAGACAAATTAAATCAGTGCAATTTAATCAAAATGATGAGATCCAATGAAAAAAAAAATCAGTAATAATCCTTTAAGCTAAATGAATTGTAAATCTGTTTTCATTGTGTTAAACAGTTCGAGCTGCCCCCCTTGGATGAGGACTGAGGCCTTTAGAAGTGTAGAGTCCCTTTAAGGAGCTCCGGGGGCTCACAGCATCGGGAGCTTGAGGCAGCAGGGAGGTGATCCTGCTCTCAAATGACTGTGAAGCAGCAGCCGACATGTGGCCCCCACAGCTGCAGCGTCCATTAGAAAGTGGCAGCCTGGCTGTGGCGCTGACCTCGCCCTGTGAAGTTAAAGCCTGCCCTCTTCCCTTTACTTTGAAAACACGTCCACAGAACCAAACGCTGTGGAGAAACCAGAGGAGTGGCTGTACATACCAACACCAGGAGGCATCCAGGCGAAATAACAACCTCCAAATACGCGTGAATCAGGAGTTGGCTGTCGGCTGTCACACTTTGGGGTTAAAGGTGACTCTTTGCCTGGTTTTCAGCTGGCGTCATGGCAGCATCACACATCTTGTCTCATGACTTTTAAACATTTCAAACACATTCACAGTCCTTCACTGTGAAGTGCCCATCTTTACCAAGATGAGAAATTAAATTGATTTCACTGCTGCATTGTGGGAACCTTTTGAGGCGTCACTCTCTGTAGGTGCTGCTGTTTTCATTCACACAGAGTAGCCTCTGCTTACTTTATTTCACACAAACGCACTGACATGTTAGACAAAGACAAGCAAAGTGGCTCTTTCAAAGCCGCCCCGTTTCCCTCTGACAGAGTAAATGCGCTCGTCTTTTGTGCTCTTCCTGATTTCACCTGTAGATTTGATCCGTTTTCTGTCGCTTTGTGTCCACAAATGAAAACAAACAGAAAAGTCACTTTTTGATCAAAGAAAACAAAAAAAAGGGCCTGGTATAAATAAAACGGTGAAAGTTCCTGTGAGGAACTTATGTAGACTTTAGAAAACGTCTTTAACCATGTATTGCCAAATATATGTTTGGTACATTAGTTATGACGTCCCCTATTTTATCAACATAATAAAGATATTTTCAACATTTTTTTTTTAAATGTATTCTACCCACTTGACGATAACCATTCCACTACAGGTAGCTGAAGTTGGGAAACGCTCAGGGAAATCATCCACACTTTTTTCTCAGGAAAATCATTGCTAATTTTCAAGAAGTTAAATACTCACTTAAAAATAAAAAAAATAAAAAAAAATATTTATTACAAAAAACGTTACCAAAAAATAAAGAATAAAAACAAACAAAAAAAATATTTTTGTGGATTTTATTAGAGGAGTAATAAACAGTCCCAGAAATGTAACTTTTTCTGTATACTTTTTTTGACTGGTCACGCTTTTGAGGGTTAAACTCCTTTAAGCAACTTGTATCAACATTGGCGCCCCCTGTGGATAAAACTAAGTAATGAACATTATTTTCAACATGTGTGTATCTTCTAATGAAAACAAACAAACAAACAAACAAAAAAAACTTTAAATGTGTAACATGCAGTAAATATGCTTATTTTAAGCTACTTTGAGTAGCTGTGTTGACTTTGGCACCCAGTGGAAAACAAAACAAAGCAAAATACAAGGCACTACATATATTTGAATCTGTATGCAAATGTTTTCTGACTTTAAAAAAAAATTTTTATGAAAGATTATAAACAAAATACTTGAGGAACTTGTGTTGATTTTGGCGCCCCTTGTGGATAAAACTCGGCCATAAACATTCTACTGTACATGTGTGAAGTGATTGATGAAAGCAAGCATTTATATGTGCAGCATACAAAAATAAAGGCTTGAAATACTTCAGTAAAATGTTGTTGACTTTGGAGCCCCCTGGGGTAAAAAATATATTTAAAAAAAGTGTTCATACAAATTTTCCTATTTTCGAAAAAAATATATATTTTTTTCATTGAGTAACATGCATTAAAATAAAATTTTAACACACCCATTTGTGTTTAAATATTAACGTCACGTTGTGTTGACTTTGCTGCCACCTGTGGTGAAGAAAAAAAAAGTTTAAGTCATAATTTTCCTGATTTCTTTTCGAAAAAAACGTGAAAGTATTTTCTGATGAAGAATTCCTGGAGGGACTTGTGTTCACTTTGGTGCCCCCTGTATTCAAAAATTAACAACACACTTTTTTTTTTTTGGCTGATGTTTCACTGTAGTTGCATTAGTATCCTGTGCAAGAAAAAAAAAAAGAAAGCTAGCATAAAATGTAGCCACATGAGGAGCTAGGAAGAAATCACACCGCCTACTAGTGTTCAGGAGGCGTACTGCGGAGAGACTTCACAAATGACGTCTCATAGTTTATGTTTAAAAAGTGAGATCTATAGAAAAACTCTGACCTACATTCATGGGAAATCACTTCCTTTCATACTGAAGGTGGTAAACAGGAAAACATTCATTTATGTGACATTCTGTGCTGTACTGACACAGAACACTGAGGCGACCGAGGTCCAACTGAGTGGAAATGTCACTTTTCAGAACCGCGAAGAAGGAATGTTGAGTGGGAGTGATCTGAATTTCAATCAAGCTTGGCGTTCGTTGGGTTGAAGTGGGAGTCACCTTATCCAGCTGGTACTGTAAGTCATTCAAAGTGGATCTTTCATCTTTTATTTCCTGTTTGATGAAGTTTATCATTCTTGAGATTGGTGACGAGAAGCCTTGACTCTCTTTTAACGTGCTTCAGTGTCAGAACTTTTTAATGACATGCTTACAGTGCGCTCTATTATTTGATTATTAACACGTAGCATATCACACTCCCACAGCACCAGAGAGATTGAAAAATAATAGTAGGTCTGCATTGGTTCCCTTAAGTCGCAGTGAGCCCAGAGGGTGACTGTAATTACCAGTCAAAGGCGCTGCAGCAGTTTGTAATCTTGTGTTTCAATAATAAAATCAATAGTCCTACCAGGGGTCTGATGCATGAGTTAAAGACATGCAAAGCACAGCATCTTCTGTAAAAGAAAGGGCTTCATAGTGTATGAGGGCTGGAAAGAGGCGACAGTCGCAGCTCTCCATCAAGTTTCTGCAGTAATATGCGTCATTGACATGGATTAAAAGTAAACTACTCAGCGGGGGACCTGAGCCATTACTATAATGATGAAAGGCAGCTGAGTGCTGGCTCTGTCAGTGAGGGGGAGTGTGCACTTTTTACCTCCTGACTTCATTAAAAGGAGATTCACCAGGCTTAGTCTGGAAGACCACTGCTGCACGGGGGATAGTGGGAGAGGACCACGGGGATCCTGCGTTAGACGGACTCCGCGTGCACGTGTGCGTCTTGTCCCTCCAGTTTATTATGCAGCGGCCTCTCGCTCCTCGCTCACCTCGCTGGTCAGAGATGAAAGACATCCCTTTCTTCTGATTAAGGCTCCCAGGCACGAGATACTCCTTATCAGTTACTCCACACGGCCTTGGGATTAGCATTGATAACTGATGAGAGAAACAACATTTTTTTTTTAAAGAGTTTTAATTAGTGGCATCAAGTCAGCAGAAGCTAAGGTGTGTCAAGGTCGCTTTTTAAGCCTGGAAACTTTTATTCCCCGTGCACAGATAGCAAAGAGGCGGGTGGTGTAACATCATTACCTCATCTCCTGTTGAGCAGACAAGCAGCCTGAAAACTCTCAGATTTATTCACTTATTTTCTGCTCTTGAAATCTATAAGAAATAATAGGCGGTATGCACAAGCAACCATGACGTGTTTCCGGTTAAATCTCAGGATGTAAACCATAAGAGTGCTGTGTTACCGTATGCTACCATTAAATGCTTGTTTTCAAATCATCCCAAACCATTTTTCATTGTTTTCTTGTTTATGTTAATGTTTTTACTTAACATGATGACTTGTAAACGTACAGTTCCTCAGGCTCGTTCGGCGTAGGAGATGTAAAACATGTTGAATTTATTGAACAGAAAACGCTTGTGAGCGACCAATGTACATTTGTTGGTGTGTTCAGTGCTGAAAGTTGAAAATCTGCTTTGAAAACCGATGTATGCTAACCACTAACATATCAATGCAATTTTCCATAAATGCTAGCATCAAGCTAGCGCTACGCTTACGACATCTTTTTTGGTCATTTAGGAGATGTTTAACATGTTAAATGGATTTAATATAAATGTCTGATGAGAGAGTAACCCTCCATTTACACATACAGCACCATGCAACACGCCATACTTAAAAACCACTCTAATCATTGCATTCACACCATAAACCATATAATTAATGGACGTAGTCTCTCTAGTCTCCGTGACATCACCCGTCTGTTTCTGCAATGGATTTTTGAGGCAAATAGGCTGGTGCAGCCATATTGGAAATGAGGCGGGCTTTGAGTCTCTACAGTAACAGCCATAGGGTGCTTGTGAGCACAGCTGTGCCTCTGATTGGGTGAACTGGCGATCTTAAAATCTTCTTAACTGTGGAGTAAGTAAAAATTCACCCCCTTTACAGTGCATGCCGTTAGCAAAATTAGCAAAATTAGCAATTCAGATGGAAAACACTTTTTGCATCAGATTGTTAACATGTTTACTTCTTCTGTGAAAATGGCTTTTTTTAACTTGGACTTCCTGTACTTCCAGAGCCAGCCTCAAGCGGACACTCAACAAACTGCAGATTTTAGCACTTCCTGAATGTCTCATGTTTTTAAACCAGAGGTTTGCTGCTTGATTCACACAGCCCACACGTGCCACCAATGGCTGCTCGCTGCTGTTACGCTACGTGTCTATTTTGGGTAGAGTACACTGCAGAGACGCGTCAATCTCCACTGAGCAGATCGTACCGAAAAGGAAAACAAATATTGAAACGATCAGAGTATCCCGTCATTTTAAAATAAAGCACCATGTTCTGGCAGTTGACTGTAAATTTATCCTTGTGTATCAAAACTTCGACACTGGACGAGGAAAACCTTTTTTTATTTTAACTCATACTTTATTTGAAGTTCAAACTAATGAAGGTCCATGTAGTTTCTCATTCATCCAGGTCACAGTTAGTACATGACAAACACATGAAGTGAGAGGCATGTGCACATGATTAAACTTTTTAAAATTATGATTAACCTGAGGACGGATGGAGTCAAAACTTAAAACACGAAGACAAGGCTGCTATCTGAGGTTAGCTAGTGTCAGCAAATTACCATCAAAGTTGCAAAGAAATGATGACACGAACAATTTGAAGCCTTTAGGCAGTTTGTTACGTAGTGTTGTACAAAATGCCAGGATGATTCTCCGTATATCATTTGCAGACACTATAGACAAACACCTTGTATATTTCATCTATGCCATCATAACAGCATCTGTCTGCTGTTTACCAAACATTCTTACGCCAGCGTGGAAGTGATGCCTGCATAGAGCCTATTCTTGTGAAAACGGAAGCCCCCAAGGAGCTGTTTTGGGTCCCTTTTAGTTAGCTTAAATCTCAAAGCCACTGTTTTTGGAGCCTCAAAGAGCCACTTGTTTGATGTTTTCCAGCAGGGTACCATTAAAAATGTATCTTTATTTAATTTCTGGAATACCTGTTCTTGTATTGTCTTTACTTTAAAGTGAGGCTGCACAAAAGCTTTCTGGGGAAATCTGGTGGCTGGTGTGCTGCCTTTTCTCAAGTTAGCCCCCTTGGTAAAACAAAGAATAAAGAGAGTTATAGAGGATAATAAAGGCCTTCCACCTGAAATGAACTCCACTGCGGTTAATTCAATTACAGGCAATTAATCACGCGGTGGATCCTGGCGAAGTCCCGAGCTGGCAAATTTACCGATAGCTGACAGCTCATCAAGATGTGGATGTTTTTAAAGCTGCTGCTTCCACATTAGCATGAGATAAGTCAATCTTTGAGCAATCCCACTGGTCCCGGTGGTCGTCTGACAGCACCGAGGGAACCAGTACTGGTTTTGGTATCGCAGCAAGGTGTTTAAAGGATTGCTTTGGCAGTTTGTACATATGAAAAATTGATTGCACTAAATTAACCAAGCGAGCGCACAGTACTTTGCAGGACAGCCTCTCCCAGTCCTCTCCCCGGCTCTTATCTGGTGTCCTCAGATGTAATCTCGATGGAGAGCTGACAGGCTGGACGGCTAATTTCCTGACTGTGAAGCCTCAGCATGCCCATGTGGAAGGCACACTGTCAGAGTAGTTCCATCACTGGCCACCCCGCGGGGCAGTGTGCGCGCATCTTGAATCCGGTTTGGGAATGCAGGGTTCGGCTAAATTTGCAACATGTAAACAACTCGTCGGCCTGACTTGAGATATGCCCTCTTTAAGAGCAGTTGTTATTCACATGTGCGCCGCTCTGTCTGCCCTCCTTTATGCCTGACTTGGTCAGCGCAGTGATTCAGCAGCCTGCAGTCTTCTGCTTTTACCATTTTTTCCTGACTGACCTTGACGCAGCTGCATCTGATTTTAAACGTTACTGTTCACTTTTACATTATATCCTCTGTGACTCAAACATTGACCTCTGTGTATCCTATCACACGAGGTCTCAAACCCTTCAGAAAGGAGCGTTTCTTAAAGGCATGCGGAACATCTTTCATAAGCTTAATCATTAATATTCATGGCTGTAATCGTGTATTTCCAAGAGACTTTCTGTTATTTGACTCTCGAGCTGAAGTTTTACTAACCTGTCAAACTGCCACACTCCTTGCCTACATTTCTTTAACAGCAGGGAGACAGAGGGTAGATGAGAGAGGCATTTTTATATTGAACTGTCACTTCTCAGGGATGGTTTTTCCATGTGAGAATGTGATACTACAAACCACACAGCAGCACCTGAACTTAAAACCAAGACACTCTGTATCATGTTATTTTTTTGCTTTTATAGGAAAATGTACAAAAAAAAAAAAAAAACTCATTTATCAATTTGAAAGTGAAAAGTCAAAATTCCAGCTATAATCAAAGGTAGAAACACCAGAAACATACCAGGACTGGAGTAAGCACTGTCACATATGGCTGAAAGTTGCCACTCAGCACTTATTTGAAAGCTAATACTAGACTTGAATTGAGAAGCAGAATCAATCCAAGCATTGGTATAAATTATTCTTTTCATTTCATCACTGTCATTTTCGTCAACACACCTTTTTTTCATGGCAATAATGAGACGGCGACGAGCTAAACATGGCTTTTTGATGACTACAACATGACGAGACGTTTGTGAGTTTTCGTTGACGAGATGAGGCTGGAGGAAAATGTTAAGGGGTGGTCTGTCAGACGTTCAAAATGCAAGACATTTCTGCCTGTTGTGTGAATAATCCAAGCGGCAACCTCCACTCTGAAAATATGAGGCAATGCGGAAGTGCTAAAGTCTGCTGTTCCTCGAGTGTCCGCTTGAAGCTGGCTCCGGAAGTACCGGAAGTACCGGAAGTCCCGTACACACCAAGCCAAAAAAAGCAGAGTGTCTCCCGTCTGAATCGCTAATTTCACTAACCGCACGCACTGTACAGGGGGTGAATTTATTTTCTAATTCGGCAGTTTCCACAATATTAAGCTCGCCAGTTCATCCAATCAGAGGCACAGCTCAGATCACGTGACTGTGGAGCGTCCTATAGTTGTTACTGTGGAGACTCACAGTCCCCCTCATTTCCAATATGGCTGCGTCGGCCGTTTGGCTTCAAAAGTCCGTTCCAGAAACAGACGGGTGACGTTGCGGAGACTACGTCCATTAATTATACAGACTATGGAATAATCTGTTTCACACAGACAAGAGTTTACAGACCCCTTCACAACCTACGTCATAAAGATGTGCACGCATTTGGGCAGCGGAAGCAGCGTTTAGCTCCATTTATTGAGACGAGTTCTCATTCTGTGTATTTCACTTCTATTATCAGGCAACAAATGTTTTTTTTTTTTCATTGATTAAAAATTATTACTTTATTTTCATCAGCTTTAGTGTGGTATGTTTGAATCAGTTACTTTCTTTTTTTCATATGGTTTGTATGGCCGGCACAGGCTAATAGCTGGCGACATAAGAACATCCACCTGCCCTCACGTTGCATCGGTTCAATTTATCAGCATTTCTTAAGTTGAACTGTTACAACTACAATGTGGAGTCAACTTCTATGGAGTTCAGAGCGTTACAGAGCAACCGGTGTTTCGGAGTAAAGAGTGACTGTGCTAATTGGTGACTCTCAGCTTAACGTGTCTCCAGTTAACAGGGTCACACTTTACACTGAAACACCAGCGCCATCTGCAGCTGTGTTATTAAATGTGTCTTCTTTATCCAACCTCAGTCAAGCAGGTTTGAGCTCCAATAATCAATATTAACTGCTGATATTCTAAATCCAGTTTTTACTTTGAGTGTTTGATGAAAAAGTTGGTTTGGAGCCGAGGTTCTGACCAAATATGGACTCACTATGGAGAGGAAATAATAAGTGAAGCTTTAAATGATGATGAACACAAACAGATTTGAAGTTCAACGCTAAACTACAGTATATTATCAAACTATGATCTAGTCTGATTAGTAATCTGAAAATATCATAGTATTAATATTCTGATAGATTTGGAGCAGTTCAACATTTTTTTTTCCTTAAGCGTGAGAGCGCCACTTATCTCTGTCTGTACCTTAAGGAACAACAGCTCCTAATTCAACACCAGCATTGCGCAAAACAGTTTATAAAGCAAGAATTGGTTCCAACTTGCCATTTAGCATATTAGCATGCTAATGCTAAAACACTATGCTCAAATGATAACAAGCTAGAAGGTTTTTTCCTTGCACTGTACAGTTCAAATCTTCCAATTTGTCCACAGATGTAGCTCTTTGGAAGTCATTTTTAGCCCATAGATGCAGTCTGCGTTGTATTTCAGTCGTGTCATATTTGGAGGTGTGCGCTAACAATGCTGTGGGCGAGGGGGAAAAGATTGTTTTCCCCTCAGAGTGCCCTGCCCCCAATTATGATGTGATGTTGACTGTATTTATGCAGCAACTTCCACTACAGAGTCACACCTGTTTGCTGATGCAGTGCTGCCCGCAAGCTGAAAAATGGCAATCCCATTCCATCAAACTCAAAATCTGAAGTTCAGAATGAGAATTTAGTTCATATGGGAGCCTGTGGTGAAGGCAGAAGCTGCACCAAGTGCGGTATCAGGCATTATTTACCAGGGCGGAGAAAACAGCAGGACTATAAATTATTTCACAGGCTTGTTAGCCGCTTGAACTCTGTGCTGATCCAATCTGGAGGCTAAGACGGGGCATGAACTTCCTTCTTTTCTGCTTTACTTCCAAACAATCACATCATTTATGACTGGATCAATACATATGGTGCATTATTGATCAACTATTTGTGAAATGTGCAGTGAAATCAGGTAGATTAAGAGTGTTACTTCCTGTCTCCTTTGCAGGCTTCTTCATACATATTTTAAAAACCTGTGCGCATAAACATCTGCTCACAAATTGTTATTCCACTGAACAGAGCACAAACAAAGATAGAAGAGCGAAATAGAAGAGGAACATTTTTTTTGTTTTGTTTTGTTTTCTGGGGAGCATTCTGCATATTGCTTATTATAGACGAAGGAACAAGTTTCTGCCCATCCTCTGAAGCATGCAGCGTTGTTTGTCCAATTTAGTCTTAGCTATGAAACTGCACGCCAAGGGGTGAGTCGGTTGGTATTCCACAGAGGACACCGTGTGATCAAGGGGTTTGTGCACGCAGTAAGAGCAAAGTCTGAGAGCTCAAAGGTTTCGCCAACAGGCACATGGTGGCTATATGTAGCATTCTGTGTATATGAGGTGTCCTTGGTTTCATAATACAGCAGTTTGAGGCTTAAAATTATTCATAGCTGGTGGGTGGGCCTCATTATTGACATTGCTCGGGATGCAAATGACTGTAGCTGGAGCACCCGTGAAAGCAGGGACATGCATGAACCAGTGCGTGACTTTCAGTACAGAACAGAAAAAAAAAAAAAGAAAGGTGGCAGTTTTCTAAATAACGATAAAAGGCAATAAGGTGCAGTTCGTGAGAACAGCCGAGTAAGAGGGGAATAAAAAGCGACTAGTTCATGGAGGTTTACCCTGCAGCCCACAGCGGGGCCACTAATGGCCTGAAGACAGCTCCAGCTGAATCTCCTTCTTTCACTCTCCATGTCTCAACTCTCTCTCACACATCATCTTTTACACAAACCTCCACTCCGGCTACATCATCTGCTTTTTTTTTCCTCCCGGAGACATCGTTCATCATCCTCCTCGGTTTCCTCAAGCTGAGTTTTCAACTCATCTGCCAGCCGATGCTGATGCTGAGACGCTCATTCCTCAGCGGGAGTGATAACTATCTTTTGCATGCCTGGCAAAGGCAGGCGTGGAAGCCTTCCCCAGTGCCTGTCCTCGGGGGCCATCCAGGGGATTATTGATTGGAAACTTTCCTTGATTAATTCGGTAACCAGAGGAGTGCTGCTGAGTTGTGTTTGCACGTACACTCAAACAGACTCAGGGAGCTGTTACATGGGATTTGGATTTGGGTTCTCCTGAGCTTTGATTTTGCTTTGCTGCAAGACGGACAGCCTTTTGATGGCCTTAACTCGCATACACGTACCTCTCCCTGTTGCCTTGCAGCCAGAAGGTTCCTGGATCGGTATCATTCCAGTTCTACAGATTAAGTCCCAAATTTGAGAATTCTGGTTGGTACCTAAGAAGTATTCTTTGGCTCTTTGAGAGGAAGTGCCTGCCTTTATATCACTGGTGTTTTTAAGCCAGATTCAGGGCAACCATTAGCTGCACCAGACTGCACTGGATCCTCCTGGGGACACCACAACAGCTTGCGTCGATTCATCTTCCAAAGATGCCCCTGGAATTGTTGCCAAATTTAAGTACATGGTCTGGTGCTTTAAGGGAATCATCTACCGTTTGAAACCCAAGAATTGTCATGATCCTTGGTGCAAAAAATGACATCATGCTTCATTGAAAGCGAGCGCACTTCAGAATATAAGTACAAACTGTCAGAGAGGTTAATAAAGATAGTTTCTACGATGTGCTCTTGTTAGCGTTCCATGTTCAGCAAAGCCTGGAATCCAGCCTGCCTTTGCCATCTTGTACTGTCCATTAGTGAGAAATGAGAAAAAGCTCACCTCTGGGGTCTACAGAGTCTAGAGGTGCCCCCCCCCCCCCCTCCCCATTTCAGATCTGATTAGATTATACATTATTTAACACCCCCAAGGTTTACCTTGGGCAACAACGCAAAACAACTGTATAGATCAGTGCGGCTTGATGTACCATGAAATCAATTAAGGCGCAAGAATAGAAAAAAAGTCATCCAAGCTTGAAAAATCTGATTTTAATAATGCACGGTGAAGTGGAAATATAATCAATACAGTGTAAAATAACACATAAGACTGTGTCAGTGTTGAGGACCGAACTGAATGTGTGAATAAAATCCCAGCCAGGAGAAACACCCTGCAGTGTAGACCTTGGGATATGTGATGTTCAAGCAAAGCACAGTCATGTCTCTTACTTTCCCCGAGTGAATTATTTATGCCTGCACTCTCCGGACAAGGGCTCGGCTGAATATTTCATGCAACTTATTTGTCCCCTGTAATAGGTTTGACTTAAGTCAGGCTCTGGCATCCTTGAAGGAGAACCTCACCAATTGGGCGGCTAACCTTCCTCTGGCCGCAGATGGAAAGAGAGGTCTTGTGCGGCTGTGGAATACTACGATGAGGTGTCTGCCAGGTTACTTTTCTAGGATTGCATCACATCTATCAACTTATGCACAAGTACTCGAACTGTCAGAACAAAAACAGACTCCAGCTCCAAACTTTGGATTCTTCGTCAAGCCTCGAGGCTTGCAGACTGGACCATCTCAGGGCGGCAAACCAGACATCAAAAATTAAACCCCAGCCTCCAATTAAGGAAAAACTGGAGCATAAATTTCGTAGCATGCCCATTTAACAACCTTTCCAGATGGTGAATCCTGAGTGTGAACCCAAACACCATCACCGTCTGAGGAAGACAAACTGAGGTTGGGACTTCACCAAAGAGTAGCCTTTGAATCCATGCATATTCAGCAAGAGTTTGATGGATGCTTTGGAACACAACAGACCTGCATCACTGAATTGTCATTATTTCTTTACTTACCTACAAACTCAGTGCCATACCACCATACCAGCTCTTGGGATACTGCTGCACTTATCTTGATGGCCAATCAACTTAAACTTGCAGAAGCCAAATGCTTTACCAAAGAGGCTGACGCAAACCCCGCCAAATCTTCACTAACAACAACTGGACCCTTTTGGCAACCCTGCAAACCTCAACATCACCACCCAGTCGGACTTATTTCCTTTCAAATTTCAGATTTTGCATAAAACTGCACAATCTCTGCTCACATAATCAGCTCTTGGTTTGAGCTGTTATAGTATTATTTCTGCAGGCAGTGCCCAGAAGACCATCCATCAATACTAGAACCCATGACAGCTAGATAACAGAAATTTTGCTGTAATTTATGGACTTATTCATCAACTGTTCTTGGATTCTGGAAGTCACTTCAGTTTTCTTATCTGTTATTTAAAGCTTATAAGAAAGTATTCAAACACTGCCTGGAGGAAGGGACTCTGTAAGGTACCAGTAAGTCAGTGCAAAGGTTTTGGACAGTACGCCGACATGGTCCTTCCCTGCCAGTTCAACTGCAGTCTAAGCAAGACAAGGGCTTCTTGGCTCATTGTCAGACTTCACCCTATATTCATTTGAAATCAGTGTAAAGACACCAGATAAATGTTGAAAGTGATAATTTTGGTTGTTAATTTAAGCAAAATGGTTGAAATTGCTTAGGACAAAAAAAGCAAAACAGTTAAAAGAAAAATCTAGGGGACTAAGTCTGTGCACATGACGGCCCAAAACTAAAACTGTATTTCTGTGATATTCTCTCCTGGGACTCTACGTTGTGTTTTTCTGGTGTATCAAAGGGGATGAGGTACGCAGAAATGCAAACAGACAAACCTTATAAACAACTCTATAAACTTAAAGCATGAGCCAATTGGCTGAATGTTTTATATGCAAGAAAAGGACATTGTTTGCATTCTTGAAAATACAACATCAGTTCTTTAATAGTTGGGACACTGTGCTGAATGTTTGTAGAAATGGAATTAAATGGTTTGCAAATCATTTCAACCCTATATGCATTGAAAATTAGCGCAAAGACAACATATTGAATTTTGAAACAGGGAAATTTGATTGTTTTGTATATAAATATGTATGTATATATAAAAAACACTAATAAATGCTCATGTTAGAGTTAATTTAAGCAAAATGTTAATTTCTTCAGACAAAGGAAGCAAAAAATTTAATAAAAAATAAATAAATGGAAATCTAATGCTTAAATTAAACATCTAAAGAACATCCTTTAAAGTCCCTGTGAGGACTTTCTAAGTGAGCTTGAAAAGGTCTCAATTCTAAATATCTTCCTGATCCTAATCCACAACTTCAAATGAGATTATCAGGAGCACATGTGGCCTAGTGGGCTAGGTTGCGCTCCATATGACAAAAAGACCCCTTGGGGCAGCTCGGGTAAAAGTCTGGCCTGTGGCTACTTTCCTGCATGTCACTTCCCACTCTCATCCCATTTCCCACTCAATCCACTGTTCTGTCCTCTAACATTAAAGGTATAAAAGGCTAAAACATGAGGCAAAGGTTAAAACAGGGGCTAAAGGCTAAAACACAAGATAAAGGCTAAAACATGGGCTAGAGGCTAAAACATGGGCTAGAGGCTAAAACACAAGCTGAAGGCTAAAACATGGGCTAAAGGCTAAAACAAGTTAAAGGCCAAACCACAAGCTAAAGCTAAAACACAAGCTAAAGTTTAAACCACAAGCTAAGTTTGAAAACACAAGCTAAAAGCTAAAACACAAGCTAAAGGCTAAAGCACGAGCGAAAGGCTAAAACACAAACTGATCTGTTTTAGATAATGTTCATTCCAACCCACATGCAGCAGTTATTCTGCAGTGATCTGATCAAACTTGAGTCTGTCAATAAAATGAAGAGTGAGGTTACGTTAGCTCTGATTGGTAGATGAGCAGGACACAAGGACACATTTACGAACTTTAAGTATGAACTGTAGAACGATAGCCCATTCTACGGGGTCACATAAAAAAACAAGCAACATTAATAGCTTAATTCTGCCCCTATACACAGTGCTACAGGGACACCTTGTGGCCTTTTATGGCTACTACCTGACATGATAACACTGAAAGAAGATGCCAAACAAAATTTTGTAGCGCAAGAGTGGGGACTAAATTTCAACCCTGGTTCCTGCTGCAGAGATACCTAGTTCCTAGTTCCTGCAGTTGAAAAGCACCTTTTGGTTAGTGATTAATCTTTTAAGGTCATACATAAAATAATATTTACCAACTGCAAAGTAACTCCCTTAAGTGTTAATAAACCACAAAACACTGATGCTGATCACCAGACTAATGCTGATTCAGTAGTTTTCACATAGAACCAGTTGTTGATGGGCTTCATAGTGCCCCTTCAGAAACCAATAACTGACGTAACTGAGACTCCATCCATGTTTTATTCAGTCTCAAACACATTCTCACAGCACTGCAAAGACAAAAACAGAAACGAAAGGATGGTACGCTACGCATGCTGCGGGGGACAAACCACATTCATCCATCTTCCAAACTGTGGGGGCTAACAAAATCACCCAGCAGGCACTCCACCGATGGCGTCACGTCCCTGCACTCACAAGTGCTCCTGGCCACCAGAGAAAAGCGAAGACGCGTCACACGTGGAACGTCAAGCTGAGGATATGTGCGGATTTGAGCTTGGAGGCTTTTTGACAAACACTTTCAGGTCACATTTTTTGAGTTTCATTTTGTGTTTTTTTTTTGGTGTTTCTGCACTGTGTTCTTTATTATATAAAGAAATCTCCTTCCCCTGCTTCAGTATGACTTCTTTTCCTTCACGTCAGCAACATTTCCTCTCATAAACGAACATTTTAAATGGATTTTTGGATTCGTGACTCATCAGGTGTTTTTGTTTTGATTTGATTTATTCATTTATTCAGTTAAGAGCAGCCCCTAACTACATTTTCTTCATTACCCGTTTATTTATTTACCTAATTGGTGCTCAAATGGAGCTCCACAGAGATGGGATGGAGAGGGAGAGGGGGTGGGAAAAAAAACACAAGTGGATGCACTTATCCTGTATGGATGAGGATGAGGACCACTGAAAATAATAATAATAAATCTTAATTATAAAATCAGAGTTATGACTTTAATCTCAAAATTCTAACCCCTTTTCTCATAATAATAATAGTACCCCGATTTTTCTTGTCTTTTTTTATTGCATTGGTACTGCAGGCAAGAATCCAGGTAATAAATGAAAATCTGATACAATGGTGTTTGGCATTTTGCACACACTAAAACTGCCCATGCATGCTCTTCTCAGTGGAGTCCAAAAGCTGCACAACAGGCTTTAGTCTTAACTCACACATTCAAATTTCATTTTACCTCACAGAGGACAGGGAGGCAGATGAGGCAGCGAGTAATCCCTCCAAACCTGTTTGAAATGCAGGCCCAAACAACAGCCTTTTTGCAGATAAAAGCCGGCTGAATCCCCCTCACAAACACGACCCCAACCTTGAATATCTGAACCCATCCTGCAAGCTATTGATAGATTCACTTGAAACGCCGGTGGAGGGAACTATTAATTCTGCACCCTAGGGGAGAGAGACATGATTGTGACGTGCATACATGCAGTCTTCACCCAGCTTTATCTGTGCACCAGTCCAGCCTGCTTCCCCTTCATTATCAGCCTAATTAACTTTTCATGAAGTCCATTTTCTCTTTGTTTAATTAACTGACCAAACCCCTCTGTTGGACGACTCCAGCCAGACCTTCAGGGAGAAAGTCGAAGCCGTCAACCAAAACAAACTTTTCCAAAATACTGGGTCCCAGTCAGAGCGTCAGGACCCTAACCTGAAGTCACCCGTTTGACATGCAGAATTAAGTTTTGTTGTTTGTCTCTGATGTCAGATTTGTGGACTGGTTGCAGGCTGGTGATGATATTCCACAGCCCTGCCTTCCAGGCGAACGTGTTCACTTCTATCTCTTTCACCCGTTCAATCACGCAGACGATTCCTGTCACACACGCACCCCTAATAGACTTAAATCATACAAGGGGAGACCTATTAGATTAACCCATGTGATCTATCATCACCTCTCTGTGTCGTATCGGGAATGCAAGTACAATTTACCCCCGCAGCAGCCATTAGAGCCACAAGCAGTGACCCTGTATCTGTCTCCAGGATGAGAGAGACCTTCAGCAGGCAGCGGCGTGTAGAAATTAAAACCTCTCCCCTCCCTCCTCTCTTCCCCTTTTCCCCCCATCCCTCCATGCAACCCCAGTCTTTGTTAGCGATGGCGGCGTTTTTTAATCAGATATAGCCGATGGGAAATACAGATCCCCTTCACGCCGATCCCCCTGCCTCGTCATGAAGGCAAGCGTTGCCATGGTAACGCGGGGAGGAGACCGTCAGTGAGCGGCGGGAGTCGCTGTAATTATGACTGATCTCGGGGAGATCTATGCATGGAGGAGAGAGGCCTCTGACTCAACTACAGGCTGCAATCTGGACAATCTGCGCCATGAAAGGGATCTGATTGAGAGGGAGGAAAATACCATGGAGAGTTACATTAATGACGAGAATGTGTAGCTATTATTAACTTATATGACAAAAAAAAAAAAAAAAAAAAAAAAAAAAAATCCATACAAGCACTGTCACTATGGCTTTAACTGGGAAGACTAAGACTAACAGAACAAAGGCTAAGCCTAACAGGACTATGGCTTTAACTAAGAGAACTGATGCTTTGACTGATGGAACTAAGGCTAAGACTAACAAGACTAAGGCCTAGACTAACAGGACTAAGGCTTTTATTAACAGGACTAGCCAAGACTAACAATTTAGGCTTTGATTAACAGAACTGTAGATTATCTAGACTAAGATCTATTCCAGGTAGTCTAAGCCTGGCAGCATGGATCCATCCATCTGCAGCCCCAGGCTTAGACTGGCAGGACTGAGGCTTAAACCAACAGCACAACATACGTGTTCTGAAGTAAATTTGCCAGTCCAAGTCTGTAGCTGCATGTATCCATCCATTGGTTTAGACTGACAGGATTAAGGTTCAGACTAACAGGATAAGGCTGTAGTCCTATGATCATAATTATTTGTTGCTACAAACTTAGACTGGGAGGACTTAGGTTTAGTCCTGTCAGTCTGATCTTAAGTACTTTCAGTCTAAGCCTGTAGACGCAGATGAGTGGATACATGCTGCAATAGGCTAAGACTTACAGGACTTAGACTTAGACTGATGGGACTAAGGCTTAGACCAACAGGACTCAGGCTTAGTCCTGTCAGTCTAAGCCAGTAGAAGCAAATATCCATCTATCTGCGTCTACAGGTGTAGACTGACAGGCATAAGTTCCTAATGATAGGACCAAGGCCTAGACTGGCAGGACTTAATACTTGTTCCAATGTGAGTGGAATAAATCCTCCCAGTCTAAGACTACATCCACATGAAGCCGAAAATGGTTTCATTCTGTCTTGTATCAAAAAATTTTGCTGTAAATGTGGAACCCTCACAAGAAATGTGGGCATCCAGGCGAAAGCGCTGAAACCCACTGAGACCGCTATAGTACATATGCCAGGCCTGTAGGTGGCGCCGTGACGCTGCAAAAAAGTCCACCAAAAACAGAGAATAACCCACGGAGAATGCATGTTTGGCTCGGTGAATACAGGATAGTTTGTCAACAAGAAACCAAACCGATGCACGGTTTCAGATTTATCCACTCTGGAACCTGGTTTGAAAAATGATGGAATTCAGGTGGCCAAAACACCGGCTCTGTTTGGATGAAAACATGCATAGAATAAAAAAACTAAACCATCTTCATCTGGACGGCCCCTAAGATTAAAGCTGCATGTACTGAGGAACTGGCTGCGACAGGTTGAACTGACTGGATTTGGCACAGAGTTTAGGTCAAGCTTGACTCAGCCCTGGCAAGTCTTTGTCCCATACTACTTTTGACAACATTGGGTACTTTGAGCAGAACATTGTATGCAAACATGAAATTCAAAGGAGATATTTGTAAACTTGCAGTGCCTGACAAATGAGATCTCTGTATTTGAAAAAGAGAAGTTTGACCAGTCGTTGCAGAGTTGCTGCCATGTGATTGTCTGATTGAATATTTGCATAAATGAACGGTTGAACAGGTGAAGCCAATTAAGAGGCCGGGGGTGTTATCATATCTCAGTGCTGTCGGAGTAATCTCAGGTCACTTTCCAAACCCTGAGTCATTAGCAGCTAATGACTTCATGTCTAACCAAACTGGCAGCAGCAAGCTTTCACTTGCGCTGAAGTATCAAATATCACAGAGGAACTGCATGATCAAAGACATATACCTCCGTGCCATTTTAAGGTTTGACGACATACGTTCAGTATGGATGAATAGTGGTAGTGGTGGTCTGACTCATTAGTCATTTCCCCCTGCAGAGCAACAACACAGTGAAACATGGACCTCATTACCTTCTAAATCAGGATGGATTGGAGCCAAGATCCCCCTCACCTCTGTGTGAAGGAGAATTTTGCATAAGAGTAAATTATCCCAACTTGCAGCTATGCTCGACAAATGCTGACATCACAGATGGGCAACAACGCCCCCCCCCCCCCCCACTAATAAAAACAAAAACAAAAAAAAACATATCTTCAAAACTGATTTACAAAATTGGCAATCAAAAAAAGGGAGTGAGTCTTTGATCCCATGAGTCTTAGCTGTTATAAATATAACTTGGGGGGAACAGATGGTTGAGCAGACTAGCAACTTTGGTAATTTAATATGCATGTATCTTGACTCCCTTCTGATATCTCTGCCATTCAGCTCAGCTGTGCAGAATATGAAATCCAACACAATAAAAGTGCATTTAATATTTATCCCTTTATCTCTTGATGCTCACTTGTGCTAAATACTACGCAACTTTTCAGCGTTTTCACAGAGGATGAAACAAAAGTTAAATATCAGAGCACGTAAGAGAAGACGAGCAACACCTGGAACTGACTTTTAAATGTATCGATCAGTCAAACTTTATTTATAAAGTGTTTTTTATACTAAGGGATGTAACACAAAGTGTTTTACAGTCCGTTAAAAACAATCCCACATGCCCTTCTGCCCAACCACACACACCCACGCACACACACTAATGTACATGAGGCTGAGAACAGGCAGTACTCATGGAAGATAGGAATAAATATGAAATAAGAAGCCTAAGCTACTAGAATGAATGAAGATAGAGAAATATTCACCAAATATTCACCAAAAGCTAAGCTAAAAAGGTGAATCTCGAGATGAACGTCCTCTGCAGCCCTGAGACGCCTCACCGTGAGTGTGTATCCTGACTTTGGGAATGATGAGGAGCCTGCTCCTAGATAAGAAGGCCCAGGACCATTAAGACATTTAAAACAAGTAGAAGAACCTTAAAATCCATCCTCAAACACATGGGGAGCCAATGAGGTGATTCTAAAACTGGAGGAATGTGGGCCTGCTTCCTGGTCTTAGTCAGGACACCTGCTACTGAATTTTGTATAGACTGGTGATAAAAGCATGCATCAGTGTTGGCCCGAGAGAGAAAGGGGCGGACTTTGGCTGTGTTCTTTAGGTGATAAAAACCCAAAAGTCAGCTTAGAGTAAAAAATGACGCCCAGTTTGTCACTTGTTGTGATGGATTAAAAGACGGTGCTTGAAGTTTGGGTAAAAGTTTCTCTCTGGGCCTTAGGACCGATGACTAAACCTCAGTTTTGTCCTGGTTAAGCTGGAGAAAGTTATCTGCCATCTAGGCTTTGATATCCAGGATGCAGCTAAAAAGAGCATCCATTGGTCTAGTGTCATCAGGAGACACAGAGATGTAGAGCTGCGTATCATCAGCATAACTGTGGAAGTTGATTCCATGTCCAAGAGGGAGCATGTACAGGTCAAAAAGCAAAGGGCCTAAAATCGAACCCTGGGGGACACCACATGGACTTTATGGACTTTGGAGGAGCACGTGTCCACACTTACCATGAATTTCCTGTCTCTGAGGTGGGAGATAAACCATCTGTGAAAAGCACCTGAGAGACTGAGAATCGTGTGGTCTATTATATCAAAGGCAGCACTAAGATCCAGCAGAACCAACACTGTCAACTTTTTGTGTGTCATAGTTTAATCTAATACCATTTAAAATGTTTACCAGTGCTGTGAGTCACCCTGAAACCAGACTGAAATTTTCCAAAAAGATTGTGATTAACTAAAAATTCATAAAGTTTGGTAAAAAAAAAAATTCTAAAATTTTACAAAAAAATACCAAGTGAAACACTCATCTATAATTGTTAAAAAAAAAATCTAAATTGCTCTGTTAAATCTAAAATCTATCTGATGAATTGTTAACTCACCATCTTGTGGACTGAAGTAGGTGTGTGTGTGTGTGTGTGTGGTTAAGATATGATGTCACTGTCAGGCCAAAAGAGCAAATCTGACATGTGATGAAGTGTTAGCATCTGCAGTCGATTTCATCTTGCCTGTGGGCATCATTTTGAGTCAATATCAACTCTCAGTGTGTGTGAGGTCAGGAAATGCGAATCACTGATTTGTGTCTCATGTTACAAATTATAATTCGTGAACCCAGTATGATTCGTGTCATTTAATTAGTTTTGGCGAAGTTGAAGTGCCACATATTCCAACCCAGAGCTTAAAACTGGAGTTACGGGCGAAACTTGAGACAGTAATCTACAGTCGCACTTCAGGGTTGTGACCTGTAGGAGTGTAAAATGAATTTCACTTCAAAAGATGCCCATGAGGGAGCAGAACACACTCTCAGCTGTGACCGCGGGTCTTTCCGGGGCATATGCCAACGCTCATTTCTGAGATAACATTTCCTGCACAGTGGGGTAATTTTTTTTTCTTCTTTCGCGGAGGAAGCGTCTTGCTCCTGTGAACTTAACGTACCCGGCTGATGAGACGAGTGAAGGAGAGGTGCCCTTGGTGCGTCTCCAGCGTTATCAGAGCGCCGTGCCAAGTGAGGAGCCGAGGGGGGGGGGTAAGATCCCTGCACGTGTACACAGAGCTGGGTTACAAGCTGCATGCTGTAGACGGGGGTGTGAGGTAAAAAAAAAAAACCTGACAACTGGCTTAGCCTGTGTATGTTATTCAAGCTACAGCAGCAAACTGGAATCCAGGCTAAAAATGATCAGACACAAGCTATGGATGAGCTGTGTGGAGGATCATGCATGCATAATCACTGACTCGGGCATCAGGAGCAGTCTGGAGCTTCCCCCAGCACAGTACTCCAAATCAAAAAGACTTGGACCAAGAGTTGAGTCTGGGAGCAGTCTGGGTTTTTAAGAGCAGCTCAAAAAGCCTCCAGTTGTCCAGAAGGCACTAACACACCCCCATACCATCACAGATGCTGCCTTTGAGACTTTGACCTGATAACAATCCAGATTGTCCTTTTCCTCTTTGGCCTGGAGGACACTACGTCCATGATTTCCAAAAACAGTTTAAAATGTGGACTCGTCAGACCACAGCAGACTTTTCCACTTTGCGTCAGTCCATCTCAGATGAGCTCGGGTCCAGAGAAGCCGGCGGTGTTTCTGGGTGTTGTTGATATATGTCTTTGTCTTTGCATGGTAGAGTTTGAACTGTCCCTTGTAGATGTAGTGATGAACTGTGTTAACTTACAATGGTTTTCTGAAGTCTTCCTGAGCCCACGTGGTAATATCTTTTACACAATGATGTTGGTTTTTAATGCAGTGCTGTCTGAGGGGTCAAAGGTCACGGGCATTCAGTGTTGGTTTTCAGCCTTGCTGCTTACGTGCAGAGATTTCTCCAGATTCTCTGAATCTTTTGATGATTTTATGGACTGTAGATGATCAAATCCATCAATTCTTTGACATTGTTCTTTGAGAAACATTGTTCTTAAACTGTTGGACTGTTTGCTCACGCAGTTGTTCACAAAGTGGTGAACCTCACCCTATCCTTGCTTGTGGTCGACTGAGCCTTTCAGGGATGCTCCTTTTATACCCAATCATGACACTCACCTGTTTCCAATGAACCTGTTCACCTGTGGAATGTTCCAAACAGGTGTTTTTGGAGCATTCCACCATGCCATTGTTCAGTTTGAACAATAAATATCTTGTCTTTGTAGTGTATTCAGTTGAATATAGGTTAAAC
The DNA here is from genome assembly GCA_030710495.1 of Labroides dimidiatus. Lineage (NCBI taxonomy): Eukaryota > Metazoa > Chordata > Actinopteri > Labriformes > Labridae > Labroides > Labroides dimidiatus. The sequence goes on from CM061166.1 coordinate 8,253,373, forward strand.
TGAATTTTCGAATAATTTAATTCTGTTCTTATTCACGTTTTACACAACGTCCCGACTTGCGGCTTTAATTGATACTATTACCATGTTACGCCGATGACACCAAGATGTACTTTTATTACAGTGAAACAATAGACACAATATAAATCAACTTACCACCTTCCTCTCTGTTCCCAACAGCTGGACATGCTGCCATATTTGAATATATGGGAGCATAAATTGGCTGCAAAAGACTGGGTATGTTCCTTTTATGCATTATTTAGGGTAGCGCGCTAGCCTGTAGCACCTGGAAGACTGACACAGCAGGAAATACGATTTATGTCTCCAGTCATAAATGATGTGTTTATCCAATGTGTAGCAAAGACCGTAGAATTAAACATCAATTGACAGGTTTATTAGCTTTTTCTTTCTAGTACAGGTGTTGCAGTGATAAAAAATGTTGTTCCTGTGTGATTTTTACAGCGTTACTTACAGGCCTCTTAAATACTGGCAGGTTAGTGGATTTCCACAGGACATGCAGTTAAATCCCAGGTGTTACAGCTGCCCACACTGACAGATAGACGTTTATTCGCACACACATACACACACACAGCTTAGCCTGGGGACTACAACTAGAAGTGAGGAAACAGGACAGGTCTTACTGTTTTTGTGTTCTCTTTCTGTCCAAAACGTCTGCTCACCCTGGCCTGACTGTCAGGAACGCACCAGCGCTGAGGAAGCTGGCTTTTTAAGGTTTGTACACGTGCTTGCTTTGACTGGTTATTGACGGGGAGGATGGACACATGAGAAAACAAAGATCAGCCCATCAATGGGATGGACAGCTTACTTCCCAAACAGGGAAGTGTCTTGTTATCCAGTCTCAGCTGAAGTGCTTCACTTACTTGCTTACGTGGTGTATTTAACTGAGGCAGTTGCTTTTTTTAATGTGCATCATTAACCAAAGTAACAACTGTTCAGCTGGCTTTCACTATCTTTTAGAAAAGGAATATTGGACCCTTGTAAACATGAGTTTCTGAATTAAAACACACATAAAATAACCAATCAGGAGATCCATTTTTATCTCCAGACTAAAGCAACATTTGTATATATATGGAGGATATCCTAAAACTGTCCTGCAATCCAGGCACCAGCAGCAGAACTGGTGACATCACATATATTTGATCTTTGTAAAAGAGTTAGGCAAATTGTATTCCAGCTACAGTGCTGGCTTCCATTAGCTTTCCAAATCATTAGGCTATACTGCATATTTTGAAATATATGTCCTGCAATCTGGGCACCAGCAGCAGAACTGGTGACATCACATGTATTGGTGACATCACATATATTTGATCTTTGTAAAAGAGTTAGGCGAATTGTATTCCAGCTACAGTGCTGGCTTCCATTAGCATTCCAAATCATTAGGCTATACTGCATATTTTGAAATATATGTCCTGCAATCTGGGCATCACTAGCAGAGCAGAGTGAGTGATATCATCACACAAATCATATACAAGTTCAGTCTTTGAAAAAGAGTTTGGCACATTGTAGTGCTAACTTCCGTTTACACTTAGAAGGCTAAGTGGTCTATTTTAAAATGTCATCATGTCCTGCAATCCAGGCACCAGCAGCAGAGCTAGGGAGTAAATGTCTACATACCATTTAGAGAAGAAAGGATTGAATTACCTGAAGAATTTGAGCAAGCACTTGTATGAAGAGACTGCAAGCTGTTCGAGAGCTATAAGAAGTATTCCACTAAATGCTTTTCTCATAAAAGAGCCAATTGAACATGCTCTTAATGACCTACCGCTATGTTAGCATGGTGCCAATAATATGCACTCATTACTTGCAAAGTGCCACCCACTTTCCAGCATAGAAGAGGTTGTAATTACCAAGAAACACCTGAGGAGACACCTCCGAATGATCCAGAATAGTTTGGAACACCACTGGGTGCAGTGCAGAGTTTAAGACATTTACAAGTGCATGTTTGAGTTGGTGCTTACAAATTTGTCCTACATCTGGAAACCCGTTCCAACAAGCACTGGGGAAATAACTTGTCAAATCACTTTCAACTTCCCTCTTCCAAAGAGTAAACCGTATTAAGTTCCACCAAAATACCAATCACTTTCTCTTTTTGGATGCCCTGGTGCTCACCCTCTTCCTGTTATCATCTCACAGCCGTGCTTCTAAATAATATTATGCTCAGCCTGTCGAGAATGGACTTAATGGAACCATTCATATTGAAATTTATTCCAGCCTTCACCTACCCTAACTAGGTCTCGAGGCTTTCCTGCATCTTGCGGATTTAGTCGGTTAGTGGAGCAGAGAGTGAGGAAATGAGGCTATTTGCATCAAGAACACCGCAAACTTTCTCCCTCAATGACAGGGCCTGGTTAAAAGGACTCCTCAGGGCTATATATAGCCACATTGGTCTTCTGTGTTCTCATCGACCTACACAGCTCCTTCATCGCTTAACAAGCTTGAGAGAAACAAGTGGCGTAATAAAATCATAATACCATTAAAGTTGGGGAAGTTGGAGCCATTACGCATGAACAAATTACTCTTATTAACCCCCAACAGCAAGGATTAATCATTGTACAAGGAGAAGTTTGCTTGTGTGCATGCCCACACACATACACAAGAGCAGCCACACACAGATAAGGGCATACACGGCATAACAGTCGCCAGGCGCAGTGATTAGTCTTGTCAGTTAGATGGAAAAGATCGTAATGGTTTCATAATTTTGACCTTGGCCAGAGGCTTGATTATACACATGGTCCTAATGTGCAGAGGCAAATGATGATTGATATGAGTAATGACTGCTGCCAATCAACGCTCGTAATACCTTCAGGATCCAGGTGGCGGAAATCTTATTAGGCTAACCAAGCTGGATGGAGAGAACACGTTTGTCTGAACGTGCTATCATATAACCCATCCGTGATATCATGAGAAGGCTCAGTTATGAAAGAATCAAGCCATAAAAGGCAGAAACCAAATTAAACCAGACATCCATCATCTTTTCAGAACAGCACGTGTCATTAGGATGAATGTTTGGCAGCAAGGGCATGTTGAAAAATGGCAAATATGTTGACAAGGTCATGGGTGGTCAAGGCTTGATGATGGGCCGAGGGAACAAAAGCTTATCCAGGTGGTCCAATCAAACAAAAGAGAAGTGGAACTCAAATGGCTGACCAAATAATGTTACATATTAATAATGAATATTCTATTGCTTTGTTTATCAGTTTGCAGAAAGCTATTGATATGATAGATCACATACAATTACTAAGAAAATTACAGTAGTAAAGGATACGAGATGTCACCTACAAATGAATGATGCTGTATCAGAGCCTAAGAAATTTACCTGTGGGGTACCTCAAGGATCAGTGATAGGCCCAAAACTATTTATACCTCACATCAATAAGATTATCAGTGTCACTGATTACTTTCAATATGTTTTTCTGCAGGTGACACAAATTTGTTTTGTTTTGGTAGAAATTTTGAAAGAGACCTAGAAATTCTCAAGATGTGGTTTGTTGTTAATAAACTGTCTTAATGTCAAGAAAAGCAAATTTATGGTATTTGGGAATCAGAAGAAAATGTCAAAATCTGTTGAATTGAATTATGCTTTTTATTTCGAACGTGTGTGAGTATCATCCATCCATCCATCCATCCATTTTCTATACCGCTTCTCCTGTTCAGGGTCACGGGTGGCTGGAGCCTAGTGTGAGTATCACAAGAAAGTAAAATAGAAAATAAATAAATAAATAAAATTTAAAAAAAAAATGAAAAAAATAAACAAAGAAACCCAACATGTCTGAAAAGGAGTAGGATGAAGCATAAGCTTATTTAACCCTACCCCTTCCTCACTCAAATAATGTCACCAATCAAGGAAACTCATATTCACATAACACATTTACAAAAGTAGAAAATAATAGTGTAATTAATGGATAATGGATAATTGTTATGTTAGTATTAAACACGTTTTTGGAATAAAACTCCTTTGATCGATTATAAATTAACATGGACACAACATATTGATTATATCAAAAGTAAATTTCAAAATCAATAGCAATTCTGTACAAGTATAGTATAATAGTAGTATTAAGTAATAAGGACTTATATATGATTTTCTTCTCTTTCATTGTTCCTGACTCATCCTATTGTGGAGAGTCGTGAGGATCTACTCACAAAACAATAATAAATTCAATTGTGGTTCTGCAAAAACGAGCTATATGTATTATGAATAAGGCTGATTGTTATGCTCACACCAGTATTTCTCAACTCCAATGTTATGAAGTTCAATTATTTATTCTATCAAAACAATATGCAAATAATGTTCAGCGCAACATCAAAAACGCTTCCACAATCCATACAAAAGTTCTTTTCAATTCTGGAGTCTTGTTATGATAAAAGGGTGTTTGTAAAGTTACCCAACAAAAAGCTGTAAAAGGTATCAAAAGGAGATGTGTAGTTCAATTTTGGAATGAGGCCAGTATCGACTTTAAAAATTGGGATTCACTTATTTTTCGAAAAAACATTCTTGCAAAGCTGTTTTTGAACATTGTAAATATGAATGGTTGCTTAATTAGACATGTTTGTTAAAAAATAGGCTGAGCTTAAATAAGTATTTTGCTTCTCTTTGTGCCTCTTCTGTCATCACTCAGGATATGACTGTTGTTTGTTAAAGTGTCTGTACTGTGGAATATGCTGTTGTATGGTGACTGAATACAAAAACACTACTACTCATACTACATATCCCAAGAGCAATCAGGGTACCCATGGGGACCCCTTGGGTGCGTCTCAAAGCACTACTTGTGACCGGAGGAGAGAGGAGGGAGGAGGGAGGAAGTTGATCGGAGGAGCGATAATCGAGGATACACAAGAGCGGCCTTTGCGGAAGTCTTTTCACCGACAGACACGCCCCCATATGGGATATCACTCACTGATTGGACGCTGCAGCGGCTCAGCCTTGAAACTCTGAAACTTCTGATCACCGGAGTTTAATGAGAGCGAAAAGACAGAGCTGAAAACAGTCAGTATCTGTCATAGAGGATAATCCTGAAACAGGTCATAAAGCTAGAGTTAAAAAAGACTGATGCGAGTTTAAAGCACAAAATACTGAAGACAGCCGTCAAAAAATCAATATAACAGAGGATCACTGCTGAGTTTATAAAACTGTTCAGGTCAAATTCATCATCTAACAGAAAAATAATTCATAGAGTGCAATAAAAAAAAGACTGAAAATAAATATTGGTGATTAGTTATTTCGGTCCTTCATTTTCTTGTTGATTCTCTTTTTCTTTATGAACAGAATTTAAGTCTGAGAGAAAAAAAACAGCTGTGAGGTTTGTAAAGAGTAACAGGATTTCTGTTTTCACTGAGATCTAATAAATAACAAATATCCAGAGTCCCTGAGACATCATAAACTAGGTTATATTAATAAGTTTCAGGGTTCACCATCAGATACGCTCTAGGCTGAATAATTAATAAATAATCTAATAATGAGGCATTTTAGCGGTAAAGTGATCCGTGTGCTTCTAAACAGGACACAGAATAAACAGAGGTCAGGTTTTCTTTATGTGAAAGCGTTTGTTAAACAGGTTAAAAACACAGACAAAGCTCTGTTACTGTTTGTATGTGATTGGAGTTATTACAGCGCACATGTGCAGACACACAAACAGCTGTTAGAGCTGACTGACAGATGATCCAGAGGTGAGCAGCTGATGCCGTCATCACCAAAACATGTCGCTTCATGTGACGCTCCCGAGGAGAGGACGTCTCAATGCTCTTAAACAATCTCCTCGACTCCTCTCTTCATTTCCTTGCATCTCTCCCGTACATCTCTGGTGGGAGGGACTAAGACGCAAGTGAACGACGCAAGTGGAGGAAGGAAGGATGGACATTTGGTGCTTTGAGACACACCCCTTGTAGGCATTGGAACTGGATACTGTCACAAGGGATGAAGGTGGCCTAAAGGAACAGGACATCAAATTCAACAGGTCCGATCAAACAGACGCAATGTGGGGTTCCACAGGGCTCCATTCTGGAACCCTTACTATTTAATCTCCATATGCCACCTTTACACAAATGCATAAAAGTAATGAATTTGCATATTATAGCTATGCTGATGATGCACAGATAAACATTTTACTAACACCAGGACATTGAAAAGCTCTGCATCTTACTAGTTAAGGCAGGAATTGTCTCTCCAGAACACCATGCAAGGCCTCTTTCCAAAACACAATTTTGAACTTTCCCTTTCCTCACATATCTGTATTCCCAAATTCCCTACACACACACAAGCTTCAACAACAATTCACCATGGGTGATGTTGTTGCTTGTGCTCATCCCTGTTCTCCAGTATCCCCTGACATGCACCCCCACCATGCCTCTCCTTATTTCTCCGGCGCACTCAGGTGGAAAAGCATTTCATTTGCTAAACAAAGTGGAAAGCTGCCACAACACAGGGGCGTAATGGAGAGTGATGGGTGGCCCCCATACCGGGAACCATGGGACAAAGCATAATTACTCCTCCTGTCAACATCGCAGCATCCATCACTTACTGCTGTCGCTCGCTAAAGGCTTCAAGCCACAGCGCTCACGACAAGACGATTCACTTGTGTGTATGTGTGTGTGTTTGTTAAGAACTGTGCACACTTGATCGAGCATTTGTGTGCCTGTGCGTGTGTGCGGCTGCTTCACGGTTCCCCAGCTGAAACCTCGGACTCGCTCAAGATGCTGATTACTCAAAGTCTGACTGTGACGCGTGCCATGAAAACAAGAAGAATCCATTTTGTTGTGTGTATCGAGTGGTATGTCCTAGTCATGGGGATGAATTCACATGAAGATGTGTGTTTCGTTTTGTTTTTTTTTTTCTTTTGTGTAACCGTGAGCTTAGAAAGCTTTCTTTTGTAAATATGCACAGACACCAGGAGAGGAAACATTGTGGTCTTCATCTTCTAGATTCATTATTGATGGGAGAATGAGTTACCTTGCAGAAAAAGTTTAGTGCTTGGTTTAGTGGAAAATTTGCAGAGGCTAAAACAGGTGCACATCACGATTAAAGAGAAATTTAGCTTTCCCCATAAGTTAATTTTGAATTCGATTTAATAGCAAGGGTCCCAAAATTGAGCCCTGTGGAACACCTCGAAATGTTGTCGCCTTTTTTTTTTTTTTTTCCTTAATCCAACCCTGTTCCAGACACTGAGAATCCACAATACAAGCTCAGTGTGAGTGGGACTGAATCAAAAATAAAGTGCTCTTCCTTGTTCATAAAAGAAACAGAAAAGAGTTTTTAATATTTTCTGGCGAACAGCAGAGCCCCGAGGCACTGAGGAATGATACTTCCCATGCTTCAGATAACAATCACTTCCTCATTCGTTTTATGATGAGATCCATTGGTGATACATAAAATAAAAACATCCCCTGCCTTGTGTTTGGACTTCTTACAAGAACCAGATAATTAACAATGGCTCACTTAATGCCAAAACAACAGCAGCTGTCCCTTTTGGACGGCCTGTGCTTTATTATCAGTCACTTAACTCCTCTCTTTGTTCAGATGTTGTCGGGCCCCCCCAGCCCAGAAGTAGTCCACTGGGTTTTTCTCGCCTTCTGCATCATCAAACTTTCACAGCTGCTCTCAGCGTCCTAATCAGCTCACTGCTACCAAACCTTATGCAAGACAGAATGAACTGCTGGTACTCTTCCCTCCTCCCTCTCCCGTCTTATTAATATTCTCAATGGAGTCCTAAAACTTTTAGTGAGTGAGACCATCGGTCATGCAATATGTCATTCCTCCAGCCCCTTCTGTCCGCAGTAAAAGTGTTTTGAAAGTTTTTGCTCCCTCAATTTGCTACAGAGTCACTTTCAAGAGTATAAAACAGGGTTTAAGGAATATCTGACCTTGAAATTTGTCCTCCCGGGACATTATTTTATATTTGTGCAAGTCTTTTGGTCTAAAGCCTTGGCCCCCTTTGTGGTCTCAACTGTCGTTTATATCATTCATCAAGGCTAATTATCCCAGAATATTTAACTGTATCTAAATACTCAATCGTTATGCAGATGATCTGATAAAAATTTACCTATGACAGGACTAGCTTTGAGCAAACAAAACTTGTGTCTACCCTTCCTGTTTTGTCTCCAGGTGAAGTATAAAATATTGAAAGCCTCTCACGGCCCCACACTCTACAAGACAAACTTAGAAAGTTTTGTTTCAAAGACACGGATACCCTTTGTAAAGTGCCAGCATAAAAAGCCGTAAAACCAAACAGACTGAAATAACGTCATCCATCCATCTTCCCTGTGCATCATTTATGTCAGCTGGTAAATATTAGATACATGTTCCCATCCCGTCTCATACAGGTGAGGTTTCTGATAAAGCAAGAGAAAGGAGGGTTATTTAGAGTGCCAAACCAAAAATAGATGAGACGCCTCATGTATGATTTAATACCTGGCAAAGTCCCATGTTCAGGTATCCCTGTCTGCTTTTTGTTTTGCTTTTAGAATATTTGCTTTCCACCCATGACAGTGCAGAAATGGCTGAAAGCTACAACACAAGCGTGCCAGATCAGTAGGTGGTGCTAATGCACAATGAGTCAGCCATATAACAAGAGAAGAATATTATGTAATCAAGCTCAACAGTACTAGAAAGACATGAACAAGCCAGTAGCGGGCTATTACGGTGGGGATGTAATACATTTAGATGGCAATTGCCAGGAAAAAGTTGAGTCAGTGACATCAGAGTTCCCCAACAATGTCATCTCCCTGTGTACCCCCATGAATACTGACAAAACAATGTTTTTATAGACCTAAAGCTTGGAAAAACACTGGCTAGAACCTCAGTTTTCAAGGATCTAAAATTGTTAATGGGAGGACAAATGTTTTCAGAAATATCAACAAACATTTGGATGAGCTTAAAGCCTGGATTATATTCCTGCATAGAATCGGCTATGCCCAAAGCCTGACCTCTACCCCCCTCCAAATTTAACTACTCATTGAAACAACGTAGACTTTGAGCCCTGTGATTGGTCTGATGAATGGGACAGTGCTTCATGTATTTAACCCTGTGGATCCCACGCCCGTCTGTGGGTTCAAAATAATACTTATTTTTTAAAAAAAAAGGCAATTACAAACCGTTTGTCCAATCTAGAAGCAATAAAAACTGGTGTAATCGTCAGATTCTCTAGGGTACCTGAATGTACCGGAGAAAATGGGACAATTTCACGAGATTTCTTCAAATTGTTTTATTCTCATGTCCTCTTCTTTTTTGAATGATTTATTGCATTCTGATCATGTTATACTGCTCAGGAGACATTACTGAGTTACATCTTGCCTTAGCCATGATTATACTGAACCCACTGAGGTGCAGGACTTCACTTTGCTGAGAAAAATGAGACCACAACGAGTAAAAATGTGACAGAAGCAAAAAACGGCCTGAAATTCCAAACATCAATAAGCTCTCAGAATTTGAATGTAGTACCACACCAGTATTTTTCCTGTGATCTTTATGCTTGAGGGTACCTGGAACTGTGTTGTGTACACTATTTATTTTGGAATTTTTTAAAATTATAAATTTACATGATTGAGCTGCATCAGTCTGTAGCCATGGTCGTCTTGAATTTATAGAGGTGTGGGACTTATACAGATGACACTGCCCTCATGTTTTTGAGGAGTACTGTAACACAGGGTCAATGCTGAGGCATAAACCAGTCTTTCGTTTCATCGCTTCCCTAAGCCCTTCTCTGTTACTAAAAGCTGGTTGCAGCAGCTGAAGAACACAGAGCAGTGTGCAAAGCCTGTCAGAAGTATGCATTAATTTGAAATATTTACTTAATTATGCATCCATGTTCGGCAGAGTGCCGACAGATGTGCTTACTTATCCGGGTTATTACGATATGCAGATGACATTATACTGTTTCCATGTTTCCATCACAGCCACAGATTGTGGGAAATCCGTTAAGATCCCACACAGCAGCACTCTAAGAAATGGAATGTTGATTTTAATTAACCAAGTTATGCCACCCCTGGTTATAACTCACCATGTACATCTTAAGGTTGTCAAGATCTTCACTTGAGTAGATGCAAACGTGCTTTCAGTATGCTTACTTCAATGCTTTGATTCTGTGGGAGGCAAAACAGAGTTTTTACCAACTCATTTTAAAAGTGATGGATTTAGATGAGTGATTTTTAGTACTGAAATGTCATAAACAGAGGATATAGAGTAATTAGAAAATCAGAAACTGTGTGAATGATCCTCATGAGTTCACTCTTATATAATACTCATTTTGATTATGATATGGCTCTAGAGCATATTTTGAACAGATTCAAAGAAAAAGACCCAATAAAAGGGAGAGAAGTTAAACAGTAACACCAAACAGATTATTTATGTTAAGAGTTACACCCACCTGGTCAATGGCTACTATAATCTGGCTGATCTTCATCAATTGGATGGATTAATGATTCAGTTGAACCATAAAAGATGAAAGCAGGGGGATTGTGGTATGAAGGTGAACTCTGCATGTACCTGCAACAGATTGACACAGAAACTCACCTGAAACTAAAAATAACCTCACATCACTCTCGACTGCTCACATGTTGTGGAAATGTAGCCATAGGTCTGTTTTGGCTCTAACAGTCATAGTATGTGCTTAGATGTGAATGTCTCTGAACATTATGACCATTTTTCAATGTGTAGTAGTGTTGTATTTATTTTTGCCAATTACAAATAAAAGATTTCAATTAAGATTTTTTGAAACTATGGCCTCTGGCTTTGTATGTATCAGGTGCAACGAAAAGCAAACAAAACCACAACAAACTAAAACCTCTTTCATTGAAATTAGACATATTACTCTAGGATAAGTCATTACATTTTTAAATAAGTTATACAATTTCAAATGTGAATTAAAAAAAAAAAAGAAAAAAAGAAAAGAAAAGTGCTCAAGGGATGCAGTATGAACTGACACAAAAGAAATCTGGCTATTTCAGAATTGAAGTAATAGCAACTGTGCAAGGGTGGCACAAATACATTTCAATGGCACACCCCAAACTCATTTATTTGGACAAAATGTCACTTGAAAATCATTTTCATCCCCCATATAGTTACCTTCTGAGAGAGAAACACCTTAAAAACAAAGATGTATAACACACAGCAACACCACCACCACCCATAGCGATAAGAAAACCACTCAGTAATTAAGTGGTTTACTTAAAGCCAATCATCTAACAGAAAACATCCTGCCTGGCCCATTGAAACAGCCAGTAATATCCTTGGACACTAGAGTGACAGGCAAACAGCCAATCATTTAACAGCTGTTTAGCTTGTTTACTGAACCACCACCATGTGTTTGTTAACTACACAACAGTGTGTTACACAGTATTATTAAGGAAACGTTTGTACCATAGACCGTATAATTAATGGACGTAACCTCTATGACATCACCTGTCTGTTTCTGAAATGGATTTTTGAAGCAAAACAGCTGGCGCGGCCATATTGGAAATGAGGTGGGCTTTGAGTCTCCACAGTAACAGCCATAGGGTGCCCCGGCATCACGTGAGCTGAGCTGTGCCTCTGATTGGACGAAGTGGCGATCTTAATATTGTCTAAACTGCAGTTACAAAAAAGTTAACCCCCAGTACAGTGCATGCCGTTAGTGAAATTAGCAATTCAGACGCAAGACATTTTTTGTACCAGGAAGTAAATATGCTAAGGTTGACATGTTTTGAAATAAAGTAAATATTCAGAGGTTGGTTTGTACTTACCAAATTTTTCAAGGACGACAGTTTCCCCCTGATCACAAGGCGCACAAGTGGCGAGGTGACATTTTTTTTGCTCCTTGGTTTCTGTGCATGTCTGACCCCTGATTCACACATACTCCGTCAGCGCCATGGTTTTTGGTGTGTGCCAATTCACACTGGATCCATCTCCATAGCAGCTGGATACGCAAGATCACAAGATCACAGGAGAACCACATGTTACCGCAGGAATCACACCCATGACAACTACTTTCATGATATTTAGTATGTTAAACTCACCTGCCCTCCCAGAACTTCATTAATTCAGTCCTTCCCTTTTAGTCTCTGTTGGTGTCCTTATATAAAGGAATTGTTGTAGCGTATATAATTATCTGGTTTTCTGCCTCCAAGATAAACCTTTTCTCATCCATGGCGCCAGATTTCCTCTGGGTCTGACCCACTGATGACTGCTGACCCTGTTCCAGTGATGTAGTTTTGATATACATGGATAATTTTATGATCATACATGGTGCACGTGGTGCTTTATTTTGAAAAGACCGGCAACTCTGATGGTTTTTCATGTCTGTTTTCCTGTTTGGTACGATCTGCTCTGCGGAGATTGACACGTCTCTGCAGCGTACTCCGGCAAAAATTGACTTGCAGCACAACAGCCATGATTATTATTCTTATTATTACGTTATTCCAGTGAAATTAAGTTCATTTTTGTGTATAAACTTAAAGTTGTAGTAATTTTACCACAAGAAAGTCACACAATATGAACATCACTATTTCATTTCTTGGAATGTGGTGTGCTCAGTGCTCACTTTCCTGTTTTTTCATTACCTTAAAGAGTGTTTTAATGAAACTTTTCCATCACTAGTCTACACCCCTAATTCCAATGGAGTTGGCACGTTGTGTAAAATGTGTATAAAAACAGAATTCAATGATTTGAAATCCTGTTTAACCTTTATTCAACTGAATACACAACAAAGACAAGATACTTATTGTTCAAACTGATAAACTTTGTTTTTTGAAACTATTCAAAATTAAAAGTGCCAAATCATTGTATTCTGATTTTATTTACATTTAACACAATGTCTAAACTTGGTGTGAATTGGGGTTGTAGTTTCACGTCCTGCTGTGTGATTTTTTTTTTAAGCCTCGGGTCAAACTGCAGCAGTGTTAGAATAAAGGTGCACAGAATTTAATTAATCAAAGCATTTGCACACGCACTGTAGAGAACAAAGAGCCCTGGCCTTTACGTGGTTATTTTTAATGAAAATGTGAGATGTGAAGTGACCAATTGAGAAACACTTACCTCATGTTTACCCGCAGAGATAAAGGTTTTTTTTGTACTCTGCAAATAAAGGTAACCTTTAACTGTTTATTTAGATGCACCAGTTAAAGGCCGTCTTTTATAAGCAGAAAAACACCCTGAAGGGACTGTTTGCGCTGTAAATATGTTACATAATGTAGTAAGTACGGACTAAACAATAGGGAAAATGACATGTTCCGAGGCTTTCTCTCGCCTTTTGTCAGAGTCAAGGTGCTTAGTTACTTCTGGCTTTATGACTGTCCTCCATCTCTCAAAGCAATTTGAAGCCGCCACGAGAACAGAGCAATTATCCTCTCCTTTCCCCCGGCTGTAGAAATGAAGGATTGACTCATCTAGGCCGTCTCAAGGGGTCCATCGCTGTCCGGGCTGGAGACACCTTCTCACCAACAGCAGTCACCTTTTCCCCCTGTATCATTAAAGAGTGCTGAGCCACCCACCGCTCGGTGCTGTTTGCGGGGACGGAAAACAATCAGGAAAGGTCAGAATGGTTTTTATTGCACAGATTTGCTGACTCTAGAAGAGCTTAAGAAATAAGGAGCCCAAGAGTGACCCAACGTGAGGTCAGAATAAAGGCACTGACGCTTGGATGGAAACACCCCAACTCACTGTCCCTTGATGCCTCGCTGACATTCTCATCCTGACATTTACGGGACGTCTCTTCGTGGTGCTAACATGTCAAAGTCGGCTTTGTGAAAATATGCCATCACCTCCGCGCTCACACCTCCTCACCTGAACCATCTGTCAGAAGCTATAACGCGGACATACGACTTCTAAACCCAGGGCATCAGATTTGATTCTGTCAAATTCTTCGGTAATATTCGTCTGAGTGCCTCTAATTCATTTATTCAGCAGTTTTGCATATTATGGGATTTGCATGCAAATCAGCCGTGAAGTTCTCGACTGCCCTTCGCAGCAGCAACAGTGAAGCGGGACGTCTTTGAAACAGCTAGAGAGGCAGCAACACTATTATCTTAAGTATTAAAAATCATGACATTGCACAGCGTAAATCCCATGCCCAATTGTTCCTTCTTTGAGATGGTGCTGGGTAGGAAAATAAAGCCACATAGATCCCTGCAGGAGCTTAACAAGTCGTTCAGCGGTAACCGGACGGACCTAAGATAATGCCCTTGTAAGGCCGAGAAAAGTCCTCACCCTCACAGCCTTTCTTTAAACTGTGGATGACTCAAAACATGTCAAGCTAAAGATTATCTGATCACAGCCTCTAAAACATTTTCAGGCTGTGCCTTCTGGAGAATAGGGGACAGGCAGAAAATCCTTAACCTCATTAGACACAGAGGATTCGACAGCGCTGTGGAAAATCGCTCAATCAGACCAAGAAGAGGCTTTGCACGGCCTGCTGTTTTCCCAGCGAGGGTTATGAATCCAGGAAGTGGCACTTTATCATTTATTATTTGTCGTTTGAGAGTGTTGAGACAGTATTCAGGCCAGATGTTCAATCAAACGAGTCGTTTTCTGGGAATCAAGAGTGCAGGAAACAATGTCTGGAAATGCCAAAAATGCTAAATGGCGCTCCTCAATCAGCACCAGTGCCAAAGTAGTCCAAACAGGAGCAGTAGACGAGGCCTCGCTCCTCCTCCCACTTCCTGCAACTTTGCCTCAGATGTCCTCCCAGCCAAACAGAGGAGTGCATCAATTGCTCTGCTGAATTTCCATCCGTCTTCGTGGATGATTTCCCCCGTGGTCCCTCTTGTCGAACACGGAGGGGAGGAGGTGGAAGACAGGGAGGGTTGTCGGAGGATGTAGGTGTTTCGTTTCAACATCGTCTGTCTGCTCTGTCACCTCATCGAGGAAAAGGAGTCCTCCTAAAGTGTGATTGAGCGCTGAGTTAAGTGGTCGACGGTGGAGAGCTTTCTTGGCTCCTTTTTGCCTGATGAGGTGAGGTAGGGCACAGATGCCCGTTTCTGCACCGGCAAGCAGATGCACTCCGCACGGGGGATTCTTTCCTTTCAATTAGTTCAAGCAATCAATGCAATCTGTGTTTGGTAATCTGCTGCCCTGTTGTTCTGGCAGAGAGGAGGAAAAAGACTGAAATGCAACAGAAGCAGGCCTGGGAGTGGGGGGAAAAGTTGCTCTGAGGATGATTTGAACTGCTTTGCAATGATTGATTCACTGCCTACAAGACAGATGCTACTGATTCTGGCTACAGGTGTCACTGCATGGTCAAGAATTCAACACCTTTTGAGTACAAATCCAAGTTTTGAGTCATGTACTGGCACAAGCTTCCAGTTGCTTGTTTTAAGACACTGACATATCCCTTTGCACATAGATTAGTGCCCACGTAGTGAATTCAACCTCTACTTAGACAAAACGCTGACTTGAACATGATGCATTTTTCAGCGCTTGATGCTTTAAAATCTACCTCTAGTTCATCTGAAGTTTCTTAGGGCTGCCTGGCGGTGCAGTTAACCACTCTGTGAACCTCGTCTAAGGCCTTTCCGTGAGGACTTGAATGTTCCCCCCACTCATGCACGCATGGATTCCCTCCCGACAATACGGCACACACTCATTAGCTTAATTGGTTGATCTAATTGCCTGTAGGTGTATAAGTGTGTGTTTGTCTCTCAGTATCAGCCGTGTTTGCTTACCTCACTCTGGCATCCTGACCAGACTGGAGTGGATTCTGTCTCTGCTGGCCCCTCACAGTCCGTTACATCTATGCATCCAAATGGAAAATTGCAAAATTCATTTCCCTTTGCAATCAACCACCATCTTTAATTCAGCTCTTCCTGCTTTGGCTCTCCAGGCTAAAGCTTTGGCATTCCACAGAAGCATATGGAAGAGCAGGGAGCTCCAAGAAAAAAGTCATACCACCAATATAAATTTAAAATGATCAGAGCATCTAATGAGAGCCTTGTGGGCGTTTTAAAGAAACTAATATGGGAATCCCAAAATTCCTAAAAACTAGTATGCAAGAGCCAAAAGTCTTAAAAAGTACAATAGGAGTCCAAGAAATTAGTATGAGAGATCCATACAGTCACTCACAGTTCCTGACAGTAAACTCGTCCTTTGGCATTGCAAAATTGCATTTGAAAGAGATGGGAGGTGGGCTTTTCCCACTTTGGTTTTGGTATTCCACATTGGCAGTAATCACTGCACTAACTGAGTTCAAAAAAAAAAAAAAAAAAAAAAAAAAAAAAAAATCACAAAATACCCCAAAACTACAATTGGAGTACCAAAAATTCCAAAAGTTCCAAAAGCAGTATTTTAGAATCAAAAATAGAAGGTCATTCCAAAAATACTATAAAAGAGCCAGACAGTCATTCACATGTGGCCTCTCACAGTCCCTGACATGGATGCAGCAAAGTTGAAATTGCAAAATTTATGATCCATTTGAAATCTTTTGCAATCAACCTCCACCATCTTTGCTGTTGCTCTCCCTGCTTTGGCTTTATATGAATGCAAATGTAAGAGGCAGGTGTGCTCTCCCTACCTAAGGTTTTGGCATTCCACACAAATATATGGAAGACCAAGGAGCTCCAAGAAGGGAGTCTCACCACCAAATGTGTATCAAAATAATCATAGTGTGAACTGAGAGCCTCGTGGGTGTTTAAAAAAACTATTATGGACATCCAAAAAGTCCAAAAACTAGTATTGGAGTGCCACAAGTAGTATGGGAGAGCCATACATGCACTCACATGGGGCCTCTCATATTGACCCATCTAGTTTGAAAAAAAAACTAAGTTTATTATCTATTTCAACTCCATGGCAATCACCATGTTTGCTGCTGCTCTTCCTGCCTTGGTTTTATTTGAATAGAAATCTAAGAGATAGGAGGTGTGCTCTTACTGCCTTAGGTTTTGGCATTCCAAAAAGCATATGGAAGAGCAGGGCTTCCCAGAATGGAATCATAACACCAAATAAAATTCAAAATAATCACAGTGTGAACTCAGAGAGGCACCGCTTGGACATAACGTAAACAGTGACTTCTTAAAGAGACAGTGCAGGTGTCAACACGTGAGCTTCTGAATGCACAACAAACATCACAGACAGTTTCATGATATTTTATACATAAAATGAAGATATTTCAAAGAATAACTCACCTGAAGCATGGACCCCAAAATTGGTATGGACACATACGACTGGTGATATTTCATCTTTTCCTTCCGGCATCACTACAAGTCTGACATTTGTGGTTTTTGGTGAAATGTCATGACATCTATTAAATGGATTGCTTGAAATTTGGTGCATTCTGTGACATTCCTGTTCTGCCCCGGGTTATAAAAGTATATTGATTGGCTGACTTTTCATCTTTGGGGGGGGGGGGGCTTCAAGTTTTGCAGAATCTAAAATTATTCCAATTATAAACACTTCAAACTTTCAGCGTCCCTCTAGAATCATTCATGCTTCCGTATTGAAGGGTATTTTTTGAAGCGAGGTGAGCTGTTGATTTGATTAAAAAATAATCCAGCGCACCAAATATAGCAGGTTTTGCAGAGAAGTTTAAACTCCTAAACTTTAACGATTCTAAAGGATGTGATAGAAACCTGGTCATACCCTCAGGGACGAGCAATTCTCAGCTAATGCTTCAGCAGACTCTTGGTAAATAACAGTATTTTGAATAACACCTTTTGCAGGACAGATATAGCACACTCTGGAAGCCTGCTTATTTCATGGAAATTAGGCTGATATCGACCTAAAAGTCTGAAAGTAGCCTCCACACTTCAATCAAACAGTGTGCAGCAAGTTTAGGACACATTAGAAGAGTCTGCATGGGAAATATGGTGTTAAAGTTCCAATACTCCACCTCATCAATCATTCTGCAACACACTTTCTTATGATAATCAGTCTGAAATACTCATTATCATAAATCCTAAAGCAGACCCTGCATGGCATGTTCACTTTCTGAACTCTGAAATGTCAGCTTACGTAAGAGATGGAGAGTTGTTTCTTCATAATTCAAGACAGACGAGCGGTGCAGAAAAC
This sequence comes from Labroides dimidiatus, assembly GCA_030710495.1. NCBI lineage: Eukaryota > Metazoa > Chordata > Actinopteri > Labriformes > Labridae > Labroides > Labroides dimidiatus. The sequence continues at coordinate 8,271,356 of CM061166.1, forward strand.
GGGGGCCGTGAAGACACCGTCTGACTCTAAACTTTTGCGAAATTCTTCCGAGAATGGAAGGAGAACCAAAAATAAGAGCTCATTCCATCCACAGATTAGCATATCAATCTCATCACACCCATGCAGGATCATCAGAACAATGTACATCCATCATGATCACTGAAACCATCATCTCTCATGTGAGCAAAGACAGGAGATGTCTGGGTACTAATTTCACACTTAGGGTCACACTCATTCCTTTAGTTCCTTTTAAGTCGCACTCTAAAGTAGGGGTGAAGTGATATGTTAAATTAAATGAATAGTGTTCGCTGATGCTATTAATCTAAAACAATACAGATAATGTCACACTCCAGGTGTCAGCTAGCTCATTCATTATGATTGTGAAGCCAGTTTTAATTGCTTTTGTTTTCTGAACAACAAACTCTCAAGGATGCTTTCTCATAGCTACAGTTCCTCTAAGGTAAAAGAGTGAAGTGACATCGATGAATAGTTGTTTTATTATGCCCTGGAAAGAATTTTGAAGCACATCACTGGCTAAAATTCCATGGAGATACCTCCCTTTGGATTATCACCAATAAAGAAGATCCTGTTATATTTTTACACCAATATATGATAAAATGATTACATACCTAATCATTCAACGCTACAGAAAAATACGCTCAAAGGCAGCAAGGCCTGTCCCAAAAAGTTGTTTGGGAGTCTTAACAGTCCTGGAAGTTAAAAAAAAAGTGTCAAAGGTTAAAAAGAAGTAGAATGGCAGTGACTAATGTCACTAAAACTAGTATGGGGGTGCCACAAAAAGCATGAGTTCCAGAAGTAGTATGGGTGTATAAAAAAAAAAAAAAAAAAACTGGAAGATCCAGTGTCAAAATGAGTAGCTTGTGAGGCCAAGAGGTCCTTAAAGTAGTATTGGAGTCCTATCCCAAAGGTAGTATGAAAGTCTTAAAAGTTTCCCAAAAGTTCCAAAAGGCGGTACTGACACCCCCCCCCCCCCCCCCCCTAAAAAAAAAACAAGTAGTATGGATGTTTGGTTTCCAAAGGTAGAATAGACCTCCCAAATGACCCTAAGACTTATGGCATCTACAAAGAGCAGTTTGCATGTCCCAAAAGTCCCAAAAGGTAGTATTGAAATCCCAAATGTCCAAAAAAAAGTAGTATGGAAGTGCCAGAGGTCCCCAAAAATTAATATGGGAGTTCCAAAAGGTAGTTTATCTCTCCCAAATATAGGAGTGCCAAATATTCCTAAAACTAGTACAAGGGTACCAAAAACTAGCATCGGAGTCCCAAAAACCCTAAAAACTAGTATAAGATTGCCAAAGTAGTTGGGAGTAAAAGGAAAATGCAAGAGCCAAAAGTCCCAAAAAGAAGTATGGCAGTGCCAAAATGAGTAGTCGGTGACATCTCAGGGTCTGAGAAAAGTAATATGGAAGTCCCAAATATTCCCAGAAGTATTGTGAAAGACTCAAAAGTCCCAGTAAGTAGAACGAGAGTACCAGAGGTCCCTAGAAGTAAAAAAAAAAAAAAAAAAAAACAAAAAAAAACATTTTGTATGTCCCAAATGTCCCCCAAAAAAAGTAGTATGGGAGTTCCAGGGGTCCTCAATAATATGGGAGTCCCAAAAAGTAGTATGGGAGGCAGGGACTGTTGTTATTATGCTCCTCTCCTTTGTAATCATTTATCAACCCATGTCCAGGAGTCACCTATTCTTTCAACCCCAAGTTATGCTGCTATATGCTTTGGAAATTATCACATCAAGCACCTTCTTCTGGTGTCTTATGGATAGATATTACTGTTCCAGTGTCAGCCATGGATACATGTCTCAATGCAAAACGTATCTTTGATTAGTTATATTATACATGAGTGCTCAATCTGAAGAGTGCTTGCCCTGTGCAAAGAGGTACAGACCGAGCCTGACCATCCTTGGGTTAGACTCTGACCTCAAGCCCTTTAATGTCTGTCATCCCCACTCACCCCTCCCCACTTCCACTGTCCCATCAAATAAAGCCAAAGGCCAACTAACCAGGCTTTGACCAACATTTCCAGTAAATGCCAGACGGGGCCAAAGAGCATTGCCAGCAACGTGGCGAATTAAACTGATGCTTTCAAAAACTGACCAGTTGATGCTAGGACAGCTCGTCTGATTAGAGGGTAGAAGGTCCCCACGCTGTCGCCACCATCACCTGCCCACTGGAGTGGATCCATCCATGTAATGTAAGAGGTCAAGCAGAGATAATGTAATGAAATCAAAGCAGAGAAAACGGACTTGGAGGAAACAAGAAGTAATGGAATGGATTAGAACGGAGCAGGAAGGTGGTTAGGAAAAGGTCAGGGAGAGAATTATAGGGATTAAACTGCAAAAGTTTTACATTATGGTGTTATAAGCCTGGTTATGATGGAAATTAACCTGAGAACAAACATTACTGTGCGCAACGGGATGTTAAAATATTTGCTCCTGCACATTATGCATGCATTAATATTTCAAAGGAACCCATTTAATGAAATTCACACTGCACTGTTGATGTCATACAACATTCAAAACATCCACTCACGCCTACACCCTGCTTCAGTTTACTCTGCAGAGGCCTACGGTAGTTTCCATTAAGATTAATGCAGAATAGCATGGCCGCATAATGCATGATTTATCCTCATGGCTTCTAGTGCAGGAGGAACATCTCCCTCATTTGCATGACTTGTAGCCAGCTTGCTGGAACCTGATGGAAAATCCATTCTTCTTACTCTCCAGGTAGAGATCAACAAACAAATCAATTAAGATGTAGGAGGGCACTTACATGCACTTAGCACCTTTGCCATGCTTATGTAAGTTGCTGTATGTAATTTCCATGCTCACAACATGACTGTGCGTGCTATCTTCCATCTTTGTGCTTTGAATTCAGATCCCAGCTGGATTTCTTGCAGCTTTTCGCATCATTCACGTCCTTATGCAACATACACACACATGTTGCATGTATTTTGCACATTGCTGCCACTTTGACTCCAATCAAAGTCTATAAACTCAGTTAGCACAAAGTGCACTGCTCCTTAAATCACATTAAGATGACTAAACTTCCCTGCCAATGTGATCCTCAAGGGCAACCTCTGTCAAAACACCTGTGTTGAAGATTATCCTCCAATCACATGAAAAGCAGTGTGAAAGTCACACACACACATACACATGAAAGCTGTTAGCAGTACACGGCAAGATTCCAGCAAATCCTTCATTTATTATGATGTAAACTTTCATTTAGCTGACACGGAACCATAAAACAGGTGCATCATTCGGGGCATAAGGGACCTGTATGAAATTGGCTGCCTTTCCTGTGTAAATTGTGACATCTCGCTGTCTGAATCAATGCTGCTGCCAAATGAGGCGCTCTCATATAAACTCATGAATCGTCATACTCCTACCTGTTTGCACAAATGATGTTCTGGAGTCGGGTACAATTTTCCGCCTACAGGCGGTGAGGAATCATGAAAAAAAAGAGGAGTACCTGATGGATTTCCAGGAGTGGATGTTTGAGCTGGTACACATGAACATCTTGTGTGCAGTTTACTGACATCTTGTTAAAGGATTTTCTGCGGGTCTCGGTTAAGTTTACTCTTGAGGTTGCTGCAATGTGAAGCTGTGAGACTGTACAGCTTCATTTCTGTTGACTCAAAGAGAGATTGTGTGCGTTTTGAAAGAATTGCTCTGCAGTGAAAGGGTCATCCTTGATGCACTGCAGTATTTCTTCTTCTTCTTTAGCAATGAGTACAAGGAGCTGCACTGATTGGCTGCCTGAAAGCTCTAAATAGATCCCATCTGCCAACAAACCAAACAGTTAGCTCTATCGTGAAGCGCTGTGACGTGATCCTTAGAGGAGGAAGATGAGAATTTATGACAAATATTAACAAGCTTTTGAGACAAAGCACAGCGCATACTCATATAAGCTAACACAAGAACCCTTAAAGAGGGGATGTTGTGCCTTTTCTAAGGTTTGTTCTGTCCTCTGGTGTCCCTGTAGTAGCTTTACATGAATTACAGCTCACAAATATTTACACAAATGTTTGGTCTGAAACTTTTCTTTTTTTAAGCTGCTGTCTTTTAAGGCTCCCCACTACACATACCCCATTCCCTTTGATTGGCCAGCAATCTGGAGACTTGGTGGCAGACCTTGGTGTTTGAGTTCCCTCAAAAATGTCAAAAAAACAGTTAGATCCTTATGTGGCAACATTGTAATCATTGAGTCTCGTTAAGATGTCATTTATGTTGACTTGTTTTACTCAACACTGTAAGACATTATGTTCCCAGAAAGCAAGGCCTATCCCAAAAAGAAGTATGGGAGTCCCAAAAAGTAGTATGGGTGTTCCAAAAGTCCCAAAATGTTGTATTTGTGTCCCCAAAGTCCCAAAAAGTCATATGTTTGACCAAATGTCCCAAAATGTAGTATGGAAATCCCAAAAAAAACATAGTAAAGTCCATTAAGTCCTAAATAGTGGATTGGTGCACCAAAAGTCCCCAAAAAGTAGTATGGGAGTTCCAACAATCTGTATAAGGAGTGCCAAAAGCCCCCTAAAAAGAAGAATGGGAGTCCCATAAAGTAGTTTGTGTGTCCCAAAAGTTCTTAAAAGTAGAAGGGAGTCCAAAATGTCCCAAAAAGTAGTTTGGGAGTCTAAAAGGCTTTAAAAATAGTATGGGAGTTCAAAAGTCCCTCATATAGTACAGGGTATCCCAAAAGTTCAAAAGAGTAGTATGGAGTCCTAAAAATTGTGCCAGAAATCCTTTAAAGTAGGATGGATGGCCCAAAACTCTTATGTGTAGTATGTTCTGTCCCAAAACACAGTATGAGATTGCCAAAACTCCTTAAAGTAGAATGGATCTTCTATAAAGTAGATTGATTGGCCCAAAAGTCCCAAAAAAGCAGAATGGGAGTCCCCAAAGTCCCAAAGAGTAGTATGGAGTCATAAAAATTAGTACAGGATTCCTAAAACAAAGTATATGTTTCCCAAAAGTCAAAAAATGAAGAATGGGAGTCCCATAAAACAGTCTCCGGGGATTTCTACAACATATGATTATGAAGTGGTATCAAAATCTGTGCACTCTAAGTTTCTTTGGGCGCAAACCCCTCGGTGGCTTTGAATGGTCTGGAGACTCAAGAAACTGCTTCATAAACAGTCTAGTGCTTATTTTCCACATAAAGTGAGTACACTCACTTTGAAGTGCAACATTAGCATTGTTCCTCTGTATTTTAATATGACACACTCACTGGCAAGAATAACAAGACTGATGGATAGGGCACTCAGAGACAGTACGAGTGGATGTACAGATGTTGTAGAACTTGCCACATGCTGCTCTAACTATTCCATGAACAAATCAAATGAATGAGTTTGTTAATGGAAGGATAAATGGTTCATTTCCATAACAGAATGACTTTATATTGTAGTCTGGAACCATTCTGTTCAACATATTGCTATTTTGGCTAGCTGGTAGTCATTAGCTTCAAATTTATGCAGAGGGACACTTTTACAAATTGTGTCTCCTGGAATCATATGCGAGCTGTGTCTCCACAGAGTTCAAGTAAAGGTCTCCCACTTAAAGTGCCAAGTTCTCATCTGGTTCTGATAGTACGTCAGGGAGAGCCAGGGAGTCCGGCACTGTCCTCTGATACCCCGTCTAGGGAGGTCGCCAGGAAGCAAATGGAAAGGCATTACAGCACATGTTCATGTGTCGCAGTCTGGGATGGAGGACTATTTGACTGAATGTATCAGCAGGTTCAGCACTTTAGGCTCTGTTTTTTCCCCCTTTTCAAGCTTTTCAGAGGAGAACTGGAGTGACATGAATTCATAAGTGCTTTTATGAGCACTCACTTCGACGCTGGATGCAGGCAGGATAAATGAGATTGTCAGTGGTTATCTGAGGTTAATCTCCCTCGTTTTAAAGAGGTCTTTGAAGTGTGACTTGAAAACAAAACAAGCCTGATAGAAGAACAAGGCTGCGTCCTTGTAATTTTACTCTGAGATAAGCACATTTCCTCCGCAGGACTCTCGCACACTCAAACATTAAAATAACTAAATGCTGCCAGAAGATTTGTTCCCTGTTTCTTCCAAATCCACGGCTGAATCATTATCACTGCAAAACTATTCCACCCTGCAGGATTCTAACCTCATCGCGACCTGGTGAAAACACGGCATTAAAACCTCGCTTTGAAATTTTCGGTATGTCAGCACCGAGAGTCGCTCCAGAGCGAATCCAGGGGCGGAAAGGTCCGAGCGCTTTGCATTCAGCTGTCAGGGTAGCCGGCTCCAGTCCGAGACTTCAAGGAGAGAGATAAGGCCAGCAGATAAGAGGACGTGAGGCAAAGTAAGGTGAAAGTGAGTGGGTGCTTTTCGGAGAGACTCAGCAGAAAGAAGTGATAGAGTTACTGAGAAAAAGGCTATTCATCTGATAAACCTGCTCAGACTTTGCTGAAATTTTAACAGACTGGAATGACCGTCTTGTGTCTTGTATTGCACAACTTTAAAATTAGTTTCCGCAAGATAAAACTTCAGCCTCAGATTTTCATTCACATCAGGATTTCCTTGTTTTATTCAAGAAAAGGCCTACATTATGCATAAACAGCTTCTCAGATCAGCTGAACTTTGGTGAACCCTGACGTGCAGATCAATAGCGAAACCGTCCTGACAGTGCTGACCTTTGAGGGAACACAGAGCCTGCGAGGCCCATGCGGAGGAAGCTATCATGGCTTATTATCTCTGTTGCATTATACACTTAAATTTAACCTTCCACTGTCTGAGCTATGCGGCGCCACAGACGAGGAATGTAAGCAGACGTTTATGGAGGTCAATGGTGCAGAAGCGTACTGTGAATAAGCGGTCTGTGAAGGCCCGAAAAAGATAGAACCACATGTGGTTGACTCCTGACTTGTCGGCGCTAGCAAGGAGAGCTATTCTCATGATGCCTCAGCAGCTCTCTGCAGGTTACCTTGCGCAGAAGCATAATTAGATAATTAGACCATGCTGGGGAGGGGGGACAGGGGGCATTTCCTTGAAGTAAATGCTGGATGTTGAAATGCTGAGCCCTAATCCTAACCCCAATGCCTAACCCTAACCGCACCACTCCTATTTATACCCCTTGTGACATCATCAGCTGCGTGGTTTCCATGTTGATGGAATTTGAATATAAACAAGAAGGTTTCCCCTTTGTCCCTTATGACATCATCACCTCTTTCTCTTATGGCATGTGTGGCTTCATTTCCTTGGTAGCAGATCATCTCCATTCATTTTAATGGTCAAAAAAAATGGGAAAATGCTGAACACTTTAAAAAGTACAGGGGTTAGAAATTTGAGTGTTACACACACAATTCTGCTGAACATGCTGAACCTTTTCAGATTGGAACAGTGAAAATCGGTGATAATTTGTTGGAGGAGTGCTGAGCCAAAAAAATAAAGAATAAGTGGAATACAATAAGAAAGTCAGATTTCTCTATGTTGAAATGCTGAGTGCTCAGCATTTCAGTCCTCTTGCACGCATGCTTGTGCACATTACAAGTTTACTCAGGCACTCTGAAACTGCTTCATCACGGTCAGTAATGGACTTTGCCTGTTACAACATCTCTGGTTTTAAATTAAACACAGTGAATTTATAGGCTAATATATTAGAATGAAAAGTTAAGGGTCTTTTCTTTCCCATCAGTGTCTATTATAGATGACAAGGACACCTCCTAACTAGGCATAAAAATGTATCTGAATATATTTTCATATCTAAAACTCCCTTTGTAGGAGTTTGATTTATTCCATCAGCCCCTTAAGTGGCGTAAAGGTGGTCATGTACCGTGCAAGAGACCATAAATCAAGCCAAGTATTTAATCGCTGCTTGCATTAAATGTGTTTCGTGAAACGCTAAATCATCTTTGTTTTCGCACGTTTGAGTACAAAGAGGCGCTGCAACTTTCTAGGATCACTACAGTCCGAGCGAAAAAGTCCACAAATAACAAACTGCTGCATTCAGTAGTTTATATAACCAGAGAAAATACTTTGGATCAATCGCCCCAAGGAGAAAATGAGCCACATTGTTTGCCTTTGATTTCCAGAGTGATTCCCCCTCTCTCCCAGCTGCAGGTTTTATCTTTACCAAATGAGCTGGAAGTATTCTTGCATGCGCCTTCCCCTCCTGATTCACAGCGCTGATGAAATATCACATTTGGATTTGAAATTCATATCTCATCCCCCCTTTCTTGCTTCATCTCATCCTTTTTTTTTTTTTTTTTTTCCCCTCATTGCCAAAATAACCCGTGTGAATTCCGCTCGTACATTCCGAGCCGGAATATTCCGAGCACGCTGGTTGCAGTCATCGCGGGCCATGAGACATGACGATGTTGTAATGTGTTTTCATTTGGTGTCTGGTTGCCTCACTTCACAGGATATCAGAGCGGAGTGGCCGGCTCGCAGACTATTTATGAGGATGAAGACGCTGCCTCGCAGGACTGTATTATTTTAGGTTGAGGGCCATTGAAAAGAAAATAACACAGTGTTTCTGGCTTAGCGGCAACACCACAGAGATGATACTGTTGATGGGATTCACAGGCTGTTTCCTGGTAATAAAAAGAGACCTCCTCGCAGCTGTTATCTCCATATCTTTAACTTGTTTTTGTGTTTTATGTCTCTTCTGACATATCACCTCTGTCTGTTTCTTCATCTCAAGCCCTGAGGCTCTCTATCTTTCCCCAGGCCATCTAGTAATACATCTTTGAAGTCCTTCCCATTCTCCACCACTCCACTAAATACTAAACCTCCCTGTCATTTTTGATCACGTAAACCTCTCTCCTTATCTTCACATTAAGAAACACCTGGGCTCTGCTGCCTCATCATCAGTTCCCTGATTATCAACTGTATAACCTTTGGCCCGGCATGCTCTGTGCAACACTAGAAATGTCATCCCAGAATGTCACAAGTGATTATGAATGAATTTAAAAGCACAATCAATGCCCCTGAAATATATGCTAGTTCAACACTGTACATGTTAAATTTGGACCCAGTGTCAATCAATCAGAAACTATATCTTTAACAAAAACACTTCCAGCAGTTTTTCAGTCCCTGTAATACATTAAGTATAGTATTTGACAAATTCTGTACTGCTACAACACTGTGGTCTGAGACCATGACTCAGAAGCCATAGACTTCACTCCAAAGTAGATCTCTGCCAGGTTTTCGGATGCTATGTGACTTGAATTACAACCCGGTGAGCCCTCTTCAACCTGACAGCCGAGGTTGTCCTGGCCTTTCTGTGGCAAAATGCTGTTACCTTTTAATTAATTGGAAATCAACTACAGCTAAATCGCAATTAATCGCATTTAGAGTCATTAAAAAGCTATAGAGGTTAAAAAAAGGTCTGGAAAAGTCTAGATATCGATATGAAACTAGAAAATTTTCTGGCCAGTATAAGTCAATGTTTTGAATTTAAAGTAAACACAGTGGCCAAATTACCCTAACCCTAACCCTATTGATGAAAAGTTAAAGACCTTGGAATATCCCTTTAAAATGCATCTAGAAGAATTTAAAAAAAACGTGATTAATTTGCAATTAACACTGAGTTAAGCATGGACAAAGGAATCATATATTAATCATAATAATGAAAGGAACAATAATAATAATAATTAATTGATATAGCACTTTTCAATACAAGCAACAGAAGGCTTTACAATAAGCAGTAAAAAACAAGTGGAAAATATGAGACAATGCGGAAGTGCTAAAGTCTGCTGTTCCTCGAGTGTCCACTTGAGGCTGGCTCCGGAAGTTCCGGAAGTTATGTACACACCAAGCCAAAAATTTCACTAATGGAACACACTGTACGGGGGGGGGGATTGCCAGTTCGTCCAATCAGAAGCACAGCTCAGCTCACGTGACTGCCGGGCACCCTATGGTTGTTACTGTGGAGCCTCATAGCCCGCCTCATAGCCCGCCTCATTTCCAATATGGCCGCACTGGCCGTTTTGCAGAAACTACGTCCATTGACCACAGACTGTGGTAAAAACACATAAAAATGAAAAGCAAACAGTTGAAACAATTAAAAACAAATAAGGCAAGCAGCAAAGAAAACTAAAAAGATCAATAAAAGCAAAACCAATAAAATCAAGAAAGAAATAAAATAAAATCACAAAATAGAAGCTTTTCTATAAAATAAGCCTTCAGTAGTGAAATAAAACAGGGGACTGATTTTGCAAGTCTTATGTCCTCTGCAGGCAGAAAGCTCTATCTCAATTGGTCTTGAATCTAGACCTTGGAACAGCCAGTTGAGAACTGCTAGAGAATTTCAGATTGTGTGCAGGTTCATTCGGGGTTAAAAACTCAGAAATATGCTGGGGCACAAGCCTGTGGTGGGCCTTGAATGAGACTGAAAGAGTCTTACAATCTGATCCGTGGAAGAGGTATTAAAACATTTATAAATGAAACGTGTAGATTACAACATTATGAATTACATAGTGTAAAATGAAATCAAGTGCTTGCTAATAGGTGAACTGAGAGTAATACCTCTAAAATGTTTGTCCATTATTGTTTTCCTCTTTGAATTACCATACAAAGTGTCCTCCATTCAGTACATGTCAGAGCCTGGAGTATAAGTCCTTCACTTCAGTCTCGGTTTGTCGTGCACTTCCCTTTGTCACAAGCCTGTCCTGTTCGTCTGACAGTAAACAATTTATCTCACTTGCTCTTCGCACACAAGTATCCTGACAATCTATTGTTGACGAGTGCCTTTCTACCAGGTACGCGTACAAATCAGGGAAGGTGACAGCTTGCTTCTGAGTTGTGCTGGAGCGCATTTGCTTGCAAGACACATCCAGTGGAGACAGACTCTGTGATGGAGTTTCTGACAAATACCAAATATGATCATGTCATCACTGGTGTTAATTTGATGGATGATATTTGCTCTGACATTTGGATCAGTTTCCCCCCCGTCTTGGGTTTGTTGCGAAGCGAACTACAGCAACAAGGAGGAGAGTGGTGAGAGCAAGGTTACCCTTGAGGGACTTGATAAGCACTCAGAGAGAACAGCGTCATCTGCAGACTCAGCCAACCTCTGAGGGTTTGAATCAGACTGTGATGTCAAGTGTATGCTTTAATTCCACTAAAGTTTTCAAAGAGGTTTAACCTTTGGGAGGCTCAGCGCTCTGCAAATGGGACTTGAGATGACTGAGTAATGAGATCAAAGAGATAATGACAGAGCTATGAATAAGTAATATTCCCTAACAAGCGAGTCTGTCTGTGCATGCTTTTATCTGAGTGTTTGTGAGATGACATCACGTCATAGGTAGGGGTAAGGTTAGGTCCACTGTCAGCCCACTCATGACTTGAGTTGTTTTGGGATTTTGTTTTGACAGATTTCAACGCTTTTGTTGCAGGAGTTCATTTTCTGTAGATGGAACTCTGACATCAGGCTGATGAGACAGTTTCTCACCAGAAAAAATACAGCTCAGGTTGTCAGAGCACTGAGAGTGTACTGTGTTTACATCTTCTTGTCGAGGCACTTTGTTAGATCTGTGCACATAATGACTGTCATCTCCAGGATATAATAACAGCATTGGTGGAATGTGAAATCTCCAACATGTTGCTTATTGTTGCCTCCATGCCAGAGGCCATTATCAATACAGTGTGTCATTACACTTAGACAGAGAGATGCACATGTCATTCATGGGTTATGAAGCCAAATGATGGTGATTGCCAGTCAGTCAAGTGCTCTTGCGCTTACTCAAGTCTAGAAAATACAAGGAACCACTACTCCTTTTAGTCCAATTACAAAAAGGGCCTGAACCCAACTGTTGGGTGGGCAGTGAAGGCCCTCTTGGAATATTAAGAACTATTGTGCTTTCTTTCTTTAAAGGCACAGATTATTTAAACCAGTATAACAAAAACTGCATCTGAATCCTTTTTTTTTTTTTTTTTTACCCCTTGTCTGCATACGTCCTTCAAGTTGAACACTGTGTCCGATGTCAACATTAAAAGACCAATGCATTTTTTCATTGCAATGAAACATAAATAGTTATAATTCACTGCTGTCAGTGACCATCACTGGCCCTTCCTGTAGGCTACTCCATCAAATCAAACTTTATTTATTCCCCGATGTGAGCAGGAGGGGAGGGCCGTGCTATACCACAGTGTGAAGGAGGGGAAATTAGTGACGAGTAGGACGAGACAAGACAAACAGGAAAGAGGACAGAAAGGATACAAAGAGGGGGAGAGGACAGACAGGTAATGTTGACAATATTAAATAGCTTAAGTATAATTTAAGGAGTGACAACTGTAAGAAAGCCCAGGAATGCCAGAGAAGTGGGATCCCAAAAGAAATGCATGAACCAATGGAAGTGCATCTGAATCCGATTACCAACACTGTCTTTAGGTGGAACCAAATTTTGTACTGAAGTCTATCATGGCTGAAAATTAAGGAATCCAGTGGTTTTGTGCAAATAAGTGCCCTATAGCACCCCCTATTGCACCCCGACTTTAATTTTTAAAAGAATCAGCCCCTTCATCAACTTGAAACTAAATGCATGACATTTTTGGTGTAGAACTGTCATACAAGGACCTACAAAAAATACCCTATCTCTGTGTTGTAGACCAGTGGTTCTCAAATGGGGGTACATCATTCAATTATGTTACCCCCCCAAAGAATAAGAGTTTCCATCATTCCAAAGTGGTTGAAGTGTAACAGCAATGCTGCTAAAAACATGGAGGGACATGTGCCAAAGAAGGCAAACCAACAGAATTCCATCAGTATCTGGAAAGATATTATTTTAATGGGAAAGCACACAAACAAGCAAACACCACATGTAGGTAGGACACAGTTAGGTCAAGGTGTGTTGTTTACACACCTCTGAAATGACGACGGTCTTCTCCTAAAGAGAATTCAGAGGTCTTGCACCCACCCAAAGGTGGTTTTGTCAAGATAGAGGACAAGCTCAGCTTCAGACAAGGTCATTTAAATCAATTGTCCAGTCGATTGTCCAAGTTTACTGTGTTTTTTGAGGTACCAAGCCTTTCAGAACAGGGTCCAGCTTGTCTTGGTACGGTTCATTGCCTTTCTCTTTTGTATGGTCCATTTTTCCATGGTGTGTGTTTCTGTCACTCTCTCTATATATATAAAACTGAAAACAAATAAATGAACAGAACTCTCTCACAAGAGATTCCTATTCAACACATTCAAGATGTTATACATCTACTAATGTACTGAAAACGAAGCCCTAGCTTGATGCTAACGTAAGTAGAAAATTACATTGTTAAGCTCATAGTTAGCATACATTAATATAACTTGCTAACATTGTGCTAACCTAGCTTAAGTTCCTCCCTGTCTGTAAAACTGAAAACACAAACAAATGACTATAACTCACATGAGATTCCTATTCAACTTATTCAACATAGTATACATATACATACATCTACTAATGTACTGAAAACGATATCAAAAATAGCGCTAGCCAGATGCTAACATATATGAAAAATCGCATTGATATGCTAGCAGTTAGCATACACCGATAAAAATTAGGTTTTAAAATTTCAACTTTCACCACAGAAACATATCATAGTTACTCTTTGTAAAAAAAAAAGTTCTTGGTTCATTCTTTAAATTTGTAGAGTAGAAAAATGAAGGAGGCTTGTGGAAATAATTTTATCTTTGTGTTTTTGGTGCTTTTTCTCTCACAATTACCTGTTTACAACTCTTTTTAAAGTTCTTCTACCTGAACTATAACCTGCCTCTAATTTACAGCAACAAGAATTAACAGACACGATGTATTACATAACTCATTTATATATTTACTCTTTTTTAAGGTTATATAATTTCCCAGAGGTGTAATGTTTTTCTGCATGTTTTTATACTTACTTTACACATAAATTCTTATTCTCAGCATGAACATCATTGATTATGTCATTGATTATTACTATTCAGACATGAGGTCCCTCCTGAAAACCTGATGTAGCATCTCAAGAGGCTAACCTCTAATAAATCAGACGACAGGTCTATGGTTCATGGATCTGTCACTAACTTTAGTTCTTACTTTAGTCCACTTGTCTCCTCCTACCTCCCTTCCTTCGCCCACACACCCAACACAGCATGGTGTGGATTTGCTGTTCATCATCAGACTGGGGTCCACGTTCAAGATTTCCTGCTGCTTAACAGAAGGTTTTTTCTTGATGCCATGATGGAGGGATTCATGATTGGCTATATGGATTCATGTTGGGTGTTGGATGTATATATTTGTATATATATGTATATGTGTATTTTTATATGTATATATGTATCTATGCATATATGTATACCTCAAAATGAAGAGCTTTGTGCTCTATTGTAAAGTGTCTTGAGATAACACTTGTTATGAATTGGTGCTATACAAATTAAGATTGATTGATTGATTGATTGATTGATTGATGTCAGTCCATATCCATATTGATGCTAAAATATCAATGTATGTCCTCTTTTGGATGTTTTTATGGACTTTCATCCTTATGAAAGTCCAAAAACATCCAAAAGAGGACAACCTTAGTCGCATTTAAAAAAAAATTAAAAAAAAATGCAGAAGCCCTGACTTTGATTCTTGTATCAAACACAGCGTAAAGTAGTCAAAGGGGTTTTTTAAACACTGAGAAGAAAGAGAGTATAAAAGCTTAGTCGTGTTTCTCCTTCAAATGCTGAGCCAGGTCGATCCAAGGGCCTCAATTTGCCTGCAAGGCCTATTCAAGCCATATCTTATTAATCCCTCTAGGGGGTATTCAGCTGTGGAAGTCAATGTCCTTGCAATGGTGTTAAAAGTAAGCGATTGCAGCCACTGGAAGTCCCCGACTGGTGTCACACACCGCTTCCTTTCCCCTCCCCAGGTTTGATTTCCCTGAAACTAATCCACAAATGTTAATAGTTTAGACAGAATTGCTTACAAAGCCCCAACAGCAATACAGAGCTTTAGTGCTGACAGGGAGAGAAACATTCAAAGCTGCTCTCAGGCCCCTCACCAACATCAGACATGTCAAACTTGCATTTTTATTCGCCTCTTGTACGGCAGTAAGATGAGAGCCACAGCAGCTTCCAAAAGTAGTCAAGATAAATCCCTCAAAGGACCGGTGGAGACGAGGCTTCCCCGTCCCTGGACGAGACGGGGTTTCATTTGAGCAAGGAGGGATGCAGTTACAGCCTATTCATCTCAATATCGTTCAACTTCCCGCATAGATGTGCTAAAATACAGCTGAAAAAGCATCATCTGTTTCAATACTCTCATTTCGGGGCCACATCTTCCCTTAAGCAGTGCGTTTAAACTTCATAAGGTCACCCTCGTTCTGAGTTCAAATGAGGTTTCGCTGGATGTGGAGCTTCCAGCTGAGAAGCAGAAAAAGTGCACACATTCCAGCCGAGTCACCATGTGTGCCGTCACCGTGCCCGCAGCATCTCCGGGGTCGGAGGGTGACATCACCGCTGTATCCTGCCGCCACCCGCCAATCCACATAATCCTTTCGCTACTTCTACGTACCGGACGGAGCTTAATGGAATGTTCTAATTCATCACCATTTAACAGCTGGCAGCCGTTCCCGAGCACGCTTTTAAAGATGCTCGTCACACACAAAAAGCCATTATTACAGCCTCGGTGTCGTCCCATTTTTGTCATCATTGCCCTCACATTTTCCGCTTAGAATGCTATTCTGACTTTGAATGACACCGTGCTTGAAGTGTGTTTTAGATTCACGAGAGTGTGGCACGGTTAATCAAAAGGCTAAAAAAATAGCTTTGGATTATTTTTAGGGGGTGCTTCAAGCGCTTGAGTGATGCTGCTGAACAAAGACGACAAAAAAAAAAAAAAAAAGAAAAAAAAGAAAAAGAAAAAAGTCCAATCACTGTGGAGGAGACATTGTTAGCAGTTTTGGCATATGGCACTGCCACATTAGATCTTCCTTTCTTACGCTCCTTATTCAACAGAATACAAATTCAGGGTGCATGGCTCCTGTAAGGCAGAGAAGATGTCAAACTGTCTGTCATGCTTTAGGCCATAAACGCAGCTGACGAAAAGCTAAATTAGCATATGAATAAGACTCTGCTTTGTGACATGGATCCTAAGGGTGATACACTTATATTATGAGTCATTACATGATGATGCTTTGGAAATGTTTTGTTAATAAGAGGAGCTGAGGAGCTCATAGTCACTGGCTGTGGCAGCTATGGGCTAATTGGGGGTAGTTGCCTTATTGAGTAAATCCAAGGTTTTGGGGTTCGGTTCTAAAAGCTACAAGCTGAGTATGTGTATGTGTTTTGGTCCAAATCCAACATTTAACAAAAAAAACAAAACAAAACAAACAACCCCCCCCCCCCCCCCCCCCAAAAAAAAAAAAAAAAAACAAAAACAAAAAAAAAAACCATGAACTTTGACCTGCTATCCTGGCACACCCATTGGGTTATGAGAAATCCTTTGATAACTTGTCATCCTCAATGTGTCTAAAACACAAAGACCAAATTTGGAGTCAATCTTATAAAAAAAAAGCCTAGTGCAAGTTTTTTATATTACATACCATGTGAATCACCAAAAAAAGCTAAATATCAAAATTAATTAATTAACTCACATTTCTTTGCTTCCTGTTGGGATTCAAACATATAAGAGACTTTTCTGTAAGTCTTGATATGGTAGTTATACATCAAATATGTCATGCATTTAAGGTTAAAGTTGGTGAACCGAAGGAGTGGAATTTTTCAAATTTTAGGGTGCTATAGGGGGCGCTGTGGAGATGTTTTTCCCCTGCCCCCCCCCCCAAAAAAAAACAACCAGTTGTGGTTGACAGTGATATAGCATCAAAGGGGTTTGTTAACAAACTCAAACCTTCCCTCCTCCCATCCACCCACATGCCCAATTAAGGTCAAAGCCAACCAGGAACATATGCTACATACATACACTCATACAGACAACATACGTATTTCCACATACAAATAACAGATGACCAGAAAAAAAACCAAGAAGATCTCAGGGGTATGGATCCGCAAATGAGGGATCATTTATAATAATAGAACACCAGCATATACACATATTGAGAAAAAAAAGATGGGTTATTAGCATGTAAAAGTGACTACCCATAGTTAATCGCGATAGCCGGTCTTGCTGTTCTGGTTGGACGTTTTCTTTACGTTGCCGTGGAGACCATAAAGCTGATGATGTTAGCCTTGCTGTCATACTCACTCTGATAACTGGCTTTTAAAAGCAAGAAAGTGAAAAAATGAACTCAGAGGTAGAGTCATAGTGCGGATGTTTTAAAAAAAAGTTTACACTGAGCCCTGTCTAGCATTAATGATTTCACGCGAGCTTTTTTGAGTTAGCTTGCCAGCGACAGCAACCGGAAGTCAATAACCGCAGGTGGAAGTCAACACCCATCGGCTTCTGAAGAAACGGGTGGATAAAACCATGAGCATGCACCAACACAAAGGATAGTAAGAATAAATATATAAGACTTGTACAAAGAAATACAAGAGTTAGAAAAGCAAATTAGTCATCATTCATCTGAGTCTGAGGTTAAACTGAGAGAGTTAACGTATGATAGGAAAGGACTCCTTGAACTTTGAAATGTCTTAGCAGAGCTTTTAAGTGAAAATCTGAGTTTTTCAAGTTTTAGATTATACAGGACTTTTTTTAATCTAGCAACATGGGATGTAGGATGGGCCAGCCTCAAATCAAAGAGGATAATCTGTCTCGCCAACAAGGAGGCCCCTTGGCCCCTTTATTGACAAATCACAACCAAATAAAGTGCCTGTTACCAGATGAGGTCAGCTCTACCAACAGTCGTATTTCAAGTGAAACTTATCTTGGATTATGGTTCCTGTGGCCCACTTCTGTTGGAGTTTCCATCACAGCCTGTTATAGTTAATCAAATCAGACCAGTGACAAAACTAGTCCCAGTGAGTTATTTGGCAAATGGGGTCAGGTAAGCTAGATTTACCATAAAATAACATCAGGATTCAGAAGTCTATCCTTTTGTGCAATCCCTAATCAGTGCCATGTGTCCCTCTCCTGAGACCTGAAAGCACCATGCCTTTCCATGTGCCAAAGTGGAACGCCAAAGCCTGAAAGCAGCAAAAGAGCCTTTCTGAACTGATACCTGTTCATTAACACTAGTTTTTGCATAGCTTGTAAGAAGTAACCCCTCCAGAACATGGGTAGTTAAGTGTCCACTTTGTTTCAAAGTTCATTCGGAAGTGTCCATGGTGATTCGCTGCTGGGAAACAAGCATCTATAAGATCTACCAAGCATATGAATTGCAGTATTGTCCCTTTAAAACATTAATTGTATACACATCTATCAATCTCAGTGTTTGTTTTCACTGAAATGCTGCAGTTCCTTAAGTTCCTCTTCAGCCAGATGTCATCCAGTGCAAAAACATGTACATAACCCCCTCCTATCCTGGATGGGGTCGCAGTAGGATAACAAAATTAGTCACGCTTCCCAGCTCCTCAGAGGGGATCCCCAGGCGTTCCCAGAGCCAGATGGGGTATGTTTTCTTTCCTGCATATTCTGGGACAACCCTGGGGTCTTCTACCAGTTGCTAAAAAAAAAAAAAAACCTCCAGGGAGGCGTCTTGATACGACAGCGGGGTCTCCCAAGCTGGGTCCTTACTTTCAAAGGCCGGGGTACACGATGTTGTCGATATGGTTGTGCACAAGCACGGATCATTCTGCACAGCTATGCTGGCCTGATGAGAAGAGTTTCGTGGTTGCAGAGACCGCTCAAACTGACTGGAACCATCAAGGGTCAGGGGTCTTGGTCCGAAGTAGGGCTGTTATCGTGATGTGCAAGATGTTAAGAAAGAAAAAGTCAATCTGGAGCCAAAAAAATATATTTGAGCGTTTCAGGGAAGTGTAGTTATCCTGTCTACACCCAATCACATCACCAATAGATCTAAATGAGCATCCGTTTATGGATTTTACCTCATTTTACATGCACCAACTGGCACAGTTAGAACTCCTTCTCAGCACTCTGTCATCTCACCTGTTGATATCAGGGTCATAGGTCTAAGTTTGGATCTTCTGATTGTTAATTCTATTGTTTTCTCGTCCTTCTACCCACGTTGAAGTTTGCTTTGCTTTCAGGGCTAACCCTAACCCTAACCCTAACCCCTAACCCTAACCCTAATCCTAACCCTAACCCTTTTTCTCTTCCTAAGATGGACCATCTTCACCAAATGCATCGTGCTTGTTCTGGAAATGGATTTTTTGAGGCTGATGCCGATTATGATGTTCGGTAGAAAGGGAGGCAGAGAGAGACAGAGGCAGTTAGGTGAGAGATTGTTATCATTTCAGGGAGAGTCAGGGAGAATTCACAGGAAACAAAAATATCTCGATGTCATTTTTACCCCAGTATCAAACAGCCCTAGTCCAAAATACACTGGAGGAAATGTTGCTAAACTGTGCAACTTTGGTTTGGTTGCACTCACAGAGAGGCATTCTCACTCCACCTGTAAGCTCCCCCGTATCAGTTAAATGTTCTCTATCATAAGCCTCCGACCCAAGAGGATTCTGGGTGATCAAGATCAGGGAAAGTCAAACCCAGCTCGGTGATAACGCTGTTTGTTTTTCCTTGGCTGCACGCACCCTCGCACACTGTGAGATGAGAGTGCATTAATTGTCACCCGCTGGCAACTTTAGAGCACTACACACACACACACACACACACACACACACACACACACACACACACACACATACACACACACTTGAGTGGTTCCAAAGTCACCTGCTGCACCAGCTCTCCCCCAGTCTGCCTCCTCTTCTGTCTCTCTCGTCCCCTCTTTCACACTTTCTTCCTCACCTTTGCGCCTCTCTCCATCACCGCCACCACCGCCTTCTACTGAATGATACTCACACACTCACACACACACACGCACACACACACACACACACAGATGATGCCAAACACCGCCTCCTTCTCATGTCTGGGCAAGGACACAGTCAAGCTGACTCATCCAGAATTGAGCTGTCATCTGTGTCACCTCGGGCTTGTGTGTGTTTTTGTGCTTTCTCTCTCTCTCTCTTTCTGTGCGTGTGTGTGTAAGCGTCACCTTGGGCTGGGAGTGTACTGTGGGAGGTTACTGTCAACATGCACAAGCTGGGGTGCATGGGCTGAGGAACAGGACTTGATTCGATCATCATCGCCGAGACAGAGGGAACATGACTAATGGATCCGCATGTGTGTGTCGGAGATAGAGAGAACATACCCTCCTCCTACGCACGCACACGGCACATAAACACACTTGTGGGAAACATGAAAAGAGGGTCACAAATATGATTTATTAAAAGAATAATTATTAAGGGAAGGAGATTTAAACCCATGCCGGAGGGAGGGAATTAAATCCGGCTTCTGAATGCATCACAAAATCCCACCTGGTAAGGAACGACTCACCATTTCAGCACTCTGCTTTTGTCTGGTCTTCTCTCTCACACACACACAATCACACACGAAGGCATCTGGGCAACAGACAGGCCTATTAGCCCACAGGGCCCTGCAGTGCCAAAATAACAACTGCAGCATATGCCTGCGTAATAATTGCATTAATGTTGTACATGTCTCTCCAGAGGGGGTAGGCTGCGGTCGGAGACTTGGGGGAAATTAAAGCTTGTTCTCGAAAGCATGAAATTAGAATTTAGTAAATGTTGGAATGGAAGAGGGTTCGGCTAATGATCACTAACTACACAGTAATGGATGAAGAGCTCGTTTCCAGAATGCTTGATGCTTTTGCTGGGAGTTCAATCATTACCTGGAGCCCGGGAGTTAATGTCTGTAAACGCGAGTGTGCAGCCACCGAAATGCCGCAGCGGTGTCGACGTCAGCGCGATAAATCCCACGAATGGCTCCCCGAACCCATGCAAATGGAGTGTGATTATTAAATACACTTTCCTGCCTTCAGGGGGACTTTCGGTTCGGCTCGTTTTCAAAAACACACACATGCCGAGGAAACTCTGGCGTTGCTGTTCCTTCAGATTCTACGAGATGAAACTCAGTCTTGGCCATAGACTGTGTAATTAATGGATGTCATCTCCGCGACATCATCCATCTGTTGCTGAAATGGATTTTTGAAGGCTGGAGCGGCCATATTGGAAATGAGGCAGGCTTTGAGTCTCCACACTAACAGCTATATATTAACATCTACTAAACTGTGCATGCAGTTAGCGAAATTAGCATTTCAGACGGGAGTCATTTTTTGTACCAGGCTGTAAACATGTTTATTTCCGCTGGTGTGCTCCGATAATATCCACACGGCTCGTAACAATCCTGTCCTACCACTGATCTAGAATCTAGTCCTCCAAGACAGAAATCTCGCGTGACCAAAAGTAATCTAACAAAAACGTAGAAGAAGAAACATAGCAACGGATAGCAACGTATAGCAACAACCCGCTAACACAAAACACAACATGTAAAAGGACATAGAAGAGGGAATGCTGGTGGTCTTGGGACTGTTTTCAACAGAAAATTCCCGAACCAAAAAAAAAAAAAAAAACGAGAAGGAAAAAAAGAAAAGACTGTGGAAAAATTCCTGGAGAGGGTGAGTCCATGTCAGGTCAGCCATGCTTGTTTTTGTTTACTTCCTTGTTCTTCAGCCAGCTCGCCTCCTGATTGGCTACATTCCATTCCACGTCACAGCTAACAGAGTCATGACTTGGGAGTCGTCGGTTTTTCCCACATACATGACGATTTTTGGTTGTAAATGTTCAACAAGTTTATTATTCACAATTGTCAGCCCCGAACTGTTTGGCAGCCGATTATTGGGACAAATTCACTCTTAACACACCTCAGACTACTGGATAATCTGAAAGGATAATCTTACAAGACAAGATAATCAGGCGTTTGTCATCCTTGGTTAGGAAGGAGGAATCTTTATGTGTGTACCCCGCTTTAGCTGAGGTGACTGACAGGTTGATGCATACAGCTACGGCTTTGGGTCAAGCTTTCAAGAAATTACAGCAACTGCCAACCCTTGCACCAGTCAACAGAGCGGACATGTTGCATCTGCATAGAGCAGGAAACAGGCATAGAACAAGACAATTCTGGCATCAGTCTCACAGATTATGGATAAAAAGAAGACCCCTGAGGAAAATTCACTTTTCGAACAAAAAAGCCAGAATTATGAAACCAAACTTCTTTTAATTCAGAGTACAGAGTCAGAATTAATTCCAAGGCATGAATAATTGATCAGTTGTAGTAGACAGCATCCCAAGATGTGTATGAAGTCCGCCCCGCTCACCACATAAACTCGAGTCTGACTCCTTCCTGCCAGAGCTTGAGTGTGTTACCGCTGCAGTTTTATGCAGTGCTTAAACCTGACATGTTTACCGTCATAAACATCTGCTGCAGATCTTGGAAGTGTAGATGCAAAACACACATGCATATTAGAGCTGCATCTGCCGAGGCGGCTAATTGAAGCCAGGTGTGATGATGAAAACGTAGAGATGCATTAAAAATAAGTCAAAAGTAGACTCTGCGCTGTCTGTTGCCTCTCCTGAGCTCACTTTTGAACTTAAATTCTTATTTGTATGTAGGCTCTGCTTTTGAATCCAATCCTGAAAGCCAAAGAGCAGCTCGAATTCAAAACCCATCCAAGAGAACCAGGAAACAGACTCTGGAAATATGAAGAAATTGGTTTTCACAGAAAAATAGCTCTGTGAGTAGAAGCCGTGCTGTCTTTCTTCGCTGTGACATTTATAAGACAGACTGTGTCACTAAGCCTCTCTTTAAATCTTACCTTCTGGTTCAGACAATCATTGTGGTGGTGTCGACTCTCTTCAACTCTCCTCAGTCTTGTCCTCATCACATCGAGCATCCTTCAGCTCCACAGCTCTGGGAAAAAAAACAAAAAAAAAAGAGAACACTTCCAGAACATGTTATTTTTTTCCCCCACTGCTTCTATCCAAAGGTTTGTACAACTCTGAAACAGTTGCATAAAACATTTCTCCCAATTTCCCAACAGCAATAAAATTATCTAGGTCTTGTACTTTTGAAGAAAATGTCAACCAGTTGAGACAAGAAGATGCAGTACGCAAAGAAAAACAAGTTGATTTCATTTTTAGACATCAGAATATAAATGTTTGTGGCAGAATCAGTTCAGAAATTAGAGGGTGCTTTGAACTACGACCCTAAAGACTCGCAGAACCTGGGTTTACGACTCTGCTCACAAAGACCACAGACGACTCTCAGGAATTATATCAATGACTCTGTTTGCACAGACCTCAGCGACTCTGCCAAGACATCCACGGATAACTGTAGACCGTAATGATTCTCATGTACTGGGTCAACTACTTGAGGACCTGGACGACTCTTAGGAACTAGGTCCACCACTTTGCTTATGAAAACCAGACACAGATGACTTCAAGAACTGAACAACTCTCAGAACCTCAACATATGTCTACTACTCTACTTACAGGGACCTCAGATAATTGAAGTTCCATTTCAACCAGAGTAACTGGGTCAACAACTCTTGACCCTTACTACTCTCAATAACTGGGGAAATGACTCCATTATGACCACTACAGCTTCTGAACACAAGATCGACTCTAAGGAGCTAGGGAAAAGACTGCTACAGCGACTTCAGATGACTCTAAAAACGTAAAGCCTTCCTAAAGCTGGGGCAACAACTCTGTTCTCAGCTGAAGACCTGACGAGTTACAAATAATGGGTCAACAACTCTGCCAATGACAACAAAAGCTGTTTGAAGACCCTAACAACTCCCAGGATATAGGTCAACGACCCTGCTTATGGCTGCCAGATAAGTGTTGATCCTAAGGATTCTCAGAAACTAGGTTAATGACTCTGTTCAAGACACGTCAACAGCTAAGATTCCTAAAGCCCTTAGAATTGAGGAAATAAATCTGTTATAGACAACAACAGCTACTGAGGACCCTTATGACTCCTAGGAGCTAGGGAAATATCTCTGTTTAATACAATAACAGATGACTCTAGAACGTTAAAACTTTCAGGAACTGTTGGTGTCTCTGCTCATGACACCCAGACAGCGTACGAACCTAACAACTCCAAGGGACTCCAAACAGCTCTGTCAAAAACCACTGCAGCCAACTTCAGACAAAGAAGATTATTAGGACTTAAGTCAACGACTCCGCTTACGATGACCAAGCAACTAAAGATCCCGACGACTCTTCTTCAATGACCCTTCTTTTGATATCAGTAGCTCAAGACTACAAGGACTCTCTTACACAATCTCAAAACTCTATTTACAGTAACCATAGTCAGGTGAAGAACCTAATTACTCTCAGAACCTAGATCAACGACTCTGCTTACAATGACCAAGCAACTAAAGACCCCAATGACTCTCCTGACCTAGGTCAACAGTTTTGCTCATAACGTCAGCAACTCAAGACCCCAGGGACCCTCTCGAACTATCTCACAATTCTAACTACAGTACCTATAGTTGACTGAAGTCATAAATGACTGTAAGGACCTAGATCAACAACTCTGCTTATGACACCCACACAGCGGAAGACCCCAACGACCCCTTGGGACTTTGTAAGTGACTCTGCTAACATCTACTGTAGACAACTTCAGATGCAGGCAACTCTCAGGACTCGGGTCAATGACTCCGCTTACGAGGACTAAGCAACTAAAGACCCCGACGACTCTTCTGAGCTGGGTCAACCACTCTGTTTACGATGTCAGCAACTCAAGACCCCAAGGACCCTCTTGAACAATCCACAACTCTACTAACAGTAACTATAGTCGACTGAAGACCGCAACAACTCTCAGGACCTAGATCTATGACTCTGCTTATAGCCCCATGTGACCACACTAGCATACTGATAACTTTTAGTTCCATGGTCATAAAATGCATCTAATTTTAGAGGAAGTACTAATGGAATGGGCCTGTTTCAATATCATCCAAGCCTCTTAAATTCATTTTTGAAATATGAGCATGTCTGAAGGTCTGAGGGTCAAATAATTGTATGCTTTGATTGACACATACTTACATTTGAGGTTACAGAGAAAGAGCTCCTTATCGAGCTCCTGAGGGGAAGAAAGTGGAATGTAATATCACAGTAAAACTGAGAAAATGTCAAACCTCCTAATTATTGGCCCTGTAATAGTTCACGTATCAGCAGCAGTCCAGAATTACACAAATATTCCTGCTGTGTAGCTAATGCAGTGCCTCTGACTTCAGACAGGGGGAAAACACACATTAGGCTTTACTTCTGTGTTTATTTTTCTAATCAGAGGATGACAAGCTGACACAAATAACTAGCTGGGAGCTCGTGTAAAATCCTCAGCTTGCCGTATCCGAATGAGCTTGTTTTGACTATGTGGAATTATTGCAGCGTGAGGAAGCATGCTCAGAGGGCATTTTAATATCCAGTCTTTATGATGAACCATTTAGCATGGGGAGGTGGATGGTTGCAGGTATGGCAGACGAGCCATCGCCCCCGAAAGGTTCCATTTAGCGGCTGCATCACCTTGTGAAGTTATAAATTGTTTTTATGTCCTGCGGCTAAACATAATGAAGATTCAAAGCATTCCAGGGAACCTGATGGTGTGTGTCCACATAGCAAGGGAACACATGCAGGCATGCACACATACACACATACACACACCACTGCTCCTGCACACACATGGACACATCTCTTTGCCTGGTGGACATTCATTAGGATGCAGAGTGGAGGGATAATGTGGTTTAAGCAATCAAGGAGCTGGCAGACCTGTTCCCCTGCTGAATTAAAGATAAGTCCAAACACCTTGAGAGACCAGATTATAGGCCCATATGTGGATTTGACCCAATGCAGCTGAACTTGTGTGTGCATGTGTGTGTGTGTGTGGGGGGGGGGGGGGTGTACAGTATGTGCATGTGTGTCTGAGCCAATTTGTGGAATTTGACAGCATGCATGTGGATTAGGGAGCGAAAGGAGTGCATTTCCATGGAGGAGAACATTCAGGGGAAATCTATTACTGTGGCACAGAACTCATTGTGCAAACATACGTTTCTCGAACATGTTATATATTCTCAATTAAATTTAACTGAATCTCAACACAGATCCCAAATCGCTTCAAGGAGAGAGGATCACAGAGACAGGAGGAGGACTGGAGGAATAAAAAAATTTGAATACGGTTATAAAGAAGGGGGGAGTTAATAAGTTTGCAGCTCAACAGCCAAAATTACATCTTCATCAGAAGAAACCTCTCTCCTACTTAAAAAAAAAGTGTTTTTGATTTATTTTAACATTGTGGTCATGATTCAGATATTAGCATATTGGCTATTAATGGACGTGTGCATCACTTTTAAGTGTCCTCTGGAAACTCTTCCAATGTGTTAGGGTCTAAAATGAACTATTCTAATGTCTTTTTTTTTGTGGTATCGCAGTGCATTTTTTCTAATGTGTTGTGTTGCGGTCTATTTGCAGCGCATTGTTCTAATGTGTTGTGTTGCGGTCTATTTGCAGCGCATTGTTCTAATGTGTTGTGTTGCGGTCTATTTGCAGCGCATTTTTCTAATGTGTTGTGTTGCGGTCTATTTGCAGCGTGTTTTTCTAGTGTGTTGTGTTGCGGTCTATTTGCAGCGCGTTTTTCTGATGTGTTGCAGTCTATTTGCAGCGCGTTTTTCTAATGTGTTGTGTTGCAGTCTATTTGCAGCGCGTTTTTCTGATGTGTTGCGGTCTATTTGCAGCGCGTTTTTCTAATGTGTTGTGTTGCGGTCTATTTGCAGCGCATTGTTCTAATGTGTTGTGTTGCAGTCTATTTGCAGCGCATTGTTCTAATGTGTTGTGTTGCGGTCTATTTGCAGCGCATTTTTCTAATGTGTTGTGTTGCGGTCTATTTGCAGCGTGTTTTTCTAATGTGTTGTGTTGCGGTCTATTTGCAGCGTGTTTTTCTAGTGTGTTGTGTTGCGGTCTATTTGCAGCGCGTTTTTCTGATGTGTTGCAGTCTATTTGCAGCGCGTTTTTCTAATGTGTTGTGTTGCAGTCTATTTGCAGCGCGTTTTTCTGATGTGTTGCGGTCTATTTGCAGCGCGTTTTTCTAATGTGTTGTGTTGCGGTCTATTTGCAGCGCGTTTTTCTAATGTGTTGTGTTGCAGTCTATTTGCAGCGCGTTTTTCTGATGTGTTGCGGTCTATTTGCAGCGCGTTTTTCTAATGTGTTGTGTTGCAGTCTATTTGCAGCGTGTTTTTCTAATGTGTTGTGTTGCGGTCTATTTGCAGCGCGTTTTTCTGATGTGTTGCAGTCTATTTGCAGCGCGTTTTTCTAATGTGTTGTGTTGCAGTCTATTTGCAGCGCGTTTTTCTAATGTGTTGTGTTGCGGTCTATTTGCAGCGCGTTTTTCTGATGTGTTGCAGTCTATTTGCAGCGCATTTTTCTAATGTGTTGTGTTGCAGTCTATTTGCAGTGTGTTTTTCTAACGTGTTGTGTTCTGGTCTATTTGCAGCGCGTTTTTCTAAATGCTGCTCATGTATAGCAAGCCGTTTTAACATGAACATGAACACAAAGAAGCTGAGTTTGAAATTCAAATTTTGACTAAGCGAAATGTGAATTTAAGATAGCCAATCATGGCAACTGGCGCCACCGACCCCTGGTATAAAGTAAAAATACTGGATGTTGTCGACAACATGTTAGAGGACAGGACTTTAAAACAACAGGCTGACATGCCTCCAGAGGGCTGGCCAATCAGATGAGAGGGGTGTGTGTGGAGCAGGGAGCCTTAAAGATACAGCAGCAAAAATGAAGTGTTTAATTAAGGGTGTTCTGTGGCACCAGTGAGAGATAAATAAGGATTTTTCTCTTCACTAGAAAACATGAAAAGAAATCACAAACCCCTTCTTTAATAACAGACCAAATATATAAACAATCACTCAAAACAGATAATACTCCTTTGTTGCTTTCTTAGGATTTGGGTCCAAAAAGAACCAGTACAATAAAGTACCCTGCATTTTAACTTGATTTAATTCCCTGGACACCTCCACTTCATCAACCTTATCGCGTACACTGCTGCTACAGTACTTTTTTAGACTCATCACTGTGAGCTGTCCTGTTGACATAATCCCTTCTATTTTTCTCCACAAAGTATGAAACACACACACACACACACACACAACACAGTCAGCCAAACATCTACTCACAAAATCAACCTGTGAAAACACAGCGTGAGGCCACAGCCAGACAGGAAAAGCACCACTGCAGGAATATTTTAGGTGTTTAACATGCTATTTGCTCCAATACACTAAGAGACTCTCCTTGTTTTATATAAGGATGTTAATTCATGGTAAAAATCAGAAACTGGCGCACAGGTTACCTTGGAAACAAGCCCCAAGTGCTGTGTCTAATCTTCAAAAGGAGTGTCAATCAAAATTTTACACCCCCAAGTTCATTTTAATTATCTAACCTCGCTGTATTTAAAATGGAGAATGGCCTGCTGCGAGTCACTCCTTTCTGGTGATAAAGAATAATTTTATTCAGCTTCATTGTCACTCAGAGAAACCATCAAGGTCTAAATAACACAATGTCACGTATATTCAAGTCGTCCTTGAGATGCTTCGCTTTGAGGTGGAGACACACTGATTGAGCCGGAGTCTGCACGTGCTCTGTTCATCTTCACTTTAAAGTGCGATCGGACGAGTGATGCAACGTCGTGGTAATTTTTTAATTTTATAAAGGCATAAAATAAAAGTGCCTCCGTCAGATTAATTAATGGTTTTAGGAGAGGAGCAGTGAGCTCAGTGATGGAGATCGAAGGATACATAGAGCCAGCAAAGTACCACATGTAAGATGACACATGCATGTCTCCAATAACCATCAGAGTAAATATACCTCAGTTACAGATGATACTCATCGTGTAAAAGTCCCTCGTTTCTTGGGGAAGTTCCTGCATTTGAAAAACACAGAGTTCCTAAAAAGTCCCTAGCTTCTGGAGAAGGTTCCTGCTGTAAAAAAAACAGCACAAAGTTATTAATATTTTTGAAAAAAGGACATGTGGTTAAAGAGGAAATAGTTCCTCAAGAAGGTACTAGTTTCTGGGGAAAGTTCCTGTGATGTTTCTCAGAAATTCCCTCCTTCTTTGGAAAAGTTGAAGGCACATAGTGAAAAGCACATAGTTCCTTAAGAGGAACTAAGGAAAGTTCCTGTGGTAGAAAAGCAGATAGTTCCACAAAAAGTCTAGTTTCTGAGGAAAGTTCCTGCTGTATAAAAGAGCACAATTTCACAAAGTCTTTGATTGTGGTTGGAAAGCACACAGTACCCAAAAAGTCTCTGTGGATAGTCAAAAATCATGTAGTTCCTCAAAATATCTCTAGTTTCTTGGGAAAGTTCCTGTGGTCATAGACATTCTTTAGAAAATCCCGGGTTCCTGGCACATAGTAACAAAGTCCCAAGTTTCTGACAAATGTACCTGTGATCAGACAGCACATAGTTCCTGCAGTCAAAGCCTTGTTTTGGGGAGAGTTCTTTTGGTAGAAAAGCATATAGTTCCTTTTAAAAAGCCCCTATTTAATTTGGAAAGTTCCTGCTGTATGAAAAGACATTATGACGGAAAAAGTCCTTAGTTTTTGGAGGAAGTTCCTGCACACAGTCCCCTAAAAGGTCTCTAAATTCTGCAGATAGGTCCTGCGGTTAAACATTTATGTAGTTCCTCAAAATATCTCTAGTTTCTGGGAAGGTTCCTGTGGTCAAAATTGTGTGGTTCTTTAGAAAGTGCATGGTTCCTGGGGATTGTTTTTGCAGCAAAAAAAAAAACAAACAAACAAACAAAAAAAACAAAGTAACAAAGTCCCAAGTTTCCCAAATGTATCTCTGGTCAGAAAGTGTGTAGTTCCTCAAGAAGTCTGTAGTTCCTGAAGTACAGCCGGGTTTTAGGAAGGTTCCTGCAGTCAAAAATAACATGGTTCTTCAAAATAATTGTGGATGAGTTTGTGCAGTTGAAAATTACATAGTTCCACAAAAAGACTATAGTTCCTGCAGTCAATAAGGACACAGTTATCTATAAAGTCCCTATTTTTAAGATAAAGTTCCTACAGCCAAAAAGCACATGGTTTTTTAAAAAGTTCCTAGTTAACAGGGAAAGTTCTTGCAGTTGAAAAGCCTTATACAGCACATGAAAGTTTCAATTGAGCTCAAAACTAACACCTCAAGCTTAAACTGATGCCTTGAGGACATATTTGCATTTGTAAAACAGTTTAATTCTAGCTCTGTGACAGCCAATCATCTGAAATGTGAAGCAGAATAATTTGATATCTGATTACATAAAGGCTTAGATATAACTTCGGATTGTCAAATACATTGTATTTTTTAATTTCCTTTCTACCTGCTTCACTTTGAATAAATGTGCGGCTTTTTGTGAGACACTGAACATGCTGATATGCATGTTGAAGAATTAAAGGGTTATCAGTCCTGCTCTAAACTAATTTCTCCAAACTGGGGCAGGCGGAATTATGTAAAGCGCTAAATTATATATCAGATCTGCCTGCATGTCGGTTTGGCCGAAGGGAGAGTGGCGAAAGAGAGACACAAAAACACTTTTTCCTCACATGCTCGCAAATCTGCACGCTCTGTATCTCCCCCTGAAAACACACGCAGAATCTCTTCTTTAATCTAGAACACACACTCGTTTACAACGCTTGCATTGTACACTGCTTTAAGCATAACACCATGTGCACACAGACGTACACATGCTCGACATTATCTCAGACAGGCTGACAGATGGGAGCGCCAGATGATGAGCGCCACCAGATTTGTGTTGCACGGTGGGAGCCATGGCTGACACCATTTAAGCTAAGAGAACACGCGGGCTTACATTAGCACCCTGAGCGTCTGTGTGCACATGCATGCATGTCCCCTTGAAATAAGGCATCGTAGCCTTGTGCTAACATCGAAACTCATGCATATATAAATGCAGATAATGCAAAGTAATGTGTGTAAATCAGCATGTGGGCTCGACATTCTCAGCTGGCGCCAGCTGCAATAAGAAACAGTGACCTATTAGCGAACCTTTCAAGCTCATATGGAGCCTCATAGGCCAGCTTTGTTGGGCTATTTACTCGATTCTTCCTCCTCCCCCCTCTCACTCCCCACAGACCCTGCGTCTGAGCCTCCGAGACAGCCTGAACTTCACCAAACTAATCTACAGAAGAAGAAGAAGAGGAGGAAGAGGAACAACCGCCTTCCCCCTCTTCCCTCCTCTTGAGACGCCGCTGACATTTGGCGACGAGAAAGTGTGTCATATCGTCGAGAAGGGGAAGAAAGAGGAGAAAAAGGAGTGGAGCGCCGGAGAGTTGACTCAACTCGGAGTGCAAAGTATTCCCCAGGGAGCATGCTCCCACACTGCAGCCTGGCAGTGAGCTCTCAGCAGCAAATAATAACCTCTCACCCTCTGATAACACCCCATTGTGCACCAATGGGGTTTTCAAGTCACTTGCCATAGCAACAATTGAACAGTGACTCCACAGCCATGCTTATTTCTCTGCAGCATGGTCGATGTATTCGACACCCTCCCTCTGCAGATCCTTTTTTTTTCTACGTTTCCTTGAATCAAACACTGAAAAATCTGGATGACCCAGTTTTCCTTTCTGCCTCGCGTCTGAACCCTTTTTCACCAAATCTACCCAGCTTGAAGAGGTTTCATTGGTTGGGAGATTTAACACTGATGCTTTTTCATGACCTACATAAGAATATGAGACCATCAAATTGATGATTGGCTATTTTTCTGTGCTGCCCATTCTTATTGCACTTAGTTCCTAAAAAGGATCTGGGAAGAGTTCCTGTGGTAAGCAGATAGTTCCTTAAAAAGTCCCTGTTTAGTTTTGAAAGTTCCTGCTATATGAATCGACAAAATTGTTTTAAAAAAAAGTCCCTTGTTTCTGGTGGAAGTTCCTGCAGTTGAAAATCACAGAGTTCCTAAAAAGTCCCTTGCTTCTGGAGAAAGTTCCTGCTGTAAAAAAAAAAGCACACAGTTATTAATATTTTTGGAAAAAGACCTGTGGATAAAGAGGAAATAGTTCCTCAAGAAGGTCCTAGTTTCGGGGGAAGGTTCCTGTGATGTTTGTCAAAATTCCCTACTTCCTTAGAAAAGTTGAAAGCACATAGTGAAAAGCACATAGTTCCTCAATAGAAACTAAAGAAAGTTCCTCTTATAGAAAAGCAGATAGTTCCCCAAAAAGTCTAGTTTCTGAGTGTGTAAAAGAGCACAATTTCCCAAAAAGTCTTTGATTGTGGTTGAAAAGCACCCAGTACCCAAGTACCCAAAAAGTCTCTTGTTTCTGTGGATAGTTTTTGCAGTCAAAAATTGTGTATTTCCTCAAAATATCTCTAGTTTCTGGGGAAAATTCCTGTAGTCATAGACATTCTTTAGAAAATCCCAGGCTCCTGGCACATAGTAACAAAGTCCCAAGTTTCTGACAAATGTACCTGTGATCAGACAGCACATAGTCCCTTGAAAGTCTGTAGTTCCTATAGTCAAAGCCTAGTTTTGGGGAAAGTTCCTTTGGTAGAAAAGCATATAGTTCCTTTTAAAAAGTCCCTCTTTAATTTGGAAAGTTCCTGTCCTTAGTTTTTGGGTGACGTTTCTGTGGTTGAAATTGAAATAGTTCCAAAGACCCAAGTTTCCTGCAAAGGCACCTTATTGTATAAAAATAAGTCGTTTCTGCTTTGAATGCATATTTACTGAAAACTTTTCTTGAAAAGTGTCCAAAGCAATTGATCAAATATGTGACAGAAAAAAAAGAAAAAAAGAATAATAGAGACTTTTTTTATTTGATAGCACACAGTTCTTAAGGCCATAGTTTCTTGGTAAATGTCTGCCTCAAAAAAAGTTACACAAAAAGTACAGTTATTTTGGAAAGTTCCTGGTTAAAAAAACAAAAAACAAAAACGTGAGAATCTCTTGTTCCTAAGGAAAGTTCCTGTGGTCAAAGAAGCACATAGTGCCCCAAAAAAGCCCTTTTTTCTGCAGTCAAAAAGAGTACCGTTACTCAAGAGGTCCTTGGTTTCTGGAGAAAGTTCCAACAGCCAAAGGGAATGCAGCCCCTCAAAAAAGTCCCTCTTTATGAGGGACCTGTTTGTGCAGTTGAAAAGTACGCTGTCTCTCAAAAATTTAAGCACAACCAGCGATGTCCTGAGTGGAAGTCTGGAGGTCAGAGGACTTGAATAATGTCAGGAAAGCTGTGAAGTGGAATTTCAGGATTGTCATCGATCCCTGCAGAGTCGTGACACATTAGCATCAGCGCTGCTTCAATGTTTTCTGTGGATAACTCTTGTACTTGAGGATGTAAGAAAGTGCAAAGGCTAACACTCTCTGATAAACTCCATTAACTGTATCATAATTCTCAATGCTTGTCTGCATCTCTGAGTGGAAAGTGGAAGTTTGTTGGGCATGTCGAGCTGTTGAGGAGCCTTTTCCTATTGTCCGTGCACATGCTTGCCTGCCTCTGAAATGGCCTGAGCAACAGTTGTGATTTATGCCCCAGTGGAAGCCGTCTCCCTCTATGGACTGTATCGAACTATGAATGTCAGTTCCAAGCTTGTGCCAGCTCCCATCCATCACCGGAAAAACAATCTGACAAAAGGCCTGAGTTCAACTGTGGGTTTCCCCAGCTCTCCCTGCTCCACGTCTCTTCCGCCACGCAGAGAGAGAATGTCAAGCAGAACTTCATCCAGAGGTCGGATGGCTAGAAGAGGAGGGGTTGGTGTCCGCTTGTTGGAGCCTGACACCAAAAAGACACCTTGGATTGGAAACGTATCCATCTCTGTCCATCTCCCGCTCCCACATGCTCCGACAACGAACACGCTGTGCATCTCATCACATCATTAGTCAAGCAGATGCCTGTATAAAAAAAACCCACCATCCAGAAACTCACCCACTAAAAGACGATTATGCTAATTTCCAGTTAAGAGCCAAAAGTGGAAGTGTGTCAACTGGCTGAGTTTTGAAGCTGATAAAAATGTTCTTGGTTGATTAAATTGGGTAAATCAGTCGAGTACAGCGTGCTATATTTTCATAAAGTTTTGCTTTGGCACTCGTGTAGCACAGTGTGCCCAGTTCAGTCTGTACATCCCAGCTCCCGTCCAACCAAACTGGGAAAGCATCGAGCTTAGCAGCTTAGGCAGGAGTTCAATAATTACATCACCGGCTTTTCTTTGATGTGCTTCTTGTGGGAAACATCCGACACGTCAGCCACATTCAAAAGCAGCCCATGAAAAAATCTGCAAGTTCACCAGAAGTTAACAATGTGAACTTTCAACCACCTCCACATGCATGGATCTGAGCCATACTCCCCCCTTTAAGACTAATCTTCAATGATAATTCAATTCCTCACCTCACTGTATGATCATTGGACTCAGAATCTGTCGAACTTCCAAGCAACACGTGGCACAATTTGAAGGTTGCATGTTTTGTTTTGTTATTAGGAAAAAAAAATGTTTGTTTTTTTTTAATTTTTTTTTTTTTTTAATGTTTTTTCCTTTTTTTGTTTTTGTTTTTGGAATGAGTCCAGGAGGAAGCCGAAGCAATCAGCCATGACATAGCTGTATCCACTGCAACATAATCCTTGCAGGCGAGTGTGCCGGATCAAAGTAAATCCACTAAATGTGCTTTTTTTTGGCACTGTCTGGGTCTGCAGTGTCTGGAAACAAGAGGGGAAGGATTCATATGAAGAAATGACTCATTTTTTATGAAACTGGGTAAGTTTTGAGCCACTGGACTCCATCAAGCACAGAAAAACAAAAACAAACAAAAAAAAAAACACATGACTCCATGGTGGAAGTCACAATATAAAAAACATACATGACTCTGTAATAGAGGTCACCACATTAAGGATACATGACTCTCTAGTAGAGGTCATCACATTAAGGATACATGACTCTCTAGTAGAGATTACCACATTCAAAACAGACATGACTCTGTGGTGGAAGTCACCACATTAAAAACATACATGACTCTGTAGTAGAGGTCACCACATTAAAAACAGACATGACT
Organism: Labroides dimidiatus; assembly: GCA_030710495.1. NCBI lineage: Eukaryota > Metazoa > Chordata > Actinopteri > Labriformes > Labridae > Labroides > Labroides dimidiatus. Next base: position 8,306,281 of record CM061166.1, read on the forward strand.
GTCTAGTAGAGATTACCACATTCAAAACAGACATGACTCTGTAGTAGAGATTACCACATTCAAAACAGACATGACTCTGTAGTAGAGGTCACCACTTTAATAACATACATGACTATCTAGTAGAGGTCACCACATTAGAGATACAGGACTCACTAGTGGAAGTCACCACATTAATAACAGACATGGCTCTGTAGTGGAAGTCACCACATTAAGAACATACACGACTCTGTAGTAGAGGTCACCACATTAAAAACATACATGACTCTGTAGTAGAGGTCACCACATTAAAAACAGACATGACTCTATGGTGTAAGTCACCACATTAAGAACATACACAACTCTGTAATAGAGGTCACCACATTAGAGAACATGACTCTATAGTGGAAATCACCACATTAGAGATACATGACTCTATAGTGGAAGTCACCACATTAAATAACAGAAGACTCTATGGTGGAAGTCACCACATTAATAACACACATGGCTCTGTAGTGGAAGTCACCACATTAAAAACATACAGGACTCTATGGTGGAAGTCACTGCATTAAAAAGATACACGACTCTGTAGTGGAAGTCACTGCATAAAAAACACAAATGACTATTGTGGTATTCACCACATTAAAAACATACATGACTTTCTAGTAGGGTTCACCATATTTAAAACAGACATGAGTCTATAGTGGAAGTCACCACATTAATAACACACATGGCTCTGTAGTGGAAGTCACCACATTAAAAACATACAGGACTCTATGGTGGAAGTCACTGCATTAAAAAGATACACGACTCTGTAGTGGAAGTCACTGCATAAAAAACACAAATGACTATTGTGGTATTCACCACATTAAAAACATACATGACTTTCTAGTAGGGTTCACCATATTTAAAACAGACATGAGTCTATAGTGGAAGACACCACATTAAATAACATAAGACTCTATGGTGGAAGTCACTGCATTAAAAACAGACATGACTCTATAGTGGAAGTCACCTCATTAAATAACAGAATACTTTTTAGTGGAAGTCACCGCATAAAAACATACATGACTCTATAGTGGAAGTCACTGCTTTAAAAACAGACATGACTCTATAGTGGAAGTCACCTCATTAAATAACAGAATACTTTTTAGTGGAAGTCACCGCATAAAAACATACATGACTCTTTAGTGGAAGTCACTGCATTAAAAATATACATGACTCTATAGTGGAAGTCACCACATTAAAAACATACATGACTCTATAGTGGAAGTCACCACATTAAATAACGGAAGACTCTTTAGTGGAAGTCACCACATTGAAAACATACATGACTCTGTAGTGGAAGTCACCACATTAAATAACAGAAGACTCTTTGGTGGAAGTCACGGAATTGAAAACATAAATGACTCTGAAGTGGAAGTCACCACATTAAATAACAGAAGACTCTTTGGTGGAAGTCACGGAATTGAAAACATAAATGACTCTGAAGTGGAAGTCACCACATTAAATAACAGAAGACTCTTTAGTGGAAGTCACGGCATTAAAAACATACATGACTCTGTATTGGAAGTCACCACATTAAATAACAGAAGACTCTTTAGTGGAACTCACCGCATTGAAAACATAAATGACTCTGTAGTGTAAGTCACTGCATTAAAGAGGATGTATTAGGTCAGGTTTTATAACTCAGCATTGAGTGCAGCTGAGACACATTTGAGTCTTGTTAGTTGTAAGTATTGATGATTGAGGAAGAATAATTTGGATGCTTTCCAGTTACAATAAATGGTTTGTTTTTAAAAGTCATAAAGGGAAACGTTTTTAAGCCTCCCTTTTTTTTCTCAAGGGAGAAAAAAACATTTAGTGAGAAACAGTTACTGTTATGACAGTGGGGGTGTAACTTAAGTCTTTAAAGCTGCAAACAGGCATGAGTAATCCTCCATCTTCCTTGATTCCTCGGTACAAACAGTTATTTTTATGAACAGCTGGAACATACAAAGCACGACTCACCATTCAGTGACTCACGGCCAATCAGAAGCCAAATTAAAGCCAGATCCTGAGGGAAATGCATCTTGATGTCTGGCTCTTTGTCTACCATACCAAATAAACAGCTGCCATTTCTTCCAGGAAGGCAGAAATCTGCTCTTTTATCAGCCGGGGGGACAGAAGCTGAGTGACAAAGCAGAGATCAAACAAAGAGATTAGGGATGGCAGAGAGCAGACGCCAAGGTCTCCTGTTCACCTTTCGGGAAATCTGTTTGCATCGGGGAGCGTGTTTACGGCGTGTACCTCTCAGGCGGAGGAGGGATTTTCTTCAGGAAAGAAGGTCAGCAGTCAAGGACACTTCAAAGCAAACGCGCAGGCGAGCATGAATGCAACCTAAACACACCACTGCACTGATAAACACACACTTATGAAGATGTGAGAAATGCCACTTCTCCCAGCAGACGCTCGTGCACAATAACACCTCACTGCAGTTTCTCTTCAGGTGGACAAAGTGAGGGAAACAACCTTGGATTCCTGTCTGTACAAAGGTACTCCCACAGTCACCCACTGTGTCCAGCTATAATGGAGCCAATAACCAGCGACATGAAGGCCTCTGGGAGCTCGTGAAATTAAACGGACTCGTATATATCTTGTTTTCTGACCACTTAAAGCACCGTACAGCACACTGCAGCCTTTTCATTCACATTCATACACAGACGGAGCAACTTGGGAGTTCAGCAGCTCAGCCAAGGACACCATGAATGATGCGGCACAAACAGGAGCTTTTGAAAGCGAGTATTCTATAAAAGCAAAGCAAGCAACCACATGACAGCAGGAGGCACATGTCGGGAGTTCACGTTTCCTGCCACAGTCATGTGTGGTGGCCGACAGGTGCAAAAGTGCTTCATATACAAAAACATGTTGCATACAAGAACAGAAATGTTAGCATATGAAGCGTATACAGAGGAGTGCTGCATGTGCACTCACACAAAGGAAGTGCTCCGAACAGCAGCGAGTTTTCAGAGACAGAAGGTCTCCAGGATCAAAGAGGAAGAAAAAAGAGTTATTACAAAGCCTTTTCCTCTTGTATTTGCATCACGTTTCTGTTCCGTTGCGTCGTATTTCTGTTTTTGCAGCCTTTCTGTTTTGGCATCACGTTTCTGTTTTTGTGTCACATTTTTGTATTTGCAGTGCTTTCCTATATTTGCATCACATTTCGGTTTCGCAGCTCTTTTCTATTTTTGCATAACGTTTCTGTATTTGCAGCTCTTTTCTATTTTTGCATCACGTTTCTGTTTTTGCAGCGTTTTTGTTTTTGCATCATCTTTTGGTATTTGCATTGAGTTTCTGTACTTGCAGCTCTTTTCTGTATTTGCATCATGTTTCTGTTTTTGCATCACATTTTGGTTTTGAAACACTTTTTAATTTTTGCATCACATTTCTGCTTTTGCTTCACGTTTTTGTATTTGCATCACATTTCTGTATTAGCAGCGCTTTTCTGTGCTTGCATCAAATTTCTGTATTTGCATCACTTTTCTGTTTTTGCATCATGTTTCTGTTTTTGCAGCGCTTTTCAATTTTTGCATAACGTTTCTGTATTTGCAGCACTTTTTTGTATTTGCATCATGTTTCTGTAGAAGCAGTCTTCCTGTTTTCGCATCACATTTCTTTTTTGCATCACGTTTTTGTATTAGCAGCGTTTTTCTGTACTTGCATCAGATTTCTGTTTTTGCAGTGTTTTCTGCTAGCATTTCTGTTTTTAATGCAGTGTGTTTCTGTATATGAAGCACTATTCCACGTGTAGGCCACCGTAGTCAGAAACCTCTTTTCAAAACTTTATCTCCAACTTAATGGAAGTTATCGCCGGAGAAGGACCACATATAGACCTTGTGGAATTTCCACCTTTTTAAGGCATGCATTGTGAAGCAGATTAAATGCTGCAGAGGTTTCCAGAGGTGCAGAAACCAGAAGCCAATTTATATCTTTATTGGAACTTAAGAGCGAGGAAATGCTGGAAAATAGTCCAGGTGTCATCAACTCCAGCTTTGTCCTGGGTTGACTTTTGTTGATTCCTCCAATTATATTTGAGAACTGGGCTTTGCTGTAAATTGCATTTGTCAAATCCTACTCATTGAGCAACAGCTGAGGCACATCTGCAGTATCTGCAAAAATGTCGACACTGCTGGCCTCTGCGTGCGTGAGTCTCCAAAAAGGGGGTCTCAGCTCGGAGAGGTGGTTCACGGAAACAGCTCATTAGCCGGTCGTTACCCAAGACCTCAAACGCTGCAAAGCGACCCCCGTGTCACTTTGCAGAGCAATCATTGTGACGGGATTGCAGGAGCACGATGGATCCACGCACAGTGAGTGCAAACAAAGGATTTTGTTTACACAGTGCAGCATGCACACGCAGGTTCAGGTGAGGCTCTAACTGCTGAAAAGCAACAAAAGTGGAAGAGAGTTGGTAAAATTTGAGCCTCTTCTTGCAGTTTGCAGGGAGAGTTTTCCTTATGCAGACACACTTCATATGTCTGCCCTCGGGGGGCAAGCAGGATATAAGAGCAGGAATCAAAAAGGGAAAACATGCAAGGGATGACTCAGAAACAGCAGTCGCCTTCAGTCTGATCCCTCCACCTTTTTAACTCACCATCTTCGCAAACAGGCAAGAGGTTACATCCTGGAGCAAACATCTGAAACGTTCACCTGCTGTAAATACACACCCCGCTGAGCACCAATTGTGCTGCACTGATGCTGAAATTGTGGTTCAACCTTCCACAGAGGTGAAAAGATAATTTCTCAAGATGGAACCGGCAACATGTTGCTGGCTTTTCTCGCTTTTGTGGCTGCAGTGAACTCATTTTTTTCCCACTCAGATTTAATTCACTCGGGGCCTCTTTTCATCTCTTGTTTGAGCGATGTTTACAAATTTTAGAGGAGGAAGAGGCAGAAAAAAAATCTTTAGATCATTGAAAGGAAGATGCAGTTTGACGCATCATACACCTACATAACATTTACCAAACAAACTCTTGTAAAAAGAAATAGTTACAGAACAAAGTTAAAGAGGGGGTAAGAATGGGCCTCAAACACAAAGTCCTGCCAGTAGCTGCACCCCTAACAGGCTGACAGAGGGCTGGCCAAATGGAATGTGGGGCCTTACAAAAACAGCAGGTAAACAAAATGTTTAAGGCAGTGACTAAAACCCCAGTTTAACAAAAAAACTTAAAGCAGGGGTATTCTGCCTTAAAGAGGGGGTATTTTTCTCTCCCCATATTTCAAACATGGATACTAAATAACTATGCTGGGTGGTTATACTGAACATGTGCAGATTTTCAACCCTCTTCGTATTCATGAATCCATCTGTAAACTCATCAAATTTTTTTAAAAATTGCATGAGATCTTAACCAGACTTGATGAAATGATGAGGTCATCTTCAAGTTAGCAATATGCACTTAAAATTACTAGCATACAACTTCATGGATCAGTTGAAGAAGCAAAGTCATAAAAAATGACTTAATTAAAAAAAAAAAAATAGAAATAAAAAAAATATATTAAAGAGGGGTATTTGCTTTAAAGAAGGGGTATAAAGAAAAAAAAAATGCTGGATATTAATGCTAAACATGTACAGATTCTTAAACCCCGACCACAAACACCAAGTCTAGCTTTAGGAGGCCTTAAAAGGTCTGGCCAATCAGAGGAAAGAGGGAGAGTTTAAGAGGTAGCATCTAAAATAGCTAGTGTTTAAGACAGGAGCTGAAATTAGGGTTTTGTGATACAACAGTGGGAAAAAATATAAATTTTATTGAGGTGTAAATCATGGTAAAACACTACAGGGGCACCAGAGGGACAGAATAAAGACTTTAAAAAACGAAAGATATAATATACCCTCTCTTTAAGTTTGAAAAAACAAACAAAAAAAACCCCCCACTGCTAATAAATATGTACTCTGACAAACAACCAGGCTGTCTTAAACAATAATGCCCTTTAAAGAACAGTTTTACCAGCTGATTTATTGCACCAGATCAGAATTAATGTCTCAGATTTCCCAGCCACTTGCCCACTCTAGCATGAAATAACACCTCCATGAAAAAATCAGCTGCTAAAATTTAATATGTCGCTTCATAATAAGAAGCTTCTTTCATATGATCCTCAAGCGTGATGTGATGCAATATCTATTGGTGCCTTTCCGCCATCGCTACCCTCAGGCAAGCTGTGCAGTCTTTGTGAATAGCAAAGCTCCTTTGCTTTTATGTGACAAGACAATATAAATGATGCCCTCTGTGTTTTTAAAAGAGGTGGTGAGAAGACTGAACTTCCACATGCACTTCTCCTCCACTGATGCTCCCTGGCTGTGAACTTTATCTGCCACTGCTGAGTTTTATTGCCTGTATTTCTAACCATGAGTAATGAAATAATGCAGGGTGCTTATTTCCCAAAAGAGACAGTGATGATACACACAGGTCATGACACTACCACACCATTTCCATTATCAATTGCAGCAATACTCAGCCAACAGAAAGAGGGTTCTGTACTTGACATGTTACAGATTGAAGCTTTGATCTCTTTAAAGCTACTATAAGGAGTTTTTGACTGCTTATGAAACAGAGTGAAATTAACAGTGAGGGATCTTCATGACCTACGAAAACAAACAAGACCATCAGAAACCAGACTTTGAATTTCTAAATAGTCTTTAAAGTAAACATTTGTAAGCACATGGAGGGGGTAGGTCAATCAATCAATCAATCAGTCTTTATTTATACAGCGCCAATTCATAACAAACGTTATCTCAAGACGCTTTCCAAGCGTTAACAGGTCTAGACCTGTAAATGGTAATAAAATTTTATTAACAGAAACCCAACATCAAGACAAGATAAGAAGTCTGATCTCATCTTAACCCACCATGAGTACAGACCTTTGCAATATTTAGCAAGTTACAATGGCAAGAAAAACTTCCCTTTAACGGGCAGAAACCTCGGACAGAACCCGACTCATGTTAGACAGACATCTGCCTCGACTGTGTTGGGATTAGAGAGAGAGAGAAGGGGGGAGGGGGGAGGGGCAGAGAGACAAAGACACAGGGAGACATAAACACAGAGTCCATATTTCTGTGTTGTAGTGATGATCACGGAGAAACTGTAACTGTAAGAAGCCGTAGCAGCTGGAGTCTGTCAGGTCCATGGCAGCAGGCCGTCCACAGCAACAATCCAAAGAACCTAACAGACAAACTCAGAGACTCCCAGAGAGATCCATGGTTAATAACTTTAATGGGACATTAAGGTTAGAAGTTAGACTGACAGATAGAGGAGAGAGGGAAGCAGGAGCCTTGTGTGTCAGTTCCCCCCGGACAGTCTAAACCATAGGTGTCAAACTCTGGCCCGCGGGCCAAATTTGGCCCGCAGTGTAATTATATTTGGCCCGCGAGGAAATTTCAAATTAATATTAGAGCTAGCCCGACGGTATTATACGGCGGCAGCGCTGTAACACTGCATTCACCACTTAAACTACAAATCCCATAATGCTCTGCTGTTGTTTTGGCGCGTCAATTAGGACAGAGGCAGACACCCCTCCTCCTCTGTGTCTATGGTAGCGGTCATGGATGTATTAGGAAGAAAGTGATCCGTCTTCATGCGCACTCCTTCGGCTGAAAGCTCCAGCGCACCCCTATTATTATTATTATTAGTAGCAGTATTAGTATCATTATTATTAGTATTAGTATTATTAACAACTCGATTTTGCACGCCTGCACTTTAAAGTTATATAAGCCTTGCTTGTTCAGTATTCACTGTTAAATCAAAACTTGTTTGGTTCCATATTAAAAGGTTCATTTGTTCAACCTTGGCCCGCGGCTTTGTTCAATTTAAAATTTTGGCCCACTTCGTATTTGAGTTTGACACCCCTGGTCTAAACCTATAGCAGCATAACTAAGAGCTGGTTCAGGTCTGAACCAGCTCTAACTATAAGCTTTATCATAAAGGAAGTTTTAAGTCTACTCCTAAAAGTAGAGAGGGTGTCTGCTCCCCGAACTTCAGCCGGTAGATGATTCCAGAGAAGAGGAGCCTGATAACTAAAGGCTCGACCTCCCAGACTACTTTTAGAGACCCTGGGTACAACAAGCAGGTCTGCATGCAGGGAACGCAGCGATCTAGACAGATAATATGGCACGATAAGCTCTTTAAGATAGGATGGCCCGCTGCCATTAAGAGCTTTAAAAGTCAGAAGAAGAATTTTATTTTCTATTCTAAACTTTATGTGTAGCCAGTGCAGAGACACTAACACTGGGGAGATATGCTCCCTCCTCCTAGTCCCAGTCAGAACCCGGGCTGCAGCATTCTAAACTAGCTGAAGAGTCCTAATAGACTTGACTAACACCTAATAGACTAGGTGGAACCACTTTGTCCAGAGGGGGGCGCTAAAAGCAAAATCACAGAAAGGGTCCACATGGGATCTTTTAATTAGTTATTTCAGGAATTAATTCAGAAGTTAATCCCAACTAATCACAGGATAAATGGATTTTAGGAGGTAATTGTTTAACATTTCGGTCTAATCCCAAGGTTTATACATACTTGACTGCCCTGTAGTAAGTTGTGATAAATTGCTGGATTTATAATAATGTTTCATTATTTCAATATCATTCATGATGTGGTTGTACCTGTTCGCTTAACTCGTAGGTGGTACTTTAATCTCCTTTAAAGTCTATATTCATTACTTTTGACACAAAATTGATACTAATTTTTTAAAGTATGGATGATTCTGGATGCAAAACACACCATTCAAAAGCGGTAGTGTTATTATTTTCCATTATCGCATTATTAGGGAGCAGATTTAACTAGGGAGTACAAACAACAACTTTATTAGCAATTCAACATTGCTTAATTTGGTAGAAATGTTGAAGTTTAATAAGCACCCAATTATGAGTTGTTGCAGTCTTTCATAAATACAGGCAGTAGAAATGTCCTTCAGAGTGTTTCTTCATACCTTTATCCTCAGAGTGGATCTCAGAGCTCGTACATTTCAATCCAGTGAAGAATTTAAACCACCACTCCTGCTTTCATAAGTCTCTTTTCACTTTCTGAGTTCATCTTTTTAAACAATAATCGGTATTATTTTGTCAAGAACAGTCTGTTCTGTTGCCAAGGTAGCCCTTGATAGTCCCTGAATGTTTGGAACATTGAAAAGAGGTGCAACAGAACCTGGTAAGGTTTACTGAGAAAAACTAGTGTCCTTGTAGACTACATTATGTGGTTTTTGGTGGCCATTAAGAATAACAGAGAAGCTCTAAAAGAGAGCCAAACAGACTGGGACAATTGGATTCCCACTGTTTTTGGACTCCAGGCTCTGTAAGCCAAAAAGAAGTTGCTTTAAATAGCACCCACGATGTAGGACGCCTTCTGCTAATGGCTCTGGAATGGACATAATAAATCAACCATGATGTAAACAGCCTCACCTGAGCAAACCAAGCAGCGCCTCCCGGTGACATCAATTGCTGGATGATTAGGTTGCGGTAAATTCGACCTAATCTCCCAACAGCTCGGGCTAACAAGTCGATAATAAGACCCGGTGAATAAACTCCCAGCCTCAAAGAGGACCACCCCCGGAGAACTCTTCAACCCATGTGTTACGACTAACTTCGGCATCCCTCATCAGTCAAGCAAGACACCCCCCTGGTACAGCGCTAATCTGCCTGATAGCAGCTAACCTACCAGGAAGTTCAGGCCACACAGGAGCCTGTAGAACCCAGGAGCTGCTGCGCATAAGTAATGGTGGGAGATTAGACCTTTGCGATAGAGGTTCTTATCATATGACCTGGAGAGGAACTATAGGGAGCGAGTTCACCCCCCTCATATGAACTCCTCTAATGATTCCCTCCTTGCAGCTATAATTAAACCCGTTGCCCATTGTCTTGATTCATTAGCTCCCCAACTCTGTTTGCCAACCTTGATCAATTACGTGACCGCCTATCTCAGCCAGGCTCTTTAGTTAACACTCTCACGTAGCTTCGTCGCTGTGTATGTGACAGCTCCTGAGCTCTGTGTGTGTGTGTGTGTTTGTGCATTATCATTCCACAGTGTGATTAGGGGAACCTTAATGGACGTCTGCAGCGACAACACCGAGATGAGACAAGCGTTTAGCACATGTCTAGACGGCGGCGGTTTGTGTGTGTTTGCGAGTGATGTCAGAGGCGCTGGAAGGCACTTGAATGCTCTCCAGAGGGGATACATTTTTGCAACTCTGACACTAATTAATGCAATGTTTTTTTTAACGAGTACTTTTTATTTTGGTTTCAAAGGGGAGCCGGGATGAGGGGAGGAAGGTGAAATGAGGAAAACAGAATAGAGTGTGGGCGGTGGATCACAAAGGTACGTGCAAAGAGATGCAAAACAGAAACATGAAACTCACTGTAGAGTTGTAATTGGAAGATGAAATCAAAAAGTATCCCGTGTCATTCCTTGGTGTTATTTTCCTTCATCTGTCTTCTGATTTCAGTCTGCCAGATGCTAAATTGCCATTTCAATTCACTTTTTTTTCCAACTTCTCTTCACAAATTGTCAATAAAGCCAGAATTTGATGGTTTGCAAATCAACCAAACATCATTTTTGAGGTTTGGAAGACTTTGGGTTCTCTTTCCTCATATTTTTGCAGCGATACAGGACTGTTTTACAACCTGGACTCTTCCACTAAGGAGCCATTCAGTTGTCATTACAGACTGTATATAAAATAGACAGTTAGGCTCCGCCTTTTACCATTGTACAATACTGAAACAAACAAACAAACACAAAAAAACCTGTCTAACCATGAGTCTATTACTATTCCAGAAAAAACTACCCAAGAACGGCAGCTGTCAATCATCATTAAACAAAATTTAAAACCCCGTTTTGAACTTTGATATATGTCTTTGTCTTTGCATGGTAGAGTTTGAACTGTCACTTGTAGATGTAGTGATGAACTGTGTTAACTGACAATGGTTTTCTGAAGTCTTCCTGAGCCCACGTGGTAATATCCTTTACACAATGATGTTGGTTTTTAATGCAGTGCTGCCTGAGGGGTCAAAGGTCACGGGCATTCAATGTTGGTTTTCAGCCTTGCAATTGTACGTTGAGATACATTGTTCTTAAACCGTTGGACTATTTGCTCACGCAGTTGTTCACAAAGTGGTGAACTTCGCCCCATCTTTGCTTGTGAACGACTGAGCCTTTCAGGGATGCTCCTTTTATACCCAATCATGACACTCACCTGTTTCCAATGAACCTGTTCACCTGTGGAATGTTCCAAACAGGTGTTTATGGAGCATTCCTCAACTTTCCCAGTCTGTTGTTGTCCCAAGTTTATCAGATTGAACAATAAATATGTATTTGTAGTGTATTCAATTGAAGGTTAAACAGGATTTGTAAATCATTGTGTGCTGTTTTTATCCACATTTTACACAACATCCCAACTTCATTGGAATTGGGGTTATACAATTTGGGTTGCCGTTAATTTTACTTATTCTAGATGCTCTCCATTTCTGGTCCAATTTATCAACAATATTATTTTAACCAGCTAAGTTGATGCAGATGCAAATGGACTTTTTTGGAAGCAATTTTGAGCTCATGCGGTGACTTCCACTTCAGAGATTTTTTATTTTTTATTTTTAATGCAGAACCACCTGAGGTTCCAAAGACTACTGGATCCCATTGGTTTTTCCCTGCATGTCTGGATCACGCGCATTGGTTGTTATAAAATAATCAGCATGTTTTCTTGAGATTCAAGACAAGCTTCTTACTAAAGTATGCATGTAGTGATTTCCAACATTACCACTGAAATCTTGAAGATTGCATGCCTCAGTTAAGTGTTATCTACAGCCATGCACTACAACGACTCTACACCGTCTAGAACAAGAGGTCAGGATATAAAAATACACATTTTTCATTCAAAGGATTGGACGCAAACATGTTCCCCCTACATGCACAGCTTATCTGAATCCTGTGACGCCGGGGCGTGAATGCCTCCAGGAGTTAACCCAGAGAGTAACACTGTGAACAAACACTCCATATTGACAGTAGTCTGGGATTAACATAAAGACTCAGAGCGACATGACAAAGGGGGGCAGCGGAAGCACAGAAACACAAACAGGAGATAAGGCCAGGGAGAGATAATGTACCAACAAATGATAGCAAGAGAAAGCAGCTGGGCAGAGCCGACACATATTACATACTGAACGGGAAACAAGCAGGCAGAGATGAGCTGAGTGAGGATCATAAGTTCTATTCTAGTGATTGTAAAACCAGTTAAAAATGATTTAATATAATTTGAACATTTCTTCTTTCCCCTCTTGGCTAAAGCAATATCAACATTTTCGCAGGATGGTCCCCTAACCTACGCGTTTGGCCTGAGACACTGGCTCCCGTCCAATCACCTCCCTGCAAGCGCACAGGGGGCAAACCAAGGGTGCTGACTCACTCCTCCAATTTCTGGTTAATGTTGATTGGCAACGCTCCCAAAAAATGAGCAGCGAAAGTGGTCACGTGGTCAGAAATCCTTTAAAATCTTTCCTGGCAACAAGTTGTCCCTGTGGGATTAAAGCGAAAGCACTAAAGGCAACCCCATGGGCCCATACTGCAGCTGTTGTGCAGAGTACCTCCCTCTGGCCAAAAACACCTCCTGTGTTGTAAAAAGCAGATGCAACACTAAAAACAATGGTTTTGCACACTTGAATTCCACTGCAGCAGCATCTGAAAATCATACGTCCTTGTGTTTTGAGAATCGAGTTCTTTCATATCGAGTCTGATCTGGAGCACGCAGCTGGTGGCATTTTGATTTAATTAAACATGTGAAGACAGAGAAGGGAAAAAAAAAGTGTGGATAGAGCGGCTGATAATGTGATGTAACACATTAGTCAGACACTTGCAAACTGTGAGGATCACTGCTGAATGGGAATCTCAGTGCAGGGGAACTCTTTACACTTCGTCTTAAAGGCGCAGCGTGGAGTGATGAGCAGCATTTAGCAGAACATTTGGTACAATGGATCATAATTCATAGTTTTTGTCCTCAAAGGCCACCACAGCTTCACTGACAAGGTGGTTAAGCAGGGGAGCTTTTCATTTGAGCACCTGGACACTATGTTGCCAAATATACCTGTTTTAATAATAAGTGAGTTCTTTTGTCTTTTTGAGTCACATTCACCTGACAAATCTAGAATTTTTATTTTTTTTTTTTTAATTCAAGATACTAAAAGACAAAAAATGACTCTTAAAAAAATCTACCACTGGGGTAAGAAAAATGTACAAATTTGGCATCTTGAAGTGGGAAATTTTTGTTTCAAGAAACTTTACCAGTACAATTTTCTTATCCCAGATTTTTCAGGCATCACTTTTTAAAAATTTATTAAAAGTATACAATTCTGGATTGGACTTTTTTTTTTCTCTTTAAAAGAATTCCAGATGTTGTTTTTTAAACTGAAAATATTGGAAAAAAATCCAGAAATTTTAGGTTTGTTTATTATTATTTAGAAGCAATACATGAGTCATTTTTTTCCTCACAAATCTTACAATAAAAATTGATTTGTGAGGTGTTTTTATTCCTTACAAGCAATTTAAGAGTCGTTTTTGTACCAACGCATTTAAAAAAAAAAAAAAGGGGGGGGGGGGGGGGGCATTTTTGACCTAATATCATGAAACAAACATATCTAGGTGTGTCACATGTTAGATTATCACTAACAAACATTAGGAGTCATTTTTGTAGTTCAATACTCTGTGATTGAAAAAAAATGGAATTTGTCAGGGTTTTTTTTCTCAGTCAACAAAAATTCAGCAGTCAATTTGTCTTTAAATACACAGAAAAGAAAAAAAGATTTGTCCGTTCCTTTTTTTTTTTTTTTTTTTTTTTTACAAGTTATTCAGGAGTCATTTTTGTTTTAATATCTAAATATGAAATTAAAAAAGATCTGATTTTTTGGTTCATTTTTTTGGTCTTATCTAGCAATCCAGGAGAAGTTTTGTCTTTTAATATGTAGAAACAAATTAAATATCTGGATTCATCAGGGTTTTTTTTAAAGGAATTCAGGAGCAATTTTGCCTTCAATGTCTGAAAGTAGAAAAAAAAATCTGGATTTGTCAGTTTTTTGTTTTTTTTTTTACACTCTACAAGATGTTCAGCTATCATTTTTGTCTTTTAATATCTAAAAATGTAAACATTCTGGATTTGTAATTTTATTTTAACTATTTATCTCATATCTAGGAGTCATTTTTGTCTTTTGATGATTTTTTTTTCTATAATTCTACAATTTCATTTAGCAGATGCTTTTTTCCAAAGCGACTTACGACACAAGCAAGAATTTAAACAAGAAGGGGAAAAAAATGGTCTTTTTTAGTATTTCATCTAAATAGTAGCCACAACTAAAGTTCAATACCGGAAATATTGTTCAGCATTCAGCAACATTCAATCTCCTGTGCTTTTATTTATTAAGAGCTCAGTCTGAGACCTTCTGATTCTAGTCTCATCAGGTGGATTTTTTTTCTCTTAAGAATAAAACAGAAAGACTTGCTCAGATTCCAGTTTTTGCAGTATAGTCACTGTAACTTTAAGAGAAACGACTGGATTTAATGTACAACTACAACCAGCTAAGACACATTAAGTTTCATGAGGCTGCAGTTTTTACCACCACAGACTAATTTACTTGCTCCTCCCATTGCTAATTATCACAGAGCTTAATTATCTTACTCATTAATTTTACAAATCAACAGTAAAAAGAAAGAGCGCTCACTGATTAAGGTGCTGGAACCTGATTGAAAAAAAAAACAAAAACTGCATTATTTGTCTAAACAGGAGAGGACAGATGGGAAAATCAAGGAATCAGACGTTTAATACAAATGCAAATATTATGCGAGACAGCCAAGTGAGGGTAACCAATATGCGTCAATTTGCAACAATATCTTGTTTGCCCGGTTTGACAGCTTACCTTCAGGGCTCAAGGCTCATTTGTTTATCTCCTGTAATGCAGGAGACATTGTTCAAGGAAACTTAAGGAGTCGTCTTTGTATGATGCCAAAAGAAAAAGAAGTACAGAGGATGGATTTAGAGCCTAAAGAAAAAGGCTCCTCTGTAGTGAGTACTTCTGTATTATTTGTCAGACAGCAGCAGGGTGAAGAGACTATTGCCGGGGCGGGTACACCATAATGGAAATCCCTGCAGCCAGACAGCTGCCATGTTGGATCCACTCGAGCCAAGCACAAAGAAAGACTCTGGCTCTCAGTCCATGCTGTGGCTTTTTTGGAAAGCTCGATAAACACCCACAAACCCTTTTGTCAAAGCAACCCCCGAAAACCCCGAGCAGATTTTTTAAAGCTTTTCTGCAATCACTCTCTCCACACGGCCTAAATAAAAACATATTTGCCAAAAAGATAGGAGCGTGAGCGCTGCTGTCGTTTTCTGATTATCAAATCTGATGAGACGGGAGCAAACGAGGGGGGGGGGGATTATTATGTTCAGTCGGATTCTGGAAGATCAGCGCGTTTTCTGGGGTGTAATCTGCACCATTTGGAGATAGGGGGAAGCACACCTCGTACTGATATCTGATAGTTGGAGGTTATTAATATGACGGGGTGGGATTTGACAGGGGGAGATTGAGATAGAGGGAGCCATGCGATAGGCCATTCAGTTTTTAGTCGAGTATAATTACGAGGTGCTGCTGCATTTTGTATTTCTGCAGCTCCAGCTGTCAGTGTCTCTCTTTGCAAGGCTTAAAATGAGCAACGCATGTCCAGAGCAGTCGTAGGAAGCTACGCTCGTCTGCTACGCACTGCGGGGGGGTGCAGCGTGAAAACGACAACTGCATTGTGGGCTGCTCTCCTTCTGCTGCTTCCAGATAGAAACGCACCTGATGGCACCTTATTTCAAGACCAACACGCCCATGCATGCTCAGATGAGCCACACATTCTGGGCGCTTGCTGTGAAAATGACACCTATGGGGGGAGGGGGGGGGGTAGCACTCATGCTATGCTGTGACCTCTCTACTCACAGGTGCAAGATCAGTGTATAACTGTAGCTTCCAAACACCTTAAAGCTGCTCGTACACACTGAAACATTAACTACGGTGTCCCTGAGAGCTCACAGCACTGCAACTTAAGAGAACACATGCAAAAAAACGAAACACAAGGAAATAAAGAAAAATATCTTCATCAATTTGACAACACATGCACACATCACTTTTAGGTGTCCTCTGGAAACACTTCCATTGTGTTGTGATCTATTTGCAACACACTTTTCTAATGTGTTGTGTTGCAGTCAAATTGTTGAGCATTTTTCTGTGTTGTGTTGCAGTCAATCTGCAACGCATTCCTCAAATGTGTTGTGTCGTGGTCTGTGCAGTGCATTTTTCTAATGTGTTGCGTTGCAGTCTAATTGCAGCACATTTTTCTATTGTGTTGAATTGCAGTCTTTTTGCAATACGTTTTTCTGTCTGTTGTGTTGGGGTCTTTGCAGCGCATTTCTCTAATTTTTTGTGGTCTTTTTGTAGTGCATTTTTCTAATGTGTTACGTTGCTGTCTTTTTGCAGCGCGTTTTTCTATTTTGTTTTGTTGCAGTCAATCTGCAACACGTTTCTCAAATGTGTTGCGTCATCATCTTTTTGCAATACGTTTTTTTCTGATCTGTTGGGTTTGGTTGCAGGCAGTGCTTAATTTGTGCCGGAGCTAGCCGGAGCGCGCTCCGGGACCTCTTGGATCGGATCCAGGACCTATTTGATCCGCTCCGGCACCTCTTTGATCTGCTCCGTCACCTTCCCTGTCAATAAATAAACTGTGTTTTTAGCTGTGTTTTCTCTGCGCTTTAATCCTCTCTGAAGTGATGCCTGTTGGCTTATTTCTTATGCATTTTACTCAGAAATTAGGTAAAACGGGGGGGGGGGGGGGGTGATTCATGCTGTCACGTCACAACGCAATGCGCATTGGGAAGGTATTGTTTCCGCACCGGCACCGCACGCAAACGACACTTAACAGCCAGGTGACTGACAACGCTGTTACACTTGGCCTGCTAAAATGTCAAAGCGACAATCAAAACTCTCAAGTTTCTTTAAACCAGTCGGTCAGCCAGACCCCAAACTGGCCAAAGTTGTTCCGGAGGCAGAGCCCGGCTCCACAGATACGGGTGGTGACAGCATGATAGCCGCTGAAGATGTGGTCTGTGCAGTCAGGAGCACAGATAAGGATGAGGGAGCAGTGACGTCAGTTCACGAGAAACGTGAAGAGGATGACATTGTTAACCAGGACAAATCAGAGAGTGACAGCAACGATGAAGGAGGTGAGGAGGAGGAGGAGGAGGACGTGGCTGTGGCTGCGGGTGAAGGGGAGACCCAAACATATGGAGTGAGGACAAGACAGCCGGTGAGAGAGACAGGAGGAGGGGAGCTAGGAGGCCTTTGTGGCGACTACAGTTTACAAGAGAAGACAATCGGTTAACAAGCATAAAGTTATTTGTGGGCAAAGCACACAACAACGTGGCAAATAGACAGGAAATTTAATCAGACTGTGTCTGCTGCCTGTCAAGTTTGGTTGGATACATTATTACTGTGCAGAGTGCACAACACATCATTCTAGTGATGTTTGGTCATTTATGTTTTAATTTCATCCTTCCAAATACAGACCTTTTTTCTAATTATTTCTTGATTCTCGTAATTGAACACATTACTAAATGATTAACCTTGTTTATCTATGTATATAATATTACTTTTTTAGTTTGCAGTAATAAGGAGAGAAAGTCTGTGTTAGTGTTTTGTGAGAGTTGATTGGAGACAAAGAATGCAGGACTGCAGGAGGTTGTAAAACTGTCTGTCCTTAAATCAGGGGGACAGGAAGAGCCTGGACCAGATAGCATTCTCTGAGAAGGAAGGATAAACATGTGAGATGTCAGAGTTTGCACTAAAACTTCCTTTTAGGTACACCCTGACAGACGCTGAGTGACGGGAAACATGCAGAGCCAGCCTGCACTGAAGAGGACACCGTCTCAGATCAGGAAACTAATGTTGATTATAGGCGGAGCTACGAGTATATTATGGTCAATGGACCAAATGGTCCAGTACTTATATAGCGCCTTTCTAGTCTTTCTGACCACTCAAAGCGCTTTACACTGCTGGTGTCATTCACCCATCCATACCGATGGAAGCACGTTCTATGATAAGAACCATCAGTTTTATCTAAACCATTCATACCCATTCACACACCACTGAACAACAGTGGGAGCAATTTGGGGTTCAGTGTCTTGCTCAAGGACACTTCGACATGTGAATCTTCCAAGTAATTTGGAGTCAGATTCTTTATTTTAGACAAATTGATATTTTTTAGGATGGTGAAAAGATAACCATTTCCAACAATGTTTTCTTAATTTGTGTTTTTTTTTTTTTTTTTTTTTTTTTTTTTGCATGTGTTCTCTTAAGTCGCAGTGCCGTGAGCTCTCAGGGCCACTGCAGTTAACAGGGTTAGCAGTCGTTTTACCCAACTGAACCGGACATTCAAACATACTGTATAGCCATCGTAGTGCCTGTGATTGGCAGGCGCTGACAGCTTCTCTGACTCATTATGCGAACCTGCGAGTGGAGGCAGCACAACGTGTGAAATCAAACTGGGCAAAAAAAAAAAAAAAAAAAAGAAAAAACACAAACGGATTTACACGCTCGCTTAAGGGGAAGTGTCAATCATGATCAAGTCATCCAGTGATGCTAATGCTAAAAATAATGTCTGGATGCTTGGGAGTGAATGCATAGACCTCAAGGTTGCAGGTTTGTAGATTTTAAACAATCATTTCCAGCGTACATGCGTCATTACATGCTTTCCCTGACAGCTTTATGAGCTCCATGGTGTCTCCTCCTTTATTTATATGGCTGCAGTGGAGTTTTATAAATTAATAAGGCCTGTTTTTGTGTTTTTGTGGTGTCTCTGAAGCGACTGGGAGGCGCTATTGGCTGTCAAAGCTCATTTCCATATCACAGCTTTAAAGCGGTCTCACTGGTGAAGAGCTTTTCCTATTTTTATATCCAGGGATTTTATAGCCCCATGAGGCTGTTTAATCAGAGTTAACTCTGTCTGGAACTGAATTACAGGGCAGTCCTTCTCCCCGAGCACACACACATACTGTATATGAGCTCAAACGCTGACGACCCCCTCCCCAACCATCCAGCCCATAAAGTCGCACACACACATGCACACGCATGCACACACGTACTTACATGGAGTCATAAAGTGCTCTCGCTCTCCTTTGCGCTCTCACTCTGGACAGAGTGATAGAGGGTGCTGCAGAGAGTGATCAATATGTTTGTGCTATAAATAGCCGGTAGCGCAGTGTGGTGCTAAGGAGGAGGGATGCAGGGGTAATATATTTGATGAGGGGGGGGGGACCCAGCGGTGCTCAGCATGAAAATGTTGCTGTGCATTCACAAAAGCCGATCCGGGGATGGCAGCATTACGGCGATTTGCTCCCCAGCCAAGGCTTTCCAATGCATTTGAAATACAACTGCACAGCATGGCATGAAACAGGATGCCGCTGATGTTGTGAAGGAATGGGGGTGATATTTTTAGGAAATGCTTCACTAATACCTTCATTAGCATGCTAATGCTTATCGAAAAACAGTTTCAATAAAATGACTAAATTTGCAGCTGAAGGTAAGTTAAAGAGGGGTATTGTGCTTTTTTCCACTCTTTCTATTGACCCTCTTGTGCACCCGTAGTACTCTCACTTGATTTCTAGCTCCAGTTTTCTCTCACTTGTGTTCCAGAGAACTCTCATTCCAGCCTCTGTCAGAATCACTGTCTCTTTAAGGCTCCCAGCTTCCACAAACCCCCTTCCCTCTGATTAGCTGGCCCCCTCTAGGTCTGTCAGGGTCACACCTTAGTGTTTGAGGCCTGCCCTTCTAACAGCTTGGAGATCCATATGTGATGACATCATCATTTCAGAAAGTCTTGTGAAGATCTTGTTGCTATTTTTAGAACGGACCATCTGGAAAAGTTTACAGGCGGACTCCTATCCAAAAAAAAAAAAAAAGTGCATCACCAATCATCAGATGTTGAAATAAAAGTTTCTATTGTTACTATATTTGATGTCAGCACCAAGTTTGATAAATCTGAATGTCAAAAGGGCATAAAAAAAGGGCTGAGTATCTGTCTGTGGGTTGTTGTTTTTTGCCTTAAATAGGGGGTATGTTGTGCCTTTAAAAAAAAAAAAGAAAAGAAAACAGAATTTGTCCCACTGTTGCCCCCATAAAGCTTTACATGATTTAAAGACCCCATCCCCCTCAAAAAACATTGACATTTTAGTTACTGTCTCTTTAAGGCTCCCCCTCCACAAACCCTCTGATTGGCTGGGCTACTAGAGGCCTGTTAGGGTCGGACAGTGGTGTTTGACGCCTGCCCTTCTAACATGTCATGAACCAGCTAGGCAACCTTATGTGATGACATCATTATTTTAGCGAGTCTTATGAAGATTATGTGATGATATCATGCATTTTTTAGAATGGAGCATTTTGGTCAGTTAAAACGACTGATTCAGGGATTTCTTCAACATATGAATATTTGGAGGTTTAGTTTTAACATCCTGCATTGTTACTTGACATCCATGTTTAAATTATGGGAAAGCAGAGAACCCCCTCTTTAAAGCTGGATACCCCCTCTTTAAGTTTTGCAGATTTTCACAAGCTCATTTCTCAACTAAGAGTTTATATGTTGGTTAGGAACATGTGCAAGACAAAAATGGCAGAAAATCTCGAGACACATAAATATTGTTTTTCATTAGGCATGATATAGGTCATGAATACCTCCCTCCTCTCTCCTTGATCATCTTACCCTGAGCATTTTCAAGGGTTTCTGAACGCCACTTAGCACAGCAGGCCTGTAAATGCTTATGGTTCAGCTAAGGATGAAAAGGACCATGGTTAGAGGCTTTGAAATCCAGGGTTTGATTATTTTCCTTCCTTTCTTTCTTGTTTTTTTTTTTTTTATTATTATTATTTTATTTTTATTAAATATGGCAGCCATGACCATTAGGCTTCAATAACCCCTCCAACCAATGGGTGATGTTGCCCATGCTTTATACAGAATATACTTGAAAATAAGCAGTGCAATAGACCATTAAAAAAAAGAAAAAAAAATAAGCTGATGAGAACAGAAAAAACAAACCAAAATAAATTAAGTAAAAGTTGTTGAACCTTATATATTTCCTTCCTCTCTCCTTGGTCCTCTTTCTCTCAACAGTTTTAAGGGCTCCTGAACGCCATGCGGCGAAATAAGTGAATAACATCTATAAATACAAAAAAACAACACACTGCTTCATTTGCTGATGAGGACGGTGTAAAATTACTCCCACCTCTTGATATCTAGATAGAACCAGGGGACACGGCTGTTGTACTTTAATTCAGTTGTTTCCTCTCAAGGTGCATATTACTGCATTGACTGTCAATAAAAACAGTACAGAAAAGACCAGAAAACCCATCATTCAGTCAACTTGTTAAACAAATAGGCATCATCTGAGCTGTAATCACAACAGACAAGCCCCCTTGGGGAGCGATGACAGATGTCAGCCTTTGATTATAAATGTCAGCTCGGAGAGGAGTGTCGCGCCGGCTGCCCAGTCACTCTCAGGCCTTGATTTTTCATCCAGACGCAGGCCAACATTTATTTTCTCATTAGTGGGGCATAATCACAGCGCTAAGCTGCGCTGTCACCGTGTGATATTTGAAAATGATTTTTGATTGATGACGCCCGTAATGAAGGTGTTGGAGTAAATCTTCAGAGGGAGATGTTTGGGGGAAAGAATTAGAGGGAACATGGAAGGTTTCTAATCAAAGGCATCTCAACTGATCAGAGAGATGCTTTCGATCTGAGGGGAACAACTTCGAAGGCTTTAAGACCATAAGAGAACTCGAAGTGGAAAATTTTTTGTTTTTGAAATGAAGGAAGTGTACTCGAGTGCCGTCTAAGTGTTTCATGGCCGTCCCAACTTGGGTCTAGACTAGGGATGAGCGAGTTCACCATTATCTGTATCTGTATCTGTTTACCCATCCATATTATCTGTATCCATATCCGTACTTGTAGGGGCGGGGTCTAAACCGGAAGTGGGTGTATTTTGTCTGAAAATGGGCGAGACTTAAATCTGAACATTATTTTAAGTCTGAAACTGGCAAGAATTGATTTTGAATGGCTATATTTATTTTCAGCTATGTTTTATGTACAACTGGTAAAATGTGTATGTAGTGGTGTGAAAGACTGTCTCTTTATTTATGATCTGTGTAAATTTAATAGGTGATTTGTTCAAACATTCAGTGGCAAAAAACTAAAAAATATGCCTTGTTGTTCACTGTATTTTCAAAAACACTGTGCTCAGAATGGGCAAAGCTTTACAACCAACTTTCTCACCAGCCAAACTAAAATCACGCAGCCAGTTAAAAAAAAAAAAAAAACGCCTTCAAATGCGTTGCGTGTACATTGCAAAACAGTTAATCAAGTAACTTTAAATATAAAAAAAGAACTAAAGAGATGCGAGACAACGAAAACCTTAAAAAAACGAGGCACTGACCAGCGCGACACGAGGCGTTTTCAGCCCCGTCTTGTCACATGCATCGCATATGACAGGAAATAAGTTCAAGAAGTAACTTTGAATACCAAACAAACCTCAATAGAGACGAGCAGAAGAAAACTGAGTGAGTAGTACAGAGATTAGAGCAACGTAAACTATAGTCGCTGTCACTCGCTGCCTGTCTGTGTGTGTGTGTGAAAGAGGAGAGCAGGCACCTCCTCGCTGTAGCATGTGGGTGCAGGGAGGGGGGTGTGCTGTGTGTGACCAATGAGGATTCTTTTAGCACGGATACGAATAATCCTAAAAAAAAACTCGTGTTGTGCTCAGACTCGGCAAAAATGCATTATCCGTAACGAATACTCGTTTGAAACGGATATCCAGTTCATCCCTAGTCTAGACTTCTTTATCTGAATGAAAAACAAAGAGAAACGTTTTTTTTTGTTTGTTTTTTTTTTTTTTGTTTTTTTTAAATTCAGCCCCCTACATGCATGAAATTCAAAAGCCTACAAAGACCTACAAAAGCCTCTTGGCGCCATGATAATATCCCAACAGGAAGTCCAAAATTTTAAGTTGAACGTCTGACTTTGGAGAATTACGGGAACTCATTTCTGCACCAATTTCAAAAGGATTTCGTCCAATCAAAACCTACTTTAGTCTTTGAAGACATGTTTAAAATGCTCCTTGAAAAGAAGCTGAACACAGCTTTGAAGAAATATGTGCTGATAGCAACAGTGCCCCCTGCTGACAGAAGGAGTCGCCTCCGAAAACTCCCTCATACATCCTTTAATCCGCTCGAAATTTAAAACACATGATTAAGATCTGCACCTGAACACAATGATGTACCTATTTTTCCAAATATTCACAGCGCCACCTTGTGGAATTAAATGCTACTTCGTTTTTCAATTAAAGCTTCAAGATTTTCCTTTGTTTCCTTGGTTTCCTGCAGAGTCAAAACGCTGTTACTGCCAAGACTTTGCAACACTTTCATCTTCATTAGCTTTTCAGTCACAACAGTGCATCAACCAAGTAGAAAAAGCTGAATTAAAAATATCTCTTAAGAGTGAGTGGTGATTGAAAAGAGCGTTTATTCAGTAAACGACGACGTTTGATGCAATTATGTTTCGAACAACTTGCTGTCAGGTAACCAACCTCTCCTGATTGTTTTGTCGAAGTTGTCAAAATATACGGTGGCCCTGAGAGCTCAAAGCACTGCAACTTAAAAAAAACACATGCAAAAAAGAAAAAACACAAGCAAATGAAGAAAACGTCTTCATCAATCTGACAACACATGCACAGCATTTTGAAAACGCGCTGCAGTAATTAGATCACAACACAACGGAGGTGTTTCCAGAGGACACTTAAAAATGATGCACATGTCCTGACATGCTTGTTGTTGACGTGGTTTTTGAGTCTCAGCCTTGTTAAGGTTCTCTTTCCGTCAGTGGTGTTGGAAAATGAGATAAAAGTGTTTATTGGCATATTAGCTAATAATGGACTTGTGTATCACCTTTAAGTGTCCTCTGGAAACTCTTCTGTTTTGTTGAGGTCTTTGTTTTCTAAATGCTGCGCATGTGTTGTCGAATAGAAGATGTTTCCTGAATTTGCTTGTGTTTTGTCTTTTTGCATGTGTTCTCTTCAGTTTCAGTATTGGGAGCTCTCAGGGCCACCATACAAATAACTTCACATGTACATCAAAAAATTTTTCAATTAGAAAAAAGTGCCACATTGGACGTTGACCAAAGGAAAAAAAAAAAAAGACTTGAATGAAGCAAAATCCTGTCTAAGCTGAGCCGTATCCCATTCAGCAACTTTAAACCCCTCCTGCTGCCTCGTTCATAAAAAAAAAAAAAACCTGCTACAGGCAATCCTTCACCACCCAGGCTGTGCGCAGATAAGTACTGGGCGATCACACTAATCCTTGCCCTTTGGAAATGGTTTTTCTGTATTCATACCGGTGCAGAATATTCAGCAAACAAATTTATTAGAGCGTGTGGCTGATTGCAGGATTATTTACCTTTTGCACCTTTTATTTGGTGAGCTTTTAAAGGAATGTTGCATTTTTTTGAGCAAAGCCTCTCGTAATTAAAAAATGCTACATGTTAGATAGTACAGCCATGTGCATTCATGTCCCTTCCTGCATTCGAAGCTCATACATGAGCGCTTCTTCACGCTTGTTTCGAGCTGGATTACATTCCTGGGTCTTATAATCCCCCGTCGGGAGCCATATTTAAGATTTTACAAGGAAATCCAGGAATGTTTTATGGAGCAAGTCGCCCACAGCACTTTCCAATCTCACAACACAATCATGTTTTTGTGTATATCCATTGTTTTAAAAACTGCTTAAGCAGGAATCCTGCTGGTTTATTTCAGCCCCGGGTTGTTTTGGAGGAGAATGTGTGACGTTTATTGGGTGAGGAGAGAAACAAAGGAGGATTCAAAGGCAGTTCTATCACATTTACATCCTCGCATAAAACGGGGCTTGGGGTTTGGTGCACAGTAAAGGAAGCAAGAGCGTGATTAGTGTGGCGTGCATCCATTATATACACTCGTGTATTCACACATATGGAGACGAAAACAGCAGAGAAGTTGTTGTCACCTCATTCCCAAAAGAAAAATCACATTACGCTCTGAATATAGCGACACCCCAATTGTTGTCCTACTTTTCACACTATACTGAGTATATTCTCAGGTGTAATGTTAATGCATTACACAGATTAAAAGAACAATGTGAAGATATTTTTAAAAAGGGAATGTGGATGCATTTACTTAAAGAGGGGGTATGTGATTTTTTTTTTTAGTCTTTATACTGTCACTTTAAAAAAAAAAAAAAAAATTCTTCAACATGTGGATACATAGATCTTTGAAGGTCTGCATCCAGCATTGTTGCTTTATATCTATGCTTACAGTATGGGGATGCAGTATACCCCCTCTTTAAAGCAGGTGTAGGAGCACTAAGGAGCATACAACAAGGTTCTAGAGCTCAGGCTTTTCTTTTTACTTCCCTCTCCTGCTGATCACACACTCCCCATAAGGCAGATTTCAGGGACAAAAAAAAAGGATCCACAGGTGTAGCTGATGCCGCAATGACAGCAGCAGCCGGGCAGAGGAGACACCTCCTGTCCCACCTCTACACACATACTGCTGAATCTTAATCAGCCTTTTCTGCCCCTCACTCTCCTCCCACACCAGTATAATTACACTGACACTTCCTCCTGACTTTAAAACATATTTACAATTAAACAATATCTACAATTCACAAACACACTGCAAATAACTCCACTACTACGGATCAAAGAGAAACTAGAGACTTATAAAAACTAGGCAGCTGCTGGAGTCCTGTGGCTGCATCCTCATGTGTGCACCCATGAAAACATGCCCCCAGATGATTACCTCAGAAAGAGAGGGATTAGTAAGGTTTTTTTAAAAAAAATAAAAAATAAAAGACACCGAAACAAAGAAACATCTGATATTAGATTGTGGTAAACTTCATAGTCAATGCCTGTGTTTTTTTTGTTTTTTTTTTTTACCTTAGTGAGGGGGATGTTGTCCAGCTCCCTCACAGCAGGATACCTCTCTTTAAGTCTGGCTTAACATCAAATACTGCCTCTTTAAAGCAGAGCAACTTTTTCTTTTCAGTTAAAAAAAAAAAAAAAAAGCCAACAAAGATCTTTACATGAACATCCACCATTTTTTTTCCTCTATATACCCTCTCTTTAAAGAAGAATACCCCCTATTTATTTATTTATTTATTTATTTATTTATTTATTTTTTTTTTTTTAATGAAGTGAAGTCATTTTGATATCAGCTTACTTGTTTCAGGAAGCAGTATGCTAGTAACAGCATGTTACATGAATGGAGTGTCTGGATTCTATCATATGTTTTTTGTTCCTTACATTTTTCAAATTCATCAAGTTTTTGAAAAAGAAAAAAAAAAAGGTCATAACTCATCAAATAAAGGTAATAAAGTGAAGAAAAAACTTTAAATCTTGAACTCTTTCCAAGGCTGACTCAAACTGTTACTCTCTGATTAAATTCTTAAAGTGCAGACTTTCAAAAGACTCTAATAATGCAAAAAAAAAAAAAAAAAAAAGAAAAGAGGAAAATGTGTAAGCCCCATTCTGTGAATCCAAAACAAATGACATGATTACCATATAAGTAATTTCTCCACCAAGAAAGAAGCCTAATATACCTCAAGGCCATTGTGATAAAGCTTTCATCAGCAGGCTTCACGTTAAAAAAAAAAAAAAAAAAAAAAAAAGATTCTTAATAGTGAACATATTCTCCAGCACCATGGACAGAATGCTGATAGACCATCGCCTTTCAGTCTTATGACAGAGTGCCGATAATGTTTTCCTGTGCAGTTCATTTGTCATGGTTCGTGTACAATGCTTCCATTCTCTGCCGTGCTGATAAGGGAGCTTGTCTCAGGAAGGTAGCTGCTTTGAATACACTCGTCAGATTCGTGAATCTGTATGGAGGGAATAATTTAAACGGATGTGATGGATGTCCTTGAGCTGCGCCACTGGACTTTTGTTCCATCGGAGCAAGTTACTGGACAGCAGGGCAGTTATTACTGATTCAAAAATTATATATATAAAGGAAGAGATTCAATTTGGAATGGGACAAAAAGCATACCACCCTATTGTTGAAAAATTTCCACTCCAGTCCTGAGGCTCTGTGAGCTCTTTCACTAAAACATGAGTCAAAATGAGGTTAAATGGTACATCGATTATATTTTTCCAACGATGAAATATTTGACTGCCAGTGACAGAAAAGAGTTTGTGTTCTCCTCACTTTTGCAGTCATATGAGATTATCTACTGAGTTATCTATTCAATTATCTATTATCTGTTCCATTAGATCTTTTGGCACTGCAGACAGGAGCCACATACTGTTAGAAAATAAAATCAGCAGCTCAGTAAAGCTCGTCAGCAGATGGAGACATGCAGATGACATTTGAAATGAGAATAGGCTGAGATTTGTGCCACTAGAAACTGAATTTGAACTTGGGGTTGGTTGTATTTCCTTGCAGCAAATGCTAGTTTACCTCTGTCCCTTTTGTCATTATCAGCTGTGGTTCCATTCATTTCAATAGGGAAAAAAAAATTAAAAATACTGAATGTTTTAAAAAGTATTAGGATTAGAAATGTGAAATGTAAAAGCACACTTCTCCTGAACATGCTGAACAGTTTGAAATTTGAACAGTGAAAATCCATTAAAAAAAATTATTATACTGAATCCAAAAAGGATGATCTGAAACTGAATTTCAAGTTTTGAAACTGAATTGTTTGCTTTGAAATTGAATTTTTACAGACTTAAAAATTAAACTCTATTTTGCTTGGATGAAAAAAAACAAAAAAAAAACAACATAAAGGAGTTTTCGTAAAGGAGGGTTTTTGTGAATCTGTGCCCGTTTAAGCTACCGGACAGATGAAGATGACATCTAATGGTTACGCCAAGATGAACTGAACATAAATGTTGTATTTTTGAATATAAGGAATACATATAATTCAAATTCAGTTACAATATGAGTTTCACTTTGTAACCCCTACATACTGAGATACTCAAATTTCACCAATTTTGACTGCAGCAAAAATTCCCAAAATGTCATTATTTAACCTGACATTTAATGAATTTTCCTGAAGTAATCCAAAATACACAAAAATATGTGGTTTCCATATTAATGGAATTTAAATGTGAACAAACAGTTTTCCCTCTACCCATTATGACATCATGAACTCTCTGGTTTCAGTGGGGATGCATCATTTCCATTCATTTTAATGGGCCAAAAAAATTTCAAAATGCTCAATATTTAAAAAACTACAAGGGTTAGAAATTTGAATAATACACGCACAAATCTCATGAACATGCTGAACATTTTACAATTTGAACCTTGAAAATCGGTGATATGTTGAAGGTGTAGCGAGCAAAAAACGTGTATCTATTAGTTCCAACCGTTCTAGGAGTTCATGCCATTTTTCAAATTCAATAAAGTATATTCAAAGCATTATGGCTTTTATATCTTTATGTCTTGTGTAAAACAGTACATGATGGTGTGTAGTAGATTTTTTTTCTCTAAAAACACACACCCCTTCTGCTCTCTGAAGCAAATTTTAGGGATTGATTTTGCATTTATTAGTGTGATAAGTTATTTAACATTCTAAGTAGTCTGTACCAAGTTTTAAACTATAGGTGTATTTTTTTGAGGGACATCTTGGTCCGGGTCAAAATTGACCCAAACCATACTGGGAAGATATAAAATATTAACAGTATCTGAGGGTTGAACTTTTTTGGGGCTTAATTGGGTCAAAATAACACGAGTCAATACAAACTCTGAAGTGATTTTTCATTCACTCAGACATTGACGTCTGATGGGCGATAATTTACGTCCATTCCAAGGATGGCCTCCATCATTAGACCACCGAGTGGCTTTGTGTTTCATCCCAGTCCCTGAATTTTCATTTGCACTTCTTCCTCTTTTCTCCTGAAAATGAAGCAAATGTCTCAACTCAAAGAGAAAGCTCCTTAGATGGAATGACACTTATAATCACAGTCATCTTTTCCCAACATTGTGTCTAATTGTGGATAAAAGACGTTCGCGCAACGTTCGGCATCAAAAAGCACTCGAGGACGGATGGATGGATGACAGCTTAAAAGCATCGGATGGGCCAACGTCTGGCTTTGTAGCATGTCTTGTTCTTTGAAGTGTTGCGCCACGAAGAAGCAGGAGGGAAATAAAGCACCCAGTGTTGTTGCTCTGGCTTTGAAAAACTTGGTATTAGGTGGTCATTACCCTGGTGCTTTCCCTTTCATGAGCAGCTCAACATCTGGCCATCCGTCCCTCTCCTTCAGGGAGGGTCACCGTGCCACTAGGTCGCAAGACCAGGCCGAACGTCCCCTCTCCCTGCTCCTCGGGGGACTTTCACCTGTCCTCGGGCCAGCAGAGAGACATTGTAATCCATGAAAAGTCCAAGGTTAGCCCCAGGAGCTGCACCCACTGGGATATGTCAACCACTTGCTGCAAATTCCCCGCGGGCGCAGAGACATAACACATCAGCTGCCTGGCCCTGATCTGAAGCAGCACAGGCTGTCATCAAAGCACACCCTTGGACTCTTAAGTACTTCATATCACAGGCTGGAGTGTTTTCTATTCAAACATCAGAGAGTAGCAGCTCTGGAATAAAACTGTTTTCTCCAGCTGAGATAAACGTCACTCTCTTATATAAAACTTGACCCGACATCTTCCTCAGGCTCCAAGCAGACTGGTTCTCGATAAACAAAGAGTCCTTCGGCATATTGAAGCTTGTAGTGATTAAACAGAACACTCTGTGAGGTTGCTTCATCAGAAAGGGCTCGTCTCTAATCAATCGTAGGTGTTCTGTCAATAACTTGAATCAAACCAATCCAGCAAACCTGTCCCCGGAATCCCTATGCAACTGTTTACGCCAAATGCTATTCAGTTGTTCCATAAAGTTCCTGGTGGATCACTTTAGATTTCTTGACGGCCATTTGATTTCAGTGCCTTTCCATTGAGTTACAGCCAGATACAAGTACCCTGGATTGCCAATTGCACTACCAAAAGCGTTTTCTTCCAAGCAGCTGCTCGAGAAACTAAAAAAGAAATGCTTGAACACAGTAAAATACTGTACTTCCAATTGTCCTGGGGGATCATATGTGCTAACAGAGCTACAGTTATAGGGCTATAGGCATCAATTATATCACAGTTAGCTGTCATCAACGTCTATAGACGTCAGTTACGTTCTTTTATGGGGCAGGCTGGGGGATGGTCTGACAGTTTACCAGCCTTTTATTGATGGACAAGCTCTATGTGCTGACGAAGTGACCCCTGTAGTTGGCAACGGTGCTCTCTTTGGATGAGATATCAGCGTAGATTTTGAGAAGAAGATGCAAGATGATCCAGAAAGTCTATGGCCAAATGTTGCAAGTTGGACAAGTTCAGGCAGCTCACACTCGAACAGAGTGTGTGTCGCAGTCGTGAGAAAAGATCATGGAGAGGAGCTCTGGAGGCGAGTGCTGCTGCCAATTTATAAAGAACAGAAAAGGGCGGAAACAAACTTTTTATTTTTCTGATGAAAGAAGAGAGTCTTTTCTTTCTTTTGGTAGTTTTGGTAGTCATAGAAAACAATATTCTGTGGGTCTTGAAAGATAATCACTTGCAGCGATTGAGTTGATATATCCATCATTATCAAGTACAACCCCCAATCCCAATGAAGTTAGGATGTCTAACATGCAATTAAGAACAAAATACAATGATTTCAAAATCCAGTTTAACCTATATTTAACTGGATACACTTCAAAAACAAGATAGTTAATGTTCAAACTCTACTCATTTTTTAAAAAATATTCACTCATTCTGAATTTGATGCCTGCAACACGTTCCTAAAAAGCTGGGACAGGGTCAACTAAAGACTGGGAAAGTTGAGGAATGCTCCAAAAACACCTGTTTGGAACATTCCACAGGTGAACAGGTTCATTGGAAACAGGTGAGTGTCATGATTGGGTATAAAAGGAGCATCCCCGAAAGGCTCAGTCGCTCACAAGCAAGGATGGGGCGAGGTTCACCATTTTGTTAACTGCGTGGGCAAATAGTCCAACAGTTTAACAATCATTCTTGACATTCAATTCCATAATATCATCAAAAGATTCAGAGAATCTGGAGAAATCTCTGCACGTGAGCAGCAAGGCTGAAAACCAACACTGAATGCCCGTGACCTTTGACCCCTCAGGCAGCACTGCATTAAAAACCAACATCATTGTGTAAAGGATATTACCACATGGGCTCAGGAAGACTTCAGAAAACCATTGTCAGTTAACACAGTTCATCACTACATCTACAAGTGACAGTTCAAACTCTACCATGCAAAGACAAAGACATATATCAACAACACCCAGAAACACCGCCGGCTTCTCTGGACCCGAGCTCATCTGAGATGGACTGACACAAAGTGGAAAAGTCTGCTGTGGTCTGACGAGTCCACATTTCAAACTGTTTTTGTAAATCATGGACGTGGTGTCCTCCAGGCCAAAGAGGAAAAGGACAATCTGGATTGTTCTCAGGTCAAAGTCTCAAAGCCAGCATCTGTGATGGTATGGGGGTGTGTTAGTGCCCATGGCATGGCTAACTGGACCATCTGTGAAGGCTCCATTAATGCTGAAAGGTACATACAGGTTTTGGAGCATCATATGCTGCCATCCAAGCCACGTCTTTTTCAGGGACGTCCCTGCTTATTTCAGCAAGACAATGACAAGACACATTCTGCACCTGTTACAACAGCGTGGCTTTGTAGTAAAAGAGTGCTGGTAATAGACTGGCCTGCCTGCAGTCCAGACCTGTCTCCCATTGAAAATGAATGGAGCATTATGAATCACAAAATACAACAACAGAGAGTTGTTCATCAATCAAGAATGGTAAAGAATTCCACCTCCAAAGCTTCAACAATTAGTGTCCTCAGTTCACAAACACTTATTGAGTGTTGTTAAAAGGAAAGGTGATGGAACACAGTGGGAATCATGACCCTGTCCCAGCTTTTTATTTTGCACTAATAACTACTGAAATTCTGCGATGAGTTTCGGTGCAAAATGAATGATTGTTTGACAGCCCTGATAACAAAAAAAAAAATAGAGAGTAGATTAAAGCATTGAGAATATTCAAGTTTTATTCAAATCAAGTGACATAATGGCTAACTACTATGTGGTAGTGTGAGTACTCTAAAGCTGGGTTTCCACCAGGTGGTTCAGTTCATTTTGTTTTGGTACAGCAAATATTTTGCAGTTTTTCCTTTAAAAAAAATTTGAAAGATCCCCAAATTACCAACCCATATCGTCCCACTTTCTGGTACCATTCTGTTGGGGTGACAGGCACACGGATCCGACCTGAGAAGGTGGCACTATAAACACTGCTTTCTGTTGATTGGTCAAAAGAATTTTCACTTCCTGTGTGACTGTGGTAATAAAGAACAACACATAACGCTGCCATGTTTAAATCTCCTGCCAAATTTGTTAAAATTTTTTTTTTTTTTTTTGGAATTTGGCGTCACGAAAACGGTATTATATTCTTCTTGTTGGATTTATTAGCGGGGTACACTGTCGTGGTGCTATGCCATCATGCTAATAGGTAAGGTCTGCTATCTTTTGATTGGAACACTGGGGGCTGGATCCCAAGCTTGACCCTAAACTTCCCCTTGTACCCTGTGCCGCAGATAACTTTTAGTGCTCCGAAGATGAAAGAAAGCACTCTTGAAACTGATGCAAGAAGTAGCACTTATAGGAAAGGTACAAAAAAGTTCCCTACTTGAACTGACAACAGAGAAAACTTCCTGCCAGCTTCTTGAAAGCAAAAACTGCATCATATTCAGTTGCATGCACGCCGTTTTCACTGTACCTGTGCAAGACTAAAGCCTGTACTGTATTTTTAGCTTTAGGTAAGTAATGAACCCTTATTTCCTAACTCCTTCTCTCTAGCGGCGCAACTTCCTCCCTTGCATTGTCGTGATGAACAAGAAAGTGATGAACACAGAGGAACAGTTGACAAATGGCAGCGGCCGTTTCATTCCAAATGCCAATACTCGTATTAGAACGAGGAACAACACAAATGGATAGTGGTGTGATATGGCAAACCGGGGACCCATGATGTGTTCATGCATCATTTTAAGTGACACTTTACTCAATACAGATATTCCCTATCGGGAAATCAATACGCAGAATGAAAAATAAAAGTACTAACTCTGAAGTAAAAGAGCAAATTCATCCCGAATAATGTTTCGGTAAACAGAAGCACCTGAAAGAAATCATTTGGATTGTGTTCGAATTTCTCTCCTCACTTCACTCTTTCCCTGCCTCCGTCTATTTTCTTCGTAATATGCTGGATCGCTGTAGGCTAGCGTCGTGAGGGTGTATTAATGAAAAAAAGCGCCTGCACCAAAAACCATTTATCAGATCGCACTGTGGCTAGCGGACACGGGGAATGGAGTGTGCATGCTGAAAGTGTTTGCGTGCACAGACCTGTGTGTGTGTGTGTGTGTGTGAGAGAGTGTTTTGGCTTTAAGTGTTGCCGGTGTGACACATTCATCACGGGGGGACATAAATGAGCTGAACTCCAGCTGAGGGAGGGCACGAGGGGAAAAGAATGGGTGAAAAAAAACAAGAAGATGGAGACGGAAGAGAAGAAAAGGTGGGAAAAGATGAGAGACGTGTGTGCATGTATTGCTTATGAGTGTGTGAAAGCGTTAAGAGTGCTTAATGGGGCTTAGTTGAAGAGCCAGCGGAGAAATGCCTCTTAGCTCCGTCAAGGAGCTGCTATCACCTCCTGCATCACTTAAAGGAAGGTCACTGTATCCCAGAATGCAATGCTGCTATCACATAGGTGTCTCCTGATGTAACAACATCATTATTGGGAGATACTGCATCAGTTTTAGGGTTTATAAGGAAAATTTAAAGAGTCCAAAATCCTTGAAACTGCTCAGGGTAGGAGGATCAAGGAGAGGGGAGGGAGGTTTTTATGATCATTTATAAAGCTTAAAAAAAAATCTGACAAAGATTTTCTGCCATTTTTTGTCTTGAATGCATTCTTAAGCAACATATTAACTCTTTGTTGAAGGCTGAGCTTGTAAAAAACTATAATGCTTTAAGAGGGGGTATTCTTCTTTAAAGAGAGGGTATTCTACTTTAAAGAGAGGGTATTCTACGGCCCCATATTTTAAAGTAACAATGCTGGATGTTCAAACTTAACCTCTACATATTCACATGTTGAAGAAATCCCTGAATCAGTCTGTAAACAGATTCAAAATTATCTGTTCTAAAATTGCACAAGATCTTCACCAGATCCTTATGAGACTTGCTGAAATGACTTGCTGATGTCATCACATAAGGATTTCCTAGCTAGTTCATGACATGTAAAAAGGGAAAGCTTAGAACACCAAGATCTGACCCTTACAGGCCTGGATGGGGCTGGCCAATCAGGGAGGGGGGCTTTCGGAGCAAGGAGCCTTGAAGAGACAGTATCTGATATGAATTGTTAGATAAAGGGTTTTTTTAAAACACCAGTGAGAGAAAAATGGAGGTTATTTGGGCTGTAAATCCTGTAAATCTACTACGGGGGCACAAAAAAAAGAAAAAAAAATCTGAAAAGTTTTTTTTTTATTTTTATTTTTTCAAATACTCCTCTTTTAGAGACAAAACCCAAACCTTGAAACAAGGACTTAGCCCCCCCCCCCCCCCTTTTTTTTTTTTTTTACTATACTTTCAATTCCAACATTTTATACACTGGTGATGCATCTTATTTTTTCTTTTTTTTTTTTTATTTGTTAGGGTCCAAATAAAATTAAAAACAATCTGATTTAAGAATTTGCAGGAAAGGAAACTAGGACAATGTAAATCTGGTGACCTAAATATTAAAATCAAAACCAAAAAAAAAAAAAAACAAACAAACAAAAAAAACATTGTTTATAACCTTGATTTCCTAAAGGACAATGTTAACGTCCATCGGCAAAATCCCGTCCTGCAATCCAGGCACCAGCAACCTCATCAAATGCCAGAAAAAAGATGCTTCTTCTGTCTTCAAAAACGAAGACAGCTTTTAACACTCTTCATCCAGTCTTATCATGTGTTTGGTCAGTGCTTTAGAAAGCACTGCTACAGTTGGGCTCTTCAAATAAACTGTGTGGCCTCAGGTTGGATTTGTCACACACTTCTTCAAAGAGACTTTCAGAGTGTGTAAACATGTGGGATGTATGAGGAGGCTGGAAACGACATTAACCAGAGGCTTCTATTACCTATTCCCAACCCTCAACATCTGCTTTTGACTATTAGAGAACTGTTACAGTGGGTGAACTCTGCATAGCGCGATTAGAGGGGAGGGGTGAATTACTCACAGGGAGCCAGAGGGCAGCGTGATTATGCAGTCGTCAAAGTGTTGCATTTTTAAGGTGCAGGGATGGAGGGAGGAGGAGGCCACTGTTTCACAAATT
Organism: Labroides dimidiatus; assembly: GCA_030710495.1. Taxonomy (NCBI): domain Eukaryota; kingdom Metazoa; phylum Chordata; class Actinopteri; order Labriformes; family Labridae; genus Labroides; species Labroides dimidiatus. Next base: position 8,341,754 of record CM061166.1, read on the forward strand.
ATTGCACCACTTGTGCAACACAAAAGGTGATTCTTTGCTGCTTGAGTCAAATGCTTTAGTCCAAGCATTAAAAGATTGTTAAAGCGGTGCACAAATTGGACGTGCATGTATCTGCTTTTTGGAGCAGATTTTATGCTCTGTAACATATAGATTCCTTTCAAAATTAATAAGGATCAGAAGGGTGTGAACGCCGGTGCACGCAAGGCCAAATTTGGAATTAATTTGCCGCCACATTAAGCACCACCAAGAACACACTCAGTAGACGCGTATCAGTAATTACGGAATATATTAGAAAGATCAGAAGACTCTCCGTGATCCGCGGTGAGACCGGGCCAGCTGTTTGCGCTTGGAGCGTTCTTTAGTCTCTGCATAATCATCAGCGCGCGTTTTTGCACAGGCGGCTGCTGAGGCTGCACTTCCTGTGATGAGCAGGCGGGAGGTGAGGGATTTTTCTTACCCTCCTTCCTTTTTTTCTTTTTTTTCCCCTCCTCCCTCTTCTTTATGATTGTTTTGCATTCCTCTTTCAAGCTCGCCTGCCCTCCCAGCACCCTGAGGTGAAGTGGCTATTAGCTAGAATGTGCCAGGAGTTAAAAACCACTGCCAGGTAGAGTCTTTAGAATAAGAGCTTGGAGTTCATTTTTTTCCCCTCGCTCCAGCTCTACAAAAGGATCATCTGACACTTCATCTTAAAGCAGATAAGACTACGGCAACGCTGTCGGGGATGGATTGCATCTCTGGCACAGCTAAGATATAAGATAGGAATGAAATAGCACTTAATTACCCTTAACTTAAAGAGGATCAGCAGTTATTCCACTTTAGTTTTGGACAGGCTGGAACTCGCGAGGAAGATTGTACTATCAAAAAACATGAGGGCAATTTATTACCAAGTGCTTGGATGATGTACTGTACTGTTTCTGTGGCTGCAGCAAATGGAAAAACCCAGGACAAAAAGCCCCGTTGACTTTGAACAAACCCTCCTCTCCTTTGTCGACCAAATGCAAATGAGATCACAGAATTGTCTGTTTTGGGGGAGAGTATAATTGAGTGATAGCGCCGTTTGGCCTTCTATTGAAGCAGGGCAATTGAAAAAGTGCGGCGTGAACAGCTTGGATAGAGGGCTGCATGGCTGAATTATCGGCACTATTATGGAGCTCATGGTCAGTAATGGCTGTTCGGACTGTAATGGCTCAGATGGTTGATAGGCTCAAAGTGGAAATAGCCACCATTTGATATTGACCATCACAGACTGTCATCATCATTGAGTTTTCATAGCAACTGCACATCACATTCCCTGTGTAATGTGTTCCTCATCTTCATTCACACAAACTTTTTGACTTAAATGGAACAAATTGAAATATCTCCAAATTCATCCAGTGCAAATAAACTATCAACGATGACAAAAAAAAAAATTAAAACCTCAACCAAATCTTTGATTCCCAACAACCAAGAAGTCACTGCATCTACTTGCTGGACTGCACTTTGGAGGATCTACAGATTTACTGACACGCTCCAGGACCAGAGGTATTTTTTTCATAATGCCCTTCAAAAAAAAAAAAAAAGTCAAAATGTCAAAAATGAGGTCAAAATTTTAAAACTGAGTTTGACGTTCAAGTTTCAGAAAATGCCAAAAAAAAAAAAAAAAAAAAAAAAAAAAAAAAAAAAAAAAACTTTGAGAAAAGTCAAATTTTATTTTTTGGAGAGAAGAAAGAAGACTTTCAAAATTGAATTTTGTGAAAAAGTCAAGCTTGAATGTTGAATTAAAGTCAAATTGTTAAAAATAACAAATAGATAAAGTCATTGATTGATTGAAGTCTCGGGAAAAAATAGAAAAGAAATTCAAAAATTGACATCAAAAGAAAAATTTACAATGATTTTTTTTCCTGAGGAAGAAGTTTTAATGTTGCAGATAAAATGGATTATTAAAAAAAAAAAACAGTAATCAGATTCACATTTGAGAAAATGTAAAAAAAAAACAAACAAACAAACCCCCCCCCCCCCACAAACCTATATTTTGAATAACAGTTTAATTTTGAGACAGAAAGCTATAATTATGAGTCATGATTTACATTTGAGGGAAAAAAAATCAAAAGCTTTTTGAAAAAGAACAATTCCAAATTTGACATTGAAAGACAAAATTTTAAATTACTTTTCCTCAAGAAAAAGGTGCTATAATGGCATAGATGAAAGTCCAATTTTTAATGATAAAATTCTTGAATTTCTGAAATTTGCATTTAAGAAAACTTTTAAGAAACAAAGTGTCAACATATCAAAAAGAAAGCCATATTTTTTAAAAAAAGAATAAAGTTGTGAGTCAGAGTAAATGAGAAAAATATCAAAAGCAATTAAAAAACAAACAATTCAAAATTTCACATAAAAAGAAAAAAAAATTTAACAAAGAAGTCATGACTTCACAGATTATAGTTTAAATTGTGGTAATAAAAGTCAAATTTAGGTCTGAACATTTTTGAGGAAACATTTTTCAAAAGTTGAACTTTCTCAAAAAAAACCCCGAAAATTCTTTAATAAAGTCAAATGGAGACTGTGTAGAAAGTCATTCAGAATCAGTAAGGCCTGCAGACGTTAGGTGGAGACAGGAGCTATCTGTCTACCAACCAGCTATACACACATTGTTCCTGAGATTGTACGATCACACAGTGTAAGACAGGATAAAATGTTGAGCTCAACCAACTATATAACAAGACAGTGATAACCATGAGAATGATGTCACAAATCACATCAGAAATATCCCAACAGTCCCCCTTTTGACAAATGTTAATCATATGTCAACAACAAATAAGTAAGTGAGGATTGTTTTGGTGCATGTCTGCCCTTCCAGTCCCAGATCCAAGAATCCTGTACCTGGTCCCCCCAAACCAGGACATTCATCAGGAAACAGGTGGGAGAACAGAGATGCTGACTGAGCCTGTATGTGATGCATATGGGGTGTAAGCAGTTCTTCATTGCACGTTGCGTGTGGAAATCTCTAAACCATTAATAAAATTTAATAATGATCAAAACAGCAAAAAATGATAAAAGACTATATCAGCAAATTAACTTTCTGCATCTTATCCTGATACAATCTCTCAATTTAATTTATTGCAAGCACCTTGGTTAATCCGAAGAGTCCCCTGCTCCCAAGTGTGTGCAGAGAAAGAGAGAGAGAAGAGAAAATGTTAAAAAGATAAAACTCAGCCAAAATTATTCACTTGGTATTTAATTTTGAGTAAAAAGTCCAAATTTGATTGCCAGAAATGCATAAAAACATGTACTTTCGAAAACAACCGGAACTACCATTTTCAGAAAAGGCAGGGGTTACAAGAACAGTTTAACAGGAAAGAGTCTACTTTGGAAATCCATTTTACACAGCATTCCGACTCTTTTTTTGATTTTGGTTGAATGATATTGAAATCTGCCAAATTTTGCACCTGGGCATCTGGTTACATTAGACTGAATTTAAATAAACGTAAAACCAAACAAAACAGAAATTCTGCAAACTTCTTATTAATTATGCAATAACAATAATAAAGTTATGAATAATTGTGTTGTAAGGGCTCAAATGATCTTTAAACTGATGGTGTAAAAACATCAACACACTCTTTAAATCTTATTCTTGAGCTTTTATGAGTATTTTTCACGTTTATTGAAACAACCACCTGAGAAGGAACCAGCCTCAGGCTTTAAAAAAAAACACACATTGAGAAATATATGAATTCTCTGACATCAGATGCTGTTGTCTGTTTAACTAACAGCAAATTTATTCGGGGCCATTTCTGCACCTGAGCATAAAATGTAGCTCTGCCGTCTTTCTGACAGAGTCTGCATCTACCTGGAGGCACATCGCCTCTGTTTTCACTGCACAAAGAGGGATCGTTTATTCCACCTGAATCCTTATCACGCGCATCCTTCGAGGTCTGTGAGCAATTACGCTGCCGTGTGCCTGTAAACACATTGTGTGGTGAGCTTTGATGGCCGCTGTCTCCTCAGATAAATGCAACAGGCCTTGTGTTTATTGAACTGAAATTCACACTTTAGCCTTTGGCACATTACCGTGAAGCTAATGGAGCTGTTCCCCGAAAAGAGGACTGTCAAAATTCGATGTGTTTCCATTTTTCAGGAGGAACAAAAGTATAAAAGTGAGACAAATGCAGACTATCTCGAACCCCCAGGTTGGAGCCTGGAGGTGGATACTGGGGTAGTGGTAGAGCTCAAATTTGCAGTAGAGGTAGAAACTGGAAATCTATCAGCCAAATAAGGGAGGCTGTCACTGCAAGTCCATCCATTACTTAAACAGTATACGACTGATGCCATCCATTGGCATCCGCTCATCCAAGATTGGGCCTTAAGGGCACAAGTTGACAACAAGTTGACCCAGACATCCAACTCCCCATCAACATTGTCCAACTCCTTCTTGGAGATCCTGAGGCGTCTCAGGGCCAAATTGGGCATATTGTCCTTCGGGTAAGGTCTGGATCTTCCAAAAGGCCTCCTCCCAGGTAGACGCATCTGGAACATCACCAAAAATGGCATCCAGGAAGCACTCTTATCAAACATCCAAACCACTTCAAGTGACCCCTTTTGATGTATTGCTTACTCTGAGCTCTCTTTCTCGATGCCCAAGCTCCTTACCCTATCTCCAAGGTCAATCCAAACCACCTGTTGGTGGAAACTCACTTCATCCATTTGTTTCTGTGATCTCACTACCAATAAGTAAGGGTTAGAACACACCAATCTTAGTATTAACCTCACATTTTGATGTTCTGAACTGAACAATCCATTTATTCATAAAACAAGATACCTGAATTAGCCCCCTAAGGGCAAATGAAAGACTTTGGTGAGACATAGACTTAGAGGTGCAAGTTCTTATCTTGGCTACAAGCCTGTCCCAATGCTCGATGCAGGTTGCAGCCTGCAGAAGCCAACAGATTGACATCATCTGCATAATGCAGCAATGAGATGACTTTTGGTACACAGGAGCTGAAGCCTAACCAAGCTGTCTCTGGGGCAACAAGGAATGGTACACCCTAGACAAATCGCAAGCCTATCACAGGGCTAACAAGTATGGACTAAAACCATTCGTGCACACAGGCTTACCTGTAGGAGAAAGCTGCTGTACCAAGAAAGATCCTTACACTGTTAGCTGGGAAGTGGAAGCAGACAACTTCTTGCAGCGTTGAAACAGCATGAACTACTACACCACCGTTCAGCCCAGTACATGAAGATCACAATCAGAATCAGTGCCAAGGGTCAACCCTGGCAGAAGGCAGTATGCACAGAGTACAAATTGTCCTCTGTCCTTGAAAAAATATCTATCTTGGATTCAAAACCGTTGAGGCTGTTAGCCTACACTTATGATTCGCCCTTCACTCAAAGTCATTAATCAAACTGCAGAAATGATTCCCATCAAGCTGAAAGAAATGACAGCTTTCTTATTGATCACACACAATCAACAGCAGAGCAGGGAGAGCTCAGGCTGACAGGGAATTAAATTACTCTCAGTATATTTACCCACGTGTTGATCATCGTGTTGCCTCCTTTTTATTGGCTAAACTGTGCCTTTATAAGACTCCTCTTTAGTCTCTCATTGCCTTCTTGCTTGTAATCCTGTTTTATAGAGACAAAAATTCACCCCTGAGTTCCATTTATGACCTGTTACTTGAAGATAAAGATGAAGGAATTAAAAAAAAAAAAACAAGCTCAATTCCTGATTTTCTCCCTCCTTATCGTTTTAAATTACATAGTGAAAAGGCGCATCAGGAGTGAATTTTTATATCCCAAGTGTGCAGGCATCCACATACATATTTTATCAGCCTGACTCCAAGTGCTCATAGTGCATCACTAAGACATCCACTAAAAGATTTTGTAAGCAACAAGCTGGAAAAATTGCACAGAAAAGATTTTTTAGAATTCCACTCAAAGTACAAAGATAACCAAGTACCCCAGCGTCTCTTTTGAAGTCATACTTGTGAGGGAATTAGTAGAGTAGAGATGTTTTGTTCTGGGTTTGCATCTATCAAGGTTCCCATGTGGCACATTTTGGTACCACTTTTAGGGCCTACAAGCGTTGTTTCCCTTTCTTAAAGGTAGGGGATGTGTATTAGAAAGAGAGCATGATGCTCTTTCGTTTTATATATATATATATATATATATATATATATATATATATATATATATATATATATATATTCCCATTTAATTTCCAATTTTTGCCCAGGAATGTTGGAATTTTTCAGGGTTTTGGTGCTGTACATTTAAATGATTTTTTTTTTTTTTTTTTTTTTTTTTTTTCCAAAAAAAAAAAAATGTGGGGAAATTTTGTCTTGGAATTTTTTCTTTTCCTTGTTATCAACTTGTTTTGAAATTTTGCATCAAACATATTTTCATGCATGTCTGCTTATGACAAACTAAAATGTTTAACATTTATACTTGTATATATCAGGTAAATGCAGGTAATATAAATTCCCATTAATTTGAAAAAATGTAACTTTGAAAATTCCCAGAATTTTATAATTCTATTAAAGATTAAGTTCCCAGCAGAAAGGGATGGTGCCAAACCTCGCAAGTATCAGCTCTACCATAGGCCATGCCGAGCTACCAATAAGCTACTGCAGAAGGCGGAAGGAAAGAGCTACACATCTGCATCCCAACAGCACAATGCTGAATGCAATTACAGTCTTGATGCAGGAAGATAGTTTCAAGCTTTGACCTCAGGGTTCCCTCGAAACTGGCTGTGTTCTAAAAAAAGCACCAGATCTTTACAAGATCTTAACTGGATTGGCTAAATGATGATGTCATTGCTTCATGACACGTTGGAGGGGCATGGGCCTTAAACACCAAGGACTGCCAATAGCTCTACCCCAAACAGGACTCTCTCATTAAGTCTGAAGGAGCTGCTGAAACAATTAAACTAGTGTACAACCACATTGTCCACTAGTATTTTCAAAATACCAAGAGGTTGAGTAATTTTTACAAATGTCGTCATTGGCAAATTCTGTAGGAGTATGTTTTAGCCCTTAAAACTGCAAAATAGACGAAGGGAATCAAGGAGAGATGAGGGAAATATTCAAGATTCTTCAAATTTTACCTGAAGTTTCTTTATTTTCCAGCTTAAAAAGCAGTGTAACAGTTTTGTTTTTCATAGACTATTCCACTGCTCTATCTGGAGTCCACACTGTTTAAAGAATAGCTGATGTCACTCAATGGTTAGGTGTGTTACTGAAGCCTAATCCTTACGGTTACAACCTCGAACCTTGGATCTCAAAGCCCTTAACGGTGGTTTCCTTAGTCATTGGCTGGACTTGAAGAACTTACATACAAGCTAAGAGGCATTCAGAAGACCCTGGAACTGCTCAGGGTAAGAGGATCAAGGAGAGAGGAGGGAGACATGCATGATGAGTCATCAAAACGAAGCCTTTCAGGCTGAAATAAGGCTTTACTAAAATACTAGTGTAATAAAACATGTAAGGAAAATATGGAGGCACCAGAGGGACAATACCCCTTTTAATGTAAGTAAAAACCATTATTGGAGATGTCTGCAGCAAAGGGGAAGAAACTGTACTTCTGTCTTGAGGTTTTGGTCCCAAAGGAAGGAGTCTAGCCACAATCTTGTCTTATTATCTAGTTCTCATCCAAACAGAGCCAGAGCTGTTTGCATGCATCAGATTTATTTTCAGTGCACACACAGCCAGCCAGTGGAGTGTGAGGCACTGTTTACTGAATTTGACAAAGAGTATATTGGATAGGAGTCGGGTACACCACCTTTAACCTAAGGACTCACTCCAATTTAACTCCTATTTAGGAGAGTTAGGATGCTCCAGGAGGAAGTGTCAGAGGAGAATACTCGATGCCTGTCAAAAGAAGCAATTTCGGACGGATGCAGGGATGGAGGAGCTAATTTTGTTGGCGATGAAAGGATGAAATAGTAGAAGCATCAGTGGTAAAATAAATTCCAGTCATCACTCTCGCTGTTATCTTTCCGGGCTTTTTATGGGTCCGAGTGCAGTTCTGCTTTGGTCAGGTGATAACAGGCCGGGGCTGAGGAGAGGATACATCTGTCTGGTGTTTGGCAAAGCGGGCCTGACTGTGAAACATTGAGTCAGCTAAAAGGTTTGAGCTCCGTCAGCACCCTGTGGTGCTTTTACAGTTTAATACAGAGAGGCCAGACAGGCTGCAGAGGCGACGTTATATAACACACGTGCACTCAGTCACATAGATCACACATTAAAGAGGCCTCAATTAATCCTAGCCTTGGATCTGTCTTGTGAAAGAACAATGTCTCAAGAGCGTCAGGCGACTTTGATTTTCATTTGAATTCTTTCTTTTAAACCTGTCCTTGTTGGCTTTTTTTTTTTTCATTTAAAGACTTGCCAACATCTGAGATTTCTCCTTAAGCTGCCGAGAGATTTACATTCATTGCCTCGACCAACATGCCGATCCACGTACTCAAGTAAAACAGATGCACGTTCAATAAGTTGGAAATCTGCGTCTGCTTATTAGTTTCCTATTCTCATGCATTCTCTTTCTGTCTCCAAGGAGGAAGGGAAGCGGAGACAGGCACACGTTTTGAGCGAGGAGTGCAAAGATATTGCACAGCATGAGAGAAGAGGAACATCCAGAATCAAATCACATGCAGGAGCTCAGTTTGGATATCTCGGTAAAGGCCCATCACTTGGTATTTGGATGATAGGTGAAGCAAATACTGCACAGCGCCTCTCCAAACCCCCCCAGCACGTGTACATACAGTCACACACACAAGGCGATACCCCAGATTCTGACAACCATATGTCATCTCGAATCTGCAAGGAGCTTTCTGCCAGTGGCACATTTTCAGTAGTGAGCCACAGGCTCTCTGTTCGTGTGACGTACTCGCCTCTCATGCTTTTGTATTCCGTCCGTCGAGTTGTGCGTGCTTACTCATGCCGAATGTCTTCAGCGAAGCTTGTGTTTTGTGTTCACTTGGAAAAACGAAGGGGGGTGGGGGGGTGGAGTCAAATGACTCAGGCAGCTGGTGTGGTTATTGTCACGGAGCCACAATGGCGTGAGCAAAATCTCAGTTCATTTGGTTAATTTTATGCCACAGCCACTCACATCGTTGTCTGTCGCTGCTGTAATCACAAGCCTGTGTGCTCACATTCAAGCAAACAGGGCGAGGAGAGATGGCCTGCTTGAGGCTCCGGTTTATCAGCTTTCCTGGTCTGTGATTGTGATTGCTAATGGATTCTCCACAGGTCTGGTGACTATCAAAGAGGCCTGAATGGAAATTGCGCGATGAGTATTAATGAAGTGTGGTGAATGAGCTCATACTTCCAGTTGGAAGTGCTTCCTGATTACCTCTGAAGAACACCAGCGCACTGGTGAAAACACTGTCAAACCCTTCAGATTGAATCAACATTTTCCAAACATCAGATGTACTCCACGTTTCCAGAATTCTGCCAGACACTTAAAATGATGGGAACATGAGAAGTTACTTGGGGACTCAAACTGAATGCATTAATGTTATGCAATGTTTGGAAAGCTTTTTGGGGAGCTAAGAGCTTTGACATACTCTGCAGTGCTTTGAATCAATCTTACAATAAGCAAGATGGTTAAAGTACTTGTTCCTGTCAAATTAAACCAATTATAATCAGAGTCAAGGGTATTATTATCTCCTTACACAAAGACTATTCTATATCAGCGTGGCAGCTGCTCAAGTAAATGACTCAACCAGCTGTCATGCTTTGTTTTTAAAAAGTTTTTTTTAATGCTTAGACCTAAAGAAGTACCCTCTATCAAGTGGCTTGGTGCCAACTGATAAAATGAACCCTCTGAAAGTGATCTGTACCCTCATTTTAGAGTGATTGGGCCAATCCTGTTCAGGGTGTTTGGAGCCTATCCCAGCTCTCTTAGGGTAAGAGACTGGGTACACTCTGGACTGGTCTCCAGCCAATCACAGGGCTGACACACAGAGACAGACAACCTTTCATGCTCACACTCACACCTACGGGCAATTAAGAATCACCTGCAGTTGTCTGGGCCTTGATGCCTTCGGGGTGATGCAGTTCATAGTCTGGCAGTCATGTTGTTGGTTGACCCTTGAGGTTGTTTGGCGACGGCCATTTTTATGGTATGACAGCTGCCTGCTGGGAGATGTAGCTGGGTTTATACTGTCCCTCAACCACCTGTCCCCTTGTGATGCCACAAACCAAACAAACATCCAACAACAAACCAGCCAGCCATCATAAGCAACACATAACATACAACAAACCACCAACAAAATAGGCAAAAAGCCTGCAACTTGGCAACCAACCATCTAACAATACAGACAGCCACCCAACTAACTAGCCAATCACAAACCAACTAACTACTATCTCAATAATCAATAAATATCTGACCAACCAACCATCATCTAACTAACTATCCCACCAACCAACTACCCATAACCAATCAACTAACCACTCATTACCAACCAACCACTCATAACCAACAAACTACCTAACCAACAAGCTATTCACAAAACCAACAAACCAACTTACTATCCAACCAATCAACTTACGATCTACCAAAGGACCAACAAACTAAACAAAACAACCAACCAGCTTACAGAAGAAGCAATAAATTAACCAACCAAACCATTAAATAACCCTCCAATCAACACAAGTAGTTAATTGTTGGTTGATTGTTACCAGCCAACAATTAACCAACCAGCAAAATATTCATCTTACAGACAAAAAAACCCCCACAAACTTACCTCCCAAGCAGCTGATGATCAACAACACAACAGCAGCAACCAGCAATCAAAAGAAAAAAGGAATGAATAACCATCCAATCAAACTACAAACAAGTAAAACAACTAAACAAGTAATTATCTCATCACAAAGAGAACCCAGAAATCCCACTTTGGACACACATTCAAAATAAGAATGTGCTAAAAAAAGTGATGTTAGTAGAAACACTTCTGGATATAAAGAGTGGTGGAAGTCTCTTGAGAAAAACATCCACATTTAAAACCACTTGACTATACAAAACCAGAACGGTCTCTTTCACTAACTCTGCCCTCTGGTATACTCCCAAACTCCGGCAAATGAAATCCTGTAAGTGATAGCTTGAAAAACTTCACAAACAATCCTGCAGTTCATCTCCAACTCTACTCTGACTTTCTCCTACAGTACAAAGATGCCCTAAATTCAGCCCGGTCCAACTACTACTCACACCTTATACACTCAGGCTGCAACAATCCCAAAACTCTCTTTTCCACAACTGATAAACTCCTCCAACGTCCAAATGACACCAGTAATATCACCACCTCCTCTCCCCCTTCCTCCTCCACACCGTTTTCCTCATCTCTCTCCCCACCACCTACTTTTCAACCTCTCACAGTTTTCACCCCTGTCTGATATGCAACTCCACAAACTTCAGGAGTTATATCAGGAATAAAAAGCTCAACCTGTATCCTCGATCCTATCCCTTCCACTCTCATAAAAGCCTGTCTCCCAACCATCTCCCCTCTGCTAACTGAAATCATCAATTCGTCCCTCCATTCTGGATCTGTCTCACAATCTCTTAAACTTGCTGTTGTATGACCCATTCTCAGAAAACCAGGACTTTACCCTGACACAACATCCAACTTTTGGCCCATCTCCAACCTCCCTTTCCTGTCAAAGGCTCTGGAACGTGTTGTCTCCGTCCAAATTACAGCCCACCTTGCCTCCAACAATCTGTTCAAACCTTTTCAATCTGAATTCCGTTCACAACACAGCACCAAAACAGCCCTCATCCATATCAATAACTGTTCCTCCTCCACTGCCCCTCTGTCACAGGGCGTCCCCCAGGGCTTGGTGCTTGATGCTTGGTCTGCTCCTTTTCATTCTCTACATGCTCCCCCTCTGTAACATAATTCACTCTCATGATTTCCATTTCCACTGCTATGCCGATGATACCCAAATTTATATCTTCACCAGATCCATCACTTCCTCAACCCTCTCTGCATCAACTGCCTCAGTGATATAAAAACCTGGATGCACAATAACTTCCTCCCAAAAAATTTCCCTCACTTTTGATAACACCACCCTAACTTTGCCAACCCACTTCTGAAATCTTTAGGTCATTCTGGACACCAACCTCACTTTTGAACATCATGTTACCCACATCACCAAAACCGCCTTCTTTCATCTCAAGAACACAGCCCACTAAGTAAGTATTGGCCCACTAACTCTCCTTCTCTGCAGCTGAAACCTTCATACATGCCTTCATTTCATCCAGAATCAACAACTGCAATAGCAACTTAGATGGTTGGACCCAGTCCCGCTCCCATGATCACATCACCTCCGTCCTACATAACCTCTACTGGCTCCCTGTTCCCTATAGCATCCACTTTAAAGTCCTTCTGCTGACATTCAAAGCCTTCCATAACCTGGCTCCTTACTATCTTACTGACCTGCTTCCCCCTCATATCCTGTCCTGTAGTCTTCTCTCTTCTTTCGCCACCGCATAGGACCAAGCACCGAACCTGGGGTGACAGAGCGTTCTCCATCGCAGCCCCTTTCCTCTGGAACTCCCTATCCATGCATATCAGTGACTGCACTGACCTTACACATTTAAATCTCAGCTCAAAACCTATCTTCTCTAAACTTCTTTTAACTGTTGATGCTTTAATGTGTCTTTTGTATATGTTCTGTAATCTGTAAAGTGTCTTCAAGTACCTTGAAAGGCGCTATACAAATAAAATGTATTATTATTGTTATACATGCAGAGAGAGATGGATGAGAGGTCTAATGTGACAGACTTTAAGTGCTGTCCCCATCCGCTCTTACACTCTCGCATACCATCTCTCTGTACTCAGTGATCTGTTCCCATTGAAGCCAAGCTTTTTGTGGCTCTGAAGGGAGTATTACAGTCTTTAAGTGGCCTTTTAAAAGGTTACCAAATGCGTGTCAGTCCCTACAGGTCTGTGCGAAAGCGACTACAATAGGCCAAGGGCGGCGGTTTATTTTGGCTGTCAAGATGTTTAAGTAGGTCTCAGTGAAAGGTTAAAGCCAGCAGGTCAAGACACAGAGGCTGATGGATGTCGGCTGCCTGCGAAAGGGAGATGCCAAACAAGCAATAGGAAACACATGGATGGATTCAATGTATCTGGAGGTCATAGTCATAAATCTTATGGGTTTTGGAACAAGGGCTGGGAACAGCAAGGTGGTCAAAAGTGTCTGAAATCGCAAGGTCAGTGCTGCTCACATGAGGAAGTTAGTGCACAGAAGTGTTACATCCTGATTAAACACAATCAGATTCAGCACAGGGTAAGGTTCAGAAAGTCAAGTCCACCCCAGCTTCACACTGTTTTTATCAGCCCAGCTGAGAGTTGTGAACATAACTCTTATTGACAGACAGGTGAGATTTCACACTATCAGAAACCCTCATCAAAAGAAGGGTTATTCTGGAGACTGACAGGAAGTCAGAGGTCTTTATTTATCTACTCTAGTTGTAGGGAAAAGCTCAGAGGTCCATTTTGACATCCATCCCAGTATTCAAACCAAACATGATACCAAGTGGCAGATTGCAACCAACTGGGAATCTGCTCTCCCTGGCACCAGTGCACTCCAAACTGGAACGCTGCATCAGATGCTTAAAGCCTGGGATGAAATTTGGTCAGGATTAGAGAAAACCCATGTTTCAAAATGACATGACTTAGGGACGGTTGTCCAATAGGATGCTGGAGACCAAAAGAGACCATTTTGGAGATACTTACCCCAACTGGAAATCTGATCAGGCTGGTGCTAATGCTGTCCAAATTGGGGGGAAAAAACTGCAGGGAAGGGTTAAACCTTTGGATTAGATACGGTCAGTGGGATAAGGCTGGTTTATCTGCTGGATCAACAGAAGCCTATGTTTCCTAATGTGCCATGTTAGCAGCTTTCAGAGAGAAGTAATGCATTTTCTCAGAGTGAATATTTGGATGTTTAGCGCAAGCTGATTTTGTCCAGTACGGTTTAAAATATCTCCAAAATGGTGTCACTGACTGATTGAAAATCCACTCATATTGGTTTACAGTAGTGTTTCTCAAATGATTTCAGACCAAGTACCACTTATCACCCCCTAAAAACCCTCATGGACCACCAATCTAAATATCCCCAGAACAACAACCCAGATAGCCAACTATGTAATATAAACTGGCATCATACATGTACATACTGGTGCTAACGTTAGCTTCCACAGTGTCCACAGTGCTCACTGTGGCTTGCTGCTGCTCCTACACTTGGCCAGTGTTGGATTTTGTTTTTACTGTCCCCGTCTTAAGTCACCTATACACAATGATTTTACCTTTTAGGCTCGTTAATGAAGGTACGCTAGCTTATCGTTTTCTCTGGGGTGGGGTGGGGGGGTGGGCAGTTCAAGGAAACTTTGGTGAATCACGGTGAACTCTTTTTTTTTTTTTTTTTTTTTTTTAATTTTCCTTGAAAAAAAAACAAACAAAAAAACAAACTTACTCACTGTCATTGTGGACCACCAGGAGGTGCTGGTGGACTACTAGTGGTCCACGGACCACAATTTGAGAAACACTTGTTTACAGCAGTGGCCCTCAACCTGTTTTGCACCACCCACCTGTTTAACATCAGATAATATTTTCACAGACTGATCTGTAAAGCTGTGTAAATTTAGCGGGACGTATCAGGTGACCGAGACAAGGGTCTTGGTTTTGTCATGTGTCTAAATTGAGTCATAGATGGATGTAATGGAAAGACTCTGGTCATTTTTCAAAATAAAACATCATTCAGGCTCAGATAATAAATAAAAAGGAAATAATAGAAGTAGAGTTGGTGCCTGATGTCGGCTCATGTAAGACCATAGATAATCAAACAGTGGATGAATTCAACTTACAAAGACAGAAAGTCTAAAAAAAAATTGAAGGACATTTTTTGCTTAATTTAATATCAGAATTTGGAAGAAAAAAATAACAGAGTATCCTTTCAAAGAGGGGCCTAGGCCACCCCTAAGCCCCTCTGGCTACGCCCCTGCAGATTCTGCTTCTCTCCAATGTACAGAAATTATTTCTTTCCTTATGCCAGTATGAAAAGAAGTGTGAAATCATTGCTCTGAAGAAGTTTCACACATGTAGTTTTTGTACCATGTCAATGGAGTCTGTAGATTTGGCTCTAAATGGAGCCATTCTGAAAGCTTTATTACAGTATTTCCATGTAAAGTAGTCCCAGGTAGACTTGTTCATTCACTTTGATTTCATGGGGAAAAAAAAAACAGCATAGCAATCGTCTGAATAAACCTTTTTCACATCCCGTTTTACAAGCGTTGTACAATTGTCCTCGTGACAGGCACACGGCACGCAGCTTTACTTCCCCTGCCCTCTTTCCTTGTTGGTAATATCAGAGTGAATTGAATGTTCTGCCTTGCCAGTTCACACTCCGAAATATGATTTGCATTCTCATTTCACAGATGAAACTACGGCTCGTGAAGAGAACAGACGCAGACGGTGGAGGTTTTTGAAGGTTCCCCGAGACTGGAGAGTCGTCACGGTGGATTTGCTTCCTGTACTGTAAGTCCTCATTGCTACCTCTGCTTCCAGGCTTATTTGCAGCTATCGCCTGCATTCATGGAAAGTCATGAGGAAGCTACGTTTATAGCTCAGGTGCAGAGGTTAATCACTCTATCCTGACAATGACAGGGAAGTTCTCCAGCTAGTGCTTGAGAAGGAAAACAACAAGATCTGACACTTGTGTGAACGGGCATGTTGAGGACATCCTGATCCTGTCTAAATTCGCAGCAGCAGCGTGAGAGTGTGGGATCACGTCGGGACTGGACGTGCAGATTGGATAAGTCACACCAGGCTGTGAGTGGTGAGGTAATAAAAAAAAAAAAAAAGAATGAAAAAAAAGAAAACACGCTGACAAAGTCGGAATATGCTACAAAGTGGGGAATCTCTCCAAGAAAAAGACAAAAAAAAAAAAGTCGACCACATTATCCACCAGGTGAAATTCAAATCACTCAAGAAATTCACAGACGAAGACGACAAGCAGAGAACTGAGCGAGAGGGGCTGAAACGCAGCAGCAGCTAAGAACAGCATGTGTTGTATCTCCCCAGCTGATCTGTGGTGAGAGCTACACAGAAGCCGCCGCTAAGCTCCCTGAGAATGCCGCCGTCACCCACTGGGGATGCGGAGTAATTACAAAGAGCTTTGGTCCCTATTTGCCCACAGTAATAAGCCTGAAAGCCCAGCAGCTTAGGCATTAGATAATGAAGATTCACTCAGTTTGGTTGGAGCTAGTTATCTCTTAGCGTTAACATGGGGCGCTGCTGGCTTTGAAAGCAACTTTTGCTGACCTATGGAGTGGAATTTATATCGTATTAGGCTCTTTTTTTGTCTGGGAGCATCCTGTGTGAAGCAGGATTGTCCATCTGGCAGTGTCAGCAGAACACCTGCATGTTATATAAAGTACTAAAGAGCATTTCCTGCTTGGTATGCAAACAATAGCTTTGTATCTGCACATAGACCCCCCCCCCCCCCTTGTGTCCTTGCTTGGGAACATTGTGAGTTTAACACTTTCATTGAGGACGACTCTGTTCTACAAGATGCATGATGCTAATTATGAATTAGGAGTAATTACCTCCCATCTGCACAGCATATAAAAAAGACTGGATGCAATGATATAATTCAGTGTTGGTTGGATCTGCAGATACCTCGTCAGGCAGAGGGGGACTCTTCCCTCTCTTAAACTAGCTGCCAAAACTGCCCACATATGTTTGCAGGCCTTTAAACTCCTGCCTGCTATCTGGAGTGGAGTGCAAAAAAGTGATTAAATAAAGGACAGGGGTGCACTAAAGGGGTGGCCGGTGCCCTGTTGATGATTTGCCACCCCTGTTATAACGCAAATATCTTCAACTGTGAAGGGCTTTTTGGCTTGTTAGAGGTAGTACTTTTGCAAAAATCATCAAAAATGCTATTTTAGCTGCCTTGCTTTTTGATATGTCCTACTCCAAACCCAGAGTCTTCAATCAAATATCTAGCCCTTAACATTTGATTGCCATCTGTTTGGGAATCCAAGTTATTAATTAAAGCCTTTGTGTTGCAGACACAATGAGAGTGACAACTTATCAGAGACCAAATTTGGGTTCAATCCGATAAAAAAAAAATATACGGCACATTCGTGAAAGTACGTACCCTGTGAAGCACCACAAAAATGGCTGAAAATTGAAAATTCCTGTTGTAATTTGCACATGTTGGTAACATTTTTTTTAAGTCTTGGCATGATAGTTGTGCACTAGAAATGTCATGCATGAAGATTAAAGTTGGTGAAGGGGCTGGATTTCTTTAAAATTTGGAGTGCTATAGGGGGCGCTATGGAACACTTATTTATACAAAACCATGGATTCCTAAATTTTTTGCCCTGCAAGATTTGGTACAGCTTTTAGCAAGTCATAGGCATACAACTTGGGGTTATAAAGCAGCGGAAAAAGAAAGAATAATCATTCTTTGGATTTCAACAGGGCCTTTGAAAACAAGGACAAGAGTCAGTGTCCTGGTTTCGAGGATACCTCTTTAAACCTACTGTTGTTATATTAACACAGAAAATCACAGCCTCAAGGTATACTTCTCTTTCCTCTTTAAGCTCTACACATGAGTACCTCTCAGCTACACAAAAGCCAACTGTTTCACATTGTCAGTGTTTCTGACACTGACAACCAACCTGCTGTGGAGTAATGTCTGAAAAATGTACCCGACCTGAAGCAGTCAGAAAATGCCCAGTGGAAAGAAAGATCATGAATTTGTACGTCTTTGGGGAAAAGGTTAGCAAACTGTTGCTTTCAGCTACATTTTAGCTTTCGTTAATCTGTGTCGGTGCAGTCTTCCAAAAACATAATAGATTCAAAGCTGAAAAAACTTGTTTGAAAAGTCAATACCAGAATATCTGCAAAAAGCTGTAACATTTATCGACCCAACCACCTGAAACACTTCCCAAAGCCAAGGTGAGGGCGGAAACAGACAAACTTTGAAGTACTGATTCACTTTCCGCCCTCTGCTCTGTTGATTAAGGGTGTTTTCTTGTGAAGCTGACCTTCTCGACAAGCGCACGGATCAAATGTTTCGGGCTTGTTTTCCTGGGGGTGAAAAGAGTCCTGCAGGGCATTTGACGAGAAAATGGTATGTGTGTATGGATTTGTCCTGTAGGCATTCACGGGGGATAGCTCAGGTGCTGAGACATGTTAGATATGATGTGATAAACAAGATGGTAAGTCTTATTTTTGGAATGCAATGACTCAGAGTGAATAGGTATTATGTTTACCTGTGTAATTCAAACATCACAGAAACTGCCCTTTGACCCACACCTGGCATTGTTAAGTCTCAATGCAGAGGCAAGGTGTCAGGATCGGGAGATCTGTATTATTTCAAGAAATCAATGTTGAAAAGATGTTCCACTCATTATTTTCTCAAAGCAAGCTGTCAAAACTGAACTCAGTGCTCTCGGTGAGTCACTGCCTGGCATGGTTTTGGAAGAAGTATGGGCACAATGGCACAATGATGATGAATCAGCATGAGTGCTGTTTCCATTAGTGCATTGGATTTGTGAAGCAAGCATGAAACTTGAGCTGGATCAGAAAAAGATTGTGATTGATTGAGGGATACTTAATGTGGGGGCACTTGGAGTAGGTACATTTGCAGGAAATTGAAATAAAAAAAAGAAACAAAAAACAAGCCCTTAGTTGGCGCTAAGGGGGGGGGGGTAGTTGAGACTTAAGTGAGACACCAAGGCACGGTGAGGGCAATGAGGGTGAGACACTCAATCACAAAGGAAGGACAACAAAGGACATCAAACGAGACAATAAATTGGGAGAAAACGTACAAAAAGCACTTTAGATCAAGACCATAGGGAGTACAGAGATGAGGGTCGAGACAGACCGATTCTGGTGCACCTTTTCCCAACCACAGCACAACGTCTGATGGGTTCCAATTCTGTTAAGTGTGTCAACTTTCACTGGCATCCTGGTCCTTATCTGGTATGTCTTCTCCAATCTGACAAGAGCTGTTTAAAGTCTTTTACCCTGGGGGAAACTGTTACGCTGCACTATCAGGTAGCACCTCAGACCAAACAAGAATTGACAGACCAACTTAATGAATCAGTAGAAGCCACACAGCCCATCACCAAATCTGCCTTTTTCCATCTCAAAAACATCTCACGGCTCTGGCCCTCACTCCTTGACCCCGTGGCAGAGACCCTCATTCATGACTTTGTCATTTCCCGCCTGGACTATTGGAATTCTGTTCGGGCTCCTAAATACTGCCCTGAACAAACTCCAGTACATACAAAACGTCCCTGCCAGGGTCCTCACAGGCATCAAGCCCTGGCAGCACATCACCCCCACCCTTACTCACCTCCACTGGCTCCTGATCAAGTCCTGCATCCAATATAAAACTCTTCCACTCATTTAGAAATCTGTCTATGGTCTAGCCCCACCAACCACCTCCTTCCTTACACTACATTCCAACAGCTTTGGTCCTCAGCCACAGGCCTGCTTGCCACCCCTCATACCAAATTGCGTCTGTGACAGAGCCTTCTGTGCCTCTACCTCCACCCTCTGGGACTGTCTCCCTGTTGAATTTCACACTGCTGCATCTCTGGACATTTTAAAAAAAACCCTCAATCACCATTTTTTACTAAAGCATTCAGCCTTGTCAATACCATCCACCTCCCTACTTTTGTAAAGCGACCTTGGGTTTCTTGAAAGGCAAGATATAAATTGGATACATTATATTTTATTATAAAAAAAAATAAAACAAAAACAGAGGACAAGATAAACAAACAACAGCAGAAGAGTACCTGTCTGAAAGGAAAAACAACACCAGTCCCCACTCAGAGGTATCCGTCTTTCCATGTCAGGTTCAAAAATTCAATAAACAAAGGTTAGATGCGCCCAACTAACTTGCACCAGATTGCCAAGAATCTGAAGCACAGCTGAGGAAAGGGACAAAGCTCCACATAAAGCAGGGTACACACGTAAGGATTTTCTAGAAGTGAAGAGATGTTTTATGTTACACATGAAGAGAAAAAAAATCAGGCCTTGGTGTGTGGTGTGCTCTGATCATCTCAACACTCCTCACGACACATATCGATTCTGTCCCACCACTGATCTAGAGTCTCATCCTCCAAGACAGAAATCTCGTGGGATCAAATGTGATCGAACAAAAATGTAGGAGAAGAAACATAGCAACACACAGCAACAAGTGGTAAACAACGAAACATGGAAGGAGACATAGTCCCAAGACCACCATCATTCACATTCCTGACCCCCCCCCCCCCCCCCCCCCCCAAAGAAAAAAAAAAAAGAAAAAAAAAAGAAAATGTAGAAAAATCCAGGGACACAGACTTTCCTCAACAACTTTCTGGCGAGACAGCCATGCTTGTTTTTATTTGCATCTGCTACCTTGTTCCTAAGTCGTCGGCCCAGACCCATTTCGCCGCCGATTATCGCAACAAATTCAGTCTTAACTCACCTCAGACCACAGGATAATCTGATAAGACAGATGATAATTGGGTGTTTGCTGTCCTTGGTTGGGAAGGAGGAAAGTCAGGACAAAACCAACCCGATAATTGTTGGTAAATGGGTGGAGGGTGAATGTCTAAGTCATTGAAAACCTTCAGCTGATATGCAGATGATAACGTCTTTTTTGTGGCACCAACAATCCATATATCTTTAGTTTTAGTATAAATTGGCTGAGTCAAGGGTTTTGTTCAGGACTCTTTACAAGCTGTTACCTCTCCCCGTCTCATCCCTAAGGCACCAGCTGTGTCACATGGCATCTTGGTGCCTCCATGAGTACCCTTCACCAGCTCACTGTGACATAAACCCTTACTCAGCAATATCATGGGCTCAAAGAAAGTTTGTTCTCATGCATGGAGCAGCTTTTGTTGCTTTGACTTAAAACAGGCTTTTGAAGTTAAGCATGTATTAGACAGGCGGACAACAGGAAGTGTATTATGCATGAGAATGAGATGCAGGAGAACGCCTTGCACTAGTCTGTGTTTGAGAACTTCGGGTGACCCGTTTGAAACCTCCTTTTTTTCCCCCTTCAGGTATCAAATGTATGTATTATTTAGCATATCTTCACTTGCTTTAAGGATTGATTGCACCCTACTCAGCACTCTCTGCAACCAATACTTTTATCCCCCAAATTGGATTTGTTTCAAAGTAAAACCTGTGCTGGAAGCGCACAGGCGACATTGGCAGAACACCTCTGCCGCCGCTGCCAATCCCTCCCCTTCTCCCGAAGTCTGCAGTGGCATTTAGTCATCACCAGGAGTGCCTGCTTGTTGTTAGCACTTAGACTAAGCACATTTTTACCTGCTTATCTTATTACCCAGGTGTCAGCTGGAAAGCATGTTGTAATTGAGGGGAGTAACCTGCCAGTTGGGGCGTTCGCATTCATTCGCTTAATTGCATTGTTCTCATTGGGCTTGGGAGTTGCAGTGAAGAGGGGAACATGACAGGACTGTAATCAGAACATGGAGCTCTGATAAAGTGTGATTACAAATTAGAGGAGGTGTCATATTAACAGATTAATTACAACACGGAACGAGACTCCAGTTTTGTTGCTTTCTTTGTGCAGTTTTGCTTCGTTATCAATCAGGTTGTCCTGGAAACAAAAAGATGCCGTCACAGTCTGAAACCTGTGAGCTGTGCTGCCTCGATTGTGCCAATGGAGTGCTATATCCGGCAAGAAAATTTTCAGTTAACTTCAGGAAGGAAAAGTTTCAGAAACAAGAAGAGACGAAAGTGAAACCTTCGACGCCAGACTTGAAAAGGAATCCATGAATGGTCGACAAATCTAACTTCTGCTTCCTGAGAGAAGAGTTTCACAAAGGTTTTAGAGATCATGAAAAGTAGGTATCCAAAAAAAAAAAAAAAAAAAGTGTGAAGTCTTTGATTTGATTTCTATCTTTCATTAACAGGAGTACAAATGGTGGCCTCTACAGGACCACAGATGGTGTGCCTAAGGGAGTGAAGGTCATTCGGTGGCCCTGAAAGCTCACAGCACTCTTAATTTGCTTGTGTTTCGTTTTTTTTGCACGTGTTCTCTTAAGTTGCACTGCTGTGAGCACTCAGGGCCACTGTAAGGTCAACCATGACTTGCTGGGTCACTCAGTAAAATAGCAAATGAGTTAAGAAATCATCAAGGAAATGAGGAATGAGTTCGAACACAGTGTAGTGCACACACACACACAAACACTTGCAGAGCAAACATGATGCTTCCCCGCGTCACGTCGTGATGGACGGCGCCCACCGACTAATAAATCAGAGGCGGTGAAAAGGCAGGATGCTGAGAAGGGTATTCGGAGCGAACGCTAACCCCGCACTGTGAGAGGGGAGACGTGTCGGGAATGTGGGAGCAGATGCTCGCACACAGAGAAAAATCGAGAGAGTGAGAGAGCGAGGAAGAGGAGCCTGGCCTAATTTAGCCCTGCCTGATGAAAAATGGACAGGAAAGTGCTTACTTGGCTCGCCCTTCCCTGCTCTTGCTCATTTCCTCCTCCCTGCTCGCCCCAACTCTTTGCCTACCTTCTTTACACCCTTCATGCCCTTTCCACTCCCTCTGTCTCCCCTTGATTCTCACACTTTGATCTCTGTTATCTCCCCACAACAACCCACCTTTCCCACAGAAACACAGGGATAAAGTGGCAAGCAGCGTTTTCCCACGCAACTGGTATTCATGCTTACTCACCAATTGACTTCAAACACTTCTTTAGAGGAGAGTTTAACCTCTGAATCTGAACCTTTCTGTATTTCTAGCTCTATTTATCCACACAGAATTGGTTAAAGAGTCATCAGACATCTGGGACTCTGAACCTGAAGCCAAGGAGTGACTTTGAACAACGCCAAGCGGACAGCGGGGAAACCAGACGGGGAGACCAACCTGCTGTCGTCTCCGAAAACCTTTTTTTTTTTTTTTTCATTTCAGTGAGAGCTCCACGGAGACTCCATTTAAGAGATCTGCAAGTGACGTCAATTACCGAATGACTCTGCTGTGTAAAACTTCAAAATAAAAGCCAGATACCCATGTGGCTAAGATGAAAATGCTTCGTATGTTTGGTATCTACTTTTCTTTACAAAATTGTTATCATGAAAACTTTTAAATAAAAACAATAAAAAAGAGGAAGTAATAAAGAATAAAAAGTTATATTAATGTAGGGTAATATTTAGTTTATTTATATGAAGAAACATAAAGGAAGAGAAATTATACTTAAAAAAATATCACAAGTAGTTGCAAAATATTTTGTTCCATTGAAATCCAAACTATCATTCGCTAGAAATGCTACTTTCAAATTAAAAGCAGGCCAGCTCACCTGCCACTGAATAAATGACCAAAAAAATAAAAATAAAAAAGCATTTAAAAAAAAAATGAGTTTAAAGCTCCTGTGGTGATTTTCGGTTTGTTTGATTTCCCCTCCCCCATGTGGACAAAGTGGTACCCTACTTCTTGATAAAACCCACTTTCCATGAAACGAATGAAAATGAAGCCTGTATTGCTAAGCTTGTGACCGACACCTACCCCCAGCAAATGATTTCACAAACAACAACTAGCCTGAAATTTGTTAATATGTTAACCTCTTTAGCTTTAATGGGTCAAAAAGAGGCGTCAAGTTTAATTTCAATGTTTTTTTTTAATCACCATTTGAAAATTCCTCACAGGAGCTTTAAGTTGTCATATTGTTTTTATATGTTTATACCATAAATGCCCCCCCCCCCCCTTTTTTTTTTTTTTTTTAAATTTCACACTTATGCTCTTGCAGTATGTTCTTTAACTTAGACCCGGCCTGTGATTTTAATCTGTTCCTAAATGAAAGCTTTTTGAATGACAGCTGGCATGTTATTTTCACCACACGAGCACATGGAATGAATTATCTTCATTATAGCTGATAGAAGGTTTAACAGCCTTAATGTGATCCAGTTAAGGAAAGTCAGCTTCATGTTACTCTTTAATTTACTTGTCCAAGGACTGAAGAGACATATAAAGAAACAACACGCGTGTGTGTGTTTATCATCATATGAAAAGGTGTAGGAGTGCACGTTGACGCAGACGGCTAAAGTGTAGGACACGTGAAACGAGTGTTGTCCATCTGAGTGAATAGAGGATCTTTGATTTTTGGCTCTATTTGCTGTAGCTGTGTCGTTTATACATTTTGGGTTCTTTCTGATGTCTATTTTGTTTCCGTTCTTGTTGCTAAGCAGCCGTGTAGTGCTGTTTGAGCATCCCACCCCCATCCCCCACTGTGTCGGAGAAAATATTCATCAAACGCACACTTCCTCTAGAATTCCCAGCAAGTCTGGGCGATGTTAAACATCCATGCATACACACCCAGGCTGATATATAGTAAGCAATTCTGGAAGAGAAAAAGCGCAAACAAAACTTTTTTTTTTTTGCATTACAACACATACCCATCATGCACTGCTTTATTTACATGTCGCAGCCACAAGGTTGATGCTTAAGTCTGCAATTGAGGCCTCCATATGCAATGTCATTAGTTTGGAACCAGCGTGCACACACACAGGAACTCATGAGTGTCCCAGTCGTCCATCTCAACCTGACACCCCAGAGCTGTGATGTTTTCCTCTGGGGTATATTTCACTGACTGATACTGCTCTCCCTGCTCTCCCCTTTCTCTCTCTCTCTTTCTTTATCCATCTCTGTCAACCTTGATCACTCTATCCCCCTCTCTCACCGTCTTCTTAGAATCCTTTTTTTCAGCTGTGTTGTAGCTATAGGAAGCTTGTATTCGCAGTGAAGGCTAATTCGACATGTAGAAAATGTCTGAGACCTCACTGATGAGGGTCTGCAAAGCGACGCCTTTCTCTCCATTTTCTTCATTCATTGACATTCAGCAGAGAGAAAACTGTAGCAGCAGCATAGAAATGCAGCTCTACACCTATAGATCCACCATAAGGTGGACTTCTTATCTTGCTTTAAGAGAAATACAGACACAAGCCTTATATACGGGCTAACAAGGAGCTAATGTAACATCAGTTTGAGATGTGGAGTGCTCTTTGGTCACTGAGCCATAAGAAACCTCTGCAATGTCAGTCAGACTTCAAAATAGGTTGGACTGATGTTCGAAAGAGCCACCTTCAAAGTTAGCACAATAGCATGTAGCAATATGCTAACAGTAGCTTTGGTTAAAGAAGAAAAATGGTTTGAGCGTTGTATCCAAAAGTTGTTCTTAGAACATTGGCGTTGATTTTTAGAACATTATTACATTGTTTAAGATTTTGTTATCTACAGTGCAAAAAGGAATTAAAGAGGGGTATTCTGCTTTAAAGAGAGGGTATTCTGAGTGTGCATTTTTTTAACATGGTTGGACAGTAGAAATGCTGGGTGTTCAAACTGAAAGTGTGCAGATTAGGGAAGTCTTTTCACCAACAGATACACCCCCATATGGGATATCACTCACTGATTGGACGCTGCAGCGGCTCAGCCTTGAAACTCTGAAACTTCTGATCACTAGAGTTTAATGAGAGCGAAAAGACAGAGCTGAAAACAGTCAGTATCCAGAGGATAATCCTGAAACAGGTCATAAAGCTGGGGTTAAAAAAGACTGATGTGAGTTTAAAGCTCAAAATACTGAAGACAGCCGTCATCAAATCAATATAACAGGATCACTGCTGAGTTTATAAAACTGTTCAGGTCAAATTCATCATCTAACAGAAAAATAATTCATAGAGTGAAAAAAATATATATTCATGATTAGTTATTTCTCTCCTTTTTCTTGTTGATTCTCTTTTTTCTTTATGAAGAGAATTTAAGTCTGAGATGTAATAAATAACTAATATCCAGTGTTCCTGAGACATCATAAACTAGATTATATTAATAAGTTTCAGGGTTCACCATCAGATACGCTCTAGGCTGTATAATTAATAATCTATTAATGGTGCATTTTTTCCGGTAAAGTGATCCATGTGCTTCTAAACAGGACCCAGAATAAACAGAGGTCAGGTTTTCTTCATGTGAAAGTGTTTGTTAGACAGGTTAAAAACTCAGACAAAGCTCTGTTACTGTTTTTATTTGATTAGAGTTATTACAGCGCACATGTGCAGACACACAAACAGCTGTTAGAGCTGACTGACAGATGATCCAGAGGTGAGCAGCTGATGCTGTCATCACTAAAACATGTCGTATCCTGTGACGCTGTGGATTAGAGGACGTCTCATTTCTCTTAAAATGAATCTCCTCGTCTCCTCTCTCCTAAGATACTAGGATGCAAGTAAATGACACAAGTGGAGGAAGGAAGGATGAAAATTTGGTGCTTTGAGACGCACCCCGTGACCACTGGAGCGTAACCTGATTGACTGGATGTTGTATAACTTGAGACTGGGATCGATTGCTTCTCCTGGGTTACCTGGAAGTTGAGACTGAAGATTTTGAGATTGAATTTCTCGAGGAACTGTTTTTTTTTTTAACCATTTCTTTTTCTATTCTAGAATTTTTGTACACTATATTTTTTTTTTTTGAGATGTTGAATTTTTTTCATGTCAAATTTTTTAAAAACTGATTTTAAGACATCTATTTTTTTTACACAGAATTTATTTCAAAATCAAAAAAAAAAAAAAAAAAAAAAAGGCAGAAATAAATAGTGCTAGAAATTCATATTCAAACTCTGATGGCACAGAAATACTTCCATACCTCAACTACTTAAAATAAAAGGGCTGGCCAATCAGGGAGGAACACCAGACACTGTAGATTAACTTATTCCCATAACTTTAAATGTCTGTGAACTACACTCGGGCATCAAAACGATGATGAAATCTGCTGTTTGAATCTGGCCAATCAGAGAGAAGGGGTTTCTCTTAAAGATACAGTAGTGTAACTAAGTGTTTCAGAAGGGGCTCATTATTTGTTTTTTTTTATTATTATTATTTAACTCTAGGTTGAGGAAAAATCATAAAAGCTTCTACAGGGGCACCAGAGGGATATAAAAAAAAAAAAAAAAAAAAAAAAGCACAATACCCCTGCTTTAATTTCAGCCCCAGAAACCATGATTTGTAACAGTTCATTGCTACAACTACACTACAAATGCAGGTAATCATATAAAAATAAAATATGATCATTAGGAAAAAAAAAACAAACGCATTTAAAAGAGATATAAGCTGACTCTGCTTAAGAATCGTTTCAAAGGGAAACCAAAGCAGCACATTTTGGACCAAGCAGCTGGGTTTAAAACCTGGGCGTCAGGAAGAGCTCACTATGCTATTACCGTTGCACTCTATAAATGACAGCTTCACTGATTCAGTATATTGGATTTTTTTCCCCTCTTCTCCTTGTAGCCCATTCTAATTAAAATCATGGTTTGGCTCTTTTGATTCATCCAGTTGAAAATACAGACACAGAGACAGTTTTCTTGGAATGCGGTTCATTTTACTCCTTTCACCCCAAAACTGATGCATCAAACTGACCAAGGTCAAAATGAGCTTCCATACTGTGGCTACAACGATGCAGTGTTAGCAGAAAATATCACCTCTGAAATACTCGTCTCCTTATTTCAGCTCATAAAAGCCTGAATGCTGTTTAAAGGAAGTATATAAAAGCGCAGAGAGAATAACTCTAAAACTCTGTTTAATACTCCAGAGGGATGATGTCTAACAGTGTAAGAGTGGATTGTGTTGTTTTTTTTTTCCCTGCTTTTAAAGCTCCTTTAAGTACACATCCAGGATAATTGGGGAGCACTCTCAGACCCACATCTTTGGTAGTGATGGTGTCAGCTGAGCTAATCTTTTATCCCGCTGGTTCACCGGCTAGGCAGGAGGGTATAATCCTTTTGCTGAGAGGGGATATCTTACAGGAGGATGTGAAAACACCTTTATATTCTCTTTTTTTCTTTTCAAGCAACAGAAAAGAAGTAAAGGAGGCAGAAAAAGGTAAAAGATGACAAACACAATTGAGAGGAATCAAAAGCATGGATCCGAAACACAGGAAGTCAAGATAAACCGGGCACCAAAAGAGGACTAAATCTCTCATTTAAAATCCAGCCAATCAGAGGGAAGGGGTTTTTTTTCTTAAAGTGACAGAAGCTTCATAACCAAAGACAACACAACAACTGAGATTGTAAATGGGTTTACTGATTTGTTTGTTGGTGTTTGAGTGGCAAATTAATCTTTGAATGTAAGGGAATCTATGTTCTTAAAGGGAACCTGGGAAAAAGAAGCTATTGACATTGTTAATAAAATCAAGAGTAAGGCATCAACAGACTGCAACGATTTTGATAATGTGTGGTGAAACCTCTCTCATAAATTCCTGATAAGTCTCTAAAAACTGGTGTTTTTCCAACAAAAATGAAAACTGCTGAAATCATACCTATATTTAACTCCGGAAGTAGACACATACTCTCAAATGACAGACTTCCTTATTGTCGCATTTCTCTAAAATATTGGAAAAACTATTCTATACAAGGCTGGATGATTTCACCACAAAGCAAAATGAACCGTTTTAACAACAATATGGTTTCAGAAATCAAAGAACAACATGGCTCAATTTTATGGACTTTGTAGAAAACATAACATCAGCAACAGAAAACAAACAATATGCATTAGGCATATTTTAGATCTGTAAAAAGCTTTTGACACAGTTTACCCTGATCTTTTGATTATTAAATCTACAGAAATATTGAATTAGAGGTCTAGTGTTCTTGTACTTATTTTGTTCTTGTGTAAATAGTGATAGTTTTCTATTTTCTTTGTTTTATTTTCTTATTCTAAATTAATATTCTGTTTTTATTACTGCATTTTTGCACTTTGTACTGATTGTTGTGAGTTGCTGCTGCGACACAAAAATTCCCCCATTCTATTCTATTCTATTCTATTCTATAGAAATCAGTCTGTACAAATCAATCACGGCAAATCACAATTGAAAAAATGGAAGTGTGGGATGCCTCAGGGCTCAGTGCTGGGTCCTCTGCTGTTCATTCTTTGGAACAACTTTTGGATACAGTGGCAGATGAATTAAAGAAAGTGAAGAGTCGGTTTGACTCAAATAAATTCACATCAAATCTAAGCAAAACCAAAATTACAACATTTCGAAATTGGACAAATAACTCAAGGAACAAACTCATAGAAAGAGAGAGAGTGAATGAAATCTATTTCCTTGGAGTCATAATTGATGATAAACTATCCTGGAAGTTTCATATACAGCACATTGAAGCTAAAATAGCTAAGTTACACGCAACATTACATAAAAACAAGTACCTTATTAACTGGTCAGCACTATACACCTTGTATTGTGCCTTCATTCTTCCATACATCACCTACTGTGTGGAAGTTTGGGGGAACACATTGAAACAACCAAATTTCAAAAGAAAGCATTGAGAGCAGTAAATAACAGCACTAACAGAGAACAGTCAAACCCACTCTTCATCAAACTAAAGGCGATAAAATTCAAGGACTTGGTCAACCTCAAAAACACTTCTAATTATGCACAAAGCAAATCAGAATCAGTTACCACATGGCCTTCAAAAGTTGTTTCAAAAAGGAGAAAAACACAGAACTTCACAGTGAAACAGGAAATAAAAAAAAAAAAAAATCAAATGCAAAATAACCGCAGTGGTATCATTTATCACAAACACACTGAAATGTCTGCTCAGGGGTGTGGAATTAAACCCATTTCTCTCTGAGATGTCTCCATAACCTCATTTCCTATTCGCAGGTCACCACCTTACAGCTCAGGTCAGGCAGGTTAGAACAGCATGACAAGATTTATTCTTCCTGTTCGACCTAACGTTTATTTAAGTACTGAGCTAAGCCCTGCCCCGGGTCGTGACCCTGACCTGGCTTTAATCCTGCACCACCCCACACCATCAGAAGCACATCTGGCTGTTCCAATTTTGAGTTCAGGGGGAAATTTTATGGTCACCCTGCTCACCTCTAAGTCTTTTCTCTCCTGGTTCTGAACATAATCTCCTTTCTCTTAGAGAAGAAAAGACAAAGATACATGTCTGATGGATCTTGTTAACCGATGGTATACAAATAATTTAAGCCCTGTAGTTAATCAAAGAAACAGCGCAAAGACCACACATCAGGTCAGAATTAACATAATGGTCATTTTAGAATTTACAACAGCAATATGTTCCAAAAAAGTTGGAAGGGGGACAATAAAAACAACTATTTAACATAATATGCATAAAATATTAAAGAGGGGGTATTCTGCTTTAAAGAGAGGGTAGTCTGCTTTCCATAAATTGTAACACTCAATAAAAAGTAAGTTCAGTTAACTGGCTGGAGCTTACAGACTGAAGCCGAGGTGAGAAATGAATGGCGGGAAGACAGCAGAATCCATTTAACAGGCTCTTATTTTGACGATTTGTCATAATTTGCTGTTGTAGCGGTGGTTCTGGAGTATACACAAATGAAATTATATAAACAGACATTCTTGAGTTTCTCCAGATATATCTTGCTCATTAAACTAAACATTTTACTTGACTTAATTTTAGGCCAAGTTGGTCAAACAATGCAATAAAGAAACAAAAGATCTTCAAACTGAAACTCAATCCTTCATGAGACGCACTTTACACAGCGAACAAGACAGCAGGGTCCATAGGTTGGAGATTCAAAGAGAGCACTGAGCTCTGTTCCCCTCATGTAGGGGGGCTGCTAAGCAGTTATTGATCACACCTGTGTTGATTCCCCAGCCAGCACAGGTGTGTTTGCTGGTGTCCACAGGGAAGTGGCAGAGAGTCAGGATTTCAACACAACAGTTTGCATAATCCTAACCAATCTGGGATTACTTTATCAACACACATAAAAAATAAATAAATAAATAAAAAAACAAACAAACAAAGAAACAAAAAAACGTAAAAGAAGGGTATTCAGCTTTAAATAGGGGTTATTCATCTTTAAAGAGAGGGTATTCTGCTTTCCATAAAATGTAAACATGGATATAAATTTACACTGTGGTTAAGTGTTGGCATTATTCTTAGATCACCATTATGTTGTTAAAAATGCAAATAGAATTGTATCTACACTACAAATGTCATTAAAGAGGGGTAATCTGTTTTAAAGAGAGGGTATTCTGCACCCTAATATTGTAAACATTGACATAGAGTAATATTGCTGTATATGCATACTAAACGTTTGCAGCTTTTCAAACCTCTACATATTCACATGTTGGAGACATCCCCGAACCAGTCCTCAAATACCTAAAAAAGGGTTGGCCAATCAGGAAGTAATACTCAGAGCTGTAGCTTAACCAATTCCCATAACTCTAAATGTTTGTAAACTACACTCGGACACCAGAGGCCTGTACGATGAAGCTGGATTAACACATCCGGATTCTCTTTCCGTTACCTGGGTTGACTTAACGAGACATTCTCAATCCTGATAAGCGGTACCATGAAGCTGGATATCAACTCTTCCAGCCTTGATCAATGCGCGCTCACATTAAAGAGGGGGTGTCTGCAGCCAGTAAGGAATGCTGGCAGAAAACTCTGTTAATGCATTATTTGTGTGATTATCCAAAATTAATTTATAGGACAATATAAACAGACAGCACTCTGATCACTCAGTTTGACTTTATTATGGCACAGACATTTGGAGCAGAGCTCTTTCTCGTTGTCCTTTCTTTGGTTTTATATTTTTCATTGAGTTCTAAGGTTCAGAAACCCGTCTGAGCACGTTTTGTGTTGGGATGTTAATGAATAATATTAATTTTAATTCCTCAACTCCCACGTAGTTGTGCATTTCATAAATTCTGCAGTTGTACCACATGTGACCATTTTTATTAACATCATTATTTCAGATGCAAACAGTGGAGCTAAACAGACTTGGGGAACAAGTACAAAAACATCAAAGCGGTCAGTGACAAGGCTTTATTTCTTCACTCTGTCTCTGATGTTTGGATGAAATCAACTGAATTTATTTATTTATGGATCCATCAGCTGACAAATGGAGTTCAGTCCATTTGATGAGAATCTGAATCTCTTGTACAGGATGACATTGTGGACATCAAAAGGATCGCATCTCTTTCTAAAAACTCTCTCCTGAGCGCTCAGTGCACAAGTATCAACAGGTCTTTTCCAAGAAAGCGGATTGGACAGGAGGTGTTGTTTTTCTACTCGTTGATCTCTTATCCAGATCTTAACCTGCTCCGGAGCAGGTTAGCCATTCAGCATACGTTACCACGGTGATTCATCCCGGTAAGAAGTGGACCAGCTTCATAGGACAGAAAATCCAGGGTTAACCCAGAAGTTACCTCGCTAAGAGAAAATCCAGCTTCATAGTACAGGCCTCAAAATGAAAACTAAATCTGTTGTTTGAATCTGGCCAATAAGAGAGAAGGGGTTTTTTCTTAAAGAGACATCAGCATAGATGAAGCATTTCAGGCAGGCTGATTCCCTTTTTATTTAATTAATTTATTTTTTTATTTTTTTATTTCTTTTTAACACTAGTGTGAGGAAAAAGAGCTACTACAGGGGTGCCAGAGGGTCATAAAGAAAAAAACACCAAATAAAAAAGCACAATACCCCCGCTTTAATTTCAGCCCCAGAAACCATTACTTGTCAACAGTTTGTTTTGCTGCACCTACAAATGCAGGTAACCATGTAAAGAAAGACATTTATTGTGGATAAAATTCTGCTGGTACTCAAGGGATTATACAACGACATCATGCTAGAAAATTAATGGTACTCGACACAAGTACAACAAGTGGGCCGAGGCGTTAAACAAACTAACAATCAATGAAAAACTGTTCCATTTGGACAGCCCTCCAAGTCCACGTCTTCTTCCACTCAAACTGCTTATGGATGTAAAGGTAGCAGCCTCCACTCAGCCTCTTCACCAGGGCCCATTCAAAGTGTGTGGGAGCTGTGTGTTTGGTTTGAAGCAGCTGCATCTCGCCTGAGTGTCCAAATAATGTGTATTCATTACCGTGCACTCCATTTCCCATAAGAGCGTCGAAAAAACAACATCTTTGGACCAACGGATAAACATGTGACGAGACTCTTTAACAAAATTCTTAATTAAATTACTGCATAAAACAGTCGTCTAATTATGAGAGAGAGAAGTTCTGTTGACCTTTAATGCAAGCAGCAAGTTTGAAAAGCAGCAGAGCCAAAGAGGCCTCTCATATTAATGCCTATTCTTTCCTTTTTACATAATAATGACGACCAAATGTCCTCAAACTAAATATAGAAAATGAGGAAGCTCCGCGTTGGTTACCAGCCAAACGGACAGTGGAGCTCGGAGTGATGCACTAATCTTGTTATTGTTTCTAAATGCAAAATGGCTTTTCGAAGAGCTTTTTATCTTGCAGAGTGCAGTTTCTTCGCCTGAGTCAATGAAATGTTGGATCAGGGCGAACAGAATGTCTCTGGTGTCTCTTGTCTGCCAGCTAGTTGAATTGGACGCTGAGGACTTGTCAGATGCAGTCCCCGGTTTAGCTGAGGTTTTTTTTTTTTTTTTTTTTTTCTTTTTTTTCTGAGGCTGTTCAACATTAATTACATTCAAACTGATGACCTTTTCAGGATCTGTCAACATTATTTAAATGTTTGGTGATTTTTATGCCTAAATATGAGAGGAATTGGGCTCGAAGATATTTTCTCTGACTAAGTTGAGTGTATTATTTGTGTGTTTCTGTCATCATATTTAAAATAAGAAGGCCTGCTCAGATATGCAGTCAGTTTGTGTGTTTAATGAAAAAAAAAACAGGCAAATATGTGTAAGAGGGTTGGCTTTACACATTTTATAGAGTGGTGTTGATATTCAATTTGTAGAAACGAACAAACAAACAAAAATATCTAATGAGCTAGAGGAAAACATTGATATCAAATGCTGAGAGTGTAAAACTTAAGGAGTAAAATGTGCAAATTTGTAAGACAAATACAGTGGCATATTTTTGAAAAACAAATTGCAACTATGTGAAAAAGGAGTGGGTTCAAGTACCAAATATGTAAATAAAAAAAAAAGAAAAGAAAAGAAAAGAAAAAGAAATTTAATGCTTAAACAGAGGAGAGAAAAGGAAACTTACAAAATTGAACTCAAAACAATTGATCAAAAATATTGGGCAAATTTGGGAGTGAAAAGTCAAATTTGAATGAAGAATGAAGTAGCAAATCTTGAGCACAAATTTGAAAATGTGTGATACACTGAAAAATTTGAAAGAAAAGGTTGTGGCAACTTTGGGAGTAAAAAAAGTCCAGCATTTTTAAAGGGAAAAAGACATTAATGGACCCAATAAGCATATTTGAGAGAATAAGTGTCAAAATTATGAGAAGAAATTTGTGACAAAACTGATGGTGTATTCAAAGTTTAAGTGGTGACTTTGCGAGGAAAAAAAAAAAGGAACATTTTTAGAAGAAAAAAAAAATCGTATTTTTTGGGAGACTAATAAGCCAGTTTTGTAAAAATAAAACCACAATTTGGTGAAGAAAATCTGATGGCATTTTAGGTCCTCTGTAGAAAATTTGGTGATCAATGAGAGCCAGAAGAGAAGAGTGAAGTGCCAAGACTGAACTCAAAAAGTTGTTTGAAAAGAAATTGTGAAAGTCCAAACTGCATGAAACTCAAGTGGCAAATTTTAGAGAATAAAGTTACAAATTTGTGAATGAAAATTGGCAGATTTGCATGGAAAAATCCCCAATTTGGGGGGAATGTTAAGTAACGAGTTTGTAGAGAAAACATGATGAATCATTAGGACATCCATAAGAAATTTAATGATTGAACAGAGCCGGAAGGAAAAGGTAAACTAGATTAAACTCCAAAATTTGTTAGAAAAATATGGGAAAATTCGGGAGTCACAAATTCAAGGGAATAAAGTAGCAAATTTGTGACAAAAGTGGCATATTTTTAAGAAAAAGTCACTTTTTGAAAATAATGAGCTTATTTGTAAAAACAAAGTACAAAAATTTGCAAGGAAAACATGATGGTATTTTAGAGCATCCGTTAGAAATTTAGTGATTAAAGCCAGAAGAGAATTGTTGACTTCTAAGATTAAATTCACCATTTTCGTTTGAAAAAAATCTGGGCAAATTTGGGAGTGAAGAGTCCTAAATTTTTGAGGGAAGATTATCCCACATTTACATGAACGACAAGTCGAATTTTTAGGGAATAAAGTAAAGAAATTATGAGCAAAAATTGATACCTTTGTAAGAAAAGACGTTCCAGATTTGTTTGATGAGGTTAAATTAGCATGCTCATATTTTAAGTAGCTTTTGTAGCATCATAATTTAATTCAGGGGCTGTTTTGAGTATAGATAGTGCATTTTCAGACATCTATGAAGAAAGAGAGTGATGACTTTGAAATTCACAAGGAAAAGTCTGTATTAAAATTTGGTAAGATCCCGCTTACCTGACAAATTTTGGAGTTTTATCATTTGGCACTACTCTTCTCATGCCTCTTTAGAAAAAAAGAAAGAAAAAAAATACAACATGTTACAAATTTGTGTGGAAAAAAAAGTTTGAAATTTGTTTAATTCTAAGGTCTGACTTTGCATGAACTTTTCCAAATAGTATGAGGAGTGAAAGCATTCTAAGTGACTTTTTTTTTCCAGGGGTTTAATTTTAACATTTCACTGCACCAAAGTCCTTCAGGCCTGAAGAGACTGCTGTATGTTCTCATACAACCTCCAGAGGTTGTGGTGTATTTGTAGCTTAATGACAGAAAATCTGCGTCATAACATTTTCTGATCCATTCTCTAAAATCTTTGCGACATCCAGAAGAGGATTAAAATATAAATTAAATTAAAGCAGAAAAAAGGTGTAATCCCCTTTGCTCAGTTTATGTTCACTGGCCTTCATTGTGGCTGCCAGTGTTTTCTTTGTGGACAGTGTACAACTGTATGCACACACACACACACACACACACCAGAAAAGGGAAGGATGCCAAAAGGCTGTGGCAACACATGCTGTGTGTGTGGAGTGAAAAGCGGTAGAGCTGCTCAAGGATCTGGGGGTGATGAATGCAGGGATGAGGAGTGAATAAGGGGGCTTTGGGATAATGGCTCAGAGTCAAGCAATATTTGACTGTTGCATGGGGTAATCCTCCGCTTCCAGTCCCCCTGCCTGGAGGTGATAATGCCTCTGCACTGCTGCCGAGCTGCACGGACAGACTGCGATCAGACTCTGGCAGTGTGTCGAAAAAGGAAGGCCAGGAAATAAGAAGCAGTTGTGTGGCATTTAACGGTATCTCCTCCAGAGTGGAGAGGCTGGTGTATATCTTACAGCCACGTCATGATAAATCAGACGGAGCGGCAGAAACAAAGCGCTCTGTGAATAAATTGTTCTGAGTCTCGGTGTAATCTCGAGTGGAACTCACTGTAAACCTCAAAGGTCAAATTGTGCTTAAAGGATCAGTATCTAATCCTCCTACAAACCCTTCGTAGAAACAAAAGCGCTGGAGTGACACATTCTTTATTTAATTGCAGAATTGACTGATGGGAGCTGGCACATTGAGCTCTGGAGTCAGATATTGATTTTTTTTCCCCACTTAAAAAATGTCCCATGTGTCCATTTTTAAGGTTTATTTAATTGCTGTCATTTTGTTGATGAGGAAGAAGAAGACGGGGTGGAATATATGCTTAGCTGGATATATAACACAACATAGCTCGGATATTAAAGAGGGGTATCAAGCTGTCGCATATTTTAAACATGGATATAAAGGAGTGATGCTGGATGTTCATACTGAGCATGTGCAGATTTACACGTGATCTGCTGGTTTATGACATGTAAGAATAGCGGGCCTCAAACACCAAGGTCTAACCTTAAGGGGCCTAGAATTGGCCGGCCAATCAGAGGGAAGGGGGTTTGTGGAGAAGGGAGCCTTAAAGAGACAGTGGCTTTGACAAAGTGTTTCAGACAGGGTTTTCTAAAACACCAGTGAGAAAAAAAAAATTGAAACAGCTATGGGCTGTAAAACATGTTAAGCTACTAAGAAGCACCAGAGGGACGGTAACAATTAAAAAAAAAAAAAAAAAATCATTCAATTAAAAAAAGGAAAGAAAAAAAAATGAAAGTAAAAGCATTATACCCCTCTTTAAGGAACAAGGTCTGAAACTAAAGACAAAAAGTTATGTTGAAGGGAAAGGCCTTAAAAACCAAAGTCTGCCCATACTCTGTTATCAAAAGTCCTCTCAAGGGCTGGCTAATCAAAGGGAAGGGGGTTTGTGGAACGGGGTGCCTTAACGGGACAGTGGCTAAGACAAAGTGTTTCGGACAGGGTTTTACAAATCACCAGTGAGAGAAAAACAAAACAAAAAAAGAAGATATTTTGGGTTGTAAAATATGTAAAGA
Organism: Labroides dimidiatus; assembly: GCA_030710495.1. Classification (NCBI taxonomy): domain Eukaryota; kingdom Metazoa; phylum Chordata; class Actinopteri; order Labriformes; family Labridae; genus Labroides; species Labroides dimidiatus. The sequence goes on from CM061166.1 coordinate 8,378,988, forward strand.
TACTATGGAGGCACCAGAGGGACATTAAAAATCTTAAAAGAAAAAAATAAAAAAAATAAAAAAAAGGCACCATACCCTTCTTTAAGTGACAAGGCCCAGAGCCTAGAAACAAAGGCATTTGTTAAAGGGACATGCCTCAAACACCAGGGTCTGTCCATACTCTGCCACCGGAAGGCCTCCAAAGTCCTGACCATTCAGAAGGAAGAGGGTTTGCCTTAAAGAGACAACATCTTAAATGAAGTCTGGTGGATAAAAGTGCCTCTGTGATTCCCGAGGGTTCGACAGACTGGTGCTATCTCAACCAGGTGCTTTTAACGGAAACTCCTCTGGGCCCCTTTAACCTGCATTAACCCTCGCTGCGGCATGCGTCAGGTGACTGTCAGCCAGTCAACAGTGCTTTAAAGCTTTAACGCTGAGCGATCCTCAATACGTCAGCAACTTCAGAACCTGAAGATGAGGACTGGGCGGAGGAAAGGGGGGGATTCCCGGGGGGATCAGTCGTGTCACTGCAGCAGCCTGAATACTGATCGGCCTACGCACATTTGTGTGTGTGTGTGTGTGTGTGTGTGTGTGTGAGAGAGAGAGAGAGTGTGTGTGAATCAGTCTTGTTAGAGGGGACTTGTGCTTCTGCCCGCCTGTGATTCTATCTACCTTCCTCTGTTTCTCTTGGATTGACCCTTCCGGCACCTTGCTCCGTTGTAATTGGAGCCAAGGGGGTCCAAGCAGTGTCATCTTCGTCTGGCAGATCCCACACACACACACTCACACACACACACACACTCTCAGAATCACAAGAAGGCCTGTCATCAATAACGACCCTAATGCTTGTGGGTGTTAGAGATGGTAAGGGGGCCTTGAATTGTGATTCATCATGCCAAACAAAGCACACACACACTGTCACTTTCATACACACACACACACACCACAGGCTGATGATCATTAATGAGGACTGGTTCGTCCATCCCTGCTCTCTCTCTATCTCTCTATCTCTCTCTCTCTCTCTCTCTCTCTCCTGCTGTCCGCTCTTTCATTACCCAACATGAATACCTCACTTGTTATCACCCTCTCTCTCTCTCTCTCTTTCTCTCTCTCTCTCTCCCTCACCCTTTCATTCTGACATATGCAGCCAGCACACACACCCACACACACACACACGCTGCTCTCCTCCTGCACATCTCCCACCATCTCCAACATGACTCCTTGTCTCCGCCTGTGGCCCCAATCCATGTGTTATTGATGGAATCCTCTCAGACGCTCCGCGCACCCGGACACGCACACACACACACACTGCCCACTCAGACTTCCAATCACACACAGCGAGACCCCGGTGACTAATACTGGCTGATCCTTGGTGACCAATAAAAAGAGCCTAGAGACTGACAGGTTGCTCGGCAGCTCTGATTTATTAAGTGGGGTCTCCAGTCTCTCCCCCTCTCCCCTCACCTTAATTACTTTTCCCTCCTCTGTCCTCTCTCTCTTTCTCTCTTTTTTTTTTATCCCTCCACACTTTTCCTCATCTTCTAATCTCTCCCAAACACACATTTGCAACCCTGCGATTTCCAATCTTCCTTTAATAAAATTAGCCAAGAGCTGAAAGAGGGCGGAGGAGAGCGACGCAAGAGGCGAGGGGATCGTCGTGGAAATACAGTGAGGGACGGATATCGATGGATGATAACAAAGTAATCTCAGGGGGATTGCGAGGGCCAAGGTAATGGATCCTGCAGATTTCAGAGATAGTGAGACAGGAAGAGGATGAAGTACTGAAAAACAAAATATTACTTCTGCAGCGTGTGGCGCTGATATAAAGCCGAAGTGATGAAAAAGGCCTGGTTTGTAGCAAAAGTTGAAATACACTGAGAGTTTTTTTTCGCTGCTGTAAGTCACTGAGGCAGTTGACCTCATAGTTTTATACCCTCTTGTGTACCGCGCTCGTATCTGTGACTGCTTAAACTGTAAATCTCTGCCAAATGTCAGCAAATAACTCAATTGGCCGGGGCAGAGGTGCTCTGTTTACCAGGGAGCAGCGGTGTAAGGGTGGGAGGTTAAATAGGCTTCTCACTGTGGTTTACAATGTAAGGGTCAAAGGTCAGGCGACACAGAATCACAGAGGCGGGATTGGTCTGGACTTGAATGTGCTAAAACAGTATTTTAACCAAATCAAAATACAAATTAACTCGTAAACTTGCTCAAAACACTCAATTCTAAAGGTGATGAAGAGATCTTAATGAGATCTTAATGAGATCTTAACAAGATCTTAATGAGACTTGCAGGAATGATGATGTCATTGAATGAGGATCTCCTAACCTCTTCATGACATGTTGGAGAAATGGGGCCTCAAACACCAAGCTCCAAACCCCAACAGACCTCCACAGGTCTGACCAATCAGAGGGAAGAGGATTTGCATAGGATAGGGTAAGAAGATAAAAACATGTAGCTAAATAAACAATGTTGGATGTCCATACTATCCATGTGAAGATTTTAGAACTGCTACATATTCATAAGTCCTGAATCTAATTGTGAACTGATAAAAAATAGTCCAGAGCGTGACGTCTTAATAAGATCTTGACAAGACTTCCTGAAATAATAAGGTCATCACACAACTGGTCCATGACTTTGGAGAAACAGGCCTCAATCACTTGTTCTGCCACAGGAAAGCCTCGAGAGAGAGATGGTCAGTCAGAGGGAAAGTGGTTTGTAGATCAGGAAGCCTTAAAGAGACAGTGTTTCAAAAAACAATATTTTAGAAAATTTGAATTTTAATAAGAAACAATAAGAAACCTTCTCAAACAAAAACTGACAGGTTAAAACAAAACCTGTGACTGATTTCCAGGGGGTAACATGAAGCTAAAGGCCAATCAGAGGAATGGGGTTTGTGGAGCAGGGAATCTTAAAGAGACAGTGCTACAACTGTTTTTTAGTTTATTTATTCATTTATTTATAAACGGAGGCACTTGAAGGACAGAACACAATCTTAAAAAAAAAAAAAAAAAAAAAAAAAAAAAAAAAAGGCTCTGTACCCCCTCTTTAAAATGAAGTAACACCCTTTAAACATAAAAAAATGACAGGTTAAAAGAAAATCATTAACTAACTTTGTATTTAAGCCAAAGGCCATGATTACGTGCCTTTGTCTGGCCATTTAGAGGAAAGGGGGTTTGTAGAGCAGAGAGCCTTAAAGAGACGGACAAAAAAGTGTTGTCTTCGAAAATTATTAGCTTTATATATATATATATATATCCCTGCTCTCACCTGATCCGCCTGTTCTTATACTTTGTTGTTTTTGTACGGCATTCATATGAAGTTATTGAATAATCTCCAATAGAAAACTTTGAAATGTGTTTGAAAATAAATACAACTTATGATCAGAGTTTAATTGTAGTTTCCCCGTGATATCCATGCTGTTGGTACTACTAGAGCGATCACATTAAAACACACTCTCGAATCTACACTACTGTGATTGGCTGTACTGGAGAGAGACATCTGATTGGCTACAGACAAAAAATGCATTTGTGAATCTAAGCGCGTCAGGGGAGTCTCAAAAATCCACACACAAATGCAGCGAGGTTCACAAATGAAAAGTAGCTCATAAATGTGCCGTATATTTGTGAATTTCTATTAAATATATAAAAACAGTAAACATGTGTGTGAATCAGAAATAAGTTTGTGAATTTTGTTGTTTTATTTGTGGATTCTTTTTTACATTTGTGTAGAACGATATATATTTTTGACGTGAATCCTTCTGTGTGCGTTTGTGAATTTTGAAACTGATCCGACTCCATATGACTTCTTCATCATAGGGAGCTGATTCGATGATTACAAACACAAACCCTCACACTCACAGCCTTTAATCATAAGAGTGTCACATAGGTATTATGAAACCCCTGATGAGTCACTCTGCAGCGCTGTTATTGATGGTTTCACATCGCACTGACAGCTGATGTGTCCTCACTCTCAGACTGGAAGACGCACAAAAACACTGGGATAAGAATTATAGCAGCTCTTCCTTCCCTCACAAATCACTCATCCTGTTTGTTTGTTGGATTATTTGATGATTTATCAAAGACTTTGGAGATAGATGTCACCTTTTGAACCGTGCCTGTCAGAGCACTTTGGAAGCTGAAGTTGGAGTTGACAGGTGATTTTACATTTTAGTCTTTTAAATAAGCGTGAGCTGACAAACTCCATCAGTTCGTACATATCAGGGAGGGGAAGGGTCACCAAATAATAAATGAGAGGAATATATTATCCTGTAAATCTCTTTCATGGTGATACAAACAGAACAGCTCGTGTGTGGTTTTGTGGAATAAGAAGCATTTTTTGGTGTAAAGGAGATGCCCTTTGTTGCTGCGCCACAAATATCTGATATATCCAACAAAACCAGGCTGCTGAACATCCACCGTTCATATTCAGCTGCACTTTGAAGCACCATAAACAATAGATGCACCGCTCCGTCCTCGATGTTGATTCATAAAACAGCTTTGATGCTGTATTTCTGCAGAAAGACGGAGCCCCGCTCGTAACACAGCCTGTCATTTTTCTATATTAGCCACTTTCATGATGGACTCGCTGTCAAGTCCAGAACAATACAGAGTCTGTTTCAAGTCGCTCTATTGCAGAGTGCATGTGTTAACTGCTTTTGTTTGCTGTTGTTTCAGAATCACAATGAGCTGTGTCCAACAAAACTGGTTCTGCTTTCAGGTAAACTAAACAAAAGTCAACATATAACATCCTTACTTCTGATGTTTCTATCTTATTTGTTTTATTCCCTCAGTGATTGTGTGCCCTGCCCTGATGTACTTGACATGTGTCTTCTTTGTCCCACCTGTGTTTGATTTCTGGTTTGTCCGCAGTTTTTGTGTGTCCCTCCCTTCTTAGTCAGTTAATAGCTTCTTCTTCTTCTTCTTCTTCTTCTTCTTCTTCTTCTTCTTCTTCTTCTTCTTCTTCTTCGTCCAGTGATCTACCAAAAAAGGGTGCTCTTTTTTCTGAAAGAAACAGGATTACATGAAAGGATATAAATGAGTAATATCATATACACAAATATTCTTATGTCTTGTTAGTAGCTCTATATGATTTACAGTAAAAAAAATCTATATACATTTTTTCACACTGGAGTATGTATTATGAGGGCTTTGTACCTCAGGCGGTTGTACGCAACGTTAAAGAGGGGTATTTTTTATTACCTTATATTTATTTTATTTATTATTCTCTCCTTCTTAAATCTTGTTATGAGCTCTAAATGGTTTACAGTACAAAAAATTACAAATTTCCACATGCTGGAGTACATATCATAAGGGTTTAACACTTCAGGTGGTGGTAGGAAATGTTAAAGAGGGGTATATGCTATTTTTGCAAAGTTTCTTTCTGTCTCTCTAATGTTTCTGTCATAGCTTTATATGATTCCCAGCTCAAACAAATCCCCAGTTTTTTCACACTTTAGTATACATCAAGGGTTTTGAACTTTAAATAGCAGAATGCTCCTTTAAAGAGGGGGTATGTGCTTTATCTAAAGCTTTATTCTGACAATCTTATGTCTCCTTAGTAGTTTTAAGTGATTTACTGCACCAAATAAATCCTTATATTTCTCACACGGAAGGGCATATAAGGGCTTTGTATCTCAGGTGGTGGTACTAGCATTAAAGAGGGTGTATGTGCTTTTCTTTTCCAAGCTTTATTCCATCCACATTGTGTCTTTGTAGTAGCTTTATATGATTTAAAGTTAAAAATAAATCCTCGTTTCTCTCACACTGTTGGATATATTTTAAGGGTTCTGGGCTTTAGATGGCATAATGCACCATTAAAGAGGGGGTATGTGTTTTTTAAAAGCTTTATTTAATTTGGGTTTCTTATGTTCATTTTGTAGCTTTGTATGATTTACAAGCTTTAAAAACAAAAAAAAACTTATTTTTCACACTGGAGTATGTATCATAAAGGCTTTATACTTGGGGGTGGGTAGAGGGAGCTTAAAGAGAGGCCATTCAAAAGCCATTAAAGAAAGTTTTTTTTTTTTTTTTCATTCTGTGACTCTTAGGTCCTCTTCGTATTTTTATACAATTTAAAGCACATAAAATAAATCCTATTATCCCCTCACATTGATGCCCTTATTTCAGTGTGTTTATGATACTGTCTCTTTAAGGCTCCTAGATCCACAAAACCTCTAACTTCTGATTGATGAGCTCTTTTGAGGCCTGTGGGGCGAGCTTCTGGGTGACCTCGGTGATTGAGGTCAGCCTCTCCAATGTGTTATGAGCCAGTAAGGAGATCCTGTGATGACGTCTTCGTTTTGGCAAATCTCATGAAGATTTCCTGAAGATCACTTAAGTGTGGTGTTTTTGTTTAATAGTGTTGTTTTAATGGTTGCCAGTTCATGGTTGTTGGCTTATTGCAGGCTACAGAAAGGCTGCAATTGCTGTAGCTAAAGGCACTTGAAGTTGATCAGTGTATATAATTGCCAATCTGGGTGTATAAAAGGTGCAGGTACACAATCTATCCTGAGTGCTTCTCTTCTCTGAAAGTCAATCATCGAGGGTCGCCTCTGTCAACTATCTCTGGGGGTCTTGCTGGATGTATGATTACTCGACATTACCGAGAACACCCAAATCCCCCTCGCTTGGCTTTAATCAACACAGTAAAGCTTCGTCCTCACCATGTGGCGAGGCTTTGACCTATAGCCTTCTGCTTAATCAAAGTGGAGTCTTGGACGTGTGTGATTATTGCTCAGAATAAAAGTCAGCAACACCACGCTGGTGGTCTGAACAGAGACCTAAACCCTAGTTGAAAGTCTGCAAGTGGGAATCTCATTACTTTTAATTGTAAACCATAAATTCAGACTTTGAACATCTGAGCTCATGTTTTATGGCTGCTCTTCATCACACTAAGCAGTCTGCAAAAAGCTTTTCTCCCACCTTCATGTATGATTCTGCTTTTCACAGATTAATTACACCCCTCAATGCATGGCGTGAAAGTGGATTTAAAGGGAGTTACATGTAAATATTTAATATAGATATCATATATAAATTTTACCACCCTCTATTATGGATAATACATTATTTCCTTCACTTGTGTTGGAGAATTGGTGCTGGTTTTCCATGCTCCACATGAATAATGTAAACTTGGCGTAGGCGGAGTTCTCAAAATGTGCTGTGAAGGAATAATGTATAGCATTCCTCTCATTTCCTTCCCACCACGGGGTGTTGTTCGACACGGATGCTCCAGCTGCGTCTGGGCATCTTTCATTATTTATCTTCTCCTGCCCGTCTGACCTCATCAGAAACGCGTGTCAGTGGTCAGTTGGCAGATTTCTGACTCCCCACGCGGAGCGGCTCTCATGACAATAGATGAGGCATCGACATTGAACTTGACATGAGGGCTAAGCTGTGGGAGGCGGAAGGAGGAGGGGTGTTTGGGGTGTCTGGTGTGGACGTGTTTGTCGGGATGTGGCAGATGGCTGTATGTTGTGGGGCTCATGCCTTTTGCAGAGCTTTTACTCTGAAAGGGGCACATTCATAATTTCTATCTGCTGGTCTAAATCAATGCAAATTTGTGAACATGCTAAATCCAGGGAGTGCACTGTTTTAAAGAGGGGGTATCTTGCGTTAAAGAGGGAGTATTCCACTTTTCCTTACTTAGTCATAATGATGAAGAAACAATGCTGAAGAGTCATACTCAACATGTGCACATTTCCAAACTTCTACATATTCATTTGTTGATTAAAGTCCCTGTATCTGTCTGTAAACTGCTCCAAATGGTCTAGATAGAATGAGATCTAAATGAGATCTCCATGAGACTTCCCCAAATGAAGAGGCCATCACATTTAAGGATCCATTAACTGGTTTATGATAGGCCCCAGTCACCAGATCTGACCTGGAAAAGCCTCCAGAGGGCTAGCCAATCAGAAAGAAGAGGGTTTGTGGGATGGGGTGCCTTAAACAGAAAGTGCTAAAACAAAGTGTTTCAAAAAAGAAAAAAAAAAAGTTTTCTAAGACAATTTACATTTTTTTTAAAAGCTGTGAATCATGCAAAGAAAATGAGGATGCACCAGAAAGACAACATAAGTCAGCTGTATACCCTGCTTTAAATTGAGCTAACTCTGTTTCTAACATAAAAACTAACCAGTTAGAAGAAAATCTGAAACTAACTTTGTATTTTCAGGGGACAACATTAAGCTAAAGGCTAAGATTACTTGCCTAGGTCTGACGAATCAGAAGGAAAGGGGGTGAAAAATGGGGTGCCTTAAAGAGACAGTGCCACAACATAGTTTTTTAGATTAAAAAAAAAAAAGTGAGGAAAAAAAGGAAAAAACAGAAAAAGAAAAAAAATTTCTGTACCTTTCTATAAACTGAACCAACAAACACAAAAACTGCCTGGTTAAATTAAAATCTGGAATTTACCTTGTATTTTCAGGGGTCAACATTAAGCCAAAAGCCAGGATTACTTGCCTAGATCAGACCAACTGGAAAGAAGGGGGTTTATGGAGTGAGAAGCCTTAAAGAGACAGCGCTACAACATAGTTTTTCAGATAAAAAAACATAATAAATAAATAAAAATAAAATAGAAAAAGAAAAAGAAAATTTGGATTTTTTTAAAGCAGTGAATCATATAAAGCTACTCTGGGAAAAAAAAGGAAAAAACAGAAAAAAGAAAAAAAAGCCTAAAAAATAGTTCTATACCCCTCTTTAAACTGATCAAATTCCATTCAATTATAAAAACTGACTGGTTTAATAAAAATCTGTAACTTACTTTGCATTTCCAGGGGTCAACATAAAGCCAAAGGCCAACATTACTTGCTTAGGTCAAGGCTCGGATAGGAATATGGTTAAAGTGGCACAAGGGAGAAAAAAAAAAAGGGACCCAAGTGCAAATAATTTAAAAAAAAAAGAAATCCAAAATGAACTTTAGAAAACATCTGGAGCTGCACAGGAACCTAGTGCAATACTCATTTTCACCCACCTCTGAGCCGCAGCTGCTTCGTGGATTAGATGCAGCTTCAAATAGAGCCCTTATATCATGACTGTACAGCTTAAGAGTCGATGGAAACTGTAGGTGGTTGGGAGATCAAAGACCTCTAGGAGGGCCATGGAGGGGTTATATTATGTCGCTGCTGGGCTTTTCCAGAATGGTGATATAAAGGGTCAGTATATTCATTGGATGGCACTACAGGGGGTCTTTGAACATGGCACTCATCCCATGGGGATGCTTAAACAGCTTAAAAATGTGATGGGTTTCCGTCGAATTGGATAAATGATTGAACATCGAGCCAGAGATGGAAGCTTCCTTTACACCTCTGGAACAACGGGGGTATTGTTCGCCATCCAGTGATTTACTAAAGCAAACACACAGGCTCATGCTCAGTTGTATGAATGCTTTAAATACAACACAGCGTGAGACGGGATTCATAAATAATGTGGCACCATCCAGGAGAATGCTTATCTATAATGCATGATTTGTGTTTGCTTCGCATGCTGTCAGGCACCGTGCTTGTCATTTCTGACACAGCTCACGTGAAGATTCAGCGTCCGCTCATCGGATGCAGTCGACTTCATGCAGAAAAGACGGGGGGGATGATTTTGGAGCCACATCGCAGGCACAGTTGTCTCTGGTGTTTCAGTGTAAAGTGTGACCCTGTTAAGTGGTGACTTTCAGCTGACAATCACTGACACATTCAGCTGAGAGTCTCCACTTAGCACGGTCACTCTTAACTCCAAAACATTGGTTGCTCTAATCCTGTCAGAGCTCAGTAGAACTTGACTCCACAGTGGAGTATCATATCTGACAACCAATCACGGAACAACCAGTCATTTTTATGCCACTTAGAGTTTGAATTTAGCAACAGGATGGCTCGGGAGTAGAAGAGTCCAGCTCATGCAGGAATTAGGCAACGTTTCCTGGGTTCCCAAATATAATGACATGCTCTGTTGCTATTGATCTTGGGAGCCAGAAAGCACTAAAGTGCCTCATGGGGATCAAAAGGTGCACTAAGGGGCCTTTTTGGTAGCCACAATGTGCACTTAAGTGTCTTCTTGGGAGTTGAAATGTGCGCTAAAGGGCCTTCTTCGGGGCCAGAACATGCTATAGTGCCCTCATGGTTGTGACAGAATTACATCTGACTGTGTCAACATGCGTAAATGCATGTGGTGCCCACTGAGTCTGGCATGTAGAATGGGAGGTAAATATTTAAAGAGCTTTATGGCACCAGTTGGAATCTAGAAATGTGTCTTGTGAGAGCTTCAGAGTCCACAAAAAGTGATCAAATCAAGCCTGTAAACACAACACCTCGCCCGAAGAGCTGCAGAGCCGTGCTGTAAATTCAGGTCAGATTCCCCTCTCTCCTTCAATCATCGCCACAAAGTCACCTCTCCCACGGGAGCCACAGGTGTTGGAGATGAAATGCGCTCTCACTGAATGAGGGGTTCAGCCTCGGTTTGAACCCCTCAGCTTGGCAGGAGACCACAATGCTCTCTGCATCCTTTGTTCCCTATCTCTCCTCCTCCTCCTCCTCTCTCCCACACCATTGTTCTCATCCTCTGCTTCTTTTGTTCAACAGCAGAAAAGCTCCGGGTGAGGTTTTCAGCAAACAGTTGTGTCGCTGTCGTCGTCGTCGTCGACTGCTTCCTGCTCCTTGTCACTTTGTGTGCGGCGCTTGTACTGGGAAATGCTAACAGATATTCATTTAATCCTCTGTTTGGAACGTCATGTGCACATGAAGCCAGCTTTTGCATCCCATGTGTCATCCTGTTAGTCATAACAGATTTTGATTTCAGCTTTTTTTTTATTTCTTTTGCAGGAGAGAGAGGCTGCAAACCTGCACAGGCTGCAGGAACGGCATTGCAGGACAGCGTTAAGCTAATTGGAGGAGCTAATTCAGGGTGCAACCTGCATGCTGAGCTGCGTATTTTAATCTGGGAGATTAGCTGTATGCCTTATTACGGCAAAATCTGCAAAGTAGGTCAAAAGAATCTTATTTCCATCATTTTATTTGAGATAAATCATCATCACAGCAACTTTTCACCTTCGAAATAATCAAAAGGTTGCACTCTTTCACTCCATTCACGACCAGCGTAATTGATTTCATGTATCTGGAAACATCAAAGCTGGTTTGTTTCAAGTCGAGGACCTTCTCTTCATGCTTTTTCATCTTCCCCGTCTCTGTTTTCGTTCTTGTCAAACCAACACTAACCCATATTTATGGATGAGTGTGTTCAACAAATCCAACCTCTTCTAATTACAGGGTATAAAAGGCAGTTCTATTTTGGATGAAAGCCTCCTGACAGAGTTGGCATCCACAAAACCAGACTCGTTTCATCGCCCAAGAGTTGCTCCATCACTACAGAAATGCAGCACACACATGGGGTCTGAGATACCAACGCACAGACTGTCTTCATGCCAGCATATTGCAGGTCTGCGCTCGCCGCAGCAGAGGCCAAAGCAGACAGACGCAGGGGTCAGCGCCTCACAGCTTGCAAAGGGGGCTAATTGATGCCCGGGCGCCTCGGGGAAAAAAGCAAACAGACTCACGACAGTGTCTCTGTTTCTCTGTCGCTCACTTCCCCGGCCACGACCAGGCGTGTGGAGTCATCATCAAGACGCATCCAGCAGCAGCAGCATGTGGAACCGTTCAATCACACGTCCACACTCTGAGGTTTTATCTCTTAAAGTGTCCCACTGTAACCACAGAACAGTGTGTGAATATCGATTGAGTAATATTTGAATGTACTGTACTCCCCCGGCCCTGGGAGGAGACAGAAAAGGAGAGAAGGAGAGGCAAGCACAAAGATGACTCAGACAAAAACTGCTCATTTGATGATGAAGCCTGGAGTAGCTCTTAATTACTCTCAGGGTTAGAAGCAAAGTGCAAAAGGAGTCTCTGTGCACAGTGACGCACAGAGTGACAGCTGGCTGCTGTGCAGGTTCACACTCTTAATGCATCACCAGTTCTACGCCCTCGGTTTCTGCACACACACATATACAAGCTTCAGGCTACCCTGAGTGGGGGTTATGGAGAGAATCATTTGATAAAGGATGTCCCTTTACATGTTTTAACAGCAGAACTCAAAGTCATCTCCATATGTGACAGTCAGATGCAAAGTACATTAATTCAGATATATGAGATCAAACTTCTTTTTAATGTATGAGATTTAAATCCAAATATTGACTATTTTCTCATATTTGAGATTAAAGTCAAAATTAGAAGTTTTTCTTCTAAGTACTAAATTAAAATTCTCTGTTTATTTTTTTTTTAAGATATATAATGTTGAGTCAAATTTCTTATTTTCTAAATGTTTATGAGATTAGAGTCAAAATTATCTTTTTTATGAGAATATATGAGACTCAAGTAACCTTTATAAATTCTAATGTCTAGAATCCCAGATTATGAAATTCAAGTTAAAAAAATTAAATAAAATGATTTATTCATCAGGATATAAAAAGATTAAAGTCTCAATTTAAACTTTTGTCCAAGCATATGTGAGTTAAGTCAAAATCTTCAATTTTCAGAATATGAGATGAGAGTCAAGATTTAGTTTTTTTTTTTTTTTTTTTTTTTTTTTATAAGAATATAAGAAATTCATGTCTCATTCTGACATTTTCTCAGAAAAAAATAGATTTAAGTCATAATTTTGACTTTTATTCTCAGACTAAAAGATTAAGGTTACAATTCTGACATTTTTCTCATTTAAAAAAAAATTAAAGAATTTATAAGACTTAAGTCCAAATTAAAATTTTTGTCCCTCAGGGAAAGTTTGAAGTTTGACTTAAATCTCATTCATTCTCATTGTATATGAGATTTAAGTCAAAATCTAGACTTCTTACTTAAAATTAGAAATTTGAGTCAACAACATGGCATTTTTTTCATAAAAATATAAGAGTCAAGTCATAATTCCTTTTTTTTCCCTCAGGCATTATATAATAGGGATGAAATTTCTTCTTCTTTTTTCCACAAAACAAACAAACAAAAAAAAAAAAAAAAAAAAAAAAAAAAAAAAAAAAAAAGAGTTTCTTGTTCAAATATATGAGATTTAAATTTAAGTTAAAATTCTGACTCTTATCAAAGATATATGATATAAATTTTAGAAACTGGACTTTTTTTCCCCCCCTCAAAAATTTAAGTAAAAATTATGACCTTTATGTCTTGGAATATTTATATTAAAGGCCAGATTTTATTTTTTCCCTTGGTATATATGAGATTTAAGTTAAAATTATGTTGTTGTTTTTTTTCTCAGAATTTACGAGAATTAAATCAAAATTTGAGATTACTTGAAGTTTACTCAGAAAATGAGAGTCAAAATATTTTATTTTGTTTTATTTTATATTATTTATAATAAAATATTATTATTTATTATTATTTTAATTTTTTAAAAAAGGTTGTATCTTGATTTTCTCAGATATGAACTCAAAGTTTTGTCTTGTTTTTTTAAGTATGTGAAGGGAGAAGCCCTTTCGTTACATCCCTAAGGTGAACATAGATAGAGCAGCTGCTTGCCATTAATGAGAAATCTTTATTAGGCAGTGAAAACCTGGAATCCACAGGCGACTGTGAACAAAAGTACTCGTGTAAAATGTTAATGTTGGTCTTGAAGTGTTTGAATATCTTATATATCTTTGTACACCAGCAGGCAGCTGCAGCAGGTGCTCCCAGATCTTTTACAGCTCGTATCACTTGATAGAGTCGCTGGCATCAGACCGAAAATAAAAATTAATGTCCTATAAACTTGTGAAATGGAGAATTTATTCCCTCCAGACTGCCACCAGCCGAGTATGACAAGCAAAGAAAGTGAAAGACAAACGCCGGAGCGACACGACCTGTTGTCTGTGCTGGAGCTGGGGAGAGAAAATCTTTTCTGCTCGGCGGCCTCGTACACAACAGCTGCAGCCTTTTAATAAAGTAGCGGGTGGCCTTGGTTTTCTCTGAGCTGAGGGCTGTCAGAGGTTTGTTTGAGCTCATGGGTGTGTGTGTGTCAGTGAGAGAGAGAGAGATTCTGGTGTGTGTCTGTAAGCACTCAGCCATGGCAGGCGACTGATTGATGGCTGAGCAAGTCCAGGATGCTCCATGGCTGCTACAGATTGGCACAGCGGAAACCTGGCGCTGGAAGTGCTCTGAGCTGCACACACACACTCAGACACACACTCACACACTGACATGCTGCCACACAGAACATGCACATATTTCATTTTGTCCCCCTCAACACTAAAACCACATGCAGAACATCCCCAAACGGGGGGCTGTTACCCACATGCCCTCCACAACTTGTCAGCTCTTGATCCTGCCAAGCTGTGAACATATGGAGACGGATTTACATTTATACATGTTTTCTAACATGTCAAACCATGGATGTAGAATCATGTATGCATGTTTTGTATGTTTAGCATTCAAAAATATACATTTTGGAAAAAAATGGGAAGCTATAATGCAACAAAACTGTGTCCAGCAGCTGCGCCCCACTTGCATCAACATATGAGTCGAGGAGGTAAAAATGTACACAGAAGGTCAGGAACAGGGCGCTCTCTATGGGCGCAGGAGAGGCTCAAGCACATAAGAGAGGAGGACGAAGCCTCCTTCAGTCTCAGAGGGATTCATTTGTTTTTCAGAAACATCTCCACAAGCACCATCATTTCATTCCAGAGCTGAAGGTCAGGGAGCACTTTGGTTTGGTCTCCACACGGTGTGAAGGTTTGGAAAAGTGGACTTTCTGTGTTAAACAGCACAGCCAGACTTTCCAATCAAGGTGACCCTCTTTAGCATTTTTAGCCCAGGCAGTTGGAAACGGACATGCCCCCTTTCTCATTCCTCTTTTTGCTCTAGACGTCCCTTGGGTATTTCCATACTTGTGACACATTTCTTCTGAAATTCCAAAACCAGAGAGGTCACAGACTTTTGTGGCACAGAGAGGAAAGCATTCGTTTAACTCCTGTTTAATATTTTATGTCCGTCTTTGCTTTGACATTGTGTTAAAGTTTTAAATCTGTCCTGGCCTTGACACTGTGAGAGTAATATGTTATTTATCCAGGAAGTTTGCCAGATAGTCAGGAAAAAAGTCAATGTGTCTGTATTGAAAGTTTGTCTTTCTGTTTTGTTTTGTTTTGTTTTTGTTGTGGTGTCACAACTAGCATTTTGACGAGAATGAGAATATGAGAATATGAGATTTAAGTCAAAATTCTGACTTTTTTTTAATCAAAAAATGTAATGATATCTTTGAGAATTAATGTGATTAAAAATTAAATAAACTGAAAAAATACAAGACTTTAAAAACCTTCAAAGGACTTCATAAAATATAAGATTTTGCACAAAATTCAGATTTTTTTTTTTTTAATATTTGACATATAGGTCAAAATTCTCATTTTATTTTCTCAGAATATATGAGATTAAAGTAAGGATTCTGATTTTCTGAGAATATATGAAACTGAAGAAAAAGTTGCACTGTTTTGTCAGAAAATACAATATTTAAGTCAAAAATGTGATTATTTTTTTATCAAAAAATATAATGTGAAATTTTTGAGAATGCATGAGATTAAAGATAAAAGAATAGGATTGTTAAAAAAAGAAATAAGAAAATACAAGACTTCAATAACCTGACTACTTTCTCATTAAATTGTTAAATTTAATTGTTTAGTCGAAAAATACAAAATTCTATTTTTTCCTCACAATTTTTAGGAGATTGATCTCAAATGTCTTACTTTATCCCCAAAATATGAGAATTCTGTCAAAAATTCTCATTCTTTTCTCAGGATATATGACACAATCATCAAAAATATTTTCTTTTTTAAGAAAAAAAAAAGTCAAAATTCCCTTGTTTCCTCAGTAAATGAAATTTGATTCAAATATTCTGATTTTACCCAGAATTTATCAGATTTAAGTCAAATTTCTGATTTTTGTTCAGTCAACGGCAGTTATAAGCCAAGCAATCAATTGGTGGGAATTTTAACAAAATATTTTTCTCTTCTGACCTTTTCTGTCTCTGGATAAGGTGTGTCCTCGATGGCTTTTGACAAAAGAGGTCTTAACCCTCTCAGGCTCAAATTAAATTTTAGTAACAGGAAAAATCTGATATTTGGGGAAAATTATCCTATGGGGTAATAATATACGATTCTGACCTTTTTAAAATAGAGGCAAAGTAGCAGATAAAGCATGTGCAAGTGACACAAGTCCTGCAGTGGTACTTCTGAGTAAAAAAAGCGAATTGAATGTGGATATGGAGAATTTAGCTAACTAGCATTTAGCTGTTGCAAATCTGCAATGCCTGCCTGGAGAGGGTTAAGGCCATGAATAGACTTTTCTTGACAATCTTTTCAGGTTCCAGTTATTCCTGTTGCCTTGACACTCTGCAAACAGCCAGTCTTCCCAGCAATGACCTCGTCTTTATGAAGGGGATCGGGTTCTGCGCAACTGTCACGTCAGAAGTCCCCATGATTGTATGAGCTGACTGGATCCCAAGGTTGTGAATTCCCACTTGGAAACTGTGTTCAACAAGGTCAAGCAGCTGTGATTACCAGGTTCTGTCTGGCTTCGAAGTGGGATCTGTGTGCAATATTTGGAAAAAAAAAACAGCCTCTAAATTCAAAATGTGTTTCATCTGTTCTGTTTTTGTACAACATGTTAAAAAAAGAAAACAAAAATACATTTAAGGACTTGACCTGGGGCAGCCAAAAAGGTTTAATACTCCACCATACTGCCTGTGGGCAAACACATCATCACCTTCCCTCATCCAATTCATCATTAGTGTAGCATAAATAATGATGCAAAACAAAGCAGAGGTGTTGTTTCCAGGACATGTTCCTTAACAGAGAACCAATCAAGTTGCCGCCTCAGGCTCTTCTCTATTATTCCACCATTTTTTTGTCTAATTCATTCAGAGCTGGATGAGCATGAGACCGAGATGTGACAGCGCAAGATTACTCTCACAATGCTGTTTCATGAGTGAGTGATTCTGTTGCATCATAATCTCCCAGAGGTACATTATGGAGTCATAATGGCTGCACCAGGCCGGAAATAAGTGGAAAAACTGAGGGTGGGGGTGGGGGTGTCAGGGGGGTTATGGAGTGGGTTCCAATTGTGATGAGGATACAACTGCAAACCTTTCTTTTTCAGATTTTGTTCCCAAAAGTTACAATTTTGCTGCCAAAAGGGACACAGCCTCCAGGTGAAACAGTACCCCTTGAAGAAATCCTGCGTTTGCTTGGCACAGAAACTCAGAATATCAGCAGGGGTGCAGGAATTAAAAGTCAAAGAGGAGATTTTGCAGCGTGATTTCTTTCCTCCCACCCACCGGTGCATCTTTGTACAGAGAGAGACGTTGAAGTGGGATGGCGGCACGCAGGTGGAGCTCCGGTCTTCCGAGCGAGTGGCCTCTTTCGTGAGTGCGCCCACGTTGAGCCATTTCAGGAAACATGTTGTTTGGTGATGTCTCTGACTTCTGACATCTTCAAGTCACATCAGCTTTGCATCTCAGACACATTGATCCCTTTCTATTCATAGAAATTATGTTAGTTTCAGCCTGGAACAAGCAGAGACAAGTAATCTGCTCAAGGACTCTTCCTCTCACCCAGTTACCGCGACTTGCCCTTTGGCCTTGTCCTTGTCTGGTACAGACGCTCCCTGCACAGCAGCAGGAAGCAGCTGAGCATTTATTTATGTATGAAAAAGGAACTTTGTACGCTCAGCAAAGCACTTCCCCTGATGATAAAACTGCAAGGAAAACATCCCAGATACTGTGCGAGGCTCCAGATCGTCTTGATTAGGCATTTGCAGATGTTCTCTCGGCTTTATCAGACTCGGCTCCCCGCTTCCTTCCCCGTCCTTTTGTTCTACTCCATCCATTATCTCATTCAAACTAATCAGCTTCATATTACAGATAGCGCACCTTTTTTGATAGGTATCCTATTGATTTCTGGGGACAATAGAGGGTCCTCTTCTTTCGACAGCTTCTCATTAGCAGTCCGCAGCAGCAGGTCTCTCGCACAGCTGAATAATACCGCGCGCGCACGCTGGCTCACATATGCATGCATGCTCATTCCCCTGCAGGATGATGAAGCTGAGTGTAATATGATTACTGGCTGTCCCTCTGTGACCTCAGAGTGTTTGAAAATAAGAGACTGAATGCAGCCAATGAATTAAAACGCGAGCTCTCAACTGCTCTCCAAACTTACAGTCGTACCTTCAAGTCAAGGGTTGTAGTTGAGTCCTCAGTGTTTGAGTCAGAGTCGAGTCAGTCACCAAATATATATATATATATATATATATATATATATATATATATATATATATGTGTGCCAGTGTCGTAGTTTTAATATACAAGGATAATTTTACGATCGACAGGCTGAACATGGTGCTTTATTTTGAAAAGACCGGAAACTCTGATCGTTCTTCGTGTCTGTTTTCCTGTTTGATATGATCTGCTCTGCGGAGATTGACGCAAAAAACATCTTTTGATTAAAATAAACAGGATTTTGTCGTTTAAACTTCTGTATGTGTCTATTCAATGATTAAGTTGCTGACCTGTTTGAAAAGTGTTGCTTCTGATGTTGAATATCGATGCGATTAAATGCGACTAATTAATTACAAATGGCATAATTAATTTGATTAATCTTTTTAATCAAGTCCCACCACTAATATATATATATATATATATATATATATATATATATGTGTGTGTGTGTGTGTGTGTGTGTGTGTATATATATATATACATATATATATATATATATATATATATATATATATATATATATATATATATATATATATATATATTTCCTGCACAACCATCTCTAGGGTTTACAGAGAATGGTCCTAAACAAGAGAAAATATCCAGTGGTCAGCAGCTCTGTGGGTGAAAATGCCTTGTTGATGCCAGAGGTCAGAGGAGAATGGCCAGACTGGTTCAAGCTGATAGAAAGGCAACCATAACTAAAAAAACCACTCGTTACAACCGAGGTATGCAGAAGAGCTCTGAACGCCCAACACATCAAACCTTGAGGCAGATGGGCAGTGGCAGAAGACCACACCGGGTGCCACTCCTGTCAGCTAAGAACAGGAAACTGAGGCAACAATTCACACAGGCTCACCAAAATTGGACAATAGAAGGTTGGAAAAACGTTGCCTGGTCTGATGAGTCTGGATTTCTGCTGCAACATTCAGATGGTAGGGTCAGAATTTAGCGTGAAACATGAAAACATGGATCCATCCTGCCTTGTATCAACAGTTCAGGCTGGTGGTGGTGGTGTAATGGTGTGGGGGATATTTTCTTGGCACACTTTGGGCCCCTTAGTACCAACTGAGCATCGTTTCAACGCCACAGCCTACCTGAGTATTGTTGCTGACCATGTCCATCCCTTTATGACCACAGTGTACCCATCTTCTGATGGCTACTTCCAGGAGGATAACACTCCATGTCATGAAGCTGGAATCATCTCAGACTGGTTTCTTGAACATGACAATGAGTTCACTGTACTCAAATGGCCTCCACAGTCACCAGATCTCAATCCAATAGAGCACCTTTGGGATGTGGTGGAACGGGAGATTCACATCATGGATGTGCAGCCGACAAATCTGCAGCAACTGCGTGATGATATCATGTCAATATGGACCAAACTCTCTGAGGAATGTTTCCAGTACCTTGTTGAATTTATGCCACGAAGGATTAAGGCAGTTCTGAAAGCAAAAAGGGTTCCAACCTGGTACTAGCAAGGTGTACCTATAAACGTCGCTTTGGATAAAAGCGTCTGCTAAATGAAATTGTAGAAAGTGGCCAGTGAGTGTATGTGTATGAGTCAAGACCAAGTCACAGAAAAAAAAAAAAAAAAAAAAAAAAAAACAGAGTTGAGTCCTCTTCACCTGATTGGAGTCCAACTTCAAGTCCGAGCCACCAGCACACGAATCTGGTCTGAGTCACAAGTCCGACATACCTGGACTCGAGTAGGACTCAAGTCCGAGTCCTGGATTCGAATACTTCAACACTGCTACAAGCTAATCATTTTATCAAGACTTCTTCTGAGTTCACTCTAACTTCTCAAGGACTTCTCCTGTTTTTAAATTTTTTTTTTTTTTTTACTTTCTTAGAAGCAGAATACTTCTCGCCTCAGGGGGACCTCAGCAGCCCCCTCACCACACACACACATACACTTTACCCCTCCTGCTGTGAGTCCCTGTGGTCCTCACGTCCAAAAAAAAGGCCACTCAAAAAGAATTATCAAACAAACGCGTGTCTAACAGAATAACGATGGTGAGCTTTCAGAACCCTCTTTTTCTCTCAGTTTTACGAGAAAGAGAAGCTCTTGGAAAATTCATCCGTCCAGATGCATAAAGCATCACAAGTTTGAAAGGAAAACCTCAAGAGGGCAAATTCTGTGAAGCTGCAGATGTTTCGCTCCTAATTCTGCGTGAGCCTTGAGCATGTCAGCATAATTCATACAGATTCTCAAACTGAGGAGTTCAAAAGATGCGAGGACTTTTTTTTATTTAAAAAAAAAAAAAAAAAAAAAAACTTACATGACAAGTTACAGTAGTTGGAGAATGTCACAGTGTTAAAACTGTCAGTCAGTATGAAAAACTGCAGCTAAATCATAGTAAAAACTATAAATATGCTGATTTTATTTGTTTGCACTGTGATGGATTCACATTTGAGATAAGAAATAAAGACTAACCTTTAATTTTAGGCCTTAAAATACAAAATCCTGCCTACAAAATAGTAATTTGTGGCCACAGAACAAACAGGATTAAACAGGATTTGCAAATTGTACTGTATTCTGTTTTTATTCACATTTTACACAATGTCCCAACTTCATTGGAGTTGGGCTTGTAGTTAAAGTCAATCCTCGATGTACTGCATTGGTTGCTTCCAAACCACAGAGTAGACGACTCTTACTTATGCGATACGCAGACGATACACTCATACACGTATCTTAAATATCATTTGCACTTCCTGGTTTGTGAAGTGGACCTTGAGACAGAGCAGATTGGAGGTCAAATGGACGCACTTCTTCCTCCCTCAGTGCTTTATTTTAAACTCCATGCTGCGCTCTCTCTGACCTGGTTTCCGTGGCCTATTTGCCAAACACACGGATTCATCTGAGAGACGCTGGTTTGAAGTGCACTGAAGTACATCTTGTCAGTTGTCCAACATGGGTACAAAAGCCTCCAGTGAAGTTACCTCATATTAGGCAACGGGACATCTGTTAAAAGCGCTGCCAGCACATTAAGCATGGATATGTTTCACTCTGAAATGTACTCTGTGCTTTCATGGGGGCGCAGTGACACTGATGGGATGCATAAAACGCCTTGGAAACTGATCGTCTTTAATGCTGTCTCATATTTAAATTGTGCTCTCCTCGCCCTCCTCTGTCTCCTCCATCCTGTCACATCCACTGACTCCTGCTGCAGTGTCGTCTGATTTGTGGAAAGCTATCAGTTGCGCTTCTACACTCGCTATCAATCATCTGTTGTACAAACAACGTGTAGACTGTCAACATATTGTGGCAATGAGAAATGCAATTTGACAGCAATGTTTAGATAAGAGCTGAGCACTATATCGGCACAAAGCCTCGGATTAGAGCAGGGAATTAATGCAGGACTGTAAATCGAAGCTTTACATGCAGCTAAGGGTGAAATGTTTTTTTTTTTTCCATTCCTAGCTTGAAAAATTGATTATTTACGAGAATAAACTTTTCTTCTCATTTGGTGGACCACCAGGCCATTAGACAGTGCCTCAGATTTTATTTGATGGACTTGATTTGTGGCAAATTAGGGGCTCCTGACGCTCAGACTTGGTTGTCCATAGCACCAGTCCACCAATGCTTGAATGGTAAGAGATCTGGGAAACTTGGTTGCCAGGTCAACACCTTAGTAGACAATGTCCTTTTGGTAGATTTAATTGATTTACAGTTTGGGAAAAACCCAATCCTTCTCAGGAGCTACCTTATTCTCAGAAAGCCTGTTAGCCAGAAATGGACCGTCTGTTTTTCACTACTGTCTCTTTAAAGCTCCCCACTCCAGAAAGCCTATTCAGGCTGATAGGTTACCCCTCTAAAGGCCTGCCAGAAGCAGAGCTATTGCCAGACATTGGTGTTTGAGGCCCACACCCTCCCAAATGTGTCAAGAAGCAGTTGGTGAAAATTATAGGTGATGATGTCATCATTTCTTGATGTCTCGTGAAGATCTCATTAAGATATTGTGCTATTATAAGAACATACAATTTGAAGAGATAAAAACTCTTTGGTCGGAGTTTGTTGAAATTAGCCAAACTATGTCTATAGCAGCTAGTAGCTTAGCTTTCTGCTGCTTTTTCAACAAGTTGGTGGAGCTAACTGGGAATCCAGTTGCTAATACACCAAATACTGACAAGAACCTCTTACAAACACTTTTAGAGGGCTTTCACACTGGCACGACTTTGTGCCGGTTCTGGACCAAGGGGGGGGGGGGGGGTGTCAGGACTTTTCCGTTAAACATAGTCCCAGGACCACCATCATTCCCTCGTCTATGCCCTCTTCCATGTTGCATTTTGTGTTTACCAGTTGTTGCTTTGTCTTGCTATGTTTCTTCTTCTATGTTTTTGTTAGTTCATGTTTGGTCACATGACATTTCTGTATTGGAGGACTAGATTCTAGATCGGTGGTGGGAAAGAATATGTATACACCGCTTAACACGGAACACAGACTTATTTTCTAGAAAGCACTGTCATGTCTGTCAAGTTTCTTTTGTTTTTGCACATTTTTGATCCATGTTTTATTTTGAAATCACTAACCCTTGTCTCTGTCTTTTAGATCTGTTCCTGTCTGCCCTGCCCTGTCTGTCACACCTGATTCCTGATTGTCTTCCCCAGCTGTGTGTCATCACACCTCATTACCTCTTGTATTTAACCTCATGTGTCTCACTGTCTCGTTGCCAGTTCGTTGTACTTCACAGTCTTCGTCCCAGCCTTGTTCATAGTCTCGTCTTGCCGTTTCTGATTCTTGCTCTCGTTTTTTGGACCCTGATTCTAGCCTCGTGTTTTGGATACCTCTGCCTGGTTTTTGGATTACCCTTTTTGTGTACTGAACTCTGCCTGTCTGACTACCTGCTTCTGTGTACCGAACTCTGCCTGTCTGACTACCTGCTTCTGTGTACCGAACCCTGCCTGGCTGACTACCTGATTTGTGCGTTGAAACCTGGACTTGTCAATAAACCTTTGTGTTTTTACGGAACTTGAGTTTGTCCTTGCACTTGTGTCCTTTCCTGGTTCTGGTTCTTGACAGAACGAACTGGCCAGATATGGACGCAGCAAGTTCGGACCAGTTCCGCCAAGCTCTCCGGACTCAGGGCCAACGTCTTGCTCAGCAAGAAGATCAGCTGGCGGCCCTGTGTTCCGGTCTGAAGGGCCTGGCTGAACGCCAGGATTCTATGATCACTTCGCTTGGCTCTCAGGTTGCTTTGCTTCTGGAGAAGCTGGACTCAAGTAATTCTGTTCCTCCCAGTACCTCCTCCACGCCTCCTGGGGCAGTGTCTGAGTTGCCTGCACCATCTGCTTCCTCAGGAGATTGTAGTCAGCTCTCTCGGCCGGAACGTTTTTCCGGAGAGTCGGGTGACATTCGTCCTTTTATTACACAGTGTGAAATGCATTTTGAGCTTCATGCAGCAGCCTTCCCGTCTGAAAGAGCCAAGATTGCTTTCATTATTTCACATCTGACAGGTCGGGCGGAAGCATGGGCTACTGCAGAGTGGAGCGGCAGGTCTTCCTCGTGTGTTTCTCTATCCGGATTTGTTCAAGCCTTCGAGAGGGTTTTCCAACACACCTCACCGGGCCGGGAGGCGGCTCGAACCTTGATCAGGTCCAAACAGGGCAAGAAGAGAGTCTCGGACTATGCCATTGATTTTCGTACACTCGCAGCCAAGAGTGAGTGGAATGAAGCAGCGTTAACTGACGCATTTTTTCAAGGTTTATCGGATGACGTGAAGGATCGACTGGTAACTTTGGATTTACCCACGGATTTGGATTCCCTCATCGCCCTCGCTATCAGGGGGACAAACGCCTTATCGATAGGGAACAGGACAGGAACCGACTCCCTTCTCATTCTCCTGCGAGCTGGTTCAGGTCTGTTGATCGCTCGTCTTCTGCTCTCCCTGAATCTACAGGAGTTAGAGAGGAGGAGCCCATGCAACTTGGGCACACTCGTCTTTCGGAGGAGGAGCGACGCAGGAGGGACGGTCGGTGCTTTTACTGTGGTCTTCCTGGTCATTTGGTTTCAGAATGTCCAGTCAAGCAGACCAAACTGAAGGACAAGGTGGGTCTTAGGGTTAGCCAGAACATAATCATTGATACTCCGTCTCAACCTAGGATGATGCCGGCCGTATTTACCTCGGCGGACAATTCTCTGACTGTCTCCACGTTCATTGACTCTGGTTCTGATGCTAACCTCATACATTCCTCTCTTGGTAGGAGGCTGCGCCTAAGAATGTTTCGTTTACAGCGTCCAGTCGAAGTTAAGGCTGTTGATGGTGGCCTCCTGGGGAAAGTAACCCATCTAACTCAGTCGGTTCAGGTCACGATCGCAAATGTACATTCTGAAAGACTTTGTTTCCATGTTTTCGAGTCTATGACACATCAGGCTATTTTGGGGCTCCCCTGGCTAAAGAAACACAACCCTAATTTTGACTGGGCTAGGGGGAAAATTACTTCTTGGGGCCCCTTCTGTCAGAAGAACTGTCTGGTCATGAAATCAGTTTTCACTGATTCCTCGGAGTCTGACCTGTCTAGTGTGCCCCAGTGTTATCATGACTTAGCGGAGGTATTTAGTAAAATAAAAGCCAAGTCCCTGCCTCCTCATCGATCTTATGATTGTGCCATTGACCTGTTGCCAGGAGCTACTCCCCCTAGGGGTAGCTTGTTTTCTTTGTCTCCTCCGGAGCGCCAGGCTATGGAGGAGTACGTCACACAGTCATTGGCAGCGGGGATTATCCGTCCTTCGTCCTCTCCAGCTGGGGCGGGTTTTTTCTTCGTTGAAAAGAAGGATAAGTCACTTCGCCCATGTATTGATTACCGTGGACTCAATAACATCACAGTTAAGAATAGATATCCCCTTCCTCTCATCTCCACGGCTTTTGAGTTGTTGGAGGGGGCCAAGTTTTTCACTAAGTTGGATTTACGTAATGCTTACCATTTGGTCAGGATTCGGGAGGGAGATGAGTGGAAAACTGCTTTTAACACTCCTACTGGTCATTACGAATATCTAGTCATGCCATTTGGTCTAACTAATGCTCCTGCTACCTTTCAAAATCTTGTAAATGATGTTTTACGGGACATGCTCAATGTTTTTGTGTTTGTTTATTTAGATGACATCCTGATCTTTTCTCCCGATGAGGAGACACACACGAAGCATGTTCGCATGGTGCTTCAGCGGCTGTTGGAGCACCAGCTTTATGTGAAAGCGGAAAAGTGTGAGTTTCACAAACCTTCAGTGTCATTTCTGGGGTTTGTGCTCGCTGAGGGAGAGATCAGGATGGATCCTGAAAAGGTGTCTGCCGTGGCTGAGTGGGCCACTCCCCGTTCACGTAAAGATGTTCAAAGTTTTCTGGGTTTTGCTAACTTTTATAGGAAGTTCATTGGGAATTTTAGCACCTGGGAGCGGGCTCGCCAGGCCCTCCTCAAGTCTTCGTCGGTCTACAAGTCTGCTGCGGACAAGAAGAGGTCTGCGGCCCCCAAGTATGTTTCAGGTCAGAGGGTCTGGCTGTCCACCCGGAACCTACCACTCCGGGTGGAGTCCAGGAAGTTGGCTCCCAGGTTCGTTGGTCCTTTCCCCATCTCAAAGGTGGTTAATCCTGCAGCGGTTCAGCTTAAGTTGCCAAGGTCAATGCGGATCCACCCCACCTTTCACGTCAGCCATGTCAAACCTGTTAAGACCAGCGCTTTGTGCCCTCCGGCCAAGCCCCCTCCACCCCCCCGGTTCGTGGACGGCGATCCAGTCTTCACAGTTAAGAAGCTCTTGTCTGCATGTCGTCGGGGCCGGGGGATCCAGTACCTGGTGGATTGGAAGGGGTACGGTCCGGAGGAGCGCTCCTGGATCCCGTCCCGTTTCATCTTGGACCCCTCACTCATTCAAGACTTCCACGCCTCAAATCCTGGTGCTCCTGGGCCGTCAGGAGCCGGCCCTTGAGGGGGGGGTACTGTCATGTCTGTCAAGTTTCTTTTGTTTTTGCACATTTTTGATCCATGTTTTATTTTGAAATCACTAACCCTTGTCTCTGTCTTTTAGATCTGTTACTGTCTGCCCTGCCCTGTCTGTCACACCTGATTCCTGATTGTCTTCCCCAGCTGTGTGTCATCACCCCTCATTACCTCTTGTATTTAACCTCATGTGTCTCACTGTCTCGTTGCCAGTTTGTCGTACCTCACAGTCTTCGTCCCAGCCTTGTTCATAGTCTCGTCTTGCCGTTTCTGATTCTTGCTCTCGTTTTTTGGACCCTGATTCTAGCCTCGTGTTTTGGATACCTCTGCCTGGTTTTTGGATTACCCTTTTTGTGTTCTGAACTCTGCCTGTCTGACTACCTGCTTCTGTGTACCGAACTCTGCCTGTCTGACTACCTGCTTCTGTGTACCGAACCCTGCCTGTCTGACTACCTGCTTCTGTGTACCAAACCCTGCCTGGCTGACTACCTGATTTGTGCGTTGAAACCTGGACTTGTCAATAAACCTTTGTGTTTTTACGGAACTTGAGTTTGTCCTTGCACTTGTGTCCTTTCCTGGTTCTGGTTCTTGACAAGCACCAAGGTTGTGAGAATTCAGAATGGAGCCGGTTCCAGAACCAGAACTTTTCCAGTGTAGAAGTCTTCTTAGTGGTCTACCTCCCCCAATCAGAGCCCAACCATGTGTCCAAAAACTGTTCCCAACTTTCTAAACAACCTTCATTTGGTTCAAAACCAGTTTCCCAAGTGGGGATGAAGTGGTAAAAAATCCTGTGTGTGTGGATCTAGCATTAGCCGCTCTTCTTATTTCATTTTATCCGTATAATCTTTCCCCAGCAGCTAGTTTACAGCACAGAAATTGAGCCTGACTCCCCCTCATAACGTAGCCAGCATCGGCCTGTTATGTTGAATTAAACCCGCGAGAGCACAGGCTGTTGTCTGACAGATAAATACCAAGTACCTCAGATTTGCTTCTTGGAGCTGACAGCCGTTTTTGTTGATATCATAAAATACTTCTTGCCCAGCATGATTCAGTCTTGTCTCATTTGTGTCACACTTTTTTTTTTCTTTTTTGGAGTCTGCGGCGTTTAATTGGCAATATGAGATATTTTTAAGTTGTTAAAAATGAGCACCTTAAAAAGGAAGCGTCTTCAAATAGAGGCATCATTCGAACTCCTGTTCTTTTCATCTTCCCGTGTACCTACGCTGGAAAGATTTTAGAGCTGTCGAATAGCATTTTAGATAAATTGAACCCCTTAGTTGTGTGTAGCATTCATCACTGTACACTCAAACTGCAACTGGCAGATAATGTGAAATTAAATTCCATTTATTAAATAACGGCAGTGAATCATTTTTTTTCCAATGACCAGCCACTGGAACCAAATCGA
Source organism: Labroides dimidiatus (assembly GCA_030710495.1). Taxonomy (NCBI): domain Eukaryota; kingdom Metazoa; phylum Chordata; class Actinopteri; order Labriformes; family Labridae; genus Labroides; species Labroides dimidiatus. The sequence goes on from CM061166.1 coordinate 8,406,513, forward strand.
TACTGCAATTCAGCTTAAATTAGCAACCGTGAACAGGAATGAGAAGTATCTGGATGAAACAACAGCACACAACGATTTAAAAAAAGGTCAGCCTGGGAGGCTGATGTAAATGAGATGGGCTTTCTGCGAAAACCGTAAACGGGATAATCTGCCTCGCTAAGCTCAGGGCGAAAGTCATTTGAAGTGTCAAGCTGTCTGTGTTTCTCTGCGACGCCATGACATGTGTGATTGTGATCGTCTTGTCGAGCTGGCTGTCCATGTGCCAGTCTGCATCTGCCCTTCAAACGTTGTATAAAATTGGCAGTAATGGCACTGAGTCACAGGAAACATTGGCCGTGGAGGATTTTTAACAGCACACATCCGTCACGGTTCGAAAAACTCAGTGAGTGGGAGTGTGAAAGAAGTGGGAGTGTGGGTGAGAGAGAGACCCTCAGCCTTTGACATGATTGCAATCAAACAGAGTGCAAATAAAACAACAGGTTCTCAGTATGTTACACACCATTGTTGTTGTTCCCTTTTGATTTATTTATCACAGCTTGTTCTGTGTTTTCGTTGCAGTGTATCGCTGCAGACTAATCAATGAGGAATGGGAACAGTGAAGGAGAAGGCTGCTGGTGGACTTGAAGCTTGTTTGTCAAGAAATCTAAAGAGGAGACCAAACAAACGAGTGGTTAGCTCTGCTAAAATGCCAGCAGGAAGTCTTTAGCAGCATCATGTGCCACCCTGAAACCAGGAGCTGTGACTATGATATGTTGCATTTCACTTGCTACTATGACCAGGATCTCAACACCTTTGGTCTTGACTGAACCTCCCCGTAGAGTCTCAGCAATAAAGACTTTCTGACAGGATGTAATTATTGTGTCATCTGCGAAACAAATGATTATCTTTGCTTGAATCAAAGAAGAATGATCGAGGAAGAAACAAAGAGTGACAGAGAGTCAAGTTTATTTCAAGCCAATATTTAGCACCTCTTGTTTTTTAAGGGCTAGTAATGAACATAAAAACAAACAAACAAACAAACAAACAACAAAAACAAAAAAATAACTTGTCAAAAGTCAAAGGTCAACATGCATAATAACAGGTAATTAAGACGCTGAAAAGACAAAAACAAAACAAACATTTTTGATTTGTTTTTGTCTTTACAGTATTACAGTATTTTCTTACCTACTGCTATTTGTAAAGAGATGCCATACTGCCTTTCGTTGTTCAAAACAATGAAAATAAAGTTCTATTCTATTCTATTCTATTCTATTCTATTCTATATCTGTTGATTCTTCAACAAACAGGAATCTTGTAATTTTTTTTACAGAAGAAAGATGTAAAAATATGGTCTACTGTAAAAATATGAAACACAAATGACAAAAAAGACAGGTAAAAGATGATAAAATTAGAAACTGAATCTCATTATAAGAAAGACTGTAAAAAAATTATGAAGTAACTGCTGTTTTTACAGTTACTCATTGTAAAAAGCTAAAGAAAGTTTTATTTTATTTTTTATTTAAAAGGCAGTATCATGGTTTACAACCTCTTGTAGCCCTTTCTAGTTTCACAATGGTCTAACCCCTACTCCTGTTTCATATGTATGTATATATAAGTATGTACATCTGACTTTGATTTTATTTTTATTGGAAATGGTCCTTTAATTGAGTAAAGGGAATAGCCACTAACCAGAGTAGCTTAGACCAAGTGCTTAAGTCCAAAATTTGACCAAAAATACATAACTGAGGCCCTAAAATACAAAATTATGCCTGTAAAGTATTTGGTTTGGAGAATAAATAAATGAATAATGTGAAGACACTCCTTTGTGTTGCATCACTTGTTTTTCAAACATGTAAATATTAGACGACTCTTACTTATGTGATATGCAGACGATACACTTTTTAGATTAGATTCAGGTTTCATAGATTTTTGAGCCTTTACATCAAATATCTGATTTTTTTTGTGGCTTTATTTCATCCTGCTGCCTGTATGAATGTCTGTTTAAAAAAAGGAAAATTTGATTTCTATGGGAAACGGTCCTTTAACTGAATAAAGGGAATAACCACTAACCAGGCTGTAAATTAGAAAGCTAGTTCAAGAGTAGCTCACACAAAGAGCCATTGGCCAAAATGTGACCAAAAATACTTAATTCTGACGATAAAATATTTATGGCCATGAGATTGCATTTCATAGCCAAAAAAAGTTAAAGTCAATCATGTATGTTCAGAGACCTTTCTTTGTCGCTTTAAACACATGTAAAACCACTGATTAGATGATTCTTACTCACGCGATATGCAGACGATACGCTTATACATCAAAGATTTTTGTGCCTTTCCTATAAAAAAAATATCACTTTTAGAGCTTTTTGTTAGTTTTTGTGCTGATGTTTCACAATATGGGTTCATGTAGAAACCTGTGTGAGTTAAAAACAGACGGTCAACGATAAAATACATAGCTAAATTCCAGACATGTAGAGTCATGAAAGTGGCCAAAAGTTGTCTCTTTTTTGGACCTTGAGTACAGTAAAGCAAACTGTTTGTTCTCAAGTGGAACCAACCATCTGAGTGGAAAAGGAGAACAAAAGGGTTCTTTAACCAATCAAGGCTTTACAAAGTCACTGAAAAAGCTGTCTCATCACTTTCATCTCTGGGAAAAATAAAGATTCCCACCCAACGTGCACAGATTTTTCCCTTAAAGAGATAAAAGAAATTCCTGGTGAGGCTTTGAGAACCTTAAGCCAACAACACACCACAAAGAACACCCAAGAGATCCTCTTTCTACCTTTGATGGTGAGATAATGAGTCAGCACAGGGAAGTGCAGGCCAAGGAACATATAAAAGCTGCTCCAAATCAGAGTCAATCAGCTACAAACACTTGATCCATCATCTGGGATGATTACCTCACAGAACTCAGAGCCTGGATCCCAAAGTCTTTCCTGACACATCCTGTGATCTCGAGCCATCTCTTCGAAACTTTGTCCCTATCCATCTTGTCAATCTTCGAGAAATTCTATGACCAAGCGCAGCCCCCAAATTGTCGGGTGCCTCTTGATAAACCTCGAGGTGATTGCCAAAGTCGTTCCCCTCTGGGGAATTTACATATCCCACAAAGGTCAAGGCAATCAAGTCAAAAGCGATCAAATCATTCAACTTAAATCAGACAACCAAAAATGTCAGCTTCTTAGGAGCACTGGAAAGGTCAGGGAAACACATTCATGAGTAGACTCTGCCTTCCTGGGGCCACATGTACAGTGGCCCTGGGAGCTCACAGCAGTACAACTTAAGAAAGCACATGAAGCATTTAGAAAACGTGCTGCAAAGACCACAACACAACACATCAGAAAAACACGCTGCAAACAGACCGCAACACAACACATTAGAGACACGTGCTGTAAAAAGACCACAACAAAAAAGTAAGTGTTTCCAGAGGACACTAAAAAGTGATGCACACACCAAGACACGCTTGGTGTTGATGTGGATTTTTAGTCCTAGACCTATTAAGGTTCTCTTTCAGTGGTGTTGGAAAATAAGAAAAAGTGCTTTTGAATTATTTTAACATTGTGATCACATGATTCAGATATTAGCATATTGGCTAATAACAGATGTGTGCATCACTTTAAAGTGTCCTCTGGTACTCTTCAGTTGTGTTGCAGTCCATTTGCAGCACGTTTTTCTAATGTGTTGTGTCACAGTCTATTTGCAGCACGTTTTTCTAATGTTTTGTGTCACAGTCTATTTGCAGCACGTTTTTCTAATGTGTTGTGTTGCGGTCAAATTGCAGTCCATTTTTAAAATGTGTTGTGTTGCGGTCAAATTGCAGTCCATTTTTAAAATGTGTTGTGTTGCGGTCTATTTGCAGCGCGTTTTTTTTAATGTGTTGTGTTGCGGTCTATTTGCAGCGCGTTTTTCTAATGTGTTGTGTTGCGGTCAAATTACAGCGCGTTTTTCTAATGTGTTGTGTTGCGGTCAAATTACAGCGCGTTTTTCTAATGTGTTGTGTTGCGGTCTATTTGCAGCGTGTTTTTCTAATGTGTTGTGTTGCAGTCTATTTGCAGCGTGTTTTTCTAATGTGTTGTGTTGCGGTCAAATTGCAGTCCATTTTTAAAATGTGTTGTGTTGCGGTCTATTTGCAGCGTGTTTTTCTAATGTGTTGTGTTGCGGTCAAATTGCAGTCCATTTTTTAAATGTGTTGTGTTGTGGTCTATTTGCAGCGCGCATTTCTAATATGTTGTGTTGCGGTCAGATTGCAGCGCTTATTTCTAATGTGTTGGGGTCCATTTGCAGACCATTTTTTGAATGTGTTGTGCTGCAGGCTATTTGCTGCGTGTTTATTAAATGTGCTGTGTTATGGTCTAATTTCTGCACATAATTGTAATGTGTTGTGTTGCAGTCTAATTTCAGCGTGTTTTCGAATGCGTTGTGTTATGGTCTTTGCATCGTGTTTTCTAAATGCTTTGCATGTGTTGTGTTGAGGGAGATGTTTCTTAATTTTCTTGTTTTTTCTTTCTGCACGTCTTTCCTCTTAAGTTGCAGTGCTTGTGAGCTTTCAGGGCCACCGTACACAGGGGCCAAAGAAATCACCAAAAAAGTTGTTGATTCGTCCCCTTGAACTATTCCCATGTGGTCAGGGTGCTTTGATTCCTGATTCCTGACAAGAGTCAGCTTTAACTTCTGAGCCTTGTCTCCACGTGCTCTAAAAATAGCTCCTGCTTTTTTATATCCATATATTTCTTTAGTATATCAAGACGGGTTTATGAACAAAGTCATCCCAAGGAACATAAAGGAGATACAAAGGTTTCTCTGTCACCAGTACCTTGTTCTCTATTCTCTCTATCACATCCATCAGGCCTTTGTTATCATACATATGAAAGGAACTTTTTCCATCAAGAAATGCACCGAGCGCTATGCATTTGTCAGATCACTGATTATTCTCTGTGCTACTTTCTTTGACGTTCACTCTCCACCTGATTCTATAAGGAGATGGGGAATAAATTGTCTCTTCTGAGTGTATGCGAGGAAGAATTGCTTCACACTAATGCCTCCATGCGGTTTCGTCTTTGTCTGGTAGCTCAGTCAGGTAGTGGTGTTCACTGAAAAACACAAATTGTTATATGTTCAACTTCATACAGCACGTTCAAACAGTGTGTTTTGAGGTGTTCAACCAGTAATTTACATTTTTATTGCACATTAGTATTCATCAACTTCCCTATCTGTCTCTCCTACGGTAACTGATTTCCTCCATTACCCAGAGGGACGTTTGGTTTCTGCCTCTTCCACAAAAACTATCCCTCCACTGGGACTGTAAAATGTCGATGAGTGCAAAAAATAATATCAAAATACCCCACACCAAAGCAAAAACATGCAAATGAACATCATGTCAGCGGAAGCTTTGTGAGTGGCAGCCCGAAGCAAAACGGTTTTCAGTCTTTAAACTCCTTCAAGACCACACATGGAGACAGAACAAGCGGGTTTCTGTTGCTTCTTTTCCATTATTCAGCATCAAATCGAAGTGTTTTCAGATTTCTCTGAAGATGCAACATGAAAGAGCTTTGATTGACAGATTAAAGAGAGGGTGTTGTGTTTTTTTGAGGCAGCTTTAAATGATTTAAATCTCAAAAACATCTCCATTTCAGCTTCTGTCTTAACACTTATTTTTTAACTGTTGTCACTTTAAGACACCACCGCTCTAAAAAGCCCCTTCAATCTGACTGGACAAAGAATTTTGATCACATTAGGGGATTTTTACATGAAACAAATATGTAGAGGTTTGAAAATCTGCACACTTATCACATGAACATCCAGCTTTGTTACTTTAAAGCCATGGTGGGAAAGCAGGATACCCCCTCTTTAATTATGCATGTGCGCATCACCAAACTGTATTGTACTAAAAAAAAAAAACTTTGATCTGATTGGTTGAATTATTTTTAGCACTTTTCAAGCAGACTAAGGGATTTATACATAAAATAACTGTGTAGAGGTTTGGAGACATTTAGTCTGAAAATCCAGCTTTGTTACTTAAAACCATGATTGGAGAGCAGGATACCCCTCTTTAAAGAAAAGTGTGCCTTTGGTAGAATGTGCACATAACCAAATTGTATCGTGCTATGAAAGGAAACTCTACTTAATATTCTGAAAAGTATTTTTTTTTCCTTACAAAAAGGTGCATTTTTAATTCTGTTCTTAAATCTTTATGACTGCCTGCTCTGACCCCCCCCCCCCCCCCCCCCCACTCAATCTGATTGGACGAAGCATTTTAAGCAATTTACAGACAGATAAAACGATTTCTACATCACATGAATATGTAGAGGTTTAAAAATCTGCACACATTTAGCGCAAACATCCAGTTTTGTTACTTTAAATCCAAGATGGGAGCAGACTAAGCCCTCTTTAATTAAAATGTGCCTTTGCTTGCATGTGCACATCGCCATTTTACTGAGGTGAGCAACAGCTTGCTGCAGTGCTGTCACCACGCCAGCATTAGTGTGCATTATTTATCTGCCTGCAGACTGATCCAGAGAAAGGCATAACCATAGCAACCGGAGCCACACACACACACACACACACACACACACACACACACACACACACATACACACACTTTGAGAAAAGCACCCATTAGACTGGCACGGCTGTTGCTGGTGTTGACTTAATCTGAAAATTCATATGTTTTCAGTGAATCGCACACATCTCCCTCTGAGAACTGAAGAGATTTCTGGAGCTGCGCTTTCTTATGCAGAAGGCAACCCGGCTGCCCCCTCACTGGAACAAGCGGAGAGTTTTTTTCTTTTTTTGCCTTTTTTTTTTGTTTTTTGTCAAAGGTTGGAGATGTCGCAGAAAGTCTGTGTTTTCTGGCAGGCTCTACAAACAGAAGGTCGCGAGTGCGTCATTCACACCAGAACCTTTTGCACTTTCCCGACTGCTCCTGCTTCCTAACTGCAAGAGCGTGACCTGTGAGGGCTGGCGTATTGATCATAGGTTCTGACATTTGTTATGTACTTCGCCAGCTCATAAGGAGCACAGCATTGACTTCTGCTGTAGTAAAATTGTACCACCTATTGCAAGTTTACGGTCTCTGTTGATGTCTCTGTTAGGATCCTTTCAAGTGGACAGACATGAAACAAACTCTCTAATGTGTGTGGCATTATTTCTCACTCCTTCCAAAAGTTTCTGATCAATAATTAATGCATGGAAGTAATATGAAGTTCATTGCAAAGTGGTGAGGTCTCCAAACTGCAGTTTTCATCACCTCAGCAGAAGCTTCTGCGACTCTGATTGTGCTAAAAAGAGAAACCATTTGATTTCAACGGGTGTATTTCCCCGGTAAACAAACCTACCTCTCACTCTGCAGAGGCTCCCACAGCCTGACATATGGGGGATGCTCTCCTTAGTGCTGAACCTCTTAGTGAAATTGTTGTTTGTGGATGTCTATTATTTGTCACCCCTGTGGTTTAGTCACTCAAACAGATGAATACGAATTATATGCGGAAGGAGGAAGTAGCACGCCAAGGCAGGTGGTTACTAATGTTGTTTCCTCGATGTGAGTCACAGTATGAGGACGGAGGATGTCATTTTAAAGATAACATAGGTTGGGGACAGTGACAACATAGCTAAAAAAAATAAATAAATAATAAAAAATTTGCCACCCTGAATTTGGTCTATTTAAAGAGGGGTGTGCTGCTTTAAAGAGAGGGTATCTTATATTCCCATATTTTAAACATAAACATAAAATAACAATGCTGGATGTTCAGGCTGAATGTGTGCCGATTTTCAAACCTCTACTTATTCATGTGTTGAAGAAATCCCTGAATCTGTCTGTAAACTGATCAAAGCGCTCCATTCTAAAAAAAAAAAAAAAAAAAAAAAAAAAAAAAGTTCTTCAGATTTTCACAAGATTTGCTGAAATGGCGATGTCAACACATAAGGATGTGTTGGGGGAAAAAATACACATAAGAATGTCCAAACTAGTTCACAACACGTTAGTAAAAGTCAGTCAAAAGGACGAGGGGGGGGGGGGGGGGGGGGGGGGGGGGGGGGGGGGGCTTAAAGAGACCAAAGATGAGTTTTCCAAAACACCAGTGTGAGAAAAATAGGGAGCTGTAATTCATACTAAGCTACTACAGAGGCACCAGAAGAGACAAGATAAAAATTAAAAAAAAAAAAAAAATCCCCTCTCTTTAAAAAAAAAGAGACATACCCTCTCTTTAACGAAAAATCCATATTTTTTCATGTTTTGACAACCAAATTAGAAAAAAATATTTCCCCCTGTTGTCTGCGTTAATAGCTGGAATCTTGCAGCTTGTTATCAGACACTTATAATCATCAAGGGAGCTGTCCATAGTGCTGAAATGGAGTTTTATCCTGTGTTTAAAGATAAATTTTATATCAAGTTTTCTCAGTGTCCCATATAATTCTGCACCAAATTATTTCTCAAGCAAGTATACAAACATTTGTAGAAACACATTTGAGAGTCTGCAAGTGGAAAGACTCCAAAACAAAAAGAGAATGTAGGATGATGTCGACATTGCAGCCTCTCCCTGTAAACACTTCGACTTCAGTTTGCAGTTATTTATGTATGTTTGTGCTGCTCATAATGCAAAAGATCAGTGCTTTATCTGCTGGAACTTTTCTTGATAATACCATGACCTATTCGAAGTTTTCAAAGAGCACAAGCTGCAAACAGACAATACAAATTTAAATGAGGAATAAAAAGGAAGTAAACAAATTGGAAGTGATGACAGCCACGGAGAAAAAAGAGATCAGAGCGGGGAAATATTTGAAAATGAAAGGGAGCGAGTGTCCCACATCTTCAGCCTGGAGTTCTTTGTACTTTTTCTGGGAAAACAACATCTTAACTCTGAGCAACTTAAGCGTTTCAAAGCTGCTTTTTTTGTCGTATTATTGAGGAAAGAACGTCTGCTTTGACCTTTAAAGGTGTTGTTTTACTTCTTTTCCAGCATTCACTTCAGGTTGAACTGAAAACTCTTTACATTTTCAGGCAAACCAAAGATCATGGTGCTGAGAACAGCATGCATTATGGATGATTGTTGTTGTTATCTGCCTTTGACGAGCCGGCAACTGCTGTAAAAAACAACCTCTAAAAGCAACACGAGGGGAGGAAAGTGTTTGACATTAGGAAGATAAAAGGACTAAAAAGTGTATTTATTCATTTTCATGATTCAGTAAAGCAGATTTGTACTCTAACATGACAGTACAAGCTTAAAACTGAACCCAAACCACAGGCTTTTTCCAGTTCCCTGATTTCTGGCCTCTTGGTTCCAAACACTCCAATCTCCCACATGTCCTTTATTCAAGACATGGAGTATGGGATAAAAAGAGGCTGGAGCTCCAGACTCTCCCCTCTGTCCTTGGTACCCTGTTTGATAGCTGGTTATTGAGCCTCTCAGTCATTACAAGTGTGTCGAGATCACTGTGATTTAGCCTTGGTGGAGGACAGGGACTGGAAAACAAACCAGGGATGTGCAAACACGGCGGCAGCACTGAGGTGGTTTTACTTATCGAGTGATTCAATCAGTGAATTGATGCTCAAATCAAAGAAAAAGACACTTGATCAACGGAGGATGTAAATGTGCGTCCTTGGGCAGTGTTTCTGTGTGCAGCACAAGTGTGATTGTTCTTCTTCATCCACCAAGGTTGACATTTTTACACTCTGCACCCGTGCTGTAAATAAAATGCACCCATGAAATGACAGGGTGTTTCTCTCTGGATGAACTGGGACATTCACGGACGACTCAAGACTATTGAGCGACTCTTTAACATCAAGTGAAAACAATCATTGTCTCTACATTTAAAATAAAAAATCATTGAAAGCCTTTGGGTTCATGACTTGAAATATAAAAAATAATAAAACTGAGTATAAAAAAATCTATATTCTTAATTTTTTGAAGTAAAAATTCTGAAAGAAAAGTTCAGATTTTTAAAAATCTTTTTCTTACAATTTTGAACTTTTTTTCAAAATTTAATGTAAGAATTCTGAACTCTTCTCTGCAAAGTCAGAATTCTATAGAATTCAATTCTCAAATTATGGTCAGAATTCTTTTATGTTGTAATTTTTAAAGAAAAATGACAGAATTCTGAGTAAATTCCGAGAATTTCAACCTCAGTTATTTTTTTTATTACATTATTCTTTAAAAAGTCATTATAACCATAATTCACTATAGATCTCTTAATTCATGACATCATAATTCTGGAATTAAAAATGTATGACTTGAATCTTTTTTCCCCCAGAATTCAACAAATTATGTCAGAATTTAAACTTAAATAAAAGGAATGGGCTACCAAATTGTCAAAATGAAGGGAAACATGTTTTTTTGCAATATTCTGAAAATTTTGACAAGTTTTTGATTTCATAATTTTGACATCTTTTCTATAAAGTCAAATGTTCAAGTTATGACCAAAATTCTGTTTTTTTTTTATTTATTTATTTTTTTTTATTTATGATTTTTGATATTCTTGATATTCTAAACTAGAAAATAAAAAAATGGACAAGAAAATTGTCAAAATTGTCTGAGAAAAATTTTATTTCTTTGTTTATTCTCAAAATTTTAAAAATTGTATATTGCTTAATTTTTATTTGTTCTGAAATTCTGGTGTCGTCTCTATAAAGTCAAGATACAATAAAAAAGATATTCTGAAATTATTATCAGAATTCTGAAGTTTTCTTTTTTTTTTCCAGAAATTATATCACCACTTATCTAAGGAAATTCCAGAATTTTCACATTGCTCTCAGAATTTTGACTTAATTAAGAATCAAAAATTCATAAACTTAAATGAAACATAAAACATAAAAGAAATGTAATACAATCTGACTTTTATAGACTTTAACCACTGAAAAGTAAATCTGTTATTAGAGATGCTTATTTAAATTCTTTAAGGATAACGTGGCTCCTGCCCGAGCTGCCAAAAGAACCAAAAACTCAACATTTCCGTAATATAACATCCATGATATCCTTATGTCTTGAGTTGCATAAAGACAGTTCTCCAGTACCAGTGGTAGAGGCTTGGCTTAAATAATGCCAGATGGGAGAGACAATCGTGACAAACCTGCCTCTTGCTCGAGTCTTCCGCTGGGATCCCATGACAGGCTGCTGAGCAGACCTCTGCCTCCTCTCATATAACCTCTCCTCTCAGGCCCGGGGAGGGCATGGCTGTCTCCGAGGTTAGCAGTTCATAAAAACCTGCAGTCACGCAAAGAATCTTTCATCTATTTCTGACATGTCCCATTGTTACACTCCTCAGACATGTCTCAGTTCTCTTTCCATTTCTGTCACTTGCTGTTTATTCCCCTCCGTTTTTTCCCTTCCTTTCCATCCACCCTGGTGTCATCTTGAAATGACTCAGCAGCTCCGAGGACCCATCCTTATTCATTGTTTTGAGCATGGCATTTTACTATAGATGTCTGCTTTGGGTAGGCACTAGCAGTGTCAGTAAAAGCTGACAAGCATTCAGCAGTTGCTGCATTACATCGGGGAGACAGCTGTCTTTGTACAGAACGCATATCTGTGGAATATTTGCACTTTAAAGCATCGAGCAGACGTGCTTACATATCCTCAGTGGGCTTCAGAGTGGATCACCCAGCTCTCAGATATTCTCTTTCACCCTAACTCTGGAACAGAGAGGAATAGAAGGATCCTGGTGCTGATCTGATAGTGCTGGGCTGCAGGTTTCCTCACAGGGTCTCATGCGGCCTGACCGTACATGCAGCATGAGATTTAAAATCCACGCTCATGGTCTAAGAGTGAGATAACATCTTTTAGAGGAGGTCGTCTATTTCTGGTGGATTGACACTTTGAGCACATGATTAAACCAAGACTTTAACTTCCAGTACAGAGAGGTTATTTGGGGGGATTCTGATTAAAATGTGATTAATTGTTGGACAGGACGCCATAAAAGGTGGTGTTGATTTAAAGCCTTTTGGAGCATGACTCTAAATATTGAAAAATAATATCAAATACAAAAGAAAAGGCTGAATTCTCTCTCTCTCTCTCTCTCCTTTTTTTACTTTTAATTTTTTTTTAACTTTTCAAAAACTTTATTATTTTAAATCTCAGAGTTCAGATTTTTTTCCCCCTTTGAATTCTGGGAATTAAGTCAGATGCTAATCTAACAAACAGGCCACAATGTTGTCAAAAAGTGGTGAAAAAGTTTTTTTTTTTTTTTTTTTACTTTTTTTCTGAATTCAAACTAAAATTCTTCAAAACTCAGAACTCTATGGTAAAAAAAAATTCCCTAACTTTTGTCAGGATTCTAATTTTTAAAATATATTTTAATCATCTGAATTCTCACTTAAAGAGTCTGATCTAAAAAAAATCTTCAAAGAAATCTTTTTAATTTTTTCTCAATTTTTTTTTTTTAGATCTTCGCTATAAAGTCAGCGTTTTTTTCTGACGTGTTGTGTTGTGGTTTTTGCAGCTGCACATGTGCTGTAAATTGATGAAGATGTTTTCTTGATTTGCTCGTGTTCTCTTAAGCTGCAGTGCAGTGAGCTCTCAGGGCCACTGTAGAAATCTTACAAACTCTGTATTCTTTTCTGGTAGCAGCTTCAGACTCCCCCTCTGCCTCTTTAAGTCTCAGCACAAAGAAGCCTTTTCTCAGGCTCTTGCACAGCCTGTAGAATGAAATGAAACTGTCTTCATAAGTATCCACCATGGCACAAGAATTACCCCAAATTCACAGTAAGTTGCTCTGGCTGTGGTTTTAATCAGTCCATATAGTTCCCAGGTGATTAAACCCGCCCGTATAATTGTCTTTATAGCCGTGTTCTCTGAGAAAATTTCGTCCCTCAAGCTTCCATTAAATTAGACTAAACAATGTCCGGAAATGAATCAATCTGCATATAATATGAATCGTTACTGTGTCATCGTCAGCGCTTGACTATTGATCCCACCGTAATTACATTCCCCCCTCCAACTCCCCTCAGGAGTGAGCACGCAATTAGAGAGGACAGGTGACAGTGTGGAATCGTGTAGCTCAATAAAAGACTCCTTCCATCGGGTAATTAAAAATCATCACATGTCCTTAATGAGTGAAATCAATGTCTCTCCATCTCTTTTCACTTCTTCATCCATAACCCCTGGAGGAAGGGCTGGAAAATGAAGCTTTATTTGGAGCTAATTGACCAATTTCAGTCAGATGAAAGTGTTGTTTTCCCACCTGCTGTTGGATTGGAATTGTCCTGGCGAGTGCTCTCCCCGAGGTGGGGCATTAAGCCGCAGAACTGCTAAAAGTGGCAGAGTAGATTTTGAGTGTTCGAGATACAAGAAAAAGAAAGGGAGGAAGAGCATTGTACCGGCGAAACCTTCAAAATATCAAGACCTTTCCACGTGGCCTTCAGACTGAAACAATGTATCACAATCCAGTGCACATGGGGAGCCAGCGTCTGGCCTGTGGCTTCTGTGATTCTTATATTGGTTTGGAATGACACTGATTGATACAAACGGTTAAAGTTTGTCAAAACAAAATGACTGACAGACATTAAAGACCTCCACTCCACTTCACAAACCCCCATTTCCTCTGATTGGTCCTAATTACTACTGGACCTCCTCCCACTTGACCTATTAGGCCACATACAAAAAAATAAATAAACAAGTTAGTAAGATGCTGACCAGTTGTTTAATGTTTGATGACAACATATAAAACTTAAAGAGGGGTTATTGTGCTTTTTGGTGTGTGTTTATTTTGTCCCTCTGGTGTCTCCATAGTAGCTTTAAATGATTTACAGTTCAAGGAAAAAATAAAATTCTCTCTCTCTCTTTCTCTCTCACTCTTTATAAAGATACATTGTAACTTTGGCTTTAAGGCCTCCACTCCACAAGCCCCCTTCTATCCAAGTGGCCAGCCCTAGCTACTACTAAACCTCCTCCTGCTCTACCTATAAGGACACATACCAAACAAGTTAGCAAAATTTTGGAAGCAAGAGGACAACATGTAAAACTTAAAGAGGGGGTACTGTGCTGTTTTTTTTTTTCTTTTTCTTTTGTCCTTATTAGTACCTCAGGTGCCCCAGGAATAGCTTTACATAATTTACAGCTCAAAGACATCCTTATATTTCTAAAAGTGCTATTAAAAATAAAAAAAAAAAACTGTCTTAAACGCTCTATTTTAGCTTCTGTCTCTTTAAGAGGAACCACCTTCCCTCTGATTTAAGCAGTTTACAGACAGATTCAGAGATTTCTTCAACCAATTTATGTGTTGCTATTTAAAAAAAAAATCTGCTCAAGTTTAATCTGAACAACCAGTATTGTTTCGTCATATTCATCATATGCATGTTTAAATATAGGAAAGCATGGTACCCTCTCTTTAAAATTTTCTTACATGCATCCATTTTTATTCTAAGTCCGGTTTTTCCCAATCTAAATCAGGTTAAGTTACAGCAGGGTACCAGATGGGGAAGACGCTTTTTATAAAATTATAAATAAAAAGAAATAAAAAGATAATAAAAATAAAGAAAAAAAAATAATACCCTCTCTTTAAACTAAAGGTGTGCAATCAATCACTTTATCTGACATCTCCCCCCAGCAGCTTTTTTTAAAATCAATAATAACATCGCTGATGGCTTTGTTTTCTCCTGTAGGTCATACATAGACATCATCAGAGTGGATTTTGAATGTTTGAGGGAGGAAGAGCATTGTACCGATGAAACCTTCAAAATATCAAGACCTTTCCACGTGGCCTTCAGACTGAAACAATGCATCACAATCCAGTGCACATGGGGAGCCAGCGTCTGGCCTGTGGCCTCCGTGATTCTTATATTAGTCTGGAATGACACTGATTGATACGAACGGTTTAAGTTTGTCAAAACAAAATGACTGACAGCCTCCGATGATCTGTATTCGAGAAGAGCGAGCCAAATTACGATAACAGAATCAGTATAGTTTCATCGCCTCAATGCACACACCAATTTGTATGATGATCTTTTCAATATTGACTTTTAATAATTATTGTGTTACATCCATTGCAGCATTGGGAGAAAATGTCAGTGCATTCTGGGTAAACAGAGCAAAGCTTTTGAATTAATGCAACAAGGAACAGAGGGAGAAATCCTTGTCCAAATCTCCCACTTTAATTCAGTTGCAGCGCGGAGTACATCTTCACAGTTGGTCCCTTATCTCCCCGCTCTCACTTGTTCAGTTTTTCTTTTTTCAGCTCAGTCACTGACAACAGAGGTGAGACAAATAAACCCTCGCTGGTGCCGCTGGAGCTGGAGCAGTAAAGCGGGTAGAAAATAGAGAAAGCTGTGAGGAAGCTGCAGTCTTTAGTCTTGATTTGACCTTGAAGGTTTTTGGTGTTTTTGACCATCAGATTGAACGTTTGTAGCTCCATCCTTCCTGGTTGGTGCAGGCAGTGCAGACATGTTGCAGGCGGTCTATGAAACCCTGTTTATTACCAGCTGAATGCAGCAGGAGAGCGTCACTTGCTATTCCAGTGTTACATCAGACAGCATCATATGTGCCGGCCCGACAAAGCCTTATTGCCTGCACTTTCCACATCGATGCTTTCAGATGTGCTCGAGTTGAAGGTCTGTGAAGCTGCTGCCAGGAAATAAATTGTGTGTCACAGTGCCTGAAAACGAGGGCGTTTGACTGTGCCATTGTTCACATGTGCATCCTGCTGCCTTTACCTCAGCCTCAGTGTCTGCAATGTAATGTAAGCAATTAAAAGTCAAGTCATATGACCCCACTTGAAAAAATGTGTCAGTGCTCAGTATTTGATATTAAAGAGGGAGTATATTCTTTTTATTTTTTTTAAGTTGTACTCTGTCCCTCTGGTGCCTCTCTTGACATGTCCCTATTTTTCTCACAATGGTGTTTCAGAAAACCATTTTTCAGCCTCAGTCTTTAACGCTTAATTTTAGTTGCTGTCCCTTTAAGGCCTCCACTCCACTCCACCAACCCCCTTCCTTGTGACTGGCCTTAATTACTGCTGTACCTCCTCCCATTTGAAATATTAGGACTCATACCAAAATAACAACAATAAAGTAAGCAAGCTGCTGACCAGTTGTTTAAAGTTTGATGACAACGTATAAAACTTAAAGAGGGGCTATTGTGCTTATTGTGTGTGATTTTTTTGTCTGTCAAGTGCACCAATAGTAGCTATACATAATTTATACAGATCAAAAATAAATAAATAGATAAATAAAATCCCTATTTTTTTTCTTCTTTTAGCCACCGTAACTTTAAGGCCTCCACTCCCCAAACCCCCTTCTATCCAATTGGCCAGCCCTAGTTACTGCTAAACCTTGTATTGCTTGACCAATTAGGACACATACCAAACAAGTTAGCAAGATGTTTGAAGCTAGATGACAACATGTAAAACTTAAAGAGGGGGTACTGTGCTGAATTTTTTTTCTTCATTTTTGTCCGTTGGGTGCCCCAGTAGTAGCTTAACATGATTTCGCAGCTCAAAAACATTCCAATGTCCAATTGTCCCCTGCTGTTTAAAAAAAAAAAAAAAACCACTCTAAAGCACTAATTTTAGCTTCTGTCTCTTTAAGAGAAACCACCTTCCCTCTGATTTGTGCAGTTTACAGACAGATTCAAGGATTTCTTCAACCAATTAATATGAAGAAATCTGATAACTGTCTGGAGTTTAGTTTCTTTAAATCCATATTTAAAATATAGGAAAGCATGAAACCCTCTCTTCTGAAATGCATCCATTTTTATTCTCAACCCCCTCCCCCCAATCATGTAAAGCTTCAACAGGGTACCAGAAGGAGAGGATAAAGATTTTTTTAAGAAAGGAAAAAAAAAATCTCAATACCCTCTCTTTAAACTAAGGGTGTGCAGTCAATCACTTTATCTGACATCTACCCCCCAGCAGCTGTTTTAGAATCAATATGATGGCTTTGTTTGCTCCTTTAGGTCATACATCTGTTTTAATTTAAGTCAAGCTGAAAACCGGCTGAAAATTGCTTACAGGAGCTTTAAATATTAACCAAGGTCCTATTAAAGTAATGCAGTGACATATAAAAAGAATACATGCTGAATCTGGAGGTATATTTACTACATAAGTGGTTACAAATCTAATGGCCTGGACAGGAACAATAAAAACACATGACAACATAATGGCTCCGATGATGTTACTCTGCAGATGACCTGCACAGATTTCCATATGTGAAGGTAATCCTGCACGTATGGGACTACAAAAAAGACACAGATATGAGCCGTGATGACAGATAATTATAAAACTGAATAAATCTGTCACGTAGGTCATTAAGGATGCATTTCTGTGGTCTTTAAAGTGAATGTAGACGGACTCTGGTGGGCAGAAAGTGTCCTGTTCTTGAGATTAGCCTGTCAAAACACACATCCAATTAAAAGATTCACGAGGCCTTTGCCCTGGGACTTGGCGCCAGTCCAATCTGCCTGTGTGTGTGTGTGTTTGTGTGTGTCAGCATGTGTTCAAGAAGAAGAGCGGGAGAGCAAACGTGCCCATTTTATCTTCATTACTGCACACGTGGTTCTGTCCATGGTGCTGAATCACCGTGAATGATAAGACCATCAACCATGTAATTTCATTTTGCCTTTTCTGTCTCTCTGCACACATGTGTCTATTCATGTTTGTTTGTATACACAGATGTGTGTGTGTGTGTGTGTGTGTGTGTGTGTGTGTGTGTGTGTGTGTGTGTGTGTGTGTGTGTGTGTGTGATGTGCATTTGTATACACAAGTGTGTATGTGTGTGTTAAATGCATAACTAGGGCATATTGCCAGTGGTGCACCACAGTGGAAGTGGCCGTGGCCGGGGCTGTTTCCCTTAGCTCCCTCCCTGTCGCTAGTAATTAAGCTGATGGCCTGTGTGTGTGTGTTCGCCCATATCATGTGCCTCTCTGTATAACCGTCTCACTCCAACTCTTATCATCTCCTTTTCACCCTTCCCCTGCATCGAAATCTTTCTTTTCTTTTTCCCAACATTGACGAAGCAAACAGAAAGTACAAACAAACAATAACTCTGGGAGGAAATCGATGATGTGACATCACCGCGACTTTGAATCCAAACTAAATTTAGACGTCCCTGACTCAAGGCATGTGACAGAGTTTAGCTTTGGTGTTTCCTTCCCAGTATGGTATCAGGAGTTTGTCAGCTTCCTGGTATCGCTCCTCACGACTCGCTGTTTGTTGCTGATAGAGACGTCTGTCTGTGCAGAAAAATAAGATTCAAAGCTGATTCTAACTTCCAACTTCAGGGGTGGAGTATCTCTGTTTCTTTGCCTTTGTTGGTCTGTGTTGATGTAACTGCAGCTCTAACTTTGCACAGCATCAGTGACCCAATTGTTGTAAAGGGGTGTTTAAGTGCCCTCTTGGGAGCCAAAAAGAGCACTTGAGAGCCCTCTTTGGAGCCTAAACGCGTGCTAAAGTGCCAGTTTGGGAGTTAAAGTCAGGGTAGGTAATCAGATTGAGACTTTTTGTTATCCTGGTTAAATGATCTTTATGTTCTGATGTCAATCAATGCGTTATGTGTTCTTAAAAAAATAGTGAAAAAAGTCTGCTGTCTACTGCAGGAGTAAACCTGGAAAAACACCAACCAATCCTTGCGATTAGGATCCAATTTATTAAACCAATCAAATCCTGTCCTGCCGTTCTGCCCACCACCTGCGCTTATGTTTCACTGGCACACACTAGCACTGACTCAATGGATCCACGCTGGACAATGGCAGAAAAACTACCTATACCCCAATTACTGCTAACGTAGAGCAAACAAAAATGATGGGCTAAAGGACCGGTTTGAGTCTGTGGTTTTGAATCAGCTACTATGGATTAGCAGCTCCCGTGCATTTGAGTGGAGCTCCGAGTATGACAGGGTAGGGGCTAAACGGAGTCCTGAGGAGATGCTACATTCAAATTTATGCTTGTGTTCCGTGCCTACTAACCATGCCTTTAAACACACACTAAAGTGCTTTCTTGGGAGTCAAAATGCACCAGAGTACCTTCAAGGGAGCAAAATGTGTACTAAAGTGTCCTCTTTTTTCTTTTCTTTTCACCCCCTCCCATCAACAGGTCTGCGCCTGACACTGTATTGTTCCCATTTTTAGCCTCACTCTCCGTCTGCTGACTACACTGACGCTGCTTTTTAATCCCGAATGTCAGCTCAAATCCAACAGAGCGGTCGTCTTTTTCTGCATTTGTTTAACGAACCCACTGCCATCAACATCCATTAGTTCTTCTGACTCACGTCTCTTCGTGTCGTAACGCTCACCGTCGCGCTGCTTCCTCGCTGGCCTGAGCTGTTTTTTGACATTTTGGATGAGGAGGAAGTCCGTCACCTGGGGAGAGATCTTGGAAACAGCTGGAAATCCAGCACTTGGAGTGTCAGTTAAGAGAATTTTAAGAGTTTCCAAGCTCGGCGAGTTCGAAGACAGACAGCTATATACATATATTATTAATTTGGTGCCTTTTGTGTAATAAAAAGGCAAAAAAAGACTCATTACTGTCGCAGCTTCTCCTCTTAAGATCACATTACTCTACCAGTGGGACTGCACTGGGATATATTCGAACAAAGTTGTTATTTTAAGACTTGGAAAAACATCCAAGTTACACACTCTGAGTGGGGCTGACACACCAATGTTTCTTAGTGTCAGTGCCAGTATTGCAAGCGAAATGAGCTGCACGCAAATGTGACAGGACCCTGGTGTGTTGTGTAATATGCCCTGCGAGTTTGTTGCTTTTTCTTTTGCCCGTGTAAGAGCGATTTCTGCCGCGTTAGGGCCGCCTTCTCCACTCTGACCTTTTCTCCAGCTTGTTTACAGCGACGAGGAACCGAGAGGATGAGTTCTTGTGTGTTATAATGAATGAGATATTTGCCTGAGAGTGTGTTTGAATCAAAATATGAGTAACTTTTTTTAAAAAACAAGATGTGTTCCCAGGCTACATCATCAGATCTCTCCTCTCGGCGCGTCCTTGAACCACTTGAACTGTCCAGTCCACTTGAGCCCACACGGTCAGGACAGACATCATGCTGGAGAACCTAATTGGTCCGTCGAGAAAAAGACAGAAACACTCGCAAAATACAGCGATAAAAGAGGAAGAAAGGAAGGGGTGAAAGATGACAGACAGGTGGAGGAAGTGAGACGGAGCTTGTGAAAAGACTGAGAGAGGAGTAGAATAGAGGTTGGGGAAGATTGAACGATCGGGCTGAAATGAAAGCAGCTGTAAAGGGAACTGAGGGGGAAATGAAAATGGATTGAATGGGGACACGAGGGGAGAAACAAAAGGGAAAAGATGAGCGATGGTAATCGAGAGGATGCGTGTGAGGCTTTGGCTGATGAGAACAGAGAAGAGGGGAAGGAAAAAGGCTTTCATGTCTTTTTCGAGCTGCGATTCGGAGGGGGGCATGAATTATAGTCGCAGGAGAGAGCAGCAGAATATTAACCTGACACTCGTCTTGAATTCAGATTTCAATCCTCACCATCATTCAGTTTGCTCTCCTCCTGCTGGCTTTCCACTCAACCAGAGCAGAGGGCGTTGTTCAAATTCAGCTTGTCTAGTCCATCTTAATCTCCAAGTGTGAGGATTTTCAGAAGGGTGCGGGTTTTCCAAAAGTCTGCAGAGGAAAGTGGGGAAACGTTGCTCCAAAGGAGATTTGTAGCTTTCAATCAAAATAAGCCGCATGCCTCAAAGTTGCAGCAATTTTCTATCCACCGTCATTCAGTCTGAGCGCTATTTTTGTTGTCACGTGTTTGACAGCATTTCCTCCCAGGTCATGCATAATGAGCGCTCATTCATGGGTGAGGTTCATCTGCCACAAAGCACACCCACCACCTTTTTATGTAACACATCTGGCAACAACAAAAAAAACACCAGAGCAAAGAAATCAAAGCCATTCCAGCAGCGTAGGTCGTGAGTGACTCGATAAGTCCCCTTGATTGTTTTCAGGAGTCGGGTAACCAGGCTTTGTTGAGACCTGCAGGAGTTTTAATTAATTTCAATCTGGGTGTCCTTGCCTGGGCTGGTTCCATCAAGTGAGAGATGGAGAAGAGCGGGTCACAGGAGAGAGAGGTTGTTTTTATTTGACTACATTCATTTACATTTATTAATTCCAAATCGGCCTTCAGCAGACATAAAGCGGGGGTATTCTGCTTTAAAGAGGGGTTATCATATTTTGTAAACAGGAAGATACAATCAAATCAAGTGACGGACACTTTCTGTTTAAAAAGGGGGGATTATTAAATATGTGCTAAAGTGTCCTCTTGGAAGCTGATTGCATGCAAAAGTGGTCCTTTGGGAGGCAAAATGCGTGAAAAAGTACTTTCTTGGGAGCAAAATGTGCTCCAAAGTGCTCTGTTTGGAGTCAAAAGAAGCACTGAAGTGCCCTCTTATTAATTTCTTTTTCACCCCTACTTTAAAGAGAGGGTATATTGTGTTTTTATGTATTGTAAATGGGGAAATAAAATCAAACAACGTGACTGAAAACGTTTGTTTAAAGAGAGGGTATTGAGATCCAGCATGTATTCTTTTTATATATCCCTTCATTACAGTAATAGGGACTAGGTTAATATTTAAACTCCTGTAGTAAATTTTTAGATTTTAGTCAGTCAGACTTAAATTAAAACTGATGTCTATTTATGATCTGCAAAAGCAAACAAAGCCATCTGTGGTGTTACTTTCGATTCTAAAACAACTGCTCGGTGGTTGGTGTCAGTTAAAGTGATCCACTGTGCATCTTTAGTTTAAAGAGGAAGTATTGAGCTTTTTTTTTTTCTTTTTAAATCTTTTTATCTTTTAGCTTCATACTGTCTTTCTTGTACCGATGAAGTTACTTTGCATGATTTACAGCACAAAAAAATAATGCATGAACAACTTTGAGTGCACATAAAAATATTAAAGAGGGGGTATTATGCTTTCCCACAATTCAAGCATGGATTTAAAGTAAAAATTCCAGGTGTTCATACAACAGATGTGCAGGTATTTAAACATCTGTGTGTTCATATGTTGTAGAAATTATTTGATCTGACTAAGTGATCCTCAAAATGGTCTGTTCTAAAAATAACATGGGATCTTAAGATTATTCAAGGGATCTGATGAAATGATGAGGTAATCACATAAGGATCTCTTAACTGCTTCAGGACATATTGGAGAGGCTGCCTTTAAACACCAGTGTCTCCAGAGTGGTGGCTAAAGAAGAAAGCAGATTTCTCTTAAAGTGACAGCAACTGAAATGAAGCGATTTAGACAAAAGCTGGAAGAAGAGATAAATATAGATTTTTTTCTTTTTCTTTTTTTCTTTTCTTTTCTTTTTTTTTTTTTTTTTTTTTTTTTTTGTTGCTGTAGGTCATTGTCAAGCTACGCAGGGCCACCAGAATGACAGAATTAAGATTTGAAAAAGCACAATACCCCCTCTTTAATATTTCATTATTATTATTATTATTATTATTATTGAAAGCTGGGTTGAGTATACATTTAGTGAACTCGAATATTATTGTTTTAAGGAAGAATATGTCATAAAGTTTGTGAGTCTAAAGATTTTTTTTATGCAACACTGTAGCATAGGCCAACCTTTTTTTAATGCTTCTGCAGGGACAATAAGCCCATACATGAAGTGGGGCTGACGTTTACTACAACTAACAAGAGGCAAAACAAGCAGCAGCCTGTCTGCAAGGAAAAATAATGAGACCAGGAGGAAAAAAAACAAAAACATTTTCGCTTTGAGGCAGCGAACATACAGTATATTCACATGAACACACACAGTCTCTATACACCCAGCCAACAAGCTAGCAAGCTAACAAAGCAGAGGAGAGAGAGAGAGAGAGAGAGAGGGAGAGAGAGAGAGAGAAAGAGAGAGAGAGAGAGAGAGCGTGGGCTGCCTTCCCTGTGTTTCTGTAGCTCTACAACCATAAATTAAGCCCCTGGGAGAGACAGAGAACCGGATAGGGAGGGATAAAGAGTGGGAGAGAGCGCGCCAGAGAAAGGTTGAGAGAGTCAGAGATGAAGACGAGAGGGAAAGGAGAAAGAGACAAAGCCTGGAGACCCAGCAGAGGCCCCGAAGACTCAGAGAGAGGAGAAGAAGTGGGAGGCAGTGTGTCCGCCCTCTCTTCTCCTCCATCCTCTCTGCCAAGTGCGCGGCACTGAAGGCTTTCATCATCTCCGGTGTTTGTGGGGTGATCACAGAGGCAGAGATGGATGATTTGTACGGCGTGTGAGTTGAGGAACAGTTTGGGACGTATGGGAGGGTCACATTAAGAAGAGAATTAAGCGTGTCATCTGTCAGTTAATTTAAAAAACTTGAACCTTTAATTGCCCACACACAAACACTCGCAGGACACTCCTTTAGCTCTAACCTTGTCCCCGTTCAAAAGGCCTCCCACACAGGGAGCGTTTTGGTATTGTTAGACGTGATGCAGTCATCCATCATCCGGCCATCAAGGGAGGGACAGTGACAGGTTATAGATTGGCTGCTCTCTCTCTCGCTCCCCTTCCCCTCCTCGTAGAGCGAGAGCACGGGACAGAAGATGTGTTCCCTGGTAATCACCACCCAACCTGCTGTCCATCTTGGAGAGTATTGTGGCCGGCACTGAGCTCTGAAGTGCTGCCCCTCACAGAATTTCGGCTGATGGATTTCTTCGACTCCTCGTCAAGACTGAAGCCTCAACCTCTCAAAAACACTGGCCCTTTTTTCTCTCACAGAATTCTGCAAGTCCGACACTTTGGGTTCACTTGAAATGAAAAAAAAAAAAAAACATTCCCATTTTCACAGAAGCTTCCTTGTAGTACCCATAAAATAAATTGTGAGCTTTTTCTTGTCGGCGCTTGGCATCAGAAAATGTGTGTCAGCATGTTAAATTGAAACAGTAAATGAACTGCACTCCTAAAGCGTCTTTCTTGTCTCCCGCCCACTCAAAAGGCTTTGCACAACTTATCACAAGCGCTCAAGGACGCCTACACTCTGCCAGGGAAATATGGTTTCCAATAAGACCTTTACATGAACATGAACATGGTAACTTGACATACACATGACAAGGAGCAGCAGGTACGACGGGGAGACAAGTGAAACTAATCATTGCAATCAGAGAGGAGGGAAAGACAAGCGCAGCCATCTTTGTAGTCTTTGGATTTCAGGTGCTTGGAATTTGCTCTTTCCTTCCTGTGTCTCACTCGGAGCGACCGACCGCTGTTTCCTAAGGCCTTCCCCTTCTGCTAGTATTTGCTAAACACAAGCACTAAGCTGGATCAGGACACCAGCCCACTAACCACAGGAGTGTCAGGAGAATCTTTGGCCATTACTGTAAAAACACGGCAACATGTGCACAAAAGTCGTCTCATTTCTCTCCAATCAGTGTTTCATTTTGATTTGTTGTTGTGTGTTTTTGGTTGATCGATTAGTGAATTCCTACAGCAGGGGGTCACCAGTCTCTGGGACCTATATTTTAGGGGTCACAGACTGAAAAGTTATTGTTCTCATGCTGTTACACCGACCGTGCTCGTTTGACGTCATCCATCATGAATTCCTTGTGTGAGCTCGGTTCAGATGGCAAAGTTTTGTAACTCCTGTTTGATGCACCCAGTGCTGCCCTTTGACCAGTGATTGTTCCATATCACCAATAAATTCATCCTCCTTACCGGCACTCTCCATCCAGGAACCTGCAGCATTTGGACCTGGGTCTTCTCTACGTGCCCCTTACTAGGCTGTGGCCTTTTGGTGATAGAGCTTTCAATGTGGTGGCCCCTAATCTCTGGAGCCCTCCATCCTGAAATCTTCAACCCAACCCTGGACACTTTTAGAACAGTACCTCAAAACATACCTATAGAAAGCCAACCCTCCTACCCCCTTAACTTGGCCTGAACCTGACGACGACCTCTCCTTCCCTATAAAACAGGGAAGGGACAAGTCCACCTGTCTTTTCAAGGACACCTGGAAACCCACTTTCTTGAAAGTATTCCTTTGGTTGAAACGGTGTTCCTTCTTCTCAAAAATGTAGGTTCAAGAAACAGTGACAAGTTTTGTTCTCCATTGCAACCAAAAGCCACTTTGAGTTTGATTTGCACCCCAAATGTTACTTCAGTCTGGGGTTGTTGATCTGGAAAGACCTTCAATGAAGACTTGGAACTACAAAGGTACAAGTGCCATCACATTAGCCGGCAATGGAATAGAAGCAAACCAGTGCTAAGTGACCTATTGTTAAGCCCAGCCCTCAAACCTGATGAGCCAATCACAGTGCGTATAGCAATCCCTACACATCCTCTGCCTGGACATCCATTGAAATGCATTGAGAGTCAGGTTTTGTTTGATTTAATGAGGTTTTTCTGAGATTTTATGCTTGAAAATGGTCACATGGTGCTCATGGAGTACGTGCAACTCTGACACAAGGTTTCCTGAGAGGATGGGTGACTGAGTGTATTTTTAACCCTTTCCTTAAGCCACATCTCAACCCAAAAAAGTGTCCTCTTTGGATAAAGTTGTGACCACATCAACTCAATGTGAATAAAATTACAAATATGTTTACGTCTGTTCTAAGTCAACAATGTATTTGAGGCAACATGTTGTCACTTTGCTGGAAATAAATTAAAAGTTATTTTTAACATCTCTAACGTAAATTAAAGTTAGCCAAATGTTAGCCTAACATTAGCTCCTAGCTACATTGTTCATCATGTCTCTTTGTTTGTTGGAGTTCATTGGTCTGTTTTGTCTGAGTTTTTGTTCTTTGGTGATCTTCCATTATTGTTAGCCGTTGTCCAAAGGGCTCTAGTTAAACTGATGTTAGCTTCTGGAGCTTAGCTTCATTAGCTTATCTGTAATAGCCCAGATAACAAAGGTTGACAAACACTCTGCTGAATGATTCAGTGTAAATGCTGTAGCTCCAAACTAACAGAGACACTCTTGGTAAAGATGGTAAAAAGGAGGTTAGATTTTTCTCATGACCGATGCTGATCCTCTGTCTTGTTGTCTGAAATGCTGATGGGAACCAGATGTGGTTTATCAGGTTTGCTCTATTTCCCTCCGATGTGCAGTTTAGACCCTTTTGGTGCCTTCTAGATGATATGTGATCTTCCTGTCTTCAAACATCATCAATGACATCCAGTGAAATGTCTCCTATTGTGACAACTCTCATAGCGCCTGACACTGAATGTTCATTGTTTGTCTGAATGAGTGGAGGGAGGCGTGGCTAAGCCATAGCTCAATTGGCTCAATAAGGAGATGTTGTAGGTGCCATAAGTGGTTGGAACTTTTCTTCCTTGTGTTTTCCTTTTTCTGGTCAACCTCTACTCGTGTTGGTGAGAATGCTCATGAGAGTGGCAGCTCTGATTAACAAGATGACAAGAACCACTGACAAACCCCAGTATCATGTGGAAAGGATGTGTCACAATCTCATGAACATGATCCCTCAAGACAGCACGAGGTTCATCCACTGGCCTGGAATCTGTCAATCATGCTTCGAGGCTAGCGGGCCCTGACACTTATAGATACAGCACTCTAATTTGACACATAAATGACAAATCTTGTGAGCAGCTGGCAATGGGTCACAGGAACTAGTTCCTGGAACTTCTGATAAAGAAGTACCATTATTTCAATGTACTTAATGAGACTTCCAACTCAATGACGCTTTAATCACGTCAAGCCAAATTCCAACTGCTTCACCATCCAAGCCAGTCTTACTTTGTCCCTCGATCAAAACCCACCTTTTACGCCCCTCCCCCATTAGCTTTATCAGCACCCAACTGGCACGACACGCAGCCCACGCCACCTTCCAACTAACCCTAAAAAAAAAAAAAAAAAAAAACAAAAGAAAGAAAGCGCTAACCAGAAGGTTGGAATAAAAGATGAAAAAGTTGGCGCTCCGTCACTCTCACCATCAGCCTTTATCAGTGGCTCCCTTCCCACTGCTGGCTTCTGTAGGCGTGACTCACGACGAGCAGCGTCTCATCCCATAGTGGAGCCGTTTCACCACTACGCCTTGTAGCTATCTTTTTGGACGGCTTCCCGAACTAAGAATGACTCAAAACAAGTCGTTGGAAAGAACTGGGACACGGCCAGTATTTTTTATCAAATCATTTTACAGATGGAAGGAATAATAAAAAATTCTGTTTCTCTATCTCCTACTGTTTCTGATTGTATCACTTGGAGCTGTTCAGGCTGTTTGATGAAGTTGTATGATTTTTAAAAGAGTCAGCGGAATAAATGCTGCATATGTTGGTGTAAAACTGAGGTAGTATCTTGCTTCCAACTATTAAGTGCACCTTTTTGTCACTCCCTCCTTAACATTAATATACCCTTGCGTGATCTTGTTACATTCTGATATAACAGCATTAGTTTCAAGCTATTTTTCCCCCCTTTTAAATCAAGTGAATTCATTCGACGCAGGACGCAAAACCCACTAATTTTGACCCGTGACCTCCCCGCTCGCTGCAATTCCAGCGCTCCAAACACAATACAAGATAAAACCTCCTAATCTGCTTGTACGCTGCTGCAGCACAGCTCAGACGGTGCAGGCATGTGTGCGTGCGTGCGTGATTTCAGTGTCCGCAGATGAAGCGACAGCTCCCACTGTTCTTTGTATGAGAGCAGGCTAGAACGCTCGGGGCATCTGTTGACCCAGCTGGCATTTGCTGAGCGGTTGTAGTACGGCAGGTTAAGGACAACATTTATCCAGCATGCATTTGCTTTTGCATTTGTGTGTGAGAGCGAGGGAAAGGAGATTTTGAATGTGTGTGTTTTTGTGTGTGGGTGTGTTGGGTCAAGAGGAACATTTCCAATGTGCCTGTTGAATGTCTTGCACATTAAGTTCTATAATGTTATTTCTGACATAAAATGATATCCATTAGAATATATAAAGAGATGTTTTCTGAATCATCCCTTCTCTCCACATTGTGTGCAGCATCATTTTTTTTACTCCCCACATCTCTTGTGCATGAGCACAATGCCAGCACCTATAGCCCGGGGTGCAAAGCAACAACTCAACACTCAGTCTAAAACTAAATATAAGAGAGAGGCAAGTGAGAAAGGAAAAAATATGCTCGCGTTGGAAAAAGAAAAAAGCTTCAGGCAACAAGAAGATGGGAAGCAGAACTTTTCTTGGAAAGCGGAGACAGCGGCAGCCAAAGAGAAATAGAGTGTTGTTACACTTCCTCTCAGACACAGAGAAACAAAAAATGAAGCGATAACAACCTTGCGTGAGCAGGCCATGAACTCAAGCTTGGCTGACAGAACATCAGCCTGCTCACCCTTCATGTTTTCCCTGCAAACCACTTTGGAACCATCTCAGCTCCTCCTTTTACGTCAAGTGTCCTATGTATTGCCACTAATGTTTACTCCATTCTGAAACCTTTGTTTAGTTTTTTTTTTTTAGCTACTGCTCTGCCTGCCTTGCCTTTAGGTGTAAGTAAATAAAAGAAACTGGAGACGCGCTGTCCTCAATTCAGACTTAAGAGTCAGACTCAACTTCCATCCAGGCCCTGGAAGACCAGAGATGAAAAACGGTTTGATGTGACGTAAGTATGAAAGGATCCCTTGCTGCTGCTCTGGCTGCCACGACTTATGTCTGCAAATGAAAGAAAGGGAAGACTTCCTCTCCTGATCTCAGACATTTTTTTTCCAGGCATGAGGAAGGTCAGGGACAAATGGAACAAAAATGAACAAATAGATGTAAGATAAATAATAAAGGAACGCTTGGTTATTTTTGCTGCTGCTCTGTCTGCCTTGGCTTTTAATGTATGCAAATGAAAGAACGGGAACTTCCTCGCCTGAACTTGGACTTCACCCTTTCACATAGGCTTATGGAAGGACAGGGATCAACAAGGAACAGATGTAAAGTAAGTTTAAAAGTAACCCTTGGTTAATTTTCTTCTGCTCTGCCAGCCTCTGCTTTTTAATTCTGATTTAAGACTTTTTCCCACCCACTTAGGCAAGTGGAAGGGCAGGGTGGACCAGGAAATAATGCAAAGTATGTATGTAATTAACCCCTAGTTTTTTGCTGCTGCTCTGCCTGCCACAATTTCTCACAAATGCAAATTATAGAAAGGGAATGCTTGCTCTCCTGATCTTAGACTTTTTCCTTTCACATAGGCATGTGGAATGGCAGGGATTAACAAAGAGTTGATGTAAGATTAATATGAAAGTAGCAATTACTTTACTGCTGCTCTGCCTGCTTTGGCTTTTCATGCATGCTAATGAAAGAAAGAGAACGCTTTCTTTCCTGAACTCAGACTTTTCTTTTCACATAGGCACATGGAAGTACAGGGAGCTCCAAAAACAGAGCTATCCCACCAAATATAACTTTCTAAAATTGGCAGACACACTTCATAATGGGTTTCAGAAGACATTTTTTTCCTCTCCCTTTCTGTTGTTATTGGTGGAGGGGATGATGATGCGTTTGTTAGCAGCTGTCTCCAACTGTCAGCCTAAACAGAGTGGGTGTGAGGGGAAGTCAATTCCTCCTCCAGCACTTGTCTTTTTAGAACACATTGATTTTCCCAACCATCAAAAGAGTGACAGAGGAGTAAATAATTAAAAAAAGTTGATGTCTAAATGGCATGGAGTGACTGCCAACAATGCAGTATTGGATTAAAGGAAATGTGTTGGAGCTTCATTTCATTCAGCTGCTGTTCTCAGGATTCAAAACTCAACCTTGAATAAAGGTTAAAACTACTGCTTTAAATCTTTACATTTAGCTTGATGCTAAACTATCTCTGAATTGAGAATTCTCTGTAATGCATATTTGATTTCAAGCACCTGTTGAAGGAAAAAAAAAACATCCATCTGTTTGATTCTATAGACCAGCCCATATGTGCTCATTCCACACACATATGGACACGAGTGAACATATGTCACACAAACGTAATGCTTAGCACTGATGCTACAAAGCCTAACAAAGTGTTTCCTCACACTTTTTTTTTTTTAACTTTCCATTTTACTTCTTTTCCATAACTCATTCCACTAAAGGCAAAGTATCCTTGGAATGACTCTGCACCAGTTCCAGAAAGACCACGAGTGTCTTTCAAGGGTAATTGTGCTACTTTGCAATTCATGACACTCTGAATTAGTTCAGACAGAGAACAAAAAAAAAAATAAAATAAAATAAAATAAATGTTATGCGCCAGAAGCACTCGTGTGGAGGACCACTCAAAATGTGGAAATCAAAAATAATGGGCTGAGCCTCTTGCCTGATTCTGATTTGGTTCCAAACAATTTAACTTTCTCGCTCATGTCATGAATCATACATTAAGCACTGTTCTTAATCCACAGATTAAACAACTCTCAATGATTAAATGTTCCATTTAAGCTCCTGGAGCATACTGTCCCTCTTTAAAGCACCAAAACTTAAATATTAAACCTGCTTCATTTCCCCAAAATGACCTAATTTGCTCATAAGCATCATTTTCAATTCATCATATTCAAATGTTTTAAGGCGGTTCCTCTGAAGTAATCCAGATAAACTTATTCAATATATTTCTTTCTGGTGGTCTTATAAATAGAGTCACAATCTGTTGATGGCTCATATATGTACGGAGATATTCAATTACACTGTGTGTTTTGATTTTTTTCTTTTTTAAATTTATTTTTATTTGTTTTTATTTTAGTCAAACGATCTGGTACTGGGTTTCATAAAGTAACAAAAAAAGATCCACTGGTGGCCAAAAGCCAAACATTCAGGACCACTACCTCAAAGATCCAGTCAAAATATTTTCATGTTGTAAAGCCCTTCATGGTTTTGGTCAGGTCTGCTTTGTTTTGTTTCAGTAGAGTGGATTTTGGATTTATTTGTTTGGTTTTGGTTTCCATTCATCTTAGGTTTATCTAAGTTTGGTTGACTGACTGTGTTAGCTTGGTTTTTGTACGTTTTAGGTAAGATAGTCTTCGTTAATTTCTGTTTTGGTCTGGTTTTACTATTCTTAGCTACTTTTGTTTCAGTTTGGTTGTTTTTGTTTTGTTTCTGTTGGGTTTAGTCTAGTTTAACATTGTTTTAGTTGGCTGTAATTCCATTTGGTTTTAACTGGTTTTGATTTTGTCTTGATTCAGTGTGGTTTGGTTTGGTTGTGGTTTGTTTTACTTGGGTTTGGTTGTTTTTTTCGAATGCATTTGTTAGTTTTGGCCTCATTGTACCTTATTTTGGTGGTTCTTACTTTTGTGCTTTTGTTGGTTTTGGGGGTTGGACTGTCTTGATTTAGTGTGGTTTGGTTGGTTTTAGTATTTGTTGGTTGGACTGGTTCTGTTTGTTTGATTTTAAACAATTTTTTAATTATTTTGGCCTAGTTTTACCTTGTTTTGGGATTGTTCTGATTGTGATTGGTTGTTTTTTGTAAGTAACGGGTTAGATTGTCTTGATTGAGTGTCCTTCAGTTTGGTTGTTTTTGGTATTTTTGGTTGATTTGGGTTCTATTTGACTGATTCTGGATGGGTTTGATTACTATTCTGGCTGCTTTTGTTGATTTTGGTTTTGTTTTTGATTAGTTTGGTTGGTTTTAATTGTGTTTGATTGCTTTTTGTAAGTTTTGGATTGGAGAGTCTTGATTGAGTGTTCTCTGGTTTGGTTTGTTTCAGTATTGTTGGTTAGTTTTGGTTCCTATGTTTTATTTATTTATTTATTTTTTGCATTGAAATACGTTAGTTTGGTTGGTTCTGAATTGTTTGTGTTGTTGTTTTTTGGTTGTACTTGGTATGTTCTGGTTTTAGTTTTAATTGTTTTGGGATAACTTTCTTGATTTGTCATTGTTTTGGCTTGGTTTGGTTGGATTCGGTATAATTTGTTGGTTTGGCACAGCCAGTTTCCATTTAAGTGGTTAGACTCAAGAACTGCCTCCCCCAAAGTCATTATTATAATAATAATTGTGAAATCCTGCATTTTGCAAACATAAGAGATTCCATTTCAGAAAGAAACCTCCTGTAGGGGTCAAATATGCCATTGGTATTAGAAACTCCAGTGTTTGAGATGAAATATTGTTCATCTCTTTGTATGCAAATGCCTATTGTTTCAGAAAACAAAAGGAATTGTCTACAACCTATAAAAATAACATTTGCACATTGACTTTCAATGAGGTCAGATGAAAGTGACCCACAACTCTGGTGAAAACAAAACTTGTAGAATACCAGGTTTTGCAAAGTCAACACTAAAAAGCCTGTGACGCCTTATATGTCATGTTTCTATTTCTACTGCACTCACAATAATAGATCTGCAAAGGCTTGTGTCCTAGTCGACTTAGCCAGTGCCAAACAGAATAAATAAAACTAAAGAAGCATTAAAGCAGTTATTGTTGCTTGCACATGATTACAAACAGGAAGCTGTGACCTGGACTGGCCTCTGATGCCAAACTGCTGCATTTATTTTACATTTACAAAGCATTTATGCTGAAAATGGGGAAAGCTTGAGAGGCTTTCATTAAGCTTCTCAAGAAGAGTCTTTGAAGGGAAAGTATGTCAGGGACCACGAGGGCGGCTGAATGAAGCAACAGTGTGGGTATATGAAAAAGAGGCATCGCATGGAAACAACCCTGAACAAATCTCCCATCCCTGCTTCACAGCTAAAACACCATCTGAGCAGTGTAATCACAAGAGGTAGAGCCACATCGCGCCTGAAATGCCAGTGAGGGATGGGCACATGTGTGGCCGCTAAATGAAATCAATGAGATAATCGATAAGTGGGGGCTGGAAGAAGAGGATTACTCAGAGCTGGAGGAAACACTCGCTGGGCCGTTCACTCATCTTGATTAAAGGCCCTGGCTTTGTGCTTTGACGCAGGCCGGTGCACAGTGGGTTGACACCAGATCTAGGTCAATTATGAGTTGAGGTTCTTTTAATTACTTAGGATGTTTGCTCCATGGGCTGTCTGGCAGACATGAGCGCGTGGGGAAAGGGTTGAAATATTTGAGCCTTTTGCGGTTTGATTGATTTATCCACCCACGTTTGGAGTCCTGGAGCTGATTCTGACGTATGCAACTTCCACTGGAGTTGCTTCATGGATTGGTTCTTTGTTAAAGCCAGTGCGCTCCACTCTTCACAACGCTCACTTGTCAAATAGCCAAATAAGCAACAATATAAGATTGATGTGCAGTGATTGCATTGTCCTCTCGTCCATTCTTATTCCAAACTCTTTAAATTTGATCTGAAGGTTCCTTTCTTGTATCGTTCCTGAAGTATGCCGTCATCCATAATTCGGTTAGCTGTAATAACCCAACAGACACTTTGTGGTTGGAGTTTCACAATGAATCAGGAAAGTTTGCAGCCATAAAGAAGCAACAGCCAGTGTTAGATCTCAAAAACAAACATTTCTCACTCTGAACTTACAGTACGTAACAATTATAACTTTAAGAGTGTACTCATACATGTCCCAGGAGCCACTCAGGGTCTTATTCTTGCCATAGGACATCCTGACCACCAACCTCATGACTGAAGGATAACCAACTCTACCACTGAGCTACAGCCATCTTCTAACTTAGATTCCTGTTCAAAGACAAACCAGGTCCCAACGCTAATTGGCATCCAAAGCGGGACAAGATCTGACATGGTAAAAACGCATTTAGGTCAGGTTAGATCAGATTAGTGGTTGCCAAATTGGAAATGCTGACTCAACCCAACTTTTGGTTAAATACAAGGCCTGTGTCTTGGCAGAAAAAGGCCAATAAGTCTATTTTTCTACGGAGGAACCTTGCACAACAAGCACGTTCGACTGAGAAGTTGCTCCACAACAAGATAACACATATTTCCACACCTGAAGACTGAAACCAGAGGAAAGATTTGAAGATAGAATCTACAATCCAGATCTGATCCACAGTGAGGTCCTGTTATTCTTATTTTTGTAGGGGAAATCTACAGCACCTAATATTGACTTGGACTTATCAGCTTTAGTAATCCTCGATGGAATCCACCTTATTCTCAAAAGGCCTGTCAGTCGAAAAATTACTATGGATTTAGTTGATATTCTTAAATTCAAATTTTCTGACAAATGGGCCAATGCTTACAGATTGCACCAGCGAGGAACGCCTAATACTTCAGCTGTCTGCGTCACAGAATCCAATATCCGTTGTTCACTAAAACCTTCTTTCCAGCCACTAGTTGACTGGTCAACTTCTGTTTTCCAAAACCTGGCAACAAGTAAAATCAGATGTTGTGAAACCCTGCACATGGATATCGTAACGCGTAACTCTGCTGTAAGAAATGGATATTCTAACATGGGATGGGATTTCTTCAAAATAGTTCACTGACTTTAACACCAGATAAAATACCAAGGTATAGGACGGCATCCCAAAGTGACAAGTTGTACCACAAGTGTCATATTCACTACACTGGGGCCACTGAGCCATAGGTACAACATTAAAGCTTGAACAGTATCCCATGTCTGTCATACTGCGGTTCACAAAGAACTAATAAAACCCAGCCACTGAGACTTATAGGCTAAGTGCTGAGCACTGGATGGGCTAATGTTAATAATAATATCTGGGAGGAACACCAAGAAACCCCCGGGGATAATGCCAGATAATCACAACTACACTCCCCCACACGCTGGAAACAGCAGGAAAGGTTGAAGTGGCTGCAGAGTTTGTAAGTGGAACAGCACGTGGGACTTCCATCAAAGCTAACATCAAAGGCTAATACCCAGCTTAGTATCTTTTGGGTCTTTTTTATGAAGGCTCAGTGAATCCAACAACAGGGATTTTTCATTGTCTGTTTTCCTGGAATTAATGTTTTAGCATTTTGAACATTAGCTTATTTTTTATGTGCAGCGACTGGATTCTGAGTTGTTTGTTTTTCTCATCCTTTGTCTTCAGTTGTTACAGTGTTTACATTGTTTACTTGCTGATCTTAGTGCCTTTAACTGCCCCTCAGGGACAAATAAAGTTTTTTTTATTTTTTTCTTTGTTGAATTGAATGAAGGGGTAAGGTATAGTCTTTGTACTAGAACAAATTTGATGGACAGTGCATCAGTACGGTGGCCCTGAGAGGTGACAGCAATGTATCTTAAAAAACACATGCAAAAAGACAAAATACAAACAAACTAAGAAAACATCTTCATCAATCTGACAACACATGCGCAGCATTTAGAAAACGCACCGCAAAAACCACAGAGGACACTTAAAGTGATGCACACATCCGTTATTAGCCAATATGCTAATATCTGAATCATGTGATCACAATGATAAAATAAATCAAAAAAACTTTTATCTCATTTCCCAACACTACTGATGGAAAGAGAACCTTAATTGGGCTGAGACTCAAAATCTGCGTAAACAACAAACGTGTCGGGACGTGTGCATCACTTTTAAGTGTCCTCTTGAAGCACTTCCGTCTATTTACAGTGTGTTTTTCCAATGTGTTGCAGTCTTTGTAAAGCATTTTTAAAAAGTGTTTTGTCTTTTTTTTTGCATGTGTTCTCTTAAGTTGCAGTGCGGTGCGCTCTCAGGGCCACCGTACATCAGGGCCTTGGGTTGCACAAATAAAAAGATAATGTAAGCAGTGGGTGTGCCAGCTGTCATGGGATTTCCAGTTAACACCAGGTTTGTGTTTCCTCCCAGTAGAAGGAGCCCTGCAGCACAGCTTCCACCACCCAACACATCCTATCACCAGAGGATTAAACGACCCAGACTCAAACCAAAGCGGGACCAGCAAGGTTTACACCAATGCAGTGTACACGATGATGTTATCCCTGCTGGAAGTGTTGCATCAACTGCCAGCTCCTGTGGGGGGGGCGGCTCTCTCACAAATGACAGCAGGCCTGCTGGGCCTCAACAGTGTTGCAGAGCTGTGTGCCCAGCGTGTAAAAGAGGCTGCCCCTGCTCTGCTGTGTTTCCAACAGCTTTCCTCCATCTCATTAATGAATGGGTCTTACTGTTAGACTCTGAGCCACACAGGACGCTACAGCAAGGGAACACCTGGCAGCACACCATACCTGGTGGATTTCAACAGACAAAGTGTTTTGAAGATCCTTTATGGGAACTAAACCACTCTCCCGAACATCATATTACATTTGCATTTTCCTCATTAAACATAACAGAAGTCTATAGTTTTCAGAATGCGTAATAACCGCAGAACTGGCTCCCTTTGCGAAATGCTAATGCAGTTATTTTCCAATCATGGAACCACTTAAAGAAGACGTCTGAATTCGTGTGCACCAGTCAGAATGATCGGATTGTATCACAGAGAAATGATGCATTCAGAATCGCGCCGTAGCGCCGTGCATTGTGTAATAAAACAGCCGGCACTGCAGCAGGAGTCTAAATGTGTCACTTTCTCTCGAGGGGGATCCACGGCGGCAGCATCCAAGAAATCAAGAAACACTTTTCTCAAGAAGGATGAAATATTAAAGTGTGATAATGTGATGAAATTGAGACAGAATAGTTGATTTCAGCACATTTTCTGCGTAAGATTTAGGGTGGCTGCTTAGATAATGGGGCCATGCCTCCCTTGGTGACAGATCTGGACACACCCCTGTCTTTTGAATCAGTTGTCAGTTATGGAATCAACAATTTTACCCTTTTTTTTTGACATTTTTTTTTCCATTCCAAAGAAGAAGCATGTGTACAATGAAACCTGTCATGAAAAATTCTTCAAAACAAACTTTTTTTTTTTTTTTTTTTACTCAACCTCAACCACACTTTATTTAACAAAATAGAAGCAGGTCAAATATCGCAAAGCATAGAAATGTAACTTTGAAACACAGCGTTTTGAAAATGATGACAACTCATCAGTGGGCTGTGGCACAGTAATAACTCCACAGAAGAGACACATAGTTACCCCAATGTCCCCCCCACCCCCTGGTGTGATTGGACAGAACAGCAGGACTGAAGGGGTAGAGGGAGGGGGTGGGGGTGGGGGGCAATGTGACTGGAGTTGATGAAGATGATGCTGATGGGAGTTGGTCACAGATCTGCTGAGATGTTAGTCCCCCAAGGTCAAGCTGCGCATGTTTGGGCCGCAGAGAGGGGGGAGGAAGGGGGAGGGAAAGGGAACACATGCAGAAGCTCTCTCTCTCTCTCTCACACACACACACACAGTCTCTTGCCCATTCCCCCTCCACACACACACACACACACAAACACACACATATGTGGGGGGCTGCATGCCTGCTCGCGCACACACACACGTTCCTCCACACACTCAGAGAAAGCAGAGGGAAGTGATTCAGCACCACGGACAGCGCTTGTCTGTCGGAGACACTGTAGGCCTTCTTGCAGGAGAAGGACGGGAAAGGAGGAAGGGATGAGGGGGTTTCAGAGGGGGGGTGTAAGTCCGTCTGACATCAACACTGTACACTCTCATCCCTCACTTGCATTTTAAGGTAGATTTCGTCAAATTATGCGTCGAAAAATTCGGCTTTTTGGAGCCAGATTCCTTAAAGAAAGTCAGCAAATCTCATCAGCACTGGGATTAAGAAAAATAAAGTAAAACAAAAGCACATTCCTTGCATCTCTTTGAGAAATTTCGGATGCTTTTTTTTTTTCCATCCCCAAATCCAGTTAAAGCAGTATATGCTAAAGCAGTATATGCTAAAGCAGCGAGGCCCAACAGCTGAGCTCTGTAAAAACAGGCTGTTCAAGTCGTGGCGTTTGTTTTCATGAGCTCCCAAAAAAAAAAAAAAGAA
The DNA here is from genome assembly GCA_030710495.1 of Labroides dimidiatus. NCBI lineage: Eukaryota > Metazoa > Chordata > Actinopteri > Labriformes > Labridae > Labroides > Labroides dimidiatus. Next base: position 8,444,005 of record CM061166.1, read on the forward strand.
AGACAAGTTCAAAATTCTGGATTGTAAAAGAAAAGAAAGATAAAGAAAAAAGGCATGTGTGTGTGTGTGTGTGTCTGCACCACCTGTGCCACATGCTGGGTTCCAAAGCAAGACCCCCCTCCCCCCCTACACACACACACACCCTTGAGAACAGCCTATTTCAAGCACATTTTGTCGTAAATACAGTGAGTTTCAGTTCTCTTATTTGGACAAGATTAGATGGCTTTACAAAAGCTCACAATAGGATGAAAGTGAATCATAGCCAGAAGCTTTTTTTTTGAAGAGGAATACTTTTTTTTCTGACATAAAAAAAGCATTCTAGTCTCTATCAGTCTACCTGCTTACATTGATCGAATTATACCTACATAGCTCAATTGAAAACACGTCTTTGCTCAGTTGTTGAAAAAATATGATGGTATAAACCCCCCTCCCCCTTGTTTTTTCTTCTTTTCTTTTTTTTAAATGATGTGTTTTTTTTAATCTTCCTCTCACCCAAAGCAGGCTATATTCATTGACACACAAAAAACCACAGAACTGTTTGAGCTACATTAACTTTGCAGCATAAGCATCTGAGTGACGTTAATTGGTCATGCTCATCTGCATGTCTGGATATCTGAAAGTCAACAATTGGCACACCATAAAATAACACAGTTGTACATTCATAAAGGAGATGACGGCAGCGCGGGCATGGGTGGGCGTCCGCGCCGTCGAGTACGGTATAAATAACCCCGATATTTATCGACAATCAAATGATAACGAACGGAAAATAACATGCACTGACAGCTTCACTTCCATCGCTCCTTTTTCGATAGTCACCCTTTCCAGTTTGTGTTTTTTTTTTCTCTTTTCAACAAGTTTAAAACAACAAATACAAATCCTAACTGCAGGTTCACAAAAAATAGAGAAATGGCACTTTGTAATAGTCATATATAATTCTTAATATCTATATATTGTCGTCATATTGATATAACATGGAAAGGGTCGCTTCTTTGTTGGATTATGGTGGTTATGGTTCCTCGCCGTCCTGTGTGTGTGTTGAAACCATGCGGAATATCATCATGCAGATTATGATACATCAGTCCGAGTATTTACATTTACATTCATGCGTTCGTGCACCATTCCACGGGTCCTCTCTCTCTCTCTCTCTTACACACACACGCACACACACGCCTTCTTCCCCCCTCGCTCCTTTTTTTCTCCCTCTTTTCTGTCTCGCACAGATCCGTAGTCCGATTGCGGCACATAGCAGAAGTAGGAGGAGGAGGAGGAGGAGGGGAGGGGTTTTTTACCCAGGGGGGGCTCGGCATGTACATATATTACAGAGTGGGGCCTGTGCGCAGCAGCAGCAGCAGACTGACTTACTTAGTTCAACAAGACATAAACAAGTCTGTGCTCGCCAAAAGCGGATGATTCGTTCCGTTTTTGAGTCATTTGTCAGTCTGTCTGTGTGTCTGTTTGTAATCCAGTCTGGTGGAGGCTTATTGTACTAAAGCAGAGTCCCGTTTTTACGCATCATTAGTCGTGGAGAGGTGCGTGCTGCAGTCGAAGCCCCGGTGCGCGCCCCCGTCCGCGTTATAAGGCCCGCTGTGCCAGTACGACGAGTCACACACTGTCTGTAAGGAATTGATCTCTGAAGCGGAAGAGTTCCCCTCCCTCCGCTTTGATCTCTTCCGATTCCGCAAAATAAACACCAGCATTCCCACGACAGTGAACGCGGACGTGACGAACACCAGCAGCAGCCCGGGGACGAGCACCGAGATGGAGACCCTGTTCGGCTCCAAATAGGAGTTCGAGCGCGTCCCCGAGTCCAGGGTGAAAGTGCTGTTTTTGGACACAGGGGTGGGGGAGATTCTGTCATAGAGTTTAGGGCACATGAGGTCGTTCCGGACGTAGCGGAAATCTCGTTTCCAGAACTCTTCCGGGGACTCGCACTTGAGATCGCTCACGATGGCATCAGTCCCCAGCTTCTCCGTCCACTGCTTGAAGGGCACAATGTTGCACGAGCAATCCCACGGGTTCCCGTGCAGATCGATCTGTATGATTGAGTTGAGCTGGTCTAACACGCCAGCCACGGGGAGATAGGGAAAATAATTATTATGCAGGCTAATTTTGGACAAAGAAATCCCAAGGAAAGCATCCACGGGTAAAGATTTCAGCAAGTTGTTGTTGAGGAAGAGAACCCTCAGGTTTGGCATGGGGCTGAAAGCACCTGCCACGATAAACTGGATGTTGTTATATTCCAAACTGAGATATTCCAGATTCCCGAGGCCCACAAACATCTCTGCCAGGAGCGTATCCAAGTAGTTCTTATCCATGTACAGCCACCTGAGCTCGCTCTGGTTCTGGAAAGTGCTGTTGTCAATCACCTTGATGTTGTTCCCTCCCAGATCGAGCAGGTTCAGGCTGGTGTAGCCGAGCAGCTGGTTCTTCTTCACAGCGTGGATGTTGTTGTCTCTCATGTTCAGCTCGTGAGCAGCCAGAGGCTTGGGTTTGAGGTTGGATAAGTTCTCGATCTTTTTGCCCTCACAGTTGACCCCCAGGCCTTGTCTGGAGCCGACGAGCCTGCAGTTGCACGGCTGCGGGCACGACACGTTGTGCAGCTGCTCCCTGTCCCCGTTCACACCTGTCACCACCGGAGTTGGCTTCGTCTTCAGCTTCCAGTTCTCACGAGATTTGGAGCGGCTCTTCGCTTCGTGGCCGCCAGGCGTCGGGGCCCCGCTGGCGTCTCCGTGAGGCTTGTAAGGCGTGGGACGCGGGCCGTGGGCCACGGGCGCAGAGGTCTCCTCCTGGGTGGGAGGGGCGACGAGGCTGGTGTCCACACCGCCGCTCAGTGACGGGCACAGGTCCACTTCTGACGTCTCGTTTAAGTCGCTCCCTTGGAGCCGGGTGGGCGCCTCACATATCACCCTCCCGATGAGCGCGTTATGCGGTATGTTCTCCAGCCATTCCTTAAGAGAAACCAGGTCGCAGTTACAGTCCCATGGGTTGTCCTCCAACAAAACCTCTGCAATGCCAGGTATCTGCTCGAGGATCCCCTCATAAGGCAACGTTTTGATTCTGTTCCCTCGCAGATCGAGATGCGTAATGGGCACATGTTGAAACACGTTTATAGGTAGCGCACTGATGAGGTTGTCGTTAAGTATTAACACTTCAAGTTTGTTAAGGTCCCTGAAAACAGCGGGGTCAATATCCCTCAGTAGATTAAAATCAGCTTGGAGGTATTCCAAGTCGTCTAACCCCAGAAACGTACTCTTCCTGAATGATCGGATCTTATTGTTATTGATGTGCAGCCGCTTCACCAGCTGCAGTCCCAGGAAAGCGCCGGGCACTATGTCGTGCAAGCCATTGTTTTCCAAATGCAGGCTCACAGCATTGTAAAAGTTGGCGAACTCGTTGGGAAAAAGCCTGGATAGAGAATTCCCGTGCAGGAGCAGGTGATAAAACTGCGAGCTGGGGCCGGTCAAATGCTGCAGAGTGGTGAAGCTCCTTTTTTCGCAGTCTATGTGCAGATCTCCCTCGATCTCGTTGCAAGAGCATATCTGCTCCTTACAAACGTCCCTTGTAACATTTCCACTGGCAACACAAAGAGCCGCATTCAGCAGAACAATCCAAAGCAGCATTTTTCAACGTGAATTATTCATTCCCGGTTTCAAGACATACGAGCTGTGAATTCAAGTCTACATCAATGCGAAGAAGAAGAGGAAGAACAAAAAGCTTTTCAGACACATTTAAGGAGCAGATGAAGCAGTCTTTTGTAACACATCCATGCTGCATCTAACCTGCACTCGTGTCCAGACTTCCACTTTGGAGAAAATGACCACATAAACGTCTCTTTCACATCGACTGAATCCGCACAGCCTGCGCGTGTTTGTGATGGGAATCAAAAAGCGGCAGCAGAGTCCAGCACATCTTTAGGCTTTCTCTCAAATCGCCAAAACACTGACCTTGGTGGTGGTGGGGGGAAAAAAATAAATGGAACAAATCCGTGCTTTTTTCTCCCCCCCAGACGTGCTGCGCGTTGCGGCGTCGGTCGGGAGCTGTTCCCTCTCCCCGTGGTGCTGAATTCACACCCTGCGCTCGAGCTTCAGAGGCGATCCCACCGCTGCAGAACACCCGCATCCCCCCTTTCTCACATCCTTCGTCTGGCACCCCTTTTTTTCCCCCCCACGCACCAAATTCGGTCCGTTTTTCCCCCTCCCGTGATTCCGAGGAGGGGGGGGAATCAGAGAAGCAGGAACGCGCAGACGGTGTTCATCCTGGCGCGGTAGGTGCTCGAAGAATAATCTGACACCCTCTACTGAGCTGTTATGGAAAAAAAAATCCGTCGACTGACTGAGGGAATGCTGAGAAGAGAAATCAATCCAGGGGAGTGATTCTTTAAAAATCACACTTTCTGTTTGTAGGATATTTCCCTCCGCACGCGCAGAGGCTGATTTTCTCCATCAGATCTCGCTCCGGCTGTAAAATTCACTCGCAGCTCCATGACAAAAGTGTCCGAGTCGGCATCGTCTGAAACACTGGCGAGATTTCACATTAGGATCGTGATGCCCCCCTCCCCACTTCAGTGCCTTCAGTTACCCCCCATTCTTGGAGGATGAGCAGCATCAGTTTAGCGGAAATCTTCGTTTGCGCTCCGCTCGTGCAGCCTTGACTTTCGCCCCGCGCTTTGAAAACACTGTTGAATGCGGTAAAAACAATAATCCGCTACAGGCATGCCTCAGTCCAGCAACCACAACAACAAAAAAACAGTTGACTATACAACAAACGATGCGTCAGTGTGGCACCCTATATGCGCATGTGTGCGTGACGTTTCCTTTTTTTTTCCCTCAATATGAAAAATCTTTTGCAGGAATAGAGCTCAAACTGGAGAGAGAGAGAGAGAGAGAGAGAGAGAGAGAGAGAGAGAGAGAGAGAGAAGTGGTTTGGATTCATCTCCTATCAATTTGTATTATACTCTATTGTTTGGGAGTGCTACATTAGGGGGGAAAAAGAGGGGTTGGGGGGGACTTTAGGTACAGTTACCCCCCCCCCCCAACCAGCCTAGCACCACATTCCTCCTCCTCCTCCTCCTCCTCCACCATCTGCAGTGCTTAGTCGGGAATATGGGATGCTAACTTGTCTCCCTGACATTTTTTATCTTTCTTTTTTTTTTTTTTTTTTTTTTGGGGGGGGGGGGGGGGGGGCAACAACAGGGGGAAGCATAAGAAGAGACTGAGGGAGGCATCAGCAGTGTGGGCGATAATTAAAACATCATATGGACCACCTACATACCTGTTGTTGCTTCTTTTTTTTTTTTTTTTTTTAACTTTTTCTCACGTTCTTTGTGGATACCTGGTGTAATGTTTAGAAGGCTGCTTTAAGAGTTGCTTAAAATAGTTTTATTTTAAATAAATTTCAAATAAAGTTTCTGCTAGATTTTGATTTCACTAACGCAGATTTTCACTACGAAAATCTACTTTTCACTCGAAAAATACTTGCTGTTTCCAAACAGTCCTAGCGATAGGGATTCAGTTTATTAAACCAACCTAATCTCATCCTGCTGTTCTGCCTGCCTCATGCACATACATTTCACTGGTGTACACTAGCCCTGATTTAATGCCCATAAGCAAGAGTACAGTGGTACATGCATAAAGACAACACAAGCAAATTAAGACAATGGCTTCATCAATTTGACAACACATACGCAGCATTTAGAAATATATTAAAAACCCTGCTGCAAATAGACTGCAACAAAACACATCAGAAAAACACAATATATAGACTGAATGTGTTCTCCAAGGTTGCAGTGCTGTGAGCTTTCAGGGCCACCGTACAAGAGGGATCCAAGTACACTGGAGAAAACTACCTATATCCTGATTACTGGAAGCGGTGTTCATGCATGTGAGAGGGGGTGTAGTTCTGGAGGAGCTTCAAGTGTGTGTGTGTGTGTGTGTGGGGGGGGGGGGGGGGGTGGTAAACAGAGTCCTGTGAAGATGCTACATTCAAATTCATGCTAGTTGACTGACTACTAACCCTGCTTTTGAAGAAAAAAAGACCACATTTCACAAGTTTAAACAGGGATTTTATCAAACAATCATATAAAAAAAAAGAAAAAAAAAGTATTTAACATTTATTTTGTGGCCCCCAAGCAGCTCTGCAACAAAAACAGACATGACTCTGTAGTGGAAGTCACCACATCAATTAGAAAATTCATCTGAAAAACTATTGTTTGTGAGCACAGTTTGTCCCTGTGGCCTTAAACAGACGTTAAAACCATATCATGCAAAGTGGAAACCATCTGGGTGGATTAAAGCGAGCTAGAAGTTTCCCTGTGGTTTGATAAAACACATTGCAATGTTTTTTTTAGGATTCATGGATGCTACATTCCCCACTTTAAAGAGACATCTTTAACCCTTTGTTGCCTAATGTATCACATTTGATACCTGACTTTCAAAGATCTCATCAACATAATAAATTTTCTTAAAAACTCTGTTTAAAAAAATAAATAATTGATATATTCAGCCATTTTTTTTTTTAGGAAAATCATTGTTAATATATAACAATAAGTTGTGGTAAGAATAACATCTAAATTGAAACTCATTTTCAAAGTATTTTAAAAAACTCAAAATTTACAAAAAAAGAAAAAAGTTCATAAAACCGCTAAATTTCGCAAATGCAATAAGAAACATATGTTATATATAAAATGATATATTTTTTTCCCTTTTTTATGGATTTTGTTGAAAGGGTTAATAAACCTCTCAGTTCCAGTAATAATAATAATAATAATAATAATAATAATAATAATAATAATAATAATAATAATTTTCTGTCTATGTTGTTCAAATTTAACCCCATTTTTGTTTATATTATAACAATACAGGACAATATATTCACTTATAAGTAGTTTTAATTTGGAGGGCATTTTTGGACCCGTATGTCAGTGTTTTGTGACCTCTAGGGTGTTCCAACCCTCACATTGGAAACCACTGAATCCTCTTCAGGGAAGACCTTGTACGACACAGAAAAACAATGCCAGTTACATGCAGTACAAGTACATGGCTCTGTAGTAGAAGGGTGAAGGTGCTAATGTTTCCTGCCCACGGTGCCACATTAATAAAGGTCATGAAGCCACAACGCCTGTGACAATCCAAGTCATGATCAGGTCTGGGTTCCATATATCGATCCCTGGAGAGAAACACAGTCCATGAGAGGGTGGATTTATGAAAAGGTCAGCTTACAGACTCACATGGGAAGATGATAACTTACTATCCCCACAGTTTACTGTCTGTTCATCCGTCTGTCCATCAGCCTGTCATACAGCGATCGCCTTTTGAATGCTTTTGGTGATCATTGTTTGCGCAGTGCAGCCGTGATGGAGAAAAGCAAACACTTAAACCAATCAATAGCATCCAATCAGGGAACTGCGAGATTGCTTCCAATTTCCCCTCGCCCATTCTGCAACTCAGATCTGGCGGATATTTTTTAAACGGCCGTTATTGACAGCCACCAGTGGTTTGTGGCGCCATTCAATGTGCTTGATGTGGTTTCATTTTACCTTGACTGAATTCGATCATCCGTACCGATAGAAGGGATTTTTTTTTTGTTCATACTTGGGGTTCATTTCCAGGGTTTTGACCATCCTGTGAGCATATTTTTGAAATCTTGTTCTGTTTGTGAGCCAACGACCCGGATTGAAACAAGAATAGCAACAAAAATACCTCCCTGAAATATCCAAATCTTCCGTTCAGCAGTTTTCAAGCAATCGTCTCATCAAACATTTTTGCCTTTGGCATTTCAAACCCCCACTGATTTTTTTTTTCTTTTTCCAACAGAGTAAAGGAGAAAATGCATGCAACATCTACCTCATGACTCCTGATGTACACACGCTTCTTTGGAAAACTCTCCGCAGGCCTGAAAGGCTGGAGGTTCTGAGAGGCTGAAATACTCTAGGGGTAATTACAGAAAGGTCAGGAGGCATGTTAAGCTTGTTTTCACATCAGCTTGCTTTGCAGACGGCATTCTGAAAGAGGAATGGGCGCGTTGCAAACCGTGAAATGTGAGTAAATAACATTGCATCAGACTTTTAGATAAAAGAAGTGGGAGAAATCGTTGTGTTATCTGACATCCTGCAAGACGTTACTTTATTTTTAGGAACAAAGAGGACGTCGAGTCATCTTTCTATCAAATATGTGAGTGAAAGGAGGAATCGTTCCAACAATTTCAAGCAGATTGGAGATGAAAAGTTTAAAGCGGATTCTTATTTCAGAGTCTCTTTGTATCGCCTCTTTTAATTATGCAGCACGGCTCCTGCAGGTGTGTCATGTACAGAAAAAGATGGGTCAAGTACAGACTGGAAGTCGATAACAGCTATTGGCAGAGGCAGCAGCAACGGCATCGCTCCCCGAATGGATCGAGCGGTGACGCCACATAAGGAATCAGCAGAATGTTTGACTGCTAATCCATACACATCCATCCACAAACTCCATCCCAACCCCCGCCCCCAACCCCCGGATCGACCGTCAACACGGCTGACCTGCTGGAAGCTCGCTGCGAGGTTCAGTGAGCAGCGGTTTCATTTTTTGATGAGAACATTCAGATCTCACAAAAAATGACCAAAGTGTGACTCTGATCTTAGTCATTCGCCTTAAAGAGGGGTGATTTAAATATAGCCTTGGAACATGCATGACTTTGCAGTATGCATCACAGAGGTGACCTGTGAAAGTCCTTTCAGAAGCAAAGTTATGCCTAATCCATGCATGGACAAGGAAAAAAAAACATGAACAAAAGACCCGTTTTGCCAAATTCCAAGCAGCCACAAACCTTAAAGAGAGGTGTTTTTAAACTTTATTATGTCCCTCTGTACCCCTGTAGTAGCTTTACAGGTCAAAGAAATCCATGTTTTATCATTTTAAATTCCGTCTCTTTATGGCTCCCCGCTTCATAAGCCCCCTTCACTCTGATTGGCCAGTCCCCTGAGGGACGAATTTTAGCTTCGGAGGGCCACAATCCAATGTTTCATAAACCAGATCCTTATGCAGTGATCTCCTTATTTCTGCAAACGTTGTGAAGATCCTGTTCCATTATTTGAGCAGACTGCGCTAATCTGTTTACAAACATATTCAGGGATTTTCTTCAGCATATATATTCATATGTTGTAGAAATACATTAATCTATCTGTAGAGGTTTAATGTGAATATCCAGCATTGTTACTTTATACCCATGTTTGAAACATAGGGAAACAGAAAACCCCCTCTTTAAATCAGGATACCCCCTCTTTAAGTTATGACACTGAAAGTCAAATTAGTAGTGATGGAAGTTATTTAAAATGCCTTAATTGATTAAAATCTCAGTATCTTGTTCACACCAATGGGAATAGAATAAAATAATTTTGGGGCAGAGCTTTTGGCAGACCTTGGTGTTTGAGGCCCACATTCCAATGTGTCACCCAAATCTAAAATCTCTATTGGAGGACCTCATCATTTTGGCTAGTCTGGTGAAGATTTCAGATTTCTGGGTGGATGGTAATTAGCCTTTAAGACACAAAAACGCCCCCTCACTTAGCAGGATTGAATATACACTGGTAGAATAACTCCGCTTGGTTTCAGAGACAAACGTCCATAATTGGAACATTTTGATCAGTTCACAGGCTGATTCAGGATTTTCTACAACATACAAATACATAGAAGTTCATTTTGAACATCCAGCATTGTTACTTTATATCCATGTTTGAAACATGGGAAAACAGAATACCCCCTCTTTAAAGCAGGGTACCCCCTCTTTAAGTTATGATACTGAAAGTCAAATTAGTGGTGACAGCCATTTAAAGTGCCTTTTTTATTTGATTAAAATTACAATAATTAGTTCAATTCCTGGTGCATAACAATGCAAATAGAATTAAATAGCTTGCTCAGAGCTATCAGCAGACCTTGGTGATTGAGGCCCACATTCCAACGAGTCAGCCAAATCCTTGTGAGATCCTTATGTGATGACTTCAGTATTTCAGGAAGTCTTGTGAAGATTGCTGGGGGGGCAACCAGCCTTTAAAACACCTAAATGCCCCCTGACTGCTTGGAGTCAAAATGCCCATATTTGGAGCATTTCGATCAGTGTACAGACAGATTCAGGGATTTCTACAAAATATGAATACGCAAAGGTTTGAAAATCTGTACACGTTTAGTCTGAACACATTGTTACTTTACATCCATGTTTAAAATATGTGATAGCAGAGTACCCTCTCTTTAAAGCAGAGTACCCCCTCTTTAATAATGAGAGTAGGAAAACTGCGTGCATTACAGAGCTTGTAAACACCTGCAGACCTGAAGCCATTTGAGTTCACTCTGTGAAAGAGACCTGTTACGAAAGCATCTATTGACTAAGAAAGTGAACGGAAACGCATTTATTTATGAAAGACAGGAGTTAAAAATAGTTGAGAGCAGGATGTTTGTGTTCACCTCGATGATCAGACTTACGTAAAACTGAAGCAGATGAAAGAATGAGATGATAATAGAATTGTATGCAACCCTTGGGGAAAGTTCCTGTATTTACAAAGCACCTTGTATCATCTCACAGTGGACCAAAACGATGTTATTTTCCAGTCTCTGTTGTGATAAGTCTCTGACAGTACCGATAAATATCTCTGATGTTACCCAGTGTTATCTGAGTGGTTTTTTTTTTAGAAAAAAAAGAGAAAAAGAAAAAAAAAGGAAAGGAAAGGAAAGCATAAACAGTTTATCATTACAGCTCTGAACAACTTCGTGTCCAGACAGGGCCGACTGTGATCCCAGCGTACGAGTGAAATAACGAACCAAGCAGAAGTCGGGTTGAAAGACGAGAAAAACAAGCTCGGATTAAACTTTGCTGTGAGCGAAAAGTTTCCTTTCACTCTCTAATTGTCGTTTAAAGGGCTAACATCTCTCACGCTCAGCCAGCAGGCCGCGCGTCGTCTGCTCCTCAAACACTTTCTCTTTTCTGTAACTGCCTACGTAAACATATACATACAAAAGCTTTGAAACGATGCTTCCTGTTTGCTTTTGAGCGCTTTAATGGTGCAGATAAGACTTAGACTAAGCTGTGTTCTCTTTTTCATACATTGCTTAGCATTCAGCAATTAGAGGAGAGAGGGCTGATTTGAGCCTATAGGGAAGTTGAGTCACCCCATGTTTCAAGGAAAACATTAACAAAGCAACATGGAATAAGTTTTAGCTTGTTGGAAAATAATTAAAAAAGAAAATAATTTAATTTGTTTGCAGTGTTGATGAGTGGGATGTGTTATCATTGCTCTTTTCTATTTTGTTTTCTTTGTCAAAGTCCATTTCCTGTTTTATTTTGTAGTTTCACCATGTTGTGTTTGTCTTTCATCGACTCTTTTCTCATGTCCTGTCTTATTTTGAAAGTGCCGCATCCCTTTCTGTTTGATTTCCTTGGCTTACTTCATTTCCCTGTTTTCTCCTGGTATTGTCCATTCATAACCTCATCTGCTATTTCGTTCGCCGACTTCAAATGAAACCCAGTCATGTGGTGAATTCTTGTGAATTAACAGCTTGTTGTTCAATTGTGACACTGTAAAAAAAAAAAAGTCAGGAAAAAAAAACAGCAAAAGACAGTAGCAACAGTTAAGGACCATACAAAACACACAAACAAAAAACACACCGAATAGCACTTAATCAAGAGACTGACAAAAAAAAAGAAAAGAAAAAAAACGTATTTGTACTGTAAAAAAATGTTGAAAATTTATGGTGAAAACAAACCATAAAATTTTAGTCATAGTATATATCTGTTGATTGTTCAGAAAACAGGAACCTTATTTTTTTACAGAAGAATGATGTTGAAAATATGGTCCACTGCAAATATATCAACCACAAACACTGTAAAAAAAAAGTTAAATGAAAGAAGATACAATTTCAAATTGTATCTCTTTATAAGACAGACTGTAAAAAAAATCTAGAGTAATTGTTGTTTTCGCTGCATTTTGTATGTTCCCTGTTGTTTGTTTCACTGTGGATCAGTGGTAGAGTTGTCACCTCTCAATCGGAAGGTCGAGGGTTCGATTCCCAGCTCCTGCGGTCACATGTCGAAGTGTCCTTGAGCAAGACACTGAACCCCAAATTGCTCCAACTGTTGTTCAGTGGCGTGTGAATGAGTATGAATAGTTTAGATAAAACTGAAGGTAGATCGTTCTGCCATCAGTGTGTGAATGTGGTGTGGATGGGTGAATGACACCAGCAGTGTAAAGCGCTTTGAGTGGTCGGACAGACTAGAAAAGCGCTATACAAGTACTGGTCCATTTACCATTACCATTTGGTAAAAGAAAGAAAAAAAATTCCCTCAAACCCCCTTTTGTCTTTACACATACATTTTTCCCTTTCTTTCTTTTGTAGAAAAATTTTATTTGTAAAATATAACTTCAGGGACAGTGTCAAGTCCAAAATGTGGAGCAGCTTAACATAGCAGCCAGCTGTCTCTTTCTTCAGTCTACTAGAAAGCAGAAACATAAAATTCTCTGCCCTTTGCATTCTGGAAGAGTCAGATGATGCACATAGGTTTTCCTGGAGCATGCCATGGCTGTAAAAATAACTAAAGAATGCCCCAAAACAGGTGAAGTAACTGGACACGAGCCAAGTTACTGTTCACTGGATGTTAAAGGATTACTGTTTAAAATAATGAAGCTTAAAAACCCAAGAAAAACTCTGAGTAACATAGTCATAAAGATAATAAAGAACATTTTTCACAGAGAAAGACGAGTGAAGCTTGCTAGGTTTTCAAAGGTGCAACATGCTCATTATAGATAGATATAGTTGTATCCCAGAGTGAGAAACAAAGTCATAAATCTGTTGATCTTTGCCCTAGTGAGACGCCGTGGAGGCTGGCCAGGCTTCGATGCTGGAGCTCTTGGTAACTTCACCAGCTGGACCCTAAAGGAGCATGTCTTATAACATATAGATGCATTAACCAACATTGGAACAAAAGTCAATAGAAGAAAAACTGTTGCAACCAGGTTCAAAACCAAAGTATATAAGCAAACCCATGATAACACCTTTGAATATTGCTCAATTTGATTCACAGCAGAATCTTCAGTGTGACCACAGCAATCAGTCTCTATTTTTAACCCCTGCATCGATCAGGAAGGATCTTCCCTCCTTGTAGGGAGCTACCCTAAAGGGGACTTGTCTTTCGACAGAGACGACCAATCCAGAGACAGGAGCGAGGAGAGCATAACCGTCCTCTGGGTTATAAAGATGCTATTCGTTGGTCAAGGAGTTAGAAGTTGTAGGCAGTTGTTGGTTGTTGTTGGTTGTCTGCAGACTGCTCAACTCACTTGCTTTGTTCAAAATGGCTCACTTTGAATAAAGTATGGACTCAAGCTGAACTAGACTATCCTGATGATTGACCACCAAGACAAAGCCAGCAGTTAGTCTTAGGCCCTAATTTACCATGAAAAATTACACAACACTTTCTTTCTTTCTTTCTTTCTTTCTTTTTAACAGTCTACAGATTTTGTTGCCATATTTAGTGACTTTTCAGACCCCTCTAGCAACTGTTTTAAAAAAAAAAAAAGTGACTAGCAGCAAATTTAGTGACTTTTCTGGAGTTTGGAGACTGAGGTGAAAGCATGTATTGATCTCAAATGCCTGCCCCCTCACTCACAGCAGTCCCTCCAAGCTGCAGCCTGAGCAGACGACTGGGTGCAAATGAATCATGCCAGTTTATCTCTTTTGGGTCACTTTAGCCGGTCAAAAGCCCAGAAAAGGAGGAGCGTTTTTATTGTGACATAAAAAAAAAGAATTCTGTCTCTCCTACGATTTTATTCCTTTCTCTTTCTGCATCCATGACAATAAGTTTGTGTCTGCAGCCTGAAAGTAGGGGAGAAGACAGAACAGGGGAATTGATTTTCATGTTGTCATTTAATGTTAATGTGAGGGACGGATTGTGTTTGTAAACCCACGTGTATGGTGTGGCTCTTTATAGTACAATGGTCATTTTGTGGCTCTTGGTTGCTGACTGGTTGGCCAGCCCTGGCATATTGGTTTTATTTTGTTTTTTACATTTTTCAGGAAGAAATATATTTCTTACTGTAAGATGTAGGGTCACCAAATTCCATTTTGTCTTGTACTATTTTTTTTAATTATTCATTTTTTGCAATACAGTTCATGCAAACACAGCTATATATATATATATATATATATATATATATATATATATATATATATATATATATATATATATAAATATATATATATATATATATATATATATATATATATATATATATATATATATATATATATGTATATATATATATATATATATATATATATACCTATTGGTACGAGGATAATTTCAACCAAACCGCCTCGTTCTTGCTCATATTGGCTAACCTCAAACTTCAGACGCCATTTGCATAGGATTGTGATGTATCATGTCAAACCATGTTTCATGGGCTCCAACATATCTGAAATCACCAGACATGTAACAACTTGTGGAGAAGGGGTCCCCAGACTTTTTCCTGTGAGGGCCACATACCTCATCCCTTCTCTGATGGGGGGGCCGGGGTCAGTTATTAACCAAAAAAAATGTGACGATCTCAAGGGGTGCCCATTTATTGTTTTCCAGAAAGCCACACATAACCAAATATTAATAACCCTTTCCAGGATCTTCACAGAAAAAAGTCAGGAAATAAATAATAACACTATTAATGAAATAAATAGTGATGTCATGTTCTGTGCGTGTATTAGTCTTGATTGCATGCAGTGGCCAGACTGAAAAAAAGAAAAAATCTTAATGGGTCTCTAGTATTGTTCAGGAGGCCGGGCCAAATGTGGAGGCGGGCTGTATCCGGCCCGCGGGCTGTAGTTTGGGGACCACTGTTGTAGAGTCTAACTAGACCATATTTGAAGGTACCATTTCCTTTATTTTCAGTTAAAGTAAGACTTTTTCTTTGCTTTATGACTTTCGTTATATCAAAAAGGACTTTTTTTCCAGTCTAACCACACACCAGACGACTTTCACACCAGATTCAGGGCCTGATTGGCCTTCCCAAGAGATCTGGGGACATGACCTGATTCAGGGCTCATAGTAGCTGATTGTCTAAATAATCTCTGAAGTACTGGGTGTCAGTATGCAGGAGCCTCCCTGCTTTGTCTCTGTTGAGCCTACCTGAGGTTAGACCACACACACACACACACACACTTTACACACCTCCCACACCTGACTGTGCTCTGACGGTGACTTCAGCAGAGTCAGAGTGGACAAACTGAATCCCCGTTGAGGTGTTTTTCACAGTTTCTGATTAATGCATAATTTTTCCACTGAGAGCCAGTGCGCAGCCTTGATCTGGGGGTAATTGGCAGGGAATCTTATCAAAAGGAGTGCAACTTTGTTCTGCAGCAGTGTCTGATAAAAATGGAAGAGTGGAAAAATCACAGGGTTCAGATTTAAAAGATTCAAAAACGTCCTCCTACATGTGTTCGCCGCGACCCGCAAGTCAAACCAGAACTGCTTTACAAGCACTTTCTTCCCGCCTCTGTGGAGCTCAAAGCTTTGGAGAGGCGAACTGTGATCCCTGACAAGATCCTGTCCAACGTGATATTTGTTTTCTGTCTGAGGGTTTGATGATGCTGACAGCCTCGCAGCGCCGATCGTTCTCTGAAGGGATACATAGGAGTGATGGCGCTTCTAATGCTGATGTATAAATTATGAATAGATGACCTCGGTCTGAAGCTTTGGTGTGCATTTTGCTTTGAAAATGATTTTTTGTAGATATATTAGGAGGAAAAAAGTCATGGAGTTTAAGATGAAAAAAGATGTACTATTTTATACAAGTTAAAGCAGGGGTATTGTTCTTGTGCCCCCATTGTAGCATGATGTAAAGCTAAAAACAACCCGATTTTTTTTCTCTCACTGGTGTTTTAGAAAACTTTTGTTTCATTTCATCCTGTCTGAAACACTTTGGTTTAGCTACTGTCTCTTTAAGGCCTCCTTCTCCACAAACCCCCTTTCCTCTGATAGGCCAGCCCTAATTACTAATGGACCTTCTCTCACTTTATGTTACATACCAGAATAATCAATAGATGTCAGCAAGATGCCAACAAGTTGTTTGAAGCATGATGAAAATATGTAAAACTTAAAGAGGGGGAATGTGCTTTTTGAGTCTTTTTTTTTAAGTCTTTTTTTTGTCCCTCTGTTGCTCCAATATAAGTTTACATGATTTATATCTCCAAAATGAATTCATATTTTTCTCACAGTGATGTTTTAGAAAACCTCTATTTCATCTCTTTGAAACAATTGATTTGAACTACTGTCTCTTTAAGACCCCCTGCTCCCCTCTGATTAGCCAGCCATTATTACTACTAGACATCCTTACACTTGACCTGTGGCTATTATGTCACATACCAAAATAATAAACATATAGTTTAGCAAGATTCTAACAGGTTGTTTGATGACATTATGTGAAACTTTTTTTTTTTTTTTTTTGTGAAACTTAAAGAGGGGGTATGTGCATTTTTATTTTAGTCTTTATTCAGTCCTTCTAGTCTCCTGTAGTACCTTATCTTCATTTAAGTCTCATAAAAATCCATACTTTTTTCTTATACTGGTGTTTAAGTAAACTTTTATTTCATCTGTTTGAAACACTTGATTTTAGCAACTGTCTCTTTAAGGCCCCTGCTCCCCTCTGGTTAGCCAGCCATTTTTACTAAAAGACGTCCTTCCACTTGACCTATTACTATTTTGTCGAAATAAATAATAATAATAATAATAATAATAATAATAATAATAATAATAATAATAATAATAATAATAATAATAATAATAATAATAATATTAGTAATACCAAAATAATAAACTTATAGGTCAGCAACATGCTTACAGATTGTTTGAAGCTTGATGACAATACAGAATGTAAAACTTAAAGAGGGGGTATGCGCTCTTCTTTAAATTCTGTCCCTCTGGTGCTGCCATAGTGTCTCTATACACTTCACACTCATGTCTTAAAAAACATTCTTTATTTCAGTCTCTCTCTCAGCTGCTGCCTCTTTAAGGCCCCCTGCTTCATTAACTCCTTCCCTCTGATTGGCCAGCTCTATTTACAATTGGATCTCCTTTCACTTGATTGTAACTATTATGTCACACACCAAAATAATCAACAAACAAGTTAGCAAGATGTGAACAGCTTGTTAGAAGCTTAATAACAACATGTAAAATTTAAAGAGGAGGTATTGCGCCTTTTTTTTTTTTTTTTTTTTTTGCTTTATATTGTCTCTGTGGTAGCAGCTGTATATAACTTACAGTTAAAGAACTCTATTTTTTCTGATACTGTTTTTTTTTTTTTTTTTTTTTTTTTTTTTTAATCTTTATTTTAGCCTCTTCCTGAAATGCTGTCTCTTTAAGGCTCCCCCACTCCCCAACCCCCTTTTTTCTGATCAAGGCCTGTCTTAGGTGGAGTTATTGTCAAACCTTGGTGTTTGAGGCTCATCCTCTCCAGCGTGACACAAACCAGTTTATAGATTCCTAAGCTTTTGATGTTTTGGTATCACTTTTTGGGAGCTGTTGTGTCATCCTTGTTTTTTTTTAAACAGTATATGAGTTAGATAAAGAAAAGAACACTGTATTCTGAAGCAACAAGCCTCACAAGCCATGCTGAGTGAGTTTAAACCCTTAGAGAGCGCTCACTTTTCTTCTTTCATGTTTATATCATCCCTCTCTTTTCATCTCTACCATTTTTGTTAGACAGCTTCTCAGCAAAGTGCCAAATCTCATTTAAAATCACCTTCTAGAATTCATGCTACTCACTGCTTTGAAGGTTTCATCCCACTTTTACTCCGCGCTCATCCTTGGACTTGTCCCGGGCTCTCCTTGTTGCCTTGACGACGGCGCTGCATGTCCTCAGGTGTGATGCTTCCTCAGACTATTACAGCTGTGGGATATGTGCTGAAATAGACACTTGATGACACTCTGGTTGAATGAGGTGCTTTAAATGCAGCTCCACTTTTTTTCCGTCACGCTTCCTGTTTGTGGATCCCCGTGTTATTTCACAACAGCCTTGTCCACCTCTCTCCTTCCTCCTAAGATGAGAGTCTTTCTTTGGTTGTTGTGACAGATCTAGGCCCCTGGTAGTGATCAGAGCTCTTCAATCAGGCTTTGTTCCCTCTGATGACACTCCTGCACGGTTAGCCTCTCTTCTGTAATCCACTGATGATTCTAATAAGTGGCAGTGGCTTTAAGTTTCAAGGCCACACTGGAGAGGAAAGATTTTAACACTTTGATATTTGATAAACTGGTCCTTTGGTGGTGTCAGATTAGAGGAAGAAGGGAACTTCATGTATTCCCAGCAGCCACACTGAGTCAAGCACTACAAGTGTGATGCTGTGAGAACCCTCCAGCTTCATTTCCTGATGCTGTCCTCAAGCCTGTGGTGTTAAGGACAGCATCAGGAAGAGTCCACCTGAGGTAAGTCTCAATCAAGGGGAATGTTACATGTGGTGTTCCCCAGGGTTCAAACTTAGGCCCTTTTCTTTTCTGTATCTCCATGCTCCCTTTAGGAGGAATCATTCAGACTCACAAAATCTTGTTCACCGTTATGCAGATGATCCACAGATCTATCCCTAGACTCAAGACACAGTGGGTCAGTTTTACTGATTCTAGCACATCTTTTGATTCCAAAGAAGGCATTTCAGTGACATTTTGTCCCCTAAGAATGCATTTTATTGCACTTTTTGGTTCCCAAGCATGCATTTTATTTCTGTATTTTTCCACAAAGGCGCCACAATGAGGGGCCGCCCCCCCCCCCACCTCTCACCACTGATCCTGTCTCCTCTCAACTGAAATAACCTTCCAATGTTGATCCTTATCAGATGAACTCTTAGCAGGAGTTGAACAATCAGGTGTTCTGCTCCCGTTGCCACAGAGAGCGAGACAGAGACAGAGAGAGAGAGACAGAGAGGGAAGAAACAAAACAACAACAAATCAGACGAAATAGCAATCAGACGAAATATTCAAATATGAAGCACAGATTGGGATTCCTGCCTTGGCGTTAATCTCTAAAATAGCTGAGAGGACTGAAGTCATCATATGATGCTTTTTCTTTAAAAGGAGTCTCCATAAGCAGTTAAATCCAGCTGGCTGCTCTTCTTATTTCACTTCATATGTTATTTTAGCATCTGGAGGAGCTGAAGAAAATAGAATATCAAAGAAACAATTCATTTATTTCAAAAAGTTACTCTTTTCATTATTTTGGCAGTGTGGGCAGGAGTCAAAACCAGCCGGAGAGTGAGAGCAGCGTCACGAAAGTGGAGCACAGTTCAGATGAAGGTAGTTGGAAGTGTGAATGTTTCGTATAAGTTGGCTTGATCCACAATCTACTGGAGCAACATCAGTTTATGTTTCACGCAAACAAAACGATGTCGGGAAAGGTCGTCTTTATTATTAATACAACAATCACTGATGGATTAAATGAAGGGGGCAGCCAAAAACCCAATTTAGTGAAGATCATGTCTGTTATGGATTTGTAATAAAACTCCTCACTTTGCTCGGACGTTCTGTCACAGCGATTATTTGTTCATTCGTCGCCATGACTGTGAGCAAAATATGCAGCGGGCCTAAATGGATCCACGGTGTATGAACATTCAATTAGACCTTTGTTCACATCAAACAACACCGCCATCCCGCTCGATCAATAGGCTCTTAACAAGTCAGGCTGATCATAAATACTAAATTGCAATAAAAGACCTGTGTGTGAGGGTGCCTCCTGCCCTGCCAGTGCCAACCAGAGCGGCTTGTTTTATGACATGCCCGTTCCAACACATGTATGTGCACGCTGTGGATCACGAGGACAGTTTTATGCGCTCTCCGTCTCCCCTCTCAAAGTGGCGTTTATGTGACCAGTTTAGAGCCTAGAAGCTGTAACTGAGCGCTAATCATCGGCTCTTAGCCGCGACAGCTACATATGTTTATGTAATAAGTGCTCCTGCCGTTTTTTTTTTTTTCCCTCCTTTTCTGACTTTAAATGCAGCATTATTGACGTGGTCAAATTCAGTCAGAGCGCCTTTGTGATTAATTAGCTGAAAAATAGAGGAAAGGAAATCTTCAGTCCCTCTCTGAGATTCTTCACTGACAGTAGAAAAGCAGGTTGTCCCCTGTTTGAACGCTTTCCGGGCTGATTTCCAAGATTTCTAATCCTCATTTCATTGTGCACTCAGTCTAGCAAAACTAATGCGGACGTGCTGTTTTGTGGCAAGTCTTTCAGGTTCCATGTGGGGATACAGATAGTTAGGCAGCTGAATGCTTTTCTGTTCACCACTTATCTCATATCTCATGTATGTGAAGTGTATATTCGATTCATTTGCTGTAAAACAAGCTGGTAAAGAGCCAAAACGAGGATGCTTTGATGTTTCGTCTTGTATTAGAGGATTAAATTTAGATAGATTTGTGTTTTACTGCATCGCCGCATAAATAGGACAATTCTCAGTATGCTTCTTTACCAAAGTAAGAAAGAAGAGAGAGAGAGAGAGAGAGAGAGAGAGAGAGAGAGAGAGAGAGAGAGAGAAGGTTTTTCTTTGGGTTTATTTCCACATGAGTGGGCCATAAAAGAAAAGGTGAATAAGAAATAATAATAAGAATACAGGGAGCAGCTCCCATTTCAATAGAAGAGAATATCACACAAAAGAACTCCTGAGTGGGTTCTCACAAAAGAGGTAAAGTAAATATGGTAAACTGAAAGCACCAGCAAGTGTAGTTCCACAAAAGAAGCGGTCAATAAAACATCAAATCATGCAGTACTCTGAGGAAAAACTGAAAGGGAACAAAACACATATGTCCACTCCATGCTGTGCCCGTTTAAACAAAAGTCTGAGAATCCAGGTCCTCTTCCAGTATTCTCCATCATGTCCTTGGATGGCCATGTTGTCCCCGTGATATAGATATTTAATGAACAGGGTTAAGGAGAAGTTCCAAGGTAAGAGTGAAATATTGACATTCCAGACAGCGCCAGTGGCTACATCACAATAATTGGCAGAATAAATGAATATGTCGGTATAATCAAGTGGAAAGGTTATTCTCAAAATATATTCTGGCATATGCTGCTGAATACCAGATTATCAGCATAAGTACAGAGAGTCTGAGGCCTGAATTTTAAGCCTTACTTCAAGTTACTTCTGTAATTAAGAGTCGTTTGGGGGAAGAATCCTCCAGAGAGGCAATATTTTTAACATGGATATATATATATATATATATATATATATATATATATATATATATATATATATATATATATATATATATATATATATTGTAACTGCAGACACTTGAACACAGAAATATTAGCACCATGGACAGTTCATTCAGTACTAACAATAGTGTGACACATGGCTTTTAATTTGTAACCCATTTTCAGTACCACAGACAATGATGCACAGCATGTATGGGCACTGACAAAATACCTTATAGGGACAAAATATTCTGATCAGCACAATGGACAGTAACACAAATTTTGTAGGTAGCATTACAGTGATCAACCATGAAATTTGGAATGAAATATTTCAAGTACCATGGATAGTGATGTGAACACTTCAAAAGTTACCACAACTCTAAGATCCTCCTCATTCAGAACCATGGACAGTGACACTTGACCTCCCAGGCTTTCAGTGAACAGAAAAAACAGCCTTTTTCCTTAGCTTGGACAGTCACAAAAAAGCTATCATTCAGTACCACGGACAGATCCAGAAACCTCTTCATTCAGAAACATGGACAGATACACCTGGCTATCCTTAAAAAAAAAAAAAAAAAAGGATCAAATCCTATAATTTAAGTTATATAAGCCTCAAACTACAAATTCAGTACCAAGGACAGTGTCCCATGAGTCTTCAGTACCAGAAATAGACACGTTGAAGACCTTCTCTAGTTCCGTAGAGAGAACACAGACCTCTACGAACAGTAGCAGAAGACTCTTCACTTGGTACATTGGACAGTAAGTAATCCTCTTAATTCAGTACCATGGACAGTACCAAATGACCTTTGGTTCTGCAAATGAGCAGTGAAACAAAAATTCACTCTTACCATAAATGGTGGCACAAACCCGGGCGGCTGTGGCTCAGTGGTAGAGTCATCACCTCTCAATCGGAAGGTTGAAGGTTTTGATTCCAGCTCCTGCAGTTGTACATGTTGAAGTGTCCTTGAGCAAGACACTGAACCCCAAAATTGCTCCCACTGTTGGTCAGTGGTGTGTAAATGCGTGTGAATGTATTAGATAGAACTGTTGGCTCCCATATGTATAGAAAGTCTCAGCCATCAGTGTGTAAATGTGGTGTGGATGGGTGAAAGAGATCAGCAGTGTAAAGCAATTTGAGAGGTTGGACAGACTAGAAAGGCGCTATATAAGTTTTACTGGTCCAAACTCTTTTAGTATCATAAAGGCTAATCATGTAACTATTCAGTACCATGGACAGTGACACAAACTCTTTACTACTAAGTGTTATGACTTCACCCAACATGTTGTGTGTCACTGTCAACTGTTCTGAATAAAAATCATCACCAGCCTTCATGTGACTGTAAGGGTGGTCTGTCACTGTCCATGGTACTGAACAAAGGGTTATCGTTTCAGCTTCACGGTACTAAAAGAGCTTTGTATTGTTCCATTGTAAGGATGAAATGTGTCACTGTTCATTTGCAGAATTGAAAGCCATGTTGTACTCTCCATGGTACTAAATAAAGATGATACTCTAACTGTCCATTGTGCCAAGTGAGGGGTCGTCTGTTAATGTGCTAAGAGGTCTGTGTTCTCTCTATGGAACTAAAGAAGGTCTTTAATGAGTCTCTTTCTGGTACTGAAGAGTCATGGGACACTGACTATGGTGCTGAACATGTAGTTTGTCACTGATATTAAATAGCCTGTAGACCTCAACCCAAATCTTTTGTGGCATTGTCAGTTTTCAGAAAGGACAGTCATGTGTAGCTGTCCATGGTTCTGAATAAAGAGGTTCCTGGAATTATCCGATACCAAACAATGCCTTTTATATGACTGTCCATGCTAATGAAAATAAATAAAATAAATAGATAATAATAATGAAAAAAGATGTGTGCTTCTATTCATTTCCAGACGGGAAGTTCAAATATCACTCTCCATGGTTCTGAATTAAGAGGCTCTTGGACTTGACTGTGGTACACAATAAAGAGATTTTTTCAGATGTGGTTGCTATTTTTAAACCAAACAAATAGACTGTGTCACTGTCCATGGTCCTGAATGAACAATAGCACACAGGTTTTATTTATTTATTTTTCCTTTAGCACAACACAGTTCTTAGACTTCTCTGAAGTCACATCTCTTTTTATCCTCACTGTGGTGCTTTGTGGCTCACATTTTATCCATTCAAGACACAGCAGCACAGATAGTGACAATTATTCCTGCATTCATAATTTTCTAGCCACAGTTTGGATTTATTTTGCATCCCCCCTGGGAAGCGTCTGGTTGGATTCAATTAAAACCCCCTATAGTGGAGACTGAGAGCCACCAAGAGACCAGTGCTGCTGATGAGAGATATGCTCCATTTAGCTTTATTCAACAACGCCCACTTTTCCCTACGAAGAAGAGACAGAATCAGAAGGACTGGGAGCTGTGGGGATATTCAGCTGGGATTTGATCCCCAGCCAGGCAGGTTCATCTACTGAGACAAAGCTTCCTTTGAATTACTGAAGGAAAGTAATTGAAAAATTCATTTTCCCTCCGTTGTTTCTTCCAACTATTCAGTTGGCGAGGAAGACTAAAGCAAAGATTAAGAGAACTTTCTCATTAGCTGCACCGCCTGGGGAGAAGCTGTAGTACTTCCTAATTGAGACAGTCGAAAAGAGAGGGAGAAAATCCTGAGTGGGCCCTGCTGGGGTTTGATTCCCGGCAAGGAGAGACACATCTGGGGGCGAGTTTTTCCAGAGGATCCTGTACATGGAATTGTAAAGAGTGCTAATTTGATCTCATGAAATAAAACTCTGAAGAGAGTCTTCAAAGATGGGATTAAAGGGAATTTAAGGATGTAAACATCCACTTAGATAAACGCGGCGCTTACCGAGAGCCCACCACATGTCGACGCGGTAATGAGTGCAAAGTAAATTTACTTCAATTAATCACAACGAACAAGTGGGAGTAAATGTTGTGATTGGAGTGCTTAAGCTCTGCGGTGACATTGTAGCACAATGAATGCAGTCTTTCGCTGTGTTTTTTTTTTTTTTGCATCCTCTCGAGCTCTCTGCATGCTGCGCCAAACCTGCTCTTCAAGCCACTGATAGCCAGCAGGAGGACACAGACACACACAACTGAACCCAGACAAGTATTGATCTGTGATTTGATTATACACCGCTGCTGAGGCTTTCTAATAGAAAAAAACAGTCTAGACCTACTCTGCATGAAACGCTCCCTGTGATTGCTTCTGTTATTATGAAGCACTTTGAAAATAAGACTTTCATTTATTAAACTCCTCTTCTTGCGACTAACGGCGGAAATTCTTCAATTTTTCTTCCCACAATTCCTCTAAAAGTGCTTTAGCACATTTTATCCAAGTAACAGCGATAATTTGTCTCAGTGCACGTCTTGTCTGTTAAGCTTCAAGTGAGAGAACTGAAAGATTCGCTGATAAAATAGGTCTCTAATCCCTCCCCAAAAGCCACAATGACCTTGGGATTTCAGTAATGTTAATTTAATTTCATATCAGTGTCTAATTGAGGCATCACTGCAGGGCGGGTTTTCATGTCTCACTTTAAGGCCTCCAAAGTGTCCCTGAGTGTGTGAATAATAGAGTTTCATCAGTAAATCTTTTTGTTCTCTGTGAGTGATCCACTGCCAAATTCAAAAGTTTAGATTTAAAAAAAAAAAAGAAATTGATCTTCATCTGTTACCAAGTGGAGAAAGTCGCTGGACTCCTCGTGCAACTTTTCTTCATGTACCTTATTACATAAAGATGCTGAATTCTCTGCGGGGAAAGGATTAGACATGCCAGCCCTGCACCATCCATGCAAATCCTAACAGGAGACCGTAGATCAGAAGGAAGGCAATACAAATAATTAATACTCAGGGGCACTGGAGTCCCGGTGCTGGAGGAACGCTGAAGTAAGAAAGGATGGATGCAGACGAAAAGCTGCATTTGACACCTGTCAAATGATCGACTTTCTGCGTGTTTGATCAGCAAGCAGCCTCCTTGGATTTGAATCAATAGGACGAGCGTTCACCTTGAGCCATGTAGCCAGCATGTTACAGGTGAGGTGTCAATCAGCAGGAAGCAGGAGCGCTAACCCCAGGTGTCGTGAACATGAGACTCCTGAACGTGACGCAGTGACCTAACAGCACGCTGTGAAAGCAGCGTCTTTTCATCACGTCTTTGTTGTGTTTGTTGTCTCGGCGCCTCTGCTCTGGCCTCTTTTTTTTCACTCTTGTGATTGCACGGTATTGCCTTATGCTGCTCTGATCTGTGAGACAGTCGCACTGCAGGCGTCTTTGTTTGTGTGTCACCCTGCGATGACCTAATGTGGGCAGCGCGAGAGCTTCCAGTTTCATCCATCCAGAGCAGTTTGTAACAACACAAAAACAACAACAGGGCTTTCAGTTACATGATTTAGTAGAAAAATGCATTATTAGCTTATAGAATTAGGCCTTGTTTTTCTTTTTCTTCTTCTTGTTTACAACAAATTTCCTGCCAAGTGTCTGTTGCAGCCAATGTGCATCTTGTAAAAATACACAAACAACAAATTGGGTCAATAGAGTTTAGAGGAACAGGGAAACAGAAAAAACAGAGCTGTAGCAGTCAGTTCATGTGGTGGCCCTGAAGTGCAAAACAGGACAAAAAAAAAAAAGAACAGAACACAACAACCAAAAAGTGAACGTGAAAACATATATATAAAAAAAGAAAAGACATAAAAAAATGAAAAAAATAACAACCAAAAGGAGAACTCAAAATAAAAAAGGCATTAAAAAAGAAGCCCTAGAAAAAGAGAACCAACCAAACCAAAAACCAAAAAGGGCATATAAAATACATCACAACAAAATAAATAGATAAATAGATGAATAAAACATGACATAAAAAAAGTAAACATGACAACCAAATTCATAACTCTGCAACAAAAAGAGATCAGAATACTAAAAAGAGAACACAATAACATAAAAAAAAGAAGTTGAGGGAAAAAAAAAAGAGAAAAAGAAAATAAAAAAAGTCTCAGCAACCAAAATTGAGAACTGGGGCATTAAAAAGAAAATACAAAAGAGAATCAGCACTTGACAATAATAATAATAATTTAAAAAAACACAATTAAAAAAAAAAAAAAAATAGATAACTTGATTACAAAAAACAACCAAAAAGACGATTAGACAAAAATAGAAAACAAAATGACAACAAAAAATAAGCTCCAGAAGGAAAAGAGAACTTGGTAACCAAAAATAGTATATGACAACATATAAAAAGAGCACAACAAACAAAACAAAAACAAAAAAAAAAAAAACAAAACAAAAAAACAAAACAAACAACAACAAAAAACATGACATCAAAAAAGGAAACGTGACTTCCAAAATTAGAACTCAGCAACAATAAAATAAATCATGACAAGTAAAAGAGAACACAAGAACCAAAAAGAGCAACAAAAAAGGAATGAGACAACAAAAATAAGAGAACACAACAAAAAAATTAAGCTCTACAACAAAAACAACAAAGCTTTTCCTTCCAGTCCAATTCAGCAGGTCTTTTTTTTTTTTTTTTTTTTTTTTTTTTTTTTTTTTTTTTTTTTTTTTCATGTTTTGCACCTCAGGGCCACCATAGTTTTAGGCTTAATCTTGAACATTTTCTGTAGCTCCATTTTACAAAGGCTTCTGTGGCCCCTTCACACACCAGGAGACGTGTAAAGAAGCAGGAATGGGATTCACATCACCTGGGAAATTATAGAGCAGAATGTGAAGCAAAGACCACTGCAGTCAGTTTTATGAGTGAAGGAAGACTGCAGAGGAGATCAGCTGCTTTCTGTAGAAAAGAAAAAAAAAAGGAGAAGACAGCTCTTCAAACACAAGTGGTGAAGCATGTTCCATTTCTTGATCTCCAACAAGATTGAGTTCCAGCGTCCAAAACAGAATCCCTGACTTTCAATTTGGAACAACAAACATGTTACCCGGTCACGCTCATACATCACAATACGGACCAGCTCGTAAATCTTCGACACCGTCACCCAAGAGTGATACATCATCACGGCGGCTGGTGGAACGTAAATGGCATTTCACCTTTGACCTCTTTATGGGAGGAAGCACATATATGAGCATGTGAATGAAGATGGATGGGTTAAAGAACGAGATACTACAAATCCAAGGCGATCGCATCAGTGTAAAAAATGAAGCAGCTTAAATTCAAGTTGGAGTAAAGAGAACGGTTTAATGAGAGAAAGAAAACAGTGAAATGAGTCGGAGTATGTCGCAGTAATTGGCCCATTAAACTCATACTGTATAGATGTTTAAATGAAGTAATGACACTATGGGGCTCAGCTGGACTAATCCAATCGTATTGATTCCCCCCCCGCTCCCGTCTTTTGTGTCGTTCACTATGACTGCACTAATCGTTCATTTGTAAAAGATTTCATTTTGAAAGTAAGCGCACCCGACTTAAGCATAATGGATGATGGATGGGGGAAAAATCAATGGCAGCAGCGAGGAGTGGAGTGTGATGACAACATGAAAAGCCTGTAAAAGGGCCTTTTAATAAGGAGCTGTACTGAGCAAACAGGGATCTAAGTACGCTCACACACACACACGGGTGTGCGCTTATAATCCTGATTTATTTATGGACATTTACAGTGGTAGAAATGCTCCATTTTCTAATACATCAATTATTTAAAGATAGGACCCTGTAGACACTGCTCAACAGATTGTGGTGTAAAAAATGAATGCAAACCCAAACCGGAACGTGAATATAAATGCAAGTCACCCCCTTGTGTGTGATTGTGTGCTTCCTACTTACAGTTTCCTCTATTCCAGGAAAGTGCCTGCAAACTTTGGGCTTTTTGGTTGCTCTATAATAGATGACAATCACAACAGTTGCCTCCGAACAGACCTGCTCCTCCGAGATAGACTTACCGTAGAGCTCCCCGTATGCCCGGCAAATTGTATTCGCTGGAAACTTTCTGGGAACACAATTTCTGTTTGCTTTGATATCCCTGGGAGATTGGAGGCCCTATACAGATTGTAAACACAAGTTTGCACACATACCTAAATATATATATATATAAGTCTTGGAAAAGGAGCTGTATTTCTCAGAGAGGTGAGGACGGAAGGGAACTTTGGCTCCAAATATTTCATTTTCTTATACAAGGAGTATCATGGGGGTGATCTCTATAATAGATGAGAAATGTGTTGAAGAAGGAAGAAAGAAAAAACACAGATGCAATAAAAAGTCCAAAGTGTTGGAACGTCTCCTTTAATGTTGTGAGCAATAATGGATCTATAGTAAAGTAATCACAAAGCAAAAGGTCACATGATCTGATGAACTGAAGCATTAAATATGCTCTTTCAAAAGACACGAAGCAGGATTGATGTAATTATTCAAAGTGCTTTTATTGAACAAAAATGTAACAATGTTTCAAAGTCTAAATCCACAGTAAAATACTGTGAAGCTATTTGTTTTAGCTTGGGTTAGCAGTGAGAGTAGGATTATGAATGAAAACGACAAACAAAACTGACAGAAAGCTCACAGTAAATTCACTTCAAAGCAACATGCTGTCAAGGCTTTTAAAGCAAAAAAAAAAAAAATGTCCACAAAGTTTGCATAAAATAACGATACCTTGTCTACATATATGGAAAACAACACCAGTACAAAGAGCTAGTATTTGCTCTGCATGCTAGTTTTTAAGCATTTAAACCTTTTTTGGTGATTCGTTACGCAGACGATGCTGTGCTGTACATTCATATGCGCAAAAGCTGCACAGTCCTCTTTTAAACCAGGCCCAGAGATTACAAAGTTGTGTCAGAGCAACATAACATTTAGTTCACTTCATATATTAAGGCCTTTTTGTGCATCCTGTGGAAAAAAAAATCTGATTGCAGTGACATCGATTACAGTGTTTGACTGTAAATTTGCAGTCAAATACTGTAAAAATATCAACATGCAAACACAACAAGCAAATGTAAATACACCTTTTAATATTTCATGCTGAAACTTTAAAACTGTGATTTGTTTTAATGCAAAGAAACAAATTTATTTCACAGTATTCTGCAGTAAATTTACACTTTAAAAAAAAGTAGAGTTATCTGTTTCAGCTTGGGTCAGCACTGCCATTTCTTAAAAAAAAACTCAGTGGTTACTCATAAAAAAAAAAGCCAAAAAACTTCTGCAGCTCTGCACACCTAACGCCAGATTTGCACCTGATTTTGCATAAAATATTCTACATAATACATACATACTTACTGTATATATCTACATAAACGGAAAAAAAAGCACCATTGCACAGAGCTGAGCTGATATTTGACCCTTGTTTTGGGGATTCGTTATGCAGATGATGTTGCGCTGTATTTTCACATGTGCAAAAGCTGCACAGTCCGTTTGTAAACCAGGCCCAGAGAATAAACAGAGTTGTGTGTGTGTCAAGCCAACATCGCTTGGAATCCTGCACAAACAAAAAAAAAGAAAAAGAAAAAAGAAGTTAAAAAAGACGATTGTAGGATGATTGATTATCTGCTCCCAGGACATATGGATTGAGGCTGCTGTGTAAAGAGATCATCACCTTAACTAATCCCATTCCCTCACTGCTGACCACGAGAGGCAGTCACAGGTGAAGGTCAAAGGTCAAGAACATGCTTCAGCATGTGGACAGCAGGACATGGGTTACATAGATCACAGTGCAGGCCCAATGAACTGTGAAGTTTGACATCATTTTTTCCACCTTCTACTCACATGAGTGTGCACGCAGGAAGCAGTAACGGTGAAACCAAAGGACATCAATGAAATTTAGTGAAATAACTCTACAGGATCAGGAGAGGACCAGATAATTGGAGGCTCGTAGATTGTGTGTGTGTGTGTATAAAAGACTTCCCCTGGAATCTCCCCGGCGTTTGGTGACACCAGGAGCCGCACATTGTAATGAGTGTCACAAAGGTTAATGAGGGGCCTCCGTCTGTGACCCGCTCCTGGGAAGACTCTCGGCGCTGATAGAGACAGAAAATGAGAAACTAACCCTTAGGTACACATTTAGATCTCGATTACAGTGAAAAGTCCACAAACCTTTGCTTCCGCGTCTCATCCCTCCCACCTCTCGAGGACCTTTAAGGACACAGAAATTACTGCTTGGATTATATTTGATAATTGGTTCCGTCTGGTTCTGCAGACTCCACAGTCTTGAACCTGAGGTTTCCAATAATTTAATTTCTGAGAGGTTTTCAATTACAGCGAGAGCTAGCACAGAAAGAAGACTTTCATTTATATAAAAAAAAAAAAAGTACTTATCTTGTCAGCATGAACCTCGAGTTAACCCAGCTATGATTTCCTCTACTGGAAAAGAAGAAAGTCTTAGCAGTGAGCCTTGGGGGATGAAAAAAAGAATTAAAACACTCAAAAAGATGTTGTCTTCGAAAGGCTATCAGCTTTACATCTTTTGCCTTGTCAGTTTAATGCATTTTACACTCCCTCTACCAAGTCAGTGTTAACTTAAGAGCGTAAAAACAGACTTTCAAAACCAAAGGCAATGACAAGCATTTTAAAGGTGATATCGGGGACCCTGTCGGAGGGAAAAGCAGCGTTAAAGGACACAGTGTCTTTGTGAAAAGATCACCACCTGGACTCCAGACAATGGAGGATGGTGATGAAAATGTCACATCTATAGTCCGAGTCTGACAGATGTATTCACACCTTCTCAGAATGTCCAGTTGTGGATGAGATCACACTTCTCAACACGTGGTAACACTCTAATCCCTCCTAGCAAGGTGTGTAAAGGTGTGTAGAGAACGTGCTGTCAACTGTTTTCATCTGAGGCTAAGAGGCCCCAATAATATGGGGATAAAAGTCCAGGAAAACAGACTTACTGTCATAACTTAAAGAGGGGTATCATTCTTTAAAGAGAGGGTATTCTGATTTCCCCATATTTCAACCATGGATACAAAATAACAATGCTCACCCCCCAAATAGATGCAAATGTTTAAAATTCATTTTAATTCAAGCTTATTTATCAGTGAAAGCTTTGTAAATCTTTATTGGTTATTGCTGCTGGTCTAAAGTACAAGAAACAGATCAGTTTCCAAGTTATGGACGAAATGTGTGTTTGTTTACCTGCATGTGCGTTCACGTGCCGTCTCCTTCAATCTGTGGTCAGATGTCAAAGCAGGAGCCACGAGTTGGGCGGTTTGTTTTTAAAGATGTTACGGCTAACGCTAGCAAATGCAGAGCAACATTTTTGCCATTTAAAAATATTAACAAAAAAATAAAATAGAATAAAATAGAAATTAAAGAGAAGACGTACATTTTTATTTTAAACAGAAAGAACAAAGAAGAAACAAAACAAGATGGGAACTGTGGTGATGTGCTGCTTGTAGGAGAGCGAGTGTTGTGACAGTTGTGACATCAAACTCGTTGGCTGCATGCTAACTACAGGAGGTCACAATCTTCACATGCTGTCATGCATTAAGCACTTCTTATCTCTGTTTAATTCAGTGCTCTGAAGCACACCTCTTCTTCTCAATTGTTAGGCAACTTAAAAAAAAAACACCTTCAAAAAAAAAAACTGCTTTCAGTGTCTGTAAATTAAACCCCAACTATAACCCAAATATTAAAACAATTTGTTTTAACAACTTTGAAACACAAAAAGGTTGGTTTATGATTGCAAAAATTACAGAGGGAGTGTTGCAATCTTCACTGAGACGCCCTCGGAGCACTTGAAAAAGTTTTTTGGGTGATTTTTCTGGGACTTGGGCCAAGGACGAAGGACTCGATCTGGACTCAAATTCAGGTGAAACAGACTCGACTTCTGGGACTCTACCAGGATTTTTTCTTTGGTGACTCAAACTCCACTCAGATTTTTTTATATTTTTTATTTTTCTTTGGTGACCCTGACTCAACTCATTTTTTTTTTCTTTTTTTTTCTTTGGTGACTCTGACTCAACTCGTATTTTTTTTTTCTTTTTTTTTCTTTGGTGACTCTGACTCAACTTAGATTTTTTTTTTCTTTTTTTTTTCTTTGTTGACTCTGACTCAACTCATA
Organism: Labroides dimidiatus; assembly: GCA_030710495.1. Classification (NCBI taxonomy): domain Eukaryota; kingdom Metazoa; phylum Chordata; class Actinopteri; order Labriformes; family Labridae; genus Labroides; species Labroides dimidiatus. The sequence goes on from CM061166.1 coordinate 8,476,171, forward strand.
TTTTTTTTCTTTTTCTTTTGGTGACTCTGACTCAACTTAGATTTTTTCTTTTTTTTTCTGTGCCTCTTACTCCACTCAGATTTTTTTTTCTCTTTTTTTTTCTTTGGTGACTCTAACTCAACTCAGATTTTTTTTCTTTTTCTTTTGGTGACTCTGACTCAACTTAGATTTTTTCTTTTCTTTTTTGGTGTCTCAAACTCCACTCAGATTTTTTTTCTTCTTTTTTTTCTCTGGTGACTCTGACTCAACTCATATTTTTTTTTCTTTTTCTTCTGGTGACTCTGACTTTTTTTTTTATACCTCTTACTCCACTCAGATTTTATTTATTTATTTATTTATTTATTTATTTATTTATTTATTTATTTATTTATTTATTTATTTATTTATTTTTGATGACTTGGACTCCACTCAGATATTTTTCTTTTTGGTGACTCTGACTCCACTCAGTTTTATTTTTTTTTTATTTTTTTATTTTTTTTTTGGTTTCTTGGATTCAAACGCTGAGGACTTAGAACTCAACAACAACACTGCCATGAGCAGAATGAGTGTTGTTCTCCATTGAACAAACATTTTATCCACCCGAGACAGTTTTTATCTTCTTTACCCCAGATTGGCTGCACGTATATTTACACCAGCTCCCCAAGCAGACAACCTTGGCTTCACCCCCAGTAATAAAGATTTCAAAGGCTGTAAATGTTAGTACGCCGGTAATTCCTCATAGTCTCATGTGTCTTTGAGAAGTCTTTCAGGCTAATCTGCAGGAAATACTCACGATGATGTGGAAATGAGTACTGGACCACAATCTTGTTAAGAGATGTCAATCAAAATTTCACACGCCTTAGCGCAGGTCAGATGATCAATAATTTACGCTGTGTCCCAGGCTGAACATGAAAAAGAAAAAGGGGGGGAGGGTATTCAAAGTCATTATTTCTATTTTGTTTTGTGTCTCACTGCCGGAGTGTTTGTGTTTTCTGGGTAAATGAGAAGGGCAGCTATTTGACTTTACAGAATATTAAAGCAGATTTTGAAGCTGGAAAACTGTTGTGTGCCATGTTTCCAAAGCCAAAATGAATTTCAGAAACATTAAAATAAAGCATCCGTGATGTGCGGCTCAATTTGATCTCCTGAGTCCATCCCTTTGAATGTAAACGTAAATAATTTTAAACCTTTTAAAGTGCAACAAACTGAAAGCCTTTACACTTCCCCTTCACTAATTCCCCTTTGAGACGATCACACTCCTCACGCATTGCACGCTATTTCTATATCTCCCGTTTGAAGAGGCCCCTCCATGTGGAAACCCCTCCCGTCTGAGTGGAGGGGCTTTTACTTTGATAACTCTCCACGAGCTGTTTGATCAAGCCACAGGGCAAATATTCTACAACATTTCCACTGTGAAGAAGTGTTATAAGAGCGGCTGTTTCACATCTGCACCAGTTCAAAAGGCAGTGTGGGAGGATTTTTAATCAGGGGATGGCACGCAGGCCACATAACATTAACATAATGCATTACAAGTTGTAATTAAGCCTGGGAAAGCTATAAAACCCCCATGGGGGGATTGTTTCCCTTTTTTTTTTAAATTCATTTATTTATTTATTTTTTCGATTGAAATGTCTTTAATAATCACTTTCCCTTTGGCTGCCTCGTTTTTACTCTGCTGGCAGACGAATGTGCTCTCATATGACAACATCATATGGCAGTTTCATTTCAGCTCTCATACAGATGCTAAAGAAAACGAAAGGATTGGTAGAGAGAGGAGAAAACTCCTGTGAGGGTCAATCCAAGGCCACCAAATAAATCACAGAGGCAACAGATCATTACACACAAGTCACAAGGCAGAATGTTTGGTTGGAGATTGAAATTGACTCTGGTCAGATGTTTTTGGAGAGACCGCCTGGAGATGAATAACGAGTGAGGCCGGGGAGAGTGGACCAGGCCTTAAATACAAAGTGAAGGTTTTGGAAGATCACACATTCTGTCTGAGTTTGTCTTTGCTGTCGTTGATCACATTCACAACTGTGGTACCAAGACCCAGGATCTGCCCTACTCCCAGAAGGCACATTAGTCAAAAGGCCTGTAGTTCAAATTAACTAAACTTTGGATTAAGTTGATATTCTTACATCCAAACTAATTTACTGACTAAAGGGCCCCATAGACTTAAAGGCCCTCTGGTTTTCTGACTAACAGGCCTTCTGACTACCCGGCCTTCTGGTTTTCTGACAAACAGGCCCTCTGACTACCGGGCCTTCTGACTTATGGGCCTTCTAGTTTTTTGACTAACAGGCCTTCTGACTTACGGGCCCTCTGGTTTTCTGACTATTGGACCTTCCGACTAAAGGACCTTCTGGTTTTCTGAATAGCAGGCCTTCTAACTAAAGGGCCTTCTTACTAATGAGTCCTCTGGTTTTCTGACTAGCAGGCCCTCTAACTTATGGGCCTTCTAGTTTTCTGAATGACCTGCCTTCTGACTTTTGGGCCTTCTGACTTATGGATCGTTTGGTTTTCTGACTAACATGCCTTCTGACCATTGGGCCTTCTGGTTTTCTGACTAAAGGGCCTACTGACATATTGGCCCTCTGATTTTCTGACTGAAGGGCTTCCCGACTTTTTGGCCTTCTGGTTTTCTGACTAACAGGCCTTCTGGTCTCTGACTAACAGGCACTCTGACTAACAGTGGGCTCCTTCCACTTAACAAAGACCATAAGGACCGGGGTTTGAAGTGTTGGAAACTAAAGAAGATTCAGTGGGGGAGTCGCTCTCTGCAGATATCCACTGATACTATCAAAGCAGATACAAGGAAATAAACTCTGCCTAACACAAAGAGGGAAAGGGGGGTTTCAAAACCAGGGGTGAAGACAATGGCTGAGGAAAAGAAAGGAAAGTAAAACTTTCTTTCAAAATGTGCTCAAAGAAAGACTGCTGATTGGCTCCTGCTTATAAGAGCCTCACAGGTGATCCTGATACCTGCTGATTAGAGAGACAACCCAAGGGCTGGATTTGGATCTTAACAGTTGAAGGGTAAACAGACTTCATTACAGGGAAACAAAGAGGATTCAAGGATCAAGCCTGTGAATCAACAGGTCTAGGCAGATGGCTGTCCACATAGAGCCAGTGTTACTAAGTGTTGCTTGAGTTGAATCACTGGCATCTGGAGATAACAAGACCAGAACCAAACAATGAGCCGTTTGACTTCACTTGTGTGGATCTGAAGGCAGCAAAACTTCTTGCACCTTGGTACTGATGCTGCCTCTCAGAACGACCCTGCTGGCCATTGTTATGACCACATGTGGACACTTAAAGTGAAAACACACACACGCACACACACACACACACACACACACAATCTAAGACCACCTACCATGTATGTTTTTCTCTTCACTTCTTTCCTCTCAAACTCTCACCCCACAATGCCTTTGTGTGTCTCATTCCGTCCTCGGCGTGCAGTGCTCCATGTGTCAAGTCGATGTGGAGTCAGCCCGAGTCGGGGACTGCGGGACCGTGAGCCTCTTTTCCCTTCGCATTTGTTCCAGTACCCATCACACAGCCGCCGCCGCCGCCTCTGGCTCTAGCCCAGCTGATCGCTGGCGCTCCGCGGCTAAGGCCACCTTACCTAACCTCACACATCTCTGCTGCGAGACGCTCTGAACGGCACAGCCGCACAACCCAACAACTCTCACTGCAGGTAATTCTCTGTGTGGGCTGCAGGCGTGCGAGTATTATGCAATATATTATCATACTGCTGTGCTTGGGTAATCTTTGATAATGCACCAGAGTGCAAAGGAGAGTGTCCTATCCACGCACCATCCAATGGATCTGTGCATTTATTAGTTTAGTGTCTGGCTCTGGAGACAAAGTGCACACCCCCGCCCTCAGAGCTGCAGAACCTTGTGCATTGTTTTCCTTTCAGAGGTTGCTCTCTTGATTCCATAACAGGAAGGTGACTGAAAAGAGTGTCTCTATGTTTTCCCCATCCACGCATGACAGCACACATGTTTCCAAGACAGATGGAGTGAGCTGCTCCGTCTGCACTGTGCTCAATCTTCATGTCAGTGCTTCAGAAGAAAAGTGTGTATATAAATAAATTAAACTTTTTTTTCCTACCTGTGTGCATTTCTCTGGCGCCGTGTGAGGTTTTGATCTACAACCCCAATTCCAGTGAAGTTGGAACGTTGTGTAAAATGTAAATAAAAACAGAATGCAATGATTTGTAAATCCTGTTTAACCTACATTCAACTGAATACACCACAAAGACAAGATTGTTGACACACGTTCCTAAAAAGCTGGTTCAGGTCATGTTTCCACTGTGTTCCATCACCTTTCCTTTCGACAACACTCAATAAGTGTTTGTGACCTGAGGACACTAACTGTTGAAGCTTTGGAGGTGGAATTCTTTACCATTCTTGATTGATGAACAACTTCAGTTGCTCAAAAGTCCGGGGTCACATTTTCAGTGGGAGACAGGTCTGGACTGCAGGCAGGCCAGTCTAGTACCTGCACTCTTTTACTACGAAGCCACGCTGTTGTAACAGGTGCAGAATGTGTCTTGTCATTGTCTTGCTGAAATAAGCAGGGACGTCCCTGAAAAAGACGTGTCTTGGATGGCAGCATATGTTGCTCCAAAACCTGTATGTACCTTTCAGCATTAATGGAGCCTTCACAGATGGTCAAGTTAGCCATGCCATGGGCACTAACACACCCCCATACCATCACAGATGCTGGCTTTGAGACTTTGACCTGAGAACAATCCGGATTGTCCTTTTCCTCTTTGGCCTGGAGGACACCACGTCCATGATTTACAAAAACAGTTTGAAATGTGGACTCGTCAGACCACAGCAGACTTTTCCACTTTGTGTCAGTCCATCTCAGATGAGCTCGGGTCCAGAGAAGCCGGCGGTGTTTCTGGGTGTTGTTGATATATGTCTTTGTCTTTGCATGGTAGAGTTTGAACTTGCACTTGTAGACGTAGTGATGAACTGTGTTAACTGACAATGGTTTTCTGAAGTCTTCCTGAGCCCACATGGTAATATTTCTCCAGATTCTCTGAATCCTTTGATGATATTACTGTAGATGATGAAATCCATCAATTCTTTGCAAATGTACATTGAGAAACATTGTTCTTAAACTGTTGGACTATTTGCTCACGCAGTTGTTCACAAAGTGGTGAACTTCACCCCAACCTTGCTTATGAACGACTGAGCCTTTCAGGGATGCTCCTTTTATACCCAATCATGACACTCACCTGTTTCAAATGAACCTGTTCACCTGTGGAATGTTCCAAACAGGTGTTTTTGGAGCATTCCTCAACTTTCCCAGTCTGTTGTTGACCCTGTTCCAGCCTTTTAGGAACGTGTTGCAGACATCAAATTCAAAATGAGTGAATATTTACAAATAAAAAAAAAAAGTTGGATTTACAGTTTTATTTTATTTATTTTTCTTGTTGCACCGTACATATCCCTAGTCTTAAACACGTCTGTTCGGGATTCAGGTCCCTCACTTGGCTTCGCTTCACAATGATTACATGATGCACTCCTGTGTGCTGGATGCAGCTTGGAGGACTCTCAAAGAGATGAGTGTGAAGGGAGATAATAGTGAAGTTTTCAACTTGTGGAAACCGCATGCAGCCCTGCTGGCCTCACATCAAAACCAATATTCTTTTGTTTGTCTTCCACTCCTCTGTCCCTTCTGGCTGTTTTTTTTTTCTCCCTGCATTATTAAAGCACACCGCAGTCCATCAACTATGCTCCCCCCGTGGTTTTTAGCAGCTCCCGCTGATTTGTGTACGCCACGGTCGGTAGTTTGTGAATGCCGGTCTGATTGGATGATGGTCAATCATGCTAAATGCGACGCTGCAGCCGGTTTGGAGGGCGATGAAATTGCTTCTGGTGTGACAGAAAAGTTGATGTCTTTAATATAACAGCAGTGAGCTCAATCAGCGCACTGAGCACTTGATCCCAGAGCAGACGAATGGAACCTGTTGTATGCTCCCTGCTTCAGACGAAGGATCTTGATTATTCTGGAGATTCAGGTCGATGATGCTTGGTAAATTTACATCTAAGGGTACTCGTCAGAAAGAGAGAGAGAGGGAGAGAAAGAGAGCAAGAGAGAGAGAGAGGCATCTTGTCTTTAACCTCTCCTCTCCTTTCTTATTACTACCAAAAAAAAAAAATGACATGGATTCAGCATTTCCCTGAAAAATCTATTCTTGGCAGAGTACAAAAGCCTGTAGGAGGCTCAAGTCCATAATGTGGCAACAAAACTCTCCACTAAAATGTGTATTAATGCAAGTCTTCCAGGGTCAGCGCCTTGTAAAATGCAGGCGTGATGTAGAATACAAATTCACAGACACATTCAATCCATCCCTGCATTTTCATCTGCTTATCTTGGGGCTTTCTTTGTTTATACTTGATAAGTTAATAACTTTGCACTGCCTGATTTGATTGTTTTGGGATTCAGGAAATTTGTCTGCTTGCGTCTTAGCATCCTATGCATCAGTATCTTGCATCTGCTTCTTTCTTGTGTCTGCTTGCATCTTGCTTCAGCATCTTGTGTCTGGAAGGCCGCTGCTTTGGGCCTGCTTCAGCAGTCACATTGACTTTAAATTTACTTTTCTTGGTCGGATGATTTTAATGGGTTTCCATACTTAAAAGGACATCCACTCCCCCCACTGAGCTCTTTGTCTCTCCTAGGGTTTCCTCTAAGTTGCGTGCACCTATTAGAGGTCAGCACCCAGGGGGTATCCTTGCCACTGACTCCTTTCAGTGTAAAGAAATCCAAGGCCCCCTCCTTCCTCCCTTCTACTTTGAGATCCACAAAGATCCAAAGGTAGCAGGGGCCTCGAAATGAGTCAGTGATCAGGTCGCCTTCAGGACACCTCCCTCTGGGGAAATCTGAAACAACTCCACACACTCTGTCCAACTTGCGTTTTCTAAACGCAGCTTTGGGTTTTTGAAGCTTTGATCTCAATTAATCGCATCATGTGACAAACTTTTCCATCTAATGAACAGCAAAATCACACGTCTACCGTCACTGATGTCTTAAGGGCCATCATTACGTCTCGCTTTGATCACACCGGCTTTAGAAGGCTCTGCTTTCACTCGGCGTGTAAACAGAATTGATGGGGGTAAAGTATTCCTGTAATGATGCTGAATTCAATCGGAGTGCAGAGGACGTATTAATTGAATCTCGCTCATCAAAGGGTTCTCTGGATTGCCATGGAGGAAGAAAAATACAAAACGTTAAGGCTGTTATAGCTCTTGTGGTATCATCCTACTTTATCCTCTCATCCTGTCACATTAATAATCTTTCATGAAGCAAATGCATCCCTAAAATTGTCATGTTCTTGCAAAAGGTTGCAAAATCAGTCTTTGATTGTGGCCACAGGTGTCACTGTAATCAGTGCTAAACAGATACTCCTCACAGCATCCTAAAAGGAATCTTGCATGTGTTACAGGTCCCAAAGCTAGGACCATGTAGGCAGTTAATAATGTTCAATTTCGTTTCTGGTCCTGGGCGACACTGTAAAACTGTAACACAGTTTAACAAAGAATAGAGGCAGAGATGTGACTTCAGTTGTTTCGTTGCTGTGAATACAATGCTTTATTTAACACATTTTCTTCCAAAATCTTATTAATTTGCATCACTATGCTGTATGAAGAATGTCCATTTGACATAACTATAGAAATAGTTTTCTCTCATTTCTGTAAATATACAACTTCATCTTGACTTTTAATTCACATCAATTTCACAGAAAAAAATGTCATTTAATGTCACCTTTAACTATGCACTAAAGCATTTTATCAACTCATATTTCCCTTGTTTATAGAAAACCTTCTTTAAACCCTTCTGGTTAATTTCAACAAGCACTGGAGAAAATGGTTAACATAGCTAATTCAGAAAAACTGAATGAATATGCGTGTGCAAACGTGTGTGTGTGTGTGTGTGTGTAGGTGCGGGTGGCGGGTGTGTGCGTGTGCGCAGGTGTGTGTCACTGAAAGATTTTAAACTAATCCTAACTCTAATAAAGTGCATCTCTGACACAGACACAAGAACAGCACTGCTCAGGAAAAGCAGACATATAACACTGGAGCCAACTACAAAGTCAAACAAAACATAAGCTAAAAGAGAGCTTCAAACTAATGCTATAGCGATCGTTAGCTTGTTAGCATTCCCACCGTAGCGCTAGCTGATAACACTGTACACTCTTTGACTTGGCATAACGGCTTTTTCTGTTAACGTTACGACTCAATCTACTTGTTTATAACCTGACGAATTCTATTAGTGAATGAAAAGCTGTCATTTCAACGTGTTTTGTACTGTACAAACCTGTAAAACAGTTTAACAAAGAATAGAGGCAGAGATGTGACTTCAGTTGTTTCGTTGCTGTGAATACAATGGAGGCAAGACGGCTACTCTGCTGTATACACGCACTGCCGAAGCTGCGCCCGTCCCATACTGCCCCTACTGGTCTGGAAGTGCATACAGATTTGTATTCATAGTCCAAAGAGACTATTCACTAAATTTAAGACAATAATTTGACAGAAGAAAAATAAAGAAAAGAATTTTAAAGAAATTATACCCCACATGTGACCACACATTAGTGGGCGTCACACATGCAGCAAATGCTGGATGTAGAAATGCTGAGCCCTAACCCTTACCCCTTATGACATCATCAACTGTGCAAGTTTCTCTCTGTCGGTGACCTTCAACCAGTCCTACTTATAGACAAATGCTGAGAAACACGTAGTTGACAAACCGCCATTAATGTGGTGGAAGAAGCACTATAACGAGCACACGTTTGAATGAGAGCGGTCAGAAGAACCAACAGGAAGCAAGGTATTTTTGTTTTACAGTTTAAGGATGCCATAACGTTAGTGGAAAACTACATCTTAAGAAAAAAAAATGAGTGTTTGAAGCTCAAGCCTTTACTTCGGGAGGAGCGTCCATGTCTGACACACCAATCACACAGTGTAAATAAATTGATAGTGAATTATAATAATTCTGGAGGCTGGTCAGCTAGGAGAGACAAGTGTGAACTCTGAAGCTAATTTCATTTTTTTTTTTAATGTAATTTCCAACAGATATTTGACATGGGTAAAATCCTTAATCTGTGAAATATGGCTGAAGTCTTACCCCTCTGATTAAAGTACTCTTGTGGTTCTGTAACGTTTTTATTACAAACATCTCTGCTGCTGTCACAGCCTGCAGCTGGCAGAAGATGCCACCGTTCCAAAGCAGTACTAGCAGCCGTTCTCGATGGCGCGCCTACAAATCAGCTGTAGGATTGGTCTCTTATGAAATCTTCACCCCTATCCCTTATGACATCATCGGCTTTGTGGTTTCCATGGTGGTGGATCATCTCCATTCATTTTAATGGGCCAAAAAATTATGAAAATGCTGAATATTTCAAAAAGTTTGGGGGGGTTAAAAATTTGATTAATACATGTACAATTCTCCTGAACATGCTGAACATTTCACAGTGCGAACCGTGAATATTTGTGATAATTTGTTGGAGAACTAGTGAGCCAAAAAAGGTACGGAAGAATAATAATAATAATAGTCAAATTTCTGTGCTGAAATACTCAACAAGAGCCTCTTCTGGAGCATGATGTGAGCTCTGTTGTGCAAGTTAGGTACACTTCAAGCAAAGCAACCAAGTTTAAAAAAAAAACACAATACCTGAGCAGAACATCTATTTCTATTTCTACTTGCAAATTTCCGAAGTTGAAAATACAAGTGGAAGGACTGGGTTGGCACTGCTATTTCCCCACACAGGATCCAGAATAGAAGCTAATGAGCTGCCAGGCCTTGAGTAGGCCGAGCAGACTTACCTCTGCTGGTAGGAGGTGTTTCATTCACCAGAAGGTTAGAGGAAAAAATCTGAGATTCTGATTCTGTACTTTCAGACCCAGCGAGCTTAGTTGCAAAGGTGAAAGACGGTACATAGAGGAGTCCAGTGATAAATGAACCATAAACCTTTGCTGTTTATTCTTTAGGTCACTGCTCTTCTCTTATATTCTATGATACAATCCCATATTCCCCGCAGGCTTCTCCAGCCTTGTTCTTCTCCTGACAGTGATCCATTTACTCACATTTCGAGCTGCGCCGCTGCCCACATGAGCCCCATGCCAAAGCTGTGGGCCGCTGACCATTTCCTGGGCACGAATCCAACAAGGCATCCCAGAGAAATAAGTAGTCTCTATGGTGGCTGTGCTGGAGCAGAATGTAAGGACACACAGCCGCATTGTTTCCCAGACACTCATTGAGAATGCAAATTTGATTTCTGTTGATTTATTGTTGTACTGAGACGGGGCCGAGTGATTCGAGACAGACATGAAGCATTTGATCCAATAAGGCCACTTCAGGCATGTCTGTCATCAGCTCCTAAGGGGAATAAAAATGTGGAGTTTCTTGGTGCCCAGAAATGGTTTCCAACCTAATCTTAAAATATATCATTGATTTCATTCCAACATCCAGGGAGGAGGACTCACCTTGGTTTTCTGAGGCTTGGACTCGAACTCCAGCAAACTGCATTTTGAGGAACAAGACTTATTCACAGATATAGACTGTCCCCATGTTTATATTAGCTTAAAGTATAGTGAATGGGTGGTTATGTGAATTAGAAACCCTTTAGGGTGACGCTTTACCCAGCTTCACAAGAGAGCTGAAAACATGATGACACTAAATGTTCTTTGGTTAATTTTATATTAGTGATGGGAAGTTCGGCTCTTTTCAGAGAGCCGGGTCTTTTGGCTCGGCTCCCCCCAAAAAAGCAGTGTCTTTTGGCTTCCAAACTGCTCCTAATGTATTCTTATTTGTAGCCTTGTATTTTAGCATAATCCGGCAGATATGACTAATTTTTGAATTGATAAACGTTTTTGCATTCAGTGTTTTAATGAGAAGCCTTGTTTGTTCTGTTACAAAAGCAGGCATTCTTACGTTTGTTTAATATTTAATCAAACTTTTTTTCACAAAAAACAAACACACACAAATCAATGATCCAAAAGCTGCTTTGTTTGCAGGTGTCACTCATAATTTTGTATTTTCATGATGCAACACACTCTCTTCACCACTGTCTCACTCACAGTGTGTGGACGGGATGCTAGATCTAAATGGGTGTCCCCATCTCTACTATCACTATGAGAATATGGTTTGGTCCAATGTGATTGGCTGTTTGGCTGCCACGCTGCCAATCAAAACAAAGTTCTGCCGTGAACAAAGTTGAGCACCAAAAGGACAAAAAATGTTGGGAGCTGGCTCTCACTTGATGGGAGTCGGCTCTTCTGATTCATTTCAAAGCATGAGCTCTTTGAGTCACATCATTTGAACATGACACATCACTTTGTACATGGGCAGATATTTTTGATATTAAAGAATAAAAATTGATCATTTAATTTTTATTTTAAAATTCATTTTTTTTCTCTATCAGGGTCAAGAATGGATAAAAAAAACTCTTCTGAAACAGGTTGATTTTCTATTTCTAAACCCAAAAATATAAAATGTCAGAAGACAGAAAAGAGATCCTGTATCCTGTCAGTCACAGCAGGTGGAATCCTTCAATGTGGTGTTGGTGTCCAGTATTAGCTTCAATAGCCAATGTCTCTGTGATTAGCATTACCCTACCCTGCTGGTATTCTCTCTGGTGCTGGGTTAGCACCACTTGCTCGTCCAACGTATTGGACAGAGATCTTACATTCCACAAAAGAAGGGATAGAAGGACAGGCCAGTGTCTCTTTGTATCTTTGTAGCTCACACAGCAGTAGCAGCTGTGTCCTCACCTCCTGCTCAGCTCACAGAGAATATTGGACCTAGCATCAATTAGCATTGACACTTAGGGGCGCTAACAGTGGAACTCTTGTGTGTAAACAATACAGCCATGATTTATATATTTATATATATATATATATATATATATATATATATATATATATATATATATATATATATATATATATATATATATATATATGTACTTTCCATGGCTACTGGTCCCGTCCCCCTTCTTGCAGCACAGACAAATTTCAAACTCAACCTTTTTTTACAGGGAAAGCTAAATTATTAGCAATTAGCACGCTAACATTTTTTACTGATTTTCTTATGAGAGGATATGAATGTTAAATTTCTAGTCTAGCAGATGACGCACTTTTAGAAAAGTCAAGAGGCAAGAGATGCAATCACTATTAGCTCTGCTGTCTGTGCCCGGATTGCAGGACAACATCTGACATTAAAAAAAAAAAAAAAAAATCCAAGCTTTTTAGACTTTTTTTACCTCAACTTTTGACAATTGCTCTCACAGAAAATAACACTTATGCCTCTGTGTCAGAATGCAGATGTAAATTTCGATAAACTACGGTTAGCAAGCTAATGCTCGTGTTAGCAGTTAGATTCCAACAGGACCAAGATGTTTGATTGGTTTTGAGTCTGATGAATAACGACTGAGCTGCAGGTATTTTTGGATGCCTCTGGTGATTGGCGGAATGGATGAGTGCATCCCCTCATTAAGAGAAGTCAGGCACAACATGGTACCCTTGACTTCACTGGTAATTTAAATTTCTCAACACTACAACTGGGTGCAAAACAGTTCATCCAAATTCATACAGGAAGCAGTTTGATGTAAAATAGTATCCCTTGCTTGTAGGCAGTGATATTAATAACAAGGACAAGCCTTTCTTTGCCCTGTTTTTCAATGACTCAACCAGTTTCAATTGGGTTATCACTCATTTCCAACAACCTTAAAGATTATGGTGAAAGAAAAAGGAACAAAATCTGCCTGTGGAAATTTAAACTGGGACTGAGCATGCTCAGTGTCTTAAACGACTGAATTAAAGTTCTGACCTGGTGGTTAAAACTTGGTAGTGTTGGAAATGGATCGAACATCCTAAAAAAAAAAAAAAACGATACAGACGACTGCAGCTTTTTTTTTTCTTTTTATAAATGAAAGGCCAAATGATTTATACACATCTATGAGTCACAGTCGATCGTTTCAAGCAGAGAGAGAAGAATCAAGGGGGGAGCGAGCTCTAAAATATCTGCTCTGTGGGGAAAAAAAAGAGCATGACATTTTTAGGGACAAATAAGATTAAACAAGAGGAATATCCTGCACCCCTTTTAGCCATTTCCCAGCACTGCCGCGGAGTCAGACTTAGTAATTGAAATGAAGTGCCATGCAGAATGAGTCATAGACTGTCAATTAGATAAATTGTCAAAGCATTTGCTCAGTGGGATCCTGGTCCACACTTATTATCAAATCACCTCAGGTTGGCGTGGTGTCATTTTTCGACACAAATCATCTTGACAGAGTAGATAATTGAGATAACCAGGATTAGTATTCAAGCGGCACGGTGCCGGCCGCTCTGGTATGAGACCATAGCACATATTAACACCTCCATGTGTGGATAATCTCTGACAGGCCCTCCAGAGGAGACTGGGTGTGCGCTGATGCTCTGCTCACTCACCTGTCAGTCTATTTGGGTGCCTGAGTGCCTGTCCATAGTGCTTAAACGACAGGGTCAGAGGGTTCCAGACGAAGGGCCTGGATTATGACAGATGGATTAACAAAAATAGAATCATGCTTTTTTTTTTTTCCCCTCATCTTTAGAAATCTGGTCCCAGGCTGTGATTTTTGGCATTGTTAAATCCGGCTTTCTTACCCATGAATCCCCTGAACGCTGCCATCTATCAACCTGACACCTCTATGAAAAATGAACGCATTTTCTGAAGCATCACTTTTGCGGCAGGTGTTGCAGAAAATTAGACCTTCGTGTTGTCTGATGATGCTCAAGCGTAAGTCCTGAATGGAGGTGTGATCCGCCTCGCCGGGCTTGGCAAACAATCCCTGGAGTGATGAGATCGCCTTGATGTGGCTGCACCTGAGCATCTTAATTATAGGTTATGCTGTGCTAAAAATAAAGCTTTGCTAGCAGCTGGGGGATATAAAGATACTGTTTTTAACATTTGCATCATCGTCCTAAAATGTACTCTCTGAATTCTATTTTTCCTCCCTCTCTGCAGCTCTCTCATTTCTTTATTCAGTATTAATATCAGCAAGGCCTGCAAATCCACTCTGCCATTGCATAATTCATGCAGCCCCTCTGACAAAATTCCCTTTCATGTGGGCAACGCGCCCCCAACGAAAATCCTTGGAAACCTGGATAAGCCCAAATGGCTTATACCTGATGGCGATGCACAGCTGTGCTCAGGTAAAGTGTCATTCTCTCGCGCCAAATAAGGTCAGGAGTGAATAGAGGCTGTTTGATGCCATCAGCTACCTGGGAAGCAGCTCATACTCAGAGGGTTTTGACTGAAAAAAAAAGAAGAAGATGGGATTATAAAGTGTAAAGGCCATCTGGTAAGGAATTCCTGCAGTCATGAATTAATTTCTTCTCAGAAGTCATTTTGCTTTTTGCTGTAAAACCAAAGCTACATGAGACACTGTATAGGTTCCGTGTATTGGTTATGGAAGCACTGGAAGAATCTTCTTTCCGAGAAGCAAGCGGGCCTTCTTAAAGAGGGGGTATTGAGCTTTTTTTTTAAGCTTTAATCTGTCCCTCTGGTTCCTCTTTAGTGTCTTTACATGACAGAGCTAAAAAAAAAAAAAATCCCTATTTTTCTTACACTGGTGTTTCAGAAAGCCCTTATTGTCTTAGCTTCTGTCAGAAATGCTGTCTCTTTAAGGCACCCTGCTCAAATAATAATAATAATAATAATAATAAAAACCTTCCCTCTAATTGTTCAGCTCTCTGGAGGCAGAACTCGGTGTTTGAGGCCCACTCATGAACTAGTTTGAAGTCACTCATGTTATGATGTCATCATTTCAGCAAGTCTAACGAAAATTTAGTGTTTTGAGCAGTTTACACACAGATGCTGTGCTACAGAATGTGCTACTTCACATTCATGTTTACAACATGGGAAAACAGAATATCCTCGCTTTAAAATAGAATACCCCCTCTTTAAGTTATGGCACTTTTGGTTAAATAGGTATTGCAAGTTTTTGAAAGTTGCGTCTTTGTTTAATTAATATCTCAATATTAAGTGTGAATGAAATAAAATTTAAAAAATGCTCATTTTTGGGCGGAGCTATAGGCAGACCTTGGTGTTTGAGGCCTAGACTCTAACTAACTAAAACAATCCAGTTTTGAAGTATGGGAAAACAGAAAACCCCCCACTTTAAAGTAGAATACCCCCTCTTTAAGTCATGACACTGTAAGTCAAATTGGTGTTGCAAGCTGTAGAAAGTGGCTTATTTATGTGATGAAGATTTCAATGTTAAGTGCAAATGAAATAGAACAATTAGAGATAAAGGCAGATCTTAGTGTTTGAGGCCCCACTCCATTATATCACGAACAAAATCATCCATGTTTGAAATATGCGGAAATAGAATACCCTCTCTTTAAAGTGGAATACCCTCTCTTTAAGTTATAACACTGTAAGTCAAAACTGCTGCTGCAAACTATTGAAAGTTTCTTGTTTATGTGATGAAGATCTCAATATTTGGGGCGAGTAAAATAGAATAATTTGCTCATTTTTGGGCATAGCTTTAGGCACACCATGGTGTTTGAGGCCCGCACTCCAACATATTATGAACCAAAACAGATCCTTTTGCAGTGACTATCATTTCAGCTTGTCTCATGATGATTTCAGATTGGTTACCACTATTTGGGTATGAAAAAAAAGCCAATATAACAAACCACACACAAGTTCAAGTTGTTTTTTTTTTCTAATGTCAGAAATATATTTCAGCTCCTGCCTGAGCTGCTTTTTCTCTTAATCATGCTGCATACATCCTCGACAGGGTGCTCCCTAATTAGCAGCTGTGTCAGCTTGTATACATCATCCGCCTGTAGCATTGCGCTGGTGGAATGCAGATATACACTGATACACCCACTTAACCTCAACATGTCCTCAGTTCTCGCTGATATGCTGGCAGAACTAACCTGTCAACAACACAGGCACGGCGGCACCTGTTAGACTGTGTCCATGTTGTTACAGAAGGTTTACTCGTGTTTCTGCAGTCACTGTTTTACTTTGGGATAACAGCGTTGACAAAGGAAGGGCTGGCGATGTTAGGAGTCTGAATTAAATCCAGTTTCAGGTGGTTTTGGCTGTTTTTTTTTTAATTGTTTTTTTCCAACCGCTAAGTGGCTCAACTGTGCAAATATGGGTTAATCATTGATGTGAGTTGTTAGAGCTCTGGACAGAATATTCTCTGGCTGAGTCGATGTGATTTGTTAAATTGTGCATGCCTTTCTGGACTTAATTTGCGGCAGCAAGCGAACGTTTTCCGCCAACATTTGCATTTCATTCTTTTATTCTCAGTAACAAGGCCCATGCAAACAAGCGATAAACAAGCACAAATGGACCACAAGCTCCCATAATGTTCAACACATTACACAACTGCAGTATTACTCCTTCTTCTCCTTCAAGGCCGTGTTGTTTTCGGATCTCTTATGTGTGTTTACATGGCTATTACAACCCGAGAGGTTATGACTGAACTGCTACCACCAGCAGTTTAGTGTCTCATTAGCAACAAACACCAGAAGTCAGCTTTGTGCACGCTCTCTTTTCAACTCTCAAATTGCCCCCCTTATTTTGGACAAATATTTCCTGATTCCAAAATCATGCCCTCCCAGATTAGCGCCTGATTTTGCTCATTTATAATTAAGTTCTTATGGTTTAATCCGGATGAATCCTGATCCCTTACCAAATTTCCCTCTGGGATTTATAAAGTATTTCTGATTTCTGATCTGATTCTGATGCCCTCTCTCCAGGCGTCAACTTCCTTTCCTATCTTCACCCCAGAAGAAATAATAAATATTTGACAGTAAATTCGCCAGAGCACTAGTGGTTCAGTTGCCTTTCAGTCAGAAGAAAACAGCGAGGAAAATAAGGGTCTGATCAGACTGTGCTGCTCTGAGATGCCTGACATCGGAACACACATCTTTGCTTTGCTTATTCCCATAATAAGACAAGAGGAAGGCGTTTTTCCTTCTCCAGGAGGTTTAATGAAATCTAATAATTCCATTCAAGCCCCATCAGAATTCAAGGCTTTGACAACAGGCGGTCTTATCTCATGAGGGATGCAAATTCAGAGTTGAAGCAGGGAAACATGACATTTATTTAAAGAAGGGGTTCATTGTCGTTCCTGCTATTCTCCCAAAAGGAATAAAAGTGATTCAATATTAATGTCGTTGAAATTAAACTGGGATCTTCAGTTGACTTCCTGTGTGACGCAGAATTGGTAATTGGCAGCAAGGTCAAAGGTTAACCCTAAAGACCTACCCCTACCCTAACCCTAACCCTAACCCTGAGAGACACTTACTGCTCATTGGTTGCCTGCAGAACAAGTTTACTTTTTGTGTCCTAGCCTGAAGAAGACCTTTCAGGCCAAAATGTTGCACATGGGAACATAATATATTTCTTTTAATGTTCTTCTTAATAAATACATTAAATAATAAATAAATGAATATACATCTTCAGAAATAAATGATATATAAATACATATTTTGTATGACTTATATAAATAAATTAAATTACATAATTAATTTTAAAAAATCAATCATCAGATCACCATGAGTCTGCCTCATGGTGGTCACCCCCGTGACCATACTGCTTTGCATAAAACCACCACAAGGCCGTTCCTTACCAGCTCAACAGGGAGGCAGTTGGTTGGGGACCTAAAAGGATGGCCCTAGCACCTCCTGCCCCCCATTATGGGGGACCGGTTTGCTCATTTTCTCATATTCAAACCTTCACATTTCACACATATCATCACGAAACATCTACATCAGGCCCTCCTGAACCTCATCGGAATGAAGCACATTATAATCAAGCTGGATGATGAAGGCAGCAAAATTGTCCTTTCGAGGTAGAATAAACTATTTGCTTGCAGCACACAGACGGTGTTACATACTGCATCACACTTTCCCAGCTCTCACAATAAGAAACCCAAACCACCATCAGATCTAAACTGTATCAATTACACAAAAAGGAATGTTTGTTTGAAGCCGTTTTCACACATTCTGGGGTCATTATTTTGTACCAGGATACAAATTGTAATGTGTGCAGTAATACGCTCAGAGTGGCAGGTTGCTGGGTATCATTATTCTTCAAGCAAAATTTGAAGGATGCAGCATCTTTCTTTCTAAAACTTTTCAAAACCGAGTTTTGAGTCACCTTGAAATTTAAAAGTATTTTAAATGTAATTCTTCAAGAATTTAAGGAATTCAATTATAAATCCAAATTTGAAAACTTCAGAGGGTATAGAACATCAATTTTGTAAAGCACTGTACAATCTAAAAGTCTTCATTTTTTGCCTTTCGAGCCACCGAAGGATGGTAAATGGACCAGTACTTATATAGCGCTTTTCTAGTCGTTCTGACCACTCAAAGCGCTTTACACTGCTAGTTTCATTCACCCATCCACACCACATTCACACACTGATGAGAGGAAATCTATTGTAGACCATCAGTTTTTAACTAACACATTCATACCCATTTATACACCACTGACCAACAGTGGGAGCAATTGGGGGTTCAGTGTCTTGCTTCTGCATTTGACTGCAGGAGCTGGGAATTGAACCCTCGACCATATGATTGAGAGACGAGAACTCTACCACTGCCCCACAGTCGCCCCCAGATATAAACTGTTGCAGTCGACTTTTTCCCCAGCGTAAAACCACAAATTATTTGAGCTAACAGTTTACCCCCTGTTACAATGAGGCAGATGGGTGCTAAAACCCAGAACCTGCTGGTGTGGATTCTTTTGTTCATTTCACTCAACAGTTTAAATGTAATTGATGTTCATACTGGGAAAAAAGGTAAGCAGATGGTGTTGTGAATTTCAATTTGTCAGGTCAATAAAAGTGCCATGAGTGCATCCCGCACTTAAGGCTTTATGTCACTTACAACCCGAGTAGACGCTGATCCCATTCGCCATGCAAGCGTTCGTGTGCTCTTCGGCGTCTCAACTTGTTTACTTGCTTCAAAGGCATGGTGTGGACTGTACAGCGCTTTAGGTTGTTTATGCTCTGCGACTCAAAGGCTGAGTAAATCCTACAGAAGTGTTCCAGAAGACATAAAAAAAAGGACAATAAACACATCACAAGTGCAGCCCACACAGCAACATATGGAGGTGACATATAGGGGTGGGGGGGTGGTAGAAAACACAACAGGAAAAAACAATTTCTTCATCAAAGACATGGTTATCCATAAAAGTGTGTGATAGAGTGTGTTTAACTTCAAAAGGCACATTTATGATAACTGCATCCAGAGAGGAGGCCCGGCTGAGTCTTCAGCTTGGAAATAAAGAGCTCGGCGGTTTTAAATTAAGGATGCAAATTCAAACATGGCCATCTGGTCTTAAGTGATCATAGCACACTAGTCAACAAGACCCTGTGCAGCTGCTCTTTCACCCCCACACCCAGCACAGGGAGGCATCAACGGTGTGTCACAAAAAAAAAACAACAACAAGAAGGCAACATTACCTGTTGTGGAGTTTTACCTTGTATGTGGATTTTTTTATTTGTATAAAAAATAGAGACAGTTTAAGGACAGGAAACCTTGGGCACACGAAGAGAACAGAAGCAAAGATTTTCAGAGGTAGTCACGAATTCAGACGACCTTTTCTCTTTCAAACAAGCTGTAAGAGCACTCCAGATCCACCAAGGATGAGTCAAATTGTGTTTTCTTCTTACTTTTAAACACCCACACAACCACTTAAGAGAGGGAATTTAGGCCCGAATTTGGAGCCATTTGGTTACCTCACACAAACATGTGACTCCAGCCTGCTTTATGGGCCACAGCTGGATGTTGGGTAACTCTCCAGAGAGGGGTTTTAAATCTGGAGAAAAAAAGCTTTAAATACCTTGAGTGGTATTTTTGTTGCATAGATGCTACAGGCTGGCACTCATCTGGAATATTTTTATCACCCCCAGTTTGCTTGAATTTTGGTCAAACCTCAGTTTTAGGAGGAACAATGTAGATTTTATCATGGTCGTGGAACACTGGATCAGCAATATACTCTTGCAAGGGTGCTGGAGGGGGGCATGGGAGTTTGCCCAACCAGTCCACATGTGTTTTGTGGATCTGGACAAGGCTTATGACCGTGTCCCCTGAGGTGTCTTGCGATGCTCCGGAAATATGTCAATGGCCCATTGTTACGGGCTGTTCAATCTCTGAATTCTTGGAGTAAGTGTTTGGTTTGTATTGCCAGCAGTAAGTCAGACTGGTTCCCAGTCAGGGTTTGACTCAATCAGGGATGTCCTTTGTCACTCAGTACATTTACATGCATGCAGTAGCCCAGCTAAGGTCATAGCTCGATGGTAGTGGTCTTGTCTTGTCTGGATATACATGCAGTAAAAGAGAATCGGAGTTCTGCCCTTGAACACCTCACTCTGCTTCGATAGCCGAGGCTGTGTCCTTTTTGATGAGTGAAGCTGTGTGCGTAACAAACTAGTTTCGGTTCACCCAAAGAGGGTAACGATGATGGCTGAGATGGATGCAGCTGTATCAAATGAGCTACGCGTAGTCCGTATTCAGCCCGGCTGAGCTGTTTACATGCATTTTAATAGCCCGATCCCACGCTGACTAAGCTCATAGTCCAGTTTCTGAAACTGCAAGTAAACACACTGACTGATCCTGTTCCTGTTGAGGGAATCAGGTTCAGAGGCCTTGGGATCCCATCTCTGCTTTTTGCAGATAATGTGGTCATATTGGCCTCATCAAACACTGACCTCCAGCTCGCACTTGGGCAGTTTGCAGCCAGGATGAAGATCAGCACCTCTAAGTCTGAAGCCATGGTTCTCAACTGAATAAGGGTGGAAAGTCCACTCCAGGTCGAGAGAGAGTCTTTGCAATAAGTGGAGGAGTTGAAGTATCTTAGGGTCTCGTTCACGAGTGAGGGGAAAACAGAGCTAGAGACAGATGGATTGGGACACTACTGGTCCGTTGTGGTGAAGAGAGCTGAGCCAGAAGGCAAGGCTCTCAATTTACTGGTCAATCCACATTCCAAACCCCCACCTATGGCCACGAGCTGTGGGTAGTGACTGAAAGAACAAGATTATGAATACAAGCGGCTGAAATATCTGGACTCAGCCTCAAAGATAGGGTTCAGAGCCTCCCTGAGGCGACGTTTCGGGCATGCCCAACTGGGAGGAGATCGCAGGGTAGACCCAGGACACGATGGAGAGATTATATCTCTCAGTTGGCCTGGGAACGCCTTGGTTTTCCCCCCAAGGGAGCTGGCGGAAGTAGCCAAGGACTGGGGTCAATGGTCTTGGCTGAGGACACTGCTACCCCCACAACCTGGACCTGGATAAGTGGTAGCAGATGGATAGATGGATGTTAAAAATATTGCAAGGTTGGCTTTTTCTACAGTGTGACCATTATTATTTAGCTTTAGGAAACACTTTGGCAGCAGCAGGTTTTCAGTTTAATCCCAGTTCAGCTCACTTATTTAAGTGTCTTTAGTTTATTTGTGGGTCACAGGGCCATACAGTGTTAACTTCTTGTTCTACCATCCTGTAAATCCATGCTCAACTCACCTTCAACAGGGTCGAGCATTGGATACAAATATGGCACACATGACCTGCAGCCCTGAACATCACCTGTCATGAAATATTCAGCCAGATTCTTCCCACCACCTCTTCAAAAGTGTGAAGTCGTGTAGCAAACATGACGACCGCTGCGACTTAGCAGTGTCCTGGCATACACCTGCAGGCAGTGCTACTTGTTCTTTCTCTCACGCTCTCTTTGTCTTTTTCTCCTGCACACACACGCAAACGCACACACATTGGTTGTTGAAAAAAGCATAGCCACCAGTGCAGAAAACAGTTCTTTTTTGTTCAAATTACAAAGAGACATGGAAAAAGAAATCCTCCCACACACAAACTCGGCTCCCTCAACAAACAGAACCAGAGAAGCTTGTGTGAGTAGTAGTTTTCATTTTTGGCATCCTTTTCTCTCAGTTTCTCTTGTAGTGTGAAAAAATGCTATTCTTTATCATCATCACTGTGATAAAATTAGAAAAGCAGTGAATCCTTTTCTCTATGAGTGTTGCTCCTCTGGTCAGAGCTACTCTGTAATTTTTTAAAAAATCAAAAAGAAGAAGACACACAGAGGTTAATGTGTTCAGGGTAAAGCTGTTCAATCAAGAGTGGAGTCGACTTATTTTAGAGGAAAGACTCGACAAAGATTCTAGGGAAATGATGAGGCCACTCAACATTGGAGGTAAATGAATTAATAACTTTAATAAATAATGAAAACAAAAATGAAACTAAAATTAAAAAAATAATTTTGACATTTTGACAGTTTTTAAAGAGAAATTCAGACCCAGTTTTTCTTCATGGAACCTGAGCTGAAAGTCGTATTTACGTAAAAATAGCTCACCTTAAGACAAGAGTCCTGATTTTTTTTTACCCCACAAATTTTTGACTTGTTCTTCAGAATTTTCATTTCTCTTCACAAATCTGATTCCTCATTCCGACTACTGCCTCTGACTTCTATGACTTCAGACTCCGACGTTAATCTCATAATTTTGAGAAAAATGAATAAATAAATGAGAATTCTTATTTTCAGTCATAAATTTGGGACAATACTCAAAATCAAGATGCAAATTTTTACTATTTAAAAGAAGAATAAGAATGAGGTTTTGTTTTGAAAACTTCAGATTGATGTTGGGATTGGGATTTAAAGTACAACTCACTGTAAAAACACTTTTTTAAAAATAAGGTTTTGACTTTTTTGTTGCAAAACTCTCAAAATTCAGGCGGATTCCTAGGTTTTACTTGAAAATTATATCACAGTCAGATTTTTCAAATTGATCCTAGACTTTTGAGATACAAATTAAAATTTCTGACGATTGTTAAAATTCTTCAGAGATAGATTCTAATCTAGAAATTTTGAGAATTTACTATTTGAGGCATACTTTTGTGATCAGACTCAAAATTCAAAATGAATTTTTGACAAAAAGAATTCAGACTGAGATGAGGTTGAAACATAGTTAGATAGCCAACTTTTTTTATTACAAAATTCCTATATTTGCATCAGAATCAGAATCAGAAATTTGAGAATACCTACTCTGTTTCCTGATTCTGGGATTTAACTCAGAATTCATACTCAGATTTGAACAATTCAGACTCAGTTTGTCTCTCAGAAACCGGGTGATAATGCTGAGTTTTTATTGATACTGCTTTTTTTTTTTTTTTTCTCAAATTTTGACCTTTTAAAAAAACAAAACAAAAAAAAACAAAACAAAAAAAAAAGTTCCCAAAATTCTGAGAAAAACAAATGGGAATTGTGAGTCTAAGCCAGAATTTTAGGCAGAACCTAGAATTCAAATCATAATCTCAGAATTATTATTATTATTATTATTATTATTATTATTATTATTATTATTATTATTATTATTATTATTGGGGGAAAACAAAACATACATAAAATTCTTGGGACAGAAGTGAAATTTAGAAGTCTCCCTTTGAGGAAAAAAATGGTAAAAAAAAAAAAAAATGGTAAAAAAAAAAAACAAAAAAAAAAAAAAACACCTTATCTTTTGGTCTGTAAACAAGAGTCAAAGCATTTCCTTTTTTCCCTTGTGATTTTTTACAAACAGGCTCAAAATTAACAAATATAACAAAATAACATTACTGAAATCTGAAAGCAAGTTGAGTCAAAGAACGCACCAACTGATCCTTCAAAGGAACGCTTTTACTCTTCATGGTCAAAGAACAACATGAAATGTGGTTTCTGAACACTATGAGCTAAAGGTGATCAGAAGACAGATCAAACACTTCAGTTCGGTACAGTATCCGATGCTGAGAAGCTGTAGGGAAAGTCGTCCCCTCATGATGTTAAAAATGATGTAATGACATGAAAATCTTCGGTGATAGAAGACTGGACATTTTTATTGAGACTTTCATTGAACATTTTTATTAGTATTTTTGAAAAGCTCTCAGCTGCAGCGGAAGGCCTGGAGCTTTGGAGTGAGAGCTGCTGATGTGCACTTACATTCACCCTGCAGGGGGCCATGCTGGAGCTGACCTTACCCCAAGACATCTGTCTGACTTCACAGTTTCTTCAAGTCAGAATTTTGGCCTTCTTCCCTCAAACTTTGATTTAGATCTTTTTTTTTCCCCTCCTGATTTTAACTTTAATCTCTGAGTTCTGCAGTCTGTTTATTGATGTTTTATTTCTGAATCTATAAATATTATTTTTCTTTTTCATAATTTACCTATCCTATCTAGAATGTTGACTTTTTTCTTCTCAAAATGAATATATTTTTTAAAACATTTTTCCTGACTTCTTGCCTGAGAAAAATAGCCTTTCATTCAAGATTTCAACTTAAATTTCAAAATTTGTATTTTTCTCAAATTTTGGCTTTATTTTGAGATTTTTTTTTTCCTTTTCATTATTGGATTTTAACCTCATAATTCTGTTTTTGTTGTTGTTGTCATAAATTTTATTTTTCTCATAAGTCTTACTTGCACCTCAGAGTTTTGCCTGTTTTTTTTCATTGTTTTGAATTTGATCTCTGAATTCTTTTTTTTTTCTCAGAATTTTGACTTTTATTTCAGGATTTTGTCTTAATTTATCTCATATTTTTGTTATTTTGCATAGTATTGACTTAAGTCTCCGATTTTTGCCTTTTCCTCTTATTAATATTTTTTCCTCATAGTTTGATTCTTCCCTTTTTGTAATTTCAAGATCAGCATTTTATCTTTTTTAACATATGAACTTTAATTTCAGATATTTTCTTATTTTCTCATAATTTTTACTTCAATCTTAGAATTTATTTTTTAAACTGATTTAATTCTCAGAATTTTGGCTTAAATCTTAATTTTTTTTGTTTGATTTTGACTTTAATCCAAGAATTTTGTATTTTTCTCCCATAATCTCCATATTTCTCTTTTGTCCACAAAATTTTGACTTTAATCTCAGAATCTAGTCCTTTCTTCTCATTCTATTGCCCATGTTGATTTTATTTTCTTTTTTTTTTCATAATTTTGATTTTTCTCTTAATTTTGACTTCAACCTTGGAATTTTATCTTTTTTTTTTTTTTCTCTTACAGAGCTTGGAGGTTTGGAGTGCAAGTTGCTGATGTGCACTTGCATTCATCATGTAAGAGCTGACCCTGCCCCATGATATCTATCTGTGTGGTCATAAATATATTGAAGAGTGTGAATTTCTGAGCTCACCTGAAAATTGAACTCGAAGCAAAAGTAACCCCTCAGGAGACGTGCAGCACACACAGCATAATCTAGGATGAGCTGCCAATTACTGCGTAATCCTTATTAAATAAATGTAATCTTTATTTGACTGGGACATCATGTATTTGCTGACAGCGGAGGGAAGGACAAACACACACACACATATACACACCCCTGGGAGCCACCCAGTAGCTGGGAGGTTGTGCGTTACGCTCAAGCACGGCTTGTTTACAACCCCCTCCTGTTTAATCCACATTCTCAACCTGGGGGTCAGGGCTCTGCAGTGATCATCCAAACCTGGTGGACACTTAGATTAAAGTGGAGCCACAAAGGTGTGAAAGAATAAATGCAATCATAGACACTCCAGCATGCATGCCATGAAATCCATAAACATTGACATGCAGGAGTGCTAATGGGAGGAAAGCCCGCGGGGCGCCTGTTGACGCAAATTGGCTTTATAAGTAAGTCTATCAGCACTCAGCACTAATATGGAGCAATACAATCGGATCAGTGCAATTATCTCAGCGACTGTCAGCTGTGTTTTGTGTGCGGGGGCTGTGTGTCTCAATTGACACAGAGGAAACAGTGTGAGGTAATAAGGTATTAAAAATATTCACACTGTTCTTCCTTCTCTGGAATTGAGACTATTAAACCCTCGTTTCTCTGCAGATGTATCTCCAAAGCTTTGTGTGTTTCTTTACTTGGTGAAAATAATTAGTACTGGATGTTTTTTTGGTGTTTAGCCGTGTATCCCCCTCTCTCCCCTCTCCTGTGAGTCTTCATTACATCCCTATCTGCAGATCAGATAAGCATTCAGCGGCCTGCTGGGCCACAGCAGGGTTTCCCCCTCACCGATCAATATCCGTGCTTTTACTTTGAAGGTCTGTCACAAAGATAGCCCATTTAAAGACGATGGATTACCAGAGTCTCTTTTGACTTTGTCGTGACAGAGAACGAATGGCTCCTGAGGTAAAAGTCCAAATAAATCTGCATGAGCTGGAAAACATGAATTTGTTAAAAAGCATCCCCTGGATTTCTCCTTTCCTCCGCTGGTTTTGTTAATTGAAGAAGGCAGCTGCTGCCAGATTTCCTCTTCCAGGACATCCTCTGGATACTGTTGACCCTGCAATATGTTTCTAACTGCAGCCATCTCCGTCACTCAGAGCTCACTTTGATTTAATTCTTACCAGGGATGTACACCTGAGAGCCAAGGTGAATGCAATTAAGTGTAATTAAGTAGGCAAAGGGATGATAAATCAACAAGTGTTTGGCTCCTGAGGACGGAAACTGAAGGTCACCGGATTAAAAACCTCTCACATCCACTCTTTGATTAATCAGCCGGGCGACTTCCACCAGCACTGGAGCTTTTAAGGTTTACAGGATGGAGTTTTATTCTCTAAAACACGCTACACTGACCTTCCTTTCCTCTTCCAAACACACGTGTTACGACGTCCTCTGCGTTTGATTCCCTCAGGATTAACAAGATGTGATGTGTACTCTCCATCGACTCCATGCCTCAATTAGCTGTTACTGAGAACTCAAGCCCGTCTTTTTCTGCTATCTGTGACTCTCAAAGAGGAGACGATGCACTTTGTATGCACTGCTAGTATGTCAGCCTTCCCCTGTCGAAGTGCAGAGCATCAGGGAGCCAATTAAGGCTTCATTAGACACACCTGTTAGAGTCCCTCTATGACATCATCGATGGACTCATTAGTCTGATTGTCTGATCTGCAACAAACTGAACCCACTGTATCAGGAGTGGACAGTTATTGGAAACTGAGGACAGAATCAAAGATAGAAAAATACGCTTGATTGTTTTTAACACCAGGATTAAAAGTTTAATATTTATATTTTGATGTATATATTCTTAAAATTCAACCCTGATCTGAGACTTTTATCAATTTTCCACAGATTTTTCTTCCGCATCGTTTTGACTTCAATCTCTAAATCTGTTTTTTTCCTAAATTTTTTTGTTCCAGATTTTTGACCTTCATTGTAATTTTCCATATAATTTAGACTTAAATCACAGACTTTTTCTTTTTTCCTCATTACTGTGACTTAATAATCAGAATTCCCTCATTTCCCTCATTGTTGTGATTTATCTCAGATTTCTCAGATTTTATTTCTGAATTTTTTTTTTACCCTCATAATTTAAATTAAACCTCTAATTTTGTCCTTTTCTCTCAAATGTTTGACTTTTATCTCAGAACTTGGCCTTATTTTCTCATGAGGAAAACTTTTCCTCAGAATTTTGACATTATTTCTTGTTTCTTTTCAGATTAAGGACTTTTTTTTTCCTCAAAAATTGAACAGTGATCTGCACTTTTTAATTATTTTCTACAAAACTGAGACAAAATTTTTCTCAGAATTTTGACCTCGTGAAAAAAAAAGACTTTCTTAGAATTTTAGTGTTTTTTTACTGTTGTTTTTTTCTGTTTACCTAGACTTTCTTTCTCATAAATTTTGACTAAAATTTAAGAAAATAAATGTTTAAGTAGAATCAGTACTTTGTTATGAGAATTCTCAATTCTTTACAATTTTTTTTTTTTTTTTTAACATTTAAAACTTAATATATGATTTTTTGTTGGGGTGGGGATGGTCCTAGTTTTTCTGACTTTCATCTCAGTAAAAAGCTTTTATTTTTATTATTATTTGATTGGGGATGGGATCTTGCAAAGAAATACAACATATTAGCTCAACAAATGTGTTCTGTTTGTGTTCTCCATAGCAGCCAGAGGCAGTTTAAAGAGTTTATGTGCAAAGAAAACAGTGTTTATCTCTTCATTCCTGTTAAATAATGAAGTCTTGATTTTGTCAGATGTACAGGTTGTACCAAAGCAGTTTCTCAGTGATGATTTCTGTTACCCAACAGCCATCATCATCTCTCCTTCTATTGTTACTTTGTAGCTGTAGCCTTGATTCTGTATCACAAGTCAACTTGACTCCACACAGCTCCAAGGCTGCCAATGCAGACTGTCACATTCAGCTGCACTGGAAACGTGTTCTTCTTTGTTCAACCTTTTCAAATTGTCTTTGAGGAGGAATTTTTGTGCTGTTTTTGACCAGTCAGTGAGTCATGATGGAGGCTTTGTATTCACACTGCACAAATTCAGCTTTAGAGGAGAGATGAACTATTTCTCTGAATCTGTTCTGGTGTGATTTATGGAGGAAAGGAAACGAGATAGAAAGAAACTCTCCTCTTCTCTTCCTTTTCTCTCTCCTTTTCTCTGATCTTCCTCTTCTTTATCTCCCTTTTTTCTCCCCTCTTGTTCTGCTTCTCTCCCTTTCCTTTTTTCCCCTTTTCTCTCTTCTTATCTTTTTCTTCTTTTCTCTGTTGTCTGAGATCTTTCTTTTCCCCCTTTTCTCCTCTCTTGTCTTGTCTCTTTCTCTCTTCTGTTGCCTTCATGTCTTTTGTCTCCATCCTTCCTCCTCTTCTCCTCTTTCATTATCTCTTCCTTTCTCTCCTCTTCCCTTTCTTTCTCTCTCTTTTAATCCCCTGTTATTGTTTTTCCCCGGCCCTGTAACAGCTTCTCTTCTGCTGCCATAATGAAATCCCGTCAGCACAGTTCGGTGCAGCTTTTGAAACCTCTCTCTCTCTCTCTCTCTCTCTCTCTCTCTCTCTCTCTCTCTCTCTCTCTCTCTCTCTTCTTTGTCCTCACCTAAAGCAGTCGGCCATTAGAACGAGCAAACGGCTGTGTTGAAGCTAACACCGTATAATTGTCCCCTGACTGCCGGACAAAAAGAACGGACCAATCATGACAAACAGCTAAACTTGAATACAGGATTGTGCTTGTGTTTAAAATAATTGCTTTCGTTTGTGTCGGAGCAGTAGCTTGTTATTTTGTTCTTTAGCTGAAGCTCTGTTTGATTGAAGTGAGGGACCAAAGCGATGCTCTGGAGTCTAAATAGTGGAGAACATTCTGAGTCAGAGGTCTGATTTTGTTGACCGATGCAGGATGCGGGGGTTTGAAATTGTTTGCTCCAGCGGAGGCTAATAACCAGTGACGTTTGTTCTCTTTGGAGGAGTTCAGCTTGTGGGTACATTTAACATGATGCAGACTACAGGTGTGTCCAAAAGGGACTGAGTTGATCCTACCTCTGTGGGTCTGAGGGTCTGAACAGCAGCATGCCCTGCAGGTCAGGTTGAAGAGAAATCATTAGTGAGAAATTCAAGACTCCTCCACGTTGTTGTCAGAAATAATGAGCAGCGCTGCCCGCAGAGCTTCATCGCTCTGTCGTGGCGGGCAGATATATTCATACGTTTGGGATAACAGACACATTTAGCATGCTAATTGGATGCTGATAATATTGGCCGGGGGGCTTAAATGTAAAGTACCTAATGAATCAAGTTTATAGGGCAATCAAACTAATAACTTTGGAGTGTGACAGACTGGAAAAAAAGGTGGTTAAGGCTTTCCTCAGCTGTCAAGAAGTAACTTAAACATACCAAGAACATGATGTATCACAGCTGTATCACAGTTGTGTCACTTTTCCTCATATTTTTGACATTTAGCTCAGAATTGTATCTTTTTCACACATTTTTTTTTCCCTCAGAAGTCATTTTTTCCCCTCACAATTTTAACTTAAATCTCAGAATTTTGTCCCTTTTTTTTCCTTGTAATTTGGCCTTTTGTCTCAGAAATTTACGTTTTTCTCTGAGCTTTATACATATATTTTTTTTGAGAAATCAATGTTTTCTCAGAAATTTATTTCAAGTCTTTTTTCATGTATAGAATTTTTTTTTAACTTCTCTGAGAATTTTTTACTTCAATTTTTTAAGATTTTGACTTTAATATCAGAATTTTGTCTTTATTTTCATAATTATGATTTTTATCTGAGAACTTTGTCCTTTTAACTCATTTTTTGACAGTTGTCTAGGATTTTTTCTTTTTCTTAGTAATCGACTTTCCTCATAGTTTTGACTTTATTCTCAGCATTTTATCTTTCTTTTTCTTATTATTTTGCTGATTATCTCATTTTTATTTTCTTTTTTTCTTTATTAAAAACTACTACTACTACTACTACTACTACTAATAATAATAATAATAATAATAATAATAATAATAATAATAATAATAATAAGTAAGTAAGTCCACTCAGGAGTAGGACTTGTTTTCTCTGAATTTTACCTCTGACATAATTTCAAAATTTTGTCTTTTTCTTTGTGATTTAGACTTTGATCTCATTTTTTTTTACTTCTTTGAAATTTTGCTTTCCCTCTCAGACTACTTTTTAAAATTCTTTTCTTTTTCCTCTTCTTTTTTTTTTTAACCCTATGTCCACGAAGCACCTCAGCAACATACAGTGCAGACTGAACAAGCAAACTCCAAAAGACTTAACTCCCAGAGCTGGTCCAGAAATGAGAACAATCATTCCAAGTCATGTAAACAAACCTCTTTGAGAAAACGTGCATTTAGAGTTAACACAACTAAATTATCAGTTATGTTAATTAGCACCTTTTCAAAGGGGCACTTGTGCTGCAGCTTGAGATGTGTTGTTGTGCTTCAGAAACATGTCTGATCATTAATATGGAACACGTTTAATATAAACAAGATCAAACTGAAATCTGGCAACATGCAGTATTCATTCCAGCTTTTTAAAGGACCAATTCACATAAATCAGATTAACACACGTTGTGTACTTGTTATGAGCTTGATTCTTTATTAGTAGATGAATTGAAGCACAGTAAGCACTCAAATTACTCATAATGAAGTGAAACTGAAGTATTTCAGGGTTATAAAAAAGAGTCATCATAAAAAACCTTAAAACAGCAAACACACACACACACACACACACACACACACACACACACACACACACACACACACACACACACACACCAAACAGAAACCTGACAGTCAAAGCAAGGCTTCATTTCTGCTCGAATGTGCTGATTTTTTTTTTTTTTTTTTTTTTTTTAGTCTGTAGGTGCATCATGTTCTTAACAGTTACAGAAACATAATCTAGTCTTGGAATTCACTGTCACCACCCACATTCAGTTTTTTTATTTATTCATTTTTTTTACTCCCTGTTGCCAGCAAAGATAAGAAAAATCAGGTTGTACTGCATCCTGAGGCTGTGAGGTGGAATACAGAAGGAAACAATGTCTATCAACTAGGCTGTTTATGTTTGTTTATTATACTTTTTCATCATTTCCTAGGCTTGGATTTTCTTTCCCATTCATTCTAATGCGTTGTTTTGTTGGTTTTTGACCTTTCCCGTGTCAAATCATGTTCGACCCTTGAGGGCTGCTTTCACATTAACTCACCAAAGTGGTCCTCAATAGGCAAAACAAACAATTATTGAAACACTTGTTTGTTGAAGTGAGTGTGGACTACATGTTTTCTGATGCATTCAAGGGCAGTGGGAAAGCTAACACTTACAGAATTCATAATATAAAGCAGATTTGTAGCTGAAGTTGAAATGCTTGGCCTTTCAGCACCACAGGGGAGTGGAAAGCAAGAGTAAACTGAAGAAGCACAAAGTGATGGTGGTATAAACTTTATTAAGTACACCTTGCTAGTACCGGGTTGGACCCCCCTTTTGCCTTCAGAACTGTCTTAATCCTGCGTGGCATAGATTCAACAAGGTACTGGAAACATTCCTCAGAGAGTTTGGTCCATATTGACATGATATCATCACTCAGTTGCTGCAGATTTGTCAGCTGCACATCCATGATGTGAATCTCCCATTCCACCACATCCCAAAGGTGCTCTATTGGATTGAGATCTGGTGACTGTTGAGGTCATTTGAGTACAGTGAACTCATTGTTATGTTCAAGAAACCAGTCTGAGATGATTCCAGCTTTATGACATGGAGCGTTATCCTGCTGGAAGTAGCCATCAGAAGATGGGTACACTGTGGTCATAAAGGGATGGACATGGTCAGCAACAATACTCAGGTAGGCTGTGGTGTTGAAACGATGCTCAGTTGGTACTAAGAGGCCCAAAGTTTGCCAAGAAAATATCCCCCACACCATTACACCACCAGCACCAGCCTGAACCGTTGATACAAGGCAGGATGGATCCATGCTTTCATGTTGTTGACACCAAATTGTTGTGAAGTGTTGTGCCTTCAGAGGTGCTCTTCTGCATACCTCGGTTGTAACGAGTGGTTATTTGAGTTACTGTTGCCTTTCTATCAGCTCGAACCAGTCAAGGCATTTTCACCCACAGAACTGCTGCTCACTGGATATTTTCTCTTTTTTGGATCATTCTCTGTAAACTCTAGAGATGGTTGTGCATGAAAATCCCAGTAGATCAGCAGTTTCTGAAATACTCAGACCAGCCCGTCTGGCACCAACAACCATGCCACGTTCAAAGTCACTTAAATCATGTTTCTTCTCCATTCTGATGCTCGGTTTGAACTGCAGCAGATCGTCTTGACCATGTCTACATGCCTTAATGCATTGAGTTGCTGCCATGTGATTGGCTGATTAGAAATTTGCATACATGTGTAAGGCAGGTGTAGTTAAGAGATTCCATGTGTCAGGAATCAGGCAGCAGATATTTGTTTGATAATTAAATTGCTAAAACATGATTTAACGACCAGCCTCCCGAACTGTTTGCAGCCCTGGTCTCATCTACTCCATGATGTTACCCAGCTTGTCTGCTAACCTGCTTACTCGCTTGCATGCTTA
Source organism: Labroides dimidiatus (assembly GCA_030710495.1). Taxonomy (NCBI): domain Eukaryota; kingdom Metazoa; phylum Chordata; class Actinopteri; order Labriformes; family Labridae; genus Labroides; species Labroides dimidiatus. Next base: position 8,509,003 of record CM061166.1, read on the forward strand.
CTCACTTCTCCAGCCATGTACAGTCAACTCGTCTCATCTGAAGTGCATTTGAAGAAAACCTGCTCAGCATCATCTGCCTCCTCATGCGTGCTCAGATCCACTCGACAAACTGTTTGCATGTGCTGTGTCATCACCTGTCGCACCAGCTTGGGAGCAGTGTTTCTAAAGACTGGAAGACAAGTTTACTGTCAGGGTGAAAGCAGGAGAAAGGAAATAAGGGAATCTGAGATGGAATCTCTCATGAAAAAAAAAAAATAATAATATCTTGACATTTCTGGGACAGCAGAAATTGAAACATCCACGGTGTGTGGCTTCCTGTGAAGTGAGAACAATCAACAGTATTACAACGTCATTTGTTTACACAGAGACTCCCAGCATGCTAAAGGTCACGTGTTCTTTAAATTATAAACTGCATCTTTACGTCTTTTTTCAATGTACTGAAGTCAATCCACCACGTCCCATTTCTCTTTCTGCTCCTCTGCTTCTTCTACCACGACGGTTATATTGATATCGTGTGGAGCACTTCATTTACATTATCTGACAACTTCTCAAGGACAAGCGTAGTGTTTCTCATCTTCTGAGGCTTGCTGCTGGCTTTTCACAGTGATTGATATTCATGCACTGCATGTTATATTTCCAAGATGAACGCAGCTCCCCATCAGTTCCTGTTGCCTGTGCAGGCACCGATCCGAGCGTAGATACAAATGGAAAACCTTACTGAAACACTGGTATATGATAGCTTGATACGCATGTACTGTATATATCCATACATTTATTAAATGCCACAACTGCTTTTGTTTTTTCACAAGATGTAACAGGAAAATTTAAGGAAAAGAACAGGAGCTGACTTTTTCTCTGATTTTTAAATTGTTCACTCATATTTTACTGGGAACTTGCAGAAAAAAACTGAATTCTCAAGTAAAAAAATAAATAAATCAAAACACAGACATGAGAGTTATATTTCAGAGAATTGAGATGTATTTCAGGTTTATTTTTCCTTAATTTAAAAAAACAGAAGTCTGCAGTTTTTCCTCATAATTCAGACTTTATTTCTGTTGTTGACTCTGTTTTCAAATTCTGTTGATTTCTCAACTTTAAAATAATGTCAAAACTCTGATGTTTTTTTGACTTGTTTTGTTTTGTAATAGAATAATTGCACATAGGTTGATCTCACATTCGCCTTAGTACGTCTGCTTTTCTTTAAATGTGTCTATTAACTTCTGTTCCTCATCGAAACAGGTATTGCCTGACCAAGGACTTTTACCTCCACATGTGATGATGGAAAAGTACCTCTACGTGACAGCCGTGTTGATAAGATATTATTAACTGGACCTTGGACACATATACACCCTGATAAAAGATTGATAGGATATGTTTGTGCTGCGTTGCATTTTCTGTGATCCCCCCATCCTTTAGATTGTAACTATGTAGGAAATAAATAGAGAGGAAAACGAAGGATGTGCTTCAGAGCATTTTGAGATCTGTAACTGGGCACATCTCTGCGTTCTCCTTGCAAGTAAAAACTTGAGACTGTTGTCTTTGCCTCATTTGTGTGTCTTTTCTGTTCTAGGTTGTTTGAACCTGACATTTTGGGGGTTTTTTATTTTCATTTTCTGACTTTCATTTCAGAATCTTGTTGTTTTTGTCGATAAAGTTGTTTTCACATTTTTTTTTCTCATTTTCTGACTTACATTTCTAATTATTCCATTTTTTTTCTGACTTAAATTTCAGAACTCTATTGATTTTCAAAGGTTTTGTATTTTTTTCTCATTCTTCTCATTTTCTTACTTTAATTTTAGAAAAATCTGTTGTTCTTGTCTCATTTTTACAACTTTGATTTCAAACTTCTCACTCTAGAGACAGGGTTCTCTCTCTCTCTCTCTTTGTCACGGGTTCGTTGAAAGGGGAAAAAGGAAAGATGATGGCACAGTCGAAACTCCCGTTTGGTGGGTTTTTATTAACACCAAATATGCACACAGTGAAGAAAAAAACTATTTACAGTGAAAAAAAACATTCCCAAAAACAAAAGTATTTACAGAAAAACACACGGCAATAGGCAGCCACACTGCTCAGGGTCCCAAGACTCTGACCCCAGCATCAACGCACACCTTCAGAGCAGACCCACTCTTCTTATATACCCCTTAGCCCCTCCCCCGGGCAGACCAATGCTGATTAAGTGGGGTCTCAGCATACCTTGCTCATTAAATGAGGAAAATTAGCAAAAAAAAAAAAAGAATAATAAACTGTTATACTAACCTGGTGAACAGAGATGCCCAACCTATGGCTCTTCCTTCCTGTCCACCACATAGTAAAATAAAAACAATCATGAAATTACCCAAATGTTTTTTTTTTTAGAAAGCTTAATCCTGAACAACACAGTTCTTAACTATCTACCATAGACATCTGATCATTTTTCACTATGTGCAAGTCTGTACATAAAGTGACTCAGAATGGAGTCGTCATTTGACCATGAACAAATCAAAGATGTTACAGACAGACAAGCAGGGCCCAACTTAGATGCCATGTGTCAGAACCAGAAATGGATTCATTAACTCTCTGAGAGAAGCTAAATGAGTCAGTAAATTGTACAGGTCAGTAAAATGCTACAAACCTGGGGTGTGATGTAAAGGATGGACACGGTTTGTCATCATGTCAGCAGTGGATCGTATCAGACCTTACAAAACTCTCTCAGAATCATAAATATTTTGTGTGGCCTAAAGCCATTCTGAAAATGCATTTATTCAAGTTCAGCTCCAACATACTCGTGGTTTGCATCCCCAAAGGGCGGATAAGCAGGGTTGTGCTCTTAAGGTCAGGGGTTCATATCCCCAGAGCTGCTGCAACAGGATCTGAGGAGAGGAGGAGTGAGGAGGAAAGTCTTACCTCCCTGGTGGTCCTGCTAAGTGCTTTTTCTGTCAAGGCTCAAACCCTGAATTAGGTTTGAAGAGGTTTTGATCACAGTTTAAAGAAACGTTTAGAGCATTCCAAACCAAACCTCATGTTAAATCTGCACAAATAACTCCAGACATGATGTATTGATTTCTATCAGTTCAAGTCATTTCTGTCAGTGTAGGAACATTCATTTATATTTTGTCCTTTTTTTATGCAAGTTGGGGCAGGGCAGGACCGATATTATGCAAAGTCATGAAATATTCATTGAGTATGCATATCTTCTCTCTAAAATTCATCACCATGTAGAATACATGATGTCTCCTATATGAGCGCTCTAGCGTCCACATCTTGCAGGATAATCATAATATTTCTAGACAATGCAGGCAGTCCTGACCAGTGTAACCGATTGCGTTTCCTCCCTGGACTATGGAGGATGAATGTCTGTCACGATGTTCTAGGATGCATGAAGAATGCCACGGAAGCAGGAGTTGCTCTTACAGGATCTCTCTCCTTTTATTCTGGTGTATAATCAAAAGCACACAATCAGCTTTACGGTCAACTGCATGGGCTCACATCTTCAGCTCAGGAGAGATCTCTTTTCACAGTACTTTTACATAACATCATGTATTCATATCAAATACATTTCTAGTACAAATGATCGTATAGTGGAATTTGACATTTTCTTTAAGAACTACAGTAAGAGCATTTTCCATATTTTTCTGCATATAAACATATCAAAACCATTTTAACAAGTAAGCATAAGTGAAATTTGTTACATGAAATTATTATTCACATCTTATGCAAAACTCACATCTAATGCCTACCTGGTGTATAATCAAAAGCACACAATCAGCTTTACGGTCAACTGCATGGGCTCACATCTGTACAACAAAAGAACACGCACACAAGTCCATCAACGAGAGCATCACGACCATGTGGAAGCAGCTAACGTGCAAGCTAACTAGCATTAGCTCGGTGCAAAAAGAAACTGAAACTCGTTAAATAAAATAACCATCCATTCTCATAAATGTCTCAAACGCTAGTATTCGATTCTAAATGGATTCATAGACAATATACATGTCACTCAGAGTCTTTGGAACATTTTTAACACTTTAAACAAAGACAAGTTGGTCGCGGTACTAGATATACCCACTCACCTTCAGCTCAGGAGAGATCTCTTTGCTGAAGGGAGTACGGTGGCCAACTAGGAGCCCTACAGTTGCGCATTTTAAACACCAGGGGGCAGCAAAGTAACAAACACATCAATTTTGTAGAAATTCAGAAGAGGTTCATTTTAACTCCGTTACACCAGCACTTCAGGAAACTTCAAAGAGGAGCTTATGATTTATCTGTCTGGTTTCTCTTCATCCCCCAAAGCACACTGCTGTCACTGAATTACATAAGAAAAGAAAAAAAACCTTGACATCATCATCCTCACGGCAGGCCACTTCTGCCCCAGAGAAAACTTTGAAGCTTTTGAAATGTAGTCGGGTTAGACCTCGACAAATAGAGATTTTTTTATTTTATTTTATTTTTTTGGTAAGCTGGAAGAGAGGGCTACAGGCAAATTGCTTAGGTTAATGACTTAGTGAATTATTCATGTTCGGGTCTAAGTGAAATGAGGAAGTCTGAGTAATGCAGCAGACAGAGGGAGTCATGGTACTCTTGGTGCACTTGTGACTAAAAATCTCTGCTACTTGATACAGACAGGGCGAGCTTTTTCTCTTAACCCTTTGAGGGAAACCTCCATGATATGTCTTTTTACACCGTGATCAAATTAAAGCCACAAGTGGTGATGAACAGGCCCTCAAACTTCCTGCTGGTATTTCACAATGATGATATGAGACTTTTTTTGGTATGGTGTTGGCAAAAAAAAGAAAAAAAAAAAGAAAATCATGCATGAAGAAGTTTGTTTAAAAAAATGTCAAATTTGACCATCTGTCCTGGGCACGCCCATTGAGTTACAAAAAATCTCTGGATTACAGTTCATACTTAATAAATCTAGAACAGACAGACCAGATTTGGAGTTGATCCAGTAAGAAACTTGAGACAGGTTCATTGAAATTATTTACGAATCAAAAAAATTTGACTTTCAACTTAAATTTTCCGAACTTCCTGTCGCAAATTCACCATAATAACAATAGACTTTTTTTTTTGTACGAGTTGGCGTGGTAGTTACACACAAAAAAATTCATGCATGTGGAAGTTTGCGGAAAAAATCATCAATTTTTGACCCCTTGTCCTGGCCACACCCATTGAGTTACGAAAAATCATTTGATAACTTCATACTTAATAAATCTAGAACACAAAAACCAAATTTGGAGTTGATCCAATAAAAAAAAACTTCTGACAAGTTCACAGAAATACTTTACGACAAAATCTGACTTTACACTAAAATTTCCAAACTTCCTGTTGGGATTTTACCATAAGGATAAGAGACTTGAAATGAAAGTATGAAAGTGTTGGCATTGTAGTTATGCACAAAAGCAGCAGTTTTCAGTCACTAGGGGATGCTGCTGAACTCGTCGTATGTGTACTAAAGCAGTGGAACCTACATTTTCCACCGTGATTAACTTAGGGACAAAGTTTGGTGAATTTTCAAGCCCAGTGGAGGCACCAAATCTGGGATTTATTGCGGAGTAGAAAAAAAGAGAATAAAAAACCCTTCAAATAGACTCAGGCTTGGGTCCTAAATATTCCTCCATCTCACTGAAGAGTTTTCTGATAGCTCATTTCCACAGCAGCTCCCCCTGTGCCAAAAAGCTGATCTGATTAGAGCCATACAAGTCAATTTACTGGGAATGTAATTGGTTGTGTGGAGGGTTTTGGCTTGTGCGGATTTTCAGGTGAAAAATGGAATAAAGAGCTCAGGACATACTGTTCTGCTTTATCATAAGTGCTGCCATCTCTTAGAATAAAAGATAACTGAAGACTAAAGATAAAACCAGGGACTTCAAGCAGCACAGGGACTAACAGGAACTTGAATCAAGTTGGAATTCAACAGTATACGTCTGCAGGGGTGACTTTATTTCAGGTTGTCCCTGAGGATTTGTCCAACCAGAATCAAGCATTTGACCAGTGTTGTTTTTGGCAGCTATCTTAGTTTTAGTCTTTTGGATGGAAATGCTCATTAGTTTTAGTCATTTCTATATGTGATAGTTCTAGTCAACGGAAACTCAAGGTTTCAGTCTAATTTCAGTCAGTTTTAGTAAAAAAAAAAGAAAAAGAAAAAAAAGGAAAGTGTTAGTCTCTATCCAAATGCCTGCACATCTTTATGATGACGCAGGTTGTGAAGGGGTCTGTAAACTCCTGCCTGTGTGAGACACATTACATGCACAGTAGGCAGAAATGTCCTACATTTTGAATGCCTGACAGACCACCTACTAACATTTCCCTCCTGTCCCGTCTCATCAGCAAAAAATCACAAAGATCACGTCACGTTTTAGTCATCAAAGATCTGTGCTATCTCATCAAGAAAAAAAGGGGCGTTGACGAAATAATTTCGTCTTCGAAAACAACACTGCAAGGCTTCCCAACTGGGTCTTCACTTTTGAAATGATACGAAGGCTAACTCCAAATAGCGCCACAACTTTGTTTTGTAGAATGCCATTTAGAAGTGAAATAAACACAAGATGAGATATATTGCCAAGAAGCAAAACTACAACAAATTTCCTTTTTTTGTTGTTGTTTTTTTTTTGTTTGTTTACAAATTTTATACAGGATTTCAAAGGGGTTCTAGAAATTCCCAGGAAATTTTTGCTCTGATTTTTTTTTTAACTCCTATCAGAATCCGATTTTATTGCCTTACACATTTACACATACAAGGAATGTGACTTGGTATTTTTAGCTCCAAAACAGTCAAATTCCTTGGCAATATGAACCAATTCTGATTCTGTCAACTTGCAGTTTTCAAAAATTATCTTAGGTTGAAAAAACATGACCGAATGCAGATTCAACTGTGTACCAAACAATTCCAGTCACATTTGAGCCTCACTAGTCTCTGCTTCACGAGCCCACAGCATTTCCACTGAGACCACATGTCTGGATTTGGAGTCCAGACATCCAGACATCAAAGTATGTTTTTTTTTTTATGCACATTGAAGTTGAACTAACAAATGCTCATCAAAACATACTTTTTAGAGATTAACTACAACAAATATTTATGCTAATATTCATTACAGTTAGACTCAGTCAGGAAAAATTCAGAATATTGAATTTGACTGTTAGAATGTTTGATTTTTATACAGGTAGAGGCAGTTCATATAAATTAAAACCCTTATTGATATCATACTGGTTATTATTAAAGTGTGGTTAATGTTTTACGTCTAAGTGTATGTTTTCCCTCTCCAGGGATGATACAGATGTGCTCGATGTGCTGATACAAGTGTTGCGTAGAAGTTGCATCACTTTGAGATCAAACCTTTCCCTGCGTTTATTTGTGTTTTTACTTCATGAGACGGCCTTTGCATCACCTCCTCTGAAACTGAACCACCTCCGTCAGTGACACCCATACCTGATCACTGACTCGCCGTCCAAAGAGATGAGGAAAGACATCACCTCTGCCTTGCACAGTTTTAACTTCAATGAGGTTAGAACACAATTGCTTCCTTGCCCCTTGGAATATAATCTGGAACTGTAAAGAAAAATGAGGAGAGAGAGAGAGAGGCAGAGGGGAGCGCGCAGAAATGAGGGCAGGTGTAGGGGAGATAAGGAACGTTCGCTGCGCTTATAAGATGATGATTCAGAGAGGGAACGGTGAGGAACAGAGTTCAAATGGGCTGAGCTTTCAAACGGCGCCTTAATCATTCCCACCGTGTATCACTTCTCATGGTTTGCCAAAACCTCTGCAGGAGGAGAGGATGATCCCTGCATACAAATCTGGAAATAAAGAGATGAAAATAGAGTTATACCGCTGCAGATATGAAAATACAAGAGGGGAAATTTTACATTCTGATGTGATGCAAAGTTCTGCGTGTGCAGGAGAGGTCTCGGTGTCTTACCTCAGAAAAAAAAAGGCACATCTGTAGAAAAACACGATGTCCACTTTGAAAAACGGTTTGTCCAAAAACAGCTGAGGGTGTCCTCCTGAGGCTTCCATACCCAATTAGATACCATTCAAAAACTGCAGAGCTTTTGAACCTTTAATTGCATGAGATAACGCCATGAAAGGATAAGAAAAGCTGCCTGATTCATGAAAAATGGAACAAGCAGAAACTTGAAGGCAGTTTTTCACTGTGACATGATTTGTCCTGTAGTGCACTCAACCCTCTGCACATGCTTTGTGGATTGGATGCATTTCGGCTCTTTTGCACGAGCTCAGTGGGCACAAAAGCTCGGCAATGCTCTTGTGAATCAGGCCCTGCTGACTTTTATCTCAGTGAGGAGGTGTGGTGGAACTAAAAAAACACAAAACAACAACAAAAAAAAATGCTCTCTGTGTAATAATGGGTGCAGAAGCAAATGTTTGAGTCCTCTTCACATGCTGAGAGAAGTGTTTCTCACACAGACTATACCTGGGCGAGCTGCCCAGATGTATTTATGTGAGGCTCCTGTAAATATACGGCTACAAGTCGGCTATATTTGCCAACCACTTTTTTTCCCAGCTCTGTATATGACCAGCATTCAGATGCATGATCCAGCAGGAGTATTTTTTTTTATTTTATTTTATTTTGTCTTTATTCCATCCCTCTTGTGCCCCTGTATCTTTACATGATTCACAACTCAAATTAAATAATAGATTTTTTTTTTTTTTCTCATACTGGTGTTTTAGAAAACCCTTATTTCATTTTAGCAACTTTTCCTCTTTAAAGCGACCCCCTTCGTCCTGATTGGCCAGCCCACTGGAGGCCTGTCAGAGGCCAACCTTGGTGTTTCAGGTCCACTTCCCCAAGATGTCATGAAATAATGAAATAGTTAAGGGATCCTTATACAATGATATCAGCATTTCATCAAGTCTCGTTAAAATCTTGTCAAAATCATTTGAAAATCTCGTGCTGAGTTTCGAACAGAGTGTTTTGGTCAGTTTACTGATGGATTCAGGGATTTCTAGACAATATGACTGTGACAAGGTTTGAAGTTCTGCACATTTAGTCTTTATATTTAAAATATGGGAAAGCAGAATCCCCCCTCTTTAAAGCAGGATGTATTGGTTGGATTTATTGCATACCTACTGTACAAATCGCTTCAAGTTCAACTTGAATGGAAAGTTTTCTTACCAGTATGGAACTAAATATTATTGAAATATTGTTATCTGGATCAATTTGGTGTTTTAAAAAGCCATTTTTTTCATTTTAGGTACTTCCTCTTTAAGACAACCCCCTTTGCTCTGATTGGCCAGCCTTCTAAAGGCCTGTTAGGGGCAGGGCTTTGCATAGACTGTTGTGTTTGAGGCTCACTCCTCCATCCAAAGTATTATGATTAAGTGAGAAGATCATTACATGGTGACCTCAAAATTTCAGGAAGTCTCTTGAAGATCTTGTGCAATTTTTGGAACAAAGATTCAGGGATTTCATCAACACATGACTATGTAGAGGTTTGAAACTTTGCTCATGTTAAGTAAGAACATCTAGCATTGTTATTTTGAATCAATTTTAAAGACACTCAAAAGCAGAATACCCCCTCTTTAACGCAGGATACCCTCTCTTTAATTAACCCACAACCATTTATGGCTTTCTGCTGTTTTCTCCTCTGCTTCAAACTCCTATCAGAGGTCTTCCAAACAGTCACCTCAGGAGCTCTTCTTAGGCTAGTTAAACTTTTATTTTCACCGGCATCTGGTTGAAACGCTGAGAAGAACTCGTTAGAAAAACATCACGACGATCTATTCTGAAGCTAGAGCACAATTTCATGAGACTGTCAGAGCATGCTTGGAATCAAAAAAATGTATCTAGTCAAACTCAGTGAAATATGGAGAATTGCCAGACTCTCCTTCACGGAGATAATTATGTAGTTTGTGGCTTCACACTCCGTTTAAAGAGACAATCCAAGAGAACAGAAGGAGAGCTTTAACATCTCAGAAAAGATTTGCAGTCATGACATGAAGTGTAAAGGATCCAGTACCATCCAATCAGGCGCTGGATGTGTGAGGGGGCAGGGGTTTCTGAAGAGTTCCTGCTATTGTCAGCGGAACAGCGTGTCTAGACAGAGGGCTCATCAGAAGGGGTTTCAAACACGCGTCTTATGCAAGAGCTCTGGTTTTAATCTGTGCTGCTGTCTGCACTCGCTCTGCGAGGACGCTTTGAAAGACAGAACCACTTTACAAAGCTCAACAGAAGATGGGAATGGATTGGGGAAAAAAAAAAAGTTATGGAATCACAAAGTTGCCAAGATGTTTCAATAAAACTGTGATTTCAATTTCATCTAATTGACTTGGATCCATCCTCTGGGGGCCTTGAGGTTTGTAGACATGGACAGAGTCAATCTACTGTTTCCACTCATGCAAAATACATTTCTGAACTCCCAGATTTTTTCAGCAGCTTTCATCTATTCCAAATGTTATTTTTTTTTCTCTCCCTACAGAGAAAAACACGTCTTTATTTTATTAATCAACCACTCTGAAATTCTTTTGAGAAATGGTGTTTACAGAGAAGCAGCAGCAAGAAGGGGGGAAAAAAAAGTAATTTAACAGCACCTCAGCTTGTAGGAGGTAGAAAGTTGAACAAATATCATTCTGACCTGAGAGCTCGAGAGAGAAAAAAGAAGTGAGAGCTATATGCTTCCAGTTAAGGGCTGAAAATGTTCTCTGAGAGAAGGCTGATACCAAACATGAGGCAGTGCTATCTTCTCCCAAACTGCAAAACTTTGAGTCTTCTTCCAAAGGATAAAACTTTTCGGACAAAAGAGCTTCAGCCAGCGTTTTAAATTGGATTGTGCATTTTTGTAAACTTCCCTCGCCATCCATTCCCAATTGTTCTCAGTGTGATTTAGATCAGGGAAGATGCAAGATGGTCCCAAAGAGTGAGCTTGTTCCTCTAGAAGAAGGCGGCCATTGTTGTCCTGTTTTGCGAAAAAAAAAAAAAAAAAAAAATGCTTACTTTTTTTTTTTTTCTCACTCCATTTCTTCTTTTTGCATTTTAAAACTCTACTTCAAACCTTCTTAAGATCCATTCCCATTAGTGGTGGGCGGATCGGAATATTGATATATCGATAATGAAGTCGGTATCATTATTGATCAATCCTAAGTTTCAGTTTCTCCTTCCACTGACTTCACTCATGCACACTCCTACCCTCCCCTACTCGAATGTGAGTGTAGACCCAGATCTGGGCAAATTATGGCCCGGGGGCGACATCCGGCCCTTTGGGCATCCCTGTATGGCCCACGGGAGGTCAATCATAAAATGTGAAAGAAAATAAGTATGCTGTGCATGCAGTACAACTGTGTTGCTTTTATTTTGAAAAAGCTGAGGTTTGCACGTGAACAGCGATATTCTTGTGTGATTTCCGGTGATAAAGATTTCAATGCACTTGTTCAAGCCCAAGGCAGACTAGATTTTTCTCACTGAAGAGTTAAAATTAAGTAAAAAGCATTCAAGTTTTATTTACTTATTTATTTTTTTTTTGTATAAAGTTGATATAAATGTTTTCAGTATTTGTGGAGACAAACAAGCTAAACATAAAAATGACACACTGATGCAACGATTGTTTTTGTTTTTACTGTTTATTTCTTCTGTTGTGGTATTTCCTTATTTGACCTGCACCACAATTTCACATATATACAGAATATCCTTATTCTTTTGGTTGATAGTAGCAGCTAATCAAAATGTAAGTATTTTTTTTTATTTTACAGCTGAATACCAAAATACTGCCAGCTGTGATGTTTTCAGAGAACAAAAAATGTTCTGTGGCAAAACCACAGACTTATACATAAACAAAAAAAAAAAAAAAAAAAAAAAAAAAAAAACAAGTTTAGAGACAGAAAGTTTGACTTAAATTATCTTAAATTAAGTCTGTGTTAAAAGTATTGGTATTGATACTGGCCCTATTTTAACTAAAAAATTCAGTACTGCACACCACTAGTTTCCATTTCTTCACTCTTCCTTTACACACTGGCTTGCTGCTTTAGAAAGGTAGTGTGTGTGTGTGTGTATGATTCAAATTTCTAACCCTCTAAATTCAGCTTTTTTCCCAAAATTTTTGACCCATTAAAATGTATGGAAATTATCTGTTAACATGGAAACCACACAGCCGATGATGTCAGAAAGGACAGAGGTGATGATGTCATAAGGGACAGAGGTAATGAGAAGCAGTGGTCAAAGATCAACAAAAGAGGGGAACCTGCACCGCTAATGATGTCATAAGGGGTTAGGGGTAAGGGTTAAGTCTCAGCATTTAACATCCAGCATTTGCTTCAAGGAAATGTGTGACTGCAGGATCTGGGATCAAAGTCCTGAGCAAAATGTGTCGTTCGCTGGCTAAAACTGACAGTTAAGTCTCTTCAGTGTACAGAAGATGTTGTATTATATCCTCTCTGATATCTGTTTAAGTAGCTGTAGCTTAAGGATATTAAATCACAGAATGACACACTTCCAAACGGCATAAATGAATGATAATGCTAACTTGAATAAACTATCATATGCACTCTTTACATCCCCGTTCATGACTCAGATTCTCATGTCGGCTGTGTGCATAACAAACGAGCAGCAGAGATGCTCCTGCTCCACGCACTCTGCAGCAGCAGCAGCAGCAGCAGATCGAGGCTTGCTCAATTAAGAATGATTTTCCATGGGGCTTTATGCTAATCCAATGCCACTGCTATGCTACGCACTAGACTGCTGTACATATTTAATATACATTGGGATCTTCAAAGCATCTTGTGTGTCACAGACCGACGTGTTGCAATCCCTCTCCGTGAGTCTTCTCAAACTCGGCTCCGGAATGAGTCACACAGCTGGAGACTAAAAATAGCCCATAAGTCTCCCCTCCTTGGCTCACAATCTACCCCTCTTATCTCTTTACCCCCTCTTTCTCTTCTGCTATTCTCTATCTCGCCATGTTACATGTAAATAGCCTGAACTGGTGAATGAGAGTATGAATCATCAGTGTCCTCTGGAAGAGAAATAACCCAGGATGGGGAAACAAAAGGAAAAGATGATGCAGCACAGCTGGGGAATGATGAACTCAGAATATGGGTCATGGCAAGATGATGTTATCAGAGCTTAAATCAGACAAAGGGAAGCGATATGGCTGCGTTCCATATTTATTATTATGCAAACGTAACCTACTTTCCCAAGCAGCCTGTGCCTCGATATGAAGCTATTATTTTTATTATCTATTAAAAGAAGCTAAGTCATATTAATCCAGATGAATGCAGCTCCAGAATATTGTGTTCCACATTAAAGAAGACTGCTGCTGTGCTTTGGTTCCAGCCACTTGCAGAGATTTGTACATGGGAACTGCAGTGTAAAGTAGGTATGCATAAATCCAGTCAATACATAATGCCTTAAAGAGGGGTACTATGCTTTAAAGAGAGGGTACTATGCTTTCCCATATTTTATACATGAATGTAAGGTAACAATGCTGGATGCTCCGACTGAACGTGTGCAGATTTTCAAACCTCCATGTACTCATATGTTGTAGAAATCCCTGAATCTGTCTGTGAAATATCAAAATGGTCTGTTTTAAAAAATAGCACCAACTCTTCATGAGATTTGCAAAAATGATGAGATCATCATGAAACTAATTCCATAACATGACACTCTGAAGAAACAGAACTCAAACACCAAGGTCTGCCTGTGACAGGCTCCCATAGGTTTGGCCAATCAGAACAAAGGGGGTTGCTTCAAAGAGACAGTACCTAAAACTAAATAATGGCAGTTTTGAGCAGCAGTTTATGGAGGTTTAAAAACTGCATGTTTAGCATTGCTACTTTATATCCATGTTTAAAATATGGGAAAGCAAAATACCCTCTCTTTAAATCACAATACCCCCTCTTTAAGGCAGTAGATATTGACTGGATTTATTGCATACTTACTTTACACCGCAGTTCCCATGTATAAATCTCTACAAGTAGCTGAAACCAATGCAAAGCAGCAGACTTAAAAAAGAGATAGTGTTCTTCTCCAGTATGGAAGACAAGGGGTTGCCTTAAAGAGACAGTAGCGAAAAAGAAAATTAGAGTATTCTAAAACACCAGTATGAGAATAGTGGGGGGGGGGGGGGGTTGAGCTGTGAATCATGTAAAGATACTAAAAGTACACCAGAGAGAGTGAATAAAGATGAAAAAGAAAAGAAAAGAAAAACACAATACCCCTTCTTTAAGTTACGCAACACCGTATGTTACAGGTGCTCACTAAATGTAACTGGAAACAAGTTCTCTGTGGATTAGTTCTTCACATTTTTCACCTGGCTGTGTTGAATACTGATTGGTCAAAACCCTTTCACACCTGTTTGTCTATGGTGATTCATCATGAAAAACAAAGGTTCTGTTTTTTATGGTCTTAATAGAGGAAAATGTCTAAATCATTGAATACTAGAATGCATTAACTTGGAAGCCTCAGTGTCCCTACTCCCACAAAAACTGTCCTTCTTTGCCTATTGGCTCTTTTCAACTCTATATTTGTAACCAACCTGACAGAACAGAGAGGTACGGAGGAGGCCTCCCCCTCTGGCCTTCCGTAGACGTGACCTGCCCACTGACCGGGAATCCTGATCCTTCTGTCACCGCTGCTGGAGCATAAATTGAAGGTAGTGACAGAATGACATTTCAGTAAAATTACATGTTAAGGATGTATCTGACTAATAGTTCTGTCAGTGGAACTACGTTTGGCTAAAGTCACCACTCTGTTTAAAAACATTTATTCTGCAGTTAGTGCAGCTCAGTGTGATCAGTACATCTAAACTTCTCCTCTCGTTATATATCAGGAAATCAACCCCAGTCCAGCAGTAGATCAGTATTCATGCGTGCATTCTGAGTCATCCGATTAGTTACAGGTCTGTTCTCAAGCAGTGTACCCGCTCAGTACAGAAGTGCACCGTACACACTGTTCCTCATGCTTCCCTAATGCATGCAGGTGGTTTGGGATCCGCCATGTCTTCCATTATGGAGCTGCTGTATTAATTTCAGAGCCCTCTCGTACGTCCTCGCCAACTGACTCTCCCCCCTACCGACTCCTGGCGAAGAACAGTTGTTCATTAATAGAACTAACAGCTCAGGCCTAAGAGGCTTTCATCTGTTTATCCAAGTACACTGCATTCTCAAAAAACACAGTACCAAAGTGGTGCTTGGCATGAGGAGCAGAGTGGAAATTCATCCAGGGAACCTTGTTTACTTGGAGGGATTTGATGTTCGCGGTGTTCATTTTGAGGGGTATAGCATCAAAAACAGGCATATGCTTCATCCTGGCACCTGTGACCGTAGCCTCATGTAAAGTCACCATCTTTGTTCTATAAAGAAGGATTCTTTTGCCTGCTATCTGAGCAGATTGCAGCCTATTGCTTTAAATGAAACCCTAAACTCTTCCTTTAGCTTCATCCTTATTCTGTTTGAATATGTATGTTGTAACTAGGGCCCGACCGATATGGATTTTTTGAGGCAGATCAATGAGCCGATTTCTTTTAAAAATGTATAATGAATAAAATAACTTCTTCTTTGGTCCCTTAATGCTGACAAAAACAAAGATATGAAATACACTACACGAGAACATTTTACTGTTTTAAAATACTTCTTCCTCTAATATTTGTTTAACTTTACAACAGAGAGAAATGTTCAAGTATAAAAACATGCAGAAAAACATTAAAACCTCTGGGAAATTATATAACCTTAAAAAAGAGTCAGTCTATAAATGAGTTATGAAATACATCTTGTCTGTTAATTCTTGTTGCTGCAAATTAGAGGCAGGTTACAGTTAAGGTAGAAGAACTTAAAATAAAGAAAGGTCGTTAACAGGTTATTGTTTTAACATTTTTAACTTTGTTAGAAAGTTACCTGTCAGCAAGCTTCACTCAGCCCACTCCTGTAATGTTGACGAGCTGTAGCTCACTCCTGTATGTTACTGAGAAGGCAGTGGTGGGAACTGAGGACAAATATGGTGCCAGTGAACGAAATGGATGACAATCTGTTTAGTTAGCCAATCAGAGACAGGGTGGGGGCGGGTACATACTGCACGTACCCACCTCTAAAGAATAATTCCTAAAGCCAGAATACCACTTGTCTCTGAGCCTAGCTAGCTGCTGCTGTCACTGCTGAGCTAGCTGTGGAGCTAATGGATGCTGAAGGATGTCAGTGCTAGCAACGCCACTGAGAACACCGACAACATCCCGCCAGCTATCAGAGAGTAAAGCTTTGCTCCACAGGCTCAATGCACATTGCTTCTGGTTATGAGGTCTTTGGGTTCACTTCTTTGTTCAAAAGTGAATCATGAAACTCCACTACAGGCACTATTATTTTTTGTTACAGTTTTATGACTGAGCTTTTAAAGCTTTTGATAGGGAGTTTCAATTGAAGAATTTCCTTGTTGCAGTTTTTTTGTATATTTATATTCATGTCATGAGCACATACAGGACAGATGTCTCATTTGCTTTGAGCATTCATTTGCACAAGGGTTATTTCAGGAAACATTTCTGACTAATACGATTCAGTCTAATCTGTTTAAAGGTTTTAAAGTCAATTGAGCTAAATAGTTTTAGACTGTACCATATCTGTGTGTCACGCAACGGCTAAATAAGGGTTCCTGCACTTTTTTTGGTTCGGTTCAGGCACCGATCGGTGCTGAATCGGCAGAACTCCTGCCAATATATCGGTTGGGCCCTGATTCTAACTATATACCCTAACTGACCCATCTTTGTAATTGGCTTCATAAGGAAATGTAAAGTGGGCATTAAAACATCTAAAAAACATCAAGAAGTCAAAGGCTGTTCTGTCTGCTATAATATTTGAGATTTTGTGCTTATATCTGCTGAAAAGCTTCATGAAGATACTGATTCACTTTTCCTGCCAGCAACGCCAACATTTCCAGTGAACAGTTTGCAGACCATTGCTTGGCCATTTCACCTGATCCGGACTTCAGAGAGATTGGGTTGGTTATTTATCAAAAGCTGGTGACATGGAAACCCCTGACTTCAAGATTGCAGACTAGCTTTTCCATTTGTATTGATTTTTTTGTTGGCTTTTCATGAGCCGCTACTGTTTGATTTGGGGAGTTCGCATCACTGTTCTGCTGCCAAAACTGAAGGCAGTGATGGTGCTTTCAGGGTCCAGTGCTGTATTTGGTGATAGAGATGGGATTTATGGCTCTTTGAAGAGAGCTATAGCTTGAGGAGCCATTGCTGTCAAAGAGTCATTCAAAAAACTGGCTCATTTATTTTTTTTATTTATTTATTAAAACTTTATCGATGGGAATTATTCTGAAAAATTGATTATAATTTAATTTAGCTTCTGTTTTCATTGAAAACACTGCACAAGGGAAAAACTTAAGTGAATGGAGAGGGCAGTGAGGACTAGTGATGAGATGTTCAGCTTTTTTCAGAGAGCAGGTACTTTTGACTCAGCTCCCAAAGAAGAGACATTTTTTTTTTGTTCCTCAAAAGCTCCTAATTTTGTATAGTTTGTAGCATTATATTTTTTGCATAATCTGGCAGATGTGAATGATTTGTGTATTGATAAAACTTTGTATTCAGTGTTTCTATGAGAAGCCTCATTTTGTGCATTTGTTCTCTTACTTTTGTTGAATATTTTACACAATCTTTTTTTTCTTTTTTTGCACAAAAACTTAAATGAACAAAAGATGGTGATTTGTTTGCGGGTGTCACTCACAATTACGTGTTTTCATGATGCTACACACTTACCTCACTGCTGTCTGCTGTCTCACTCACAGGGTGGGGATAGGATGCTACATTTGACTGAGTGTCCCCCTCTGTGTATCATGTAGATTCTCTCATTTATCCCCCTAGGAGGGGGACCTTCTGTGATGGGTTTCTACGACCCACTCGTTTGTTCCAGCTCCTCCCAGTGGTTGTTGTCTCTTCTCCAGCAACATATACATCTGCTTTCATCAACATAATTTTGGAACCGAAGAAGCTTCTTGAATGAGAGGCGAAACATCCTCCCAACTCCCCACAGTCCAGTTGTCCAGTTGCCCCCCTCTCTGCTATCGCGTAATGGTTTGACCCAATGTGATTGGCTATTGGGCAGCCATGCTGTCAGTCAAAACAAAGTTCCACCATGAGCAGAGTTGATCAACGAAAGGAAAAAAGTTGGGAGTCGGCTTGTCTGATTCACCACAAAGCATCGGCTCTTAGAGCCACATCTT
The DNA here is from genome assembly GCA_030710495.1 of Labroides dimidiatus. NCBI lineage: Eukaryota > Metazoa > Chordata > Actinopteri > Labriformes > Labridae > Labroides > Labroides dimidiatus. The sequence goes on from CM061166.1 coordinate 8,527,140, forward strand.
TTGAGCATGACACATGACACACAGTAGAGTGGACAGCACAGAGTCATGGGGCACACAGGTGACACATGGGCGGCTTGCATACTATAACCGCTTGCAAACAAATGGATCACATCTGTGAACAGGTTCTCATTGTTCATTTTTGAAAGAGTCGTTAAAAAAACTGACTTGTTTGTGAACGTCACATCTTTATTTGGTGAGGGTTGGATTCGATGAAATTAAAATTGCATTCCTTGTGCTGAACACTTGGTACCACAATACCATGGTTCGATAAACTTTTCAGTGGGAATTTTGTCCCTCTGTGCAGGCGCCAAATTATTTTCAAAGATTTTCCAGGACATTTTCAGCCGCTGCAGAGAAAGGAAAACCTCATACTCGTGGATCAATACTAGGGACACTCTTCATCATAAAGATGCTAGTTTTTCTCTAGGTGCTAAGTCCTTAGCACTTGGTTGCAGAACTGCTCTAAGCATTAATGCAAATTCAATTGGCTGGAAGCGTCACATAGGACCAAGTATCATGCACCAGCTAGAAGCAGGGCAGCACTGCGCTGTAATGTTGTCCAGAAGAAAAGGTGACAACAGACATGCATGTGCTTAACTTTTAACCTGGCAGGAGTAGGATAAATAATTTTCCAGTATAACTTCACCGTTTCCAGTATATCTGACATTTTTTCTCTTTTTTTAAATGTTTCCCATGACTGGAAAATTAGTCAATCATTTTCTAGGTTTCCAGCTCTTCCAGGGCATGTAGGAAGCCTACTATTCTTGAAGGAAATCAGATCTCCATCAAGTTTTTCAGCAGATGGAACTTGTCTTTTTCAAACACTAGAGCTTAAACCAAGTAAGAGTATCCTGCAAAAAATAAAAACTGTCACAACTGCAGTAGTGTTGCAGTAATTTAGCCACTAAGCTGCACATGCATTGGAAAACAGCAGGCCTTTAATAACACAAATGCATTACCCTGACGTTTCCCCTCCCTTTCTCCTGCAGTGAAACTTGTTTTTTTCTTGTGCACACAAGCTTTTTTTTTCCCCTCAGTAATCCTGCTCTGCTTTTACACATCCTGTAATTCAGAGATAAATCCCAGCCATGTAAAATGTTTTACCATCCTCTTACAGCATCACTGAATTTTCCTTTCTTTCCAGAGCTTGTTAAAAGCTCCACCCTTGAGAAATTCCCACCACAGCATGCATTAGGCTCTCCTTCACTCACGAAATACGATTAGTAGGCAGTCTCAGTCGCTGACTGCATAATTACAGTAGCTGCAGCCCGAGTACATCAGACGTTAATTTCATACAGATTGCAAGTACAAGTCGCATGAAAGTCACTGCAAAAGATCTACTGCGCCCATCATGTATTATCACCTCCTCCTGCATCCAGCATTGTGTTAATTTATGTCTGACTACTGTACGGCTGCTTTGCATTGCATATCTCTGATATTATAAGAGGCTGTGCATTTGCAGAGCTAATATGCATAAAAGTGGGAGTTGTAACATGCAGAGTTAGCTTTGTGTCTGTTTCAGGTTCTTTAATGTTGATGCCTTTGATTTGCATAACACTGCTTCAGCTGTGGAAGGAGGAGAGTGTGAGAACCCACTCTAACTAGCTCCCTTGTTGCACCAACAGTTGGTGTAGCAATCAATAAAGCATGGACGGCTCAGCTTGGGGAATTATCAGCGGGGATGGAATGCATCTTTGACCAATCAGCTGGCTTGAATGACAGTACCTGTTGCGTAAATGATCAAAAACACCATATGCCAGACAGAAGGATGATGTATGTGAGGGAATTCTAAATCCCGACTAGCTCACAGGAAACAGCCTCTGTTCTTCGCAATCCATTTTTGATTGCTGCTGTGGATGTCAGTCACCTGATTTAGTGAGACCCGTCACAAGCGTGTTCCCCCGTCCTGGAGACAGTTTGACTTGACAGAGTGGTGCTGGAAGCCTGCAGGAGCAGCTCAGCTCTCTGAGGCAGAGGAATCATCAGGGTGTGTCAGGTAGACAAGGAGAGCTGCACTGCCTGGTTTGTCTGGAGGGAAATTTCATTGTATATTTGAAATTAATTCCGTGGCTTTTCCAGTCTTTAGCTCCATGGTGGTACAGTTAAATTGGTCGACATGTCTAATAAGTTTCGTTCCCCTCAGGGCTCACCTATTCACCATCATAAACCCTTAAATCAATGAGGTTTCCCTCAAAACAATAGTGTTCAACTTTAAAGTCTGTAGAAACATTATCTCAATACCGTGTTTACATTTTTCTACAGTTAAAATCAATATCCTTGTGTCCTTGTTGAACAGCAGTGAATGCAGAGTCAACCAAATAATAAAGAACAGTGTCATCTGCATAAGGACAAATATTATAGTCAGAAACAGTGTTATTAATACAGATTTCAAATGAAAAAAAGGCCCAAGGAGTGATCCCTGTGGAACACCTTTTTTCAAAGGTAAAGACTCTAATTGGATATTTACAATTTTGACACATCTGTACCCCATACTCCCAAGGTTCATACTTCTCTGGGCTCCTGTTTACATCATCATCAACTTCAAAAATCAACTCAAAACCCACCTTTCAAGCGTGCTTAAAAAGCCTGACTCCCATCATCATTATCTCTCATCTCTGTTTTGAAGTATTTTTTTCTTGTTTTTGTAAAGCATCTTTATAATATTCTAGTGGTGTTTCCCTCAAAACAACAGTGTCCAATGAAAAGTCTGTAATCATCCAGTAATGGATTTTCAGAGACAAGCTCCTGCCGAAGTTTGTTGATTAAGTTTTTAATCTGTGTTCAGTTCATCCATGATTCAAGCCAAATTCCATGATGATTAAACACGAATGCAGAGTCAATCAAATTCTAAAGAACAATGTCATCTGCATAAGGATGAACATTACAGTCAGAAATAGAGAAAATTGTGTTCTTAATATGGATTCTAAATTAAACAGGCCCCAGAACTGATCCCTGTGGAACACCTTTTGGCAGTTGCAGAGACTAGGTGGATATCTCCACCACCGCCACACTGAAATATGTAATAAAGAAAAATAAATAAATAAATAAACATGTGAAGAATCACTCATTGAAGTTTCGGCTTCTTTTCAACCAAATCTGAAACTTTGGTATTAGCATGATTTCTTGATTTTTCTTCATTTAGAAAAGTTATTAAATAGTCCCAATTAATTAGTTTGAAGTTATTTACATCTCTCTCTTTAAAACTGGGGATCTTTACATTAAAATAATCTTAATCTGTTGTGGAAACTGGTTTTACCTTCCATTTAATTTGATTTTCATTCAGTGAAAATATCAAAAAATCACAATTCATTAAATTTTAACATAGATCCACTTGCAACCGAGTTGTATTTCATAGTTGTTTTAATAGACAGCAACAAGACAAAGTGACAGACTAATGTTGTTGACAGTTGTCATTTAGGATAATTGTTTCCAGTAAACAACAAATAATCACCAGGTTCATTCTAAAGGGTTAAAAATGTATATCCTACCACTACATGCATACTACAGGATACAGTTATTTCATTGTACCAGCTTTATGGTGTTTTGTTCCTTAAATCCATCCTATTGTTGGGATCAGGATAATCCCAATCCCATTTGGGAACATAGGCACGCAGAAACTAAAGGCTTTGTGGAGATGAAGACCAAAACTGGATTATGTTACCAAATCCAATTCAACATCCCTTTTCTTTACTGTTTTTGAACCAACAAGCTAACGTCTAAGTTGAAAATATTAGCATGCTTCACACCACTTTACAAATACACCATATTAGCATGTTACATTAGCCTTGGGTCTCAATCACTGCCTTTAAAATTCTGAACCTTTAGTCTTTGTCTTTGCACATTTTGCAGCATATTTAGAACTCTTATTGGCAGCGGCATCATCTCACACTCAGAGCACATGCTCAACAAAAGAATGCATTTATCTTCTGCCAGCGTTTTGAAGTAACAGCCAATAACTTCCAAATCAAAAAGCCTTTTTTTTAAATTCCAACACGACTGGAGCAAGTTAGTTTTTGATATTGTTGACATGTATCAGTGGTGGTTTGAGGAAAGATGGAACACAAACATCAGCCAGACAGAACGCACAGTGGCCTGCGTTTAAAATCTGTTGATCACCGCCCACCTACAAACACACACAGTGCTGCTGTGTTTCCGTCCCTCATTCCCTTTATGTCTCTCTCTCTCTCTCTCTCTCTCTCTCTCTCTCTCTCTCTCTCTCTCTCTCTCTCTCGCTCTCCTCTCTTTTCAGCCTCCGAGAGCAGGTTGCGGGGAGTCATTTGCTAATTGGTTTTGCAGAGGAAACGTATTCGCTTGCCTCTATCTCCTCTATACCCCAGGGCTCTCTTCCTCTTAGATGATTCCCCTGTCTGTTGCTCCTGCCAACTCAGGCGAGCATTCACCGAGACTTGTTATTCTTCTTCTTCTGCGGGGTCGATGTAAATCTGCGGGGGTGCAGGGGCTTCAAAGACACCTCCCCCGACCTGAGAATAATTAGGTGTTTAAGAGAGTGCATTGTTGCTTCACGTGTCAGACAGAGATGGAGAATAAATCAAATTTTGACCAACCTTTGCCATTTGAGGGCTTAACTTTTGCTCTCTACTTCAAAAAAATTAGGTGGTATAGATAAAAGTGTCATTTAAAGGAAACGGCCTCCAGTGGAAGAGTGCTGGGTCATGGTCATAATTACAGTCCAAATGAACTTAAGCCTGTCTGATTTCATCCAGGTGTACTCTTAACACGGTGTTCCTCCCTCTCTCTTGTAGATGAGTAGCAGTGTGAATGTAAGAAATAGGTTAGGACTGAGTACAATGAATAACACAAGCTATTTTTGCTCATTGAGGTGCAGTGCACACAACCTGTAAAGCCAAACATAAATCATGTGTGTTAGTTAACCTGTTTGTTGGTAACAAAGCAATGTTTTCCCTCCAATTTCATCAAAATTAAAGTGCAAGTCTCTAAAAAAAACACATCTTATAACTCCACTATTCAAGAATATCTGCTATCAATCGGGATACCCTTAAGTCAAGCCTTGAGCACTTGTCAGAGGCATGATACCCCCTCTTTAAAGTTTAAAGAGGGGGTATCATGCTTTTCCACATTTTAAACATGCATATATGATGCTTCCAATCTTTTTCAAAAACTTTGTCTGGCAATTGATGCATGTTTGTTCATCAGTGATTTGATGAAATAGGCATGAATCAACTCAAGTTACAGTGTTAAAGAGGGGGTATTCTGCTTTCCTATATTTCAAACATTAATATAAAGCGATAGTGTGAATGTTCATACAAAGCATGTGCATATTTCCCAAACTGCTACATATTAACGTTGTAGAAATACCTGAATCTGCCTGTAAAGTGCTCAGAATTATCTGTTAAAAAAAGGAAAGAAAGAAAAAGAGAAGAAAGGAATAAAATGGCAACAACATGCTGGAGGGGTGTGAAGCCTCCAAAGAGGCTTGAGGGGGGTTTGTAAAGCAGGGAATCTTAAAGAGGTAGTAGCCTAAACAAAGTTTCAGGCAGAGTGCTGAAATAAGGGTTTTCTAAAACACCAGTGAGAGAAAATTTTGACTTTTTTGAGCTGTAAACTATGTTAAGAGGGGTGAAATAAAGCCTTTTAGGAAAACACAATACCCCCTCTTTAAAAAGAAAAAAAAATCCCCAGCTTTTCCATCGTTGAGAGTTATTCATGAAAAGAAACAAACTTTAGAAAAACTTAAGTCAGAAACTGTCTCATTCCTCTTTCTTATGTAATTCTGTCAAGCCTAGCTTTAAACTCAAACTACTACCGCCAGACACACTTCTTGTCATCCTCCTGTGACAAGATCCCAGATGAACTCTCAAGTTTCACCCGTGTGATTGCCGCCGTCTCGTCAGTCCCTGGGTGACAGAGAAGAAGTCGAGTCCTTGGGGCAATGCGTGCGATGGAGATGAAGCTCCATCGGCAATGTTTTGTCTGCTGTCATGCTGAGCTTTATTTACACCCTGAGCTCCTTTGACTTTTGAGACTTTACTGCCATCATGCTACTAATCACTTCTCTCTTACACTGAGAGACACGAGACAGGAAAGTTCTGACATTGTTAAAAGAAGTACTACACCATTACTGGCTTCTTAAAGATACTGAAGGTCAAAGACTTTGCCATAAATGTGGGGCGCTCCAGTCCAACAAAAAAAAAAAAAAAAAATCATGACTGGTTGATGGGGATCCCATTGATAGCTCTGCTTATCTCATTCTCACTCAAGGAGGGGGTAAGATGAGAACAGATGGAACAGCCTTCCAAAGAACTGCTGCCACTCTACAGCCTCCCCCAGATGCTCAGCTTGAGTCAAGATTTCCAATCATTGTTCATCCTGGACAATCTCAGAACTCAAGTAGTGATGTGATCTAGCCAAGAACAAACTTTTGCTTCATCATGGTTTGTTGAAACTGTTAGGAGAACCGATTTAAAGGGACATCTAACGTGACTTACCTTGTGTTCTCAGCCTTCCTGGAGGTTCCTCCATGTAACATACTCTTTCGATCCTTGGATAATCATGCCTCTTCTGACTTTTGGCAATGGAAGGGAATTGTCCCAATCACCTTGTACCATGTGCTTCCTTTACATTCCTGAATCACATCATCTTACCCTGCTTTTTTCCAATTGTAGATCTCTAAATTTGGATAAATGGTGGGGGAAAAAAATCAAAGAAGTCTTCAGGTTTGGGTTTGTAAGACCAATTTTGGGGAAAACAATACAAGCAGAACCAAGTCCACCACATTCACCAAACATTGATTAGGTTCTCGACAAGAAGTCCAGTCCTGCTTCTCAAGTTGATAACCAGACGGTTGGTGACTGAAAGTTGACTGGTCAACCTTGAGGGTTTGACATCAAGGCACAGATTTGGGGGTTCCAATAAAAGGTGTCAACCTTAGATAATTCATTCCCACAGGTACATCAAGTATGTGTAAGGAAATTCTTAGAATATACACACAGAACCCTAAAAAGAAATAGTTCTCAAAGAGTGAAGGTGGGCAAGGAGGGTGGTGTTGGACTATTGCCTTGATGAATGGACCTTTTCCAGACGACGGGTGACAACGTCTGTCCTACTCTGGGACTCACAGGAAATGGGATAGGAAATGAGAATAGACTGGTGGGGCTGCACGGTGGCACAGCTGTTAGCGCTGCTGTCTCACAGCAAGAAGGTCACCGGTTCAAATCCTGGTTCCCTGTTCTGGTAGGGTGTGCCTCTCTATGTGGAGTTTGGTTGTTCTCCCTGTGCATGCGTGGGGTCTCTCCAGGTACTCCTGCTCCCTTCCACAGTCCAAAAACAGGCTCATCAGGTTAATTGGAGATTCTAAATTTCCCATAGGTATGAGTGTGTGTGTGGAAAGGTTGTCTATCTGGTGTCAGCCTGGTGATTGGCTGGCGACCAGTCCAGGGTGTACACTGCCTCTCACCCTGAGACAGCTGGGATAGGCTCCAGACACCTGCGACCCTGAACAGTATAAGTGGTATAGAAGATGAATGGAAGGAGAGCTTGGTGTTTTGGTTCTAACTGTGACCCTGGTGACTGTTAGCTGTAGGGTCAACCCTAACTGTAGGGTAACCCCAGCCCTAACCCAGAGGGTGAATACTTGCCAATTTTCCTCACACTTTTACACAAACAAGACTCCAAGGCATATCGTCTCACTCTACTCTTTAGTCTTGGTTGCAGCTCCGTATGTTAGCAGATAGCCTGGTCCCGCCCCTTTGATGCTAACCCTACCTGACACATCGCAATAGATACATACGAGTCATCCGAATGCTAGAACAGCTACTTGTTATCTATGGTTAAATCATCCGAAGTTAATCCCAACACAGCTTCAGTATAAAAATGCACCGAGTTGTACATGTTAACAGATGGACTCTGGAGGCAGATCTTGGTGAAACAGAGCGGTAATTGAATATACATGTTATTATAGGCATACTAAATTTCCATTTCACATCAGCGGTGCATGTTTGATTCAATGCACATTTCATTATTCCCAGCTTTCTATGAATGCATGTGCCAATTAATTAACAATGACTTGATGCATTGGAGTGGAGCAACTGTGCATTTCACTTATTTTCTCTCCAGGCTTAATATTTAATTGACTCACTATCTTAGCATAGCAGAGAGCCTTCTGTTGCTCCTCATTCTGGATGCATGCATTAAGAACATGTTTTGTTTTTCTTTTTGCTGATGATGAGTTCATGTCAGACAGTTGTTGTCAGTTGAATCCCAACAAGATAGCTGTTTTTTTGAAGGTGCTTTTAACACATCACATTCACTCTCACACACTGATTTTGTGCAATGAAAGGCCACTAATCCGTTAATCATACACTCACATCCATACACCCCAGGCTATGCCCTCAGCAAAGTGGGGTTCAGTGTCTTGCCCAAGGATATTTCCACATGGAGACAGCATGAGATGGGGACTGATCTCCTTATCCTTATGCAATCATCTGCTATTTTGGGCTAATGTGTAGTTTTTTTTTGCAAAGCACCATTACTAAAGTTGCAGTCCACAATTATAATGTCACAGTGCATTTTTGTCTTTTAATATCTTGAAATAAGACTTTTCTGGACTTGTGAGGAGAATGTGGCTCAGATTAAATCAAATAAGATTGTTTTTAGTTAAAATAAGGCACAAAACTTGCTAAAATACGATAAAATGTGTCAGAGAGTGAAAGAAAACAAGAAAGTTCAACAGCCCTAGTTTTAGTTTTGCTTCCCTGTCTTTGTCTGAATGGTGGTTAAATCCTTGAAAACCTCAGGCAAGGAGATGGCAGAGGGGAACAAAACAAAGCATTTGAGATCTAGAACCAAACATGCACGCTTTTCTTTGTAAGACTTAGACAAGCCAACCACTGCTGTCGAGCAGCTGGCTTGGAACTGAGCTCCCAGGGAGACCAGGGGAACACGACCAATGCAAAACACAACGCCTGCCAGGGGTGCCTTCAAAACTAAATAGGGTTTGGTTAGGAATCACCCAAAAATCCAACAAAATGCATCTGAAGAGAAACTTTACATTTCTTGTGGTGTTTCTGCAGATTTACAATCTCCATCCCAGAGCTCGTCGCTGCATGTGATCCCTTCACCTTGATGAAGAATGCTCCACTCATCTGACTTCAAACAGAGTGCACACTCTGGATAGGAGATGAAGTGGGGAGAGAGTGGATTAAGAAAGGGCCAATAAGTGCCTGTGACCCAAGAACAATAAATCAAAGGAAGAGACCTGAGCCCCATTCCTCGTATGTGGTTCAAATAATCCAAGCTAACGTCCTTTTAGCTTGACTGAATTAACGGGATGATTGAAGGCTGTCTTCGTCAGCTGAATCAGTTTCTTTAATTGGATTTAGACATGAGGGATCAGGATAATTGGGCATGCCTGTTCTACTTGAAAAGGGAGCTGTGAGGATCACAGAAATCACATTTCTGTCATAAGCATGGTCATAATTCATGGCGAATGGCTGAGAGATCCAGTCGTTTTAGGAACAATCCGCATTTCGTATGAAAAGACTGATCCCAGATCGCCAAGATCAAATTTCATGTGTTTTTTTGTGAGCGTTTCCTTTTTTTGCCATTGGCATATTTGTATTTAGTGCTGGGGATGCAAAGAACATCGGCTGATAACATTGGGAAACTTCATATAAATGAACAGTTTTATAAAATTATAGGAACAGGTTTGTTTTCTTTTAATGGTCATAATTACTTCAACTTGGTTTTTTGTATTCCTTAAAAGCCTTTCTTTATGAAATTCTCTGACATGAACAGAAAGACAAATACTCTTCATAGCAAGATACACTTTACATACTGAACGGCAAACAGTGGCTTTGCTGATGTTTTCCGCATCCCCAGCACTAAGTAAAAAAATGTGCCGATCGCAAAAACCATGCAATCCTGGGCACAAAGTGTGAGTAACAGTAAGAGCATGATTGTGCTGGTAGTATAATCGATGTATGGCCCAATCAGCTGTTGCTAAAGTGACTTAGCTTAACCTGCTTCGAGGATTAGAACAAGCCTGAGTGACTTCAGGTTAGTCCTGAAATCATCCAGCTAACTGAGTTAGCCAAGTACGAGGAACGGGGCCCTGGAGATTGGTTGGCAATTGCTGTTTTGGACACGGAAGAGTCTTGACGGCTTAAAAGGCTTGGATTCCAGTGTGGTATTGCAGGTACCCTGCACAGATTATTAAAGTCCAACAAGTTTGTCACTGATGTGGGAAAATCTTGCACATATTTAAAATATATTATGGCCTTACAGGTGATTCCTGCTGATAAGGGTTAGGGTTAGGCAACTTGTGGACCAGCTTTGGATCTCTTAGTCAACTAAATCCAGTGGTTCTTTTCATCTGGATTGTGGTGTTCAGTTTCCCCGACTCTATCGATGTGGTCTCAGCCAAACAGACCAATAAATCACTGCAAGAGGAAAGAATAACTTCCCTGTCTTTAAAACAGCCCCAGTGATGGTGTTACTGGGTTAGCACTGAGGATAAACAGATTGATTTGAGAAACCCAAGCTGTCTCTCCCTTCTTATGTGGTGTCCCCAGGCCCCTACCAACTGCTGCCTGACTCATTATTTAATGAAAAGACTGTTTTCTCTGCACTTGCCATCTCGGTTGGTGTCTTTTCTACAGAAAAGAGAGCCGAGTAGGCATTATGCCAAGACGATTTGGACTTTTTTTTTAACCCTTGTACTGGTGTTTGATTCATCACCACAGCTTTACCTCGTCATCTAGACCCTTAAGTGCTGAAAAGAAGACCCTTCTCTTTGCATTCTGCTTGAATTCAATCCTTGACCTCACCTTGACCTCAACCTGAATGAAGTGACAGCTCTCCCTGACTTCTCCTTGCATGCGTTGGAACTCCACACAATCACACTGAATACTCACAGCCGCTCTCTTCCAGCCAATTTAACACACACAAAGCTGAATTAACTAGTAATCCTGTTTTCTCCCCGGGGCCGTCTTCACTTTACACTTGTCTCAGTGAATTATTGTTGGCACTGCCTTCTTCTGCTTCCACGGCTCCATTTACATCCCGGCCCTGAGACTAAGGTGGAACATGCAGCAGCTGCTGACACATTTGCACCTAGCTTCAAAAGAAGCATATTTACTTCAGCCCTCTTTATTGCACCCTCAAATAGGTACATAAAAAAGATAGAAGATAAGTCCTCTCACATGGAGCTCAAGTGTCCATAAGGCGTGAAGGATGCAAGGGGCAGAAAGGCTTATTATCAATCTGTGTCACGCTCTCGGACAGAATGTCAAGTCGCCTTTCAGTTCAGTGACTCTCCAGTCCATCAGTAAGGAAAGGAGCATGAGCCCAGCCCGGAGGCTGTACTGTATCTATGCATCCATGCAGACAGGACTGTACAGGCCACAGCTCGCCTGGGAGCCCCTCACAGACCTGTGTTTGGATGCTTCGCTGTCATGTTTCCATTAATCAGAACCTCAAGCTGAGCGAGCCATAACAAGAAGCAATCTGTTGATTAAGATGAAATTGAGTGCAGCTATAAACATCAGATTTGCATGTAAAAGCCTTGTCAGTGCGTCGTGCTTAGTCGGAGCTTTAAGGGAATGAGTATGCAGAAGCACAGGAACCTCAGGAGACCTCAGTGCAGCAGTGAACTCACTCTTATTGTCTTAGTGATGCTGAACAAAATGGTTGGGAAACAACGGCCTAACGTAACCCCATCCACGGGGGTGACATCTGGTGAAACAGCAGGAAATTTAGTGGGCAAACAAACAAACTATTCTCCAACACAGAATGATGAACTGTGAAATCCTGGACTAAAGCCGGTACCAGTTACCTTAGGTACTAGGACAGCACTCAAAAGAAGTCAAGTCAAGGCCTCGAGTGCCAGCGTAGCTGGTCCCATTTTTTTAAGCACTCTATAAATTACCGTAACTCTTCAATGATTTGGGCACACAAGAAAATTCAACCTGCTCTTTAAAGAAGAAACACAAGATTTACAGTGATAACCAGTCATGGTTTATGATACTGCAAAATTTGATGTTGATCCAATACTAAGTAAATACAGGGCCAGTATCACAATATTGATGCTGATTTAGATACTTTTTACGTAGAAAAGCAGCTTGTTGAAATTAATCAAGAATAACAAACAACCACTAAAACTAATCTTTATGTTCATGAATGAAAGTAAATAATTTGTCAATCAGAAAACAGTAATGTGCTTTGATTTTTTTCTACCTTGTTGTAAAATAGCACATTTGAATATTCATGGATAGTAACAATTATAATAATATTTGCATATTTGCAAGCAGGGACAGGGTCAACAACAGACTGGGAAAGTTGAGGAATGCTCCGAAAACACCTGTTTGGAACATTCCACAGGTGAACAGGTTCATTGGAAACAGGTGAGTATCCCTGAAAGGCTCAGTCGTTCACAAGCAAGGATGGGGCGAGGTTCACCACTTTGTGAGCATCTGCGTGAGCAAATAGTCCAACAGTTTAAGAACAATGTTTCTCAACGTACAATTGCAAAGAACTGATGGATTTGATCATCTACAGTCCATAATATCATCAAAAGATTCAGAGAATCTGGAGAAATCTCTGCACGTAAGCAGCAAGGCTGAAAACCAACATTGAATGCCCGTGACCTTTGACCCCTCAGGCAGCACTGCATTAAAAACCAACATCATTGTGTAAAGGATATTACCACGTGGGCTCAGGAAGACTTCAGAAAACCATTGTCAGTTAACACAGTTCATCACTACATCTACAAGTGCAAGTTCAAACTCTACCATGCAAAGACAAAGACATATATCAACAACACCCAGAAACACCGCCGGCTTCTCTGGACCCGAGCTCATCTGAGATGGACTGACGCAAAGTGGAAAAGTCTGCTGTGGTCTGACGAGTCTACATTTCAAACTGTTTTTGTAAATCATGGACGTGGTGTCCTCCAGACCAAAGAGGAAAAGGACAATCTGGATTGTTCTCAGGTCAAAGTCTCAAAGCCAGCATCTGTGATGGTATGGGGGTGTGTTAGTGCCCATGGCATGGCTAACTTGACCATCTGTGAAGGCTCCATTAATGCTGAAAGGTACATACAGGTTTTGGAGCAACATATGCTGCCATCCAAGCCACGTCTTTTTCAGGGACGTCCCTGCTTATTTCAGCAAGACAATGACAAGACACATTCTGCACGTGTTACAACAATGTGACTTCGTAGTAAAAGAGTGCAGGTACTAGACTGGCCTGCCTGCAGTCCAGACCTGTCTCCCATTGAAAATGTGTGGCACATTATGAAGCCAACTATTGAACAACTAAAGTTGTTCATCAATCAAGAATGGTAAAGAATTCCATCTCCGAAGCTTCAACAATTAGCGTCTCCAGTTAAAAAACACTTATTGAGTGTTGTTAAAAGGAAAGGTGATGGAACACAGTGGGAAACATGACACTGGCCCAGCTTTTTAGGAATGTGTTGCAGCCATCACATTCAAAATGAGTGAAAATAATAATTTAAAAAAAAGTTTATCAGTTTGAACAATAAAGCTCACCTATAAAGCTCTCAGTGGACAAGCACCAGTTTATCTTAAAGAGCTTGTAGTGCCGTACAACCCCTCTAGAACATTACACTCCAAAATGCTGGTCTGCTTGTGGTACCGACAATCTCCAACAGTAGTATGGGAGGTAGAGCCTTCAGTTATCAGGCTCCTCTTCTCTGGAACCATTTACCAACCACAGTTCGGGAGCCAGAATCCCTCTCTACCTTTAAGGTCAGACTTAAAACATTCCTCTTTGATAAAGCTTTCAGTTAGGGACCAGCTTATAGTCTATAAATTAGTTCATAAATTGAACTTATAGTTAAGATGCAATACGCCTAGGCTGCGAGTAAGTAAATTTCAGTAAGAATATCATTGATTATACTTCTATAAAATGATCACCACACCCATTCAGACATGAGCTCCGTCCCGAAAACGAGATGTAGCATCTCAAGAGGCCAACCTCTAATAAATCAGACGACAGGTCTATGGTTCATGGATCTGTCACTAACTTTAGTTCACACTTTAGTCCACTTGTCTCCTCCTACCTCCCTTCCTTCGCCCACACACCCAACACAGCATCGTGTGGATTTGCTGTTCATCATGAGACTGGGGTCCACATTCAAGATTTCCTGCTGCTTAACAGAAGGTTTTTTCTTGCCGCCATGATGGAGGGATTCATGATTGGCTATATGGATTCATGTTGGGTGTTGGATGTAGATATGTGTACATATATGTATATGTATATTTTTATATGCATATATGTATCTATGCATATATGTGTATCCACAAAATGAAGAGCTTTATGCTCTATTGTAGTGTCTTGAGAACACTTGTTTTGAATTGGCGCTATACAAATAAAGATTGATTGATTGATTGATTGATTGATTGATTGATTGATTGATTGAAATATATTGTCTTTGTAGAGTATTCAGTTGAATGTAGGTTAAACAGGATTTTCAAATCATTGTATTCTGTTTTATCTATGTCTTACACAACATCCCAACCTCATTGGAAATGGGGTTGTAGAATCTTTGTGGAAAAATTGGTGCCAGCTCTCATATCAGAGTTCAAACTTGCAGCTATACGTCTCCCCTTGTGCTCGAGAGTAATGATACAATTTCATGGGTTGAGACAATATCTCATAAAATGATGTCCATGACATGGAGGCTGAGAGAATCCAGCACGAGAACACTTTCATTACATGTTCATTGATCTTACAGCACCAGGCTGTTACCCCAGCCGTTAAAGTGACCACAGTCTTGCTGATGTGGGCTGCTTGTAAAAAGTAATTAGACTGAACACAGATCCCATTCGCGGTGGCAAGGGTCGAAAATTTTGCACGACTGATCAATTTTTCCACCCCGCTGGAATTACTCGCCGAATCTTACTCCCTGATGCTGCGATGACATTGCTGTCACACTGGCGCAAACCTTTGGGCTCTAAAGAGAACACGTTTTGGAAAACATGCAGTTATACTTGGAATACTTTGTTGAAGGCTCGGGGAAAAAAATAAATAAATAAATAATGGATTCAAATCATCAAATGGCTTTTCATCTTCGCTCATTGTCTAAGAGCGCCTGCTGGACATTGCATGTTTTTTTCGTCCTCCTCCTGCAGGCTAAGTTCAATGAGAAATATTCATGACTGCCGACAAGTCCTTGTGTGTGGGCTCTGCTTCTCACAGTTTTCACCATGGAAACCGCAGATGGATGAATCAGGGTAACAATGGATGATATTATAATCCAAATGCTCCTTGTTGTTGAAAATAAAGGAGCATGATGATGATGTGCACTTCTGCTTGATGACAATCTCTGCTCCTGATGACACCCAAATAAAACACTTGACTCTGTGTTCTGTTTAAATTCTGAAGCCCTCATTTGAATCCCCCGTCCTCCTCCTCCTCCTCCTTCTTGAGCAGTTTCTCCCTGCTTGCAGGAGGAGCTGCAGCTACAGGCAGAAGTTTACGATTATAATGTCACCAGGTCAAACCTGGTTTGTGAAATCCAGGTGAGGGTAAGTACAGGTGACACACTCTGCCAAATCAAGATATAAGGCCATCGTCGAAGAATGTAGCAGTACAGTAGGTAGATTCCAAATACGAGTCTGTCTAGTTGTAACACTCTCTTCCCACGCAACTGCTCCCACCAGGTTATTTCTGTCGCATTGAATACTGGAAAACCCTTGGAGACTCATAGCTGTGTGTGATTCGGTTAGGATCAGGGACAATAGAAGCGTCTCATCTCCACAGAAAACATCTTACAAGAAAAAGATTACAGAGAGAAAGACAACATTTCAAAACCATCTTTGTGCTGCGTAATGATGTGAGACATCGCAGCTCACTGTTCAACCTCTAATTACAGTGTAGATGCACAATATGACGGCTTGAGGGGAAGTGGTTTCTATATACAGGGAGAGGACTGCACTCAACATTAGCTGACAACAATTTAAATCACTCAATGCAAATGTTTTCTTTAGGGCTGCAGTTATTGAATATTTTAGTACTTAAATATCCTACTGACCATTGATAAATTGGTTACTCAATTAATCAAAATCATACTTTTGTTTTTCAAATGAAAAATTTTCTTTGGTTGATTGTTGTTTTTGTTTGTTTGTTTGTTTTATGTCCAAAAACATCAATCCTCCTCCTTTATCCGGGCTTGGGACCAGCATAGTGACTTTCATGTCACTAGATATGTCGTTAGTCACTTTAAAAAAATAACATATAACACTGCCCCTCCTTCCTCTTCCTTTGAGTGGTAAAGAAATTAAACAAGGCGGAGGAAATTCCTCGATCATTTTTTGAACTGAGGTACTTCAACTACTCGAGGAATTGTTTCAGCCCTGGTTTTCTTTAAATTCAACAAAAATGCCACTTGAACAATGATACAGCCTCAGAAGCATTCGAACCGCAGAAGAGAATCACTCCTCAAATGGTCCAGCATGTTACAGGACCTCTAGACTGCTGGAATTGCAAGACCAAGGAGTTCCTGTGGCCTTCACAGGAACAGAGCAGTTCCTACACTACCTGGACATACCAGAAAAAAGGAAGCTATCAACAGCCGCCACCAGATTTTTTTGAGGAGGCACATAGCCAAATACCCGGAAGGCACTCTAAAAGACCCGCACCAAGACTTAACAATATTTCAGAAGTTAACACTTAAAGTCTCCATGGTTGAACTACAAGACCATTGCTGACTACAGTCAAAAGAAATTTGGCTCAAGTAGGCTCAAAACCTAAAAATCTACAACAGAAGTGTTGGGATTCTGTTGTTGGATTCAAAACTTTTTGGGACTCTGGAACAGTCCACAGGAGAAAAAACAAAGCACATGTTGTAAATTCACCCAGTCCACAACGAAGCATGGCGGTGCCTCTGTGATGCTCTGGGGCAAGATGGATTCAATCAAGCACAAGGAAACCCTAAAAGAATATATCATGCCATCTGTGAGGACACTGAAGCTGGACCTTCCAACAGGACAATGAGCCTAAGCAGGCCTCAAAGTCCACCAAGACTCAGTTTTAGAAGAAGACATGGGAGAGGCAATTAAAGTCACCTGACTTGAACCCAATTGGAAATCTCTGGTGTGATTTGAAGAAGGTGGTTGCAAACTTAAGAATATGTGTCAACTGGAGGCCATTGCACCATGTTTGTAACAGATCATCACAGTAAGAGGGGACTCTACTAAAAACTAATAATGGTTGTCATGAAGTAGTATTTTTTTTTTCAAATATTTTTGAGTAATTTTGAAGATGATTAGTTTATAAAAGTGGCTTTCTAGTTGAATTTGGTGGAGTCACTTGCAAATACTAGTTGTGCTGAGCTATTGGAACTGTACAGGTCCCAGTTCAAACATCCATCCCGTCCAAATATCAAAAGTTGCAAAAATATTATACAAAAGTCGTCTTAATGAACTTCTTTAAACTAATAAGACGAGGTTGACTTTGGTCAGACTTGAATCCGTGTTTCTTACACTTCTAGAGTATTCTTTCTTTGAGTGCATGGTTATTTTCCAGGCTGCAGTTTGTTCAACGATGAAGAGGAGGGTAAAGGGCATTGAAAACCCCAAAACGAAACTTCTCTATCTCTCACAGGAGTCTCAGCTCAGCTCATCCAGTAGGACTACAATGACCTCAGAAAACACGGTTCACTGCATGCAGAGTCACGATTCTGCAATCTCAATGTCAAACCATTTCCCTGACCTAAACTTCATGTGAGGGCCAGGGAGTCCAAGTATGTGGAGATGGACTGTGTGTTTGGTGATCTCTAACCTTGTCAAATTTGGTAAGTTTTTTTTTTTTTTTTTTTCCCTTCCGAAAAATAAAAAACCTTATTTCCTCCCCACGAACAACAGGGCATTAACTTTGAATGATGTCTGAATGAAAAGAAGGTCAGTTTTTAGCCAACCAACACAACAAATCAAGATTTTTATAGAGCATAACAAAACAAAAAAAGGCTGAGATTGTGTTTTCTGACATATCTTTATATTTCCTGGGCATGCTGCAGAGTGAGAACAACCTTTCAGAACTGTATTTCTAAAATATCTCTGTGAGGAGGTGGGAAATGTTGGGAATCTGAAGATTAAAGGCCAGGGTGTATTTTTTAAATGTTTCTACCTCAGGCTTGCTGCTGCTGTCGGGTTGTGTAATCTCTCCACACAGTAGCTGTGTTGACCGGAAAGCAGAGTTGAAAGTACACCTGAACATGCTCTCTCTGATCCTGATAAAAACAGAACTGGTTTGGCTATAGACTACTGGATAACATTTTGTAGTTATATGCTGAACTAGATGTAATTTCCATCCATTATCTCTACCTTTTTATTCTGTTCAGGGTCTGGAGCCTTTCTCAGCTGTCAGTGGGTGACAGGCAGAGTACACCAGCTCATAAAGGTGCTCAAATAATATTTCAGTGAGGAGCCTTCTCTTCAAAAAGACTTCATTATTTGCATGGAATGATTTAAATTTGGCTGTATGACTTTGTTCCAGGACTTTCAAAAACCCAAGATTAGGAGAGCACACGTCCTGTCTCATAAAAAATGTGCATGAATTAAAGAGCAAAACCACCGGGGTAAGAAAAAGTGGGGCATTAGTGACAATACATATGTTGCAAGGACCGCCCTGCCTTTTTCGCTTGCGTACATGAAACATCAAAGCACAAGGTGGGGAGAGCACATCTCCATCTTGTCACAATCTGCATACATGAACAGCAGAGTCAGGTCGAAGATCAGCAAAGAACACTGGGGTGCCAAATCAAGCTAGTATCAGAGAAAACACATACAGTATAACACAAGGAGCTACCTGCCATTTCACTTGCATACATGAAAAGCAAAAGGCAGGGAGAGTAGCAGCAAAGACCAAAGGGGTATAAATAGAAGCAAGCATCAGTGACAATACATATGACATATGGAGCTCCTTGGCTTTCCATATGCCTGGAGCTGCCTGAGCTGGGAAGAGCATACCTCAAATTCTTTTAAAGTGTATATATGATAAGCAAAAAACAGGTAGAGCAGCAGCAAAGACCACTGGTATAAAAATGATGGGGACATAAGTGACAAATCATGTGACAAAGAGAGACGTCTTTCTTTCCGCTGACGTACATGGAATGCTGTTGTGTAATTTGTCATGGTAACTTAGGGCCTAAGACCTTCTGCTGGCTTTGTCTTGGTGGTCCCAGCATTCCTCTTCCTAAACACTTCATAACTTACTTTTTCTAATTTCCCTATGCCTAAACTCTTGAAGAAGAAGAAGATGCAGAGGCAATCATCAGGAGAGTCCAGTTCAGCTTGAGTCCATACTTTATTCAAAGGGAGCCATTTTGAACAAAGCAAGTGAGTTGAGCAGTCTGCAGACAACAAACATCTCCCAACAACTGCCTACACTGCTAACTACTCCTCTCCCCTCCAACTGCCCTCTCCCCTCCTAACTCTCGCTCTCTCCTATCATGACCAACGAATAGCATTTTTATAACCCAGAGGACGGTTACTTTCTCCTTGCTCCTGTCTCTGGATTGGTCGTCTCTGTTGAAAGACAAGTCTCCTTTAGGGTAGCTCCCTACAAGGAGGGAAGATCCTTCTTGATCGATGCAGGGGTTAAAAGTAGAGACTGATTGCTGTGGTCATACTGAAGATTCTGCTGTGAATCAAATTGAGCATTATTCAAGGTGTCATCATGAGTTTGCTTATATACTTTGGTTCTGAACCTGGTTGCAGCTGTTTTTTTCTTCCATTGACTTTTGTTCCAATGTTGGTTAATGCATCTATATGTTATAAGACATGGCTCTTTCGGGGTCCAGCTGGTCATTGAAGATCAGATGTCTGCGAGCCTCAGCATCGTGGCCAGGCCAGCCTCCACGGCGTCTCGTAGGGCAAAGGTCAACAAATTTATGGCTTTGTTCCTTACTCTGGGAGAGAGCTATATCTATCTATAAGGAGGATGTTGCACCTTTAAAAACCTAGCAAGCTTCACTCGTCTTTCTCTGGGAAAAAATCTTCTATATTATATTTATGACTATGTTACTCAGAGTTTTCTTGGGTTTTTAAGCTTCATTATTTTATACTATCATACTATTATAATCCTTTAACATCCAGTGAACAGTAACTTGGCTCGTGTCCAGTTACTTCACCTGTTTTGGGGCATTCTTTAGTTATCTTTACAGCCATGGCATGCTCCAGGAAAACCTATGTCCATCATCTGACTCTTCCAGAATGCAATGGGCAGAGAATTTTATGTTTCTGCTTTCTAGTAGACTGAAGACAGAGACAGCTGGCTGCTATGTTAAGCTGCTCCACATTTTGGACTTGTGACTGTCCCTGAAGTTATATTTTACAAATAAAATTTTCTACAATGCAAAAGTTTGATGCAAGGAGAGCACACCTCCCATTGCATCACATTGAGCATACATGACAAGCAAAAGGCAGGGAGAGCAGAAGCAAATACCACTGGGGTACAAACCAGAGTGAGAATAAGAGATAATACATATGACATTAGGGGCGTCTTGGCTTTCCACTCGCATACATGACAAACAAAAAGGCAGGGAGAGCAGCAGCAAATATCACCAAGGTACAAATCAAAGTGAGCATCAGTTATGATACAAATGATACAAGGAGTTCCTTGGCTTTCCACTTGCATAAAATGCTAAAGCCTAAGTTAAGGAGAGCACACAATACACAAGACACTAGGACCTTACTGCCTTTCCACTTTAATACCAGCATAGTGACCACAAAGGTGGGGAGAGCACACCTCCTCTTATTTTAAAGTGGATAAGTGAAGAGCTAGACTTACAAACAGGGAATGCCAAAACCTCAGTTGGGCATAGTCTCAACACACAGTCTCAAACCACTTTGATGGATACAAGGGTCTGTTTTTGCTGTAAGTCAGTCATGAAGTGTAACAGAAAGAAAGGGCTCACCTTCATGTCGAGCAACCTTTCCAAGCTTTAATAAAACTGGGACAAAGGATTTAAGCAGCAGGCGCTGCTATCTTCACCCCAACACCAAGTTGGACCACATATTCTGTCAAGGCCACATACTGGCCCTCCACACAACAAGACCCACTGCGCTGCTGCTGCATAATACATCACCTCCTTGACACCAAACGGGAGAGACACCATGGCAGCTTACATCTTCCCACTCGTGAAAGACAAGTCTTTGAAGCTCCACTGCGTGTTAACTCCACAGAGTGTCAGGAGCATCGTGACCTGACATCGCCTGTGAAATAAATAAAGAAACAGGAGGACTTTGAATGCACAGCGGCACTTTGAGAGCCAGACTGTCTGTGTAAAGATAAATTTGCTGCCGGGGTTGGAGGGAAAAAAAAAAAGCCTGGGTTTATCTTGAACACAGTGTTGTGGGCTATGAGGAGTAAATAATGATGTGTTGTTATCAGAAGCAGGCCATAAAAGCCTCCTGTTTTCTCCCAACCTGACAATTTAGTGTCCCTGTCATGTGCGACAAAGAGTGGAATTACAAAATCAGACCTTCTGTCATCTGGAAGTCGAAGCCTTAATGCACTTTGATGCAACAGTGAAAAACTGAAGAGGATGAAATAATACTGTTTGAATGTCATCACTCTGGAATCTCACACTGCCTGCTAAATGTTTCTGTCATCCGTCTCAGCCGGCTAGATGTTTGACTAAAGTTGTCTCAGTAATTAGCGCCTCAAAAACTTTTAATCAAATGTGCTATTGATCTGAGGTCAGCCTGAAATTAGGGGCAGCTTTAAACAAGCACACTTTTCTTCCAGGAGACTTCAAATTCCAATCCCACCACTTTACTTGTGTTTTAAAGCGAAAAAGGGAAGAAAAAAAAAACATTTGCAGCATGTGCGCTGTTATGATCGATAATAAAATTGCTATTTTTGTGCCTTCAAATGCAGAGGAACATGCAATTTAACTGTGATTGAGTCTTGTCCAATATTCAGCAGAAAAGCTCTCAATAAATTGCAGAACAAAGGGAACGGAGAGCCTGCCGCACAAAACGCTGTCATTAAGCCCTCTGAGTGTCTGCTCACTATTGTGACAGATTAATACCAGAAAGGAGGCAGAAAATTGGAACTTCACAAGAAAAAAGAGAGAGAGCAAAGTTTTGGATTTCTATACAATGGATGCTTGGATTAATGTGCCGTTCTGCTGTGTTGAGGTGCATTTACAATGTCAAAATCAGCGCTCAGAATCACTGCTTTGCAATTGACTTCGTTTCATTCCTCTCCTTCATTCTCCACGATTAAGAATGGATGCTTGAGCATGTGCAGTCAGCTTGAGGAAGCACTGACCTTCCACAGGGAGAGCTCATCTGCATGCAGAGCTCTTACTTTTGCACAGTGTCATCTTTAAATCATAATTATTTCATTATTTTTTTAAAGTACGCATATTTTTTCCAGACTTGCCAACACTCCGGGAGTCTCCTGCTTTTTAATCCGTTCTCCTGCTGTACCCCCAATTTGTAATTTCTCCTGATTATTGCCTGATTTTTCATGCTGATACTAATTAAAGGTGTAGGATACGTTGTTACAGTGTCGTCAGACCTGGCAACCCAACCTGGCTCTCTACTCATCTGCATCACTCTATTAAGGTTGCTGTCAAAGGTGTCTGAATCAGGTCCAAAGAGGAAGTGATGTGCCTCCAAATTCAATTCAACTTGGTGCGATTCGTTTACTTTATTTTCTGCAAGATTTCAGCGCCGAACACGGAGGAAAACATGATGTTAGCATCTCCTTTTAAGGAGTGTATGTCTCACTTTCAACACAACCCAACATGCATCCGACTACAATTGCAGTGCAACACAGTATTTAGGAAAAAAAACAAACACAACCATTAAATTATTATTACTGCTTCTAATTTAAAAAAACATTACTTTTCTCCCCATTGGTGTTAATTTGCAATTTACTTTCTGAATTAAATTGGACAAAAAAAAAAAAGCTTTGGAAATAAATGATACATTTTTAGTGTAGACCAAAGAAACTTGGGGTTTTTTTTCTGCCATGTGAAAGACAAAAAAATAAATAAATTATTAAAATTGACGGTCTAGAGATTCAGGTATTTTTTACAAGGTCATACCCAAGTATCAACCTCAGGGTTAAAAATATGGAACCTGTTATTAAAAAGAAAAAAAAAACTGCAGTTCCTTGAGTGTCCACTTGAGGCTGGCTGTGCACACCAGGAACCACATACAAACCAATATAAAAAAATAGCTGATTCTACAGCTGAAATAAACATGTTTACAGCCTGATTAAAAGAAAATGGGTTCATTGTCCGTGTTAGGGTTAAGCATACGGTTAACCCGCTCCCTAACCCTAACCCTAGTTATTAAACTCATGAGTTTTGCCCATAATTGTGCATGGCTGACTTGAAAAATTATCAAATGCATTACCACCTTCCACTGCAATGGTTTAAGGATTATATCACACATGTAAAAAAAAAAAAAAAAAAAAAAAAAAAAAAAAAAAAAAAAAAAAGTCTCTACTTATGCTGATTTGAAGTCTTGAAGTCTTGGAAGCCTAACAGGGGAGTAGGGCTGCAAATTAGCCATAGCTATACTGCTGTGTGTATGAAATGTACTTTGTAGATTATATAAATCAATATTTTATGCATTTGTTCCTGTCATCTAAACAAAACAATAAAAAGTGGGGGTCTCAAAATACATCACAAATAATATTTTTTATTCATAAATTTATTTTATTTATACGTTTATTTGACAGGGAAAACAAACCATCAAGCCAAGGTTAGCTATAAAGCTAATTTTCATCTGTGGTCCCTGGGCAGAAGGAGAACACAAGCTATACTATTAAAACATTGCATATTTCATCAATTACTGTACAAATATAAACACGAATAGGAGTTAATGTGAAACAGAAAATGTCTTGCCTTTCTTGGATAAATTTCAGTAATATGTGCACATATGTAGTCTTATTTTCTATGCAGTTAAATTAAGTAACGTTTGGGTTATTTTTGTCTTGTTTTGAAATGAACGATGAGTGTATTCCCACAGCACCACTACTTCGGGGGTCCCGCAATGAATTTTTCAGAAACACCAATTCAGTGAATAAAATTAGCAGCTTAAATGCTCACATGCTGCTCTGGTGAAAGGCCATTAAAAAGCAGATTACAGCCAGGCTGCGGCTCGTTCCCTCATCCTTACAGTCCAGGTTCTGTTCTGCTTCAGGCTGCAGAGTAATTTTGCCTGCCGTTGTTTTGTTGTTGTTTGTTTTGTGAGGCCCAGTGGGTTATTTCTATGGTAACAGCAGTGCATGCAGATGAAGCTGCTGGTCACCAGGGACCTCTGGAGTCAGGGTTACTGTGACATTAACTTGTGTGGCGCTTGCTTCTGATGCATGGATTTCATCTCTCTCAGTCCGAGCGAAGCACAGCACAATAAGTTGTTTTATCTCTCTGTTAAGCAACATGTCTTGTTGCTGATACTACCCAGATAGGCCCTGACAGATGCTGAGGAAAGCTCTCTGATTGGATGTGACTTGAAGTCAAAGCGAAGCAATAATAGGCTTGATGCTTGTCTGGCGCACTTCTCCCCTGACAAATATTTGCTTCGCTCTTCAGTGTTTTTCAGCTCCTGTGTTTAAACTCCGGTATCAACAGTCAGCGCTAATCGTAACAGATTTCCTGTCTTTCCTGAATTTCAAAACCAGTTAGGAAACAAAGCATCCTGTTTGCTCACACATGCATGCATTCAGAAGCCAATAACCTGCTCGTGCATGAAGCAGCGGTCGATTTTCAGCTTGGTCTCTGTGTGTTTTAATGCAGGTTGTGTTTATATGTAAGTGTGTCTGCTCTCCCAAACTGCAGCCAAGGGCACGATTGTCTCCCACACTCGCTGCCCCCGCTGAATGTTATTGCCTTTCCTTGGCACCTGAACAGCAGGGAGGACGTGCAGGATGGCTGAGGAGGGAGCAGACATCGCAGGAATTTTGTCTGGCCTTGAAGACGAGGGGAAAAAACTGCATTCTTTTTCTTTTACATCTTTGAGACGAATAAAAAAACATCCACACTGAAGAATTAAGAGGCAGAATTGGCAAACCTTTAGTGAAGAATTCAGCTCAGACTTGTAAAGATTGCAAGCCTCGACTAAAAGTGGCTAAGAGAAACAAATTAATTCATAAAAGCACCATATGCTTCAATGCTGGATTATGTGGGAAAGCAACAAGATGAAACTAATTATGTCGCTTCAGTGAAGTTGGTGTAACATTAGAAATGAGAACGTGTGATGTCTGCGCTCAGGAAACAGAGTTGTTGACAACCTGAGCAGTCGACCAAGCTGTGATTATTTAACAGTTTCTTCAACCGTTATGTGTCACTTCGCCATTTTGACAAGCTGGAAGATTTCCAGGCTAAAACTGACTCTGAAAAAATATAGGGAATGGACCTTTAATTCAACACACAACATAAAGAGACTAAATATTAAAAAAACAGTTTCACTATTCCCACCATATTTGACTTAAAAAGGGGGTATTGTGCTTTTGTTGGGTTTTTATTCTGTCGCTCTGGTGCCTCCGTACTAAAGCTGCTGTCTCTTTAAGGCTTCCCACTCAAGAAACCCTTTCTCTCTGAGTGGCCAGCCCTATGCAGGCCCTGTGAAGGCTTGTTGGGGGTGTAACTCATGTATGTATAATTAATGGACGTAGTCTCTGCGACGTCACCTATCTGTTCCTGAGACGGATTTTTGAAGCCAAACGGCCGGCGCGGCCATATTGGAAATGAGGCGTGCTGTGAGTCTCCACAGTAACAACCATAGGACGCTCCACAGTCACGTGATCCCAGCTGTGCCTCTGATTGGACAAACTGGCAATCTTGATATTGTGGAAACTGCCGAATTAGAAAAAAAATTCACTCCCTGTACAGTGCGTGCCGTTAGCGAAATTAACGATACAGACGGGAGACATTCTTTGTACCAGGCTGTAAATGTGCTTATTTTGGCCGTGAAAACGGCTTTTTTTGGCTTGGTGTGTTTGTGACTTCAGGTACTTCCAGAGCCAGCCTCAAGCGGACACTCGAGGAACAGCAGACTTTAACACTTCCGCATTGGCTCATATTTTCAGACTGGAGGTTGCCGCTTGGTGTAACTATGGCTCAGACGTTTGTGTTTGAGGACCACCCAGTTAAGAAGATGCTATTTTTAGAATGGAGCAATTTGAGCAGTTTACATCAGTGTTTCTCAAATTGTGGTCCGCGGACCAAGGTGCACCTTGACAGTGAGTGATATATATATTTATATATATATACACACACACACACACACACACACACACACACACACACACATATATATATATATATATATATATATATATATATATATATATATATGTATATGTATATATATATATATATATATATATATATATATATATATATATATATATATATATATATATATATCCCAATGGAACTTTTTTTTTTTTTTTTAAAGAAAGAAAAAGAAAATAAAAAGTTTGCCAGGACTCACACAAATTTACCTCCAGAGCAGAGAATCAGATGAGTAAGATAAAAACTCAAACGCTGGCCAGATGCAATATGATTCAGCCACAGTGAGCATTGCAGACACAGTGGAAGCTAACATTAGCGTCACTACATGTATGATGCCTGTTTACATTACATCAGTTGGCTATCTGGGCTGTTGTTCTGGTGACGACTTAGCTTGGTAGTCTGTGAGGTGTTTTGGGGGGGATAAGTGGTCCCTGACTCCCTCCCAACCCAGAGGGGCAGTCCCCCCTTTTCCAGTTGAGAGCCATGGCTTCAGAATTAGAGGTGCTGATCTTCGTCTTGGCTGCAAACCACCCTAGTGCGAGCTAGAGGTCAGTGTTTGATGAGGCCAATAGGACTATATCATCTGCAAAAAGCAGAGATGGGATCCTAAGACCCCCATACTTTGCTCCCTCCACCACTTGAAATCCTGTCCATAAAAGTAATGAACAGGATCAGTGACAAAGGACAACCTTAGGGGAGTTAAACCCTGACTTGGAATCAGTTTGACTCACTGTTGGCAATACAAACCAAACACTTACTTCAAGAATTCAGAGATCAAGCAGCCCATAACAATGGGCCATTGACTCCATCTTCCTGGAACACCACAAGACACCTCAGGGGACACGGTCAAAAGCCTTCTCCAGATCCACAAAGCACATGTGGACTGGTTGGGCAAACTCCCATGCCCCCCTCCAGCACCCTTGCAAGGGTATAGAGCTGGTCCAGCATTCCATGACCAGGACAAAACCCACATTGTTCCTCCTGAAGTTTACAGACGATCCTTAGATTCCTACATGTGAATACATAGAGGTTTAGTATGAACATCCCCACTGTTACTTTATAGCCATGTTTGAAACATATGAATACAGAATACCACCTCTTTAAAGTACAATACCCTCTCTTTAAGTTATGACACTGGGTTAAATTTGTGATCAAAGCTATTTAAAGTACCTTATTTATTTGATTCTTAATCTCAATATTTAGTGCAAATGAAATACAGTAAATTGCTAATTGTGGGGTGGTTCACATGCTATTTTTAGAATGGACCATTTTGAGCAATATACAGACAGATTCAGGGATGTTTTTACAACATGTGAATATGCAGGGGTTTGAAATTCTGCACACATTCAGTATAAACTTATAGCATTGTTACTTCACATCCATGTTTACAATATAAGAATGGAGAACACCCCCTCTTTAAAGCAGAATACCCCGCTTTAAAATCTACTTATCAGTCTCAGTTAATTTTGTTTTTGCACATAAACATATTTCCTAATCCAAAAATTCATCTTTACACTATAAGAGACAGGCAGGAAACAGATTTGATGGATGTTTAAAGCCTGTTTCCTTTTCTTTTTACTTCCTGTAGCTCCTCATAAATGTGTATATGTGCCTCATTCCATGTATGTCCCTCGCTCTTCAGTGCTCAAGGTGAGTTCAGCCCTTCACAGCCCAGTGGGCTGGTAACATTTCCTCCCCATTACAACGGCTGGCTATGCACACAGTACAGACGCACATGCAGGCAGACACTCACAAAGGCAGAGGAGAAAAAGGAATACTAAGGTTTTCCGGTACATGGCTCTCATCCCGCCACACGTCACCCTCAATTGTAGTTAACGCCGCTGTGATCAGAGGCCCTCTGACACTTCTCTGTTGCTTGGGCACCCAAAGGAGAAGGAGGGGTATGGAGAACAAAAAAAAAAGAAAGAAAAGGAAAGAAATAGTGGGAGACAGAATGGTGCAGGGCCGAACAGAAATGAGGAAGGAGAGAAAAAAGGAGCGAGAAGAACGCGGGGTCAGCTGTGAGGAGGAGGCAACAGGAGGGAGAGTGGGAGGAAATTAGGAGTGGAACAAAAAGTGGAGGCGCCGGAGGAGGTGAGGAGTGACGAAGGTGACAAGAAGGCAGTGGGTGAACGAGGGAGGAGGCGGTAGGTAAAGTGTCCGTGGTGTGTGTGTGTGTGTGTGTGTGTGTGTGTGTGTGTGTGTGTGTGTGTGTGGGTTGAACTGAGAAGAAGGAGGAACAGGAGATTGGTGTGAGAGAAATAAAAAGAGGATTTGACAGAGCAGATATAAGTTGAACTGGTGCGCAATTATCCCCACAACACTGTGTGTGTGTTCATGGTGGGCAGACGGATCTGAAGTATTGATATTTTATACCATCATTGGTATTGATATTGATCAATACTTGCGTGATTATATCAATACTTAAGTTTCAGTTTCTCTTCTCAATGTGTGCTCCTCTCACTCACCTCACACATGCGCACTCCGCTCCTCCCCCTCCTCCCCTGCTCGACTGTGAGTGTAGCCGTTCAGTCACGTCACTCAGGCGCACACAGCTGGTTGCATAACGGCAGAGAGGATCATCTCTTGGTGTAATTTCACAGCTGAAAACCAAAATACTGCAAACTGTAATGTATCGGTGATACTGGCCCTGTAATTGCTTAGTATTGGATCAATACCGAAATTTTCAGTATCACATGCCACTAGTGTGTGTGTGTGAAATAATTGGGAGTGGGGGAGTAAAGAAAAGGAGAAAAGAGCGATCATTCTCCTCATCAAGCAGCCAAAAACACACTCCACCCGTGCTCACTCCTCTCTCTCCCTGCGGAGTGTATTTTGTATCTGCCTGATTCAATCAAGCCGCTGATGATTCGATGTGTCCGTTTACCTACCGCTCATTTCTTTGCGTGTGTGTGTGTGTATGTGTGCGTGTGTGTGTGTGTTTGAGTGTAGTTCTCTCGAGCTGTGCAGGAATCAGTAATGCAATCTCTACGTGTAAGTAGGTGTGTGCTGTTTGTAACTCAATCTGAATGTGTGTGTGTGTGTGTGTGTGTGTGTGTGTGTGTGTGTGTGTGTGTGTGTGTGTGTGTGTGTGTGTGTGTGTGATGCCAGCCCAACTCAACCCGCCTCCCTCAGACTGATCTGATTACTCTCTCTGCATGCAGCAGCTCTCCTCTACTTCCCGCCTGTGTTCTTTTCTTCAGTGTGTGTGCATGTGTGTGTGTGTGTCTGTGTCTGTGAGGGGGTCCCCATCAGTGTACACGCGTGTGTTGAGGTAATAGCAGACAAAGCCAAGCAGTTTTGCAGCCCCAGCGTGCCCCAGTGATTCACCTTTTCTCCTCCAGGTTTCCACCTGGCCACTGGAGCAGGGCGCTGATACGACCTGACACCTGTCTGCTTGGATGGCCAGCAACAGGCCTCACACACACCACACACACACACACACACACACACACACACACCTACACATGTACTCCACGCACCCATGCATAAAGACACATTCGTGCTGGGGCCCTCATTTGTGGCCATTGAAATGCATTCACGTTTTTGTACAGTCTTAAGGATGAAGACAAATGTCTGATCTTAAAGGGGCCATATTATGCAAAATTCACTTTTGAATGGTTTCCTCATAATAATATGCACCCCCAGCCTGTTAACAACACCCCTCAACATGAGGAAATTCTATCCTCTCCCTCTCCTGCAAGCTGCACTTTTCAGAAAATCTCTGCTCCTGGGTGCAGTAATGAGCCGTTTTAGAAATCGCCCTTTGTGACGTCACAAAGGGCGCGAATACTCCGCCCAGCTCCCTGATTGGCTCCCTACCAAAGGTAGTTCTGCCTCCAAAAGCTTTTCCCCCACCCCTTTCCCGGTTCTCAGTCATTAGACAACACTAGTCTAACATGGCAAAGGTACGAACAAAGCATGGCAAATGCACTGTTGTTGGCTGCATGGAGCAGCACAAAAGTCTTTTTTTACCTCCATCTTCACCTGAAACTTTGATGGAAGAGTGGATTAATTTTATTTATGCCGGCGAAATGCCTACAACAACCCCGAAAATGTTGTATGTTTGTGCTCACCACTTCATGGGGGACTGCTTTCTGAACGAGGGACAGCTCAAAGCAGGATTTGCAAAGACTTTAAAGCTGAAACCTGGATCACTTCCAACTATCCGTGACCCAACTAAGGTAAGAGCTTAAAGTTTCAGTATTTTATGCTGCTTTACTGTAGTGGCCTACCCAGCCTCGTAGCCTGTTGACTTGTTAGCATGGCAGCTAACATGAGTCGGTGTTGGTAATATACACGTCACACAACAAATAAATAATTGAAGAGAAGTTTTGTGACCATATATGTCATATAGAGCTATCTTTACGCAATATCTCTTTAGTTTATGCATGTAACTTTTTTTCGCGGTGCTTTTTAAGCAGCTGTTGTGAGCTGTTGTTGTGGACGCAAGTATGGGGGTTGTTTGTGTCTAAAAAAATCAAGCTGATAAGGCTGCATTCAGATAAAAAGCTATACAGACAGAATTCGGTGTTTTGTTCATGCATGTAACTTTTTTTCGCGGTGCTTTATAAGCAACTGTTGTTGTTGTGGACGCTAGTATTGGGGTTGTTTTTGTCTAAAAAATCAAGCTGATAAGGCTGCATTCAGATAAGAAGCTATACAGACAGAATTCGGTGTTTTGTTTATGCATGTAACAGTTTTTTCGCGGTGCTTTTTAAGCAGCTGTTGTGAGCTGTTGTTGTTGTTGTTGTTGTGGACGCTAGTATTGGGGTTGTTTGTGTCTAG
The DNA here is from genome assembly GCA_030710495.1 of Labroides dimidiatus. Lineage (NCBI taxonomy): Eukaryota > Metazoa > Chordata > Actinopteri > Labriformes > Labridae > Labroides > Labroides dimidiatus. Next base: position 8,558,191 of record CM061166.1, read on the forward strand.
CCATCATACCGGCGAACTGTGTTTGTAAATATCAGAGCACGCGCCTGAACGCAGGCCACGCCCCTCCCCAACTCTATAAAAAGAGGGGCAGGTAGGGGCGTGGCCTGCGCTGAAGAAGGGACAGCCCACAAAAACAGCTTTTTCTCGGTAGAGCTCTCTAGAGAGAGTTTTCAGGCTGGCTAAAGTCCAGTAAAAAACAGTTTTTTGAGATAAAAAAACTTCATATTGACTATTCTGGGACCTCTAAAAGCTATATGAACCTGCAGAAAAAGAGCATAACATGGGACCTTTAAAGAGGGGGTATTGTGCTTTTTTAAGTCTTTATTCTGTCCCTCTGGTGCCCTTGTAGTATCTTTACATGATTTACATCTCAAAACATCCCTACATTTCTCTAACTGGTGTTTTAGAAAACCCTTATTTCAGCACTTCATTTTAGCAGCTGTCTCTTCAAGGCTCCCCATTTTACTAACCCCCCTCCTTCTGATTGGCTGGTCCTCTGGAGGCCTGTCAGGAGCTGTATGCAGACATCCCATGCCATTTTTGGAAAGGACCGTTTTGAGCAGTGTACAGACAGATTCAGGGATTTCTACAACAAATATATGAAGATGTAGAGGTTTTAAAATCTGCACAATTTAGTCTCAACACCCAGCTTTGTTACTTTATATACATGTTTAAACTTAGGAAGAGCAGAATACCCCCTCTTTAACATAATACCGTGAGTGAATCTATGACTGTATAATCAAATCAAAGTTTTTGATCAAGAAAAAGCACCATATTGAAACTATGGGACAGCAGAATACCCCCTCTTTAAAGTATTAAAGATTTCCAAGTAAAATTTATTGAGTGACATCAGTGAATCTGGCAACCTTCTCTGCATGACGTCAAAGCCCCGCCTTACATTTGGACAGTTAGTCAGACCAATGCAGGCATGTTTTAACAAAGTTGGTGGACTTTGCTGATCGAGACCATACATCCATGATATAGACGGGGAAGAACGTGAATATGGGACCGTGAAGGTAGGATTTAAGCTAAGCAAATTTTCTACGTCCCTGTTGGCTCACCTACCTAAAAAGTCACTTTCTGAAAGCAACGGTGGCTGCGGCGCTAGTGAAGTATGTGTATTTTCCTGCTAGTTAGCTAACTTTGCCATCAAGAGGTGTGCCATTTTCGTCTTGAAATGCCGAACATTTTGCCATATCTGTCGTTCACAAAACTCACAAATTTTGCTCGCAAAGTTAGCATGAGAGACCCATTTAGTCACTGCTTCCTGTCATTATATTTTTGTTTTCCAGCAGTCACAGCAGTCTTTAAGAGCACAAGGAGCATCAGCCTTTGTAAGCACAATAGCAACAACTTTGGACTGAAAAAATAAGACACCTGGCTGTACAGGTAATATTATAAAATTATGTACACATGATTTATAATACATGATTTTTAAATTCATCATGAAATATAAGTTTTCATGCTTGAGTTAGTAGAAATAAATAATCTTTAAAAAAAAATGAACATTGGAACCTCTGATTGATTAAATATTACTTAATAAATACATATAATATAATATAACAAAGAAAATTTGAGTAAAAACAGCAATGTTTACTTGGATTTTGTATTAAGACGCAGTGGTAATCTGAGTGAATGTTGCAATCTAGACATGAGTACACCAAGTGTAATTTACTTGTTAATCTTTCTTTTAGGATAAGCGGTTCTAGTAAGGAAACATTACTTAGAAATTGCGTGAGTAAATATTACTAGGGATGAGCCGGATATTCGTTTCAAACGAGTACTTGTTACGGATAATGCATTTTTTCCAAGTCCGAGCACAACACAAGTTTTTTTTAGGATTATTCGTATCCGTGCTAAAAGAATCCTCATTGGTCACACACAGCACACCCCCCTCCCTGCACCCACATGCTGCAGCGAGGAGGTGCCTGCTCTCCTCTTTCACACACACACAGACAGGCAGCGAGTGACAGCGACTGCTTCTCTTGCTTGCTTGAGTTGACTGTAGTTTACGTTGCTCTAATCTCTGTACTACTCACTCAGTTTTCTTCTGCTCGTCTCTGTTGAGGTTTGTTTGGTATTTAAAGTTACTTCTTGAACTTATTTCCTGTCATACGCGATGCATGTGACAAGACGGGGCTGAAAACGGCTCGTGTCGCGCTGGTCAGTGCCTCTTGCTTCAATTCAGGACCGTTTTTTTAAGGTTTTCGTTGTCTCGCATCTCTTTAGTTCTTTTTTTATATTTAAAGTTACTTGATTGACTGTTTTGCAACGTACACGCAACGCATTTGAAGGCTTAAAGCTGTAAACTCCTTGTCTCGCGTGTCTTTTTTTCTTTTTTTTTAAATGGCTGCGTGATTTTAGTTTGGCTGGTGAGAAAGTTAGTTGGAAAGTTTTGCCCATTCTGAACACAGTGTTTTTGAAAATACAGTGAACAACAAGGCAGTTCAATTTTTTATTTTTTTGCCACTGAATGTTTGCACAAATCACCTATTAAATTTACACAGATCATAAATAAAGAGACAGTCTTTCACACCACTACATACACATTTTACCAGTTGTACATAAAACATAGCTGAAAATAAATGTAGCCATTTCAAATCAATTCTTGCCAGTTTCAGACTTAAAATAATGTTAGGATTTAAGTCTCGCCCATTTTCGGACAAAACACGCCCACTTCCGGTTTAGGCTCCTCCCCTACGAATACAGATACGGATAATAGGGATGGGTAAACAGATACAGATACAGATATAGATAATGGTGTACTCGCTCATCCCTAAATATTACAAACACTTTCTCCGTGGAAAAACTGTCCTGGCTTTTTTTTTTGTAAATGTCACTCCAATTTTTTTTTTTCAGTGTAGATGTTTAAAGTATGGAAGAGCAGAATACCCTCTCTTTAAAGCAGAATACCCCTCTTTAAAATGGAACACCCCCTCTTTAAAGTAATAGTTGTGAGTTGATACACGTCTTTTCCAGCAAATCACTGGCAAAGTTTTTGGATAAGGTTGGTGAATGAAACACCATCACAATGTGTGTGAATGTCATGCCAGTAAGTGAAACTTATGTAATAAATTTATTTATTTTATCAGCAATATTTAATAAATGTTTCATTTTTAACTTTAATTATTAAAATACATTAAAAATGCTGATTCTAAGAATTCAATTCTAAGAATCCCTTTTATTGAGTTTTATTTATTTATTTATGTATTTATTTATTATTATTTTGACTTTTGATTTAATTAATAAATAAATAAAAAACCATCCTTGTGCATTCATCTCAACAAGCTTTGCGCTCTTGTGACTGGTCGGAATAAGACTCCAGCACAGAGAGGGCTGAGAGCAGAGAGCCTCATCTTTAATCCAGGTAAAAGTAACTTCTCAAGGATGTACGTCTGATCTCATCTTCCCTACACTGAGCTCATCGGCAGTGACGCTCGCTGCTTTTGGTGGGGGCGCCACGGTCTAATGTCATTAGTGCAAATGCACATCAATGGGACATTATAAAAAAAAAAAAAAAAAAAGAAACAGGACCAGTGTAGGAAAGACAAAGGGTCGGGTGAAGAATCACTACAGGACCTGATTTTTGAACACAATATCCTGCATCCCTGGATAATACTACTGGTTTCCTACTTTAGCAGCCTCAGCGTGTGAATGTAGCATGAGAGATGTTACAAAGCCTGAGAAGTAATTATCATTACTTTGTCTCCTGCAACCTTGTTATCCTGTCTTTAACTAAGCGCTAATACAGTGGGGACAATGTGCAGGATGAAAGCATGTGAGCAATAAAAGCAAACGCAGCGTGCATAACTGTGCTCATCTTTTTTTATAACACTCGCCTCTCAAGCTGGCATTATTATCCCCGCCAAGGACAATAGCAGCAAGCGGGTGATAGGTCAACGCTGGGATCCTTTAAATAGCTCTGTCAAAGCAGATTTGTTGGCATTCTGAATGTGGGCCATGTCACCGCGACTCTGTGTTCTCGGCTTTTATCATTTTCACTGGCTCTGTCAGATGAATCGAGGTGTGTGTGTATGTGTGTGTGTGTTTCTTTCTTTCTTTCTTTTTTTTTTTTTAAAGCTGCAGAAATGAAAGAAAGTTATATAAAATGAGAAACTGGAATGATTTTTGCAGTGTGATCTCCCTCGCTCTCAGTGTCTTTCTGAAGTCATTCTGCTGAGCAGAGCCGAAGCACTTCTTCAAACGGCTGCTTTGGTAACGAGTTGAAAGCCAGACTGCAGACTTCAGTCTATAAATAGAGATATGTATATATCTATATGTATATAAATATATATAGACAGGTATATGCATAATGACATAAACTCTCAGCAATGCAAATGCAAAGTCAACATCATGTTTAATAAATGATTCAGCCTTTCCATGAAGGAGTTAAAGTAAGCGCGGCATGAAAAATTCACGAGACGTAAGACGCCAGTGGATGCATGATTAAACAAGTGAAAGGGTTAATCTGCAGCGTAAGCGCTGCTTCCTCTGTGAAGTTTGGAGTTCTTGGACTTATCATATTTCTGATGGGACACATTTATATTTCATCATCTTCGAACGTTTCTTGTAAAAGAGACTTATTTTCACAAGCTCTCTGACGATAACATTTACCCCCCCCCCCTCCTTTCTCAACTCTCTGTGGAAAGATGTTGCATTTCAATTTTCAGCCTTTGACACTCATTTATTTGTCTATCGCGAGTGCTAAATTCAGATTCACAATATTCCTTTAACATAAGTATGAATTCAAAAACACAAAAAAATGCATACAGTGCTGCTTGAAAGTTTGTGAACCCCTCGAACAGTTTTCATGTTTCTGTTGTTTTGCCATGATTTTCTTATTCTATCATCACTAGTTTTATAAATCAAATGTCAGATTTATGTTTATCAATTGTATATACTTTTTTTTTATAGGGACTTGTATACATACCTCATGGTCTACATAAAACATAGAATTGGTGTATATGCAAAAGTTAGTGAACCCCCAGCTGCACTGGTAGTCATGCAGGTGAAGGGCTTAGGTGAAACACATTTGGGTGCTTAATTAATCAGTAAAGTAGACCAATGACATGAGACATCCTTGGGAAAGGGTCTGGCCAGCACTAATTAAAAAAAAAAATAATAATAATAATAATAATAATAAATTTATTTTATATAGCGCTTTTCAAGAACTCAACGACACTTTACAATTGTTAAAATCAATACAAACAATAAACAGGTTAAACAAAACAAAGACACTTTACAATTGTTAAAATCAATACAAACAATAAACAGGTTAAACAAAACAAAGACACTTACAGTTGTTAAAATCAATACAAACAATAAACAGGTTAAACAAAACAACAGTATAATCACACATTAAAAGCTAACTTAAAAAGGTGAGTTTTTAGGAGAGATTTGAATTTTGAAGAATCAGAGCAGATCTGGATATGAGTGGGGAGAGAGTTCCAGAGGGTGGGGGCAGCTATGGAGAAGGCTCGGTCTCCCCAGGTTCGGCGCTTGGTCCTTTGAGGTGGAGACAGCAGGTTGACATGTAAAGAGCGGAGATTACGGGAAGGAGTGTGATGGTGGAGGAGGTCAGTGAGGTAGGAAGGGGCCTGGTTGTGGAGGGCTTTGTGGGTGAGGAGGAGAATTTTAAACTGTATACGGTAAGGAACAGGGAGCCAGTGTAAATGTTGGAGAACAGGGGTGATGTGGTCACGGGAGCGAGTGCAGGTGAGGAGGCGGACGTGGATTTTAAACTTATTAGCTTTCTCTGTGGAGCACGGCTGCAAGCACCGGCTTTACAGCTTTGCTTTTAGCTTAGGAGCTATCACGTTAACATGACGGCTGAACTCACTTTCAACCTACAAAGCCTGGACAATACCAGAACTGCTTATTGTGATGGTTGCCTGACACTGACACAAACTAAAAGACAGGTTAACAACTTAAAAGAGGATATTCGCCGCCTATCCGAAGAATTACAAAAGAAGGACTTCATGCTAAACAGCTACATCGACATGGCAGCTTCTCAATCAAAGAAGATTCTTGCCATGCAGTCTGATATCTCGGAAACCTTACTGTGGGATCCTGTGCGCCGTCGACCGTCTTCCTGCTCCACACCCAACCATCGGGAGTCCTGGACTGAAGTAGAGAGAAGAAACCAGCCAAACCACTTTAGGTCCATACAGATCAACAATGCCAAAGGGAAGGAGATATCTGATGACATAAGGAAGAGGGTAGTGACAGCCCATCAGTCTGGTGAAGGATATAAGACCATTTCCAAAAGATTCCAGCTCCACAACCAGAAGAAAATTGAATAGCCATGGCATTCATGGGAGGGTTGCCAGAAAAAAGCCTCTGCTCTCAAAAAAGAACAAAGCTGCCCATTTCATCTTTGCCAGAGAGCACTTGGACAAACCCAAGGCCTTCTGGAAGTCCATCCTCTGGACAGGTGAGTCCAAAGTAGAATTATTTGGTCACAGTCAAAACCACCATGTTTGGAGAAAAGCCAACACTGCATTTCAAGAGAAGAACCTCCTCCCAACAGTGAAGCATGGGGGTGGAAATGTAAAGGTCTGGGGCTGCTTTTCTTCTTCTGGACCTGGACGACTCCACATTATCCAGGGAACCATGAATTCTCAGGCCTATTAAGAAATTCTTCAACAGAATCTCCTGCCATCAGTCAGGGAGTTGAAGCTGGGACGAAAATGGATTTTGCAACAAAACAATGACCCAAAGCATTCCAGCAAAACTACAAAGGAATGGCTTCAGAAGAAGAGGATCCGTACTCTGGATTGGCCCAGTCGAAGCCCAGACCTTAATCCAATTGAAATGTTGTGGCAAAACCTTAAGAAAAACATGCCAGGAGTCCCTCCAACCTCTCTCAACTGGCAGAATTCTGCAAGGAGGAGTGGGCAAAAATCCCCATAAGCAGATGTGAGAGACTGGTTAGTGGGTATAGAAGACGCTTGGTTGAAATAATATCAACAAAAAGAGGAGCCACAAGCTACTAACTACAAGGGTTCACATACTTATGCACATATTAAATTCTCAGTTGTTGTCAAATAATCCACTTTTGTTGTATTAAATAATGAAAATATCTCTTTCTGTGTACATCCATTATTTGAAAATGCACATCCAAATTGGGATTTGGATGTGCATTTAATAAGGTTATTTTAATGTGTTTTTACAAAAACAGTGACCGTGTCTTCTGGGGTTCACAAACTTTCAAGCAGCACTGTATATGTAATATACACACACACTCACTGGTCACTTTATTAGGCATATATTTTGATCCATTTCCTTTACTTATAGAATGAATGTGGATTCATTATTGCATTTTCTTGTGTTTTTTTTTTTCCACTCCTTGTCAAGAAGCACCCAAAAGGGCCAAGGGACCTGGAGCGTTCTTCAAGTCCCACAATGAAAAACTAGTCCCCAAAAGCCACAGAATTGAAGTCTTTTGTTAAATGGTTAATGTAAAGTTCAAAAAGCTTGATCCAAAGCTAAGAACCAGGATCTTTTCTGATGTGTTTGTTAGCACTCCATCAGCCCAGAGTGAGTAACAGGCCTCTAATTGAGTAGGCGGTGTTTCAGTGGTCGTGTCTCCGTGTGCTAACACAGCCTTTTCTTTATTTGGTTGGGAGTAACACTGTAACACTGCAGCGTCCTTCCCCATGATTCCTTCTCCCTCATCTTCCCCTCAAGTTGCCAAGTGATTCATTTTATGATTCAGAGATCTGGCAGTGCTTTCAGTGGTTTGTGGCAGTTTGAGCGCGCAGACATCAAACGCTGTGAACGGATGTGCTAATTTGTGGCAGGGACACAGTTTGTCTGCGTTCTCGTGCAGGCATAAGCAAAAAGCAGGCCTGTCAGTGTGATAGCCCACAAACCATCCTGCCACCAGCACGGACGACAATGAATTCATGGAGGCAGCCCCAAAGACAAATTCGAATCATAATGTGCTTAATGAGCATGTGCGAATGCACTCAGAGTGAACGCTTGACTGGGCTGTTTCAGCAGAGCAGGAAGAATTAAATTTAGATCTTTCTTCCTGACCTTACTTTTACCTTCCATTCCTGCAGTATTTGCTGTAGGACGCCCAGAGAGGCACATCAGGGGCCGAAAAAGCACTGCTTCATTATTTCACCAGCTCCCAAGGATGTAACAGCTGTAGACCTAATACCTTTAACAACATGGGCTCCATGGCAACGGTGCACTAATGATGCTCTGTTGCTCCATCTCCTGATTCACATTGTTTGGGTTGTCATTGTGGGCTCCTTTCAGGTGGGGAAAGTGTGAGGAATGATGAGGCACTCATCAGTCACTGAGGAAACACAAAAACAGGGTTACAGGGTGTCTTTCTGACTCTTTTTTTGGGGGGGGTACATTTTTTAACAAAATAAGCTGTAATAATGCACATTTCAGCTATTTGTCTCCATTTAAGAAGATACTGTGAGTTCCAAAGAAAACCCAAACTTCTTCAAACACTCTGAGTGGCCCCATGGTGGGGCTCCCTCTCCTCTGAGGGTCACCAGATAGTGGGTTGTGGTCCAGGTTGTGTGGTTTTTGTCAAAAAAAAAAAAGAAAAAAAAGAAAGAAGATTCTACTTTTTCTTTTGGTATTTTCTGAGTTTACGTAGTCATAGAACACAATATTCTGTGGGTCTTGAAAGATCGGTCCCAATGAAAAAAAAAAAAAGAAAAAAAAAAAAAAACAGAAAATGGCTGGCAGTGAATGAGTTAAATCTTTAACCCTCAAAAGCCTTAACCTATGAAAAATAAACAAAATTCTCTTTTTTTTTTTTTTTTTCTTTTTTGGAACTGAGATGTTAATTAACCCTTTTAACAAAATCTACATAAAAATATAGCTATATCATTTTGTTTCAGATACTTTTTTTGTATTGTATTTTTAAAAAATGGGCGCTTTTGGTAACTTTTTTCGTGAGGTTTCTCGTAAACAAGCATTCATTTACTCATTTTCAAAAATGTGTTCCATTGAGATGTTTTCTTACCACAACTTCTTGAAAACTAGCAATGATTTTACTGGAAAAAAAAAAAGTCTGTGGGTGATTTTATAATAGCAGCTATTTTGAAAAGGGCCAAAACACAACTTTAGCTTCCTGAAACTGGTGTATCAAATGGGAAGTGTTTGGAAATAAAGGGTTAATGTGTCGTAACACAAAATGAGCAAAGAACATCAACAGGAAACATCTTTATGCCAACCTACTGTGTACAGAAAGTATTCAGACCGTTTTAAAATTTTCCCTTTTTGTTAAATTACAGCTATTTGATAGTCAGTTTTTCCCTCAATAATGTACACACAGCACCCCATAATGACAGAAAAACAGAATTTTAGACATTTTTGTAGATTTATAAAAAGAAAAAAAAAAAAAGGATAACTGAAATATCACATGACCATAAGTATTCAGACACTTTGCTCAATATTTAGTAGAAGAACCCTTTTGAGCTAATACAGCCATGAGTCTTCTTGGGAATGATACAACAAGGTTTTCACACCTGGATTTGGGGATCCACTGCCATTCCTCCTTGCAGATCTTCTCCAGTTCTGTCAGGTTGGATGGTGAACGCTGGTGGACAGCCATTTTCAGGTCTCTCCAGAGATGCTCAATTGGGGTTTAATTCTGGGCTCTGGCTGGGCCGTTCAAGAACAGACACAGAGTTGTTCTGAAGCTACTCCTTTGTTATTTTCGTCTTGATGGAAAGTGAACCTTCGACCCAGCCTGAGGTCCTGAGCACTCTGGATAAGGTTTTCCTCCAGGATATCTCTGTTCTTGGCTGCATTCATTTTCCCTTTAATTGCAACCAGTTGTCCTGTCCCTGCAGCTGAAAAACACCCCCACAGCATGATGCTCCCACCACCACACTTCACTGTAGGGATGGTATTGGGCAGGCAATGAGCAGTGCCTGGTTTTCTCCACACATACCCCTTAGAGTTTAGGTCAAAAAGTTCTATCTTGGAATCTTATTTTTCATCGTTTGGGAGTCCTTCATGTGTCTTTTAGCAAACTCACTCCCATCCCCTCACTGCATCTCTGGAGTTCAGCCACAGTGATCTTTGGGTTGTTCTTTACCTCTCTCACCAAGGCTCTTCTCCCCCGGCTGTTCAGTTCGGGTGGACGGCTAGCTCTAGGAAGAGTTCTGGTCGTCTCATGCTCTTGGGAACTTTAAGTGCAGCAGAAATTTTTTGGAACCTTGGCCAGATCTGTGCCTTGCCACAATTCTGTCTCTGTCTTATATAGACAGGTGTGTGGTGTTCCTAATCAAATCCAGTCAATATAATTAAATACAGCTGGACTCCATTTAAGGTATATAACCATCTCATGGTCAAATAAATGACTGGGAGTTGGGGGGGGAGTTAACTCAGCAGTTTAGAAGATATTAAAATCGCCAGTTAGCCCAATCAGAGGCACAGCTCAGCTCACATGACTGAGCCCAATGGCTGTAACTGTGGAGGCTGTTTTGCTTCAAAAATCTGTTTCAGAAACAGGGGGGTGACTTCACGGAGACTACATCCATTATTTATTAAGTCTACGGTGACAATCAACCCCAAATGGAATTTCTTGCTAGCATCAGCATTTTCCCTTTTTAAGGCTTACAGTTGTTTTGTTATAAACTCATTGTGCAAAAAATGAAGAAAAATACAGAAGAGTTGAGTATTCACAATTTGACATGAAAAACTCAAAAAGTCCTCTCACCTCAACTTTAGCTGTCTGACTCCAGAGAAAACTATGTAGGTGAGCTCTGATCCCAATTCCAGAAATTTCCATACCACAATATAGAGAGAGCGCACTCTGGTGGCAAGATATCATGAATATGACGACCAACCCATGCAACAGCTAATCCTATACTCCCCTGTTTGTACAATGCTTAACAAATTTCTCATTAAAACCAGCATCAGGAAGTGGTTTAATTTGAAATCTTTCTTTCTCAGAAGTAAGACAGAGTAAACACTAACTACAGGAGTGATGAGTTCAAAACTGAATTCGGGGGGGGGTTGTTTTACTGTCTTAGAAGTCAAATTGATCAAGAAAAACATAACAACCACAAAATCCTTTTTTTCTGTTCATGGATAAAGTAAAAAATGATGATTTAACTTTTTTTGGTTTTGTTTTGTTTTGATTGTCAAATTTTATATGATGTTCCAGACCTTCGTTTCAATACATGGCTCTTTTTGAATTTTTTTGATGGGTCAGGCTTTACATAAGAGCACATGCGGGGACTTCCACTCCAGAGTCAGCACCATTCTCTATTTCTATACACTTCTTTTTCTGGTTTTCTGGAAATGCTTTTGTTGTTTTAAGAACTAACACAAACACACACAAATGTGCATTGTTTCCAACTTGTGACTCGCTGCCAGTTTCAGCTGACTGATCCCTCTTGTGAAGCCTGTCTCTGAAACATTCAGCTACGAGCTGCCGTGGCTGCTGCCAGCACTAATCACAGGCATGAAGGGGAAGTTTTGCAAATTAAATGCCAAAAGCAAAATATATTGGACATGATTTCTTTTACTTGCCAAAAGCAAAACTTTCCCTCCGCTTTTTTATCAGTGTTATTGAATTCTCGAACATGTTTGTTTGCTACAAATGGGCTCCAGCTTTGTTGTGGGGAATTATTTTCATAGAACACAATATTAAGTTGCACACAATTGGTTGAAAAATCAATGAGGTAAGGTAGTAACAGCTTAAAGAGTGAGTTTGTGGATCCAGTGCAGATTTTTAGAGCATCATGCATCAATCTGTCTCCATCGGAATCCATCCTAGACCTCAATCCATTGACACATCTGCAGAGGGCAGCAGTTCCTGCTTCTCCATTCCACTTGCCCCCATGTCGCCAAGCGGGATCAATCCATCCCTGCTGAGACATCAGGGAGGAAGTGAAGTTGTGTTTGACCCTGTAGGTCTGCTGCCAGGCGATGACGGTGAGCAGAGTGGACATGTTCAGCCTGCCTCCACTCTCCACAGCCTGGACGTGTCTGGACAGCCGTGGGAATAGAGATGAGCAGTTGGATGACGACAGTACATGAGTGAGTGAGTGTGTGTGGAGACATCGACGCGAGTGTGTTCCCTGGTGAGAGGGTGCACTTGTTACTGCATGTGTGAATCTGTGTGGTGGAGTTTCTTACATGAGTGATGCAACGGTGACTGTGGCTCTCTGCTAGAGTTGTGAAATCTCTTTATTTTTAAGACTGGTCACGCCATCAGGAAACACTGCTGGTCCAAAAAAAAGTACACATCTTTTAATGAGCACAAAAAAGGTTTGTAAGGCAGAAACACACATTTCAGGTCCTGAATGTAGTTAAAATACTTCGATGTGATATAATTTACACACATTTAGTAAAATACCAGACGTCAGTCTTACACTCAGTGTCGTAATTAATGTTTAAAGTAAAAATAAAAAATCCAACATAACATCGTGAACAGAAGAGTCTCTAATCATGATAGTGAAATCCAAACAGGAAGTTTGGAAACTTGAGTTGAAGTCGGATTTTGTGGATACATAAGGTACACATTTGAACAAACTTGTCCCAGATTTTTTATCGGATCAACTCCAAATTCGGTTCATTTTTTCAAAAACATCTACCACACCAACACGTACAAAAAGAAATTCTTGCACTGTCATGGTGAAATAAAAACAGGAAGTTCAGCAATTTGAGACAAAAGTCGGATTTTGTGTTTTGTGGGGTATGTAGTTGAATGACCTTGTCCTTGGCTTTTTATAGGATCAACTCCAAATTTGGATTGTGTTTTCTAGATACATTAACCCAGTGGTTTACAAACTGCGGGGCCTGACATTATGATGGGGGGGGCACAGAGTGTCCAATACATTGTTCGTTTTTTTTTTTTTGTTTGTTTTTTCCAGATCCAATATTGTACATGAGAGCTATGAAGATTGGCATTTAGCCAAAAAAAATGTCAACTTGGCCATCGTTTGTGGCCACACCCATTGAGTTACGAAAAAATCCTTTAATAACTTTACATCATCAATGCGTTTCAAACACGCAAAAGAATTTTTAAGATGATCTGACGAAAACTGTGGGACAAGTTGGATCAAATACGTACGGTATAAATCGTCAAAATCATGCGTTTAACTTCAATTTCCGAACTTCCTGTTCGGAATTTGCTATTTGAATTTGCGGTCGTAAGAGACTTTTTGTAGATGTAGTTATGATAGTTATGCTTTCCAAAAATCAGGCCTGTAGCTCAAAGTAGCCCAAAATGCTGAACTTTTAACTCACTAGGGGGCGCTGTGGAGTAGCTATCGGCAAGACACTGGATTTGCAAAAGAAAGAATTATAATAATAATCACTAAGGTTTCAAGAGGGCCTTCACTTCAATTCTTGGGCTCAGGCCCTAATTAAGGTTGCAATATACACATAAAACAAATGGTTGACAGAACCAAAATGCTGAATAGGTGTAAGAATGGAAGCAGAGAGAGTCTAAGTCTCCAGCACACTGAGATCTAATCTTCAAATGGCACAATATTCTTCTAAAAGGGAAATAAAAGCACAACACTGGCAGGTGGAAAGTGCCATCAAAAAACAAACACTGCAATGATTTCCTGTCACTGTTCTCACACACAGAGGACGGTCTCTGTAGGTTTACATTATTGAGAAGCAGGGATTGGGTAGGTATGAATTTATTCAAGTTATCACCGGGGGTTAAATTTGATAGAATCAACCAAAGAGGATGATGGTTTTGTGATGCCAGGATTCATCTTAATGCATCAAATGTGACTTTAAAGACAAGTGTTTCCGCAGCATCCTCATTGGTTTTTAAGTCCTCAGATAACAGCTTCTTCCCGCTCTGCAGCTTCTCACAGGCCCCATAAACGCAGCTGCACCTGAGCCACGTCCTCAGCCCCTATCCTGTGAAGTTTACAGGCAAGCGGCTATAAAGTGTCGCCAACACAACACTTAAAAAAAAAACAAAAAAAAAAACACCTGCTTTTTACAAATGATTCCTGACGTGAAAGTGGAGATCAAGATGTTTTGTTACTGAGATCACTCAGTTTGTGTGTGCAAAGGAGGAGTACAAGTGCTCACTGTGGGAAACATCACAGTGCAAATTAGCATTAATGGCGCTATTTGATTCCAAATAAAAGGAGTAAACAACAGAGTACACGCACACCTGGCTTCATGAATTCAGTCAACAGATGGGAGCACTGCAGGCCAGTTACTGCAGAGGGAGAAATGCTAATGAGTATTCACTGTAGGGCAAATCAGACAGAAACAGGGGGAAAGACTCATATTTTTGGCTAGCATGTCATCCAAGGTGGCGGCGATGCCCAGAAATGGGAGTGCAGTAAGCGGGACAAACAATGTTTGAGCCGTGGTGTTGACCAGCTGCTGGCTGGACCGCTGCTCTCCGCTCCTGGCTTCTGCACAAACATCCAACACTTCCACTTCATAGCCTGTTCCTTTTGAGGGCCAATTACACAACCGAATGCCATAACATGATCCTAATCCCACACTTACCTTCTGTTGAAAAATTTCCATGGCCAGTTTAGTCCAATTTTTTTTTCTTTAAATTATTTTTTTATTACAGCAAGAGCACTGCGCACTACCGGGGGGAGGGAGGGGGGAGCAGAGGAATGCTGAGACTTGGGCAATTTCATGCAAAAAAAAAAAGTTACACCAATTTGCAAAATGTCATTTAGCATTTACTGTGGAAATAAATGATTTGAGGATGGAGAGGTTTTGGTGTACTGACCCGAGCTGAGTTGAGACAGAGGGAGAGAAAGCAAAGGTCTAATGTGAAGACAGTGGATGATGTAAAGCAAGTCTGAAGTTTTGTCAAGATTGGAGACCGTATGTGAAAGGTATCCCCATGCATTTTGTAGCCCCACCTATCCAGAAGGTGGCGCTATTGCAGTAGCAGAAAATTAAGCTTATAGATGTGTTTGGATGTGGAACTTAATCATGTGTGTGAAATCTGAAGCAGATTGGACCTTATGTGAAGAAGCTACAATGACTTCCTTGTTAATGGCAAGACATCAGAGTTTGAGGCAGCGCCATGGACACACCCTGCCAGCACAGGACATAACCTGATAAGTGAGGCTTTATGAAGGCCTGAAAGACATTACTGGGCTGAACTGCAAATAACATGTTAAAAAAACAGGTGGTTTTTTTAATCACAGTTAAACAAATAACTTCCTGTTGACAGTAAGGGGCGCTGTACTTTAGGGTGAAACAAAGCATATAAATGCATTCAGGCTGTGACACTGAACATGTGTGTGCATTTTGTACAAAAGAGCTATTAAGATTGGAGTTATGAAAAATCATTTAATAACTTTTAATAATCATTGAGTCTAGTAAACACCTAAAAATTTTGAAGCGTATAGGGAAAAAAAAACTGTGGGACAAGTTTGATCAAGTACGTACCCTATAAATCGTCAAAATCCGACATAACTCTAATTTTGAACTTCCTGTTCGGAATTCACTACGGTCCTAAGAGACTCTTTTTTTCGCCCAGATTTTCCGGCTCGGGCCCTAATTATAAATAGAATGTTTGCACATTGACTCTAGAGGCGACACCTGTCAAGAGGTGAAACAGACTCTGGGATCCCAGCCAGCAGGGGGCACTGGAAGACAGACAAACTGCAGTATAAGCAATGGTCATGTGCAAAGTTTGAAATGACTTCAAGAGTCCTCATCCTGATGCTGAAGTGGAGGTGATTCAAGCCCTTAGCCCCATAGGGAACATTAAAGATGGGGTATTCAGCTAGCCCATATTTTGAACATGGATGTTCGTACTAAATGGTGCAGATTTTCAAACCACTACATATATTGGAGTAATCACTTAATTTGTCAAAACACCCTGTTCCAAAAATAGAACTATATGTTCATGAGAGTGGCTGAAATGATGAGGTCACTGCGTAAAAATCTGCTTTAAAAAAAAAAAAGAAAAGAAATCTTGACTTGCTGGAGAGGCGGAGCCTCCAGGTCATAGCTCCACCCCTGACCAACCAGAAGAAAGGGGGTTTATTGAGCAGGGAGCCTTAAAGAGAAAGTAGCCAAAAAAGTTTTTTATTTGTTTTTGTTTTGGGTTTTTTTTTTTGTTTTGTTTTGTGATGTTTTTTTTTATGCTCACCAAGGTGAAAAAATAAGAGCTGTTAATCATTAGTCTACTACAGGGGCACCACAGGGACAAAATGAAGAAGAAGAAAAAATACAATACCCCTCTTTAAACTGACTTCATGAAAGTAGACAGTACTGTACGTGTATCTTATGATATGATATATTATAGCTGCTACTATTTTCCCTTAAGATAATTACTTAAATACTTTTTTTCTTGGTGTCAGATTTTTGATAACATAAACAAAAACAATAATATCCTTGAAAATGCTTTAAAGGGGAGGCTGAGAGGGGGAGGTACGTGGTTTACCCTGATCCCCTTGAAGCAAAGGTGCCCTTGAAAATGAAAAATTAAGAAATTATGAAAGCATTATTGAGATAATTATGGTACCTCTGCAGTGGAAATAAATCTGACGGCTGCAGACGATGTTGTGCATTCAGAATGAGCCAGCACTTCGTTATGACATCAGATTATTCAAGAAAGAAAGACAGAAAAAAGAGGCGTATCAGCTCAGTAAAGCTGGTTTCAGGTTGGATTGGCAATGTCATGGTAGGGTGATGATGCTGCTGGATCAGAGTGGCTCACTCTTGGGATGCCAGTGCTTTCTGTGTTAATTAGGCGTCTCTCTGCAGTTCTCCCTCAGACAGCAGGGACGTCTGAAAACAACTCTTTGTCTGCTCCTGTTATCCTTAAGACATCACTGGCTGCCTCGTTCTTTTCTTCTCTACATTTGATTCTGCTGCTAATGCAGCAATTCTCTAAAGGGAATAAATTTACCTCTGGAGTTTTCTGGGTTTTTAGAGTATATTTGCAGAGAGCTGCTACATGCTGGTGTTGATGGGTTTTTCAGTTTCATGAACAAAAAAGCAGATCTACTACAGAAACTGCATAGCTAGATGCCAGTTGACATGGAGACTTCTGGAGGTCTGCATGCTACACGAGTTTGCTGATGCAATGAGCTATTAGTGACCACAAAGCTGCTCAAGTTACCACTGGGAAATCCTTCTTAGTACTGTTTCCTGAAAAAGCTGAAAAAGATCACACTTTAAAGGGGGTACTTTTTAAGGCTTTATATTGTCTCGCTGGTACCCCTATAGTTAAAGAGGGGTGATTGTAATTTTTTATTTTTTTATTTTTAGAAAATCCTTCTTTCAGAACACTGTCTCTTTAAGCCCCCAACCCCCACCCCTTCTGATTGGCCAGCCCCTAGCTTCACCAAGGTTAGCTATTGGCTGACCTCTGTGTTTGAGGCCCACCCTTCCAGTGTGTCATGAACCAATTAGGTGATCCTTATGTGATGACCTCATCATTTCAGCAGGTCTAATGAGGATCTAGTTAAGATCTCATACTATTTTTAGAACTGAGTGTTTTGATCAGTTTTTTGTCAGATTCAGATTTCTACAATATATAAAGTTTTGAAAAGCAGCACATTTAGTATGAAAATCCAGATATTCAATTTTAAATGCAATTTAAAATGTAGGAAAGGAATACTAATACCCCTGCTTTAATGTTCACCATCAACATATGGTAAAGCACAATACCCCCTCTTTAAGATTGCTGAATTTGCACCAAATAAAGTCAGCTATCAGAAAGAGGACTTGTCTGCCGCAGCATGGTATAAATACCTCATATGTTTGAAGGCAGAATTTCTTTAAAAAAGAAAAATCAAGTGTAAGAAATAAATAGACAAGCTGAATACCTTGGCCTTTTTCAGCTGGTCTTACGTCCTGCCGGCTGTTCTGACCACTCAGGGCACAATGGCTCGAAGCAGCTCCACCAAATGTTTTGTTCTACTCAGTGGAACAGCTAAAAGAGAGGAAAGAGGGCTTCTTGGGTCATAAAGTTAAAGTATCTCTGACACATTGTCTGGTGCCAGGCTTTGTCTAAAGACATTAAAAGAATTCAGAGGTCAATCTCTGAGCGTCGAGTGACTTTATTGAGAAAAAAATGTATGAACTGAAAGGTTCATGCCAAAGGTTAGCTTTGAGATAAGTGAAGTTTCACATTGTCTTTTTGCTTAATTGAAAAAGGGGGTTATGATGACACTGTGTGAGCCACCTGAACTGGTTCTGAGCTAAACCTAAAGGCTTCATTGTACTGTTTTAGAAGCATTCACAGAGCTTGAGCTGCACCTGCTGAAGAAACATTTCATTGTATGACTTCTGCTATAAATGTTGCTATGTTAGGCAACTTCCAGACAAAATCTAGATGATACACTTCTAATAAAGGGAAAATTTTTCCTCTCAACCTCGGTCAATTGGTAAGTTCACTTGTGACACCTTCATGTCACCTTCATGTCACCTTCTTATATATATATAAGAATATATATAAGAACTATGAGAAATTAGTCAAAATGTTGCAAATAAGTTCAGAAATTTGGGGGAAAGCGTCAAAACTCAGCAATGAGGAAAACTGTATCAATACAAATCTGAAATTGAAGAATATTTAAAAATGTATTGGAACATAAAATTCAAAAATATTTTCCTTCAGGGAAATATTTGAAAAATTATTTCCTTGAAAAAGCTACTACTGCTTACTGGTGACGCAGCTGTTTCTTGATAGTGAAAAAGCATAATTTCAATAACTCTCTCTCTCACTCTCTCTCTCTAACATGAATCTGGTTTTACCCAAGGTTTCTGCCCACTGAAGAAAATTTTTTCCTTGATTTTGTGACCTAGTAAAATGTTGCAAAGGTCTGTACTCATGGTGGGTTAAGATGAGATCTGACTTCTAATCATGATGTTGGGTCTCTGTTAGAAAAAAATACAATAAAATAAAATAATTTTACTGAGAATGTTGAAAAATACTTTGTCAGTGAATAATTTGTTACTTGTGTTAAAAGTCATTAGTAACATTTACACAAGAGATGGATGTCAGCTCCGCCCTTTTTCTGGGGTTGTCGAATTTAACCCTTTATGACCCACCATACCAAGTCTGTCAGAGCATGTCTTTACATTTTTACATGCTGTAGTGTTATTTGTTTGCGCAAAATTTTCTATACATCAATACAACTGTTATATCCCAAACTTTAATAAAATGTATCAACTTTTGGTTGGAGATGGTTTTTATTTAAGCCTTTTCAACCATATAGAAAAAATGAGATCTAGATCTCTTTTGTAAGGGTGACCTGGCCAAGACATCAGCAGCACACGTCATAACAACAACTTCATTGCAGTGGTAGATTCCAAGAATCATTAAAAACAAGCTGAACAAACTGAAGTCTCACGTCTTTCAGTTAGCATGGAACAAACGGCTCCAAGAGAATTGAGTTCCAACAGGTTGAGATCTGCCTGGAGAGCACTCCATGCAGAAAGGGCTGCAAAGCTGAGGACTTTTTTTTCTCCATTTCAGCCCTGACACAAGGAATGACCTTATGAATGATGTCTCTAGAGCACAAGGCATAAAGGCTTTCGGTTCTTAGATATGAAGGAACCAAGCCAAGAGGAGCCATATAAATTCGAATCAGCGGGTGAGTGTGACTGTGAGCACTCAAAGAAGGCCAGCCAGATGTGACATAGAGCTCACAGTGATACACAACATTCAAGGACAGGAAACGTTTGGCTGAAACCGTCATGTACAGAAGGACATCATTATCAAGCAATGGTAGAAGGGTTGCGGATACAAGAAATTTTCAAGCTCAGAGGGAGAAGCAGGATTTATTTCTGTAATACAGACCTACTTTCACCCTGAGCTTAACAACCGAGTTGGTAATATAAGCCCTCGATCAATAAGAAAGCCCAGATATTTATAATTAGACACTAGCTCGATGGGTACACCCTGTGAGGTGAGACTGAAGGGATGTTCCCTGGCAGTTCACTTTTGTTCAAAAGAACACCTTTTTTTTCCCCAATTAATGTTTCAGCAGACAAGACTGAACCACATAAAACAGAGACTTTAAATACTCAAAAGCTTGGATAACAATAACATGACAGTATCATCTGCATAAAAAATGGTAAAATGCATTCAATATGTTGTTACACAAGTTATTGATATAAACAGGGAATAAAATAGGCCCTAAAAAAATACTTGAGGCACACCCTTTGAGACTTCTCCAGAAAAGATAATTTGCAAACCAGGATGCTGCTTGGTTAGATAAACCAGTAACTGAATAAATTGCTTAAAAAAGTGCAATAAACAATCAAAAAAAGAAAATTTTACACATTTTTTTTTTCTAAATACAGAAAAGTCATGGCTGTATCCCCCCAAAAAATGTAAATGCAATGACATATATTCAACGTAAGAAGCGATGTGAACAAACATGGTCTGGGTTGTGATGATTTTATTGATTACACTTTATAATGAATTCCTGCAAAATCTGGGACACATTGAAAATCATGAAAGAGTAATTACACAGATTTAATGAAAAAAAGGATCCATCTGTCTTATCTGGTTTCAAATCTACTGCCAATCCAAGTTTAATATGCAAATGAGATTGCCGGCGATCCTTTTGGCTCTCAAGCAGTGGTTTTCAAAGTGAGGGCCAGGGCCCTCTGGGGGGGCCGCCAAGAGGTGCTAGGAGGGCCTCAGAAAATTGGAGGAAAAGGGAAAAAATAGTAAAGAAATATTTTTAATTTTCTTTTTTGTTAGTCTTTTTATAAAACCAATTGTCTTGAAACGAACAACACGTAAACTGCGGTCATCACAAGATTCTCAAGTTTCTGATTGTACCTAACTGCACCTCGTGTGACAGCTCCAACTTGGGTATGATGATGATCATCTTTGTCGACCTGGCGGTTTGCGCCTATTATCAAGCTCGCTTGTAGCTAGCTGGCAAAAAATGGAATGGTTTTTGACAGGAAAAAGACTGAGGGAGCAGTCCAAACAGCCCTGCCGTGGAGGATTCTGCGGCAAAAAACCTAAGAACTGGAGCACAGATGGCCTAGTGGTTAAGGTCGTGCTCCATGTACACCAGGCGGCCTGGGTTCAAGTCTGTGTTTCCTCCTCTATCCACTGTCCTGTCCTTTCAAAAATAAAGGCATAAAAAGCCCCCTAAAAGAAAAAAAAAAAAAAAAAAAAAAAACCTAAGAACTCATGGCCAACTAAAATTCACATGTACACACACACACACACACACACACACACACACACACACACACACACACACACACACACACACACACACACACACAAATGAGAGATAAGTGTGATTTTTTTATTTTTTATTTTTTGTCTTATCTGTCAACAGTTTATTGAAAAGTTGATTATTCATTGTGCTAAATACTTGTTTTTTTTTTTATAATTTTCTATGCTAATCAAATCTAATAGTTATTGAAAAGTGAATAAAGGTAAGAAAAAAACATTTTAAAAGTTGATGTTTCTTTCATAGTTTGAAGCATTGTCTATTGGTTTGCAAAGGGGGTCCCCGGCCTGACGCTAATGCTTTTTGGGGGGGCCTTGGCATGGTAAGGTTTGGGAACACCTGCTCTAAAGGGTTATGAAGCCTAATCCAAACAGAAGCGCTGATTCAAATTTATGATCCATTGTAAGCTTTTCAGTGCTTCAACTTGTTAAGGGATAAGTCAGTCATAGGTTAAAGGGATAGTTCAGTTTTTGTGAAGTTGGGTTGTATGAGGGTCAGTTGGTACCCACGGGAGATGGATGCTAGCTACGCCCCTTTTTTGGGGGGTTGGCAAATTTAAGAAGCTCTGACCTAAACAGAACTGCTGATTCAAATGTAGGATCTGTTTTCAGTTTTTCAGCCCTTCACTTTGCTTTAATACTCCAAAGAGTAAATAGCATGAATTTTCAAAATATTCAAATGGATGTAAAGTCATATACAAACATGGTAAAACAAAATAAATATGAGACTTTGAATGTTGCAGCAGCATTGGTCCGAGAGAGGTTTCATATCCTGCTTTCTTGGCAAAATTTTACCTCAGAAAAGACTTCCTCTCCATGGAACCGGTCAAATAAACGACTTAACTGACTTCTAACTTTGTTGCTCCCACTTGCTTTCATTTTTCTGTCTCTTTTCTCTGCCGTGCTTTCTTCCCTGTCAGCAGAAAGTGATGCGGGTATCATATTGTGGAGCAATAACGTTCTTACAGCACATTTGGTCCGATCCACTGTTATTGGAAAATCAGGAGAGTGGATTCCTCTCTTATAGAGGTCGAGAGCTCACTTCAGCAGTCATACATGACGCTGGTATAGCTGTTAGAGCCTGCAGACTTCACAGGCATCTTAATGCATGTCAGATTACTTAAAAAAAAGATGAAGATATAAATCAATGTCAACAAAAATTCAGCTCTCTTTGCAAGTGGACCCTGTCAAGACCTCTGACGGGTGTCTTTTGAATTATAGATGTCTGACTGGCAGATGAATGCTGGGAGATTAATGTCTGTCACCATGTCACATGTGCATAGTGTCGTGCATGAATATGATCCACAACCTCCCCTAGAAGACATGCACTCAGCCTGCTCAATTTTAACTACCACGACCACAAACACACACACACACACATCCACAAAGATGTTAATGTCAGCGGCAGCAACCACGTGAGGTATTCATTGTTGTGGTGGAAATAATGATTGACTGGCTGGAGCCTGATCTGCGTCAGACGGAGTAAGAGACACTGAACTGTGCTGCAGGCAATTACTTTGTTTTAGAGCGAGGAAGCAGAGAAGGAAGGAGGAGAGAGAGAGAGAAAAAGGAGAAGGGAGTGCAGAGGAGCAAAGAACGGGAGGCACATGCCAGGTTGGGGGAAGGGCTGCTGTGAGTTAACAGTGGCACCTGGTGGTGAACTGCAGAACTGTGTGAAAAAAATCACATCCAGGGGGATATGTTTTTATGTTTTGCTGGCGGCTAAATTCCAAACCCACATGTACTGCCTGCACCCGTCTGTACGTCTGCCTATGCTCTTTAAGACTTATCATTGATTTCATTGATTTCCAGCCTCTGACTCATAACCTCGCTGTGCTGCAAGGAGCATTCGATGCATAAGTTCTGCAATTAGTATTAAACCTGTGTAGCCCCTCATGCTCAGTCGATACACTTCAAAAGCCTCACAGCAATCTGGAAAAACAATCTTTGTGTCATGAAAATAACAACTTGCTTGTGTCAGTTAGCTCATTCAGGAATCAGAGAGACAGATGGGTTTTATTTATGAGGGAGTATGGACACGTTCCCATAAATGTTGTGTAAATCAGCAGTGAGACAAAATATTGATTCAGCAACGTGTCACCATCCTGACCTGTGTGATTAGTTGTATCATATATGTTCATATATAGTAACTTATAATGACGTATCATGATATACCCCAATGGAGCCTGATGTATTATGACATATTGTGATGTATCTTTCATGATGTATAGTAATGTATCATTGTGTATTGTTATACATTGTTGTGAACATGATGTATCATAACGTATCCTAACATATCACGCTATTTCAGAATGTATCATGATATATCGTAATGTATCCTGACATATTGTGATATACCTTAATTTTCTAGGTTATGCTAATTTTTTGTGATGTAACCTAATGTATTGTGATATTTTGTCACGTATCATTATACATTCGCCAGCCACTTTAATAGGTACACCTTACTAGTACCAGGTTGGACCCCCTTTTACCTTCAGAACTGTCTTAATCCTTCATGGCATAGACTCAACAAGGTACTGGAAACATTCCTCAGAGAGTTTGGTCTATATTGACATGATAGCATCACGTAGTTGCTGCAGGTTTGTCGGCTGCACATCCATGATGTGAATCTCCTGTTCCACCACATCCCAAAGGTGCTCTATTGGATTGAGATCTGGTGACTGTGGAGGCCATTTGAGTACAGTGAACTCATTGTCATGTTCAAGAAACCAGTCTGAGATGATTCCAGCTTTATGACATGGAGCGTTATCCTGCTGGAAGTAGCCATCAGAAGATGGGAACACTGTGGTCATAAAGGGATGGACATGGTCAGCAACAATACTCAGGTAGGCTGTGGCGTTGAAATGATGCTCAATTGGTACTAAGGGGCCCAAAGTGAACCAAGAAAATATCCCCCACACCATCACACCACCACCAGTCTGAACCGTTGATAAAAGGCAGGATGGATCCATGCTTTCATGTTGTTGACACCAAATTCTGACCCTACCATTTGAATGGCGCAGCAGGAATCGAGACTCATCAGACCAGGCAACGTTTCTCCAATCTTCTATTGTCCAATTTTGGTGAGCCTGTGTGAATTGTAGCCTCAGTTTCTTGTTCTTAGCTGACAGGAGTGGCACCTGGTGTGGTCTTCTGCTGCTGTAGCCCATCTGCCTCAAGGTTCGACGTGTTGTGCGTTCTGAGATGCTCTTCTGCATACCTCAGTTGTAACGAGTGGTTATTTGAGTTACTGTTGCCTTTCTATCAGATGTGATTGGCTGATAGAAATTTGCATTCACAAGCAGTTGGAGAGGTGTATCTAATAAAGTGGCCAGTGAGTGTATGTCGTAATGCATTGTTATATATTGTGATGTATCATGACATATCCCAAAGTATCATAATTTTACATCAATCAATCAATCTTTATTTGTATAGCGCCAATTCATAACAAGTGTTATATCAAGACACTTTACAATAGAACATAAAGCTCCTCATTTTAAGGATATACATATATGCATAGATACATATATACCTAACCCTAACCCATATAAAGATACACATATACATATTTATACAAATATATACATCCAACACCCAACATGAATCCATATAGCCAATCATGAATCCCTCCATCATGGCGGCAAGAAAAAACCTGTTAAGCAGCAGGAAATCTGGAATGTGGACCCCAGTCTCATGATGAACAGCAAATCCACATGATGCTGTGTTGGGTGTGTGGGCGAAGGAAGGGAGGTAAGAGGAGACATGTGGACTAAAGTGTGAACTAAAGTTAGTGACAGATCCATGAACCATAGACCTGTCGTCTGATTTATTAGAGGTTAGCCTCTTGAGATGCTACATCTCGTTTTTGGGAGGGACCTCATGTCTGAATGAGTGTGGTGATCATTTTATAGAAGTATAATCAATGATGTTCTGACTGAAAATAAGAATTTATGGTAGTGATGAACTCATGGATGCCCAGACCACAAGTGCATCCCTACCATATTTGTCTCCGTTGAGTATAGGTGTGTTAAAGGCCTCTTGAGATGTGACATCCCATTTTCAGAGGAACCTCATACATATGTTTGCTGATGCAACAAGCAACTTGTAGTGACCACAAAGCAGCTGTTTTAGCTGCTGTCTCTTTAAGGCTTCCTGTGCCACAAACCCCCTTCCTTCTTACTTGCCAGCTTTCCCAAGGTTACCTATGACAGACCTTGGTGTTTGAGGCCTTCTCCTTTCAACGTGTCATCAACCACTTAGGAGATAGCCTAATTAATACGATGTATTGTGATGTTTTTTAATGTATTGTGATGTATCCTAACATATCCTGATGTATCATAATGTATCATCATGTATTCTGATGTATCATGATGTACTGTATAGTGGGATTTCATAAAGTAATGCAATGTAACCTGATCAATAGTTATGTGTTGTATAAAACACATAACCTATTAGTATCATCCTGTTTGTATTTCTTTGATGTGAAAATCTCTTATAAAAAGGAGCAGGAATGTGAGTTTATGATTTTATGACTGACAGATGGTGCAATCCACTGAAAGTTTGCCACCTTGGTTTTTGATCTCTCTGGCTATGTTTGTCTGCTTCAATGTGTATGTATTAATTATTATCTACACACTGCAATAAGGTAAAATATGGTTTCAACGATGCCAAACTAAATGATAGTTTACTCAGAAAAGAGGAGGTACAGAAATATCACAAATGAAAGAACGAGAGGGAAAGTTACTGGCTGCCATGAAGGACTGCCTGGACCAGGCAGATTGGCAGAATGAGCAAGACTGGCTGCTTTATCGGAGGTAGCAGGTGGTGAGTTTTGACAAGCAGACAAACATGTAGGCTGGCAGGTGGTGGTCTACAGTTTGGGCAACAATGAGCTGAGATGGGTAGAGTGATGAACCTGATGGAGGGCAGGTGTGAGTGATGATAAGTATTCATCATGCCGGGTACCAAAAACACATCGTATTTACCAGTGGTGGACAGTAACAGAGTACATTACTGTACTTAAGTACAATTTTTGAGTATCTGTATTTCACTTGAGTAATTTTTTTGTTTGTTTTTTTGAAACTTATGTCTTTCATTCCATTACAATCAAAGACAAATATAGTACTATCGACTCCACTACATCTATCAAAAGCTTTTCTTTACTCTGCAAATCTGGTTTCTCCAGACTTTTTGTAGCAGAGTGGTTCTACATGTGAGTAAGTTCAACATGAGGTGGTTTCAGAGAGTCACAAGATTCTGTAAAAGCACTGAGAAAACAATACTACTTTTGAATACTTGAATATTTTTTAAAGTAAGTACTTTAGTACTTTAACTTAAGTTAAAAAAAATTCTGAGCAACTTTTACTTGTAGTGAAGTAAGACTTGACCAAGACTATCAATACTCTGACTCAAGTACTGGAGACGAGTACTTTGTCCACCTCTGGTATTTACACATGAAAAGAGACACAGGAGTCATGACAAACAAAGAGGAGCGATAGACGAACTGATGTTTCAATAGTGCAACATGTTAGCCTTTTTTATTAGCCGTGGCTAATTAGACTGGCAGGTCCATGGCAGCAACAATCCAAGAAATCAAACAGACCAAAGGAACTTTACAGACAAACCCAGAGACTCACAGAGAGATCTGTGGTTAATAACTTTGATGGGACATTAAGATTATAAATTAGACTGACGGATAGATGAGAGAGGGAAACAGGAGCATGCCTCGGTGTAAACTTTTTTTAAAAACATCCTCATTATGACTCCACCTCCGATTTTTGTTCATTTTGTCGCTTTCTTGCTTTTAAAAGCCGATTATTAGAGTGAGTATGACAGCTAGGCTAACATCATCAGCTTTGTGGTTTCAATGGCGACATAAACAGAACATCCAACCGGACAAGCAAATGTGGCAATTGCGATGAACTATGGGTAGTCAGGAAAAAGGTGGATAGGTTGCCAGTGTAGAGACGTTAACACTCAGGAGATATGCTCCCTTCTCCTGGTCCCAGTCAGAACCTGGGCTGCAGCATTCTGAACCAGCTGAAGAGTCCTAATAGACTTGTTAGGACAACCAGATAGAAGAGAGTTACAGTAATCTAACCTGGAGGAAACGAAAGCATGGACCAGCTTCTCTGCATCACTCTGAGACAAGATGTGTCTAAGGCAATTATCTGGTTAGAAAAAGCCTCTCTGAGGTGTTTTGGTCCAATAACAATGACTTCAGTCTTCTGAGTTCAGAAGTAGAACATTTCTGCTCATCCAGATCCTTACATCTTTGAGGCAAGCTTTAAGTTTAGATAACCGGCTAGTTTCCTCTGGCTTCAACGATAAGTACAGCTGAGTATCATCTGCATAAAAGTGAAAGTTTATGGAGTGTTTTCTAATTATACTAGCAAAAGGAAGCATATATAAGATGATAAGAATCAGACCAAGCACTTAACCTTGAGGAACTCCATAACACACCCTAGTATGCAGGGAGGATTTATTGTTCACATGAATAAACTGAGAACAACCCGACAAAAACGATCTAAACCAAGCTGAAGTGGTTCCTGTAACACCTGTCTGAAGCCAAAAGCAGATGGTTGGTTAATTTCAGCAGCTTTTCTTTAAATGATGATGTCACAGCAGGTTAGTGATAATACTGAACACTTAACCCTTTTAGTGGTGCTCCTGGATGTTCCACGGCAATACTGTCAAAATATCCAGTGGACACATGAAACCAAAGTGTTTGGAACACTATATGTGGAGGAAAAAAAATACTGTTTCTCCTTTAGCTCATTAACTTTTATACCCATAATGCACTTGAACAATGTTCAATAATAAAATAATAATAAATTCCCTTCTCTGGTTTGAATGTACACTCGTCTTCAGATTCCTCTTCTTCACACCTGAGTCCTACACGATTTTAAACCTGCTTTCATGCTGCCGGTCATTCAGTGGCTCCCTCTGAGGTATCAAGGGGTTAATTGTGATGTTAAAGTGCGCCCACGCAGATTTTGTTAAGAGACGAGCGCATTACTCATTCACTTTTCTTGCCTGGATTTTGCCCAAACAGTCAGCCTGAGAATTAAAGCTGCTGTCTGCCACCCACAAGCCTGTTTATTCTTCTCCTAAACCGTTTTCAAAAACCCGAAACAGCCGAAACAAGAAATGGACCTAGACATGACACGTAGAGAGAGATAGATTCAGAGATTTGCTGTATCACCTTGGTTGCCAGGGAACATTAGCGCGAGAGCTGCTGTTTCATTTGAGCCTCGGTGCTGATTTCTCCTGTGTTGTTTGTGTGCATTAACCTCAGAGGAAGGAGGGCATGTCTGAGTATGGATTTACAATGAGTCTATCACACCAGTAGAGACACAAATGTAGCTTGAAGTCACCAAAGGGACGGCGCTTTTTCTGCCTCTCTTCTCTCCATCGTTGATTTCGCCTATGGTGTCCTTGGCTTCCCTGTTGAGCACTTTGTGCTGCTCTGCAAAGTGTTCCTCATGAATAAATTCAACAATGTCTCTCTTACTTACCCCCTAACACACACAGACACACACACACACACAAACACCCACAGAAAGAGTTCTGTATAAGTGATGGAGTCTACAAACACGCTGCTTTATGTTAAACGCTGTCGTCAAAGGCAGTCAGAGACAGATGGGGGAGATTAGTGTTTCCTACCGCTGATCTGTTGTTTATGAGCTCCAACAAAGCGAGAAGACTTCACATTTTAACCCCACATAAGCAACACCTTTCTACCATCAAGCCAGCAACAGCATCCAAACGCATCCACACACGCCAGTCCGAAGGTCAAGCTGCGGAAGCGCTGCTGCCACGTGTCATGATGTATGTGCTGCTCCGTCTTTCCAGATCCGTCACATTCCCTTCTCACTTGAAGAGGCGATGCAGTCAATTGCTGTTACCTGAGACACACGGCTATCCGTCTCCCCTCTTAGATTCGGGATAACTTTATTTGCCGGGATGAAACAAATGGGCCAAGGTCTGTTAGGGACAGTGATGCAGCAACATTTGAGAGTACAGTGACAGTCTGTTCTGTCACACGCTGGAACAGGATGTCATGCACCGTGTAAGGATTACTTCTTTAGACAGCTTGGAAGCGTCTGGTGTTTGTCTTGATCTCAGATCCATTCGGAGTATTTTTCCTGTCTACCTGGCAGTTTCTTAAGTGTGCTTCGTCTCCTTGTGAGTCCTTGGTATCATTACATTCAGAATGTGATGCAGCTCCAATACATCTGCTTTGATTTTTCAGAATCACTGGTACAAAACAGATGGATGTCTCTGCATCTGTTTAAGTTCTTTGAATCAAATCTGTCTGGAACATCTGGAGAGTTGAAAAGAGGTTAATTAACTTTGTCTTGAATACCCTTTAAAGAGGGGGTATTCTACTTTAAAGAGGGGTATTCTGCTTTTCCATATTCACATCATCAGTGGGCTGATAAACTGCAATGTATATAGCAATGGTGATGTGCAAAGTTGGAAATGATCTTACCCTCTTAGCAGACATTTAAGAGGAAGCATTCTGCTTTAAAGAGGTGGTGTTCTGCTTTTCCATATTGTAAACATAGATATAACGGACCAATGCTGGATGTTCAGACTAAGTGTGTGCAGATTTTCCGACCTCTACATACCTTATTCGTTATAAAAAAAATCCCTGAATCTGTCTGTGAACTCATGAAAATAGCACCAGATCTTCATGAGACGTCCTGAAATGATGAGGTCATCACATAAGGAGGAAGACATGAGGCTAGCTGTAAACATAAACGGAAAATGTAGAAACACTGGTGAGTTAAAGCAAGGGCAGTGAGGGGAAGGCCTCAAACACTAAAATCTGCCCATAAGTCCCCCAGCAGGCCTCTAGATGGATGGTCAATCAGAGTGCAGGGGGTTTGTGGGGTGGGGAGCCTTAAAGTGACAGCAACAACAGAAAAATAAGGGTTTTTAAACACCAGTGTGAGAAATCAGGTAACCTGAGGGACAATCTGAACGCTGAAAAGAAGCACAATACCGATTAAAGCCACAAGCGGCGATAAGTGGGCCCTCACACCCGTGTACCCATGGGTGATGTTTACCAGACATCAGAAATATTGATTCACTCCCCCTTTTTAAATACAGACTCAAAACCCATGTTTTCAAATTGTTTTCTCTGGTTGCCTTACTTTACTAGTTCTTCTATTCGTCCTTGTTGTTATTGTATTTATTTTTTAATGATTTTTTTAACCACTCTGTAAAGTGACCTTGAGTGTTAAGAAAGGTGTTTTAAATAAAATTTATTATTATTATTATTATTATTATTATTATTATTATTATTATTATTATTATTATTAGAGATATTAATATTTTTAATTAGCAAAAAAAAATTGTCAACCTTGGCCGCTGTTTGTGGCCACGCCCATCGAGTTATGAAAAATCCTTTGATAACTTTGAATCGTTGATGTGTGTATTATACACAAAAAAAGTGAAGTTGATCCCCCAAAAAATACGAAAAGAAACCAAAAAAACTCTGTGGCTAGTCTGATCAAATACGTATCTTATAAATCATCAAAATCTTTCTTTCCTTTATTTCTTATTGCTCCAATTTTCTTTGTATTTGGAGCCTATCACTGCTTTTCTGTGACTGGTGACACCAAACTGGTAATGTTTGCAGTGTTTTTTTTTATTTATTTTTTTATCTTTTCTGTTCCTGTTTGTCGGGGAATCCTACGTGCTACCATGGTTGCATTGTTTACACACAAGACTTCAGCCATTGGCAGCCTGTAGCATGTTGATGGTAACTGGTCCAAAGTTGCCTGCGAGCTGAGGAGAAGGAGGCGAGGATGTCCTGCTGGTACTGTGGTGCAAGCTAAGAAGAGAGGACATCAACTCGTCCTTCAATCCATCGTTGTGGAGAATCTATCTACCATGAGATGGACGACCTAGTGGTGCCATTACCAGTAGGAATACCAGCAGAGTAGCATCATGCTATTCACAAAGACATGGCTAATGAAGCTAACACCGGACACGACCACCCCATTAGGACACAGGAGAACAGGACTGAACAGACTGATGAAGAGAGCCTGGACCCTGACTGAATTTCTATGGCAAGGTGCATTCGCATTTATCTCAAGCTGAAGGCACACAATTTGGAGTTGAAGTGACATAAGAAAGAAAGAATTAAGAGGTTTTTAAGAGGCCTTTGGTTGGCGGGCTGTCCCTGAAAAAAACAATGGTCTGATCCAATATACTAGCTCCAACCCATTCCCGTTAACCTTTCTAAGTTTCTAAAGAAGCTGAGGTGAGTTTTAGGGATATGAGGTTAACCCTTTACACTCCACCTAGTGGAAGCTAATTTACCACACTTTTTTTCAAAGCTCATAACTGAAGAACCACAAAGTCAAAAATTCATCAGTGGCACCTCATTTGAAAGATAACAACCTCTAGTTTCAGAAAATATCATTTTTTTATATGTGGCTTAAGTCTATATAAGGCTAAATGTGGCTGAAACACAAAAATTTTGTCTTCATTTTTTTTACTCATTTTTGAAGACAAATAACTTCATGATGCTTTATGCGAGACATAAGCCCTTCACCATATCAATTCTACATCTTGTCGACTACATCTGAGTGAAAAGTAAGCTTTCAAGGTAAGAACTTAGAGGAGTTGTAGAGGTTTTAATCTCAGATGACCAAATCTATCTGAGCTGTGCCAAATTGTGCCAGACTGTGCCAAACAGTGCCAAAAGGTTTTTACTCATTTCTGTGATTCAGGAAACACTTCTGTCACTTCTATAATACCAACTACTAATACTACTGCCACTGCCACTGCCGAAATATAAAAATTATATTTTAAAATATAATTTTTAATAAAACTATATACAAACCAAAATTCTACAAAATAGCATTATATACAAACTGAACTTGCACAAGACTAACAATCTTTACAATAAAACGTTTTAAAAAACTATATTTGCACAAAAATGAAACTTTATACAAACTATTAGAAACTCTGCACACCAAGCAAAATAAACGTTTTCAGAGCAGAAATGAACATGATCACAACCTCGTTCAAAAAATGTCTCAAGTCTGAACGATTCATCTCTCTAACAGCTCACACTTTGTACAAAGAACCGATTCTTCAGTAAAACAGGTTCGCCTAATCAGAGGCATTGTTTATGTCACGTGACATGTGGCTCCCTATAGCTGTTCGTGTGAAGGCTGAAAGCCTGCCTCTATGGCCGCAGCGACCAACCACAACCGTTCTATAAACAAACGATAGCGTCAGGCAGACTGTACATTTATCATACAGTGCTAGCAGTTTCACTAGCTCTGCTACAGTTTATGTTTCACACCAAGCACAAGCGCTCATCATATGTGCTGCAGCCCAGAGAAAACACGAAGAAAACAGCATCCAGACACTTTCATAACAGCGCATCTAAACCGTGACTGTACTTACATCAGCTCATACAGGCAGCTGCACACAACCAGCTTCGTTAGCCGCAGGTATCTTTTCATCCGTCCTCTTTCGCCGGTCGTGAAGAAGCTCGTCTTAAACCCTAAAATCCTGTCTTTTAGCGGTCACCAGGTGCTCCTCTCCTGTGGCGCTCATGAAATGTGACTGAACAGAACTGAATACGCAGAGGTTTTAGACGGTCTTATCCACTCTTTATGTGACAACAGCCGACACCGTTCCAACAGTAAAGCGATTGGCTACACTTCGAGTGATTGACAGGTCTGTCTTCAAATAAACGAGCAACTTATAAAAGTATTACGCCGGGACACCGTGCGTCATCAGCCAGTCAACCCTCTTCTTTCAAACGCTGTCCTGAGATGAATACTGGACCGATTTCGATGGGGATACTTTTGTTCTGCAGCTAGAAGCCTACAGAAAACAAACATACCCAGTTTTGTTGGATAAAAAGTGGCGAGGAAACGCAATAATACGGCAAAGCCGCTGTTGATGTTGTGAACGGGCTCTGCAGACTGGACGTTACAGGAGCGATTTCACCACTTGGATTAATTTTATGGAGCAATGCTTTTGATATTGTTGAGCCTTGGATTCCTCTGATCAAACGGAGTGTAAATAATCGTGGAACGAGCTGCAGATGTGACGTTATGACCCGCAAACAGGTAGGAAGTCCCAGATGTTGTGATCACTCTCTGACTGATTCTTTCACTAATAACGTTTTTTTGGTCATTTAAACTGCAAAAAAACTTAATGAGCCGATTGTGGAGACACTAAGCTTTCTAACAAGGTGTAGCATTTCAATATTTGACAAAGGGGGCGTTATTTATGCTTTGGCGAAGCTTAAAACAGGGCAAATCCCCCGCCGGCGACCCAGGAGCGCGTAACAGGTTAAAGAATAACTTGAAGAGGCATGTTTTTGATACTTTTTTTGTGACTGTTCTACCCACTGTTTCCACACTCACCAAGAGCTAAACGCGGGAAATAGCCACAGCTTCACAGTCTGAGCTAACATTCAAACAGAGTTGGTGTAATTGGAAAAATGAGGTTCCATCTGCTTGACTCTTTTAAGTTGGAACAACAACTTGGAGTAGTTGGTGGTATCCATCATGCAGCGTTGACAGAGATGAAATGGTAAATATTCCCCGGATTGGGGAAAACTTTTAAATGATCTTTCTTGACTCATTTGCAATTTGTGTTCAGTTTTAAAGTTACTTGCAGCCTGTGCTGAGTGACCTAAATACACTCTAATTAATAACATATATTCAATCTGCTAAGCAGCAGCCATGCTTTTACCACATTTTGTCCTGTTCGCTCAAGAAGTCACAATTTTAAATATACATCCTTGAAATTTCATCATCACATCATTATTTGCATGTCGCATTGTAAGTAAAGATTATTCCCTATAAGGTCAAATACAATATATCCTCAAACCGCTCAAACAGATGAGCATACACTTCAGTTAGAAAAAGGCTTCAGCCAAGGCGAAGATTCTCTAACAGAATAATTATCAGAGAAGGGGACAAATGTCAAAGCCCTCATTAAATCCTTCTGCAGCCTGCGTGTCCAGTGAATAAATCCAAATAGCCTCCATTGTAATTAGAAGGGCATCGATGTCATTCCCTCAATGGCATCACTTAACCTATTCATCGCCATAAAACTCGAACTGGGGTCAACAATTGAATAGCGCAGCTCTGCATACAGGGAGACAGAAGAAACAATACGGACGGTGTCTCGTCAGACCCATGTGAGGAAATTCACAAAAAAAAGTGAGTAGAGTATCTTCAAAAAGCACATTTTTTTTTGTAAAAGCAAACAATCGTTTGGGATCTCCTATTGGAGATCCCAGATAAAATTTAGCCTTATGGCTAGCTCTGGTGAATGCTGCACAGGAATGTTATTATATTAAGATCATTTTCAAGGCCCTATTTTTGGTGCATTCCCGAAACCTTACCAAACTTCACAGAGAATCCAACCATAAACCCATCCATTACATACTCCATAGCGCCTGCTAGTGGCTTCAAACTACAGCCCCTACAGCTACTTTAACCAACATGCATGACATTTCTTGTGCGTGACTATCATGCTAAGACATACAAAAAAGTCTCT
This sequence comes from Labroides dimidiatus, assembly GCA_030710495.1. Classification (NCBI taxonomy): domain Eukaryota; kingdom Metazoa; phylum Chordata; class Actinopteri; order Labriformes; family Labridae; genus Labroides; species Labroides dimidiatus. The sequence continues at coordinate 8,592,899 of CM061166.1, forward strand.
TATGACTATGATGACAGCTTAACAGGAAATTTGAAAATGGGACTTAAATGTCAGATTTTGCAGATTCTTAGGGTACATATTTGAACAAACTTGCCCCATAGTTTTCTTCCGATAATTTTCTATTTTTCGTATCTCAGTAGGCTTGGCTAGGATGGATCGCCAAGATCGACAACTTTTCCATGAACTGTCTGGTTACAGTTGAACGCTGGACGCTAATGTGTGCAAATGTGTGCATGCTTCTAGAGCTTAACTTTTGTTCACGACTGCAGTGGCTCTAGCTGCAGCACAGCACATAGTACACATATGTAAATATCAGTCCCTCCAGGGATTCACGATTTTGAATTTCCCGCAAATTTGACCAATCAGCCACTTTTGCTTACTGCTTTGTTAACGCTTGATGTGCAACGCAAAAAACGCTCACATTTATCGATAAACATCACTGCCAAAGTCAGTTTACTGATGTGTTACATGAAAGCGGAGGTAAACTGTTCTTCACTGTCTGCAGTATTGTGGTGGAACACAAACGAAATTCATCGCTCGAAACTTTTCAACCGTAAAACATGCGAGGAGAATGGCTGAAAGTCAAAGAGGGCAGACGAGACAAGTCACAATGACAGAGGCTTTTGCATCCAGAACAACAGCAGTAGCTAAAGGATCAAGGTAAGCACGGATTTGCTATGTAAGGCAATATAAGGGAAGATAGAAATCAAGTTTGGCTGCCTTCTGTGCCTGTCTCTATATGTGCATGTGAGTAGGGATGAGCCGGATATTCGTTTCAAACGAGTACTCGTTACGGATAATACATTTTTGCCGAATCCGAGCACAACACGAGTTTTTTTTTAGGATTATTCGTATCCGTGCTAAAAGAATCCTCATTGGTCACACACAGCACACCCCCCTCCCTGCACCCACATGCTGCAGCGAGGAGGTGCCTGCTCTCCTCTTTCACACACACACAGACAGGCAGCGAGTGACAGCGACTACTTCTCCTGCTTGCTTGAGTTGACTGTAGTTTACGTTGCTCTAATCTCTGTACTACTCACTCAGTTTTCTTCTGCTCGTCTCTATTGAGGTTTGTTTGGTATTTAAAGTTACTTCTTCAACTTATTTCCTGTCATACGCGATGCATGTGACAAGACGGGGCTGAAAACGGCTCGTGTCACGCTGGTCAGTGCCTCTTGCTTCAATTCGAGACCGTTTTTTAAGGTTTTCGTTGTCTCTCTTTAGTTCTTTTTTATATTTAAAGTTACTTGATTAACTGTTTTGCAACGTACACGCAACACATTTGAAGGCTTAAAGCTGTAAACTCCTGGTGTCGCGTGGCCCCCTAGTTTCTCCACGCCGGTCTTTTTTTTTTTTTAACTGGCTGCGTGATTTTAGTTTGGCTGGTGAGAAAGTTAGTTGGAAAGCTTTGCCCATTCTGAGCAGTGTTTTTGAAAATACAATGAACAACAAGGCATATATATATATATTTTTTTTTTTTTGCCACTGAATGTTTGCACAAATCACCTATTAAATTTACACAGATCATAAATAAAGAGACAGTCTTTCACACCACTACACACACATTTGACCAGTTGTACATAATACATAGCTGAAAATAAATATAGCCATTTCAAATCAATTCTTGCCAGTTTCAGACATAAAATAATATTAGGATTTAAGTCCCGCCCATTTCCGGACAAAACGCGCCCACTTCCGGTTTAGACCCCGCCCCTTACGAGTACGGATACGGATACGGATAATATGGATGGGTAAACAGATACAGATACAGATAATGGTGTACTCGCTCATCCCTACATGTGAGTATCTATGTGTGCCTGTCTGTGTTAGATGTCACTCATGCAGAGCACTCTGTGTGGGGAAATGTCAGGCATCAATCTTATGGAGGCCCTAGGTTTTTATTTTTAATCAATTTTTTAACAGTTTGATCGTTCCTCGTTTTGACATAATTGTTGTCCCTTTTTTAACAGATTTGTGAAGATTGGGTTGCAACGTGCACTCACTCAATATTCCGCTGTGTAAGAGTGACCTCGCTGCAATGAGAAGATTTTTAAAAGAGAAGGTACTCAATGGAGGAGCCATTCCTGGATTCCATCAGCTTCAAGAAGAATACCTTGGTGCACTTAACCAGAAAGAAGATGAACTGAAAACACACCTTGCCCAAAAGCCTAGTGCTGTCATTTTTGATGAGACAATGATTTGATGAGACAGAATACATTTATTATTTTGCACTTTCTTAAACAAATTATTTTTCTTTACACATCTACTAATTTTATTATCTGTTTATATTAGGCGTGCACCTAAGGAACATGTTTGGCAGTGTCATTGTCATTTTTTTCAGTGTTATTTGCACTTGAAACACTTGTGGCTTTATTCAAATAAAGCCTATGCCCATGTTCCCACAACTTTAATAAAAGATGCCTCAAATCATCGCAACTTTCATCGCAATTTTGTGGAAAAGCTGCTGCAAAATCATGCATTTTAGGCCGCAAAAATCAGGAAAAAAAGCCCGCAAAATCCTGGAGGGACTGAAATACATACACAGAGTACATGTTTATTCACAGGATAATTTTCATCATTTAACAGCTTGGATTTGCAAGCAAACACTAGGGAGCAGAGCCCCTTCAGAGATGAATAAAATGCATGGGAGCTTCACTGGGCTCAAGGTTGCTACTTGCTGAGCGATTTCACAGACTGAAACAATAGATGGTTATATAAACGTAAAAGACACCTTCAGAGAAATCCCTCCCTGACTCCAACAGTTTGAAAACAAAAAACTGTTATTGTGATTTTTTCCCCCCCTGTTTTCTTTCATACTGATGAGTAATGAATGAGGATTGAGATTTGGAATTCATGTTTCTTTAATCACTGTTCCTCACACAAGATGTGCTTCTTTTCTCAGCTGACAGTGTTTGCAGGAGGGGTTGCGGCTGTTCTCAGAGTTACGTAATCCTGCATTTAATGCCTGCCATTGGTGAATACTGTCGCCTGAGTGTCAGCACTGATGCATTATCTAAAAAAAAAATCAGAGCCAACACACTGTTTCTCCCCCTTGATATATGAAAACCTGGCTCATTGTTGGAAGAGAAACCCCCACCAGGTTTTGCTCCGCTGACAGGTTCCAGCTACTCACAGGTTGGATTTGTCAAAGCTCAAGTGTATTGAATTTGCTGCCCACAATACAGATTGTGAAAAGCTGCAATCAATATAGGTAAGGCCTTGCATAGCTAGTGAAGAGGGAGAGGAATAAAGGGAGTGTGAGTCGTGATCATATGTGAGACAGGGCCTCTAATTTCACAATGTTTTGCTTGGTGGATTAAATATTCTATTATAGAAAGTGTTTTTTTTTAGCAGCCCGATCGAATTGCTGAAGGAGAAAAAGAGGAAATGGGGAGATAGCATGGAAGCAAGTCAGGGTGAGGAGGCAGAAAGATTGAAAGAATTAATTCCAGGGGTTTATTCAAGTGGTATCACTCCACCCTATCCGGGCTTATATTTGGGCTTCAAAAAGAACGTGAGAGGAGTGAGAGGAGGCACACAAAGGACAAGGATAAAGATGGGATCAGATGGAGGTGAGGCACTGAGCGGATGAACGAGCGGGAGCTTATCGACATAACGCACACCTGGCCCACCGTCCTCTACTGCTTCTCATGTCTCTGAGATGAGAGCTCCAAAAGGGCAATAGCGACTCGGAGGGCGGCGACCTCACTTTACCCACACTCCTGAGGTGTATCATCCAACCCCTTATCAGGTTGATGCTCTTCAGGTTTTGAGATGTTATTCTCTTGTGTGTGCTCGAGCAGAAAATCGCACGCCTGTGCAGCAGATGTTACTATGAAATTAAGCATCTGTAATTTAATGAACTCAATGTTCACTTCACTGTTAGAGGGATGTGAGGCTTTCGACGAGCGCTGGCTGTCGGCAAAATCAGTGGACTTCTCTCCTAACCAACGAATTTACTGTTTGATTTCAATAACTTCTATTCTAGGGGTATGGCCTAGCCCTAACCTTCCTATCCCTTACCCCATTAAGGCCAGATCTGGCCCTATCAAAAGGCATCATTGTCCATTGCCAAAAACTCCCTACATGCTGGGTACAGGACATCCCAACAACCAATGGATGATCCACGGAAAGATGGTCAATACTTGCACCCAAAGTCCTTCGGGTCACAGCACAAGTTCATAGGGACTTGGTCGCTGGAAGACATTATCCTGCTTTGAGGAAAGTTACTCTTCCACTCCTAAACCCAAAGTCTTACAAATCCATAAGACACATCACCAGAGAACCAACGTTTCTGGTTTAGGGTCGAATTTGGTGATTCCGATCTAGCAAGATAGCCAAGACATCCCATCCCAGATTTTGACATGCACTTGCTATTCTGGCAAAGCGCAAAGTGGTTGTCAGAATTGCCAAAACCAAGTTTCTGTGCTCCGAAATTTGGACCCCAATGGTTGGTCACTGGATGGTCTTACCTAGAAATGAGCAGCTGACCCTTGCGGGGCTCAGTGCCTACATCCTCAAAAATCTGCCATACATTGATGAATTGAAGAAGTAAACTGATTTTGGAAAGGGAGAGATGAGGTCTATTGGACAAAACCAGCACCAGAAGCATTGACCATTGAGCATTGAGAACATTGGGTCTCGATGTTAAAGTCCTATAAGCCTTGCAAGGAGAAAACCATGACATTCACATCAGAATCCCTTTGGACACCACCAATAAAAAAAAAAAAACTGCCAGAAGAAATTAACTTATTATCGAACAAGGACAAGAATGACTCTCATAAATACTTCAAGTTTTACAGAGAAATCTATTACAAGAAGAGGTCAAAGCAGTCACACAAAATAGCGATGCCTGGTACCACAATAGTGGGTATTTGATGCCATGTGCAACCCAGGGACTTCTGATCTTCTGTCACCAGCGAGACGATAAGTTGACTGGTTATATTTGTTAGACTCTAGTTGTAAAAACACCCATGTTTCGCCAAAAGCCCATGCCTCCAGTTTTTATCCGGAGCTGTCAGCCAAGAATCTGTGTTTCCCAACTAAAGATAATCCAGGTGACGTCACTTGACGTAATTCATCAGACCGTTCAAGGCTTAATGGGTTCTCTTTTTGCTCATATTACAACATTTCCCAACCTATTATGAAAATCAGGCTCTTAGATTCACTGTAATCCTGCTGACAATAAAAAAAAGCACAAAAGGGGAAGTACTTTAGTATTAAGCAGCTTACAACAGAGTTTCTTTAAGCTGCTATGTACATGCCGATAAATTGTTGCAGAAGTTGCACTCATCATTAGTGTCGATGGTTTGTTACATCTGGAGAAAGAACACCACATGTTTTAATTCACCCTCTTCTTTGTTTGTGATTAATTATCTGTAAATGTCATAAATTCAACCAGACTCGACTTAAAGAGGGGGTATTATACCTTAAAGCGGGGGTACTCTGCGATTCCATATTATTGTACATAAAGTAAGAAAGCTGGATGTTCATAGTGAGCGTGTGCAGATTTAAAATAAAATGCAATAACAACTAAAAAAAAAAGAAACCCCACAATACCCCTCTTTAACTTTAGTTTAACATCTGTAGCTTCTTCTTATTTGCCAAGCAGCACAGAAAATGTGCCTTGAAACACTCAAGGGAAGAAGGGCCTGAAGGAAAATGTGGTGTGCCTGTGTTGAAACATAAATAGAAATCAACCTCATAGGAGGCGTCGGCATGTTGGGCTCATTGTGTGAGTCTAAAAGAGGAGGCGGAGAGTCCCAGTGGATGTACAGCTGTTTGATTGCACCACACACAACTGGCTTAGTGTGGAAATGTGTCAAGACTAGCAAGAGACTCACCAATGAATGACCCTCATTTTGCCCTTAAAAAGTAATTATAGGAGTTTGATGTACCTTGGTGACTAATTCCTCCACCTGAAGGCCTGAGGGGAATGTTGGCACTAATGTGCCACCATACAATGAACTGGAATACATCGAATGGCGAGAAAAAAGAAGGAGGAGAAGGGAGAAGAAATGCAGGGCCTGGACATACTGAGCATGAATATTTTAAATCTTCGGCCTGCATTTGTCTCCCTCTCTGACTCCATTTTTCTCAAGTTTAATAAACGTCAGGGACACGTGAGGAGGACAGAAGGAGGAGGAGGGGGCTGCTTAATGCGTCCTATGGTGCACTCGTTTCTATATTTAGATTTGGCTCTCTAATGGCCTTTTTTAACAAGCTGAACTATCAGAAGTACATACTGAATAACAGAGCTCCTTATTTTGAAGTCTTCTAAACAGATCAAATGTGCCCACACCTCTTTAATACACACATCAGGGCTGTTTTTGTCCTCTGTCTGAGGCTGATGAAAGGAAAGATGGTCTCTTACTGGACCTCATGTACTGAGCAGGAGCCGGTTATATCAGCTCTTTAATGTGACCTAATTCAACTGGAGCTTCATCCTACAAAGTCACAAACAAAACCTGACTCTTAGGATTAATATTTGACCTAAATGCTCAAGAGCATTGTTGAGTTATATGGTCATTCAGACACATTTTTAACCGCTCTGACATTAAACACAGGTTAGTTTGGATTCGTTTTTTTTTTTGTTTTGTTGTTTTTTTTTTTGTTGTTGTTGTTTTTTTTTAAAAAGGAGCTGTGTTCATTGATTCATTTTTTTCAAAGCTCCTAATTTTTGGATGCAGGGATTAACTGGTTTGTGATTTTGTGTTTTTGTTAGAAAAAAAAAAAACCTTATTTAATGCACATCCAAATCCCAATTTGTAAATTAAACATTTTCAAATAATGGACATACACAGAAAGAGATATTTTCAATATTTAATTCAACAAAAGTGGATTATTTGACAACAACTGAGAATTTAATATGTGCAAAAGTAGGTGAACCCTTGTAGTTAGTAGCTTGTTGCTCCTTCTGTTGCTATTACTTCAACCAAGCGTCTTCTGTACCCACTAACCAGTCTCTCACATCTGTTTATGGGGATTTTTGCCCACTCCTCCTCAACTCTGCCAGTTGAGCAAGGTTGGAGGGACACCTGGCATGTTTTTCTTAAGGTTTTGCCACAACATTTCAATCAGATTAAGGTCTGGACTTTGACTGGGCCAATCCAGAGTACCGATCCTCTTCTTCTGAAGCCATTCCTTTGTAGTTTTGCTGGAATGCTTTGGGTCATTGTCTTGTTGCAGAATCCATTTTTCATCCCAGCTTCAACTCCCTGACTGATGGCAGGAGATTCTGGTCAAAATTTCTTAATAGGCCTGAGAATTCATGGGTCCCTGGATAATGTGGAGTCGTCCAGGCCCAGAAGAAGAAAAGCAGCCCCAGACCTTTACATTTCCACTCCCATGCTTCACTGTTGGGAGGAGGTTCTTCTCTTGAAATGCAGTGTTGGCTTTTCTCCAAACATGGCGGTTTTGATTGTGACCAAATAATTCTACTTGAGACTCATCTGTTCAGAGGATGGACTTCCAGAAGGCCTCAGGTTTGTCCAAGTGCTCTCTGGCAAAGTTGAAACAGGCAGCTTTGTTCTTTTTTGACAGCAGAGGCTTCCTTCTTCTGATTGTAGACACATGAACATTTGTCCCAGATGCTACCAAGGAGGTCTGCAACTCTCTGGAGGTGATATGCTTCATCTCTTTGCTTAACATTCTTGGTACCCTGGGCCTCCTGGGAAAAGATGTATACTACATGGTCGTATTTTCAGATTTTGAGGTTAAACGTTATATAATTTGTGTGCAACAAAATTAAAACTATGCAGTGCAATCTTCTGTATGCTAAAGATGCATTCCCCAGACGCACAAATAGTTACTTTCCTTTTAGGTTTTCATGCAAAATGAAAACTTTAAATTGCAAAGCTCCCTTTAAGGGTTAAATGCATCCCAAACTGTGCGGGAAACAGATGTCTTGACTGTTTTTGCTAATTAAATTGAGTCCTTCTGCTTTTTATGTAAATATAAAATCCCTGCTTTGGCTCACTGCAGGGGGGGACAGACTTTGTTATAATTGGTGACACTTGTATCAGATCTGTCAGTGTGGGCCTCAAAATAAGAGAAGAGGACTCCCCTTCCACGTCCAGCAAATCTATTTGTGAGAAAGCCCAGCAGTGAGGGAGCTCGGACAGCTCATCACCACAATCAGAGGCAAAAACGAGGGCAGAGTGCAACAAAACTGCATTCTGCTCTCGGATGAAACGAACAGCTCTGTGAATCAGATGTCGAGACAGAGTCGAGTGGCAGATGATTTGCAATTCATGCACGATGATATCAGCTGCCAAGATGTGTTCTTTGTGAATTTGTGTCTGCAGTAGCTGAATTGAGCAAGGCTGGATTTTTTTAAATGTTATTTTTATTGTGAATGAAATCAATTAATAGCAAACAGCAGTTAGCAAAGACAAGGTTGAAAGCCTGTGTTTTTTTTTTTTGAGTGAACCACTGGAAGTCAGGGCTGGTGTGGTTTATTTTTCTCCAGTAAAAGGTCTCATGATGACGGGTTTTATATCTGGTTCCTTTGTTTTTTGTTTTTTATTCCCCAGTGTTGCATTTTCTCCTTGGGCTCTTATGTGCTCACACTGCAGTGTTATCAATAAAGTCGAGCACTATGCAGATGATGACGTCCTATTTGCCTATCTTTCCAGCCATGCCATTACATCACAGCCTCATTTCCCACTGTGTAGGTAAACACTGGAGTCCTAGGACTACACTTTGCACTGTGGGAAGCTGGTGTATTGATCCAAAGTGTACCCCCTGCAATCGAGTGACTTTCAGGAGACGCACCTGATGAAAGTCACCTGCTTGCCGGGATCACCATTTACACTGAAACACCTGCTGAAGACACTAATATAAGCTTTTTGAACCACACTGAAAACAGTCTTTGGTGGAATTGGAGCTTACTGAGGTGATCAGAGCTTATATTTCATTCTCTAATGGAATTTCTGTACCTAAGGGGAAAGGTGTCACTAACGTCTGCAAGTTTGCACCCCCTTCGAGATCAGGGTAACCTCCCTGGGTGATAAGTTAAGCAGTGATGCTATGGTCCCAAGGTCCCTCTCCCTGATATTGTCCATATTTACATATTCTTTCAGATTTAGGGTCTCCTCCACAGGGCACAGGTACATCTACACTTTAAACCACCTCCCAAAGACAAAGAAACCTGTCTCTAACTTTGGGCTCATCTCTTGAGACATATACTACTCCAGCAGGATGGTCCATTAGAATTGACTTGGCATGTCTTCTTGTTTGTCTTCTGTGTCCAGAGTCAGTCATTAATTGATTCCACCACATGTACAAAGAGAAATATAGGAAATGGAAATCTTGTGAGATAGTACGAGCAGAAATTGGTTGTAGGCACTGTGTTGGTGGCCAAGAAGCAATGGCATGGACAGACTTTTATGGACATCCTGGAATTGGTAAACTAATGGCTACTGTGTCCTGTAAGAACTTCCACCAGATCTTTGTCAAGTCCATCTCAGCTCAGTTGACCTTTATCTGTTAAATCCCAGGACAGCTGGAGGCCCAAGACCTGAGGTTTCCTGTCACACTGAATTTGCTCTGTGCAAGTTGGTGCATCCAGCATTTGACAACAATGGTCTTGTGTACCAGCTTGGGAGGGTGCAGACCATAGCCTGTATATAGAGTGGATGGTGCGGCTACGCCTTTTACCATTGTACAGTTTTGAAGCCACAAATACCTCTGTCACAGGAGCTGCCATTGTGCAGACATAGTCTGTGCCCTAGAGACTATGAGGGACTCTGAGAAAATCTGAGAGGAGTCAGGTCACTTTTTTTTTTTTTTTTTTTTTTGGACACTCTTATCCTTTCTTAACTGTCCTTTCTGATGTATTTTACTATTCCTGAAAAAAACTACACAAGAACGGCAGCTGTCAATCACCGTTAAACAAGACATAAAACCCTGTTTTTAACGTCTGATAAGTAATGAAAAAGAAAGTTTTTTGAAAAAAGAGGACTCAATGCAGTCCAATAATATCTAAATATCAAAACAGCATACAGATGTGAGAAACATTTTATGAGGTGTATTAATTTTTTAAAGTTTGACCACAGCCCAACTGAAATGAAAGGGGAGAAAGATTTTTGGACCCATACTGCAGCTAGCCACCAGGGGGAGCAGTTTTTACGGCAAACTCAGTTTGAGCCATGAAGATGACATCCATTGTTTGTTTGTTTTTTTTGTTGTTTTTTTTTTGGTTTTTTAACTGTAAAACCAGTCTATAGTTCAGACGCGCCCGGGGAGGTAACTTAAGTAACACTCTGAATCACTGGACACAGATCTGGTGGAATTTGGTCACAACACAAACTCTCTGGCCATTTTTTATTAAGACAGGGGTCATGAGAAGTGCTGCTAATGCTACTAACTATTAGATATTGTCAAAAATGATATGAAAATCTATCAATAATGAGCTCAAACAAGCATAACTGACAAAAAAAAGTTACCCTGTTGTGAGAAACCTGTAGGAGAGTGAAAGAGAGTAAATTGCGAGAGAAGCATATCACAACTGAGCACAACTGGAGAAACAGAAATGAAGAGAGACAAATAAATGGCAAGGGAACTAATGCAGCATAAAAAGCCAATTTCCCAAACCTCTGAAACCCCCTCCTGGGTAGAAACAATTACTGCGGTCGGGGAGACAGTTATGATTAAACCAGTGCATGCCTTGACGGGGGAGATAAAGTTCAGAGATGGTGGGTTGACAGAGAGTCATGTTGGCTGTGGAGTATGATAGCTGCTGTTCAGCGCCTGCAGTGAGAGCATGGCACATGAAACGCAACCTACTCACACACACAAAACACATCCATACACAGCTGCCTGTTGTGATATCATAAAAGAGAACGGGAACTACAAGTGAATTGATGCCCTTTTAACGCATCACAATGATTGCTTCTTCTCACTGAAATAAAATGACATTAATTGTTTTCAAACTGAATTAAATTGAAAGTGCTGAGTCAGCATTATCAGCTCAGAAAACTGATCTGACATTGGTGTGACAAATTGCTTGTTGAATTAATGAAACAGAAGTGAAAACGTCTTTGTGACACTAAGAGGAAAATGGTCGACAACAATCTGCAACGTCAAAGAGAAAGCAGGGGGCCACTTTGGCGTCTCCTGAAAGCCAAGGACTGTCATTGAATGAATCATGTTTGGCTGCTTTGCTCATTCAAAAGAGGAAGAAGAAAATAAAAAACACTGATGTGAGATTGGAATGCTTTTCCGAGGTAATCAAAAGCGGAAAATTGCAGAGAAACTATGCAAGAGGCAAAAATGGAAAAGAAGCATGCTGCATCATCCGAGATTAAAGTAAAGCTACAGTGTTTTCTTAAAAGCTTCCTGAGAACAAATATGAAAACCCCCAGACTCTACCTGGAATATGTCCTACCAGCTCCCATTGGTAGATTTCTGCAGTGAAAACAAGCGCTGGCCCTGCTTCCAATTACGACTTTAACAGGCCGCAATAGTAATTCATTTTGCATCGAAGCATGTCACGCCAAATATTAAGAAATCCAGTGGTTTTGTGTAAATAAGTGCTCCACAGTAGTGGTGTGTGATACTGCAAAATTTGGTACTGATCTGATACCAAATAAATGCAGGGCCAGTATTGCCGATATCAATACCAATACTTTTTACATAGAAAAAGCAGCTTGAAGAAATTAATCAAGAATATCAAACAACTACTAAAACTAGTGTTCAAATTCACGAATGGAGATAAATAACTAATTTTTCAATCAGAAAATTGTAATTCCAATGAAGTTGGGACGTTGTGTAAAATGTAAATAAAAACAGAAATACAGTGATTTGCAAGACAAGATCTTTGTTGTTCAAAATGATAAACTTTGTTTTTTGGCAAATATTCCCTTATTTTGAATTTGATGGCTGCAACACCTAAAAAGCTGGGACAGGGTCAACTAAAAACTGGGAAAGTTGATAAATGCTCCAAAAACACATGTTTGGAACATTCCACAGGTGAACAGGTTCATTGGAAACAGGTGAGTTTCATGATCAGGTATAAAAGGAGCATCCCTGAAAGGCTCAGTCGTTCACAAGCAATGATGGGGTGAGGTTCACCACTTTGTGAACAACTGTGTGAGCAAATAGTCCAACAGTTTAAGAATAATGTTTCTCAACATACGATGTCAAAGAATTGATGGATTTGATCATCTACAGTCCATAATATCATCAAAAGATTCAGAAAATCTTGAGAAATCTCTGCACGTAAGCAACAAGGCTGAAAACCAACACTGAATGACCGTGACCTTTGACCCCTCAGGCAGCACTGCATCAAAAACCAACATCATTGTGTAAAGGATATTACCACGTGGGCTCAGGAAGACTTCAGAAAACCATTGTCAGTTAACACAGTTCATCACTACATCTACAAGTGACAGTTCAAACTCTACCATGCAAAGACAAAGACATATATCAACAACACCCAGAAACACCGCCGGCTTCTCTGGACCCGAGCTCATCTGAGATGGACTGACGCAAAGTGGAAAAGTCTGCTGTGGTCTGACGAGTCCACATTTCAAACTGTTTTTGGAAATCATGGACGTGGTGTCCTCCAGGCCAAAGAGGAAAAGGACAATCTGGATTGTTCTCAGGTCAAAGTCTCAAAGCCAGCATCTGTGATGGTATGGGGGTGTGTTAGTGCCCATGGCATGGCTAACTTGACCATCTGTGAAGGCTCCATTAATGCTGAAAGGTACATACAGGTTTTGGAGCAACATATGCTGCCATCCAAGCCACGTCTTTTTCAGGGACGTCCCTGCTTATTTCAGCAAGACAATGACAAGACACATTCTGCACCTGTTACAACAGCATGGCTTCATAGTAAAAGAGTGCAGGTACTAGACTGGCCCAAAAGAGTCTGCCTTCTGACTTCAACCTCGACTTTTAGCTAAATAATTTCAAATCAAAAAAAACTTTCCATTTCCAGTTTATAATTTCTGTTTGAAATTTACGTTTGTTTGATGCTTTTGTTCCAAGAGAAAGCAGTATATTCAAAAACAAAATTGTGAAGTCACTCATTTATTTAGCAAATTCTAATTTTGCAAAAGCTACTACTTGTGAGTATGCAGTCTGCTCCAAGAGAATAAAAAGGTGCTTTATTTCAAACAGTAATAACACAATCTGAAAGGTGATAAGAGTGCATTTTACAGACATTTCTACAGACACTACTTAACTTCACAAACACCTATATACACATGGATATACATATTAAATAAAATAAATTTACATTTTTGTTGAAGCACAGCTTCATTTTTATGTTTTTAATATTCACCTCTCGCATGCTGCTTTACATAGTTTTGATGTAATTTTTCAGAAATAAGCGTCTGTTTATCATCCTTCATTCCTAGTATGCCAAATATCCTTTTGTGAAGTCTCTTAAAAAAAAATTCCACAATTAAAATAACATGAAAGTTGAACTTGAATTGCTCCAATAATTCTTCCTTCTCATCCTCATTGACCTTCATATATGCAGCTTGTAATAATGGAATGATGCATCTATGTAAGAAAAAAAACAGGATACCATGAAAGATTAAACATAGTTGAACCGTGTAGTTCTGAAATTTCTCTGTACTGATTAAATGTTTTGAGCGAACGCCCTTAATAACAGTACGGCTTCTCCAACTAAGAAATTCCAGACCTTTATTTGTTTAGATAACTACTTAGATCTGAAGCCAACTTGGCTTTGATTGAGGAACAATTTTTTGTGGAATTTCACCCAATAATGGAAAGTCAAAATTTTGCCCAAAACGTAAGGGGTGCTCCTTATGTTTTTTTCTGGATTTTGGAAAAAAAAAAAAAAAAAAAAAAGTTTTAGCCCTCTTCTGTTGGTATGTGCATTTTTCTATTGTGTTGTGTTGCATTCTGGTTCTCTTTGGGCCCCCGTACTATTCCTTGTGGAAGTGATCAGCTTTATCCTCCCACTAACATTTGTTATTGGCTTTTTATTTCCACTGTCATGTGAATTTCCATTTCAGTTAAGACGTGAAAGAAAGAGAGAATGCAATAACTGTCACAGCTGTGGTCAGAGCTCTAATTTCCCCGGTGTGAGCCTCTGATGTGTCTCCTCACAGGTCTGTCTCTGCTTTGTAATATGCACGCTCCCCTGTTTTCAGAAGTTTTAAATGGCAGCCTATAGGAGCAGCAGAAAGCAGGAAGGCAGGGAACCATTTCTGGAGCTGGATGGCAGCCCGTGGCTCTGAACTCATTACCGGTAAAAATCAAAAGACTGTGGAAAGAGCTCCGCTGCTGTCTCTAAAATCTCAGCCCCTGCTCTCCTTTTAGAACACAGCTTTTCTATCCAACACATTATATGCCCCCCTCCAATACCACCACCACCACCTTCCCCTCCTCATCTCGACATAACAGGCAGCGAGACTTCACACAGTCGGGGAAAGTGGGTCAATAACAAATGGAGAGTGAGGAGAGGAAGAGGAGAAGGAGACGAGCCGGCTTGTTGCTGCTCTGGTTCTGAATAATCAGACATGAAAGGAGGGAGAAGTGTTATATGTCATGTGTTTTAATTGTTGCTGCCTCTCTCTCTCTTTCATTCTCGCTGTGTGGGTGAGCTCACTAAAGCATGCTGTCAGTGTTTAAGACACGTGTCACAGCTCCCTCTGCTGTCAGTTCAGGCTTCATTTGCACCGTCACAGCGATGAAACAATGAAAGCTTGTGAGAACTCGGAGCGCAGAGGACACACTTGCACTACAAAAGGTCGCGGGTTCAGTCCGTTACTGGGCTGCATTAATTCAAAAGGAGAGTAAATCAGTCACATGGTGTACATTTTCACAGAGATTATGCATGCTTTTGTTTGAGAGAAGTGAGAGACGGAAAGGTGAAACCTGGCCAGGTAAACCAGGTCATGGCGTCCTAATTTATGCAAAAACACCCACACGTTTAATTGAAGCTGCCGAACAAACCCGGGGTTTTAAGTGTGCATTTGAAGAGGTGTGTGGGAGTCTTTTGGTGTTTACTCTCAGCGCTCACCTATCAGCGGTGAATATTCAGCTTTCAGTCTGTTTCTGTGCCGCACAGTCATCTTAAAGCTCAGGAGTTCACCCAGGGATCACTCCTCCTCCGTAACCTTTGACCCCCATTAGCCTCCGCACCACTCCAGCCACATGCTCTGCAGGTGTTCACCTGAGCACACTGGAACCTTAATGACGTCTTTTTTTTTTTTTCTTTTTTTTCCAGCTGCTCCGTCTGTCTTGTTTATCGAATTTCACTGCAAATGGATTACAGGTCACTTCCTCCACCTCTGGCTGTCTGCAGAAATTACTAGAAACTCACGGTGTAACACACGGCACATTGGATGTCAGCCCGGTGGGACGAGCTGTCACAACAAGAGGAAGACTGCTGCTTTCTTTTTAACACAGTATTACTTTTAATCACTACAACGTTGAGTTGACACATTTAACTGAACACAGGAAAAAAAAAAAGTACATTTGCAAATTTCAACCTGATATAAATTTTTATCTTTTGTGTCATTTCACTAATACAAAATATCGCACTCTTGCTGGAATCAGATTTTTCTTTTTTTATAATTTTCTAAAAGTTCTCCAGAGTTGAAGCTTACCTGCCAACACTGGACTGTATAAACCTGTACCCAATAACTTTAAGCACACATTCCAAAGAACACGCATGCATTTGCAGGAATCTGTTCATTTCTCTTAACTTAAAGGCTCCCGAGTTTAAGTAAAATTAAAGCCACAAGCAGCAACGAACAGGCCCTTACAGCTCACTTTCAACTCAAATTTCCAAACTTCCTGATGGGATTTCCCCATTGCAATAAGAGACTTCTTCGTAGCTGTTGGCGTCCTAGCTATGCACAAAAAAAAATCTGTAAAAGTTTGTGATAAACGTCTTCAGATTTGACTCTCTGTCCTAGCCGCACCCTTTCACTTTCAACAAATCCTATGATAACATTTCATCTTGAATTTATTGAGAACACATAAAATAAACTTTGAGTTGATCCAATCCAATACACCAACTTTCAACTCAGATTTATGAACTTCTTGTTGGGAATTCACCATTACAACAAGAGGCATTTTTTTTTTGGTGTACAAGATAATAATTGACGAATGTAGAACTTTTCAAAGAAAAAAAAAAAAAATTGACCCTCTGTCCTGGCCACGCCCTTTGACTTATGCAAAATCTTTTCATAACTTTTCATCTTCAACGTTTTACAACATTCAAACCAAATTTGGGGTTGATCAAATAAAAAGTAAAACAAAGACATGTTCCTTTAACTGTGTCCCCTACAAATTGGAAATATTTGACTTTTGACCCAAATTTCTGAACTTCCTGTTGGGATTTCACCATTATGATTTAAGACTTTTTGTAGGTGTTGTCGTGATAGTTCTGCACAAAAAAATTATACATGTTGGTTCCAATAGCTTTATTTTTATTTATTTTTTGGGGGGGGGGTAAAGTTTTAAGTCACTAGAGGGCACTATGGAGCACATATCAGCATGAAATTGAGGAATCATACTATTTTTCAGTAAGTTCTTGGAGAATGCTGAAAAAAGAGAGAAGGGCACTAGAGAGAAAAAGAAAGAAAGTAGGAGTCAAATCATAAGAAAAATGAAAGAGGCACCACATGGAAAAAAATCCTCAGCTTTTATTTACATTATAACATAAGAACAAGTTTGTTAATTTTTTCCAAACTTTTTTAGTTAAAAAAAATAAATAAATTTGTGAGAAGCAGCCAAAATTTTGTTAATCCTACATGTTCAGAAAGAAGCAGAAGTCTGCCCAATCTGGCAACGCTGAACAAGCCTTTTTATGGCTCATTTGTTGGCCATTAACACCAAACTGGTTGCGTTTGCAGTGGTGTTTTTAGCTTTTCTGTACCTGTTTGTCTGGGGATCCTCCGTGTTACCATGGTTATGTTGCTTACACACAAGACTTAAGCTGTTAGCTGCATGTAGCATGTCGATGCTAACAAGTCCAAAGTTGCATGCGAGCTGAGGAGAATGAGGCAAGGACAGGGTAGCATCATGCTATTCACAAAGACATGGCTAACGGAGCTAATACTGGACACAAACTCCACACTGAAGGATTTCACTGTGAGGGGACAGGATACAGGAGAGAGAGACTGAACAGACTAATTAAGTAGGCCAGATTAGGCCTGGATCTATTCTATTCTATTCTATTCTATTCTATTCTATTCTATTCTATTCTATTCTATTCTATCTTTATCTCCGTGTTAATCCTGAAGAATGGACCTCACACCCTTTGTTTGCTGGTGATTTCAGCTGTAAATCCTGGGTCTCTTAACTCTAGCTGGCCTGTGGTTCAGGTTTCCTGACAGGGTGACACGCTCTTTCCTCCTGAGCTACAAAAACATTGTGCATTCAACCAGTTAAGTGGAAGAATGATTCCAATCCTGTTCAGTATCTGCATCTTTGTCTTCTGCTAAAAAGGAAAGGGAAAATGTGAGCTCCGTAAGAAAAGCTAATAACTCTGGCCCCGAGAATTCAGCTGTGCAGTTATCCAGGAGGACAGACTATTACAATATTAATCCACAGCTGCTGAGACTTGTCTCACAGTCTGACTCCAGGCTCTGCAGCCACACTACGAGAGCAGCCCGCTGCTCACAAGTCTGCTCACGTTGCACCAACTACCACGATTGGCTCATGGCGCATTGGGTATGGCTGAGGCATCGTCGGCTTCCTGGAAACATTAAGATCCTTTCTGCGCTCAGACGGCCCAGTATAGACCCCTTTTGTGCGGCGAAGAAAGAGAATGAGGAAGGGTTTTTAAAGACGGAGGGAGAGTGACGCATACACAGAGAAACTGGGTGCTTACATAATGCTCCCTGATAGACATATAGTCTGAGCCAGGGAGCTATTTTGGGGCGGGGGGATTCATATGCAGGAAGCGTCTTGAGCTTCATTCACAAGCAGGAAGTGGAAATCACATCTTTCCCCTCATGTGACCCTGAGATAATCGTTGTTTCAGACGGAGCTGTGATGGAATCTGGGGGGGGCATTAAGGCTAAAAAAAATCAACTTGTGTTTTCCTGACTGGAATAATCTCTTTTTCCTGCTGTGACCTAAAATCCTGCTTGGCAACAACTTAATCTTTCTCTGGGCTCAGACGTATTGGGACTCTTTTCGGCTGCGCTCGAGAAGTGATGGCTTGTCATTTAAGAATTGAATGCTCACAAAAGTAAAATCTCTCTTTGCCCAAGAGACTGCTTGTGCAGGCTTTTTTTGAAAAAGTTAGCATTGATTCAGCCGGGGTGAAACTTTCACACTTAAACTTTGTGAATTTTAATATTCTTCTGATTCGATGACTCTCGTGCTCCATCCGGCCAAAATGCAAACATTTGGCTGTGGGATGCTTGATATCTCCTCCACCTCATCCGTCACCACTGTGGTTGAATCCCACTTAACCAGATTTTACACTTCAGAACAAACTAAGGATAATAAATCCTCTTTGCTATCAGGTCATTAACTTCATACCAAGCCCAATATGGGACCCTGCTTTTGTAATTTTCTGCCAACACATATAATCAAAAAGCTTATTATCTCAGCGACTGAGGCCATTTATCAGCCTAAACAAAATACTTTGAAACGTCTCCATCCTTATTATGTTGAGTAATTTCCTATTTGTTCGCAGCCATGCACACACACACACACACACACACACACACCAACACACACACCAGGCTTTTTATTTCCAGTTTCATAATGAGCTGTTGGAAGCACGTCTGAAAGTGAGGCTGGAGAGTCACTGTTCCTCCAAATCCCCGCAGATAGACATCATTGGTTATCTGCATGAATGAACTGGCAGCATGCGTCTGCTTTGGGATTTTAAAGAGGGGCTTAGCTGAAATGTTGCTCTTTCTCACTTGCATGTACTGACGGAGTGCTGGTCGTCATGGCTCGGTTGAATTTGGCCCGTGCTGCAACCTCATTTAAATTCTTCACAGTGTAAAATGCAATTGAAAAATATATTTATATTGTTAAAAAGCCCAAAAGTGTCCTTACATGACATGCAGCTGGGACTTTTTTATGTTATTTGAAATGTGGGGGGGGCAGTGTAATAATGGTTAACCCATTGAGTTTGTACTTAAAGAGGGGGTATCATGTTTTTTTGTTTTTGTTTTGTTTTGTTTTTTTAATCTTTAACCTTTAACCCCCCCAACTCCTATTTTCCTCACACTGGTGTTTTAGAGAACCCTTATTCAGCCTCTGTCTGAAACACCTTGTTTAAGCTGCTGTCGCTTTAAGGCTCCCTGTTCCACAAACCCCCTTCCCTCTGATTGGCCAGCCATAGTTACTACTGTAGCTCATCTTGCTTGACTTATTTAATCAAATACCAAAAACAATCAACAAACAAATTGGCGAGGTGCTGACAGGTTGTCTGAAGCTCGACGGCAATGTATACAACTTTAAGAGGGGTATTGTGGATTTTTTTTTTTTTTTTTTTTTTTTTTTTTTAATGTTTAGTCTTTACTCTGCCCCTCTGATGTCCCCACAGTAGTTTTTTATGAATCACAGCTCCAAAAAAATCATTTTTTTTTCTCACACTGGTGTTTAAGAAAACCCTGAAATTATTTGTTTTAGATGCTGTCTCGTTAACTAAGGTACTCCTTTTGATTTGATTGGCCAGCCCTCTGGAGGTCTGGCAAAGCTATCATCAGACCTTAGTTTTAGAGGCCTCACCCTCTAACATGCCATAAACTAGTTAGGAGATCCTTATGCGATGACCTTATTTACATCAAGTCTTATGAAGATCTCACGCTACTTTTAGAGACCTTTTTTAGCATTTTACAGACAGACTCAGGAATTTCTACAACATATGAATATGGAAAGCCTGCACATGTTTAGTCTGAATAACCAGCAGTGTAACTTTGCATCTATGTTCAAATATAGGAATGCATAATACCCTCGCTTTAAAGCAGAATACCCCCTCTTTAAGTTCAGCACTTGAGAGAACCAACACATCTCTGCTGTGCTTCGTTACAACAGACTAGATGCTGCCTTGTGAGTTCTCTGTGTGCCCACGGGGTTGCTGGGCTGATTTTCTGAGACCGTAGTAAGAAATTAATACAGAGCAAAAAAAAAACAGGAATTTTTTTTTCAACTTGCAGTTGAAAAAAAAGCATTCCTGTTTTTTTTTTTGTTTGTTTGTTTTTTGCATTCCTGTTCAATTTGCTTAGTTACTAACAAAATACTATGACATTTGACTCTGTTCTAGTTGTTGTTGTTGATGATGTTGTTTGTTTGTTTGTTTGATTGTTTGTACATTGACGCTGTCTAATGTAGATGAGTGATTGATACTCTTTGTATTCATCATGTGACCTGGTTGTGAGACTGTGTTACCAGTTCTGTCCCTCCCTTGGTTGCATGATATCCTCACTCCAGGCTGTGACTCCCCCCTGCTTTAAAAATGTTCCCGTTAAGCTCTGCTGAAAATGTATTTTTATCCCCAACCAGTAGGAAGCACACCATCACAATCACATCCCCAATTTGCTGCAGGAGACCAAGCCTGGAAGGTGTGCACTATTCCTGTAAAACATTTTATTAACTGGAAAACTGTCCCACAAAATGCAGAGCTTAAAGGGAGGAATGGTAATATTCTGATAAGTCAACATGAAGGATGTGGAGCTAAATGTAGTGAAACTAAAGCTCACTGTCATGGCAACCTTTTTGGCAGAATCCGCCTTGCTACAGCATATTTTCCTCGCTCTCCAGGGAGTTGCGTAAACTGTGGCTGTAATAATGTGATAATGCAGCTGACAAATACAGGAGGTGTGATATGATGGTGTGCTCTGTAGGTTGCCTCGATAGTAATGTGTTTTTCTAATTTCCTGTTCCTCTGCATGTGGAGGAGGTGTTTGTTACTCCGCACGCTGAGTTTTCTGCTTTACTTTGTGTGCGCTATCTATGCAGTTCAAGGAAGGTGAAGCTTAATGCACTTTGTTTTTCTCATAGCCCTCTCTCCAGTATTGTGGAAAAAGCTAATGACCCAAGTCGAAAATATGGATGGCATAAAGCAAAGTTGCTCTCTGGATCCACAAGGACAAAATGATGACGGCTACAACTCTTCTGAGACCTTTTTTTAATGTAATTACACGTCCACAGAGAAATAAAAAAGATATAAATGTGTTAGAGAGCTGCAAGAAGAGCAGTAATGGGAGATTCCAAGACTTAGAAATCATGCAACAAAATTGGAGAACATGTATCCATTCATTCTCTCCTATGTTGCTTTGGAGTAAAAAATAAATTAATTAAAGAGAGGGTATTGTGTGTCTGTTGTAGTTTTACATGATTTACTGCTTGAAAAAAAAATCCCTATTTTTCTCTCACAGGTGTTTTAAAATCTCTTATTTCAGCCTGTCTGAAACACTTCGTTTTTGCTGCTGTCCCTTTAAGGCTACCCTATTCACAAACCCCCTTCCATCTGATTGGCCAGCCCTTTGCTAGCTTTTTAGGGGTGGACTTTAGTGTTTTGAGGTCGTTCCCTCCAACATGTCATGAGCCAGCTTCGAGATCTTCATGTGATGGCATCACTGGCAAGATGATCACCTCTTTAAGTAGAGTACCCCCTCTTTAAAATTGATATTTTTTTGTGCTAATTTCCATTTGTTTACATGATTTACTACTGAAGAGGATTAGGGCCACTGAAAAAATGTCTAATGGTTTTTTTTTTATTATTATTGTTATTCTGAGAAAATAGTCAGAACTCAGAGATTTAAAGTCACGTCGCTTTTTTATCCTTTGAAGTCGGCTCTTCTTATCATCGTATCATTGTGTCAAGCACTAATAGGAAATGTTAGCTGGGTTTAGACCGTTGTGAGACAGGTTAGTTTTACCCAGCTGAAGATGTGTCGTTGCAATTGAGAAAAAAAAGTCAGAATTCTAAATTATTTCTCAGAATAACAATAATAAAAACATTACTAGATAATATTTTTTCCCCAATGGCCCTAATACTCTTCTATAATTAACTAAAGTACCTATTTTTTTCTCATCTTATGCTATATATAGAATTTAGAGCACAGAATTTGTTCAAAATATGGAAATGCAGAATACCCCCTCTTTAAAGACGAAAACCCTTCTTTAAAATTATGTTTATTTATTTTGTTTTGTTTTGATTTGGTTTTTGTGCTAATTTTCCTTTATTTATATGATGATGTTAAAAAAAATAATAATTTTGTTCTCATTGGTGTTTTAAAAAAGACTCTGATATGCTTCATTTTAGCTGCTGTCCCTTTAAGGCTCCATGCTCCACAAACCCCCTTACCTCTGAATGGCCAGCCATCTTGAGGCATGCCAGAGTAGGCGTTATGGTAAAGCTTGTCAGATTCTGTGGTTTGTGAGCAGCATCCAACATTTAATGAACTCGGGACTCATTTTGTTGTATGCTAACTGGCTATCGTAAGGTAGCATCTTTAAGCTGGTGTGTTGGTGTAAAATGGTGAATCCATCAATCTGTCTATTTTCTTTGCTTATTTATTTGCTGTTGATAAGTTATTTGCTGTTGTGGTTTGTGCTTCAGGGCGATCGTGGTTCAGAGACCTCAGCATTAAATACAAATAAGAGGAAAAATAACATTCAAACTGTCTCTTTGGCTTCTTCAGGCTTCATTTGCTGGGTTCAGCTCATCCATCAAGCAGCCTGGATGAAACTACCCATTCAGTGCTTTCATGTACAATAGGAGCCTGCAGTTGAATGAAGCTCTCTCTCTACTGTAGAAACTGCAGGTTTCTGGAGGAATAACTTTCGAGCAGCAGACATGCAAACACACACTCCTCCATATCATTACCGTGCACTTCTACACACCTTTCATCTTCCCTCTCCTCAGAGTCACTGGGAGCAAAATTTGATTTCCGCCTCATAACTCTCTCCATAATGCGATATTGCCGGCACTAAATTGCCAAGATAACCTTTATCAGCGTAGAGGTGAAAGCCCTGGATCGTTGAGCCGTTATTTCTCCACCAGGCAAGAAAAACAAGGAAGAGGGGATAATAGATATTTTCCCCCGGGCAGAGCCGCGAAAAACCTCGTCGGCTTCACCAAGTCATTTATGGAGTCATTTGGAGCCACGCCAGGTGGTAAAGAAATGTTTGGGAGAAATGAACGGACGTCAGGAGAATCAGAATAATCCCCCGCCAGGTGCCCGTCTCCTGCCACAGCTGAGGGGAGCTCAACATTTGCTTGGTCTTACTTTGTGTGTTTGTGTGTGTTTTTGTGTGTGTGTGTGTGTGTGTGTGTGTGTGTGTGTGTGTGTGTGTGTGTGTGCATAGGCTGCAAATAATTCTCCTTCAGTAAATCTCTGTTTACTCCACTTTAGGGAAAGTATCACAGGCCTCCTGAGGCTCAATGTGCCGGATTGACTCGGGGTAAAAATCAGAGAACTTGTTTTGTCTTTGATTTTCATCCATCTGAGAAATTTTTTAACATCCAGAATTTGATGTCACGGAGGTTTGACTGTTTTTAATCATTCAAAGCCTGTGGAACATGGATCTGTGTGTCATCTGCGTAACTGCTGAATCTTATACCTGCGGATGGTCTGGTGCAAAGTAGTGGGCCAAGAAGTGACCCTTAATGAACACCATGTCACCATGATTATGATACCAGTAATTTGTGTCAATATTGCTCCATTTTCAGACAGCCTTGAGTTCATACGGCGTGGTGCCTGCACTGTTTATCTCTCATCATCTGCTGGTGTTTCTCTACCCTCTATTTTCCCTTAGCCATCTGCTATTTACACAAAAGCACCAAAAAGAGACACTGCCACCCCATCTAATTTGTAGGTCTATTTTCTCACCCATACTGCTGTTTGAGAGCAATACAAAGGGACCAAGTTGTGTCTTTTTCTGCAGTGATATGAACTTTTCAACAGTTGAACTATTGGCCTACTCCTTTTCTCCATTTACACACCAGATCATCTGCAGATACGATTTAAGATTCAACAGTTTTGCAGATAACACCCAGATCTACATTCCACAGGCTTTGAATGATAAAAACACAGTCCCTTACTTGTCCTCTAATAAAAAAATGGGTGGATAAATGGGGGAAATTACAAGTGGGAATACAGGGGGAGACTAAATTGGGAGCGTTGGAAGATTTGGCAACACATCACAGCTGTTGCAGCAAGAGTCCAACGGACTGCACAGACAGTTCACTGCAATAAACGGTCGCTGGTTGTTGTAAAAGTTACCATTACGTGCATTTTTTGAAACCGGATATTAAAGCAATGATAGTATTTTATATTTAATGTCATCATTATTACATTCTGAGCATCATTAATTGTCTACATTTATGAAATACCTCTTTTACTGTTCCTTAGGATTCAGGTTTGAAATCGTGCAACATTGTGCAGCTAAATAATATAGTTTGTTGAACTGTTTTAGCCTGGTGTCCAGAACACTGGTCACATGGTGTTCCACAAGGAACAATTCTTGGCCCACTCCTTTTCTCTCGCTACATGCATAATAATCCATATATTAAAATGACAACCAATGAAAACACACTTTCCAGAGCAGGATTTTTAGGTAACACATATGACCATGAGATTTGGGTGATGTGTTCACTTGTTTTTTTGGTCCACTTTTGATGCAAAACAATAACTCCTGATGTTGAAAATATTATATTCAATCAGAAATACTAGATAGATGGGGCTCTTTACCTGTTTTTATGATTGGCCGCACCAGTATTATCAAAATGTCAATTTTACCAAAATGTATTTACTTGTTCAATCAATTTCATTTCCTCTACCAGCGTCCTTTTTCTCCACACTAAGGAAAAACATTTCTCATTTTATTTGGAATAGTAAATGCCCTAGACATTGTCTTAACTGACTTTTTACTTACCATAGGAACAAGGAGGGCTTAAAGTACCTAATAAGACGCTTGTAGCGGGGTTGAATCATTCTAAAAGTGGGATGCCGGTCAGAGTCAAGTCTGACAAATTAAAACATCAAAAGAAAAAAACTCAAGCAATCCATAAAAAAAAACCTTTAAGCAATTAGCGCACATTCAAAGGAGATAACAGACACGAAAATACATCTTTGCTGGACCTGGATGACTCCACATTATCCAGGGAACCATGCCTTCTCAGGCCTATCAAGAAATTCTTGACCAGAATCTCCTGCCATCAGTCAGGGAGTTGAAGCTGGGACGAAAAAATGGATTCTGCAACAAGACAATGACCCAAAGCATTCCAGCGAAACTACAAAGGAATGGCTTTAGAAGAAGATGATCCGTACTCTGGATTGGCCCAGTCAAAGTCCAGACCTTAATCTAATTGAAATGTTGTGGCAAGACCTTAAGAAGAATAGTAGCAACAAAAAGGAGGAGCCACAAGCTACTAACTACAAGGGTTCACATACTTTATACACTTTTGTTGAATTAAATAATGAAAATATCTCTTTCTGTATGTGTCCATTATTTGAAAATGTTTCATTTACAAATTGGGATTTGGATGTGTATTAAATAAGGTTATTTTAATGGTTCTTTTTTTTACAAAAACAGTGACCATGTCTTCTGGGGTTCACAGATTTTCAAGCAGCACTGTATATATTCTTGGAATTTTTGCACGATACAATTTGTTTGCTGCTGTGATCACTGAATTTCTATTCGCGGATCAATAAGTATATTCTATTCTATTCTATTCAACTGTATTCTATTCTATAATAAAAAGAGCTTGGAAAAAAAACTTTTAATGGTATTGGCTTCAGTTTAGGGGTGCTATCATGTTGTCCATCATTCTAAACAGTCGATGCAAAAAGAAATGAGGCCTACTTTTCAGGCGAAAACAACAAAGCATAAATGGTCAACTGTTTTTATTTCTTGGCTACAGAGCGTGACGTTTTCCTCAACAAGATATCCATGCATCTTAATGAAACCACATTATCTTTACACAGAGTATATTTGGAACTACTTTTGCTGCCTCTGCATGAGAATCATGTCTGACTGACTGCAGAGGCGCCGTTCTGAAGCTGTCAGCTCTAAATGCCCACTCATCAGGCTACAGGATCGTATCATTGCTATACAGCAGCTCCTTCTCAGCATGTGTGCCAGCACTCGAGGACACCCAATGTACTCTGAGACTCTGTCCTTTTACAAAGCTATTTCAAATAGTTTGCTGTGTCTGCTCGGCAATCTACACACAGTTCATCCCTCGCAGCAGCAGTGGTTTGAGGTTCCATTTCAATTTTCTCTCTTTATGTCCGGGGCCTTCTGTTGCGGCGCCATGGGAGTGAGATTCACTGTCAAGGTATTCTCTGGGAAGAAAAGAAAGGCTATTTCTTCTGGTGCAGTACAAAAAACTTTGGAAATTGCTGTCACTCAACCATCATTACATTCGCAATTCTTCAAACCCTGCTGGTTCCACAGTAAATGGACAATTGTCATGCTTGATTCAGCAGCCGGGGAGATAGCTCGGTGTCCAGGGCCAGGTCGCCGACACTGGGATGCAAGCTAAATTCAATTAAGTGAGCTTTGATGTCGAGGTGGATGAACACATTTTCTAAGGGCAAGATGACAATAGGAGCAGTTTTAGCTGAACATTTAGAGGTCACGCTGTGCTATGCATGCTTTCCTCATGCTGATGTATTGTAATCACACTTTTCCTGCTTTCACCAAAGAATACAAACACTGAAGGTGTCCTGATTTTATGGTCGTGAGGTATTTGAGAGTCTGGGTGGAGCAAAAGTGCTGCCAATAAAGAGCCTTCAGTGTTCCACATCCCTCCAGGGAACATGGCTCTGAGTGAAAGTTCATGCTGTGCCCTAAGTAGGAAGGGAAATGAGGGGTGTCTGCCCACTTAAGGATAAGTTTCCCGGTGAAAAACAAACCAAGGTGTTTACATAATCAGCAGAGTGAGGGGAGAATTAGTCAGTCGAAAAATCTTCATGTCTGCCTCACTCGTCACCAGAAGTACATCTGCTGAGGATTCTTTCCAAATATGCTGCTGTTGCATTATAAAGCTACAGATGTGAAATCTCAGGGAGGAAACTGCTGAGACAAGTCAGGAATAAATATCAGTGAGTCAAAAAAGGAACACACACATCCACACAAAAGATGCTCAACTTTTACCGAACTTAAAGAGGGGTTATTCTACTTTAAAGAGGGGGTATTGCTTTTATGAGGGGCACTGGAGGGCTGAAAAAATCAGTGTACATAGCATAGGAAATGTGCAAAGTTTGAAATAACTGAAGAAGACTCCTGACACTGAGATGGAGTTCATTCAGGCCCTTACCCTAATGGCAAACATTAAAGAGGGGGTATTCTGCTTTAGGCCCCGTTTCACTCGAAAACACAAAAAACGCAGTGAAAAAAATCTGTGTTCACTCGGAAATCACTGTAGTATGACTAATAGTCCTGTAGGTGACAATATAACCATAGAGTCTTTTGGTAGTCTGCCACCGAAGAAGAGGCGGGCTGATCATCTGACGTGAGGCAACAAATGCACATTTAGTTGGAAGGCAGTCAGCAGATTCAGCAGCACAAGCACAACCCGGTTAGTCCGCAATTTCACCGATGTTCTTGTCCGGTTTGCAAAAGTTCCCACAACGAAAGTGAAATGCGCACCCGCAAAACAGAGCGTGACGTCAGTGTTTTCACTGAAAACGCCAGCTCGCCATTTATTTACAGCAACGGAGGCTGCAGCGTTTCAGAAAAATTCCACTTTGGGGGCGTTTAAAAAAAGTTGTGTTTCAGGTCGGGTAAAACAGCGTTTCTGTATAAACGAGAGGCTGAAACGCAACGAAACTCTTGCATTTCGTCCTAATACCGTTGTCATATAAACAGGGCCTTAAAGAGAGTATTTTTTTCGTTGCTGAGCACTGCAGTTGCTGCTTGTTGCAGCAGCTCACTCTTCGTTGTTCTTTTTTTTATCCTTTTTTCTTTTTTCTTTAATTCTCTTCATATTTAGAGCCTGTCATTACTTTTTATGGCTCATTTGTTGACCAGTGACACCAAACTGCTCGTGTTTGCAGTGGTGTTTTTATCTTTTTTGTTCCTGTATGTTGTGGGATCCTACATGAGGCCATGGTTGTATTGTTTACACATGAGACTTCAGCTGTTAGCAGCCTGTAGCATCTCCATGCTAACCAGTCCAAAGTTGCCTGCAAGATAAAAAGAGATGCCATCGACCTGTCCTTCCGTCCATCATCATAGGGAATGTTAGATCTATCACCAATAAGACGGACAAGCTAGTAGTGCTAGCTTAGCACCAGAAAGAACACCAGAGGGCAAAACAGCATCATGTTAATCACAGAGACATGGCTAACAAGACTTGTTGAAATGATGACATCATCACATAAGGATATCCTAACTGGTTCATGATCTGTTGGAGGAGCGGGCTTTAAACACTAAGGTCTGCCCTCACAAAGCTTCCAGAGAACTGGCCAATCAGAGGGAAGGGGGTTGGAAAGTGG
Source organism: Labroides dimidiatus (assembly GCA_030710495.1). Lineage (NCBI taxonomy): Eukaryota > Metazoa > Chordata > Actinopteri > Labriformes > Labridae > Labroides > Labroides dimidiatus. Next base: position 8,621,314 of record CM061166.1, read on the forward strand.
GGAGTCTTAAAGAGACAGCAGCTAAAATTGACTCATATCAAACCCATACAGCAGACATGGGTAAAATATGGCCGCCGGCCACATAAGGCCCTTTGGGTGTCCCCTGTCTTGCCCACATGAGGTCAATCATAAATTGAAAAAAAAAATATACCTCGCATACACTATACGCCTGTGTTGCTTTTATTTTGAAAAGTGTGACATTTGCATTATTTATGTATTTGTTTATTTAATTCATTATTTTTGGGGTTATTACTTTTAAAGGAGTATTTTCCTTTTTTGACCTACACCACAATGTCACATATTTACAGAATGTCCTTATTCTTCTGGTTACCAGTAGCAGCTAATCAAAATAACACTCAATGCATTTTCCAAAGGGAAAATGTTTTATTGAGCGTGCTTTTTTTTTTGTTTGCTTTTATTTACTTGTTTTTTTTATTGAAAAAAAAAAAGAATTAAATTCACGTTATTGTTGGTGCAGCCCTCTGACACAACTCAGGTTTTTCATCAAGTTGCACAAAAAAGACCAATTAACATATATAAGAATAAATCACTTCATTTCTATAACACTGGTCGTTATTAAAATAAATAAAAAAAAATCAGTAATGGTTTCTTTGAATTATCTATTCACATAAAATTCAATAAAGTTTTAATTGCTGAGAACTATTCAGAGGGGCCGATTAAAAGGAGGAGTATCTCCCTCTTCATTTCGTCCTTTTTAATTCAAAAACTTAATCTAAAAGTTTCTTTCTTAAATATTTAAAAAGCAATGAAGTCTCCATGACGCCACAATCACAACCCTGTCTGGACTCCTCTTATTTAAGTAGAGCACTTACCAAAGCTCTCGTGTTTGTTGAAGGTCTATTCTTTTAGTCGAGACGAGCTTAACGCCAGATAATTGGTCTTTGCATGCATTCGGGGAAAGGTTTTTGTCTTGTATGAGTAAGTTTGACTTTTCAAAAGAGCACAGCGTCTTAGTCTGCCTCATTAAAACTAATTATTCATTTATCAGTCGTACGGTATGAGTTGCACTTAACTTTCAAACACTCATCAAACTCAGCATGACTAAAAAATACACCTTTCACATGCACACACATTAATTTTGAATATCAACCTGCCCATTTAATCCAATCAGGGACATTTAAAAAGATCTATTATAGTCAAATCAGCCTGTAGTGTCACAGGAAGTCCACATGGGAGTGCTGCTGCATCATTATTTACAACATCTGAAACTGAAGCGAATAAACACTGGTGGCCTGGAGCATTTATAGGCTGCATTATGAGACAATTTGATATCTATAGCAGATTAGTTTTCAATTTAAAAAGGATTTAGCAGGAAATGTGGGCGGAAATGTCTGCAATGATCAAAACACTGCCCAGAAAAACAAATTGGTAAGAAGCTACTTTATAATATCAATAAATATCCACTGTAGATAAAAGCTTTGCATCTGAAAGATACGGTGGCCCTTAAAGGTCACAGCACTGCAACTTTGGAAAAAAAAAACATGCAAAAAGACAAAACAGAAGCCAGTCAAAAAAAAAAAACCATCAATATGACAACACATGCACAGCATTTAGAAAAAATGGCTGCGCAGTAGAGACTTACGAGGAACTGTGGGAAACTCTGAGTGGAAGCGGGTGACAATTCTTTTTTTTTTTTTTTTTTTTTGCCTTTAGACAGTCTAATCTCTTTTTGACTGTCCTTCCTGATGTATTTCATTATTCCAAAAAAAACTATACAAGAACGGCAGCTGTCAATCATCATTAAACGAGACATAAAACCCCATTTTTAACCTCTAATAAATAATGAAAAAGAAACATCTCATAAAAAAGAGGACCTGAACACAATGCAGCCATATGATATCTAAATATCACCACAGCATACGGAAGTGAGAAACATTTCTATGAGGTGTAATAATTTTATAAAATGTTTGACCACATCCGTTCTGGAATGAATAGAGGCAGAGATTTGTCTTGTAATGCAGCCTGCCACCAGAGGGGGCAGTTTTTGTGGTGACTTCAGTTTGAGCCGAGCAAGATGACGTCCATTTTTTTTTTTTTTTTTTTTTTTTTTTTTTACAGTTTATGGCAAAGACCACAACACAACACATGAGCAAAATGCACTGCAAATAGACCGCAATGCTACAGAAGTGTTTCCGGAGGACACTTAAAAGTGATGCACACGTCCGTTATTAGCCAGTATGCTAATATCTGAATCATGTGATCAGTGTTAAAATAAACCAAAAAACACTTTTATCTCATTTTCCAACACCACTGACAAAAAGAGAGCCTTAATAGGGCTGAGACTCAAAACCCGTGTCAACAATGAGCATGTCAGAACGTGTGCATCACTTTTAAGTGTCCTCTGGAAACACTTCCGTTGTGTTGTGGTCTTTTTGCAGCACATTTTTCTAATGTGTCGTGGTCTTTGCAGTTTGTTTTTCTAATGTTTTGTTTAGTGGTCATTAGAGCGTATTTTCTAAATGCAGTGCTGTGACCTCTCAGGGCTACCGTATAGAACACTAAGATGACATTTTAGAACATTAAATGTAAATCTTTAATGCTTAAATAAAGTATAAGTCTATAACTGATATAAACTTTAATATTTAAAAAGATGTCACCCTTTGAAACACATTTATTAAAGTTTTGAAGTGAATATTTTTGTTGTGTCAACCACTCTGGAAAAAGATGAATAAGAGAAAAGTCCCGCCCACACAGAGAAAGCTTTGATAAAGTCATTTTAGGGGAAAGGTGGTCGATGCGATGCTGCTTCACGTATCACTGGATGAGAACAGAAACGCGGCTTCCTCTGCTGAAACCCTCAGTTGACCAGCAGAATTGATCAGCCTGTTGTGAATGGCTGCTGTCTCCCAGCCAATGGCTGAACACCGGATGCGAGATATCCGCTGCAACAACAAGCGCTCTGTTCCCACTTCAGCTTGACGCCATTTACAGCCCAAATCCCGACCTCCCCTCCGGAAAGAGCGAAAAAAAAAACTCACACATTAGAAAAAGTACTCGCAAGCCCCCCGAGCTGAGCTGAAACACACGGAATAGAAACTACTTCTGGATCGTAGTTTTGTCGCTCACTTCTTAACGGAGTCACGTTAAGCGTACACTTTGGCGGTGATTGAAGCTTTAATGCCTCGTGCTCCTGCGCAGAACATGGGATTTATGCCTTAGCGCAGCCTTAATGAAAATGAGCCCCAAACTTTCTCAATGGATTTTATCGACGGCTTGCCTGGATGAGTTACGGATGACGGGACTAAACTCTCTCTTGAACTGGATTTATTTCACCTGAACGGGGGCTCAAAGCGTCGAAAGCACGGTATGTAAAAACCTTTAGTGCAGTTTTAAAACGACGCGTTTCTTTGTGGAAGAATTATTTGTTGTGTTTTTTCTTCCCAACTTCTCTTAAGACTGGGCATCAAACCCTGTATGCATTGTTTCTGCTTTAAGAGTTGCTGTCGTCTTAATTTTTAAAACATTTTAAGTGTTGGTTACTTTATTACAGCGTAGTTACACAGTATGTAGACGTGCACGTTCACCTTACCTAAACTGGCTCGTGCCTGCGTCTGCGTCTACTTCAATTTATTTAAATCTTATTGCACATCTTATATCAGTTTTATTTGTTTAAAAGGTGTTTTGTGCTGATGAGGATACACTCCTCAAGTCAGTGTACATCTTTCCAACATTTCTATGAGTCTCAATACGAGTAACCATGTGTATAAAATATTCTGTTATATATAAATCCTACATTTACTGTTTATTTATAAGTTTGTTTGTTTTTTTCCATGCTAGCACCTATTTCTGCATGAAGTCATCAATTTGCTTCACTTCCTCTCATCCAGAGTGGCCAACATGGCCTACATGAAGGCCCTGTGAGTAAATAAGTGAGGGGCCTGAAGTCCCCACTATCAGCTTTGAGTTTCCCTGTAAGCCCAAAGAAGCCCCACCCCTCAACACATCACTTACACTTAAACTCCTTCATGCTCCAAACTTCTTTTTTTTTTATCTTGTCACTCATCTGCTTTTCAATGGTGTCACAATGTGAAATGCGTCCGAATGGGGAAAGGTTGCTGCAGGCCGGTTTTTATGCAACAAGCAGAGGCTTTAAGTGTATTGTTATTGAAAACCTCACAACCCCAGTAGAGGCATTTGAAAGCTAATTACCTCAAGGAAGGAGAATTAAGGGCACTACTGTCAGTTTCTTTTGTTGTGTGTGATATGTTGGTGAAAACAAGGCTGTGGATTTGAATATGTTAGCATATATGCATTTTCAGGCTATGTTAGCGCTCAAAAGATTAATACGCAAGATAATGACTGAACTAGGGCAGACCTTAAAAATAAATAAATAAAATAAATAACCTCCATTGCTCAGAAGAACAACAGAGGGCCATGTTTAATAAAAGTTGGGTAAGTTACGAGAGTAAAGTCACTGATTTACAAGAAAAAAGTCCTAAATTTACAATAATAAAGTCGTAGATTTACAAGATTAATGTCCATCCTGCTCCTCACAGAGGATGAACTGAGAGCGTCTTCTTGATGAAGTTGTGTTGAGTTCCAGCTTTGACAAACAGCCTTCTTAATATCTCTGCCAGTAGTTTGTTAGAGACCTGGAGCTTTCTGATGAAGGCAGTTGAAACGCGTAGCACCGTAGGCTACCACACTACGACGGAGGATTAGGGCCAAGTTCAAACTTAAACTGAAGTAGAACTTCACAAGATGCTCCGTGTTCCTCATTTTTCTACAGGCGGCTGCTGCTCTTCATATTGACAAGATATAGACTAAAAAACAAGATTATTCTACTAAATTTAGGAAAGTTTTTTGGACAGTGTCAAACTGACACCCATCTCCTTCTCCTATGCCGTTCAGTCTCGTTCATGATTTCCATAGTGGCACGCGTACAGATATCAGTTAGGATTTGCATTGCATCATTTGCATGGCTCGTCACACACACACACACATAAACCGTATCTTCTCCTTCCCAGGACTTCAGATGTGTCCCATGCCAGCCCGAGCAGCTCTTCAGTCCCGAGATGGATTCCAGAAGTCAGAACGACAGCGAAGGGGGAGGAGGGTGGACGACGTCTGCGACCCGCTCGCTGGACAGGCAGCTTGGGGAAGAGACACCTCAGCCTCCGCCAACCCAAGATAGTCCTCAAGATTCATACGGGCGAGCCGCTCATACTTCAGCTGTGCTATCTCTGGATCAGATCAGGATAACTGGGAGCAGTAATGAGTACACAGAAGGGCCTACGGTGGCTCAAAGGTCACCGGCCTCGCAGCTGAGGCGTCAGAAGAGTGACTCAACAGGTTCAAGGAGCAGCGGGCACGAGACGCAGGAAGAGAGGCAAAACAATCTCCTCAATCTGCAGCCATTGAACACACACACATCTGTGTCTTCAGATGATTCACAGAGCGTCACCTCAGGCCAGAGGCTCCTCAGCAGCCCGGGAGGCAGCAGCCAGGTAATCCAAACCCAGCCGACACGCACAGAGGTCATTTCAGAGGAGCTTAAACCTCTGAACAACGAGTCCAGGGCGCTCACGGCTGTACCGGGCAGCAGACACTCCAAAAGTCACTCCAACAAGTGCAGCGACTGCGGTCGATGCTGCTGTGACGATTGCCGGCGCCCAAGGGTGCTTCCTTCCTGCTGGATGTGCGGCCGTCGCTGCGTGTGCTCAATGCAGAACGCGGTGGAATATGGCACCTGCGTGTGCTGCATCAAAGGGCTCTTCTACCACTGCTCCAGCGACGACGAGGACACCTGCGCCGACAAGCCATTCTCGTGCACGCAGCAGCGGTGCTGCGTACGCTGGACGGCCGTGTCCTTCTTCTCTCTGCTCTTTCCGTGTCTTCTGTGCTACCTCCCAGCTAAAGGATGCCTTGCTGTGTGCCAGAGCTGCTACGACCGAGTGTCCAGACCGGGCTGTCGATGCAAAAAACCCAAACCCTGTCCGCTGTGAGGGTTCTAGCAAGTAAACTGTACGCATTCTAACACTTCTCCTCTAGGATCCGGTCAAATGTTGCCTTGAGCGTTCACTTGAAAGGTAAACCAAAATAAGCGCTCCCATGTTTAGACGTCTGAAGAATGTTAGCCTGATAGCTTTTCCTAACATTTAATCCAACTGATACGCTAAGAACAGACTCCTCTTACTAACTATAAGTGACGTAGACGGTGGAAAGATGTTTTATTTTTGTACATACATAATAATTCTTCAACTGTGAAAAGTTTCTATGAATCTGTCACTGAAATGTACGGAAGAGGATTGAGGCCACTGGAAAGAAAAAATAAATAACGTCCAATTTTTTCATTATTATTTACATAATACAGAATAATTTCTGTGAAAAAAATCAGAACTTAGAGTTCTGATTTATGACTTTTTTATCATAATTTCTAATTTTTATCTTTTATTATTTTATTATTTTTTTAAATGGCTCTAATCTCGGAATTCTGACTTTTTTCTCATAATTTTTTATTTGTTATTATTATTATTATTATTAATTATTATTTAAACATGGCTCTAACCTCTAAGTTCTGACTTTTATGTTTTAATAATAATAATAAAAATATTATTGGATGTTACTTTTTTTCTGCAGTGGCCTGAATCATCTACCGTAGAAATGTAAGTCAATCATTTAGAAAAGTCTTACCCCTCTGACTTGTAAATTGTACAGCGACCCTGTATGAGAAATCTATTTTCTAATTCCAGCGTTACTTAGTGTAAAGTTAAAAGTTTATATATTTATTTGAAGGTTTATTATTTTATAATGAAATATTTATTTTAAGAGTTAATGGGTGACCTCTAAGGGTGACCTGTATGAGTGTGGAAACTGGATGAATAGTTCACTCTGAGTTAGAAGACGAATATATTAACGTTTGAAATTAAACAACCTTGAAGTTTGACTGTGCATCGAGCTTTATTTTGAAAATCTGCACCCATGTAAGCTTTCATTCTGGCTTCAGTTTCATACACATTCCTCAGGATCCTGCAGGTACCCTTCACCCTTTCTTGTTTTTTTTTTTTTTTTCAAATCTTCAGGAATTCCTTGGTGTCGAATGTCCCCGCAGGCCCTGAAATATAAGCCTCTGACACTCAATGACAGCATACGGACACGTCTGCGGCGTGTCGTGATTGACGCTCTGAGGCCTAACCTGCACTTGCTTGTTTGTTATCTACCCCGCCTTTGACTGACTGGCTGCGGGGGGGGGGGGGGGGGGGGTTGCTTTACATAATTATCAACTTTCACCTATTTTACTGCACAGAACAGGCAGAACCCATCAGAGAACTCGTGTTTCCATCTTATTTTTCCACTCCTCTCTCGCACCATTGTGTCAGCTGTGAATGAAGAGCACACGGGGTGGGTGAGTAGGAGGAGGAAGAGGGAGCGCAAAGGGTTAAAAGCATCACTTTGAATGACAAAGAGCTAACAGTTTACCCCCAGTATTCAGCCCGGCATGCATTCATCCTGTTTTCAATAGTTGAGGGGTCATTTTGGCTCCCCAACGCTCCTCTCAGCTACCTGCTCCTACTTGGTATTCCCATAGGGAGATGGTGGCCTGTTTGGGGGGTGGGAAGGCCAATCAGTCGGCTGGTGTTGAATTTAAAATAGTCCCAGGGTATAAACTGGAAAGGTGGGTTCAAAAACTGCAAAATGAGACCAAAAGGAGAAACATGAGGAGAGGTTATTTGTTTTCAGTCTCAGTAATTTGGCAGCAATGAGCGAAGGAGGAGGAGGAGAAAAAATAAAGCCCCTAAAACGCCTCTCTTTGTCAATTTTAGCCGCCATGGCCCCTGCGGCTCATGGCGGCTGAGCAGCCTATTCACCCTGCTCACCAAGGCAGAACGCAGCACAGGAAGACAGGAAGGAAGCGAGGCTATTCTTCACGGGCACATTGTCTGTGTGTCTGATGGCCGGGCTTAAGCAATCAAACAGCTCTGTGAGAGAAAGAGGGGAGAGGAAGTGCTGAGTAGTGAGGGAAATATGGCCGCCACATGAGAACACTTATCATTTGGCACACGTGACTTCATCTGGGGTCCCCGGGTTTTTTTTTTTTTTTTTTTTTTTGTTACAGTTCTCCCATTTGAAAAAAAAAGTGTTAAAATACAGGAAAGAAAGAAAACAAAAGCATATAATGCAATGGAATAAATATAAAGACTGTATTTCACTTTCATGACAGTCCTCAAATGCACCATCTGTGACACGCAATGTGTTGTACAGATCATCAAACAACTTACATACGGTGGCCCTGAGAGCTCACAGCACTGCAACTTAAGAAAACAAGTTGCAGTGCTGTGAGCTCTCAGGGCCACCAAAGTTACAGGCGTCCACTGCCCTGGTTATACAACAATGCATCATAGCGTTTCATTCGGAAACGCAAAAAAAACGTAGAGAAAAAAACCTCTCTGAACTTTTGGTCTCATCGGTCCGTTAACGAAAGCAAAAAAGTAAAAATAACATGCATACATCCCAATTTTTATCATGAGTGAATAATCTTAGCTCATCATAACCTTGGAAAATTTGATGGTTGACAAACATCTGTGGTCATAAATTTCGTACCAAAAACTGCAGTTCCAAGTGTCTCCACTAGAGAGTGCTGCAGTAAACCCCTATGTTACCCATTAAGTTTAAAAATATATATATTTACACCCTCTTTATACATCACATTTGACTATTTTTCTCATTTGGTGTAAATGAATGAAGGTTGGAAGTTTTGTATATTATGGGCAAGGCTGACTTGATGCATGCCTTCAAAATAAAAGCCCAGACTTGGTTACAAAAACTAACACAAAAAAAAATAAGGAAATCAAAATATGTTGAAAAATGACAGTTGAGCGAGGGTACATATAAAATCATCGCTTATGTTCTCAAAGATGCAAACTTTAATAATCTTGGCTGGGCGGGGTTTGTGGTGGTGGCAGAAGGGCCGGGGGAGGGTTATGATGAGTCAGAAAGTTTGAAAAACAAATTGATGTCAAAGTGGAATATTTCTCAATAAATTCTCAGGACGCATTAAAAGATGGGGATGTTGCATATAATAAAACCAGCTGTAAACAAATTAACATGCTAATTAGCATCAAAAGCACGTTGCATACTGTATCTTTAAAAGTGCTTTCCATTTTTCAGAGAGATAGCATAACAGAAAATTTGAAATCGCCTTTTTTTTCCACTACTCAATCACAAATTCAGTTTGATTTGTATCAAACATTTTGCTGGATTAAAAAAATCCTCCCTGCCTGCTGCCACATTTATCGTTTTGTGCATTCAGGTACAACAGAGCGTTCAGGCCTGTTCGACGTACACCCACAGTTTGTGGGTGTGATAAAAAAAAAAAAAAAAAAAAAAAACACTTTGTTTTCTCTTTCTCTACAAGAGAAGACATTTCTCAGAATCTTTTCTCTCATGTTTTCCCATGTGGGCGGCAGAGACACACACATGTAGAGCTGAGTGTGGTTTTAGTTTCCATCGAGTTTGTCCTCGACGACATGAAAGAAGAAAAGACTCGCAGCAGTATAAAACTATAGGTTGAATTACAGGGCACGCCTGCAGCCCACTTAAACTGAACTACTGTTATGCCTCAAGGAAGAAGATTACACTCTCATGTACATCCCTGCACATGTGTGTCTCTGTAACCTGACTGCAGGCCTGAGACTGATAGCTGCACTTCAATCCACCACAGGAAGTGGGCTCATCTGCACGCGTGCACACACTCACACACACACGTACACTCACACAGTTCACTGCTGACAGTCGGTGGATATTTGTTGGCGACACCATGGCTGCAAGGCTCTTTTGCAGCTTAGCGGCCAATTGTTGTTCACACACACATGCACGCACACACACACTCAAAGCTTAGAGCTTCACTTGTTATCCTGAATCCTGATCCCTGTGCTCCACAGTAGGGCAGACACACATAAAAAGAGGAATTAGTGCGGTCTGACAGCTCACTATACCACAGCACGTTTGCACTTATGTGTGCAAGTGTGTGTGTGTGTATTTGAGTGAGTTGTGCATTCACTTACAGTAGATTTTCATATTTGACCTTTATTTTGGACACATTTGCAACCCAACTTCTCTTTTTTTAAACGCTCTATTCATCGCATTGATATCACACAGCCTGCTACCTGAATGCCATCATTGAGACTGATGGAATTATTCAAATCACATCACCAGGAAGGATAGGGAGTACATTTGCAAGTCAAACGTGTGTGTTGTGGAAGGAAAAAAAATGATACAGCAGACGACAAAACAACACACGCACACTTGAAATCTTTCTTAAAGTCTGAGGCTGACTCCTCTCTCCCCCCTGAAGGAAATTGATCTCTCAAGTCTGTCAGGGCGGCGACAACCCAACCCCCCCACCCCCCCTGCTCTGGTTACCATTCTCAGGTGCAGCACGCTGACAAGCCGATGATGACAGCTATGTGTGCGCGGGAGCGTGCACGTGCACGTGTTTGCTTCCCCTGCCTGAGGACACTGAAATTTGTCAATGGCTGAGGAGATCGTCGGCATACCTGGGATTCTTGCAGATTCCAAACAATGAGTGACAAGACAGGAGAGAGAGAGGGAGAGAGAGGTGCGCTCTGCAACGGGCAGGTGCAATATTGCACAGGAGAAAGACTCCTCTGTATGGAGAAACATGCTGCTTTGCAGGGAATATTCCAGAACAAGTGGCTGTGTACAGTTCTCAAAGACTGGATCTGTAACATTTCACAGGGTTAAAGGTCAAATATTCAATAAGATGTGTTAAACTTGTAATAAAAACACAACTATGATATATGTAAATGAAGGGAAACACATATACAGCAAGGCAGGACTCTTCTACTACAGAGCCATGCTGTTGTAATGCCTGTAAGATGTGTCTTTTCACCACTGATGCTGCTCATCAATCAATAAAGCTTTATTTATATGGCACCAAATCACGACAGACCCTCTTCCTCCTCCTAGATGAGGATGCAGAATCAGTTTCCAGTGTTTCTAAATCATGATTATATATTCTTTATTGTCAAAAAAGGTTGCAAAGGGGTGGAAAAATTTCTGGTAAATTTCAGGAAAGTTTTCTGAAAATTTCCATTGCAGTTTTAGCTTGAGAATATTGGAAATGTTCAGGGTTTTGTTACCTCCAACTAAAATTACTTTTTCTAAAAGAACATCACGGGATGTTTGGCTCTGAAATTTTTCCTTTTTTAAAATTTTTTTTTCTGTCTTTTATCAACTTCAATGGGGTTTTCAATAATGATCTTGGTTGAAAGCATGCACGAATGCAAATTCAACTCTACTATACACGTGCAAACAATTCCAAACACATTTAACTTTCATCAAATACTACTATATTTTGTTTGTTTGTTTGTTTTTTTTTACTTTTTTGGGGTCGCTGAGGGCACATAAGGAATATGTCTAGATTATTGTAAATACCTGAATCTTTTTTTTTTCCCTACTATTCATGGTTTTGTTGTTCTGTGAAAGAAACCACTGCAACTGAAGAAATCACATGCACAAAAAACAACACACAAACATATTAAGAAAACATAAATTTGACAACATGCACAGCATTCAGAAAACACGTTGCAAAGACCACAACACACAGTGATGTTGGAAAACGAGATAAAAGTGCTTTTCAGTTATTTTAACATTGTGATCACATGATTCAGATATTAGCATATTGGCCAATAATGGACATGTGCATCACTTTTAAATGTCCTCTGGAAATACTTCCGCTGTGTTGTGGTCTTTGCTGCATATTTGCATGTAAGTTTGCTTACGACAAATATTTTTGCCTATATTTTTGACAGTTAGTCTCAGTAAGGGAAAATCCCTGAAAATGTATTCATAATGTGAAATTTAAAAATATTGCATTGGACATCAAAGTGTTTCATATTTAGTCATGTGTGTGAACAGGACAGTTCAGTTCATATAAATTCCCCAAAATTCCCATGAAAAGTTTTGCAAACCTAGTTGTAGATGATAAAAAAAGTCATCATTCCAAAATCACTTTTTCAACACCAATTCTCAGATGTCACTCAAACTATGACATGGGGAAGGACCACCCAGGAGAGGCTAAACATGTTCAGGAACAGGTTTTATTCACATGATGAAAACAAGCAGTGCAGTGTCCTTAGTATTTAGCTAAAAGTGCGATAACCACTGGAAATGTTTGAGATTTTGAGTAACATGCCTGAAATGTTTACAGACCTTACGATTTGGACTGTACTGAACACCGCTGGAGCGAGAGATTGCCTCACTGCAGAGACCCCAAAGCGAGAGAAAACAAGCTGCACACTTAACATGTCATCTCACCGTGAGGAATCTTAAGAAGTATAGTGCTGCAGCTGGCCCGCAGCCAAAACCAACAGAATTCCTTCAGCTCGGAATGCCGGCTTGATTAATTTAGAAAACAGAGTCTCACTTCAGCTCGTTCTGCCGGGAAGTGTGGAGAAGTGTGGCCTTCTCCGACCAGCTGAACTTCCTTTCAGAATAAAGAGACTTAAACATCTAGAGTCACAGAGCTAAAATTAATCTCAAACTGAAATCATTTCACAGTGTCATATTGGGGCTGTTCAAAGACCAAACCGATTCGATAAATGTGAAGGTTTTTCTGGGGCTTTCCAGAAGAAGCAAAACATCAGTACGTCTCATCCTGCTTGACCTACTGCACCACATACCCCCCAAAAAATCAACAAACACAGCAAGAGGCTAACTGGTTGTTAGAGGCTTGATAACATTTAAAACTTAAAGAGGGGGGTATGCTAGCATGCTAACGTATTTATTAAGCGATATTAAGTGGGCTAAAGCTGAGGCTAATGCAAATTCATGTTTCTTTTCTTTAAAGAATTAAAGTATCATCCAAAATATTGCCATCTTGCGAGTAATAGGGACAAACTCAACCTTTAAAGAGGAGGTATTGTGCTTTTTTTTTTCTTTTTTAGTTTTGTTTTGTTTTGTCTCTCTTGTAACCCCGTGGTAGCTTTACTTGATTTACAGATCTTTTTTTTTCTTTCTTTCTTTCAGCCTCTGTATGCAATACTTAAAAAACAATGCAGTCTCTTCAAGGCTCCCCACTCTCTTCCAACTGGTCAGCCCTCTGAAGGCCTGTCATGGGAGTTTGAGGTCCACCCCTCTAATGTATCATGAACTAATGAGGAGATTCAAATGCACAGACCTAATCAATGAATCAAGTCTTGTGAAGATCTGGTGCTATTTTTAGAACGGACCATTTCTAAGCAGTTAAGAGGTATTTTCAGGGATTTCTAGAGCATATGAAATTGTAGAGAACTCAAAATCTGCACTCATTTAGTATGAAAAACAAGCATTATTACTTTATGTTTACAGTATTGGAAAGCAGAGTACCCCCTCTTTAAAGCAGAATACCCACTCTTAAAGATTTTTTTGTTTGCAAACACTTTGAAGCTACTTAAAGCTTCTTTAAGCTGCTTATATACTTTACTGTGAATACCATGTTTACAATATTTGAAAGCAGAATACCCCCTCTTTAATATTTATATATTTTTTTTTAAATACATTCAAAAATACAGCCTTTACACTGATTTTCCTGCCCACACAGTTAAAGCACCTCTGGCTAAATGAAAGTCGGGTCAGTGTACATATGTGTGTTTGTGTGTGTGTGTGTGTGTGTGTGTGTTTGCCCAAAGAGGAAGTTCCTGTGGTGAGACAGTCTTAAGCTGAACACACATAACACATACCACTGGAAAAGCTCTGGAAAACAACTTCCTGTGGTCACCTGTGCTCAGCGATCCTGAAGGAGAACTGTCTCACCCATAAATACACACACACTTCTAGCCAGGCCTCAGCTGTGACTCGGTGGATGATAACTTCTCGCTAAAACTCCAAATTGTGCCAGAAACACACACACAGACCGCAGAGCAAGAGCAGCGAATGATCCCCAAAAAGTTTTCTGTTTCTAACAACAAAGCAGGCTCTGTTCTTCAACCTGTGCCCCCTCTCCCTCCTCCTCCTCCCACACGCTCATGCCTTCTCCCTCCTGCACCCTTCGTTTCTATCTCAACATCACACCCACCACCCCCACCTCCCCCCAGTGCTGCTCCATCCTTTCTCTGTCTCCTCCCCTCTCCTCTCCTCTCCTCTCCTCTCCTAAGCCTATAAGTCAGTTCATCAAGTCAGTTATCTACAAAACTCCAGTAGAATTAAAACATGTTGCATTTTGAGTCAAATATTGATTGAAATGTGATTAAATTACAAACAAAACATGATTATTTTGATTCATAAATCAGTTTGGTTATTTGAGCTATTGAGTTAGTGATGTGTTGAAACTGGATGAAGTAAATTGTGATCAATTGCGAATAATTCATGACAAAGCAAATGAATACAATTAATGCTTTGAATGTCAAATATTAATTTGATTAAAATGTGATTAATTAATTACAAAAAAATCTATCAGATTACCTAAAAATGTTGCATTTGGTGAGAAATATTTATTCTTAATCAAAATGTGATCAAAATATGATTGCTTGAGATTAAATATGATTATATTGTGCGCTCCTGTGTCAAATATTGACATGTGATTAAAATGAGGTCAGTTTATTGCGACTAATTAAACATGAAACCCAAAAATCAGTTAGATTTATCTACACCATGCTAACTGGTCATAAGTGAAGCCCAGCGTTAATGCATAATAAGGGGTGTGGCTAATTTTACTCTTTAGTTTCGTCCAGCACCAGCTCCACCTTTTGTAAGTGTCTAAACAAGGTGAAAATAAGTTGGAGCTGGTGTTTCCAAAAAAGGAACCTTCATCTTTGAGCCTCTGCAGATGCTAAAGGATGACATCATGAAAACTGACTCAGTGTTTCAATGACTTTTTTTAACTTTAGATTTTTTTATATTAATTTTTTTATTTATTATTTTTTTTACTTATGGGTGTATTATGTGTGTTTTTTGGTCTGGTGTGTTTTTTTTTTTTTACTTTTGCTTATTTTGGGGAGGGGTGTTTGTTTACTTTAAGTTCTTTTACTTCAGTTTTTTTTTTTTTTTTAACTTAAGTTTTTTTTGGTTTTGTTTGCTTTTTTTACTTTAGGTTTTATAGTTTTGTTTTTTTTTTTTACTTTAGGTTTTTTTGGTTTTGCTTTTTTTTAAACTTAAGGTTTTTTTTGGTTTTGTTTGCTTTTTTTACTTTAGGTTTTTTTGTTTTTTTTTTTAACTTAAGTTTTTTTTGGTTTTGTTTGCTTTTTTACTTTAGGTTTTATAGTTTTGTTTTTTTTTTTACTTTAGTTTTTTTTTGTTTTGTTTTGTTGTTTTTTTTAACTTAAGGTTTTTTTGGTTTTGTTTGCTTTTTTTACTTTAAGTTTTTTTGCTTTTTTTAACTTAAGGTTTTTTTGGTTTTGTTTGCTTTTTTTACTTTAGGTTTTATTGTTTTGGGTTTTTTTAATTTAGGTTTTTTTGGTTTTGTTTGCTTTTTTTTTACTTCAGTTCTTTTTGTTGGGTTTTTGTTTTATTTTTTTATTATTGTTTTTATATTTGTAATAGTGGCTTCAAATGAAGGTTTTAGTCTGGGTGAAAGCAGAGGATGAACAGGGGGAGATTGTAGGTCAGAATGTAAAGTTGGAATTAATTAGGCCCCAAGATGAATGCTTCATTGTTATCATGGACAGACACTGTGGAGGAACAATCCATGCTTTGTGCTCTGGGTTCACCTCTCTGTACCCCTCTTTCTCATTGGCTGCAGGCGAAGATCATGTTTCAGGATGCAACTATAAAATGTGAGGAAAACATGCAAAACATACCCGTGACAATCACTAATGAGTAATATTTGCACAGGTCTCGTCTTTGGAGTAACGTCTGAGAGGAGTGGTCAGACTGAGGGCTCTATCTGAGGAGGGGACAGGCAGGTGGCTCTTATCTCTGGCGAACCCCAGCATGGAGACACTCACTGCATTGTATTCAACCTCCCTCTCCCTCTCTCTCTAACACACACTCAAGTACAGGCCGCTTGGCTCCATCCCAACCATCTGCTGTGGAAGGACAGGAGCCGTCCACTCTTCAGCGCTGATGTATGGTGTCTGGCTGCTGCTTGCCACCTCACCCTGCAGTCACGAGTTCAACACTTCATCATATAGAGCCAGAGGTGGGTCAAACTCTGCAGCCAGTTGCTTGAAATGCTTCGAGTGCAGGGTTTTAGCTAATGCTAACCACAGCCTCACCTTTAAAGAAGGGTACTGTGTTTATGCTCTATGATAATATCAGTATGCTAACATATCCACACGTGTGGTAAGTACAGCCAGATTCGTTGTGCTGGCATGTTTTTTTTTTTTTTTTTTTTAACTCTTTATTTAGTCCTTCTGGTGACCCCATAGTAGCATTACATGAAACATTTCCAGAAACCCCTTTCCCTCTCATTGCCCAGACATCTGGAGGCCTGCTGGAGGCAGATTTTGGTTTTAAGGTCCGCCCCATCAACATGTTGTAAGCTAGTTAGGAGATCTTATGTGATGACATCATCATTTCAGCAAGTCTTTTTAAGATCTGGTGCTATTTTTAGGACAGACAGTTTTAATCAGTTTACAAGCAGATTCAGGGATTTCTTAGTAGAAGAATATGTACAGGTTTGACAATCTGCACCAGTTTAGAACGAATCTTGAAAATATGGAAACACAGAATACCCCCTCTTTAAAGCAGGATACCCCTCTTTAATGTTTAGATTTTTGTGCTGATTTTCATTTGTAACGCATATAAGCTATTTATGTGTATTTAAATGGTTAACATTAAACATGCTAAGTAACTACACAACTTTAATGTGAAGGCAACAATAAATGTTATATTTAAATTCTACCTTATGTCAATCTGTGCATCAGAGAGACTGCTGGACCACCTTTCCTCCCATTGACAGCTTGATAAGTGGAAAATTGTGCCTGGAAATGGAGCTGGAGGTTTGCTGAGTCCCTCCACCCTGCATAATTGCAGCCTCAAAAGTTGGCCGTAATTAATCTTTGAGAAAACTTGTCAAATTATTAATAGGGCCCTTAAGTGATGGCCCTGAAAGGAGGCCACTGTTCAGAGACCGAGGAGAGGGAAGCGGGGAGTTGCTGGAGGGGGTGTTTGCTGTGAAAACATGGAGAAGTCGCTCTCCAGGAGTTCAACGACTCCACGTGTCAAGGCTCTCCACACATGGAGGAGTTAAAGGGGATGTGGGTCTCTGTGGAAACCGGAGAGGGCAGACCTGAAATGTCATCGAGTAGAAAGTGGAAGAGGGATATAACAGGCCTTGTAATTGGTCATGTTTCCAAAATGCGAATTAAGTGGCTGCTTAGGGCCCCACCACCCTATGGGTCAGTCTATGTTAACATTCACGACCAATCTGACATTACTTGCTTCTGACTAACCTGGCCACCACCTTACATGTTGGTTATATCATGCTCAGTGTTGCTGATGGAGCGGCAGCTGCAGGCAAGTATCAAAATATTTGGTTGGTAGCTTTCCATAACCGAATCATTGTTGCTAATGCTAGTGCTGTTTAGCTAGCAGCATGGTCAGTCTCAGGGTACAGACTGCTCCTGTATGAATGTTTCCTTTTATAATGGCTATTCAATACACACCGATTATCTACTGATCTGAAATGTTGTATATTTTTTAGATATATCACCGAGACTTAATAAAGTATCAATAACATTTACGAATGCAAAATAGATTAATGGTAATTTTAAAAGCTGAAAAATGATCTGCTCCATGATGTGAAGGGTTAAACAAATCAGTAAGTCAATTATGTCATCTAAGCTTGTATTTAGGCTGCTTTAATTTACTCTTAACGATGATTGACAGCTGCTGTTCTGGTGTATTCTTTGCGAGAATAGTAAAATACTTCAGCAAGGAGAGTTTAAAAAAAAGGAAATTATTTTTCTCACCTGCCTCCGCTCAGATATTCTCAGAGTCTCTCATAGTCTCTACTGCACAGACTCTGGGTGCACAATGGCGGCTCCCGTGATGGAGGTTTTTTGGCTTCAATACTGTACAATGTACACAACCTCTTTAGTCTTCTTGTCCAGTTGGTGGCAGTAATGTACCTCCAGGTTGCAAACGCCAATAAGACCTAGCCTTAAGAGCAGGAAATGGAGCTGCATCTCAATAAGTAACATTTAAAATGTTCTCTCCACTCTATATTCATTGAAGTAAAGGGTTAAAATGAGTTTCAAAGCATCAAAATATGTTCTGATCGACATTGTAAACAGTGTCCTGATGTTAAGGAAAGTTAGGGTTGAAGAAACAACAAAAAAACACACTACACAGTGACTCTAAAGGAAACATTGTTCACTTTAACCTTTTAACAGTGACTGTGTGGTTTCATCTCAGCCTATTAACGGTGAAGGTTGTTGGCTCAGGATGTGTGTTGATGCTGGGCGGTTATTCTGTTATCACTTTAGTGTTTGCAGAACAATTCAAATCAAAACAAAACACCCTTCAAGATTCAAGAGGTGAGGTGTCATAAGACAACATTCTGAATGGTGTTATGACATCACAGCTGTAGACTGTTGAGTCAATAAAAGGCCGGACTGAGCAAAGAACAGACACACTGACCACGATCGATCGAAGAGAGCAACGCACATCGAAAAGAACCACGACAAAACTTTTTATCATGGAAGATAATCAACATCCTGAGTCCCTGAGCTGGAGGGACATCATGGACATGAAGTACCCCAGTACCCCATTGACATGGAGGCTGAACAACATCAGGACAGCAAGTCCAAAACTCAGCCAGTGGCTTAGACCTCTGAACAGAGGGGGGGCAGAAGGTAGACCAGGTAATCAGGTCAACGAACCTGCCCAAGACCAAAGTCAGGACAGCCACCAGGAGATCCACCGATAGACTTTTGGATCACGAGGGGAACTGCCCTGCCAGGATGTCAGGTACAAATACCAGAACCCTGACCAAAGGGGGGGGGGGGGGGGCACCAGGAGATCCAACGCAAGACTTTTGGATCAAGAGGGGAACTGCCCTGGCAGGATGTAAGGTACAAGTACCAGACTGCTGGTCTGAGAGGCTGGCCTGCTAATCAAGCCAACCAACCTGCCCCTAACCAAAGGCAGGAAAGAGGCCAACAGGAGAACCACCCGCAGGCTCCTGGAAACAGACAATGCAGATGACGATGCAGTACTAAAAACATGGGACACTGCTCATTTGTTGTCAAACTGATGAAGATGTTTTCTTAATTTGTGTTTTTTCTTTTGGCAGGTGCTTTTTTTAAGTAGCAGTGCTTTTTGCTCTCAGGTGGTGGCTGTGGACAGTTGTCTAAGGAGGCTGACACCAGAGGCTGATGTCAACACTGGTCACCTTAATAATTGTTTTGTTTATTTTATTGATTTCGGACAATCACAGCGTCTTTCTGCATATTATAATATTTCTATTAGATGTATGTATTTGGGGGGTTTTCTCAGTTTTTTATTCTTGGCTATTTAAGTTGTAATTTGTTGGAGTGTTTCTGTTGTTGGATTTATAATTATCTTGCTGTGTTGACAAAATGTAAACTTAAATTTGAATCTGTTTCCAATGCAAGGCAGGGCCACAAAATGATCCTGCGTAGGGCCCCAAATTGTCCAGGGCCGGCCCTGGACATGTTTCCTGTATTTTCTGGAATTGCCCTATTTCATTTCATTTCTGACATGTTCTCCATAGTACTGCCCTCATGTGTTTGGGAGGATTATTGAACAGTAACGACAGTGGGTAATGGTGCTCATGGGAAACGGAGTCTTCATCCTGGAAAAATACCACCTACCTAAAGAAATCTACCAGAATGCTTCAGAGTGAGCAGATCTGACGTGCAGCGTGGCTTTTCTCCCTCATTAGGTCAAAACCAGGCATTTAAAGAGAACCACAACATACAATTATGAGAGTGAACCTTTGTGGTTTAACTGAGAAGACGTTTCAATTTGAGACAAGCAGAGGAGGGCGGAGCATCAAAAGGTGAATGGGAAGCTGCTGGGTGACCATAGAGAAGCACACACACACACACACACACACACACACACACACACACACACACACACACACACACTTCTGGCAGTAGCCAGGCAGCCGAAGCCTTCAGATATGCTGTTGACAGAGACTATCAGCAGAGTCCTCTCGAGACCTTTCTCTCTCTTCATGTAAGTTTACTCTGGGACAGACCAGACCCTGAAGAGACTCTGACTGTTCCAGCTGCAGATAGAGATACAGAAAGTCCTCCTCTGTCCCTCTTACAAAAACCATCATGAGCAAATCTTTAGATTAGAGGCTAAATTTAATCTTGAGTTGCTAACCACACTCTTTAGCAAAAGGTCAGGTTGCTCCTTTATTTATTTATTTATTTGTTTGTTTGTTTGTTTGGGGGGGGGGGGGGGGGGGGGGTATTTGGGGGAGATGGGAAAACCAGCACAGGTTGCATAAATAATTAAGTATTTAAACACTGCAGTCCACCAAAGGTCCTCTGGAGGCTGGCTACAGAAAGATCAGAAACCACATACACATCCTTTCAAGCCTGCCTCTTGAGTCAGCATTTCAAAATCGACTTGAAAATTTAGCCGGAAACAAATGTGTGACGTCATGGATACAAGGCCCATCTATTATACAGTCTATTGTTTCTCTAATCATGTCGAACAACTGGTCCCAAAAATATCATTGGCCTGTTTCCAAAAGCAGGCAAGCTGTACAGCTAAGCAGAAGAAGATTCTGCAATTTTTTCAGATGATGGAAAATTTCCGGTACATTTCAGGAAAGTTTCCTTAACATTTCCATGACAATTTGAGCCCAGAAGTAATGGAAATTTTCAAATGAATTTTTCTAAAAATAATTCTCAGGAAATTTTGGCTTAGAATTTTTTTTTCTTGTTCTCAATTTGAATTAGGTTTTCAAAAAATTTTTGCTTAAACAACATAACTGAAAGCAATTTCAACAGTGCACCATGAACCACATCTGCACACAACTCCAAACACATTTAATCATCATCCACCACTATTTTATAAAATTTTTTTAAACTTTTTTTGGGTTGCTGAAAGGACACAAAGAATATGGTGATTGTAAATACCTGGATCTTCTTTTATTTTTCACCAATAATGTTTTTGTTGTTCCGGTAAAAAAAGAAAAAATCATTAAAGTTCTACTGTTCAAAAAACTGATTAGTGTCTTTTATGAATGTTGCTTCAGGCATTAGACATGTTTTCATGCATGCTGGGTTACAACAAAAAAAATGTTTGATATTTTTACATGTAAATGACCAAGGAAAATGCATTTAATAAAAATTAACAAAAAATTTCCACAAAAATTTTGAACTGCAACTTCTTCCCTTTTTTTTTTGGTTGAGATCTATCTTATTATACTTATATATTCTTGGAACTTTTGCACTTTACACTTTGTTTGCTGTTGTGACTCCTGAATTTCCCTTCAGGAATCAATAAAGTATGTTCTGTTCTGTTTTGTTCTGTTCTACTGGTGCGTTTAAAAAAACAATCTATTTCTTACTCAGATTTACGGGCAACTGTGGTTCAGTGGTAGAGTTGTCGCCTCTCAATCGGAAGGTTGAGAGTTTGATTCCCAGCTCCTGCAGTCACATGTCGAAGTGTCCTTGAGCAAGACACTGAACCCCAAATTGCTGTTGTTCAGTGGTGTATGAATGCGTATGAATGTGTTAGATAAAACTGATGGCCCTCAATAGATTGTTGTGCCATCAGTGTGTGAATGTGGTGTGGATGGGTGAATGACACCAGCAGTGTAAAGCGCTTTGAGTGGTCAGAAAGACTAGAAAAACACTATATAAGTACTGGTCCATAAGTACTGGTCCATTTATTGAGATTGCTTTAAAAGTGCTCTGACCATGCCCAAGCCCTCTCTCTTGCGCTGCCTATGGTTAATGGTAGAAAACATGAGAGGAAACAATGGCTGTTTTCCAAAACCGCCTCGCACCGACTGATTTAGTTTAAAGTTAGTATGCAGTGTGTGAAAAAGAGCAAAACCTGCAGCAAGACAAAAATTCCAGAATAATTCCAATAACGATCCCAGAAAATTGTGTCAAGGAGGGCAGCAAAGAAGCCACTTCTCTCCAGTAAAAACATCAGGGACAGACTGATATTCTGCAGAAGGTACAGGGACTGGACTGCTGAGGACTGGGGGAAAGTCATTTTCTCTGATGAATCCCCTTTCCGATTGTTTGGGGCATCTGGAAGAAGGCTTGTTTGGAAAAGATGAGGTGAGCGCTACCATCAGTCCTGTCTCATGCCAACAGTGAAGCATCCTGAGACCATTCATGTGTGGGGTTGTTTTTGGGTCAAGGGAGTGGGCTCTCTTACAATCCTGGCTAAAAACACAGCCATGAATAAAGAATGGTACCAGAACGTCCTCTGAGAGCAACTTCTCCCAACCATCCAAGGGCAGATTGGTGATGAAGAATGCCTTTTCCAGCATGATGGAGCACCTTGCCATAAAGCAAAAGTTATTACAAAATGGCTCGGGCCCTTGGCCAGGAAACTCCCCAGATCTTAATCCCATTGAGAACTCTTGGTCAATCCTCAAGAGGCAGGTGGACAATCAAAAACCCACAAATTCTGACAAACTCCAAGCATTGATTAATCAAGAATGGACTGCCATCAGGATTTGGTCCAGAAGTTGATTAACAGCATGCCAGGGAGAATTGCAGAGGTCTTGAAAAAGATGGGTCAACACTGCAAATATTGACTTATTGCATGAATTCTGTGTAATTCTCCATAAAAGCTTTTGATACTTATGAGATGCTTCTAATTTGATTTCATTATACAATAGAAACATTTGACAAAATACACCTTTAAACCCTGAAGCAGTAGACTTTATGAAAATGTAATATTTGTGTCATTCTCAAAACTTTTGGCCATGACTGTACGATGATGCTGCTGTCTTCTGTTTGTTTGCTACAGGTGGCATGCTGGATTTATGCAAATTACCGCCACCTACTGGAATCAGTCGTCATTAAAACTACAATACAACACTAATGTGAGATGGTCTGTGAGACAGAAGTGAAGTTATAGTATAGTTAGTTAATTATTATTATTATTATTATTATTATTATTATTATTATTATTATTATTATTATTATTATTATTATTATTATTATTTAATTATACGTGAGTCATACAAGTCTAGTTTTTGCATCAGCTGTAAAAATAACCATGGATTGATTTATAAAATAATACTGCCCTAGGGAATCTCTTTGCACATAACAGACTGAAATGTCAAAACTTACTCATGGTTTGTTTTTATACTCTTAATAAAATAAAGTACTGAAATCTGTAGGAGCAGGAATGTTTTCTTTTAGTTAATATCTAAATTTAACATGAAGGCTTCACTTACACACAGCCGCCACAAGATGTCACTGTTGTGCCCCAGGAAACTGTTTGTGTTTGCTATGAATACTCAGTTTTAATTTGAATTTTTTTCTTGGTGCTTTTTTTCTGTTTTATTTCTTTGCATGTCCAGCACAAACGTTGTCTAGAAAACATCTTGGAAGGAGAAAAACTGTGATTGTAGATGACTGAAACAAGCTTTTAGGTGTTCACATGGAGGTCTTTCACATCAGCAAGGTTCTGGTTCTGGAACTGGTTCCGTTCTGGATTCTCAGAACCATGCATGTTCATACCAGTTTGAGCAGAACAAAGGTTGGAGGGCGTTACCTCGACTTCCTGCTCATTTCATTAACACAGAATACAACACGTCATCACGGTTCCCGAGCTAGAACCAACTTTTTTTGTTTCCTAACCAATTTTTTTTCCCAGCCTGAACATGCCAGCTGGTTCAATATGTTAAAAACTGTATGTACCTTTCAGCATCAATGAAGCCTTCACAGATGGTCAAGTTAGCCATGCCATGGGCACTAACACACCCCCATACCATCACAGATGCTGGCTTTGAGACTTTGACCTGAGAACAATCCAGATTGTCCTTTTCCTCTTTGGCCTGGAGGACACCACGTCCATGATTTCCAAAAACAATTTGAAATGTGGACTCGTCAGACCACAGCAGACTTTTCCACTTTGTGTCAGTCCATCTCAGATGAGCTCGGGTCCAGAGAAGCTGGCGGTGTTTCTGGGTGTTGTTGATATATGTCTTTGTCTTTGCATGGTAGAGTTTGAACTGTCACTTGTAGATGTAGTGATGAACTGTGTTAACTGACAATGGTTTTCTGAAGTCTTCCTGAGCCCACGTGGTAAAATCCTTTACACAATGATGTTGGTTTTTAATGCAGTGCTGCCTGAAGGGTCAAAGGTCATGCGCATTTTTTTTGTTCTTTTTTTTTCTTTTTTCTAAAAAAAAAAAAAAGGTCATGCGCATTCAGTGTTGGTTTTCAGCCCTGCTGCTTACGTGCAGAGATTTCTCCAGATTCTCTGAATCTTTTCACGACATTATGGACTGTAGATGATGAAATCCATCAATTATTTGACATTGTA
Organism: Labroides dimidiatus; assembly: GCA_030710495.1. Lineage (NCBI taxonomy): Eukaryota > Metazoa > Chordata > Actinopteri > Labriformes > Labridae > Labroides > Labroides dimidiatus. Next base: position 8,645,725 of record CM061166.1, read on the forward strand.
TGGTGAGAAACATTGTTCTTAAACTGTTGTACTATTTGCTCACGCAGTTGTTCACAAAGTGGTGAACCTCACCCCATCCTTGCCCTTGAACAACTGAGCCTTTCAGGGATGCTCCTTTTATACCCAATCATGACACTCACCTGTTTCCAATGAACCTGTTCACCTGTGGAATGTTCCAAACAGGTGTTTTTGGAGCATTCCTCAACTTTCCCAGTCTGTTGTTGACCCTGTCCCAGCTTTTTAGGAACGTGTTGCAGCCATCAAATTCAGAATGAGTGAATATTTGCAAAAAACAATAACGTTTATCAGTTTGAACAATAAATATCTTGTCTTTTAGGTGTATTCAGTTGAACATAGGTTAAACAGGATTTGTAAATCAACTTCATTATTATAGTTAGTATAGAATTGACTTGAACCTTGCTGGGAAGGTACAAACTACAAACAGTACATAGGGGTTAATATGCTGAAGCTCAAAGAGCCTCTGATAATACAGAATCCTACATGAAGGATTTGACTCCATCTAGTGGACTCACATGCAAACAGCAGCTTCCTCGCCTTCTCGCCCATCTGCACGTTTCTGTCTCATGCAGAGATTCAGAGCCGTCTTAGTTCTTTGAGGCGTAGATTCAACAAGCTGCTGGAAACACGACTCAGAGATTTTACTCCATGGTACAGAGCAGGCTCTCACCTTCTTCACGCCAACATTTCACCCTTTGCTGAATGAGGTTGGTCAAATTCAAGAGCTGTGAGGGGGAAAAGAAGGGGTACATACACCAAACTCAACTGGCAGGCTTTTGAATTTATTGGCATTTTGCAAGACATTCTGTCCACTGACTTCCAGTTACGATAAATGCATAAACAACTGTTTGATAAGATGTTACAAGGATTATCTGGAACAAAAAAAATAATAATAATACTTTGGCTGCCGTCTCCATTTGTTTTCATTTATTTACAGACAAAGAAATGTATTTGTTCTTGATTAACCCTAATATTACCCCACTCATTCAAGTGGATAAATCATGCAGCAGAGCGTTCGTTCAAAGATCATGATATTGCTGAAAGAGGCTTTAGGAGGGATATGACCCGAGTCAGAAAACAGAGGAGGAGAATACTGCAGCGGTCACAGTCGAGGCTAAAAGAGATGAAAAACAAACACACGATATAAGAGAGTTTAAAAATAAAAAGTGCAAGGCGATTTTTTTTTTTTTCCATTTGGGATGATTAAGAATTCCAGTTAAAAACTTGAATGGCTAAGATCGTGTTTTTCTGTTCTCTACCCATCAAGTTAAGCAGATTCACAAATCATACTGTACAGAAATTCTTCAAAGTGCAAATATCATGAATTGGCATAAGCTGGTATATACATTTCATTTCTTAGATGACAAATAAAAAAAAAAAAACAAAAACAGAACTTTCTTTGTCCAGTTTGGCAACCCTAAAATGGCATTTGCTGCTTTTGTTCTCTACACACACTGGATGAAATCGGGCGCCGTATTCCGTCAACAAAGGCGCCAAAGAAAGGAAACAGGAATTTAAATCTAGTCTAATCAGAAAATCCCAGAGAGAGGTACAAGTTGGGGTTCTCTAAATCATGCACCACATGCACAACTGCTCACATTTTCATTGGTTTTATTGCATTTTTCTCTGGTTTCTTGTCTGGTTTTGTTGGCAAGTGAGTAACGTAAACACATTATTTTCTGTGATCTGTGCAGCTCATACCTTTACGATTCAACCACTCCATCCAGCTCAGGACAGGAGGTCAAAACGACTACCTAAATTGCATATAACTCTTATTTTCCAAAGAGTATTACTTAAGCAAGGCTTGCAACAGCGGCCTAGAAAAAAAAACACTGATTATCCGAGGAGCAGTTTGTGAAACGCCGCGTTCCTCGCAGGTTTGCCAGGCAAAGTATTTGGCAAATCAAAGCAGAGATGGTAAAGATAAGAGAAGTGTAAATGAGGCGATTTTCATTGTTCTGTGGGTTGTCAAGGACTGCTTGGCCAATTTAACCTCAGTCCGATAAATTGTTCAAAAGCTCGGAGAATTTTTGTCGTCAGGAGAAATCAAAAGGTGAAAAAACTCCACGCAATTGGAGTCTGTGATATGTAAACTGACCTGTGCATGTGCATGCATCTCCTCACCCTCCACATGAAAATCCTTCAACTTGCAACTTTGTTTTTCAAAATTCTCGGGGAAACAACACTCAAGACTGATGACTGAATCAAAGTAAGTAAGACTTGTTTTAAACAGCCTGAAACCAAACGGTGGAATGGGCTTAAACTGTTTAAGATCACATGCTGTACATCAAGGGAAACACACGCCGCTGCGAATAAGCTGCAGTCAGTCTGAACTCATTTCATCGAGGTCGTAAAAAGTCGAGCCAAAGTTGAAAGGGATATTTATAACCCAGATTCCCCAATTCCACCACTTTTCCTGTTTAAACTGTTTCCTAGCCAAAAAATGAAAATGTTACAGTTAAAGACAGTCTTATTCATATTGTTCAATTGTGCTTTTGTTTAGTGCGTCTTTGATGACTTTCAATATCTCATTTTAGATCAGCCGTCTCAAACAGAGGGTCTGCTGAAGGTTAAAGGAATTTTGAGAGACATTTGTGAGACTGGAACAGGAAAATAAAAAAAAGAGATCTGATCATCAAAGACTTGTTTCAGAGGGAAACCAGGGCATCAAAGTGGGACTTGTTCTGTGTTTAATGAGACTGGTTAACGCTTTCTTTCCTTCATTCCTTCCCCAACTCCTCTCTTCACTGCAAGGCTCCTCAGTCAGGTCATTCGAGGGGGAGGGAAGGAACTTCACATTGGAAAGGGTTGGCAATGGTGAGGAAACCTGTGAAGGAGGAGGGAGGGAAATCATAAAAACAGGGTGTTACTTTTTTGTTATTCGTTCATCTGTGAAACTAAAGGTGCTTTTCAACTGCTGGAACTTTTTGACCACAGGAACTAGGGACTCTGTGAGCACAGAAACAAAAATTTGACTGCAGGTACTGGGATTTTATGACCACAAGAACTCTGAACTTTTGACCATAGGAAGTAATGGATATTTTTGACCGCAGGTACTGGAACTTTTTAAGCATAGGAATCAAGGTCTTTTTGACAGCAGGAAATAGGGACTTTCTGACCACAGAAACTAAGAGTCCTTTGACCACAGGAACCAGGGTTTTGTTTTTTATTTATTTTTTTGTTTATTTATTTAACCACAGGAAATAGTGACTTTCTGACCACAGGAACTTTTTTTGACAACAGAAACTTGGGAATTCCTAACCACAGGAACTATACTTTTTGATAACAGGAATTAGTTATTTTTGACCACAGAAACAAAGGTTCCTTTGACCACAGGTACTGGGACTTTATGACCACAGGAACCTTTTTTTTTACCCCAGGAACCAGAGGCTTTCTGACCACAGGAACAAGGTATTCGCTTTGAGCACAAGAACTAGGGACTTTTGAGTAACTTTGTGCTTTTTGACCGTATGAACTTAGTTCCAAATTTAGTCTTGGGGTAATAAATTTACCTCTAAAAACCCAGCTTTGGGGGGGTAGTACCTTCTACATTGTCCAGAAACTTTGGGGGCATGGCCTGCAAGCTGAAGGCTTCTGATTGGTGGAGCACCCTCAGTGTTTTTATACCACCCAGCTGTGATGGACTTGGTTTACTAACTCCTGAACAATAGTCATCTTTGAGCTTGATGGTGTGAACTTGTCTCTGTCAGCTCCCGGTGTTCCAGTTTGAAGAGTTACCCTGTAAACTGGAGACTTTCAGCTGAACTTCTACAGAAGAAGTCATTGGGAATGGTTTGTGGTTTACTGATTGATTTACATGTTAAAATCCTTTCATAAGACATGTATTTAACAATAGTTTAAAGACTTCTGTGATAGATGATTCCTGCTGAAAATCCTCAATCATTGGGGTTGCTTTTTCAGCTAGATCACCAGTTGATTTCTGCCGTCTTCAACCTTCAGACACCAGAGATCCCCGACCACTACTCAGGCCTTTTTATAACAGCTTCAGCTGTAGTGCCTAGAAAAGTAGTACTATTAACTAAAAGGTTCCTGGAACTTCTGGTCACAAAGCACCTGGACTTACTTTTAGTAGAGGAAAAAGAGGCGTGTTCTATGAGACGTGGCCATATTCTCTGACATGTTGCGAACTTTTAGGTAGTTAACGAAGCCCCTGAAGAACAGCAGCAGACCTGTGGAGAGACGTTTAAAAGTTATCTAAGAGCAGAAATTTAAAATGAGAGGAAGAAAAGTAGTGCCAGGTAGTGTGCCATACTTACCCAGCAACAGGAAGATCCACCAGAGCCAGTATTGACCGTTAAAGTAGCCGGTGAAGTAGTCGGAGAACTACACAGAGGAACAAGATCATCAGCTTCATATAATGAAGCCTAACTTCAAACTCAGTTTTTTTTTAAATGCTACCAACAAAACTGTTCAGATGTCCACAAAAGAAAGAGCATACATACCCTGACGATAAGGATCCACTTGATGAGAGAAAGGCCAAAGCCACAGATGGCTCCATAGCGTCCTGCGATGGTATTGGTCAGACAGAAGGACAAGCAGAACCCGATCCAGTTGAACAGGAAGGCCACTGGAGTGACAAGCAGCATAGCACTTGGTTGAGAAATCGCCAATGAAAAGCAGAAGCATAAACTTCGTTAAAAAAACATGAGAGCATCAAATAAAACGTGACTTACTGAAAAAAGCCAGCATGAAGATTCCATCATTCCCGACTCGAAGCTGATCAGCATCACTGAAATCATCTCTGGGTGGGAATTCATCATCCTAACATGCAAACACAAAGAAGAGCACATTTAAAAGAAGCCAATAAGTCTCCTTAACCGACAAACCAGTTGAGTGTGTGTGTGAGCGTTTCCCCTCACCCGAGGTATCACCTCCACAGTGGAGGCAGCCATGGCAGCCGCTTTGGCCTTCTCTGCTTCATCATATGTGGGCAGTGAGGTTGCGACGCTGTAGGGAGGAGGCACCGGGAAGTCGCCTTGGAAACTAGTCTCTGTTTGAAGGATGGAGAGATGATTTAGTTTCGTAAAGAAAAGAAGGAATACGTGTTGACACTCATGGGAATCACAGGACATTCAAAAGCTCAGTGAGGCATACCAGGTGATGCAGCAGTTGCTCCAAGGTCAATAAAAGCGTAGGGTGGTGGAGGTGCATCCGCCTCCCCCTGAGTCCTCGATCCAGACGGCTCTCCTGCCCCAAGAGCAGGAGCAGGGCCGGCCTGGGCTTGGGCCTCGCTCTGCTCCTGGCTGGACGTACCAGCTTGGGCTGTGGCAGAAGTGCACGGCTGCTGCTCGCTGGTGGACGCCTCTGAAGAGTCGTCCTCATTGTGCAACTGGAGGCGGGGGGCGAGACGGACACAAGGTCAGACAGAGAAAAGTGTGGCAGCTGGAGGGGACATTCAGCCTGAATTGAGTCTCTAAAAGTGGCATCAAACTGTTTGAAGAATTTCAGCTGTGTTATGTTAGTTTGATGTCGAATCTCATTTCCAACAGCAGCATCAGTATAATCAAGTTATGTAACAAAATGAGCTTTGTACAATCTGTTTTTGTTTTCTCAACAGGCAGATAAAAGGGATGTGTTTTCTTCCAGGAGCTTACATCTTTTTAAATACAGAATCTTAGAATCAAGGTTTATTTCAACTTTCCAAGTACTATTTATGCTGGATTTGAGCCTTTAAGACAATGGTATTTGAGGATTAATCAAAAAGTCACTGAGAACTATAAGAAAACAGATCATTCTGTAATAGGGAACTGTTGAACAATTAACCCAGTAGGGGTTAATTGTAGAGGGAACCATTCAAAGACTGATCGAACAGTCGATTAATCCAAGAATCCCTGGGAACTGTTTGATGATTAATTAAAAAGTCATAAAGCAATTTTCAAGGATGAAAAGAGAAGTCAATGGGAAGTATTCAACGATGAGTGGAATAGTGATTGGGAAATATTCGTAAATGAATTAGTCATTTGGAACCATTTGGTGATTCATCCAATAGTCCCAAGGAACTATTGGATGATTAATCAAAGAGGTCCTCGGAACCATACAACACTTAGTCCCATAGTCAAAGGGAACTATTGGATGATAAGTCAAATAGTCACTGGGAACTATTTGACAATTGAGTAATTAGTCACTTGAAACAATTCAATCACAAATAAAATAATCATAGATAACTATTGAATTATTAATCCTATGAACTATGAGGAATTGTTACATAGTCACTGGGAACTATTGGACGATTAATTGAATAGTCACTGAGAACTATTGGACGATTAATTGAATAGTCACTGGGAACTATTGGACGATTAATTGAATAGTCACTGGGAACTATTGGACGATTAATTGAATAGTCACTGGGAACTATTGGACGATTAATTGAATAGTCACTGGGAACTATTGGACGATTAATTGAATAGTCACTGAGAACTATTGGACGATTAATTGAATAGTCACTGGGAACTATTGGACGATTAATTGAATAGTCACTGGGAACTATTGGACGATTAATTGAATAGTCACTGGGAACTATTGGACGATTAATTGAATAGTCACTGGGAACTATTGGACGATTAATTGAATAGTCACTGGGAACTATTGGACGATTAATTGAATAGTCACTGGGAACTATTGGACGATTAATTGAATAGTCACTGGGAACTATGCAACAATGAATCCCATAGTCACTGGGAAGGATTGGACCATAAGTCAAATATTCACTGGGAATTATTTGGCTTTAGGAGAATAGTCAGTTGGAAACATTTAAGGATAAATAAAGTAGTCCTAGAGAGCTAATCAACATATCATTAAATTATCAGAGAAAACTATTGGATGACAAATCTATAAACATTTATTCATCCCTGCAGCCATTAGGCTCCATAACTCTATTCTAGTCTTGTCTAGTCTAGTAGTCTAGTCTAGTGTATTAGTCACTTGAAACTATTTGACAGTTTATCCAATAGTAGGATAGAAACTGTTGGACAATTAATCAAATAGTCACAGGGAAATATCAAATGAATAAGCCAGGGAAGAGATCTGATCATCAAAGATATTCTGATCATTGTTACTAAGTCTTAATATCTCTTTTAACTTTCAAGTGCTATTAGATCTGAATTTCAGCCTTTAAGCCAGTTGTGCCTCAACTCTACAATATGTTGTAGAAATTCCAGAATCTGTCCGTAAACTGCTCAAAATTCTTTGGTTTTAAAAAACAATCCAAGATTTTCACAAGACTTGCTGAAATGACAAGGTCATTGAATGGTCTCAAACACCAAGGTCTACCAATTGCACTCTGAGCTGTAGATCATATATAACTAACTATGGGAGCAGCAGAGACTCAAAAATGAAGACTAATAAGAACCACAACACCCCTCTTTAAAGCTGTTACTGCTGATTCACAACAATTGGTATGGGATGCCAGATGCGCAGTTTATGTCAACACAGACAGGTCCTTGGAAAAGAGAAACATGTGTAATCAGTCCATGAGTGTGAGTGTGTGCTTTAGCTGAAAGAGTTGATTGCAGACTTAAGTGCTTTCATTTTCACCTGGCCAGGTGCCAAAAGCCTTCTGAAATTACAGAGGGTGACAGGAACATGATGGGAGGGAGGCTTACTCAAAAGCAAGGCCTTATATCAGTTTCACTTCCCAATCTTTTCTTCTAATGTGACACTACAGCTGATTTAAACCCTGATTACATCAAACGTTTGCTTTCTAATCCTATTACCAAAAATCAGCATGCACGAGGCTGGAAATGAAAAACAAAGCTCTGACTCGTTCTGCATCACACTGCAGACGCTATGATTACCTAAAGCCAGTGTGAATGTTGAAAAGCAGGTCCAACTTGTTCTCATATGTGACGTAAATTACTGAACCACATACGAGCATTATGTATGTAAACATTATGACTCAAAATGATGACATCTTGAGTAGCACCCATGACTCAAAAGTCACAGACGACTTGTCCCACAAAAGCGGTATCTTGTCGAATTCATACCGTCACCACCCACAAATCCTCTCAGCCATACCCTGAAATTCAAACTCCCAACAGCACAATGTTTGAGTGTAACACACGCGAGTGAGCGAGCAGCTGAAGACTGGCTCAGAATCAAGGACAAAATCATAATGCTCCCCTGCGCACAGGCCGTTATATAAGAGCTTGACAAAGTTGCCACAAGCCTCCTTGTGAGTCAGAAACTTGAAGCAGGGGGAGTCTCATACTGCCATTGATTCTACAATACCAGATACCTTATCTGACAAACTGGAATCACATGCTATCTTAAGAACTCTGAAGTACCCATTCTCCACATGTCATGTAGAGAAACGTTATTCACCAAAACTGACCTGTTGTGGAAATCTGTACTTTGTCCAGGGTTGAAAAGTTAGAGCACAATACCTATTTGCTTTGGCTGATGCTGGACTTTTAGGGAGTGTTACTGACAGACCCAGAGCTGCAGGATACGGAAGCCCCAGGCAGACCAGTTGGTCTCACTTGTTTTCTTCAGATCTCAACTTCACATAGGGTGGTCATAGCTCATATCCTCATAGGTGCAACAAAAAAAGACTAAAGTACAATACGTCAAGAAAATAACTTCAATTATCTTGTTCTCAAGAGAAAATCAAGTCAACAGCTGATATGGATGCACCACAATCTTAACTGTTGTCAACATTTGTCAAACATTAACAGCACATTTGGTAACACATCGAGAAGAGTGGAAACCTCAAACTTTTGACTCTGAAAAACCAGCTCTGGGAATGTTTTTGGGACTAGCTGTAGAAATTTAAAGTCACACAGAACTATTCAACAATTAATCAAATAGTCACTGGGAACTATGAGATAATGAATAATATTGTCACAGGGAACTATTTGACAAGTCATCAAACATTAATGCGAACTACTCAACAGTCACTGGAAACTATTTACCACTTAATTTTTGAATACTTCCCTCGTGCCGGGAGTACATTAAAGCAAGGCCTCATAGAAATACAAATAAAAAATTAAAGCTGGGAATCGACTCGCAGAGGCAATTTGATTTCTTTTATTAATTATTGACTATTCGATTATATGCAAAAACTATGACTCATCAGTTTTTGTTTCACATTTCTTTACAGTATAACAACCCTGAAAGCCCCCAAAATACTTCTATCATAATACTGTCAATCCAAGAATTAAGTTGTAACTGTGCTGCACTACAAGTGCAGTGGGGCATTTGAAAAAAAAAAAAAAAGAAAAAAAGAACGAGAGAGAGAGAGAGCGAGAGAGAGAGAGAGAGAGAGAGAGAGCGAGAGAGAGAGAGAGAGAGAGAGAGAGAGAGAGAGAGATACTGGTGTTTGCTGCCACTTCAAAAATATTCACATTTTAGCAAGCTATGGTTAATGTCATCGACTCAAATAAATTTGTAAAACGTCTGGAGCTTAAATTTAACCTCTTCATGAACTAAACATGTCGACAACTAAATTTTCTGTGGCCCCAAAATACTCCACCACACCTCAGATTATAGAAAACTACATTTTCAGTGATTTTGTGAACGCTAATTAAAATTTAGGAGCAGCAGCGACGATAATCTTGTTGGTATGTTCCCCTACACTTTAAACAAGTACACCAAAAAGAATAAAAGGACAGGTAAGATAAATTCAGTACTTTTTCTAGAAAAATTGTAATGTTATTTTGTAGTAAAGCCTTTTAGAAGTCAATTTAAAGACCTTCGGGGATATCATAGCTGAAGTGCTAAATATAGCCTAGCCGATGCGGAAGTGCTGGATTAGAGGTTAGCTGTCAATAAAAACACTTTAGAACACCAGCAAAGACAAAGTACAGGCTTAGTTAAAGTTTGGTGGTGGGGGGGAAAGAGGTTCCCTTCTTATGTAAGTCATTTTAGTTCAAGAGTACGAAGTTGAACGGACTCTTAATTCAGGCCCGGCCTTATTTTCCTCTGACAGGCAGGCCGAGCTAGCACACCGTGTTATGATCCCGTTTGTCCCACACTCACCACTTGGTAACGGCTTGCTGGGTCCATCCCGTCCAAATTCAGCTGGCAACAGAGCCAGCCGAGTAAATAACGGTAAAATCTACGTCAACCTGTGTTTATTCGGAAGTCTGCACTACTGGACAGGAGGTACTAAACGACGCTAACTAACAGAGGAGCCTGATGGAAGAAATGGCTGCAATCCACACTACACTCGATCAGAAAAATACCGTTGTTGGTGAAACGCTAACATGTCAAGTTTTTTTCTTACCAATCAAAACACCTGTTAAGATTTTCAAAATAAAATATATTTTGAAATTAATCCGTTCATTATCTAACAAAATGCATATATATTACATCAAATCCAGTTCTGTTTATTCTTAATTATTATTCTGTGTGTATTTGTGATGTTGATAAAACAAACCTCTTCCAAACAATGCGCAATAGAAACGTCTTATTTTGAAACAGGAAACCTCTTAAGTGCTTTTTTTCCTTGCGCATGCGAACTTGATGAAAGCGAGTGGTCACGGATTTCCTCAAATCGGGGAAGCGTGATGACGTAAATGCACGAAGTAGTGTTTTCTGATGAGCCAGCAGGTGGCGCCAAAGTCCACTTATGACTGGACCACCATATGTTCTCCGTGGCTGGGCTGTTTTCTTCACTTTAACTATGATAAATGAAAATATGTCCATAATAAGTTTAAAAAATCAATTATAAAACTGTAAAAATTAAATAAGTATCTATGGGCATCATTGTCATTTTTTATTGATTTATTTAAAATGCAAGAAAGTTATAAACTTGCAAGAAAGTTGTAAACTTTTCATCTTTGATCTACTATTGGAAGCCTCAGGATTTCGGGATATGTGGCACAGTTCCATCTTTTGCTGTGTCCTGAATTTAACTCAATCTCTTTTTTATAATTGACATTTTTTTTTATTTTATTTTTTTATTTTTTAGTTACCAGATCTGTCCTTCTTCTAGTGCAACACCACACAAACCCAAGAGGTCCTGAACCTGATGAAATCTTCCTTTGCAGATGAATTTTAATGTTTCTTGCTCCTGGATGTAAGTTATTGATTTCATCTTACAATACTCTGCAACATGACTTCTCATCCTTCAGTTCTAAATTCTTCAGGATTTCATTCCTGCTTCTCTCTCCTTACAACCCAATTCCAGTGAAGTTGGGATGTTGCGAAAAACAAATAAAACAGAATACAATGATTTACAAAATCTATATTCACTTGAATACACTACAAAGACGATATATATTGTTCAAACTGATAAACTTTTTTGTTTTATTGCAAATATTCACTCATTCTGAATTTGATGCCTGCAACACATTCCTAAAAAGCTGGGACAGGGTCAACAAAAGACTGGGAAATTTGAGGAATGCTCCAAAAATACCGGTTTGGAACATTCCACAGGTGAACAGGTTCATTGGAAACAGGTGAGTGTCATGATTGGGTATAATAGGAGCATCCCTGAAAGGCTCAGTCGTTCACAAGCAAGGATGGGGAGCGGTTCACCACTTTGTGAACAACTGCGTGAGCAAATAGCCCAACAGTTTAAGAACAATGTTTTTCAACGTACAATTGCAAAGAATTGATGGATTTGATCATCTACAGTCCATAATATCATCAAAAGATTCAGAGAATCTGGAGAAATCTCTGCACGTAAGCAGCAAGGCTGAAAACCAACATTGAATGCCCATGACCTTTGACCCCTCAGGCAGCACTGCATTAAAAACCAACATCATTGTGTAAAGGATATTACCACGTGGGCTCAGGAAGACTTCAGAAAACCATTGTCAGTTAACACAGTTCATCACTACATCTACAAGTGACAGTTCAAACTCTACCATGCAAAGACAAAGACAGATATCAACAACACCCAGAAACACCGCCGGCTTCTCTGGACCCGAGCTCATCTGAGATGGACTGACACAAAGTGGAAAAGTCTGCTGTGGTCTGACGAGTCCACATTTCAAATTGTTTTTGGAAATCATGGACGTGGTGTCCTCCAGGCCAAAGAGGAAAAGGACAATTTGTGTGTTGGTGCCCATGGCATGGCTAATTTGACCATCTGTGAAGGCTCCATTAATGCTGAAAGGTACATACAGGTTTTGGAGCAACATATGCTGCCATCCAAGCCACGTCTTTTTCATGGATAATGTAACACAGTGGGAAACATGACCCTGTCCCAGATTTTTTGGGGGGCATGTTGCAGCCATCGAATTCAAAATGAGTGAATATTTAAAAAACATCTAGTCTTTATTCAACTGAGTATAGGTTAAACATAATTTTCAGATCATTGTTTTCTGTTTTTATTTACGTTTTACACAACATTGGAACTGGGGCTTGTATATACACATAGTATTCATAGTTAATGTGTCACCTTGCTTTATGAAGTTTACCTTATCATGTGTTCAAGGCTAAGCCTGGATCAGTGCATGACGGGCTCTTGGTGTTTTTATGAATGCTAGTACTGGAGCTTCAAGGATAGAGCATGCATGTTAAACTGGGTGCAGGAAATTCAGATGCACAGTGTGGCTGTGCTGCTAATAGAATTAGCACTGACCTGCTCTGCACTGTCATACATCTCCAACATCTCCTTAATCTATTGCATGAGAAAACTTAACATTCCTGACACATGAAAAGCTGCAAAGCCATCCTAATAGATAGAAAGAACAATGAGGGTTATTGATAAGAGGTTTCACTTGAATTAAATAATAATCCCGTTCACTAAGAAGGGAATTACTGTTGTACATCTGTCAGCTAAGCAGCTCACGTCAACAAAAAAGGAGGGATAGAAAATGGGAAAAAGATGTGATTGATGCAGGAAAAGCAGGTGCAAGCTCCATCTTCCCTGCCTCATAAATTGTTTTGCCCTTTGCGAGGCAGGAGGAGCATTAGCAGCATTAAGAATTCATGTAAGGTGGTAAACTACGAATTGCGCGTTTCTTAAAGCATCAGCGATGCGTGAGAGTAAGTAATTTGCCCGGCCTTTGTTAGATTCCCACTTTTAGAGCCTATAATGGCATTTTAGAACATCCATCACTGACACACACACCTGCATGCAGGCACAAGCACACCCACCCAGTCAGCCGCCCACACACAAAACAGAATCAGGATGTTGTTACTTGGCAACATCATTTCAAGGTAAATAGGTGCTATAAAAAGGTGTTATGTAAAGAGTCAGTGGGTGTCTCTGCTTTCCAAAGCTCATTCTTCAGCTGTGGAAGGTGTTTGACGGGAGGTGAGGGTTTGTTAGTGGCTGATTGAATTGTATGTTACAGGAGAAAACATCTGTTTGCTTTACAGAGGGTACAGGCAGCAATTTTATTGCCTACCCGCAGAGTATTTTCAGTGAATTTACATAGTGTGTGTGGGGGAAATTGCATTTGAGGAACACTATCATAGACTTTAATATATTTCCGAAATGGGATCTACTAAATCAGACAAATGGGATCATAATTCAGGCTCTACAGCGTAGGCCCTAAAGCATTTCCTAATAGGATGGAATGAAAACTCTAAAGGGCAGAGAGAGGTTAAGAAATGTTCAGGTGATGGATGAGTGTTCTTTATTCCATCCTCACTAAAATGAAAGTTGATATCAACAATTTAAAGTGCATGAATTAGATATGTTTTTTGTTACAAAGTCAAGGTTTTGTTGTGTATATATTCAAGCTTTAGGTGCTTTTCAACAACAGGAATTTTTTGAGGAACTATGTGCTTTTCAACTCTAGGAACTAGGGTCTAAATTTAATCTAAGCTGGTAGGCAGCCAAGTCTTGTTTTACATACATACACTACTCACAGTAAGTTAGGGATATTGTTATTTACATGAGTTCTTTTCCTGTTTGGTCTTAATTTTGATTAAAAAAGTAATTCCCTTTGATATTACTACTAATGAATGAGAAGAAACCCCATTTTCATTATTTATTACCCCAACAATTTAGACAATAACAAATAACCACCTTTTGCCGTAATGACAGCTTGATGGCGACATCTCATGCTCCTCACTAGCCTCATGATGTTGTTCTGAGGCAATGTGTTCCACTCCTCCACAAGTGATACACGCAGTTCTGCCAAGTCACATGGGGGTGGGGTACAAGCATCCAGTCTCTGCTTCAGCTGGTTCCAGACGTGCTCTTTGGGGTTCAGGTCAGGGGACATTGCTGGCCATACCATATGAGGCACTTCAACTTCTTGAAGTCCAGCTGTGACAATTCTGGCACCATGTAGTGGAGCATTATCATCCGTCACTCATCACTGAACAGGATGGTAGACCACTGCTGTATTGTCCAGGACAGGTCATGGTCTTGTGCCCACTTCAAACAGTCACAGCGGTGTCTTGGTGTCAGTGGAGTCACCTGGCTTTAATCCAAAGAGGTGGAGTCGGTTGTGAATGGTTTGTCTGGAAACCCTAGTACCCCTCACTTCTCGTAAACAGGCCTGCAGCTGTGTGGCAGTTGCATAACGGTGTCTGAGTGCATAGGTCCTTGGGTACTGGTCATCATTCAATCCATCACTCATGGGGCTCCATTCCTGGGTCTGCCAGTAGTTTTGTGTCTTGCTACAAGTCTGCTGATGACACTTTGAGACACACCAAGTTCATGAGAAACATCTGACTGCCTGCTACCGACCTGAAGGCGCAGTATGGCCAGGTGGCGCTGCTCATCCATTGAGTGACGTGGTGTGTTTATGGCAGCTTGAATGATGAACTGGGAATGACTTACTGACAATACCAGCTTTTTATATCCCCAGAATGTTGAAATTGATGCCACATTGAAAAGGGTTGCCTTTTTGTATGTTTCGGTATTGGGTCCAATTTGTAAGGCACACTGTACACAGTGAGACCATCCACTGAGGACCTCACAACATCCCTAACTTGTAAGTTGTTATTTAATGATGATTGAAAAGTATTTGAGAAGGATGCATCGTACACTAACATGCTTACAGGTTAGCACAAAACAATGCTTGCCTGTCTTCTCCTTCATTGTTCTTTTATTGCCCTCTACTGGTCTGGTGGTGTAGTGCAATTACTTTTATTTTATTCTCCATACTTGACTGGCCTGATTTGTATGACCTTTACTGAACTTCAGACTTGAAAAGGCAGTCATCAATGGGACACAGGAACCATTTAGGAAGAGTGGTTCCAAGAACTATAAACTCTGGGATTTGTGGTGGAAAAGCACCTTTGTAAATATAAACAATCCAATGTAAATTTGATGTATTTTTTGTAGTCCAGTGGCCATATATAGCCCAATAAACTCTTTTACACGTTTTCATAATTCAACATTTCTTATGTTTACAGAAATAAAATGTGACAATGGAAGCGTTCCACATGTTGCTGTATAGCTTGAATGCAAGGTTTTCATTGGAAAAGACCACATATATTTGGAGCAGCAAAAATATGCAAAATTTTACTTTGCCTCTGATTAGATATGGAAAAACTACATCGTTTTTTTTTTTTTGTTATTATTGAGATGTGTATTTGACAAAAAAAGAAATAAAAATAACAGCTCTTATTTTAATTACAATGTTAGTTTTCAAAAAACTTACTCTACTTGCATATTCAGTGAATTGTATTTTTAAGATCCACTCACCACCCAGTCTGTTGAAGCCGACTCTATTCAAAGATTTAGTGAAAGTGTAAATGAGCACTTCCTCTGTCCGTGAAATTAGCCCCTGTGCAGTACTATGTGCAAACACAGAGGGATTAAACGCATAATTACAGTGTCTATGTCTCTATCTACATCATTATATAACACCTCCCTTTAAATAACCACCGATGGAGGCAACAAAGCAGCTGCCAATTAGCAAGAAATGTGAAAACAGAAAGCATTAATCACGCATACATGCTTCTATGTGTCTGCAGATGAGTGTGTGGGAGTGTGGATCTGCTTCCCCTTACCCAGTTTATTCTATTTTTTTTTTTTTTTTTCCATGAGGGGAGGAGAGAGTTCACCTATCGTTACTGAAAATGTCCAGCAGAGGGCAGAAAACACAAGGTTATGTTCTTCTCTCATCATGATACAGTGGCTGAATCTCAATGTTCCCCCTAAAACCTGAGCCCTGAACCAACACAGACTTCATTCCTCAAAATAAAAATCTTTTTTTTTTTACCTACTACAGTCCAATAAGTCAAATGAGTTTATCAACACAACTGAAAGAAATATGAATATAAAAAAATCTAAATATAATAATTGAAATGCTCAGTCAGTTTGTGTAAAGATAAAAAGATTCAGGCAGATTAAAGCTGTTTTATACATTTATTATTAAAGACAGACAGACCTACACTTCTCAAGCATCAACATTGGTTTATTTTTCTGTGGTTCTTGTTTGTCGTCTCTGTATTTTCACTTTCTGTGTTACACATTTGTTTACCCTGCTGTGCTTGTGGGCTTCCCCTGTGGTTTCACGTCACACAATGAACTGTGGGTAATTCCCTCACGCTAAGTCTGCAAATATGTCCACTTCTGGAAGGGGTTGCATAAAGGGCTCAAAAATTCAGCACGAGAGCCCTCACACACTTCACAGTTTGACAGTAGGACAGCCCCAAGTCCCCACAGACTTTGCAGGGAAGCGCTTCAAGTGTGTGAGTGTGGACTTTGAGATTGGGCGAGAGTTTTCACCATTGCAGACTCGGTTTCCCATGAGCACCACGTGTCATGTGAAGGGCAAAACCTTTAACCTGCAGTTTGAGATTTTTTTTTTTGTATCAATATCTAAAACCCTTGAAGGAGATTTTAGCTACATACAGTGTATCACAAAAGTGAGTACACCCCGAAGAGACTACACCCCTAAATGTCCAAATTGAGCACTGCTCGTCATTTTCCCTCCAAAATGTCATGGTCTGGGGCTGCATGAGTGCAGCAGGTGTTGGGGAGTTACATTTCATTGAGGAAAACATGAACTCCAACATGTACTGAGAGATACTGCAGCAGAGCATGATTCCCTCCCTCCAGAAACTGCGTCACAGGGTGGTGTTCCAGCATGATAATGACCCCAAACGCACCTCTAAGATGACCACTGCTTTACTAAAGAGGCTGAGGGTAAAGGTGATGGACTGGCCAAGAAAAATAAAATAAAGGTGGCCACACAAAATATTGACACTTCAGAAACTTTCACTAAGGGGTGTACTCACTTTTGTTGTCAGGATTTAGCTATTAATGGCTATATTTTGAGTTATTTTGAGGGAAAATAAATGTACACTGTTATATAAGCTGCACACAGACTACTTTTCATTGTGTCAAAGTGTCATTTTGTCAGTGTTGTCCCATGAAAAGGTATACTTAAATATCTGCAGAAATGTGAGGGGTGTACTCACTTTTGTGATACACTGTATATGACAGATTGAAATAAAAACTATAGCCTCTGTGAGACCTACACATACAAAAACAAACAAATAAATACATAAATCACTTTATTGTATGGAAGAGGATAAGGGCCACTGGAGAAAAATAAACAAATTAACGTCCAATATTTTTTTTATATATAATTTAAAAAAGTAAGATTTCTGGCTTTTTTTCTCAGAATTTTGTTTTTAATCTCAGAATTCTGATTTTAATCTCAGCACTGAGACCTTTTTCTCAGAATAATAAGATCTTAAAAAATTATTTATTTATTTATTTATTTTTGTTTGTTTGTTTGTTTGTTTGTTTTTCAGTGGCCCTAATCCTCTTCTGGGGCGGCTGTGGCTCAGTTGGTAGAGTTGTCGCGCCACAATCAGTAGGTTGTGGGTACGATTCCAGCTCCTGCAGTCACATGCCGAAGTGTCCTTGAGCAAGACACTGAACCCCAATTTGCTCCCACTGTTGTTCAGTGGTGTATGAATGTCGTGTGAATGTGTTAGATATAGCTGATGGCTGTTAGTTTCAGTTGGCCATTCAGTGTGTGAATGTGGTGTGATTGGGTGAATGAGCTAGCAGTGTAAAGCGCTTTGAGTAGTCTAAGACTAGAAAAGCGCTATATAAGTACTGGTCCATTTACCATTTAGTACTAACTGATTATTTGTTTACAGTCATCTAAGTAGGTGAGGAGCAAAAGGTGCTTTTTAACCTCAGGAATTTGGGACCTCTGGAAGCTAAAAGCTCTGGATGGAATCAAACACAGCTTAGTAGCTCACAGTCTGTCAGGTTGAGCTGCCAGGTAGCTTCCAAAAACAAAGAGTTTTTGGTCTCTCTGCTCAAGCCTCTCTCTGCCAGCCTCGGCTCACTTTGTTCTGATCGTAATGAGCACAGGGAATTGCAGGGACAAATGGGGCGACAGGCTGATTATGTCTGAACAAAGGAAACAGGAATGTGCACTCCAAAAACTGGATGTGTAACAAGTGACTTCATCTGGTGTAACAAGTGAAGACTGATTTTCTCCTCAATTAATAAAGACATCAAGACAATAACAACGATGATTCAAGAGAAAGATCAGAGGGAGGATTCAAAACATTCCAATGCATCTATCCCACTTGATTAAGATTAAATCACTCGTTTGGTCTTTTTTTGTTTTTTTTGGCCAAGAGAAGTTCAGTGAGCATTTTTTATAAAGAAAGCTGTCAAAATGTGAGGAGATCAAGTGTTTTTATTCTTGCTTTTGTATTTGTTTTGCTTTTTTATGATGGTTTTGAAACACAGCACAAAGTTTATGCCATAGCTGTAAGGAAGTCCTATTTGGACATACATGCCCGAAACACCTCTAAAGAGGATACAGGAGGCATCCTTGAGGCATCCAGCCGACTCCTTTTGATGTGAGGGAGCAGCAGCTCTACTCTGAGCTCTCTCCTGATGTCAAACTCATTTCCGCCGCTTGTATCTGTGACCTCATTCTTTGGGTCAGAACCCAGAGCTCGTGACCAGAGGTGAGGGTTGGAACATAGATGGAGTAGTAGTAGATTGAAAGGTGCAACACCTGAATTACAGCTCCTGCACCAATCTGTCCTGCAATCTCACCATCCATTTTACCCTCACTGATGAACAAGACCTCGTGAACTCCCTCACTCAGGGGTGAAGACTCCTCTCCCCATTCAGACTGCATGTCTCCAACCTCCAACATGGTGTTCATTATGGCCGATCCGTGACTGGCACAGAAGTCCAATAAAGAAGGATCAATCAGACTGAAATTGGGATTGCTGAAAACGCTTTTGGCAAAGTTCAAACCGTCTTAGAAACAGCTTCAGAGATGCACACAAAAATTACATCAGACAATTTGCAAGCATTTCTAAATTTAAAAAAAATATATTTTTAAATATTTTTGAACGGAAAAACGCTTATCCTGCATGTAACAATGTTTTATTTTCCAGAATAAGTGAAAAAAAAAATTGTCAAATGAATGACCTGAGATAGCTTCCCTAAGACTTGAAAAAGTGCATAAACTACCTTCTGTCTGATGGTTTTATAAGATCCAGGCGTCAGTATACATAAAAACTCCTTACGAGAGCTTTAAGCTAAAGCTAAATCAAAGTTAATACATACATGTATAACAATATGCTAATGATATAGGGGAGAACGGGGTAGCTGTCACATGGGTTGGTTGTCACATTAATTATATCTCACCACCAGAGGGCGCTGTCTCTCAAATTGTGGTATGGACATTTCTGGAATTGGGATCAGAGCTAGCCTAAAGAGTCCTCTTTGTCGTCAGACAGCTGAAGTTGAGCTGAGACTGAGATGAGTTGAGCTGACTTTTTGAGTTTTTCACGTCAAATTGTAAATATTCAGCTCCTCTGTATTTTTATTCTTTTTTTACACAATGAGTTTATAACAAAACAACTGTAAACCTTAAGAAGAGTGAAGGGAAAGCTATTGTTTAGATCATTATAAGCTAGCTAACTGGTTGTTACACTTTGTTAGCTTGATGCTAGCATGAAATTCCAGTTGAGGTTGGTTGTTACATTATGTTTTATACAGTAGGCTGGCCTACAGATGTGTTTCCTGCTCATGTTTTGTGCTCATTTTGTGTTAAGATGCATTAATTTCTATATATGTCAACTTGTTAAATTAAACAGACTTAGATTTAGTTCTGCCTTCTTGCGTTTTTGAATTTTTTTCCCATCAAAGTGACATTGTGACAAACAACCGGTTGGATGTCACAGTGTGTCAAAGTGTCTTTGATACTTAATTGCCTCTTTGTCAGGATTCACATTTCAAGCTAACACCTTAAGCTTCAATTTAATACAGGAAAAACTGTTGAAAGATGTTATAATGATTAGCAATTCACACTAGAGGAAAAAGTGTGACAGCTAACCCTACTCAAAATTTCAATATGCTGACGATATGCTTTTGTATTTATTAGGCTGGCGTATAAGCCAGGGGTCTCAAACTAATCTTACCAAGGGAACGCTGAAGGTAGTGTCTGGGTGAGGCTGGGCCGCATCAAGTGTTATCCAATCTTCTCAGTCTTACCAGGTCAGAACATGCAGAACATGAACAGTTCTTCAGAACATTTGGCTTGAGGGAGGAAGCAACTGAGACCCTCAGTATGGCTTTAAGATGCTCATCTTTAGGTTTGGACCTGAACTTTGACTTACTGAAGTTCATTGTGGAGAAGAGCTTTTCACACAGATAGGTGCTGGCAAAAAGACACATGATCCAAACACCGACATGTAAGAAAAAACGCATGGGCCGCTTAACACAAAGCTTTGGTTTCAGGAGGGAGCCACAAAATATTGTTCTGTGGGCCACAAGTTTGAGACCCCTGAGTTAAGCATTCAAAAAGCTTTTGTTTTGCGTAGATATTCAATAACCTGATGAGATGCTTAATTTTCTTTTTGCCAACAATAAGATTAAAAATGATCTATTCAGCATACAGGTTACATATTTCAAAATTAATTATGCACACTTTATTTTTTGATGCAGCGATTTCTCCAGATTCTCTAAATCTCTAGATGATATTATGGACTGTAGATGATCAAATCCATCGATTCTTTGTAATTGTACGTTGAAAAACATTGTTCTTAAACTGTTGGACTATTTGCTCACAGGGTTGTTAACAAAGTGGTGAACCTTGCCCCATCCTTGCTTTGTGAATGACTGAGCCTTTCAGGGATGCTCCTTTTCTACCCAATCATGACACTCACCTGTTTCCAATGAACCTGTTCACCTGTGGAATGTTCCAAACAGGTGTTTTTGGAGCATTCCTCAACTTTCCTCAAGCTTATCAGTTTGAACAATAATTTTCTTGTCTTTGTTGTGTATTTAATTGAATATACTTTAAACAGGATTTGGAAATGATTGTGTTTTTATTTATGTTTTATATGTCCCGACTTCACTGGAATTTGGGTTGTAATTAAACATTCAGTTTGATGATGTGCTTAAATAGTCAGTGTGCTGAAGATACTCGTTCCCAGGGTTTTTTTGCAGTTGATATGCTGATTCTCAGGTTGTTTAAGTCTGAACTGATATCTACGTGACAAGAAAATGTGAATGTAATTTAAGAGGAGCTTTTCAAAGTGCAGGTTTAATGGGCTCAACTGAAGGCGAACCCTTTCTACTCCAATTTGACAAGACAAAACAATGGTCAGTATTCTCTTTGATCCATCTCCAAAGAGCTTGTTTTTTCCTAATAATTATTGCAGTAAGCAGATGTGACTTAAGATATGGGTAAGATGTTTCTAGGTCACACATAATAGGACATGTTGTTCTCTGTAGTATCGAACACTTGGGGAATAGCCCTTTAAATCTTTAATGATTCAGGGATACACAGTTCCCTCTTCAAGAAAACTTTATCGTCAAGGGACACAAAGGTTTCACTGCAGGAAGGATGAGGCATCAAAATATTGTCTTGTTTGGTACGTCTCTGCCTGGCAGCTGGTGCCAGGAAGTGTCTTACAAAATAAAAGACAGGTTATAATGAGAGAGGAGAGAGAATGGGCAAAGATTAATCAGTGACAGCATGATGAGATGAGGGAGAGTTCAAGCAGGACTGAGGGTGGAAGTAGGCTAATGCACTGTTGCAACTGTTGTGTATCATTGACTTCATAAAACAGAAAGGCATCATCAAAAAGTACATTGAAGAGTCGATGTATCCCCCCGAGTCTCCAAGACAGTCTTTTGATGCTGAAACAGACTTTCTCTCTCGCTCCATCCTTCCCTTCTCCCTCCTACTCTCTCCCACGCTCCCTCCATTGCTCGCCAGGCTGCTTGTGAATTAAAAGAAAGTATGTCAGTTGGCAGGCAGGGAGGGAAGAAAAGAAAGAAAGAAGACATCAGAAAGAATTCATTCAGTGAGTTTCGCAACAAGAAACATTGGCTGAATCCTCTCCGCCTCATGGGGTGTTTCGGGGGGCTCCGAGGTGGTTATTTGGGTCAGGCATCAGGGTCGAGCCTGCACCTTGATCTTTGCACTCAGCATGTTCACCCTGGGTTTAATAAGAAATGACAAACAACATGTGTCATGCTGGTTCGTGTTCCCATCAGAAGTTCATGGGATGCATTTTTTTCTTCTTCTTTTTTTTTTTAAACAAGCAACACCAAACACATCTGCTGTATGTAGGAAGGCCAGTCTGTGGAAGCTGCTGTTGCTATGCAACTGTTGAGGGCCTGCTTTGAAATACAGTGTGGCAGTGCTGTGTTAAAAGTTGAGATATTTCATCTCACAGCAACTGATGCTTAGTCTCAGTAACATGATGTTAAATGTTAAATTCACTGTCTTTGAGGAAAACAGATCCTGTATCCTCTATTTTTCCCACCCTGGTGTTTGAGAAAATCCTTATTCCAGCCTCTGTCTGAAACACTTCATCTGGAGACCTATTAGGAGCAGACCTGTTGTTTGAGGCCATGAACCAGGAGATCCTTATTTTATTCAGGGATTCTGTCTCTAATAAGATGAGCTAGCAGTGCTAACCCAGCAGAGTCGCATTATGCTATTCACAGAGACACGGCTAACAGAGCTAACACCAACACCACACTGGGAGGTTTTCACCTGCTGTAACGGGACAGGATACAGGAGAGAGAGACTGAACAGACTGGTGAAGAAGACCAGCTCAGAAAAAAAGCTGTGACAGGGTTTTTTTTTCCCACTGTGTTCCATCACCTTTCCTTTTAACAACACGCAGCCTTCACAGATGGTCAAGTTAGCCATGCCATGGGCACTAACACACCCCCATACCATCACAGATGCTGGCTTTTACACTTTGACCTGAGAACAATCTGGATTGTCCTTTTTCTCTTTGGCCTGGAGGACACCACGTCCATGATTTCCAAAAACAATTTGAAATGTGGAATCGTCAGACCACAGCAGACTTTTCCACTTTGCGTCAGTCCATCTCAGATGAGCTCGGGTCCAGAGAAGCCGGCGGTGTTTCTGGGTGTTGTTGATATATGTCTTTGTCTTTGCATGGTAGAGTTTGAACTTGCACTTGTAGATGTAGTGATGAACTGTGTTAACTGACAATGGTTTTCTGAAGTCTTCCTGAGCCCACATGGTAATATCCTTTACACAATGATGTTGGTTTTTAATGCAGTGCTGCCTGAGGGGTCAAAGGTCACGGGCATTCAATGTTGGTTTTCAGCCTTGCTGCTTATGTGCAGAGATTTCTTCAGAATCTCTGAATCTTTTGATGATATCATGGAGTGATGAACCTCACCCCATCCTTGCTTATGAACGACTGAGCCTTTCAGGATGCTCCTTGAATACCCAATCATGACACTCACCTGTTCAGCTGTGGAATGTTCCAAACAGGTGTTTTTGGAGCATTCCTCAACTTTCCCAGTCTTTACAACAGTGTGGCTTTGTAGTAAAAGAGTGCAGGTACTAGCCTGGCCTTCCTGCAGTCCATACCTGTCTCTCATTGAAAATGTATGGAGCATTATGAAGTGCAAAACACAACAACAGAGACCCAGGACTGTTGATCAACTGATGTTGTTTATCAATCAAGAACAGCAAAGAATTTCACCTCCAAAGCTTCAACAATTAATGTCCTCAGTTCACAAACACTTATTGCGTGTTGTTAAAAGGAAAGGTGAAGGAATACAGTGGGAAACATGACCCTGTCCCACTTTGTTGCAGGCATCAGATTCAAAGTGAGTGAATGTTTGCAAAACAACAATAAAGTTTATCAGTTTGAACAATGAATATCTTGTCAATGTAGTATATTCAGTTGAATATAGGTTAAACAGGATTTGCAAATCATTGTACTCTGTTTTCATTTACGTTTTACACAATGTCCCAACTTCATTTGAACTGTGGTTGTAATATAATATACTGTAAAACTCAAAGTGCTGATGATATACTTAAATTTCAATATGCTGACGATACACTTGTATATTTATCATGCTTATAACATTTTGCATTTTCATTTATTATACATTAATAAAATATAGGAAAGCAGAATACCCCCTCTTTAATGCAGAATACCCCTCTTTAAATCAAAATGACTAATAGCAACCCAGTGAGTGAGACTGCTGCTTGTAGAAGTCTACATTTGTTGTTTTTTCGCTGACCTTTGCTTGACTCTTGCTTTATGGCCCCCTCGACTTGACGCTTCCCGTGCTCAAGGTCTACCTATCAATATCTCTCTCATCCATCTGGTGACCACACCACTTCCTATGAACACCAAGCAGGAGAGCCTTATTCATCTGTTACTTGGCTCCAAACATCTGTTTTCCAACCTTGGAATCTGAACATTCAAGGATGACGAAGAAGGAAATCATTCCCCCCTCAAACTGACTGCAGAGATGATGAGAAAGACAGCCTCTGTTCTTTGGTGTCTTTGATTGTGATGGCACAGAGGCAGAACTGTGTGTACTGTGAGTAGGAAGTTAGGCGGGTAGGCACGGCTGGATAAACAAACATATCGACTTCATGTGCTATTTTAAACTTCTCTAAAACTTGTAACACCTAGCTGCAAAAATAGCAAGATGCTTTACCCAGTTTTTCTGTGGAGAATGTCTGCTATATTGTCAGCATCTAATCCCAGAACGCTTAAATTAATCATCACTTGGCTTCAGGCTCCTTTATCCCTCTCTTACTTGTCCAAGCCTAATAATCTCAACCTGAGATGGTACCACGGACAGCTCCTCTCCCATGCAGCCCTCAAACTGCTGAGCAATGATATTCTTTAATGATTACTGTAATGATAAACTATACCTTAGGGTGAGTGGTCCTATATACATCACAAAGGCTCCAAAGGTAAGAGATTAAAAATCTATCATGTGTACCCCAAGGGGCTCATATATTGTGTAGAGGCAGGGGAAATGAAAAGCCACCCTCAGCGTTTTTCACTCATTTTGCATAAATGGTGTGCAAAATAGCCCATATCTATATTTTCTCTACCTGAGTACAAAGAGGAGGCCATCACTTCAGGATTTCTATAGAGTAGTTCCTTTTCAGAGGGCATGTGAGACTTCTCATGTTAAATTTTTAATAAAAAAACAAACAAACAAACAAACAAACAAAAAAAAACATGAAAAGAACTTCGAATGAGATTTCAAATTTTCAAAATTGAACAACAAACAACAACAAATTCAACACTTTTTTCACTACCTGTAGAATGTCTATAATGTTACGCCATAGTCTTTTTAGTCATTTTATATTTTATCATTTATATATCTTTTTTAAATGTATACTTTTTTTTATCTCAGCTACTTTCTTTACATTTTATACATGTATACATTTTTCTTACTTGTTCCAGTTTTCCTGTTTTGTTTCATACTTACTTCAGCATATTGTTACCCTAATAGCATCATTACCTGGGTCATATTTCAAATTTTTCAGAAAAGAAGAAACATATGTATGTTTTATTTATGTATATGTATTTTTTAATACTATTCATGATAAAAATGTTTTTATGATCTACATTATCATTGTTAGCTTTTTCATTTTATCTAAATTTCTTTGACTTAGGTATTTGTGCTATAAGGCTCACAAATAATAATTTAAATGCGTATATCATATGACTTAGGTAATTATGGTATTAGGCTAACAGCGCTGGCATCTTTTTTTCTATTTTTCTTTTTCTTTTTCTATCTTTTTAAAAAGTGATCCTTGTGGCCTGACATGCTGTAAAAATATTCCAATTTTGTACTGAATAAGAAACATAAACAAATAGGTCAAATTACATCAAAGTTACTGTTTTTGAGTAATATATTTAGCTTTGTTTTTACATTTACTATTATTACGTCTTACACTTACTAATACTGAGACTTTTTTTTACCTTTTTTGTGTTAGCTTTCTGTTACTATCTTTCACCATAGTTCTGTCTTACATCAGCCACGAAACACCCTCAAAACAAAGATTTATCATCTAACTTTTTCCCCACCTCTTGGTTACCTTGTTAGGCTTCCTTTTCCAGGTTAGTTTTAATAAATCTTATTGTGATACAACTACTGATACCAACTTTACTAAAGCTCTGACTTTTCAAATTGTTTATACATGTATGTTATGTTGACTTTTTCAGTGTTTTATATCAGTGTTTCTTAAATTATCCCAGACCAAGGACCACTTATCCCCCCAAAAGAGACTTCACAGACCGCCAAAGTAATTTGCCCCGGAACAAAAACCCAGATAGCCAACTGATGTAATATAAACTGGCATCATAACTAGGACTAGCGTTAGCTTCCACGGTGTCCACAATGCTCACTGGGGCTAAATCATCTTGCTGCACCTTCTCCTGGCCAGTGTCGGAGGTTTTCTCTTAACCAAACTAATTAACCAGCCTATTGTTAGCTTGACCGTTTTCTCTCGGACGGGGGTTCAAGGAATTTTTTGCGAGTCCCAGGGGACGTGTCTTTTGTTTTATGTTCATTAAAAAAACAAAATTTACTCACTGTCAAGATGGACCACTTGGGAGTGCTGGCAGACCACTAGTGGTCCACAGACCACAATTCGAGAAACACTGTTTTATACCAAGGAATTCCTTTGTGAATTCCAAGTTTTAAGACAGCCCTGCGATTGACTGGTGACCAGTCCAGGGTGTGCCCCGCCGCTTGCCCTAAGCCAGCTTGGATAGGTTCCAGACACCCGCGACCCTGAACAGGCGGTATAGAAAATGAATGAATGAATGAATGAAGTTTTAAGACAAATTCTGCCAGTGGGATTGCCCTGGACCCACTAGATCCATGTTTGATTTTAAGAATACAACTTTCTCAAACCACATTGGATCCTTTTTCGTAATAATGACCCCTTTTTACTTAAATCCAGTATTTCAGATCCAAATGGCAGATTTATAATTATATCTGGATACATTAATTCATTGCTCTGTTAAATTTATATGGCCCAAATTCTGACCATCCTACTTTTTTTTTTTTTTTTTTTTTCCAAAGTTTTCGAATGACTTCCAGAAGATGGGGCCTCCAGTGCTCTCTCATTGGTGGTGATTTAAATTGCTATTTAGATTCATCTTAAGACAGATCCTCTACTAAATCACCTCTAATGATTAACTCTGTCCAGACATTTAACAATTTGATGAAATCAAGAAATATGGTAGATATCCGGACAGTACAACTTCTTCTAAGGGCACCATTGTGGTTCAACTAAGGTACTGTTATGGCGGCCACACAGGGTCCTGAAATAAAAAAAGACAATCTGTGAAACCAGTGGAAGATTTCCACAAATATGTGGACGAGTTCCAAACAGTGATTTTTTTTTTTTTTGACTGAAAGTAATATTACACAACTTCTACATTTGATTGCATGTAAAAAGAACTGGAGGCAGACTTATGCTCATAATTACAAATTAAAATAAAACTATTACATCTCTCATAATTCGCCATGTAATGAAAATAACACAATTTGCTAAAACTGTCATTACAGACTGACATGACTTGCATCGATTTGTTGAGGAAGTCATAGTCCCAATTTACGTGTCATGCAAGCTCGCAAAAGCAAATACACAGTTAGAATGTATATGATTTATTTGATGTTTTAACATGATCATCTATTGAAAAAGGAAGAGAAACATACAGAGATATACAGTATAAATCTAATCCTAAATACATTTTGTGGCAGCACAGAACATTTCACATTCCATTATGGGACCAAGGCCATACAACACCTGAAGTCTTTGACTTTTTTTGTTTCTTTTTTTTTCTTTTAAATGTAGGCTTACATGGCATAATGTCATTTCTAAAATGAGCAGTTGGCAGCTCAAAGTGAGTCTTTTTTTTTTTTAAATCTTGTTATAAATTGGAGTTGCATGCATGATAAGCAATAATCTAGAGTTTGTTACAGATAATTTCTCGTTCACTTTTAAACTACACTGATAGTGTGGAGTTAAAAAAAAAAAAAAAAGATCATACAATGACCAAACAGAAAAACCTGCCTGTAATCTCACCATATGAGTCAGAAATGATAATTTAAACCAAAGCAAACCTGGAACTTTTTTTAACTTGCACTGTAAATGTTGGAGCTTCAGTCTTCTACTTCTCTGTATCGTATTTACACACTGAAGCAGCATCTTTGGACATATTGGTTCCATCACTTTAACGCTGCTCCGTCTTGAATGAGATCAAAAAACAAAGCTTTGTGCCCAAGAGCAGAGTCCAGACATCCTCTGATGCAGTGTGTTCAAACAGAAAGAGTATTAGAATCACACACGGATACTGACGATGTTGTAGAATCAGTGTAAACATGAAAAGGCAGAGCTTTGTTCCAGCAAATAAAAGCTATGTGAAAGTGAAATACTTTAATTTCTTTCTGAACACACCCTTTAGCAGGACGTTTTGACTTTTTATACATTAAACAGCTTCTTCTTTAATAACCCAGGCCCCGTGTACAGTGTGCCTCCTGTCTACACAGTAGAAAACAGGACAAGAACCGATGGGCTGAGATACCTGCCACTGGAGACTGAATTTAAATATATATAGCATTTGGAATGCTCGTTTTAAATATACAAAGTGATGATGATATGATGATACACTTAAATATTCATCATGTTTACAACATCTTGCATTTGCAATTATTATCCATTATTAACCATCAAGAAATAACCCCTCTTTAAACCAGAATACCCTCTCTTTAAAGCAGAATACCCCTGCGTTAAAAACTTTATTTGGAAAGCATGATTTGAAATTTACAGAAGAGGATTAGAGCCACTGAAAAATATTAATAAAAATGTCCAAGAATTTTATTTCTATTATTATTTGAAAAAAAAATTCAGAATTCTGAATAATAAGAGAAAAAAATGGACATTATTATTTTTTAGTGGCCCTAATCCTCTTCTGTAAAATTCTGATTTAATATTTTAAAACTGATTCTTTTTTGTTATAAAAATGTATATTAACCTTATCAGACACTCAGCTCTATATTCCTAACCCTTTATAGCCTGACCCATCAAAAGAAAGTTGTCAGAAAATTCTAATTTTTAGGAACTCAGATTTTTTTTTTAACTTCTTTAATAAAATCCACAAAAATATTACTTTATCATTTTGTTCATGATTTTTTTGTGTGTGTGTCATATTTGATAAATTGGGCAGTTTTGACAACTTTTTAGAAAGGTGTTTTAGTAAATATGCATTCATTCAACGCAGAAGCTTTTTTTAAGTAACAATTTAGATGAATTTAGATAGATTTTTACCACAACTTATGGAAAATTAGTAATGATATTCATGAAAATAAAGTGTATGGATGATTTTATGAGAGCAGCAATTTTTAAAAGGGTCAAATTTGATCATGTTGATGAGTTGGAGGTCTTTGAAACTTGTTGCTAAATGTATCAAATATGATAAGTTTGACAATGAAGGGTTAAATTTCAAAAATTTAGTTTTCATTTTCATTTTTTACACAATAAGGATACAGTTTCTCAATTCAACCAGCCTTATATATTCATATAATTTAGTTGTTCAATTGTTAAGTGGAGCTCAGACTAACTTTTTTTATAAATTTTTTTTTTTACATAATATTGATTGATTATAGAAATTGATTGATTTTTTTATTTATATAACTTTAAATGAGTAGGTCGAAATGCAAACTTAACAAAATACAAAACTCAATTTTAAATCATGCCTTTCAAATTTAACTCTATATTGTTAAATTTTAAATTTCCTTTTATTCGTTCACACAATTTGATATAAGAGCAGTGAGACACACTTCTTGTCTGACAGAAGGAAGGAATATAGAAAATTGAATGTTCAAGTCTGTTAAAAAAACAATTTTAAAGCAAACAACTTCAGTCACAAAACGTTGAATTTAATTTCAAACATGCTTTTCAAATTCAGTTTTGTAACACAACTATTCATTGCGAGCTTTTTAAATGTGATATCATTATTTAAATTCTGCATCTTGTGGCTCATATCTCATCCCGTAAGAAACTAGCAAGACAACTCGAAGGGAGGGGGGGGGGGTCACTTGAAAATGGATTCATCTGGATCCCTAATCCAAGGTTGAGGTCAATCCTGTTTGCATTTGTGCGGCAACAATCCAAAAATATTACATTCAATCACATTCAACTCTTAGTCGTATATCAGTCAATCTGTACACTTTACATTTGAATTCAAAGATGTGACAGAAAACGACTCTTTTTTTTAAGATGTTGTAATTCCATGCATGTTTAGAGTGTATGTTTATCGGATGTTTGTGAAGAATCACGTTAAAAGTCCATGAGTTGTATCCAGCTGATTGCTCTGCGACCTTGTTGGAATGGCACAGGAGAGCTATTTTTACCCACAAAACTAATATATGATGACATTTGTCCAGCGCCTGTATTCGTCTCCCATCCCGCTCACACACACACACACACACACACACACACACACACACACACACACACACACACACACACACACACACATGCACACACTCCTAAAACATTCCCCTCTCAGCTTAAGAATAGGTGTGTTACATTCTGATGGGGGAAATGATGACCATGGCTCATTATCCTCTCCCTGAAGAATGGATCTGATACATTCAGTGCGAGTATGTGCTGATATCCATTTCCATCACTTTTCAACGAGAGCGTCCAAATAACACGTGATGAAGGGGTGGACGATTGAGAAGACGTGACTTCAGAGAGTTAAAATGTTCTTTTTTTTTTCTCCGTACATATTCTGACTTTTTTTTCGCCAGCTAACAATCACAAAATGCTCCATAAGTGATCATTTTGGGGATATATATATATATATATATATATATATACAGTTATGTATGTACACACCTATGTACTTATATACAAAAACAACGGGTTCCATTCCTCCACTCGACATGTTCGGGGATCAAATGAATACCTGAAGACACAAAGTAGAAAAATATCAGTATTTCATAGATCGAGTCACTGTGACGCCCAAACGGCCCTTGGCAGTGCTTTAAATCAAAGTCGAACGCTTGTTTCCAGGAAGTTGTTTAATTTGAGTGCAATTCTGTCATGCTAGAAGTGAAAAAATGGCAGTTTGTTCGATATTGTGCTTTCGTTTGACTTATCAAATTAGCAAAAGGGATCAAAGAGAGCTCCCTTCGTGTCAAGAAAAAAGACGCCCGGTGGCAAAAACGTCTGAACCTGAGTCACATCATCCTGAACAGAGGGAGGAATCCTCACTTTAGAGTTATTGA
Source organism: Labroides dimidiatus (assembly GCA_030710495.1). NCBI lineage: Eukaryota > Metazoa > Chordata > Actinopteri > Labriformes > Labridae > Labroides > Labroides dimidiatus. Next base: position 8,677,190 of record CM061166.1, read on the forward strand.
GTTGGGTAATGCTTTAACAGGAAGTCTACGATTAATGCTATAAAGAAATACAGTCCGTATCAGATGATCCTGACATGCATTAAGAGTGCATAGGGTGTTTCTGACTTTTCGGAAATGCCATCATTTTCTCTGTGAAGTACAAAGGTTTCTTCGTATATTCTTTTTGATTAGAAAAATCCTGTGTTTCATATTTCTTTTTGTTATTTTCTGCAAAGACTCCATTATTTACTCAATTGCTGGCTTTGTATCTCTCTATGTACAAATCGCTCACAGGGGAAATGTTGGGAAATGAAGTCCCGATTACAGTACATATTTTATAAAACAAAAAGAGCTAATGGTTCAAAGACTGCAATTAGAAAAGCAATTGTGCAGAGTACTTGGTCCAGAACTTGGTAGTCTTTTTTTCAGTCTTTTTTTGTTTGTTTGTAGTGTTCCAGTCTTTAACTTGACAGATTCCATCACGTATAAAAGCAAAAAAGGAAGAAAATGAACAAAATGGTAAAAAGAAATGAACAGACAAACAACAACAAAGATCTGAAGAAATCAGACATAGTAAAGCCAGTAGATGAGGTTGAAGAGTGAGAAAACAGACGGGAAAATGATCCTCGACCAGCGGTCGATGGCGTTTACATCTGTCAGGTCTGGGATTTTAATCTTAAGCTGGGACGACCGCCTTCGCAGACGGCTGCGTTTCATCTGAGCTGACCGGTCCAAGGAGTGGCGGCTGGCGGAGCGCGGGCCTATTCCGCCACTCTGCTTCCGGTACTGGATATGCGTTGAGGCCGTGCTATCCAACTGCACCATGGACTGAGAGTTCCTAATGTCCGCCACGCTGGTGGTGATCTCACCTCCTGCCACTTCATTGTGGATCTCCAGGGTAGTTAAAAGGATGTTCCCGTGGCCGGGCTGTTCCGCCTGGTGGGTGAAGAAAAGAGAAAACTATTAGTAAAGCTTATAGGGGAAGGATCTAAGGTACCATTTTTAATTAAAAATATATATTTTAAACAATGAAATGAGGATGCCATTATGGAAAATTTGTTAAAGTCAATTTTAACGACCTAAAAGAGATGAAACAGAAAGGTCCGAAACACTGACAGAGACAGCTAAAATCAAAACAAATGCACTAAGATTTATTAATGTATATATATTCAAATATATATTATACAAACTGAATTTAAAATACTCAGTTTGAGAGTTCTAAAGTTTCAACCCCAAGGTCTCAACCCTTTAAAGGTAACCCTTCCCTTTTTTTGGTGAAGATTCTAGTAGAACAAGCAAAATTACAGCAAGGAAAGCGTGACAGCCATATTTGGTCATACGCCCTTTTCTAGTAAAAACTGGTCAATCTGTTTTTGTCCAGTTTTGGACTTGAGCATCTAAAAAGCCCTGCTCAGCATATTTCTTTACATACAAGACAATAAAACTTAGGACAGTGTGTTTTAATGTTTCCTAATGTTTGTATATCACTGTACAGTGATTCAGAGAGAATTTTAACCCCTTTCCAGAAACTCTGAAGCTATAAAGAGTGAATATGCGTGACGTTTGTTGGCTTGTTGTCGGATGTTCTAATACGCCAGTGGGGAAATTTCTGTGGCATTCCTCTGAGGGACTGTCTAGGGACAAAAAGGTACAGCTTATATGTGTTTTTCTCACATTTTGTTTTTATATATATATATATATATATATTAGGGCTGGGCAATAAACCGAAAATTTACCGATACCGAAATTTATAAGAATAACCGACGTCATTTTGCCCATGTCGGTATATTCGGTATTGAAAAAAAAAAGTTGGTTTTAGTTGTGTGTAGGTCGGCTATGTGTTCGTGTGCCTTTAAGGGAGCTACGTAAGAGACGCGACTCCACCCCATCCAGTCTGTAACAAAAAATAGAAAGAGAGGTGGGGAGATGGAGGACCGTTCAAAAGTTGTAGCGGCTGCTGCGGCGGCTGAAGTTGATGAAGGTGCGGTCGAAGGTGAGAGTGAACGGCTTGTAAACTGAGCCAAAAGACAGCTGCGACGAGTCAAGGTAACACAACCTCTTCCACCACCCGCAGTACAACCATGTGATTCAATTCGAAGAAATTAAGAAAGCGAGAAGAGACGAGCGACAAGTGCTTCCACCACCAGGCAGCTGTCAATAACCAAACATCAAAAAGATGGATCGAAATCACCAATGTGATAGGCTACCATATAGCAAAAGACATGGCTCCTATTACTACAGTGGAGCGCAAGGGGTTCATACACCGCATGAAAACCGTGAGGATACAGCCTGCCACCGCGAAAAATCTTTTGGAAAACGGTGATTCCCAGCATGTACAGAACAGAGAGAGAAAAGGTTGCTGCTGAGTTGAGACATGTTAAGCACTTTGCAGCCACAACCGATCTCTGATCCAGTCGCACCATGGACCCTTATATCAGTCTGACAGTACACAGTAAACACAAGGGATGAAACTTGTTTCTCTCGTTATAACCTGATTACTTGACAACTCAAATGTGGCCGTTTTTGAGTAAGCTCTTTGTAATATCCATATTAAGAATTTGTTTATAAGAGATTGCATTTTAATTCTTTGTTTTCAGGAAATGTAAGTTATTGTTCTTATTTCAAATCTGTTTATCAGCTGTTTAATAAATATCTTAACTAAAAGTACTTGATTTGTGTTTCCTTATTTATTTTCAGACAGTGTAGTTTTATAGTCCTTTAAAGTGGCAAAATAATTGAAATAAATAATTCACAGCCCCAGGGGCAGTGGAGTAGTTATCGTCCATTTATCGTTATCGAGGTGAACTGCTCAATATATCGTGATATTGATTTTAGGCCATATCGCCCAGCCCTAATATATATATATATATATATATATATATATATATATACTTAATGGATTTTTTTTTTACTACTACTCAGGTAAAGAACGAAAACTGGTAACTTTGTTGATCTTTTTTTTTCTACATGAAACTAAAAAAAATTTGATAAACGTCACTGTGGTTATACAGTCTTGTTAAGTTCTACAACAACAACAATCGAAAGTTGAAAAATTGAATTTGGAAGTATTTCAGTGAGTGGATTAAATTGAAATATACACTCAGCGGCCACTTTATTAGGCACACCTGTCCAACTGCTTGTTAACGCAAATTTCTAATCAGCCAATCACATGGCAGCAACTCAATGCATTTAGGCATGTAGACATGGTCAAGACGATCTGCTGCAGTTCAAACCGAGCATCAGAATAGAGAAGAAAGGTGATTTAAGTGACTTTGAACGTGGCATGGTTGTTGGTGCCAGACGGGCTGGTCTGAGTATTTCAGAAACTGCTGATCTACTGGGATTTTCATGCACAATCATCTCTAGGGTTTACAGAGAATGGTCCGAAAAAGAGAAAATATCCAGTGAGCGGCAGTTCTGTGGGTGAAAATGCCTTGTTGATGCCAGAGGTCAGAGGAGAATGGCCAGACTGGTTCAAGCTGATAGAAAGGCAACAGTAACTCAAATAACCACTCGTTACAACCGAGGTATGCAGAAGAGCATCTCTGAACGCACAACACATCAAACCTTGAGGCAGATGGGCTACAGCAGCAGAAGACCACACCGGGTGCCACTCCTGTCAGCTAAGAACAGGAAACTGAGGCTACAATTCGCACAGGCTCACCAAAATTGGACAATAGAAGATTGGAAAATGTTGCCTGGTCTGATGAGTCTTGATTTCTGCTGCGACATTCGGATGGTAGGGTCAGAATTTGGTGTCAACAACATGAAAGCATGGATCCATCCTGCCTTGTATCAACGGTTCAGGCTGGTGGTGGTGGTGCAATGGTGTGGGGGATATTTTCTTGGCACACTTTGGGCCCCTCAGTACCAATTGAGCATCATTTCAACACCACAGCCTACCTGAGTATTGTTGCTGACCATGTCCATCCCTTTATGACCACAGTGTACCCATCTTCTGATGGCTACTTCCAGCAGGATAACGCCCCATGTCATAAAGCCGGAATCATCTCAGACTGGTTTCTTGAACATAACAATGAGTTCACTGTACTCAAATGGCTTCCACAGTCACCATATCTCAATCCAATAGAGCACCTTTGGGATGTGGTGGAATGGGAGATTTGCATCATGGATGTGCAGCCGACAAATCTGCAGCAACTGTGTGATGATATCATGTCAATATGGACCAAACTCTCTGAGGAATGTTTCCAGTACCTTGTTGAATCTCTGCCACGAAGGATTAAGACAGTTCTGAAGGCAAAAGGGGGTCCAACCCCGTACCCGGTAGCAAGGTGTTCTTAATCAAGTGGCCCGTGAGTGTACAGAAAGTTGAACGTTTAAGAAGCTCATAGTGCGATTTCAAAGCAAGTAGTCTCAGTCACAAAATCAATTTCAAATTGTGCTTTTCAAATTCTTTCATGCCCTTTCTTAAACTGAGCTTTTCAATTTTAGTTTCTATAGGCACATATCCCAGCCCATAAGAAACCAGCAAAACATAAACAGAGACATGTTACTTGTAATAGTAAAAAAATCAAATTACTAAATCTAGACACTCAGAATAACAACAAAAGAGAGTTTTCCATGAAACAATAAAAGGAGTGTGAGAGGAAACAGTTTTCTTACAGTGATTAAAGATGGCAGAGTGAGGTAGAAAGAAAGAGTCAACTGATTTCACATTTTAACCCCCATATTCTTTTTTTTTTTCACATAAACAGATGACACTTCATGCCAAAACCACAAGTCAGCAGCTGTAGACGTCACTCATGCAAATGTTGCAAGCCCCACATTTCCCACTTTTAAAGGTACAGCATTTGAAATTACGCAACAACTGACTTAAAAACAATATTTCATGAGCAGTATGTCAACAGTCATTTAATTGTCCTAACTGTTTTGATTGAATTCATTAATAAATATCAATAAAAACAGGAAAAGAACGACATAGGCCTTTATTTTGAAAGGGTGTCAGCATGTGTTTTCCTAGGAAAAATGTCGTCCCATTTAAAATAGTAATAATAATAATTGTTAATTAGCTTATATTCATTTGAAATCAACCTTTTGATTCTCCGATGTTTTCCTATTTCCTGGCAAGTGCAATACCCAATTTTTTACAGCTTTGCAAGAAATGTGGCTTTTGATGGTTCGAATGAGGAAAGACTGACAGAATGCATGCATTCAGGTGACATCTGAAAGAGAAACATGTCTGAAAACGTGTTACGATGCAAGCCAGAGCATGAGCACCATTCCAATGTTGAAAAAACTGCAATGAAAAAGTCACAGTCAGAATGAATGCTCCGGAGATCATGGGAATGTCATGAGGATGTCTGCTGGTGCTTGATTCATTCCATGGATGGGGGAAAGATTTTGCACCAGAGAAAAGAAAAAGACACCCATGTCAGCTGATGGCGATGACGCAGTTGATTCGAGGATGCTGAAGTGTCTCAGCTAAGGAACAACTCACCGAGCGTGAGTGGCGAAGACCTTTAACCTGATTGGACCGTTTTAGGGATGCGGTCCTACTACCTGCCTCCTGAGGAGATGAAAATATTCAACCACAAATACCTGATAACAGAATCCTTCACAAACGAAACACTTTGGAAACAGATTCTTATGAATAGTGCGAATAAAGTTCAGTTAAAGAGAACATTTGGTGCCTGAGCCATCGAGTCCCAAAAGAAACAAGTTTTAGAATTACTGCAGTGTTTTGGTTTTTTAATCATTCATAGTTGTTTGGAACAATAATTAAGGACGTTAAGAATCTGTCCACTCAGATTGTCTTCTCTCAGGGGTGTCCTGTGTTCCTTCCTGTGAAATTACCCAAATATTATATAAACACTGGAACAATCCAGTTGGAAAGACAGAGAATTTTTCTGAATAATACATAATCTCCTCTTGAACTGATTTATTCATTGATTTTCAATTTTCAATTTTCAAATCCTCACCCTCGCAGCATCATACTTGGCCGCCCTCTCATTGTTGGCCTTCTCTGCCTTCTCCGCCAACTTCTTCTGCATCTGAGGACCTCTCCCAAAAAAGATGTAGTTGACAAAGGCGTACTCCAACAGTGCCAGGAACACCATGACGAAGCAGCCCATCAGGTACATGTCAATAGCTTTGACGTAGGGGATCTTGGGGAGAGTCTCTCTCAAGTGGGTGTTGATGGTGGTCATTGTCAGCACCGTGGTGATACCTAGGAGAAAACATGGGGGTCATTGATTAGGAGTGAAATCAAAGTGTTGTTGTTTAACAAAAGTTAAGAGCAAAATCTGAGGAGAACCAATGGTATCATGACTACTGGCTGTGACCCCACCCTTTTCCCTATTTCTAGACTGCCAAATGATAGTTCAGGTCAAAATATTATATATTCAATATGGCAATCTCAATCTTTGGACTTGATGTTACTGTGACTTTTGGTGCCTTAAAAATGGGACCATGTCATCACAAAAAAAGATCAAATAGACATCCCCAATTACTGAATTCTCAACATGAGCTGAGATTTAGCACAAAAATAAAGGCAATTTGTGTTTGGTAGATTATGTCTTTGTTGTAACAAAGCCTCTTGGCAATAAATCTTATACCAGTGGAAAAGCCTGATTATTTCCCTTTAAATGGAGCCAGATTTGTAAGGAACATGCCTTTGTGGGATGAGCAGCAGAGCTCAGTATGTGGATTGCACCCATGAAAATTTTGCCAATGCCAAACAGCTGATTCTGCTGTTGTGTCTTGTCTCAACCTTCTGGTTTCCTCTAATGAGCAGGTTCTGCTCCAAGAATTGGCATGCCACATTTGACTGATCTGGGCACTTGTCAAAAGGCTATTTGAACTTGGTGTTCCCCAAAACCAAATTGTGAAACCAAGTGAAACAAGGCTCATCCTCACTGTAGGCAATCTCAGTGCAGAGAGATATCGAGATGAGAATCTGCACCCTGTGGCAATTCCATATCTCTACAGGCTGGTACCGGACTCTATCCTCCAAGATGAGAACGCTCACCCCCACAGAGCAGGGTTTCTCAGAGTCTACCTTCAGATTTTGGGACCGGAGAGGATGGAATGACCTTTACCCCACTGAACACTTGTGGGATCAGCTTGGGCATGCCATACCAGAGTGACCAACATTTAGGGATGGGTATCTTTCACATCTGAACCGTTACAGTGCCGATGCCTGGTACCTGGGAATCGGTACCAGTACTCAACGGTACCAATTTTCAGTACTTTTGTGTGTTAATGTGGTAATAAATGTTAATTTGTTTGATAAGATCTCAAATTTTTTCAGTTTAACATTTATTTCTTAATAAATAAACTTTTAACAGGTCTATTAGAAAAACATTCAACTAGGGCTGCACAATATAGCCTAAAACCAATATCTTGATATTTTTAAGCAATATCACAATACGCTATATATATATATCTCAATGTTCTGATTTCTCCTCTAAATCACTAAATAAATGTTAAATTTAACCCTTTGATTCATAAAGTGACACCAGTATCATAATTCAAACAGACACTTCAGTTGTATTTCTAAAATTTACAAAAAGAATGAAATAACAGTCAGGTTAAGTTTAGTGAACCTTTTATCGCAAACCAACCTTAATATAGTTACATATTTTCAGTTCCAGTAAAATAATTCATTCAGATTTATTCAGCTGGCTGAGTGTATTATATGACTGTCTTAAAAGTTTGATAAAATTTAAATTATGAAAACCAGTTACACTTTGAAAATAACATGAACTAGAGTTGGAGCTGACTTAATCTTACTTTCACTTCTATAAATCAGCTCCCTAGATATTGTTGGTCATGCTGAAAGGACTACGCCTGTGACTTCTGTCTCTCAGCCTGGTTGTAGTTTTGGGATTCTCCTCCTCCCTCTGTTTACTTTGCAGCTTGAAATTCTCTTTTTGCGGTTTGTAAACATTTGTGGAATCGCCATGGAATCTTATTTGTTTTCTGAAAACGCAGCTTGTAGTATTTTGGTAGTCAGCTGCATAATAAGACTATCGGCGCTCCTCTCTGACATCATGCACCGAGCTGAGAGAGAATCGAGCAGGGATCATACAGGCATCAAAGCAAGCTCAATTAAGCAACTACACTTTAGAAAACAAGCCAAAAATACCCAAACCTGCAACTGACGAGACTTGCCAGCGACTGGTTCCCCTGCCTTGCTAAATACAAAACACGCATGCGCTGGAGAGTTTTCTGGATGGAAGGGGGAGTGAGCTGCTTGCTGTGAGAGGAGCACCAACAGAGAGTAAGAGAGGTGAAACTCTTTTGCTCCTGTTATTACTCCTATACCTGCGTTTAGGTAGCAAAACATGGTACCGTTTGATTTTACGTGAATCAGTAATCGGTAGTACCGATGGAATTCGGTTGGTACCTCTAAAAGTACCAAATTTAGTACCCATCCCTGCCAAAATTAGCTTAAGTTTGTTGTATAACATCACAACCCTTTGCCATTGCCTTGAGCGCCAAGCCAACAACACAACATCATGACTCTACGAGTTCCGTTTAAAGGAAGCACACGCTGTTTGTTCAGAGCTGTTTTTTTGTAATCAGACATCAATTAACACTCCTCTACTCGAGCCAGGAGCTTGGCTTCATCCTATGGCCAAAGTCAAAGAAACAAGTCAAAGACTGCTCCGATGTTCTATGTGTTCCACTGAGACATCACTCTGGGAATAACCATCTGAGATCAGTAACAAGAGGAGTTCGCCTTCAGGGCTTTCTGTCGGAGCGCCCTGCCATTCCTCTCCCAAGAGATTCCACCCACTCAACTTAAGTGACATATATCAAGAAAACGGTAATCAAGGCAAAAGATGGATGGGGTGAAGGTGGCTGTGGATCAGTGGTGGAGTGCGTTGTCTCTCATTTGGAAGGATAAGGGTTCGATCCTAGGTCAGGTTGTCCAATATGATTTATGTAGAATCATGTGGCAAACACACTGTGGATAACATAATTGGAATTAAAACTGATATACTGCCGGAGTGCCATGTTAAGGCAGTAATTATTGTGTCTTTATTAACACATACTTAAAAATAAACTCAGAATGCCAATAAACCATCTGTCCAACTCTCCTAACAGCATCACTTATGTGACAAACACATTGTTTTTCTTCTTCCATGGTTTCCTCATCACTTATCTCACCTGGCAATCTGTGTTAGTGCTCAATCTGACGTCTAATTAGTCCAAACCTGTATGGCTAAAGCTGTCTTCATAGAGAAGCCCACCATTCTAAGCAGATGCTTGTTTTCTTGTCAGTAACCTGAAGGTCACGTTGGAGAGAAAACTATAACAGATGTCTTAGGTGTTACTATAGAAACAGGGATATTTTTACAGGATACATGTTTGTTCTGTGGCTATTTCTTCTCTTGGCTGGGACTGATGTGGTGGAAAAAGAATCATTATGCTGCTCTGGGATTACCTAGCTGATGTGTTGAATAAGGAGTGAAGAGGAGGACATGTACAGTATTTTGACTGACAATTCTTTGAAAAATCATTTTTTTTGATCGTGCATGAACACACATACTGGAGAGATGAGTGCATAACCTCTGCTTCATTGAAATTCAAAGGTCTGCCTTGAAACCTCCAACTGCCCCCTGGTCATCAAACAGAAATAACTCATTTGAATACTGCAGCGTGTAGCCTGCAGCTCTTAGTAACCTTAACCACGAGGTGTACTGGGTGTTGTGGTTTCTGTCATCTCGGAGCAAAGGCACCTTACCAGTGTGTCTGTAGAACATAAGAAAGTAACCAATGACAAATTCACGATCAGTGACGATATGAAGTGGTTAAATTAGTGGTTGACCAGTATCTGTTTTTAAAAGACTAATGCCAATAATTGTTCTGATCCGATCCTGGTATAAGATTTTAGACTTAAAAAAGTTAGATCTGATATCAGGGACGAAGAGCCAATCCAAAGGACAGATCTTTTCAACTCAGTTCCATGCTCCTTTGTATTCACAAAAAACAGATGGGTGTAATACATCATTCATGTATTGTGCATTTGTGCTATGAAGAGCTAAAGTAGCATGAAGGAAGATAAGTAATACAAATACTGGAATTGGCTCAGATCAGTTCAGTAACGGCCGATACCAAAGTATCAGTACTGGTATCGGGGCTTAAAAAGTTGAACTGGTGCAACCCTATAAATTCCACTGAAGTTGGGACATTGTGTAAGAAATAAGTAAAAACAGAATACCATGATTTGAAAATTATGTTTAACCTATATCCAATTGAATACACTACAAAGACAAGATATTTATTGATCAAACTGATGAACTTGAGGAAAGTTAATAAATGCTCCAAAAACACCTGTCTGGAACATTCCACAGGTGAACAGGTTCATTGGAAACAGGTGAGTGTCATGATTGGGTATAAAAGGAGCATCCCCGAAAGGCTCAGTCGCTCACAAGCAAGGGTGGGGAGAGGTTCACCACTTTGTGAACAACTGCGTGAGCAAATAGTCCAACAGTTTAAGAACAATGTTTCTCAATGTACAATGTCAAAGAATCGATGGATTTCATCATCTACAGTCCATTATATCATCAAAAGATTCAGAGAATCTGGAGAAATCTCTGCACGTAAGCAGCAAGGCTGAAAACCAACATTGAATGCCCGTGACCTTTGACCCCTCAGGCAGCACTGCATTAAAAACCAACATCATTGTGTAAAGGATATTACCACGTGGGCTCGGGAACACTTCAAAAAACCATTGTCAGTTAACACAGTTCGTCACTACATCTACAAGTGCAAGTTCAAACTCTACCATGCAAAGACAAAGACATATATCAACAACACCCAGAAACACCGCCGGCTTCTCTGGACCCGAGCTCATCTGAGATGGACTGACACAAAGTGGAAAAGTGTGCTGTAGTCTGACGAGTCCACATTTCAAATTGTTTTTGTAAATCATGGACGTGGTGTCCTCCAGGCCAAAGAGGAAAAGGACAATCCAGATTGTTATCAGGTCAAAGTCTCAAAGCCAGCATCTGTGATGGTATGGGGGTGTGTTAGTGCCCATGGCATGGCTAACTTGACCATCTGTGAAGGCTCCATTAATGCTGAAAGGTACATACAGGTTTTGGAGCAACATATGCTGCCATCCAAGCCACGTTTTTTTTCAGGGACGTCCCTGCTTATTTCAGCAAGACAATGACAAGACACACTTTGCACCTGTTACAACAGCGTGGCTTCATAGTAAAAGAGTGCAGGTACTAGACTGGCCTGTCTGCAGTCCAGACCTGTCTCCCCTTGAAAATGCATGGAGCAATACTAAGTGCAAAATACGACAACAGAGACCACGGACTGTTGAGCAACAGAAGTTGTTTATCAAGCATGAATGGTAAAGAATGTGGAATTCTCCAAAGCTTCAACAATTAGTGTCCTTAGATCACAATAATTTATTGAGTGTTGTTAAAAGGAAAGATGATGGAACACAGTGGGAAACATGAGCCTGTCCCAGCTTTTTAGGAACCTGTTACAGGCATCAATTCAAAATGAGTCAGTAACAGTATAAGTCATAACAAAAGTAATCTATTTTATTTATTTATTTATTTATTTTTATTTATTTTTTTTTTTTTCCCCTTGTCTGCATTATCTTTTTAGCTGGGCACTGTGTCGGGTGACAGCGTTTAAAAGACATATGCAGTGAGTGTTTTTATTCTCGCAGTGACAGCTATGAAGACATGTACATACATACACACATATATACATACATATATATGTAATCTATTTTATCTAAATATTGGTATTTAGCCCCTCTATACTGTTAATGGTATCCCACAGGTTAGGATGACAATTTATTGCTAATGTTGTATACTTACATGAGGTGTCTGATCTCACTTAAGCCCACCAGTTTTCTCAGAGCAACAATTTGTGATGTCATCAAGGATGAGTCATTTGTAGCACAAATTTAGAACGCAAAATGTTGAATTTGACGTAAGGGGAAGCGCTGTCTTTGCTCAATGGAGACAATTTGAGGGAACTGCCTGCAGTGTCCGCAGACTATTTGTTTATGTTTCAAATGAGTACGCAAACACAGGCAGAGTGTTTCAAAACGTCATTTATCGCCTCTATTAAATGTGCCATCTGTCTCCCAGTGCCACCTCACGTTTTACCAAACGCAATAAATAAACATAACTCTCACTGATAGTCATGCAAACCCTGACCTCCAACCTACTGTGACACTTTATCTCATTGCATCAGAGATATACGGTAGATATATCTTTACTACTTTATCCACCCGTTCTGGAAATAAATGGAGCCTATCAGTAGCTGTGACACTCACATAACACACACAGACGAGTGTATACGAGTGTATACGAGTGTGTATATGTGTGTATGAATCATAAAGTACAGCGAGGAGACAGAAACATTGGGGTTGGGAGGAGGAAGTGGGATAGCTAAGGTCAATCTAGCCCTTAGTGTGATTTATTGGCACATTACAAGGCTAACACCACTCATGCGTGTGTGTGTGAGAGAGGAAGGTGTGAATGTGAGCGTGCACATGCTCTCTGTGTTTTTTCTCCCTCTGCCTTGTTCTTTATAGGTGTTCTCTCAGCTGTGCCATAACTCTCTGCCCTTCCTCCCCCCTTCTCTCTCTCTCTCTCTCTCTCTCTCTCTCTCTCCTTCTCTGCAGTTCGGACAATTTAATCAAGGGGCCATGTGCCCATGGGCCTCCCTCCTTTTTCATCACATTGTTAAACTCTCTGGGGAGGAATACACTTTATAGGGTTTCTTTCACTGTCTGTCCTTTTCTGTTTCTCTCTCTTTCTATTGTTCTCTTATCTCTCCCTCGCTCCCCTTCCATTTATTCTGTATCCCCCCATCATTTGGTGGTGGTTTCCTCCATACTGCACCTCTTTCTGCCCCCCCCCTTGTAACATGTCCCTGAGTCTCTGTGGAACAGAGGCACACAGCAATCAAATCTCCTCTAATCACAAGCCAATAGGCCATTAGCAACACAGCTGAATGTTATGAAACGGAAAGGTATCATGTAGGATGCAATAAAGTGTGTGAAGCGGCGCTGAATGTTAACTGTGAGAACAGAGGCAGGGGCGGTAAATCAAAGCAGCGTTAATTGAACACTTCCATTTATCACTCGCAGACAGCATGCAAAGACGTCTCAGGACTTGTCATTTTCAGCGTCTGTGGAAGCAAATAGGACGACTCGTGTGTCTAGCACTGCACTCAAAGTGCTCCTGCGCCGATTCCAGCTAATGCCCCACACCTTTACTGTTCCTGATATGATTACGAACGAAGGGCCCGACTGTTGGAAAAAGGCTGCAACCAAATTACGGCGCGAGCAAGTCATTTGCAACTTTGCAAGGGCCTTGGAAAATGAGATTCTCTTTCAAACAATTCAATTGTTTGCTTGCTGCCTCCTTGAATTGATTTCCTCCTGATCATTACACTGCTCTTACTGGCAGGTTTGCACACACAAAAGGAGCACACACACACACACATACACACACACCCATTTCCATCGGGATACCTGCTGAAAGCTTGTAACGATCCATCAGCAGCCGTGCATAGACCTCCGGTTGCCTCTTGGCTGAGGAGGCATTCGCTGGATATTGCAGGACTTCACACGCAGGACCGGATATTGCATAGACATCTTAACAAAACCAGCTCCAGGAGAGAAAGCTTATACATGTGTGTGTGCACAGGCATGCACACACTTCGTCTCTGAGTCTTACTTGTGAAGCTGCAGTCTAAAGTATTTTATATCCCATTGTTTTGTCCCTGATTGCTCATGTGTTGTCTACAGCAACGAGTTTCAATATCCAGCCAAGACAAAACAGTGCTTCAACCTCCTACGAGGCGTAACAATGATTACAAACTAATGACCTGCCGCATGCACCTCTGCCTTGTTTACTGCTCACAAGAGCCCCATGGTGAGTGGGCCTTGGCGCCCACACAAGCAACCCTCAATAAGAAGTGAAATCATGCTCATTAGAGAGGTGATGTTTTTATAGCTCCTGGAGTACTCAGTGACCACGGCAACAACAGACAAGAGAAATAGCCTAGTTTGATGTTTGAGTACAGTTTTGCCATGATTTTTTTTTGTTTCAACCAAAAAGACCAAAAAATAGGTTAAAAAAAATTAACCACTTTAAATAAAATAACATTTTTACAAAACTTAAAGATTGGTATGGTAGTCTTATTTTTTTGTCTAATTTCTGTTATGTTTCTCAGCATTTTCAGATATGATGGAAGTAATTTATATTTTCTGAATCTTTTTCATCAGGTGCCATCTAAGAGGGGCCATTAAACATACATTTTAATATATCATAGTTGCACCAAAAATGTATATACCGTCATGTTATCATCATTTTTAAACATTGTAAAAATGTATATGTATAGAGAGAGAGAGAGAGTTAATATGTATATTAACTCTAAGAGGGGGTTTTGGGCTTTTTTTAAGTCTTTATTCTGCCCCATAATGCCTTGTTGTTGCTATCACATGATTTACAGCTTAAAGAAATTCATACTTTTCTTACATTGGTGTTTTAGAAATCCTAGATTTAAGCTTTCTTCTGTAACGCTTCATTTCAATGCTGTCCCTTTAAGTCTCCCTGCTCAGTAAACCCCCTTCCCTCTGATTGGCCAGCCCTACTTCCTACTGGATCTCCTCCTATCTATCATGTCACTTTCCAAGATAATTTACAGACAAGTTAGCAAGATGCAAACAGTTGTTTGATGCTTAATGGCAACATGTAAAAATTATGCAATGCCATCATTATCATTTCAGCAAAATTCATGAAGATCAGGTGCCATTTTTGGAACGGACCATTCTGATTAGTTTACAAACAAAATCAGGGATTTGAATACGTAGAGGTTTGAAACTCTGCATACATTCAGTCTGAACAACCAGCAGTGTTACATTATATTCATGTTTAGAATATAGGTAAACAGAATACCCCCTCTTTAAAGCAGAACACCGCCTCTTTAAACTATAGGTATTCAGTCTGTATCCCCGCAAAACAATTCTCATCAATGTTCTTCCACTTCCACGACCAAATTCCAACCCTTTCCCTCCATCTCCAGCTGACACCACGACAATGAGAAAGCCAGACTCCATCAGGAATCCATCAGGGAGCTTGTGGCTCACTTGAGTCCCCGGGTCTCATCTCAGAAAAGCCAAATATCTGCTCCTTTACAGCCACTGCTTCTTACCTAGAGCCACTCTGGCTGCTGATGCATCGTAGTTTATCCAGAAGGAGACCCAGGAGAGGATGGTAATCAGGATCGATGGCATGTACGTCTGCAAGATGAAGTAGCCGATGTTCCTCTTTAGCTTGAAGCTGAGGGATAGTCGAGGGTAGGCACCTACGGAGAGACGTGTAGCAGTGTTAAGGTCTTCAGGTTTGGAAATTTTCAAAGAGGTACATTCATTTTAAACAGTAAAAATGTATAATATTCATAAGAACACACAGGGACATCTTGTGTTTTTGTTACAGTTTCTATGACAACCCCGACAGCATGGGCTGGATGTATTGCCATGGTAACAAGAACCCCCTTCACTTGCACAAGCTCTCAAACACGCGCACACACACACACATTCACACGCACACAAGACCCTTTCCCTTTTTCATGATGATGTGACACAATGTTCAGAACGGTGATAAACATTTCATCCACATACATAATTCACTGTATTCAGTAGAGAATAATAGATTAATAAATGAATGTAGAGCTGCTTCTGTTGTGTTTCCATCTTTCACGAGACATTACTTTAATCTGTGGACCTCTAACCAGTATACCTGAGTGCTTGCACACAAAAGAACAATGCATCATCAGCCCAGGTCGATGTCTTATGATGGATTGAATCTATGTGTAATTCCTATATGCTCCTGCCGTTTTACCGTCGTTGTATAAAATTGGAGGAGGAGTGAGATCCATTACTCTGCCATTTCCAATCTGTTGGTTTTAACCTCCGCTTGAAGTGACCATGTGTCCTTTCTACTCCTGTGTGATAAATACTCAATTCTGATTGGTCAAAACCTCAAAAACAACTGAAGTAAATTCTCAGTCGTAAGAGCAATGCCAGGGAAAACCACATCACACTCGTAACATTTTGAGGTGTTTAGAGGCTTAAGTGTTGACCTTGAGCCATGTAAATTTGTATCAATCCACAAAAGGGCCCGACCAATTTATCGGCTGATTTTAGTCCTTTTCAAACTAATCATCATCAGCCGGAGTTCTGCCAATTAAATGCCGATATATGCCCTTGTGCCGTTTGTCCACTAGATGGAGTTCTGACTCCATTCAATCCTCAGTTCCCACCACTGCCTTTCTCAGTAACATACAGGAGTAAGCTACAGCTAGTCAACATTACAGGAGTGGGCTGAGTGAAGCTTGCTGACAGATAAGTTCATAAAGACATTGTGAAATTAACAATGACTCAACATGTCTCCCGTTTCAGTTGAACTCTCTTTACCATGTGTCATGACGAGTGAAGTGTGCTTTGCTGCATTGGTTATGCTTTTTCACAGCAATTCTGAGCACAGTGTGATACTGAAGCTGATACGACGACATACACTGTGGACGATAGCGTTCATCACGAACAATGTACGGTAATTACAGAGATGTTGAAAAAAACAGGAAGCACACTCAGTGGACCAATCACAGAGCTTGCGGTCTGCATTGTTTTGAGTTGTAGTTACATTTTTGTGTCAAAAAAGAGCTAGGATGTAAAGTACACTATCAATTTGACGACAAAACAAAGTCGTAACCAACAATCTCAAGATTGAAGCTGATGTGCTTAAACGACAAGGGTCTGTTGTGGGCTTGTGGCAGAGGGGCGGATCCCGTACTAATGTACAAATTGATTCTGTATCAATGGGTAGGCAGATCCTGTACCTGACAAGTCTAAAAAGATAAACCCAAGTTGTCACATCCCAATTACGTATGGGTGGATTCCATACAGTAACAGTCTCCAGAAAACTTACTATTAACATGTTAAGCCTCTAGTGGACACTCAAAGAACTGACACTATTTTTATATATAAGCTGTTTTTTCTATCCCTTCAACGACAGGAGAGGACAGTGGATAGATGGAAAAGCTGCAGGCTGGATTCAAACCAGGGGTCACCATAGACATATACAGAAGACTAGATAAATCAGCAATCATATCATGTCATCTACAACCACTGATTGTTCTGACACTTTGCCTCCACTAGCTAAGCCTTGCCATAGACACACATTTCAAAGGGGCGTGTTCTATGTACTTTTTAAGATCTATGGGGGTCACCCTTTTGAGAGTGATCCTTACAGGGGACTGTAAGAAAACAATCAACATCACATCAACTGCTCCCCCTGGTGACTGGCTGCAGTATAGGTCAAAAACTCTGTCTTCCCATTCATTCCAGATCAGACTTTACAAAATGAATACACCTCATAGAGCTGTTTCTCTAATCCGTAAGCTGTGGTGATATTCAGATGTTATTGGGTTGCATTGTGTTCAAGCCCACTTTTTTTCTGAAAAGTTTCTTATTCATTAGTTATTAAATGTTAAAAATGCGGGTGTACGTCACGTTTAACGATGATTGACTGCTACGGTTCTTGTGTAGTTTTTTCAGGGAATAGTAAGATACGTCTGGGAGGAGAGCCAAGAAGAGATTAGACTTTCCAAATGGTAGGTAAAGTAAACACACATCATTACAACTACAATAAAATAAGACCAGACTGTCTCGGGTCTTAAAATATCCTGTTTCCTTATTTTAATGCATCCTTAAGAGCTGCTTCTCCAGCCCAAATGTGATCTGAGCCTGCTCATTCCAACAGAAGTGGTTCAAGAAAAGTGGAGGCTGTGGTTCACTGGGCGTGTGGGTGTCGAACTGCACTGGCTGTAACTGCTACATCAAACATGCGCGAGTAGGAGGACAACCATGTGTGAGGCCAAGGAGAAGAGAAGATGGAGTACTTTGATTATTTTAGGAGTTGATGATGAGTAGATGATGACAAGGCAACAACAGAGTCTGGGAGGCTGGGGTAAAAAAGAGCTGTGAGGTGTAGGAGGTGTGCTGTCTCTAGTTTTTGTCGTTGTCTCTTGTCGCCTTCGTAGCTCGGCATGGGAGACTCATTAAAAACTAAAGTTCTGTGCAGAAATTAGCATGTGATAAAAAAATCTGTCATGACAGAACCCACATTTGAGAAAATTCTTTGGCATGTATCTTCATTAGCTTGTTTGTCCCATGTGTCAGCAATCACCAGAGGGAGCTCAGTTATTTTGGTTTCGCTTTTGAAAAGCTGTCACGTCAGCCACCGTGGAGTCTCAACAGTACAATTTCTTGTATTTCCAGTGTCAAGGCAGGATATAAAACTCAATTATGTATTCATTTGTTTTTCTTATATTCATTTTTTACCTTCCTTTTGTTATTCTCTTTCTTTTTGACGAACATATTTCTTTTCTTTTTCTTGTGCAAGCTTTGTGACAATTATTATTATCACTTTCACAACTTTCTCTGCTATCACCACTTTGTTTACAATATATTTGTCTCTCTGTGTCACTGTCACTGTCTTGTTGCAAAATTAATAATAATAATAATAATAACAATGATAATAATAATAATAAAAATGATAAAAAAGAAAAATAATGATGAAATTCCTTGCTAAATGAATTCAGAAAATGTAACTTCCAGCTTTTGACCAAGCACTTTGTTTTCTGAAACTCACAAACTTGATTTAATTTTTAAAGAGGAAATACGATGTACGGATTTAGACCAATACAGATTTCATACTGTATTCAAAGACACCTTACATGGCCATGATGTCTGGTCAAGCGCGCATTTACATATGTACACTAGTAGTCTGTATACTCTCACAAACAGGCAGTGTTTGTTTGTATGCTTAGAGGTGAATAATTGATGTTGTGCGCCTCATTCCACATGAATATATGATGCCCTGAATCCTGGGCTGGATCTATCAGAGAGCAGGGTAATTGGCATTCAACCACACCTCTTACAAGCAAGAGGAGATGATGCACTGAAAAAGGAAGGAGAAGAAGACAGAGAAAGTTCTGCATCTGGGGCTAAACGGTTGCATAAAAATGTGATTAATGAACAAGCTTGGTGTAAGTTCTACAATTCTACAATTCTACAATTTCATTTAGCAGACGCTTTTTTCCAAAGCGACGTACAACCACACACCACTGAACAACAGTGGGAGCAATTTGGGGTTCAGTGTCTTGCTCAAGGACACTTCGACATGTGACTGCAGGAGCTGGGAATCGAACCATCAGAAAACCACCTTCTTCTGTCCATGTTATACACCAACAGCATGAAATGTGATGCTGCAGATGTTTTCTTCGTACACTAACTCAACTAATTGCAATAACTTGTCACCATGTCTTCTAATTAACTGCCCCAAGAGATGGAAGGCTTTATAGATGAACCTATAAATAACACTTGATTGATGTGTTACTTGCTACCAATTAATTATCATGCCAACAAAAATTAGGGTGGGGGGTGCAGTGTACACTTCTTCTTGTGTTAGCGTCTATTTTCAGGCCACCACTTTTAACTCTATTTTCTAAATAACTTAAAGCATTAGGTGATTTTCAACCTTCATAAAGCACCTGTTTTTCATCCAAACCATCTTACTACTCCCACCAGACACTCGCATGGATTCTAGTTGTTAGCAAACACCTAGAATCCATGTTTAAAGAGGAGTAGGGAGTAGCTTAAAACTACATAAAACCCGCTAAATTCTGGTGGTTAAAAAAAAAGTTAGGTAAGGAGAGAAGTTGTTGTTTTTTTTTAATTTAGAAAAAAAGTTAAAGTAAGGGTTCTGTGCTTTTTTTATTTAAATGTTTACTATGTATCCATATTTTTCTCACATTGTTGTTTGTTTTTTGTTTTTTTTAAAAGGCTCCCCACTCCACAAACCCCCTTTCATCTGAATGGTCAGCCCTCTGGAGGAATGCTCTGGGCAGACCTTGGTGTTTAAGGCCCATTGCTTCAATGTGTCATGAACTAGTTAGGTGATCCTAATGTTCATGCCAGTACACCCCCTTTAAGAATCTCACAATTTAAAACATAATTTTTTAGATAATTGACATGTATTTAACCGTTGCTGTCATGATAAGTTAAGGGGGCACACTTAAAGAGGGGGTATTCTGTGTTTTTTCCTTCATTTTTCCGTCATTCTGGTGTCTCTGCAGTAGCTTTAAAAGCAAAATAATCCCTTTTTTCTCACATTGGTGTTTTCAAAACCCCTTTTTTCAGTCGCTTTCTGAAAGCTTTGTTTCAGCTGCTGTCTTTTTAAGGTTCCCTGCTGAACAACCCCCCTCCCTCTGATTGATTGGCAATCAAAAAATCTGTGAAGGCTCCATTAATGCTGAAAGGTACATACAGGTTTGGAGCAACATATGCTGCCATCCAAGTCACGTCTTTATTAGGGACGTCCCTGCTTATTTCAGCAAGACAATGACAAGACACATTCTGCATGTGTTGCAACAGCGTGGCTTCGTAGTAAAAGAGTGCAGGTAGTAGACTGGCCTGCCTGCAGTCCAAAATCTGTGGAGCAGTATGAAGTGTGAAATATGACAACAGAGACCACGAAGTTGTTCATCAAGCAAGAATGTTAAAGAATTCCACCTCTAAAGCTTCAACAATTAGTGTCCTCAGTTCACAAACACTTACTGAGTGTTGTTAAAAGGGAAGGTGATGGAACACAGTGGGAAACATGACCCTGTTCCAGCTTTTTAGGATATATTTGCAAAAAAACACCAAGTTTGAACAATAAATATCTTGTCTTTGTGGTGTATTCAGTTGAATATAGGTTAAACAGGATTTGCAAATCATTGTATTCTGTTTTTATTTACATTTTATACAAGTCCCAACTTCAGTGGAATTGGGGATGTATTAATTAAATGTAGTACTTTACTCACCTGTGGAAAAGACTACGTTTCTGGACACCAATTTATAATCAACAATGGAAAACTGAGGCAACTCAATCCGTGTCACGCCAGTCACAGCAGACTCGCCTCCTTTCCAGTAGAACTCGATGTCATCTGTAGTGTAGCCATCTGCATAAGAAGAGACACACACATACACACCAAGGTGAAACCATCTGTCTAGCCATGACTGGAGACCGAGAAATGCAGCGTTGCTTATCATCCAACTGGGCTGTGATTTGGAGGAAGGAGGGGAAAAAAATAAAAAAATCTTGTTTGAAGTTGTTTCTGAGAACCAGACGTTGCTTTGAAAAGCAAGTCAGTTAATAGGTTCACTTGAGTTCACAGAAATGTCAAAATAATTTCACATGAGCTGATTATTATGTGTCCTTGGGAGCTCCCAATTAAAGGGTATATGGAAGTTCAGTTGAAAGAAATTTCTCTGCGGTAGAAAAGTTCAATATTGCTCATCACTTATTTAAGACAACTGAATTTTAAATATTCTTTAGTCATTACATTACAAGTAAAATTTTGTAATTTGAATTGACCCGATTGGCTCAAGTGTGAGTGTATAAATGAATCAATGGATTTCTTATCTAAACGATTACCTGTGATCGTCAAAATGAAAATGACCACTAGAGTTCTGAGAGCAGGTCTTTGTACTTACAACTCTCTATCTCAAGAGTGCAGTTCTGTTCGTCCAGAGGATACCTCCTGAGATCCATCATACACGCAGCTGTTGTCGTTATCCTGCAGCAGACACAGACGAGACAGAGAAGCAGAACAGAGCGAATTTTAGTCGCCTGCACCTTTTCCAAAGTAAAATGCTGACTGCTTGGTGTTTTCATAATTGAACTATAGATCACAGGCAGACAGGCAGTCCTAACCCTATTCTTTTTTTAAATCACTTAATGTCTCCCTCAACACAACTGGCAATCCCCCATGCAGTGATTAAGTGAAAACGATTGCACATAAAAACCATATTAAGGCAACAGATTCTGGCAGAGTTTAGTGCCTGCTCATCCGAACTGGGTCATGAAGAGGTATCCCTTTGTTTATCAGATGTATGAGCTCAAAACGGATGATACTCAGACAGTTAAAACACACAGCGAAGTGAAATGCAAATGCAAAATGATTTAGGCTAAGTCTGGCCTGATTAAAGGCTGGCTGCTTGGCAGCTAGCCACCAAATGTGAGAAATCAGCGAAGGCTCAGATGAGGCAGAAGAAACCCAGGGCTGGTGAGCATAAATGTAAAAATTCCAACAAGTAAAAAATAATTCTGCCAAAAATAAATTAAAATAAACAAATAAAGCAAATATTTCCTAAACTTTCCTAAAAACAATAGAGCTGTATAGGTTTTCTGGAAGTCTTAAAAAGAGAACAAGCCAATAAAAAAAAAAATCCAGATAATCCAGCTTTTCTTCCACTACAAAATTATTTTGGTTAAAAAAGAAGTCAATTAAAGACAGAATGTTTTTTTTTAAACTTGGAAAACAAACTTAAAGAGGGGGTATTCTGCTTTTCTTAGGCTACATTCTGTCCCTCTGGGGCCCCCGTGGTAGCTGTATATGATGAAAAAAAATTTGTTTAAAAAATTCCCCATTTTAACAGCTGTCTCTGTAAGGCTCCCTGTTCCCCAAACCCCCTTTCCCTCTGATTGGCAAACTCTCATGAGGCCTGGGGAAGCATACCTTGGTATTTGAGGCCCTCCCTTCAACTTAGCATGAACTAGTCAGGAGATCCTTCTGTGACGACCTCACCATTTCAGCAAGTCTATAATCTTAGAGAGGGGGTACTCTGCTTTAAAGAGGGGACACTCTGCATTCCTATATTGAAAACATGGATATAAAGTCAAAATGCTGGATGTTCGTACTAAACTCATGCAGATTTTCAAACTTTTCAAACATTTGTTTGTTGTATAAAATTCCAAATTTGTCCATAAGCCGCTCAAGATGATCTGTTCCAAAATGGCACAAAATCTTAACAAGACTTGCTAAAATGATAAAGTCATCACATAAGGATCTCCCAACTGGCTCATTACATGTTGAAGGGAAGGACCTCAAACATTAAACATGCCAAGTTTTGCTCCTAATAGGTCTCCAAAGTACTGGCTAATCAGAGGGAAGGGGGAGCCTTAAAGAGACAGCAGCTTAAACAAAGCGTTTCAGACAGAGGTTGATATAAGTATGAGAAAAATATGGATTATTTTGAGCTGTAAATCATGTAAAGCTACTATGGGGTCACCAATAAAGACTAAAAAATAGCACGATACCCACCCTTTAACTTTACTCCCCTTAAGTATCATGTGCACTGTGGTGATGACATGACTCTCAACAAGGCGTGTGTTTGTTTTGGAAATGAACGGAGATCAGGTCTTCTTTTTAACACTACTTTTTTTTGTTCAAGACAACTTTTTACTGGATACAATGTAATGAGATATGGTATTTTTGTTTAGTTCTCACATGACTTTTGAGTTTGAGTGTTTTGGCCTTGTCGGGCCTCTCTAGAGTAGACGGTGAGAAACAACTCGCAGCAGGAAGCAAATCATTTTACAAAGAGCTGTTTATCTATCTGCCAGGCTGGGCTCTTACATTCAGGAAGGGAAGAATAACATGGTTTGGTTTTTACAAACATAACTGTTTCGTCATTAAAGTTAAATGTTACTGTTGCTAACATTACATTATCAACACTGACGTTTACATTTGGGTCATTTTCACAGGCTTGAGCGAAATATCCATTAAAGTTATCCTTGCTTAGGTACCTTTCTCTCACCCTTTTCCCTCTCCCTTTACTCCGCTCTGTCGCCTCTTCACCACTGCTCTCAGTGAGCTGCAGCAGAGCCGGAACGAAGTTGAGACTCCAGTGTTATTTTTTAATATTAAGTTTGTTAAAATAATCAGTGATAGACCGCTTCATTTGAGCCATGGGTGTACATGACAGCATTCTCTTCAGATCAGGAGAGAGAGTGCAGGTGGAGGATACAGTGTGTGTGTGTGTGTGTGTGTGTGTGTGTGTGTGTGTGTGTGTGTGTGTGTGTGTGTGTGTGTGTGTGTGTGTGTGTTAGAGGGAGCATTAAAACAAATAAACTCGCATGAATGCAATCAGATGAAATTCTGACTCGCACACGCTGACAAAAAGCAGTTCCGAGCCCTGCCAGTGCTCTGAGTTGATCCCTAAGCTAATGTGGAACATTAGCGAATCCTTATGTCCTGCTTGTCTACCAATCAGAGCTAATGTAGCCTCATGCTTCATTTTACTGAGAGACTCTCAAGTTTGATCGGATCACAGCAGAATAACTGCTGCATGCTGGAACGAACATTATCACAAAGAGCTTAGCTTGTGTTTAAGCCTTTAGCTCCTGTTTTAGCCTTTAGTTTGTGGTTTACCCTTTAGCTCATGTTTTAGCTCTAAGCTTGTGTTTTAGCCTTGAGCTTGTGTTAAAGCTAGTGTTTTAGCATTAAGCCTGTGTTTCAGCCTTAAGCTCATGGTTTAGCTCATGTGTGAGCTTTTAGACGGTGTTTTAGCCTTTAGCTCATGGTTTAGCTTTTAGCATGTATTTCAGCCTTTAGCCTCTGTTTTAGCTTGTGTTTTAGTCTTCAGCCCCTGTTTTAGCCTTTAGCTTGTGGTTTAACCGTAAGCTCGTAGATTAGCTCTTGATTTAGCTTTTAGCCAGTTTTAGCCTTCAGCTCATGGTTTAGCTTTTAGCTTGTGTTTTAGCCTTAAGCCTGTGTTTTAGCTTATGTTTTAGCCTTTAGCTCATAGTTTAGCTCATGTTTTAGCTTTTAGGCGGTGTTTCAGCCTTTAGCTCGTGGTTTAGCTCATAATTTTAGCTTTAAGCCGGTGTTTTAGCCTTTAGCTCGTGGTTTAGCTCATGTTTTAGCTTTCAGCCCGTGTTTTAGCCTTTAGGTCAAGGTTTAGCTTTTAGACTGTGATTTAGCCTTCAGCTCATTGCCTAGCCTTTAGCCCGTGCTCTATCTCTCTCCTGTTTATCTTTCTTCTTCTTTTCTGTCCTTTTTCTTTCAGTTCAGCTCCAGTGTCCACCATCACAGAAATCATTTTCTGCAGAGAAAAGAAAGACGTCTATCCTCGCTACTAAACTTCATCAGTCTGCGTGGTCTTGTCATTGAGACTTCAACGTGCTGTTAATCAATCTTGTCCCGTCGAACCCGCTCAGAAAGCTAAGAAATATCATTTATAAATAACCTTTATTGGTGCTGATAATCTCACTTTAAGTTCAGGATCAAGATCAAGCAGATATCTAGAAGAGAGACTTTTTTAAGATCACTTAGAAAGTCCTCACAGAAACTTTAAATGAAAGATTTTTAAAGGGGAATATTGGTATATATATATTTATTCTGCAACTCTAAAATATTTAAATGCATGTGTGACTATTAGAATTACTTCCTCCCTAAAATACTAACAAAAATAAATTTACAGAACGCCATCTTTAATGTCATGAAAAGGAGAATATCCACCTCCGTCTTTGATCTTTCATAAGCATTGAGCCCCCTCTAAGTATCCCACAAGGCTAAGTGCTATCAACCCTACTTGCATAATCAAGCACAGCTGTGTATCTGTAGAGTCCAAAGACGTACAGATATACAGTAAACACCAGCATGTGAGCATGCTCACACACTTTGCACTCATTCCATTCAAAGCAGGCATCCATATTCATGGGCTGCACTTACTCTTCTGAACCCGTTTGTGGAAAAGATCAATGGAAATTCAAAACAAGGGCTTCATGGAACAGATATCAAACACCAGCTGCAGGCCGATCAAAGCAATAATGCACCTTCTAACCTGTTCGCCACTCTATTTGATCGCTGATCTCTGACTGCACCCTCCTTTCCCTAAAATGAACATACTGACAAGAGAGCATGTGTTTACCTGAGGCCATAGAGCACAGTTCCATCCGGGTGCAGGCGGATCATTCGGTTTTTGACGGTGACCCCGTGCACGAAGGACTTCTTGTCGTTGAGGAAGTAGGTGTCGGGGACCCAGAGCTGGTCGGCGACTCTGTTATCCAGGGTCAAGTTAAGGGGGATTCCAATGTAGGCGAGACGCTTGTCCCTCCAGTACTGCTGGAAATACATGGTCAAAGTGTAGTCCTAAGAAGATAAGGAGAAGAAAACCACAATGAGAACGGCTCAAGATTTTAAAAAGGCCTAAGAGGGTCAGGAGTCCTTAATATTTAGGGTCGCCCCTGTATTGTCAATTTCAGAGTGTTATTGTGACACAGTGGCATGCCACACCTTTGCCTTTTAAATACGTATGAAGCCTTTCGAAATCTGCACTTCCTTGACCGTCCACTAGAGGCTGGCTGCAGATGCACCAGAAACTACAAAAGCCGATCTTTACAGCAGAAATAAACATGTTTACATCCTTGCTCAGAAATGGATTTTAGTCTGAGTGCCTCAATATGGTTCACATTTTTTGTTACTTTTTTTTAAGTTATTAAACTTACAAGTTTTGCCCATTGAAGGGCGTGGCTGACTTGACTGAAGGATGGACACCCTGTAGTCATCTGCAAACAGGCTAAAACACCCGCCTCTTTAATTCATCCTACCTCGAACACAGCCAGGCTGAGTCACAGAGACTACCTCCATGTACAGGTATAGCGTCGATACTGTGCGGACTTGTGACGCAATGACATGACAGGCCTTCTGGGTAAAAAGTGTAGTTTTAAGGGAACTACAGTTACCATCAACCCAGTGTTACTTCTCAAACAGCACTCACACACTGCCACACAGCAGACAAACATTCCCTTCCACCATTTCCTGTGGCAGCCCCTCCAGCTACATAATGCTACACACCTGAATTTTTTACTGTGGTCTCATTTTCCTC
The DNA here is from genome assembly GCA_030710495.1 of Labroides dimidiatus. NCBI lineage: Eukaryota > Metazoa > Chordata > Actinopteri > Labriformes > Labridae > Labroides > Labroides dimidiatus. Next base: position 8,703,903 of record CM061166.1, read on the forward strand.
TGCCAGGTGAAGTCCTGCACCTCTATAGATTCAGGACAACCATGGATATGGACTGATGTAACTCAGTTATGTCTTCATGCAGTGTTAAATCTAGCTATTAACTCTCTATAAACTTTTTACACTCAGTGCTGCCCCTACTATTTACACAGTTTGCAGTCTACATTGCAGAGGCGTCATGCCGATCTGCCAAGATGAAGATGAGATGAGAAGATGAGACAGAGTGCTGAGCGGCCCTGATAACAAATTTTATGCAGCAAGAAAATGCCATGGGAAGCAAAATTCAAAGAATTTTTGAAGCGTGAATCCAAGGTGTACATCAGTCCTTCAGGGCTTGCCGAAAGCGGTAAGAGTCAGAGAACTTTTTGTTTTTTTACAGAATTTATCTAGAGCAGATGGTTTGTTTTCTGCAAATTTTCAAAGAAGAGAATCATCTTCTCCGCCCTGTTTAGACATTTTGCTAACATCAGTAGCGATACATTTACCTCGGAAACTTGAGAGTCTGATAATTAAGCTTTCATTAATTAAGTTTTTTTTTTCAGTTTTTGCAATGGACAAACTGTTTGTGAATGCCAGTCATTCAAAAATAAGTCGTATTTTGATCCCACCAGCGGGATTGGGATCCTGAGGGTTAAACAAGCTGCTGCAGACCTCTGCAGCAAACATCAACAGCTCTGAAATGTTTGCTCTCCCTGCTCCCTGATGTGAGCACTCCTAATATTTATCTGACATGACACAGCATCCTACAAGCTGAAGAAGGAGTGCCAGCCAACTGGCTCACACACTGCAGCCAGATTCTCCAGAGAGCTGGTACCTTCCCTTCTGGAACACCGTAACCCATACAGTAATATGCCATTTTACAACAACCGCGTGGGCAGGCTGAGTCATGAAGCTTCACTGAAAGTTTCATAGAAAATTTCACCAACAGTAGTGCTTTGCCATAAAGTGATTCACAAGTCCAAGTTGACCTCTAATGGGGCCAAAATGCCTCTTGAGCATATGTTGTCTTTCATTTATATCAAAAAGCTGCCTCTTGAGATTTGTGCTTTACAAATATGAGTGAAAAACTGTCAGCTGTATGCCAGCAGCAAGTTTCTTGAATGCCCGTGCTTTTTGTAATTCTTCCAGAGGGACCAAAATAAAACAAACGCCTAGAGTAACACTTTATTTTGATGATCCTTGGAGGTTAGCACTGATTTGTTAATCAAATTCAAAGAAATGAGTTTGAAAAGCTCAAACGCAGTTCAAAAGCCACCAAGATGTGTACATCTGACTGTTGTGCCAGTTTTTTGATGAATAATTGATGGCAGTCCCCGATTTGCTATGCTAACCCCATGTTATCTATATTAATGAGGGTTTTTTTCGGTTGATTCATCAAGTAATAACCTTTAGGCATGCTAACAACATTGCTTCAGGGGATGGGAATTACATACCAAGAAAACAAATGACCATCATCTGCAGCTCTGCTTTGTGTTAAGACCCAATTAGCATATGCTGCAGGCTACATGGTGTTTTGAAAAAAGGAGCAGAGCTGCTAAATATTCAGTACCTGCCATTTTTAGCATTTAAGTACTGTCACCGCTAACATGCTAAAGCTTTTAGCATGGCTGTAGACTCTAAAGCCCATCTTCACACACTCACTTCAGCTGCATTTCGACCAAAGACCTGGGTAGATTATGCAAAACAGGACAAAGTCAAATGGAGAAAATAAATGACCATACCAGTAGAGGGCGGTAAAACAATGACGTAGGCCTTTCAGCAAAAACAACACCAAAGAAGGAGACACAAGCAGCAGATGGATTTTGCACTGCAGATGGATTTGTTGACACTTGAGAGGGGACAAGCGCTGGGGGTTAGCCAACTTGGCTAAAACGATTTCTTAAGTTCCAAACAGTTTTCGGCAGTGTTCTTCAGTGTTTCAGCAGGACGCATCCTTCTCAAACGGCTTCAGATCATCATTAAATATTTATCTGATAAGGAGATTATGCCCCACTACAAGTCCCAGGCAGAGCTGTTTTTACAGCTAAATTACCCGCCAGAACTAAATTCTACCCTTGTCCGGACTGTTGTAATAAGTACATTGTTTCAAAAGGAACTTCCGTATTTCCGGGCAAGTTCTTATGGTCAAAACACAACTAAAGTTTCAACACTCAGTGGGTTCTAAAGAGGTCAGTGTCATACTGGAGGTGCTGACTGTAACTAATATTTCCATAACACAGAAACAGGTGGAGTTATTTGGATGGAATAAACATTATCAAAAAGAGCTTAGTCAATGTTTAAGCTTTAAGCTTGCGGTCTAGCATTTTGCTTGTGTTTTAGCCTTTTAGCTCTTGTTTTAGCCTTTAGCTTGTGTTTTATCCTTTAGCCTGTGCTCTATCACTCTCCCGTTTAGCTGTCTGCTTCTCTTCTGTCCTTTTTCTTTCAGACAGTTCAGCTCCAGTGTCCACCATCAATACTAAATTTCCCAGAAATCATTTTTGGCAGAGAAAAACACAGATCTCTTTTCTCACTACTAAACTTCATCGGGGAGGTGTTGTCACAGAGACTCACTGTGCTGTAAATCAATCTGATCCTGTCCAACCCGTTTGGGAAGCTAAGAAACATCATTCATATATAACCAATATTGGTGCTGATAATCTCATTTTAAGTTGTGGATTAGGATCAAGCAGATATCTTGAAGAGAGACTTTTCACTTTGAAAGTCCTCACAAGAACTTTAAATAAATTGATCCTGTTCTGTCTTTGTTGCCTCATGTGGAGTACCTTCTCCAGCTTTCCCACCATTTCTTTACAACATTTGCTCAAGAAACTTTAATTAATCATTGTTGTTTGGACAGATACCCGACTTACCTGAGTACCACTGGTAGTCAAATCTGTTACTATCCATAACAAATTTGCTAACTAATTATCATACAATTGTATGATTGTTCTCTCCATAAACTTTTAGGTTTGTTTGTTTTTTTAAAATTTGTTGAATTTTTTTTCGAACCAATGTGCCACTTATTCAAACAAATTTAGGACTTTTTCCTCAAAAAAAAAAAAGGAAATTATTTTTTCACACAATTTGTAAACTGTGTGAGATTTGCTACCATTACATATATATATATATATATATATATATATATATATATATATATATATATATATATATATATATATATATATATATTTTTTATTTTGCATATTTTTCCAAATTTGTTAACAGTTCCAAATAAGTTTTACATTTTATATATATTTATATAAATTATATATATATATATATATATTGTTTTTTTTTGTTTTTTTTTTGTTTTTGTTTTTTTCCCAGATTTGTCAACAGTTTCAAATATGTTATGCATTTTATTGGGAGATTTCTTAAAATTCAAAGAATATTTGAAGAGAAATAAAAATTCTTCATGTTTGTTTAAGGGATAACAGTCCCAAATCTGTTAAATAAGTAAAAATTCTGTTGGTTTAAAAAAAGTCTCAAATTTGGGGGGTTGGGGGGCAGTCCAAACTCTTTTAGGAAAAAGTCTCAAATCGTTAGAATATTAAGTGGCAAATTTGTCAAACTATGAAGTAGTGAACTTCTTAAAATTCATAAATGTTTAAAGAAAAAAGACCCAAATTTTGGAAAACCAGTCTCAACGTTGAAGCTGCTTTGTTTGCAAACAGGAAAGTATTAATCTAAGATTCTGATTCTTTCTAAGAGCGGCAAACCCTCGCCATCCAGAGAACAGCCAATAAATACTGGCAGGAAGTGTCTGAAATACAGCCATGGTGATATCAAATATTTTTAGTCGGGTTTTGTGAGTTAAAAAATAGAACATTAAAAAAGTAAATGTTTTTTGTGATCCATCCCCCTTCTCCCTCTCTCTCTCTTTATCTCTCTCTCTCTCTCTCTCTCTGTTTCTCTCTCTCTCTCTCTCTCTCTCTCTCTCTCTCCCTCTCTCTTTCTCTCTCTCAGGGCAATGCCATGATCTCCCATCTGCCTGCTGTGGTGTTGAAATGCAACCAGCCTGCACCAAGCTGGCACTGGCATAAGCGCACGTCCATTGGTGCTGCAGATTTTCAGGTTGAAAATCCAAACAAACAAAAATCACCAATGCACTAAGCGTGGCATGCCATGTGTCTTGAAGTTGTTACATCACTAATGCTGTTGTTTGTCTTTCTAAACACTGTGTTAGTAATCCCTGGTGGTGGTGGGGGGTGCAGGGGGTGGGATTCTGAATTTTCATGAGGTGGAGATTAAGAAAATATAAAAACATTCAGCTGAATGTCAATATTTTCAGTATCTCTTCTTATCTCTGTTATCTGTGAACATGTTTGCCATGTTTTTGGTTAGCGGGGAGGTCTTAGTCAGCACAGGATCCAGATTGGTCACACAGCATGTGAAGGAAAAGAACCACTGGCACTCAGCCAGAAATATACAGTTAAGTGGTGCAGCCATGGCACCAAATGATGTGGTGGAGCCAAAATGCTCGTTATAGATCTGGAACGCAGAATAAATATGTATTCAAAGGGTTGTTGAGGAGTTTGACCAATCAAAACAAAGCTCTTGTACAGTGGTTCATCCTCACTTCGATGAGTGAGCTCCTGATATTACAGCATTCATCATCCCCCTGCTTCTTTAAGAGACAGCAGAATAAATCCTTGTCCTTTTCCAGTATTTTGTGGCACGAAGGATAACAATTGTAATCAATCATTGTCCCATTAAAGCGGTCAATGTGGATTGATCACAGCAAGTGGATTTGAAATTACATTCCTGAAGACTCGGATTCCCTCTCTGCCGTGTTTCCACCCTCGTCTCATCACTCTCCTCCCTTTTCCATCCTCCACTTGGGGATCAGCAGGTGGGCAGCCCAGCGTGTGGTCACGGCGCGCACACGCTTCAACATAAATGATTTAAATGAACCACGTAGCCTGTACAAACACACGGCTGGAGGAGTCTCCATCAATAATTGATGGAGACAATCAAATTCAGCCACTGCAGCTTTGCACCACCTGCTTTTGACTTCTTCTCAGATTTTCTCTGAGCTCGGACTATGTTTTATAAATTATTGACGACTCTCTCGTTCCCCACAACAAACACCAATTCCCAGTTGGCACAGCTTGGGCTCTGTTGTTTGGTTATTAGCATATGTTTTCAGCAGAGATAATGACGCTGACCAGTGGAAATGATTTCCAGAAAGCCTCGATTATTCAATTAACCCGGCTGGATAATCACTTTTATTCAGGGTGTGTGAGAATTTAGATAAGCAGAGTTTTGGCTGTGAACTGACCCATATTCAATTTAATCTCTCTCTCTTTCTCTCTGCAGTGCGAGCATACTGACTGCTATACTGTGACACAAGTATCGAGGAAATGTCCTTCATATGTCAATAGTGCTAATAAACAACAAGTAAATGACCACAGCTCTGCAGTGAGAATCTCACATGAAAGAAAAAGATCACATGACATGTAATCACTGTGTACTTGATATGAACCCAAGCAATCTGAGTTACTTCAGTGTAATTTGGAGCTCTCCCGAGGGACCTCCCTGAGGCAGTATATCACTGCAGTGCGGGGGAATCCCTGAGTGACTTCTCTCTGCTGCTATAGAATGGTAAAAATAGCTCCGTCCCCTTATTGAGGAGGTGATTGAATTGAGGTTTTCCTCCTGCTAATGGAAGACCTGGCCTTCAATTTAGAGATATTGTCCTCACTGCCTCATATTTCATGATTTATTTCTTTATTACACGAATAAAAGGAGTTACTACAGGGCATGCGTAATGTTTTTTGTACATCTTTGTGATTAAAGGACCATTGAAAGCTTGGATAGGGTGGCCCTGAGAGCTCACAGCACTGCGACTCAAAAAAAAAAAAAAAAAACGTGCAAAAAGACAAAACACAAGGAAATTAAGAAAACATCTTCATCAATTTGAAAACACACGCACAGCATTTGGAAAACGCACTGCAAATGTACCGCAACACAATCAAAGTGTTTCCAGAGGACAATGAAAGTGATGCACACATCTCAAAACACTTGATGTTGGCGCACATTCATAGTGCGTTTTTCTAATGTTTGTATTGCGGCCTATTTGCAGCACATTCTTCTAATGTGTTGTGTTGCGGTCTATTTGCAACACATTTTTCTAATGTGTTGTGTTGTTGTCTTTGCAGCGCACTTTTCTTATGTTTGTGTTGAGGTCGATTTGCAGCGCATTTTTTCTAATGTGTTGTGTTGCGGCCTATTTGCAGTGCCTTTTTCTAATGTGTTGTGTTGTCTTTGCAGTGCACTCTTCTTATGTTTGTGTTGTGGTTGATTTTCAGCGCCTTTTTCTAATGTGTTGTGTTGTCTTTGCAGCGCACTTTTCTTATGTTTGTGTTGTGGTTGATTTTCAGCGCCTTTTTCTAATGTGTTGTGTTGCGGCCTATTTGCAGTGCCTTTTTCTAATGTGCTGTGTTGCGGCCTATTTGCAGTGCCTTTTGCTAATGTGTTTTGTTGTTGTCTTTGCAGCGCACTTTTCTCATGTGCTGTGTTGCGGTCTATTTGCGGCAGGTTTTTCTAATGTGTTGTCAAATTGATGATGTTTTTAATTTGCTTGTGTTCTTTTTTTTTTTTTTTTTTTACATCTTATGTCTTTTCTTAGGTTGCAGTGCTGTGAGCTCTCTGGGCCACCATACCTGGAGGATTTTGGATGAGGATTTCTCTGTAACGTATACCAGCTGAAGAGCAGCTGCTCTGCCAGCTTGACATCTCGCTTTGGACATTTTGTATTTCCTCATGTTATTCAGCAGCAAATCCAGTGATCTCTTGTGGTATCAGTTAATAATTTGAAATATAAACCACATTAGATATACAGAGGCTGAAATAAGGGTTTTCTTGGGCTTTCCTGAGCTGTAAATCATAAAAGCTATCATGGGGGCAAGAATAAGAAACCCTAAGCATTCACTTGATGATTTGTCTTTATAGCAACAGTGACATGTTGACAGTCTTATGTCACATATGTACTGGAAGCTCTTTTTGTTGTACTGAGGATTAAAGCAGCTTTCCCTGAGTTAATGGACAAATAGTGCATTTCAAACATGTTTGGTTTTCACTGCACTTTCCCAAAGCAAGCCCATATTCCCTCCAACACTCCACTTGAAAGAAAAAGACAAGAATCTAAGAGGAAAAAAAGTCCCATTTTTTTAAATTAAATTGTCTGAAATCTGTCAAACTATATATGTGTTAAAATTTGTATGAGTATGTATTGTTAATGAGTATGAAAAAGACAGTTCCAGATTTGTTGAATTGTGAAGAGGCAAATTTGTTAAATTTTGCAAAATGTATGGCAAAAGTCCCAAAAATTTTAAGAAAACCATTGACAACTTCAACCATTAGGTAAAAAATCTGTCAAAATTTGCCAAATGTAAGAAGAAAAAAAAAAAACACAATTCTCTTTGGAGAAAGAATTCCACAATCTATCATACTACTTATTGGCAAAATCGAATTTTATTATGAAGAACAACCCCAAATCTTTCATACTATTAAGTGGATAGTTTGTTCAAATTTGCAAAATGTTTGAAAAGAAAAAGAAGTCTCTAATTTTTATGAAAAAAAAAAACAGTCCCACAACTGTCACACTATAAGAGGCAAATTTGTTAAAATTCACAAAGAGATAAAAAAATGAAAATTGCCAATTTTTTTAAAGAAATACAGTCTGGAATCTGTTGCACTGTAAAGTGGCAATTTTGCTAAAATTTGCAAAAAACTTTGTAGAAAACAAGTGAAATTTTTAGGACAACAGTCCTAAATATAATGTCCCTTTGCTAGAAAAGAGTCTCAAATTTTTAGGGTAAAAGATCACAATTTTCTCCAGAAAAACAGTCCAAAACTATTAAATAACAAATTTGTTTATATTTACAAAATTTTAAAAAAGAAATGCCAACTCTTTTCTAGAAAAAAAGTTCCAAATCAGTTATACTATTAAGTAGAAAATTTGTTAAATTTCACATAATGTGATTTTTTAAAAAGGTTAGTTATTCTACTAATTGGCCTATTTTTTGAAATTGCTAAATGTAAGGAAAGAGAGCCCTATTTTGTTTAAGTCAAACAGTCACACATGTGTTTTATTTCTCTTTACATTTCTCAGAATGTTGGAAAAAAATCAAATTTTAAAAAATTGCAAGATGTGAGAAAAAAATTCCTTATTTTGGGACAACCAGTGCAAACTTGTTAAACTAGCATGTAACAAATTCTTTACAATTCTAAAAATGTTTGGGGGAAAAAAGTGCCAAATTTTTTAAGGGAAAAACATTCTCAATTTTTTTAAACTATTGAAATTCTCTCTTTCAATTCACAAAATGGTACAAAAAAATCTGGCATTTTAAGACAAGCAGTCCCAAACTTGTTAAAGAATTAAATGACAAATTGATTACAATTTGCAAAATGTTTAAAAAAAAAAAAACAAGTCCCAGTTTTAGGGAAAAACAGTCCCAAATCTTTTAAGTGACAAACTTCTTGAAATTTAGAATTTTTTTGGAGGGAAAATGGCTGAAGATTTGTGAGAATATAAAGTTCCTACATGAGGGTTTGCCAAAGACCCTATTCTCAGACCTAAACAAATTTAATTCACTAAAATTTAAGTCCCAACACCTCCTGTTGTCCTGATCTGAGCCTGCTGTTATAGCTGTAACCATTATTAGCCTGTTGACTGATCATCTCTCTGTCATCACCCCGTCATTAATCCAGCTCATGAGTAGCCTGCCCCTTGTTATTCGCCACATCAGAACAGCTCCTTTAGTGACACAGATAACAGAAATGAGGCCATCGTCTGTCAATTTTAGACTCCCCAGGACAATGCATGGTGTTTCTTAAAGGTGCACAGCTATTATCATGACGAGACTGTAGAATCAGTGTCTGAAGAACAGAGAGTTCCTCCTCAAATCCTGTCAGGTTGGCAGTGCCTGCTCTGCTTATTCCAAATCACAGTGATAATCATTTCATCCTACAGCGTGCTCTCTCCCGAGGCCAATTACATTCCATCAGGCAGGAAGCCGGATGCCGGATAAAAGACATGAGGGTATATTAAGCCACAGTAGAAGATATGCTCTTTTTGCATAGTTAGAAGACCTATATAAGATAATTAGGGTGACACAGCTTCCGATGCCAGGACTTCATTAATGCAGGTGACTGGTTACCCTGGTGACGGTGACAGCCAGGGTCACAAACCGTATTAACCTGAGGACCTAATACAGTCATCATCTACATGCAGTTGAAGCGCTGACAGTGAGGATACATAAGCAGGTCATTTTATGGGCTGATCGTGTCTCTGGTGCATGAGTTTGTTTTCTGCAAAGAAAAATAAAGTCTAAATAAACTAAGCCAGCAGCAGGAACATTTGCAGAAAGAGAGATCTTTTCACCTCTCTATAATGACAGATTTTTTTTTCTTCTCTTTGACGCCCACACGCAGGCGTGGGTGTATGGATGACTAGTTTGTTCGATCTGTTGCTGCAATCGCAGCACAAACTCTGACCATTTCCCAGTGCGAGCAGAGCTAGCTTCATTGTGCACTAATTTAATTTCCCAAAATGATGATGACTTTCATGAGGCACAGATAATGGGCTGGGAGAAAGGCCTTGATGGCTCTTACTGTAACAGAGAGCCTAGCCTGGTGTTTTTAATGAAAGCCCACCTACACATGCTCCTTTCACTCTCATCTTAAACATGCAAAGCTGTTCAAAGCAGGCAAACTCTGCCTGATTGTGTTCTCATTTCTGATTGAAAAACAAATCCCACAAATTAAAGAATCTATCTGTGAGTGTTCAACTTTTCCACACATCCTCTGAACACACCTAATCTGCTTTTCCTTGCTCTGATCTTGTCCTTGTATGTGTTTCTCATCAAGCGAACGGCCCCCGGCACACCACAAACAAACCTCAGAGGTAATTAGTGTGCCTTCTCAGACGCTCCAGCATCTGCTTGTGTTGGGAGCTTCGCTGACTGCGAAGGCATCAGAGTAACTCACTTGGACAACCTGCCCCTGCCAGGTGGATTCTTGGAGGAGCCAGATGCTGTGCTCACTCAGTTCAGATCAGCTACCCACCATTCCATGTTATTCACCAGCAAATGCAGTCACCCTTTGTGTTAACAGATAATATTTAGTCTTTTAAGCAACCTGTGTACATTCTAAAAATCATAGTTTAAAGAGGGGCTATAATGCTTTTAAAGAGATGGTATTCTGCTTTCCATCACATCAGGATCTCCTAACTCATCAGATATTTTGTTGGCGAGGGCCTCAAACCCCAAAGTCTGCCCATAGCTCTGTCCTGACATGCCTCCAGAGGGCTGGCCAATCAGATGGAATGGGGTCCATGGAGCGGGGTGCCTTAAAGAGACAACAGCTAGAACAAAGCGGATAAGACAGAGGCTGGCAAATCAGATGAAATGGGGTCCATGGAGCAGGGCGCCTTAAAGAGACAGCAGCTAGACCACAGTGGATCAGACAGAGGCTGAAATAAGGGATTTCTGGGAATTTCTTTGAGCTATAAATCACAAAAAGCTACCATGTGGGCGCCAGAGAGATGGAAAAAAAAACTTAAAAAAAATACCAATACCGCTTCTTTAATTTCTCAAAAGTAGCTCTTTAGAGTAAAAAGAAAAAAAATGCTATTACTTTAACAATATGAATCAAAAGTCCTTCACCTGTTGAAATGTTTATTGGTTAATTTCTTAAAATTTGCAGAATGTTGGAACATAAGACTTACTCCTACATTCTAAGGAAAAAAAAGTCCTAAATCTGTTAAAATAAGTGAATTTTTTTTAGGTAAAAAGTCCAAAATTCGGGGAAAACATTTCCATCCTTTTTAGGGAAAAGTCCTGAATTTGTTAGACCATTAAGCAGCAGATTTGTGACAAATAAGTCTCAAATTTGGGAGGAAAACAGTCCCAAATCTGTTTTGCACTATTAAGTGTGCAATTTCTTAAAATCTGCAAAGACAAATTTTTTCCAGAAATACAATCCAAAATGTGTCATTTGAAGCAGTTTTTTTTTTTTAAATCTAAATGTTCCTTTTACTCCTCAATGATCAAGGGCTGCTTTCCAAAAGAAGGACTGGACACAGTCCAGTGCACTCCATATACCTCTATGGTAGATTCTGACCATTGCAACCTTCAAATGCAATGATACATAACTTAGACTATCCAAATCTACATGGTGCCCTGCTAGAAAGAGGTCCACTGGGTCTGCATGAATAATGTTGAGGGAAGGACGCCATGATTGCACGTCCCTAAAAACATTGCTCCAAAGACTGCATGGATCTTAGACCAGTGGTGATGAAATTCATGAAAAGGCTAATCCTGCAGGTTTGCACACTTTAGTCAGTTACCGTGCAAAAACAATCCACTGATTCCCTCTCATTCACAGCCTCTTCCCCTCAACCTTGATGCCTTAACCTTATGCACCGCGTTCAACTCGACTGAAAATAATAGATGCTTCGGCTCTGCCTCACTGCAGCTTGTGTTCTCCCTGACAGTGACTGTTTATCTCTCCTGATTTGACAGAAAATGCCTCTTCAAGCCAAAAAAAAATATTGTTTTGCAACAATACTGTGCTCCTTGCAGAACAGGCAGAGTTGGATCCAGGTCTCATTTCAGCACAGCAAGCAGTATCTGTGTTCCAATAACAAGTCTTCTAAAACTTACTCTCTGGATTTGCCTGTGGGTCATTCCACCGGGCTGATGAAGTGGGTTTAGTGGCTGAATTTAATGCAGGATAAGGCCTAGTGACTTGAAAAAGAATATTTTAACAAACAGAGCAGCTTTGCTTCGCGTTGAATAAAGCACTGCAATGGCAACCGTGAGAACAAAAGCACTGATTATCCATGTCCCGCAAGAGAAACTTCAGACAGTCCCAGTATCGGTCAGGAAGCAGCCCCACAAATGTCAAACGCTGGTGCGAAAATAACAAACAGCTTGACCAGTGCTGGATAATTGCCCGGGCTTGTCCATGTAATAAGAAGAGGCACATGTGCGCTGGTTGCAACGAGAACAGGATCTAATTAATTATCAGTTTGAGTGTGATCTCAGCTGTCTGATACCCTGCTTGATTCACCGTGGCCTTCATGTCCTGCTTGGAGGGGAGCCTAGTTGTCGACAAGTTAGCATTCACAGCCTCAGATAAGACACATGGTTTGATTAGAAAATATGACAGACTCTCCAAAACAATCACAGAATCGATCTCCTTCAATCCCTCCAACAGCAGAATCATGCCGCAGCATCACACTGATATGACAACATCATCAGCATACGAAGATAACGGGATATGGAGAAACTGCACCCCTCTGGCCTCTCAAAATACTTTTCAGCACAAGTTTCACCATGAGATTAGGCACAGCCAGGAGTCACCTGGAGAAGAAATGATTGAGTCATTACTATTGATTGACGCCCACCCACACAGGCACCCACACCTCCCACTAGAAAAAAAAAAAGAATCGTTTTCTGGTGTGGTGCAGGGAAAAAAATCAGCCTGCAGTGGACTTAGCTGATACAGAACAAGCATTAAAAGCTTTGAGATGATATTCACAACAGCTGCATCCCTCACTGACCTGGATTTGACTCTGAAAGACATCAGTTTTTTGGTCGTTGAAAATGGAGTTGGAATAATTACATCTACACAGGCAGCAGGCCGTAAAACTTGTGGGTGTGCAGGTGTTGATCTGTGGCTCGTGGATTACAGAGGCTTTCACAGTTTCCACTTTAGTTTCATGATAGAGTCTAATTTTCTGAGGCTGCTTGTTTTATGTAATTTCAGGTGTAATATTTTTAGATATAATATAAAAGCCTCAAGTTACCTTTCAGTTGCCAATAGATGGATAACTGGGGTGGCCCCGAGAGCTCACAGCACTGCAATTTAAGAGACCACGTGCAAAAAGACGAAACACAAGAAAATGAATCAAACATCTTCATCAAAATGCGCTGCAAAGACCGAAACACAACACATTAGAAAAACGCACTGCAAATAGACCGCAACACAACACATTAGAGGAACACGCTGCAAAAGACCACAACACAACAGACTGGAAAGATGTGCTGCAAATAGACTGCAACACAACACATTAGAGAAACGCGCTGCAAAGACCACAACACAACACATTAGAAAAATGCGCTGCAGAGACCACAATACAGCACATTAGAAAAACGCGCTGCAAATAGACCGCAACACAACACATTAGAGGAACACGCTGCAAAGACCACAACACAGACTAGAAAGACGCGCTGCAAAAAGACAGCAACACAGCACATTAGAAAAACGCGCTGCAAATAGACCGCAACACAACACATTAGAGGAACACGCTGCAAAGACCACAACGCAGACTAGAAAGACGCGCTGCAAAAAGACAGCAACACAGCACATTAGAAAAACGCGCTGCAAATAGACTGCAACACAATGGAAGTGCTTCCAGAGAACACTTAAAAGTGATGCACACGTCCTGACACACTTGTTATTGACAAAAATTTTGAGTCTCAGCCCTATTAAGTTTCTCCTTCCGTTAGTGGTGTTGGAAAATGAGAGAAAAGTGTTTTTGATTTATTTCAACATTGTGATCCCATGATTCAGTTATTCTAAACGCTGCACGTGTTGTCAAACTGATTAAGGCGTTTTCTTCATTTGCTTGTGATTTGTCTTTTTGCATGTGTTCTCTTAAGTTGCAGTGCTGTGAACTCTTAGGGCCACCGTAGTTAACAGCATCCGAGTCAAGAATTCGAAAATCCAACAAGAGCTCTCTGATGGCTGTCTGATGAGAGGGCTGAACACTGTTAACTGTGGCTGGAGAGGTGAACACACAGACTGTAAGAATCATCTTATCCCAAATGAAATGCAATGAGCTGCACTGGATGTAGAACCCCTCCTGCAGCTCCCCTGCAACTGAGATGATGCTCCTGTGCATGAATCTGTTTATTTTTTATTTTTTTACACCCAAGGCTGAGTGTTCTGTGCATGTAAGGTAACAATGCATTCACAGCGTGCGAGATAAAGACGTTTTATTGCTTACAGGAAACCCAGCCCATCCATCTCCGCATCACATAATGGCCTGTGAGGAAAAACTGGATTTGCATCAGCACTTCCTACTACAGCAAGAAAGCCAGAAAATCATGTTGCGTGTGTGTGTGTGTGTGTGTGTGTGTGTGTGTGTGTGTGTGTGTGTGTGTGTGTGTGTGTGTGTGTGTGTGTTTCTACATCAGTGCAGAGACAGAGGAAGGAGACACTGCATGCATTGTGTGGTTGAGTAAACAGAGAAACACTTACCATGTTGACTTCTGATACCATGTCTATGCTCGCCACGTCTATGCTCATCCCGACTGCAACAGGGGCCCCTGGAAGAGGTTAAACAGCACATTATGTATATAGGCCTACACCTCTACACCTGACCACAACACTGTGAATGGCGCCAAAAATAAAGCTGCCTGCCCGCGGCGTGAAGTGAAATAATGTGGGTTTTAAAAAAAAAAAAAGCTCAAATACCTCCAAAGTCTGGCCTTAGTCGGATATCATATCCTTTCAGGAGTTTATCCACCGTCTCCTTCACGAAAGACATGTTCCCCGGTTCATTGACGCTGAAATAAAAGACAAAAAAGAGCAGAACATCACCTTGACTCATTCATCAATCAACCCAATAACCTTGACTTGACTGGACTTGGATAGCAAATGCACTCACCTTTTCGCGCAACACACAATCGAACCGACAACCAGTGCGGAAAAAACGCGAAATTGACGGACCCTGGCAAAAGCAAACATCACCCTTTCCTGTTGTCTTTACGTTGTTTACAACAGCAACAGCAGCAAAGAGCCCCCAATTAACAGACGAAACGGTTCCGGACGCTCTTCAAATCAGAGTAAATCCATTGATTGCCCAAATGGAAGAAAGTCGACTGTGGAGGGGGGAGTCAGCAGTTTGCTTTGGATGGGGTCAGATACAAAATATGGGCTGACATCGTCTTCACAGCATGAATACTGGCTCCGCTGCTCTTTGCCGTCTCTGGCTGTGCAATAGGCGCATACATTCAGAAGCTGAAGCGCATATTGATGAGGAGGGTGTACAGGGATGCTGCTGCTGCTGGTGGTGGTGGTGGCGGCGGTGAAGGCAGTCGGCTTGTTCGAATGGGAAACGAAGCTTACTTTCACACTGTAAAAAATACCCACCAGTAGCGCGAGAGTCAGACTGGTTGGGTTTTTTTTTTTTAATTTCTGGTCTTTCACACAAATTTATCAGAGAATAAAAAAGTACCCTTCAGTCTCCTTTGTTTTATATTATACTGCTTATATTCTTCTGAGTGACTGGATCAAAACGTTGCATCAAAATGGAAACCATTTCATTTCAAACATACACTTCGTCTACAAATCACATGAGGAGAACCTATGTGTGGAAGCCTTTTTCCACCAGGTAAAAAGGGGAAATCCCCTTAAGGTATAATTACGAGATAAACAGTCACAATTATACGGAAGGTAAAATAAATAATCAAAGAAAATGCCCTTTAAAAAATAAATAAAAAAAATAATGAAAGGGGATTGCTATGGTAGCCCATTCTTGCCATGTTAAGAAATGGGGTCGCTTGCCCTTAAAAAATAAATAAATAAATGAAAATGTAAAAGATGAATAGCTTTGAAGGGGCATTTATCAGAAGCTGTTCCCACCAAGTGAAAAAAAAAAAAAAAAAAGATCTAGGACTCATCATAAAAAAAAGGGGGGGGGGGGGGTGTATTGTAGCCCATTTCTGCCAGGTTAAAAAGTGGAGTAACTTGCCCTTTAAATAATAATAATAATAATAATAATAATAATAATAATAATAATAATAATAATAATAATAATAATAATAAATTTGGAAAAAATAAATAAAGAAATAAAGTAAGTAAAAAAGAAAGAAAGGAAGAAACAAAGAAAGAAACAAAGAAAGAAATTATAAGTCACAATTATATATGGAAACCTTAATCCACTCAAAAAAAAATTTGAAAACTTGCACTAAAAAAAAAAAAAAAAACAAAAACTGTGATATTACAAAAGACAGGTAGTGGGGCATTCTATGGAAGCCTGTTTTGCTCGAAGCCTGTAAAAAATGGAGTAACTTTCGTTATAAGGAAATATAAAAATTTAAAATTTATAAGAATAATTAATAGTGCTACTTTACATAAGCACATTTCTGCCAGATTAAATATAATGCCCCATTAAAACTATTCATTTTCAAATTGGTGACAATTTTCAACTCTTGTCTCAAGAATATTGTTCATTCAATAAGAATAAATTTAAAAAAAAAAAACAAGACAAATGGTAAAATGTTAACCCACATTTAATGCCTCGCTATTTCACCCAGTGACTAGTTAAAATTGACATTTTTTACAGTGCTCCTCACGCCATCTGCACCAATCCCCTTCCCTTGTGTTTCCTATAAAAATGGCGGGACCTGAATAATATCGAGGAGGGACAGGGTGCATTCATCAATCCCCTGATCGATGGTTGTGATTGATTAGCCTGTTAATCGTCCGTAATGGCCTCCTTTCCTTATCGAAAATGTATAGCTCCAGCATAAATTATTTAGCTTGTGAAACATCGAAGTCATCCAGAATTCCGTGAATGATTGGGACCCCATGCGTCGCGCGCAAACCACTCACAGCTCTTGAGTAAATGTATGTGTTGTGACATTTCATACCTCGTGTCATAGATGGCGAACAACTTCTTGTTTCCGTCAACAGCGTTCCTGAAAGAAAAGAGGCGATGACATCATTGTTATAAGAGCTTTGAGCCAATGAGAACCTTAAACAGCAGGTGATCATTATTAAACTATTATTCACTCATCCACATAAACCTCCTTTTACTGTTTTCGGAACTTTAAAGCTGCGTTTCAGGTTAATGGTTTTAAAACGAGGTTGTAGTTGATCATCATCCTTCTTTGTTTGTTGTGATTTCATTGATCTGAGAGGTTTGATTTGCTTCTGATTCTACCAAGGGCACAATGTCTGCAGGGCAGGTATTGAAAAACGATCGATTTGCTTTTGGAGAGCCCCACACCCCCACCTTATCCACACACACGCACAAACACACACACACATGCACACACGCTGCAGGAGCTGTCCGCAGCGTGGTGCTGAATTCTGGCTCCTATAGGCACAGACTGGCATTTCTTGCGTCTCCTGGCTGCAGCCCCTGTGTACAAGCTGTGTCTTCAGACGGATTACTGAGAGTGGAATACTAAATATGTGACGCTAATTACCATCTACGAAACATAGAACTCGGCTACCCTCTTATGGCAAGCGTCAGGATGAGAACAACTTTGACTAATTTTCAAGGACTGAACGGCCATTCGGATTTAAACTCTATTACATGGGAACCGCTTCAAACGTCACAGTGAAGTCACAAATCCAGAGCAACTAAACTTAATTACCGTCATTAATCATATTTGATTAATTGTGCGCAGTGATTAAAAATAAAAAAAATAAAATTAAATCATTTTCGTTTACTCTGTCATGCTTGCATGCTTTCCCAGGGACTCCCATGTTTCATGCATAAACTGTATAATAAATGAGCGTGACATCAATGACGTCACCCATGTGTTACTGTTAAGGCGTCCTGAAGCTAATTGTCGGGTGGCTTTAAGTCTCCACACTAACAGCTACAAGGTCGCTCACCTGTCAGTCAAAGCAGCTGTGCCCCTGATTGGATAAACTCAGTATCTTGCTTCGCCAGCCTGTAAATTTCCACCTGTAATTGGGCTTCTTCTGAACATGTTAAGTTGGGGGGAAACGTTGCCTTGGTTGGTGGGTTGATACAATTTGGGCTGGCTTTTAGAAAATATGAAAAAAAAGTTGTTATATGGCAAAAAAGCAAAAAACGTGCACATTTTGATAAACTGCTGAGTCCTTGATCTCAGATCATTGGTTCATTTATTTTGAAAAACATAAAATCTATCCAAAACTTTAGCATTAAGCAGGGCTATTCATTTGTTAATGGGGTCACTGCTGGGAATAGTATTGGTCATTGTCAACTGTGAGCCTCTAAACAGAGTTAAGAGCTCATGTATTCCTCTCAAGGCTGGACTTGGCATTTAAAAACAGCATCATGCCAGTTTTGGGAAAATGCAGAAAAGTATAAAGAAAGGAAAAAGGTTCTGATCCAGGGCTAAAATCTTTTTGCCCTTTTCCAAAGGGTATCGCCAAAGCTTGTTGCAAGTATTGTAACACAAATCTGAGCGCAACTTTCATGATTTAAAGGGACACGGTGCCACAAAGAAATATGGTTATTGTGTACTAAGTATCAAGTCTTTTGCAGTACAGATGGGATCTAGTTCCAGAGACATGATTAAAGATAACCCAGAACACTATCGCGTGTCAAACCTCTATGAGTGCAGTTTATGGCTCTTTTGATGCTCCTGAAGACAAGCATTCATAATTCATAATTAACATTACTTTCTAGTACAATGGAGGATTAGAACCTTTTTTTTCAAAGTCAATCTACTAGAATAAAGTCAAAGTTACGAGAATAATTTCCTAAATTTAGTGGAATAGACTGGTTATTTTAGTCTATATCTTGTCCATATGAAGAGCAGCAGCCGCCTGTATAAAAACGAGGAACACGAAGCATCTTGTGAAGTTTTACTTTAGCTTAGGTTTTAACTTGGCCCTCATCCTTCGTCGTAGTGTGGTAGCCTACGGTGCTACGCGTTTCAACTGCCTTCATCAAAAAGCTCTAGGTTCTCCCATCTGAAACGTTAATTTCACTAACAGCATGCACTGTACTGGGAGTGATTTTTTTTTCTCACTCTGCAGTTGAGAAGATATTCAGGTCACCAGTTTGTCCAATCAGAAGCACAGCTCAGCTCACGTGACAGACTTTCGCTTCAAAAGTCGGTTTCACAAACAGAAGGGTGACGTTGCAGAGGCTACGTCCATTAATTATACAGTCTAATAACTCAACTTCGTCAAGAAGACACTTTCATTTCATCCTCTTTGAGTAGGCGGATGGACGCTCCTATAAAACAACTTTTTAGAATTAAATGTGTTTTTGAACAATTTAAATCAATTCATGAATTTAATCTTGGAAAATTCTGACTTTATTCTTGTAAATTTACTTGGAAAAAAAAACATGGCCCTAATCCCCTGTCGTATTCTAGAGAGGTTGAGATTTTGGACTGAGTTTTACTGAGGTGGGTAGTTTTACTTTATGTTTTTTGGCTGAAAACCATCAGTCAGATCTGGCAACCTTGACTGCTGCTGCTAGCCGTTGCTTGCTAATGCTAGCATCATAGTAGCTATGGGTAACTTAAGCAGCTGTACTTACTTTCGACAAAGTGTAGAGCAAAGCAGACTTTTAGAGACTTTTTCTTCCCTTTCAGGTCCACTGGACTTTATTTCTGAGATGTCAAATCATTTCACCAATAAATGTTACCATTTTTACTGAGCAAATAAAACTCGACTCTACATGTTAGCTAAGAGGATTAATGTTAAAAATTTCCACTTTTTGTCAAGTCATGGACTACAGATGAGAATATATATATATACACAGAACATCGTTGCTTTAATCGTTTAAAATATTGTTAAACTGGTTTGAAGGCACTAATTGCCTTCCTGTTTTGAATTAGCCAATGGGCTTAAACCTGCACTTCATTTTTTTCAGGTCCGTCCCCCACCCCCACTACTCGCGCAGCCACCAATGGGAGTCACCTACTATAAAATTATTAGCCTGTGTTGCAGCTCTCCAGTCTCTCGCACCAGCAATAGGCGGTCTAGCGACCGAGACGAAAGAAATGTGTGAATGTGGCTGGCGGGTAAAAGCGAAGATGCAGCTCGTGTGATTCTGCTCCTGCTGCTGCGACACCTCTGGAGTTGATGCGGGAGACGCGGTGCAAGAGGCGCTGAAGAAGGGAGGCGGTATTAGAGGAGAGGACCTGACAGACCGTTACCGCATGATGGGGGACCACTAACCGAGAGAGGGGGAGCCGAACACCCCATGGTGGAGAAGACACGGAGAGGAAGAGGAGACTACAGACGCGCTCGCGCATTTGTTAATTGAACGTCCGGAGATGCCCAGGCTCCTGTAGCTGTTTTGGGGGGAAAGCCACATCAGACACATCTGTCCTTTCAGGTAGCCTCATTTCCACATTTTTAACCAGACAGCATTGCATTAAGAGCAGAAGTGGGATTAATCTTGGTGTTTTTGGGACTGGTGAAGAAAATGAGAGGGTAAGGGGAGGGTGGCCCCCGTGAAACGAGGATTTTGCTGCAGAAAACACTTTCCCTGTGTGTGTCTTTAGGGTATGTGAGCATTTCTTGTGAGTTGGATGTTGAGGAGGAGCACAAGAATTGTCCCGCTGACTCCCAAAGCACAGGGAGTTTTTTTTCACAGCTTCAGGATGCTTGTCTTTTTTTCCCCCCTCATTTCTGATGTCTTCTCTTTTGTCCTTCTCTGTGTGTGAAAGTGTTCATAAAGTGAGGAGAATATCAATCATGGCAAGGCTCATCTTCTCCCTCCTGCTTCTGTTTGGATCCAGGAATAGGTATTTTTCCTGCCATTATAAATACAAAATGTGCAAAAGTTGCATTTTTTCAGCGTGATAACTACTTAAAGTAAAGATTCTGTTGTATAAATGTCTGTGATTTTCTAAACTGAACTGCAGTTTCCTGTCTCTGTTCTTGGGTTGTTCCCTTATCCCATACTGCACTCTGCTAAAGCACTGACTAACTGGCTGTCCGGGACTCAGAGGAGCTAAAAGGATCTTTGGCATTGCTTGTCAGTAAATCACTGGAATAGTCCACTCTCATCAGAGGGGATCAATAGCTTCCAGATCATACGAACAAATCCAGTCTGTAAACACCCTAAAGATACTTGGCGTGTCATATTTAGAGGGGCAGCTCATTGTTCTTATTTAGATAGCATGTCAACACTTGGATTGTCTCTAGCTGTGCTTATGGACAGTAATTAATCACAAGCTTGACCTTGTTGCTAATGCTAATTAATCATAATGACCGTGACATGTTTACAAGGATCTTTTCTTCTTCTTTTTTTTTTTATTTTCCAGACTCTGCCTGTCTTCCTCAGAGACTCAAAAGGAGCCAGCTGCCAATGATGACAGCACAGTTTTCACCAGGATCCTGGACGGGCTCTTGGATAATTATGACAACAGGCTCCGGCCGGGGTTTGGAGGTTTGCTGGGGCGGGGCACTCTTTTGCTAATTTGTCATTTCAGCCTTGTAATTGAATCGCCTGAAATCCTCTTGTATGCAAAAAAACAAACAAACAAACAAGCAAAAAAAACCCAATCAGTGATCTTGTATCCAAGCCCTACCTACGGTGGCCCTGAGAGCTCACAGCACTGCAACTTAAGAGAACACATGCAAAAAGACAAAACACAAGCAAACTAAGAAAACATCTCCATCAATTTGACAACACGTGCACAGCATTTAGAAAACATGCTGCAAATAGACTGCAATACAACACATTTGAAAAACGCACACTGTAAAGACCTCAACTGTTGCCACCGTACCTCTGGCATGCTAAGCTAACCCACTAACCCTCATTGGTAAATTTATAACAGACTGGCAGATCTAGAAGATGCTGTGTCTTTGTCAGCTCAGGTGAATGCACACATGTAGTTGATGCTGTTTCTTTCTGATTCGATGCTTTTCTGTTACGCCACCATGACAGGGAGAGTAAATCAATCAGGCCTTTTTCAACACAGCCTGATTTCAGAGCGCTGTGGTGTTTTATTTATGCTCCTCACCCTGGCAACAGGAGATAACCTTGAGCTCACAGATTGCTATTCAAAGGTGGATATTTTCTTTTCTAAAAGGCAATGCTTATTCTCTCTTCGTGTCCAACTTGCTGCATTTATTCCACTGATTTCAACCCCCCTCTTAGTTTTTTTTCCTGACGACAGCTCCTCATTTCACTTGGTCTCACACGTACGTGCAGTGCTTGTCCCATAAAAGGAAGAAACCAGGCTTTTTACATGCAGAATGCCTGACATGTCATGGCAAAAGCCTGCGCTCACTTCCTGGTAACGGTTGCTACCCTTAACAAGAGGACCTATAAATACGAACCAGGGAGACATTCAGGCATTCAACAAGCTGCTTGCCCTGCTCACGAGGCCGATTTACATAAATGTTGAAAAGATTCAGAACCATTTTCACGTCATATTTAGAAGAGAACTCACAGAGGCCAAAGTATCCTTTAGCAAGGCACTGTAACTCCTTTGAGCATAGTCAGGGTCATGGATAGAATCAGCAAATACTGAACAAGCCTGTGCGACTTGGATTAAATTCATATCTCAATCTTCATATCTTCATATCATGATGACATCATCAAATGTCTCGTTTTGTCCACGAACCAAGTCAGAGAATTTGAACTTCTTGTTCTTGAAATAATTACTAAAACAAAATAATCAATAATCAAAATAGTTGATAATTAATTAACTAAATGATTAATAATTGATTATTCAATTAATTGTTGCAGCTCTGAAATAAATTACAAAATTATTTCCAAGTTGCATAGACCAGTGACACAGAAATAAACTTATTTGAGTAACAGAAATTAAAGTTACTTATAGTTTTACTGGTAGGAATATTCTAAACTTAGTTAAAAAATATTATAGTTATTATAGTCAATGAACGCTAAAGAAATAATGAAAACGAGAGGTGAAAAAACATTTTCGTTAACTGGAATGAAAATAAACAACATGAGGATTTACCAAAAAAAAGTCACGAACTTAATCCTTTAAATTCTGACCCATCAAAATAAGTCAGAAAATTCCAAATTTTTGGAACTGAGATGTTAATTAACCCCTTTAAGAAAAATCACAAAAAATATTGCTATATCATGTTGTTTATGTTATATTTTTTGTATGAAATTTGATAAACTGGCAACTTTTTAAATATTTTTTTTTTTGTAAACATGCATTCATTCAGTATGGAAAATTTAAAAAAGAGTAACAACTGAAATGTTATTTTTACCACAACTTCTTGCAGTTGTTCTGAATGGATTGATAACTCAAGGGGGTAGAATAAATTTTAAAAAATTGTAAACAGGTTTTGAATAAAAAATGATACTCATTTTAATGAGACAGAGGTCTTTGAAACTCATATATCAAATATGATACGTTTGGCGATAAAGGGTTGCTTTTTTCTGACGTTTTTGAATCTCGACTCTGACAGCAACCTCATATAATAAAAAAAAGTAGGCAAAAACTGAGCATTAAAAAAAAAAACTGAACTGAACTATAACACCTACTGTAAAAACCTAACCCTAACTGAAACAAAACTGAAATTGAAACAAAAAAATGAAATAAAAAATAAAATGCAAAACTATAATAAATCAGGTTTGCACCCATGAAATTTTTTTTATGGAAACATGCAGAGATACGGATGAAATAAACACAGAACACGGACACAAGGCTCCGTCTGTATCCGTAACCTTCAGTATAAATAGGCTTCAGGTTGT
Organism: Labroides dimidiatus; assembly: GCA_030710495.1. NCBI lineage: Eukaryota > Metazoa > Chordata > Actinopteri > Labriformes > Labridae > Labroides > Labroides dimidiatus. Next base: position 8,727,328 of record CM061166.1, read on the forward strand.
CATGATATGATATGGTCCTTATTGTTTTGATCTTGCAGGGTGAAAAATATTAAATTGTGACTTGAAAATGGACATTGTCTTATCCTTGATCTTGTTGTATTCATACATATTAAAATCTCCAGTCCTAATACTGATGGTCCCCTGCAATGGGCTTCTCTACCACAGAGTTGTGAAAAAACACTGAGTGTTCAGTTGGTGTAGAAAAGCCTTATCAAAATAAAAGCCTATAAGCCGATTCCAAAGTGGATGCTGAGCACAGTTAGAAATCATTAATATAATCCCCTTTCAAGATTTCCCCCCTGATACAACTTGAATTTTCAAATTCTAGAATATCCTGATAAAATATCCAAAAGCTGATATGTGTAATTATCAGTTTATCTAGAGAACAATTTGTGAATCCAAGCAGAAAATCAAAGTATTTGCCTCTGATGACATTTATTTATTATTTGTTTTTTTACTTTCACTCCAACCTTGTGCATCTCACTCTGAACTTTGCTCTCTCCTCAGAAAATGTCACAGAGATCAAGACAGATATTTTTGTCACCAGCTTTGGCCCTGTTTCTGACACGGAGATGGTGAGTTCCTTTTCTTTCTGGCTGGCTCATTCCAGCTTGTTCCACTTGATTCATCACTCCATTAATCCATTTCCTTATGGAGTCCAAAGTTCCACCAGGGTAACGAAATGCATTAAATCTCCAGTTGTATTAATTTTTTTTTATATTATAGCCTGCCAAATCCCTGACACTTGAACAAAGCTGTGATCAAACTTGCCACTTTCCTGTAATTGGCTTGGAAAAACCTTGTGCAGGAGTAAATGACTAATTCATTTAATATCAGTTTGCTGACTGTGCCATTATTCTGTGCACATGTCCTTTTTATTCATTTGCATATGAGAGTTTGAAGCGTGTCTAAATTTCACACATAAGCAAATTTGTCATCGATTTTATCCATCCTATATGTAAAAGTGGAACTTATGAAGGTTGAAGTGCTGGAAGTGCTTTTAGCCCTTTTCTGAACCTTTTTCAATGTTCTTTTTAGGGCTTGACCGATTTAATCGGCCGATTAACGCTCTTTTTAAAATAATCATCACCTGCAGGAGTTCTGTTGATTCAGTGCCGATATATGTCCTTGCGCAGTTTGTCCACTAGATGGAGCACTGACTCCGTTCAATCCTCAGTTCCCACAGCTGCCTTCTCAGTAACATACAGGAGTGGGCTACAGCTAGTCAACATTACAGGAGTGGGTTACTTTCTGACGAAGTTCTGAAATTAATAGATCTCTTGTTTCAACATGTCTCTTGTTTCAGTTTAACTCTCTTTGCTAAGTGTTATGATGAGTGACGCATGCCTTTTTACATTGGTCATACTTTTCACTTATATTGCATTGATAACGTTGTGCTAACCTAGCTTAAGTTCCTCCCTGTCTGTAAAACTGAAAACAAACAGAACTCCCTTAAAAGAGATTCCTGTTCAACACATTCAACGTGTTATACATATACAAATGTACCGAAAACGATGATAGAATGTAGCGCTAGCTTGATGCTAATGTGAATGGGAACTTGCATTGATATGCTAGTGGTTCGCAAATATCAATATAACTTTGGTTTTAAAACAGAATTTCAACTTTCATCACAGAAACATATCACATTTACTCTTTGTGAACGATACTGAAAACTCTAAATGTCAAAATATTAACAGGAAGGTAAAATGAAAGTTACATGCAGGCTCATGGAAGGTTCCAGACAACTTAAAGCAATGCTATAACCACTTCAAGAAAATAGATAAACTACTTCAATCAATAACATAGTAAAACAATACATCCAGGTCACGTGACGTGCGTTTTTGTCACTTATTTCAATTTATTTACATCCAGAGATATCCAGATCCAGTTTCCTATGTATTTACTTATAAACTCAATAAAATGTAAGTGTTACAACAATACGCTGTTTAGAACCTTTCTTTTTTAAGATGTTCTACCTGAACTATAAACTTGTCTCTAATTTGCAGCAACTAGAAGTAAAATACAAGATGTATTTCATAACTCATTTATAGATTGACTCTTTTTTAAGGTTGTATAATTTCCCAGAAGTTTAATGCCTTGTTTAAAGTTAAACAAATACTAAAGGAAAATGTATTTTAAAAGAGTAAAATGTTCTGCCTGTAATTCATATTGTTTTTGTCAACATTAAGGGACCAAAGAGGAAGTTATTTTATTCATTATATATATCTAAAAGGAATCAGATGATTGATCAGTTCTCATATTTTTTTTTCTGCTGATATCAGAATCGGTATCGGCCTCAAAAATCCATGTGAGTCGAGCCCTAGTTCTTTTATTTCTAACTCCAAAATGTGAAAATATAATACCTGAAGAAGGAGTTCCCTTCAAAAATAAGTCTGTTTGGAGGTATATTCAAAAAGGATCCATCTGTTGCCTCTTCCAATAATAAATTCTTCATGTTTTGCCGTAGGAATACACCATAGACGTGTTCTTCCGTCAGAGCTGGAAGGACAAACGTCTGTGCTTCAAAGGCCCCATGGAGATGCTTCCCCTCAACAACTTGCTAGCCAGCAAAATCTGGACCCCTGATACCTTCTTCCTCAACGGCAAGAAGTCTATCGCTCATAACATGACGACGCCGAACAAGCTGCTGAGGCTGCAGGACGACGGCACTTTGCTTTACACCATGAGGTAACTGAACAAATCACAAAGCTCTAGGGTTCATTTTGCATTTCTGTCCCTGCTCATTCAGATCATAGAGACAACATTTCTGTGATGGTATTGAGTGTCAGAATTAATTCCTGAGTTGAGGACACTTCCTATTCATGTGCCAAACAACTCCAGCTGAAGGTTAGTGAGGCACACATCATGAAAATCCAGCTGAAGGCTCAGTGTGTGGCTCAGACTGTGGAATAACAGTGCCATCTAGTGGATTTATTTACAATCATTTTACTGGATAAGCAGAACATTTCTCATGTTTTTTTCTGTACTTGTCAGATTAGTTTTTAACTCTCAATTCCCATAAATATAGAAAACTTTATGTGTGTGTCATGTTATGGTGAGCATGTCTCTTTAAATTCAGGGTCCGCAGAGGGAGGTCATTCATTATGAAAAGCAGCCTCTTTGTGAACTATAGATTTGGCAGCGATGTACTTAAGAAAAACAGGCCAGGAACCAGATGGTGATGGTTCTGAAATATCACTCCTATTTCTGTGAATGAACAAGAACCAGCGGGGAAAAAAACAGGCATGAAGAATTCACAAAGGGACGTCTGCAGAAATCACACTCAGGGTGAAATTGTTGTTTTATGTTGTGTTAAAGGCATCATGACCTTTGGACCAGAGAATTAGAATAATGCTGGGCTTATCCCCAGGAGTTACTGTAGCTGCAGGACTTAAAGAGTGACTGGATGAGAGCACTTTATCTGTTTCCAGTGCTGCCCACAGGAGAAATACACAGATTATCCATATGCAAGCAGCCTGACATGTATGCATATCAAAGGAGGGTTTATTTATAGTTTTGTCACATGCACCACAGACACACACATACACACACACACACACATGCTTGTTTGAAGCACATTTTCTGCACAAACTCGTTGTGACACTCAACTTTGACCCCAAGTACAGGCTTGAGATTTGTGCCTCTGGAAACTGAATCTAGATCATGTTGAATATGAAAGGCATGTTTTGAAATTGTGTTTAACCTGCTTGAAAATTCAACTCTCTGTATTCCTAGAATTCAGTTTCAGTTCGCTCAGTTCAGATGCAGCTTTACAGTTCAGTTTCACAACCATTATGTCCTTAACACCTGTGAGAAAAAATAATCAGGCACAGATTCACTGAAATCCACTTTGTGCTTGTAACGTTTGTTAAATTCTGTCTTTTGTTTTTTTTGTAAAGTCTTGTAAGACGAGAACTATCACATCAGAAAAAAAAAAACAGAAGTGTACAAATGTTAGCTCAGACGTGAAGAGAATTTAATCCATGCTCGTTTACTACAGAGGCATAGGAGGACATATTTGTGCCAACTGGATTTAATAGTCATACAAAAGTCACAAACATACATGAAAAAAGTCATAGATTTACGAGAATTACATCACAAATCTAGGAGAAATGAGTCATAAATTTACAAGAATAAAGTTACAAATTTTTGAGGAAAAGGTCATAATTTTATTAGAAAAAGTCATGAATTCTTGTTTAAATTGCCTCCAATCCTCTGTTGTAGAAATGGAACTGTGAACTCAAATTGCATTTTGTTATTTTGAATTTAGGGAATACAGAGAGTTGCACTTTCAAGTAGGCTCAAATCTCCACCCATACTCAAGCATCAGTCCTTGGTCCCATTATCAGCCTTTGGAAATGTAAACCATCAATTATCTATAAATAAATAACAAAACATGACTTTCTCTTTCTGGGGTTTCCCTCCTGCATTGCTGTCCACACTGGCTATAAAATGAAAGACTATTCAATAAATTTAGCACAAAGAGTCAGGAGGTATGTGTTTGGTGGATTATTTCTTTGTTGTAATGCTTCTTGGTAATAACTCTTCTTATCTTGCTGATCAGGCAAGGCCACATTAATAATCAGAGCGTGGTGTGATAGTCATCCCAGCGGGTCTTGTACTCTTTTGTTTTGCTCCATACAAAAGAAACATCTCCAACTGACGTGCAGAGCAAACTGCTGAGCTGGAAACAGGTAGCCGTTCTCACTGACTTGTCACGCTTCATTCGCTCGAACACAAGAATGAGACATCAGGAGACATCCTGCAGCAGAAACATACATGCGGGGAGGTTTTTGAAGCATGAAAAACATGACCCGAGAGGATTGGCCCACGTCTTGATTTCACAGTTGTCTTTTTAGATCATCATATGGTTCAGTCAAAGAAGAGCAGAGGAAAGGAAATCACAGTTTTCTGTTGTTGAGGTTGATCATACGCCTGAGTGATTTGACTTTAGGTTCCACGCCACTTACTTTCCCTTCATGCAGCCTGTTAGATCCAGTGAATTCACATCATTGTATCACTGTTTACTCTTTATAATCCTGCATTAAGACAGATGACACTTGTGTCCACCAGGTGGCAGTATTGCCACTGTCATAGAACGATAGCATTTGTAGAGTTTTCTGTGTATCATTTGACAGAAGAATTAAAAACAGTGAGCACTGGTGTCAAATTAATGGCTGCATGGCATGTGTTTCATCCCAGACTGACCATCTCTGCAGAATGCCCCATGCAGCTGGAGGACTTCCCCATGGATGCACATGCCTGCCCTCTCAAGTTCGGCAGCTGTGAGTAGATGCAGCCTTAAAGTGTCCTAATCCCAGTTTTTAAGATAAACAATGGTGGTAAAGAAGAATCTAGATTTATGATAAGTAAGTGCAAGTCTGTTAGTAGTCCATTACATACTGAGGATTACTGAGTTTGCTTCAAGTACACATTTAAAGCAGGATTTGCCAACTTTTACTGAACACAAGCAACTGCAAAATTTTAACTGAGCAAAGGCTGATCTTAAGGAATAATATATATATATATATAACATTCTGTGTTAGTCTTTTTCATAAAGATATAAGCAAAAATAGATACATTTGTCTGAAATTGTGTAAATAGTCATGATGAGACTTATTTTAACCCTTTGAACCCTGAGCTGATATTTCAGGTCTCTGCTCAAAAATGTCATACCCATAATAAAATGAGTATACCTCTGCAGTCACATGGTCAATTTGAATAATTTGGGTGTCATAGTAAAGGGGAAACGTGAGATTTGTTGAGATGTGTTAATATGAGTATATGTTATACTGGTAAAGAGTAAATGAAGATGGCACACAGCAAAAATGAAAAAAAAAGTAAGTTTGCCAAAAAAAGGACATTCCAGAATGAATATCTCTGAAAATGATGAATCTGCAGCTCTAAAGCTTTATTAGACCATAGTCCAACATATGAACATTATCTCTCTAAAGGTGGACTCTACACTAAATTATAGAGGTTTTAGTGCAGAGAGTTCAGGCGAGCTTTCTTTAAGCTCAGTTTGGCTCCATCTGTGTCATTTAAATTTTCTCATCCATAAAACTATAAATTTCATTTGTCCATCACTAATGATGAGCAATACATCCAGATACAACAGTTTGTGGCATTTCTTAAAAAAAAAATCATATTGCAAGAAGCTCTTTTTGTGCTTGTGGTTCTTTGGCCTCTATCTCTCTGATACTTTGCTGTAGAGAGCTTTGGCTCATATCCCCCTGGAATCTGTGGAGTCTGATATGTGGCAATTCATCTAGTTGTTATTTGATTTGTGTATGTGTCATGTAAAAAAGGTTTAGATAATCATGTAGACCAGGATCTGCTGTTTAATTTGATGCTCATCACTTTATTCTTTCCTGATAAGTGCATTATTAGGGTTAAATCATCTGACCAGCAAAGTTTAGTCTCCACACCTCATGTCCACTGCCAACATTGGGCACATAATGTAAAAACAAGATGAAACCAGTCTGACATGTTTCACTGTAAATGACCATTGGATGAAATTTTGATCCAGCCTGGATGACCGGCTTTCCCATGTATGGATGGTGAACATTAAAGAGGGGGTATTCTGCTTTTCTGTATTGTAAACATGGATATAAAGTGACGATGCTGGATGTTCATACTAAACTTATGCAGATTTTCAAACCTCTACATATTCATATGTCATAGAAATCCCTGAATCTGGCTGTAAACTGATCAAAACACTCGGTTCTTAAAGTAACACCAGATCTTCACAAGACCTGCTAAAACGATGAGGCCATCACATAAGGCTCTCCTGAAACACTAAGGTCAGCCCATAGCTGACACCCTGACAGGTCAATCCAATCCAATCAGAGAGAAGGGGGTTTGTGGCCTTAAAAAGAGAGCGTTTCAGACAGCGCCTGAAATAAGGGTTTCCTAAAACACCAATGTGAGGAAAAAGAAGGATTTTTTAAAGGTAAATCTACTATGAGCATAACGGAAGGTAAACTGTAAAACCTGACAAAAGCATGATACCCCCTCTTTATTTTATTTTATTTTTTGTAGACTACTTAGTTTCAATGAAAGCACAACTGACACTGAAATTTGCAAAAAAAATATATATATATATTTATGCTAGCTCTTATAAACATAGGAACAATGCATTTGTTTGTCAGCCAATATGACCACCAGGTAGAAGCTTTAAGTATGGATGCCACTTTCTTAGCCATTGAGAACAAAGAGACCTGACATAAGGGTTTTCTAAAACACCAGTGAGAGAAAAAATTTGGGAACCAGAGGGACAAAATCAAGACTAAAAAAATGCACAATACCCTCTCTTTAATTTTGTTGCCTTGTCACCAGCCCTTTCAGATCAGTGGCTGCAAATCAGTCACTTTTCAGTTTTATTCTATGAGCTTTTGACTTATTATATCTCTTTCCAGCTGAGCTGTCCCTTTGAAACTACACGCTGCTTTAATGTTCAATAACTTTAATAAGTGGGGAGAGTAGAACAGACTAGAAGCTTCTTCTCACTTCTTTTGGCCAAAAATCATATAGGGTTTTCATCAGTACCTCCTTAACAAGATGTTTTATTGGTTTGACCCAGCATTAAGGACATGTATAGGAACTTGTGTGGCCCTGGGGGTATTTAAAGACAGATCTGGCCAAAAGCCACACCTTGGAAGCCTCTTGAGCTAAAAGGATGAGACTCTTATCCCAAGATTGCTGTGAGACGCACTCCACCCACACTCAGTATGTAAGAGATGCACAGTTGACTGCAATCCTATTACAGAGTAAGGAGCTGCTGGGCCTCCTCATAGCAAACTCAAACCTAATCACCCTGGTGATTTGCCCTGTGGGTGAGAGGTCTAAGTGTATAACAGGAATAATGTGTTAATTGCGACACTGCGCTTTACGTTTCTGTTTGCATGTACCTTTCTGCCTGATCACGTCCTTTAAATGGTATCCCTCCACAGGGGGCTGATCTTCACATTACACTGCAATAAATGAGCTAGATCTCACTAAGACTACAGAAGGCCAAGGAGGCTTTGGAAATGCCAGAAAGTACTTAAGATGAATCCACTGGTTGGCAGCTGTGGCCATCACTGAGGGATGAATGGAGATGACATCCGGTGTAATGAAAAATGAAGAAAAAATTAATCCCTGTGTTAAAATAATGCCAGGAAATCTCTATCTGCTTTTTTCCAGAAGGTCATGATGTGATAACTCAGTCAGTCCTGCTCTAAAAATAAAATCACAGTGCAGGCACTGGAAAAACAAGGGTTTTCTTTTTCTGTTTTGTAATTATCTTATTATTGCATGACAAAGACAGCAAAAATATATACATATAAGTAAATGAATTAATATGCAAGGATCAGAACAATAGAATTATGCTCATACTAAATTGTAAGTTGTAAACGTTTTATCTGAAACAAAAATTGTATGCTATCCATTGTACACAATTTTCAATACTCATGAAATTTAACATTTTCAGGCACTTCTTGGTTATGGACTTTTTACTTATCACCAAGAATATTCTCGTCAGATATGAATCACTCGTTCTTCTTTAGCGCTAAAAATTTAGAAATGACAGTTCACACTGAATGGGATCATTTGTTTCCACAACAGTTTGTCTATCCTGTTTGAATTCTTTCATGAGGTAGACCAGGAATATCCCGATGAAAATGCTCTTCATCAAAAAGTTTCATCCGGCTGCTGTTGAAAAATCAAGACTTGAAGATAATTTGTCGGTAGTTTTGTTCCACTTGTAGACAGTGGTGGACAAAGCACTTGTCTCCAGTAACTTGAGTCAAAGTATTGACAGTCATGGTGAAATCTTACTCAACTACAAGTAAAAATTGCTCAGTAAAACTTGTATTTAAGTTAAAGTACTAAAGTACTTACTTTAATAAAATATTCAAGTATCCAAAAGTACAAAGAACTTTTTCTAATATCAGTACATTGCTGTATTATTGTCTCAGTGCTTTTACAGTAACTCTCTGATACCACCTCATTAAGTACTGACTATATACTACTGCTACAAAAAGTCTGAAGGAACACCTGTAAAAACTTCAGCATAAAAATGCAATCAAAAACAATAAGGATGGCTATTGTCATTTATATTTATATATTCAAACATCCCCACCAAAAAATAAATAAATAAATAAATAAAACAAAAAAATGGAGGGTTTTTTTTTTCTCCCCACACATTCACTTATGGGGGAGTTGCAAGTTTACTGTTAACCACAACTCTGCTTTCAAGAACTCTCCCTCCTGTTGAACCACTTGACTACATGGCAACATAACACACGCTTTAATAAAATCTGTTAACCACATACAATATCCGCCCTGCATTTTGTCCATAATTGCATTTTGATGATAATTGTTACTTTAGGAAAAAGTAACGAAAAGCTTCTGATAAATGTAGTGGAGTCGAAAGTACAATATTTGTCTTTGAAATGTAGTAGAGTTAAAGTCATGTTTAAAAAAAAACAACAAAAAAACAACCCAATACTCAAGTAAAGTGCAGATACTCAAAAAATGTACTAATGTACAGTAATGTACTCTGTTATTGTCCACCACTGCTAGTAGATATCTAGAAAGTTCTGAGCATGAGCCAGTTAATCAGTATCACAGCATGCTGGGGTTTGGAAAAAGTCATGGTTTCAAAACATGGCTTGTCTTGAATTTTTGGATACAACTCCTCTTGGATCCCATTGTATCCTGACTTAACCCTTTATGACCCACCATACCAAGTCTGCCAGAGCATTCACACAGATGGCCGATATAAGCTACTCAGACCATCGGCTGTAGCTACCATTCACACCACATTCATACACCAGTGAACAACAGTGGGAGCAACTTGGGGTTCAGTGTCTTGCTCAAGGACACTTCGGCATGTGACTGCAGGAGCTGGAATCGAACCCACAACCTACTGATTGTGGGGGCGACAACTCTACCAAATGTAGGCAATGATGTCTTTTGGGAACTGAATTCCTAGATAAATTTTAAAAGTTTTGTCTTGTGATATTTTTCACAAAGGAGAGGGACCCCATAATTAAGGATAACAACCCATATTTGTGGATTTTTCATGTATAACCTGAAATGAATGAATATTCATTCAGTGATTGTAATAGTTTTTCTAAAAATACAAGCTCATCGTCAGCATATAGAGAGCGTTTTTGTTCTGTTCAACCATTTTTATCACTTAAATTGTTTAATGTTGGAAACTAAAGAGGAGTTGGTCTTTTTAATAAACTGTACGGCTGTAAATGGCTTTCATTTCACTACATTTTATGTTCTGTCAAGTCCATGGCTTGGAGTATCTCTTTTAGGAGTCTGTTTACGTTATAATTCGTTTAACTTAATTTTAAAATAAGCATTTAGGGGATTTTTCCCTCTACCTTATATCTGTTTTGAAAAAAAGTTTGTTTTGAGCATTTTCAGTTTGGTAACAGGTTACATGTGGCTTCTTTTTTCTGGCTTTACATTGACTGATTATATGTAACACAAACAAACATAACAGTGTTTGTTAGCCTTGCTAAGCTCTAACAGTAACTGTAATTGAGTTTTTTTTTTGGGGGGGGGGTGTCAAAAAGACCTAAATCTGCCTTCACAAACCTTGACCCATTGTGCAGATTTTGCCTCTGTAGTGCAAAGTTGTCAGCAGTGTCCTGGAATAAAAAGTGAGGTTGGCTGAGGCAAAGGGAAAGTAATCCCTTTTTCTGGCCTATACAATGCGATCCTTATTTACCTGCTGGCCTATAGCCATACAGCTCACAAAAATACTCTCAGTAGTTTAAGCAAATGTCAGCACTACACTGCATGGTTAGCTTAGCAGTGCGAAAAAATATATTTCTTGCAAAACAAAATAAACACAGCTGAACTACAGTATATTTATTCTTTCACCGAATACTTCTTCGGGAGGAAGAAACAAAAGTTAGATATATTCGGTGTTATTTGCTGCCTGATTGACACTTCTTTAAGTCAGCAGGCTGCTATGAGAGGATGTTCACAACATTTCACCAGTCTTACCCTGCATGTTCTTCAGAATCTAATATGCAGAGGGCTGGTGACAAGGCAACACACTTAAAGAGGAGGTATTGTGCTTTTTTAAGTCTTTATTTGTTCCTCTGGTTCCCCTGATTTAGTATTTAATTTCTGGTAGAAAGAAAATCTTATTTCAGCCTCTATCTGAAACATTATTTTAGCTGCTGTTGCTTTAAGGAAACAGAAGCTAAGGAGGCAAATGCTATGGGCAAACCTCATTATTTAAGAAACATCATGAACCAGTTAGAAGATTCTTATGTGATGACCTCATCATTTTTACAAGTCTCGTTAAGATCTCATGAAGATCTCAGCCTCTGTCTGAAATGCTTCATTTTAGCTGCTATCTCTTTAAAGGGTTACCCCCTTCCCTCTGATTGGCCAGCCTTTTATAGTCAGACTTTAGTCTTTGAGACCCTTACTCCAGTGTCTCATGAACCAGTTAGGACATCTTTATGTGATGACCTCATCTTTTCAGTAAGTCTAGCTAAGATCTGGTGCTATTTTTAGAACTTTGATCGATGAATTCAGGGAATTCTGCAACTTATGAAAATGTAGAGCTTTGAAAATCTGCATGTAGTTGGTAAAGCAGAATACCCCTCTTTAAAGCAGTATTAAATATTTTACTGGCCCCAGAACATGGTTGCTGTTGATGTATCCAGAGCATAAGTTGGTAAACTCACTGTTTTCATAAAACCAGTGATAACAAAGAGCACATGAAACATGAATTTGAAAGGGGGCACATGTCGAGGATTTGCCGCACAGACTTGAGACGAGATGCCACCCACATTCTATGAACTCATCATTGACACCTGTTCATGAAAAGACCAGTCTGTGTTTATGTCAAGATGGGTGCTTCAAAACGACTTGCCACTCACAAATTATTGCATAAATTTGCATGTGATGATGATGTCAGGTGGGATGTGACAAAAAAACAAAATATGGTGTCATGAGTCATCCCTCAGCCATCCTGCTGAACATACTGTATGAAGCAGTGGTTCACTTGATGATTGCTCTTCTTTCTGGAGACTTTTGATGACTTCTCCTCTGAATCCTTGGCAGTTATTCCCTGGTCAGATTTGGCAAAGCTGCACTGTTCAGAAGGTGCTGAGTTTGGCTTAGTGTTAGCTAACCCTGCCTCCCAAACAAGCCGTGATCAGCGAATCATTAAGTGTGAACTGTTGGATAGTTGGCACGCATGCAACAACTTGTTTGCCAAACTCTTTAGCTCTTCCTCCATGTAATGAAATTCACCAATAATCCCTCATTCTAATCTAACTACCCTACAATTAAGGGCACTGCCTTTGTCCTGGCAGCACCCAAATTTAAACACTACAGTACACCAGTTCAGAGGCTGCCAAGTGAGCACCCAGAATAGAAACAGAAGTAAAGATCTTATCTGCTGACCATAAATAAACAATGCCAACCCTGTTATTCAAGGCCAACGCAGGTTTTAACCCTCAGGATCTGAAGGTTCCAGAGTTTACCACAAGTGATGTCAGCAACATGTCTAAACAAGCCGGAGAAGACGGGAGAATTTCATCAACTTCACTTTGATTCTCATGTCTTCTTTGAAAAGTTGCAGAAAATAAATCGTTTGCTCAAGGTAAATTTTGTTAAAACCAGAAAATTATATGGCTCTTACTGCTTTCAGCAAACCCTAAATGATTGACAGACACTTTGGATTCGCACTTCAAAATTTCTTTGAATTTTGCTTACCATGGTATTGTCTTGCAGGCACAGAGCCGATCAGCACTCTGTCTCACTATTGACAGAAACTTCTTTACAGCATGATGCCTCTGCATTGTAGACTGTAAACTGAGTAACAGTGTTGTTTTTGTCAATAATGACAATGACAAAATTATTTCATCGACGCCCCTTTTTTTCATGACAGTAACGAGACGCGACAAGCTAAACATGGCTCTTTGATGACTAAAACATGACAAGATGTTTGTGAGTTTTTGTTGACGAGACGAGACTGGAAGAAAATGTTAGTGGGTGGTCTGTCAGACAACGGAGTTCAGAGTGTTACAGAGCAACCAATGTTTTGGAGTCAAGAGTGACAGTGCTAACTGGTGACTCTCAGCTGAACGTGTCAGTGGTGATCAGCTGAGAGTCACCAGTTAACAGGGTCACACTTTCCACTGAAACACCAGCGCCGTCTGCAGCTGTGTTATTAAATGTGTCTTCTTTATCCACCTCAGTGAAGCAGGTTTGAGCTCCAATAATCAATATTAACTGCTGATATTCTAAATCCAGTTTTTACTTTGAGTGTTTGATGAAAAAGTTGGTTTGGAGCAGAGTCATGACCAAATATGGACTCACTATGGAGAGGAAATAATAAGTGAAGCTATAAATGATGATTAACAGAAACAGATTTGAAGTTCAACGTTAAACTACGGTATATTATATGAGTTACATCAGTCTATAGCCATGGTTGTTGTGAATCTATAGAGGTGCAGGACTTCACCTCGCTGCCAAAAATGAAACTACAGCGAAAAAAAAAAATAACCCCACTAAATTTCTTCCTCTGGTCTCATCTTTCTCTCCTCAAGATGCCTATCCTGTCTCAGAAGTAGTCTACACCTGGACCAAGGGAGCTGCTAAATCTGTGGAAGTGGCAGAGGACGGCTCTCGACTCAACCAGTACCTTCTGATTGGACAAACTGCTGGGATAGAGGACGTCCACACAAGCAGAGGTGCATGTGCTTGAGTGTATGACTTGTGTCAGAAATTCAGCCGTTCGTATGAAAGGTGTTAACAATCAACGCTGATGAACTGATGTTAGAAACACATTTACCAGATCACAGCTCTCTGGTGTTTCAGTGTAAAGTGTGACCCTGTTAACTGATGACTGTCAGCTGACACGTTCAGCTCAATTCAACAACAACAGCAGTGAACAATTCAACAATGATTGGCTGTTGCCACTGAAGAAGACGCATACTAAAATGGGAGAGTCATTGCGAGAAGTGGCTGACCAAAACTTGCATGATGAAACGAGTGAAATCAAATAACTTACAAGAGCTGTTTCCACAGACATTCTTCTGGAATCTTCCAGTGGAATTCAGTGTTTCACTCTTCTTTCTTGTTTAATTTCTTGTTTAAACAACTTCCTATCGTAAAAGACGAGGACAGTAACCATTTACATTTAGGGATACGATGATGACTGGCGAGCAAGAGAGCAATGAGAGTGGTTGTGGGTTCAGGGTCCACTTCATCCCTTGTGTGGATAGAGATATTCTGCACGCAAGTGCTGTAAAAGCTCTCGCAAAAAGTTATCTGCTCGCACCAATGTTTGACTCATCTGCAGCCGTGCACACGAATGTCATATTTGCTCTTGAATTTTGCAGTATAATGCCATCACACCCATCCTCTCCTGCCACTTTCAGCCTCTGAGTTCAGGGAGGCGTCACAAAGTCCCTCTTGAAACTAAAAAAACGTGGTTAAGAAGTCCTTCATCCCAAGTGCATGTAACATCCTGGACCTTGAAAAATGACTGATGACATCTAGACCATGACATGTAAAAACGCCAGAACTCCCAGTGATGCTCGTTGACCTTATGATCTGTAGCCAAACAACAATTTTCAGTGTTGTGAAAGGAAACATCTTAAGAGTCGCCTTAAAACTGGCTCAAAAGCCAAGAAACCATGTAAGCGCTCACGTCGGTACAGTTCACACCATATTCATACTCTGAAATCTGATCCCTGTTGCTTTCACTGTCACAGCACAACTATTGTATCTATCCTCTATCTACCTATCCACATGATGTACAGCTAAAAAATATATATTTATATTTTTCTCACACTGGTGTTTAAGAAAACCCTTATTTCAGCTTCATTTCGTTTTAACTGCTGACTCCATGCTCCACAAACCCTCTTCCCTCTGATTGGCCAGCCTTCTAGAGGCCTGTCATGGTGATGCAGCTATGGACCGTAGTGTTTCAGGCCCACACCTCCAATGTTTAATGAACTAGTTAGGAGATTGTAATGTGATGACATCGTCATTTAAAGTCTCGTTACGATCTCGTTACGAGACTCGTTACGAGACTCGTTTTTACTTTTGGAATTCAGCATTTTAATCAGTTTATAGACGGTTTCAGGGATGCGTCGAGTTTTGAAAATCTGCACGTTCAGTCTGAACATCCAGCTTTGGATGTAAATAATTGTAGATTAGATGGGATAAGCGCTGCATGTGAGGAGGCAGAGTAACAGCGGCTAACATTTTCAGGAGCTCAGAATCAATGAGTGAAGTGTAGTGGAGGAGAGTAGCCTATCCCTCACACAACCAGCTGTCTACAGGCTGGGACAGCACTGTCAAACAACACTTATCCCTGCATGAGCCCATGCGCACACACGCACACTTATACACACACACACACACACACACACACACACACACACACACACACACACACAGAGCTAGATAGAGACCTGAGACCTAGGGTTAATCCCCCCATCCAACCACCCATCAGCTTTTGCATAAGAAGATGACATCACAGATCAGAGAGGGATTGGTTGGTCGGCCGTCTCTGAGTGTATCTGTGTGCTGGTGGGTACATGCTCTCTCACACTTATCTTGTGATTAATAAACGTCCTTTAATAGGAATAGTAAAAACCACACAGAGCTAGTGCATTATGGGTGTGTGCACACA
Organism: Labroides dimidiatus; assembly: GCA_030710495.1. Lineage (NCBI taxonomy): Eukaryota > Metazoa > Chordata > Actinopteri > Labriformes > Labridae > Labroides > Labroides dimidiatus. Next base: position 8,743,001 of record CM061166.1, read on the forward strand.
ACCTGCTCAGCTCTTAGTTGCATCTGAACCATGTGTGTAGCATTCTGGCTAAACATTTGAAATGAGTGTTTTTTTTATGGTTGATCAGGACTGAAAAAAGCATTGTAAAAGAAAACCTCATTAAGTTTCTGACAATGGTAGAAAAAGACATCTCTGTGCGTCTGCTTCTGTGTTGGGATTGGACAGACTCGCTGCCTGAGGTGGGGGATGGGGCATTTGAAGGCATCTGCTTAAAACTCTTATGTAAAACGTAACTGTAATACACCTCCCTCACAGCCACTAGTAGACTCATTATTAAAAGCATGGATTTCCTTGTTTTTCTTTCTTTATTTTCACTCCCTCAGATGAAATCTTGCCTTTGCTTGCAGGCGGGCCCAGTCGTTGAAACAAAGGGTTAAAGGGTTTGTAGGTTGAGGGAGGGAATTCCTTTTAGGTTAAAGTGAGGAATTACTGATTTACTTGCTATATTATTGATCTGTTGTGATTCTGATAAGTTAGCTCGTTAGCTAACCAGTTGGTAAAAGGCTGAAGCATGTTTGTTCAGGCTTTTACTCTTAGTTGCTGCAGGTGTTTGAATTAATAAATAAAAATTTCTAAGATTCCCGAAAACCTCCTGAATCCAAAAAAATGTTTGACAGTAACACACAGAGAGAATTAAAAGGCTTTTTGCCATGTCATGCAAAGAATTGCTATGCTAACTTAACAGCAACCTGTTTCTGCACTCACTGCTGAAGGAGCATAAATGAAATTGGTTGGTCAATATTACTTTCATAAAAGTTTAGTTTTTTCATATTCAACCCTTACCCTAATCATAATCTTAACCAATGTGATGTCCAGCCAAGATGACTAACCCTGATCTGCCATACCATCCAGCCATGAAGAAATACCCTAACATGCGTACTAACCCTAACATGCATGCCATCTGGCCAAGAAGAATAACACTTGCATGCATGCCATTCGTCCCAGAAGACTGACTCTAACCTGCGTGCCATCCAGCCATGAAGAAATACCCTAACCCACATGCCACCTGGCCAAGAAGACTAACCCTAACCCAGGCGCCATCCGGCCAAGAAGACTAACCCTAACCCACGTGCCATCCGGCCTAGAAGACTAACCCTAACCCAGGCGCCATCCGGCCAAGAAGACTAACCCTAACCCACGTGCCATCCGGCCTAGAAGACTAACCCTAACCCATGTGCCATCCGGCCAAGAAGACTCAGAACATGCCATCCTGGGTGCCATCGGAAAAGAAGACGGACTCTAACCCTGACCCTAATGAGAACCTTCTTCCCCTATCTCTTACCCTAACCTTCTCCACCTTTAACCTTATCTTAAGCCACTGGGGCCTCCCTTTAACCGTACTCTCCTACCTTGTAGCCCTAATCCAAACCAGACCTCCCTCCCCCAATCACTAACCCCTAATAGAAAAAAAGGAAACATGTAAATTAACGTTTTCATACAATCTAAGGCTCCCCTCCCTGGAACCTTAAGGATATTTTAATTGTTTTAACTTTTTAATTATTTAATATTTTAAATTATTTTATGTAGACTCGGTGTTGGTATATGGAAGCTATGAAAATAGAAAGTGTGTGCCCATGTACCAATGCCCCGGAAGGGAAGTATCATCAAAAGAAGCACAAAACCTAACCCTAATCTGGATAGCATCCAGCCAAGAGGCTTCACCCCGTAACCCTGACCTTAACCCACCCTAACATCCAACCCCAACCTGCTGCAAATCTTTAGAACCCCCCCCCAAAAAAAAAATTTTGTATATTATGGGAAAATGTCCCAAAAGAAGATGCTCTGAAGGCCTGTAGATATCAGAGATACTGGAGAGGCTGTCACTTGCTTGATTAAAAGAAACCTGACATATGCCTTCTTTTTTGGGGGTCCACACAATGTAGTGAAGTGATTTCAAAGCAGAAGTCAAGTGATCATTGTCAAGATTGCATAGTCTCCAGCCTCAAAGTTTAAAGAGTATTGCATGGATGAGTCATGGCAATTTTGTGGCATTTTTAAAGTCTGCATTTGGACGTAGAAATTTATTTGCATTCCAAAAGAAGAGGACATATGAGGAGATATTAGGAAGCTGAAATTGTCCCTAGCACTGACTGATGATCAGCAGAAGTTTTGGAGCCTTCGTGTCATGTTGTATGGGTGTGTTGTTATGAGCCTTTACTTAGCACTAATATTAGACCACACTTCCATTTGTAGTACAACCAATTTGTCTTAAAAGGATCTGCCTTCTCCTGTCTCAGACGGCAGCATCTTTCCCAAAATAACTCTTATTCTAAACTAAGTCGCTGTCTGCAGATCTATTTCAGTTTGAAGGGACCTGTGAGAGTTGTACAGATTTGTTAGATTTCTCTGCTTACTCTTCGAGCAAATAGAACGGAAAGGTGACAATCACTTTCTGGACTTACCAGTTGACCAGCATGGCAGCATTGTTCTCAGATATGAACGGTATTTCCCCTTGGACGTAGCAGAAAAGATATCCATGGGATAAAAGCAGTAAGATCCGCCAGAGGAACATGTTCCTCTTGATTCCTCTGCCCCCGGTCCTGTTGGGATCCATGCATCAAGGGCGAAGGGGACCCTGGGGTGTCCCAGGTTGGCAGCCTGGAGGTTTCCAACAGCAGAAGCAGTTGATTGGGTAGCTGTGAGCCAGACAGCCCGGAGTCATGAGGGCGTCAGAGGGCCCAGATGATGGGGTCGCAGCTGGAACTAGTAGTGTCGGCGATCTCCTGATCCAGGCCTGGCCATGGTGATGTGGTATGTTTGCCTTCAACAAGGCAAAACCTGCTAAACAAATCAACTAAGTTCAGGCAGCTGTCACTTCCTTGCCATTGCTTCCTCTCACCTCACTTTGTGCTCCGGCCAGTTCTATAAACAGTGTTTGATCATTATTCCACAAAGAGCTGTCAGATATCCAAAGTAAAACAGGATAAAAGACGTCCTCACGGTCAGCCCCCCTCCATCCCACCAGAGGTTAGCAGCACTAAATGTTCCCCTCTGTGGCTTGGAGTGTGTCCTTAGGTGTGTGTGTGTGTGTGTGTGTGTGTGTATGTGCCTGTCCTGTCAGCAGTTTGAAGTCATGCTTCATGTGTGTTTCAGATGGTGCATGTGTGCGTGTCAGAGCCTGGATTGGCAGGCTGGAGTGGGGCGTGGCTTAGATCTCTGTAAGGATCCCGGGACAGGAAGCTCTCACCCCCACCAACACACACACGCACACACATACACACACACAAATACTCCCTCTCACTGATGGCAGATTGTAACCAGGGATTAGGGAGGTTCAAAAATCCGATTTTTCCCAGAGAAAGCCTCATGTGTTACTCGGTGTGGGTGTGTGTGGGTGTGTGTGCATGTGTTTTAGTCAGGGAGGGAGAGAGAGAGAGAGAGCTGTGCATGTGCTCCACTGTGTGGAGGATAGTGGTCATTGGATTGTTAGTACTTTACAAGCTCCTGCAATCACAAACTGCTGCTAGCAGGAGGATTTTTTCAACTTTAACCTAAGCTGTTTTTATTGTTCCCACTGAACTTAATGAGCCTTTTTGCCCCCCTCCCCCCTCCACAGGACAGTACACAGTGATGATGGCCCACTTCTACCTGAAGAGGAAGATTGGATATTTTGTCATCCAGACATATATGCCCTGTTTCATGACCGTGATCCTGTCTCAGGTGTCATTTTGGCTAAACAGAGAATCAGTTCCAGCTCGGACTGTCTTTGGTGAGGGGAGCATATTCACTTCTTTTCAATCATTTTTATTTGTCTCAGTAAAATTCCAGTAAAAGCTGACCAGACTTGTGAAAAATTCAATTCCCCAGGCGTGACCACCGTGCTGACCATGACGACCCTCAGCATCAGTGCCAGAAACTCGCTCCCCAAAGTAGCGTACGCTACGGCCATGGATTGGTTCATCGCTGTCTGTTACGCTTTTGTCTTCTCCGCCCTCATTGAGTTCGCCACCGTGAACTACTTCACCAAAAGAAGTTGGGCCTGGGATGGAAAGAAGGCTCTGGAAGCACAGCACCCAAAGGTACAACTTGTTTAGGAACAAAACAAAGAGCTTTTATAATAAGATGATCTCTTTTTCACCTTAAAAGAATCAACTTGCAGAAATGTTAAGTTTTAGTGAAATAATTCTGACCTTTATTTTTTGCAGAAGTGTCACAAGCTTTAAAATGCAGTTTAAATATTAATATTAATGCATATATTAGTAGAAAGTATTTGTAATTCGCAAATGAATAAAAGCTCTCAGTTGATGTAGTTCATAAACAGACCACCAGGGTGAAGGTAAGGACTTTTAAGGAGATGAGATAACACTTTATTCATCCCCAGAGGAGGGTTTGATTTAGCTGCAGCACTCCAGGCGTGTATGATTAGAACACAGAAAGAGCACAATGAGACAAAATAATGTGACAAGAACTGAAATTAAGCTGATAAAAACTGAACAACATTTAAGTAAAATAAAGTGAGAAAAATTTAACTAAATTAGAATAGACTAAATCTACAAGAAAAAAATCAACTTAACAAAATACTGAATAAAATAAATGAAATAAAAAATAAGAAATAGACTAAATATTGCCAAATTAAAGTTAACATAGGATAAACTAAAATTAAATATATATATATATATATATATATATATATATATATATATATATATATATATATATATATATATATATATATATATAATAAACTTATATGAAAGATTTTAAATAAAAGACAATAAAATTGGATTAAATGAAATAATTTCACAAAGTTAAAAAAAAAGGAAAATAAACTGAAGAAATAGCATTGTTCTTGGATATGAATGGGGTTTTGTTTTTTTTGCCAATTTTTTTTTTTTTTTTTAGCTTTAGAAGTTTTTTGTTTTGTTTTGTTTGACCATTTGTGCTATTGTTTTTGTTGTCTAATCGAGGTAAAGAAAGAAAGAAAGAAAGAAAGAAAGAAAGAAAATAAACTTCATTGGAATAGATTAAATTGATAAAAAAAAAGAAAAAACCGAATAAACAAAAATGTAATAAAAATAAAATAAAATAAATTAGTATGAACTAAAGTTAGCAAAATAAAATTGAATAAAATAAATTATAACAGACTTCATTTTACAAAACTAAAATAAAAATAGAATAATGCAATTCAAATGCAATTTAATCTAAAGATTATGGTCCTCTAATCACACAGATTCTTTTTTCTTAAAAACTTAATATTGTATTTCAGTGAAATAAGAAAATTGTCCTTCCCTGAGTTTGTTACCTGGAGCCAGACATTAACTTGGAGTGGTAAACTCTTCTAGTCCTGTACAGGGTCAGATTTGCTTATTGGTAACTGTTTATAGAGCGCCCCCTTCAGGCTGGCTGCAGACACACCATAAAACCATTTTTAGGGTGTTTTTTTCACAACAAGTTATTTTTTAGCTATTAAACACACAAGTTTTGTCCATATAAGGGCGTGGCTGGCTAGACTGACAGGTGGGAAACCCGCCTCTTCACCTCATCCTAACTCCTAATAAAACCAGGTTGAGTTCAGCTTTTTCAATATGGTAACCACTAACTGAGAGAATCTTTCTACTTCTTCTATTTCTTCTTCGTCTGCAATGTTGCAAAAGAAAGTTCCTGCAGCAGCGCAAATATCTTCTCCAAAACCACGTCAAACTAATTCATGCAATCTTCCTCCTGTAGAAACGAGACCCCATGGTGCTCTCCAAGAAGCCCAACAACGTCTGCTCGGCTGGTGTGAACTACACCCCCAACCTCACCAAGGATGTCTCCATCTCCACCATCTCCAACACCACGTCCGTTCAGCTCCGGACCTCTGAGACCAAGATGGTGGACCCGAAGAAGACTTACAACAGCGTCAGCAAGATCGACAAGATGTCACGGATAGTGTTTCCTGTTCTCTTTGGGACCTTCAACCTCGTCTACTGGGCCACGTACCTGAACAGAGAACCGGTGGTGCATGGTGTGGTCACCTCCACATAATCCTTCTCCTCCTTTTTTCCCTGTTTTCAGAGACAGAGTTTGAGTTAAGGGGGGGAGGGGATGATGATGACAAACAAGCTTCTGGGCTTGAAGATCAGAGACAAACTATACCCAGCTTACAAATTCAAGCGCTTTAAATGAATGCAAGTCTGCAACTATGGCCCTTTCCTGATTTTCATGCGTAAAAATCAGCTTTATGACAAAGAAACTGCTACTTCATCTTTCCTGCTGCAGTTTGCATGACACCCTCCTCAAATGGAAATAAGGAACTCCTCTTTGAACTGAATACTGAGTCCAATCAATGCTTAATATACCGTATGGTCATATAGTTTAATGCTACTCCTGGAGGATGGTTTCTATTCAATACAAAAAAATGAAAGCGCTTTGAATTCTTGCACTGAGCTTATGCGATCAAAAGAATGTGCAATAAAACACTTTACTTTAGAAAAAAAGTAATTATTAGCTGATCCCAATTAGCCATAGATGTAAATAGTAATGCTGCAATGCTTTCAAATTCACTTTTCTGTCCCTCTTTTGGCCTTTCTCCTCTCTACAGGAGGAGCTTATATATGTCTTGAAAGCTTCTCCCGGTTGAATACACTGGACAGTGCTGAGGGTTTTTCAGAATTTGATGTTCTGTCTTCTAACCAAATTCTGAACCCGGACACAAAAACTCTCAGTGGACAGAGCAGCGAGTGTGTGGCATATATGTCAGCAACTACGAAGCAAACACTGAGCCACCACCCCAAGGGACGAGTTAGCAAAGACAAAGTTCAACCTCTGAGTATGCTTATCGTCAAGATAGATTTCTAGGTCCTCGCAGAAGCAGAAGTGGAGCTTATTTCTTGGGAGTATTGGGTTTATTTATATTCAGAGTATTTTTAAACTTCAAAACGTTTTCAAAAATACACCTCCAAGCTTTCCACCTTCTTCAGAGAGGAGCGCAGAGGGACTTTAGTTAGCAGCTAACTCTGGTTTCTTCTCTATTTTGAGATGATATATTTGTGTATTGCCCCTACAGGAGGCCCACATCAATTGGCTTTTACCCCCCCCCCCCCCCCCCCCCCATCCTCCTCATTAGTGAGGGAAAAGAAACTAGAGATACACTGACCTGTTATTTTTGCAGTCCTGAATCAGATACTTTCAGGTCTGGTTAGGGAACTGCTGTAGCTGGAAAACTACCTGATCACAGATGTAACACACCGAGCTTCTTCTGTTCTACTACCCACCTGTAGCTTTTTGTTTCATTAGAGAATTTACAGAAGAGGCGTAACTTGCTAGCTTTCAGTTAGCTAGTAGGGATGGCATTTAAACCTAAAATGCTCTTTGATAGTAGCTGTCAGACAATAATTGTAAACACGACGAGACACATCTTCAAATCATCATCAAACCTCTGGCTGTTCTGTGAGAAGTTGTCAAAACATGATACAACACTGTGGTGTGAAATTCTGTCAGGTTCTGACAGGACTGCAGCTGTTAGAGAGAAACCAGTGTTTTGGGGTTAAGAGTGACCATGTTAACTGGAGACCTTTATACGGTGGCCCTAAGAGCTCACAGCACTGCACCTTAAGAAAACATCTTCATCAGTCTGACAACATGTGTAGCATTTAAAAAACGTACTGCAAAGACCACAACACGTTAAAAAAACACGCTGCAAAGGTCACAACACAACACATTAGAAAATAAAAGTAAATAGACTGTAACACATCACATTAGAAGAGATGTTGCAAATAGACCATAACACAACACATTACAGAAAGTGCTGCAAACAGGGTGCAACACGACACATTAGAAAAACACACTGCAGACAGACTGCAACACACCATATTAGAAAAATGCACTGCAAATAGACCGTAACACAACACATAAGAAAAACTTGCTGCAAATAGACTGCAACACAACGCAATAGAAAAATGTGCTGCGAATAGACCACAACACAACACATTAGAAGATGTGCTGCAAAAGGGACGCAACACAATATATTAGAAAAACACACTGCAAACAGACTGCAATGCAACACGTTAGAAAAACACGCAGCAAATAGACCGCAACACAATGGAAGTGTATCGTAAAGACACTTAAAAGGGATGCACATGTCCTTACATGCTTGTTCTTGATGTGGATTTTGAGTCCGTTGGAAAATGAGATAAAAGTGTTTTTGATTTATTTTAACATTGTGATCACATGATTCAGATATTAGCATATTTGGCTTATAACTGTGTGTGCATCACTTTTAAGTGTCCCCTGGAAACTTCCACTGTGTCGCAGTCTATTTACAGCGCACTTTTCTAATGTGTTGTGTGAAGGTCTGTTTGCAGTGTGTTTTTCTAAATGCTGCACATTTGTTTTCGAATTGATGAAGATGGTTTCTTAATTTGCTTGTGTTTTGTCTTTTTGCATGTGTTCTCTTAAGTTGCACTGCTGTGAGCTCTCAGGGCCATCATACCTTCAGCTGAATGTGAGTCACCAGTTTGCAGGAATCTCAGTGATCCGTGTGCTCATTTTTTGGTTTGGGAGGGTTTCTGGGTTACTCACACAAGTTTATGTTCTGATTAGGGATGGACAATATTATCGGCACATTATGGGTATTGGCCGATATTGGTTAAAAATAAAATATTGGACATCGGCCAACATGTTGATATCGGTTGATATAATACACATTGTTTCTAGCTCATAGAGTTGTGCCGTGTAGATGGAGCCCACCTGTTGCAGATCAAGTAGTCACATTGGGCTGCTGTTTTAAGTTAAATTTGAATTTGAACATGTCGCTGACTTATTTAGGCACATTTACCGTCAAAAAGTTGAGTTTCTGTACAGTTGCACTTCTCACATTCTCCCTGTGAACAGAGATTATATTTATGTACTATGCCAGTTGTGAAACTGGCCAAATTTGCCCTGGGTGTGGGTATTAGTACAATAGTCTCAGGAAGAGCATCATCCATTTTTGAAGTAAAAAATACATCTTTTTGTATTATTTTGTGTGAAAACTGTTATAACTAAATATGCAGTTTTAAGTATCTTCATTATTATGCACAGGAAGTTAATATTACATGACAAATGGGATAAAAAAAAAAAAATCAAAATCAATACCAGTAATCAGCTTAATGAGTTGTAAAATATCAGCATATAGGATATCAGAAAACCGACAAACCATTGCTGAAATGCACAGCCTAAACCGTTTTTAAAAGGTTTTAAAAAGTTTTAAACGCACTACAGCCACCATCTGGTGGGAATACGGCACTACAACCTGGCACCTGTAAAACTATGAAAAACTCATCATTTTAATAAGATATTCATAATTAACAATTTAATGAAAAGTCGATGCTTTGAAAATCACGACATCCCTATTAGCTATCTTTTTTTTGTGTTTTTCCATCAATAACTTAACACTGTACTGAAAATCTTATTAGCTCTGGATGTTATAACATCCATCCATTCCTCCTTCATCCAAAAGTCTAATTTAAGATGAAACCGCTTTTCAAACATATCAAGCATATTTGCACACTACAAAAACTGAAATCTAAGCACTTATTTTATGTAAAATAAAATAAGTTTCACCAGATCAGTCTGGACACAATGTTTTATTTCAAGTTATTTCAAAATAATAATAATAATAATAATAATAATAATAATAATAATAATAATAATAATAATAATAATAATAATAATAATCTTACAATGGGTAAAATTAGCTTGTCAAGTTTCTTGAAATTAGAATAATGTCTTAATACCAGAAACTAAACAAGTATTTTTTTTCTTAGCCCATTGGCAGATATTTTGACTCATTACAAGCAACTTCAACCTCATTTTGTTTTTGAATCACTTGAATTAAAACTTTTTTTTTTTCTGGTGAATGTGGCTCAGATTAATCTTAAAAAGACTTTTTTTAACATAAAAAAGATACCACTTGCTTAGATTTAATTTTTTGCAGTGCAGGTGAAACAGGGAGGAAATGAAGGTTGGAACTGGTTGAGGAAGGCTTGCTACTGCCTTAACTGAACACATTTAATCCTGACATTAATGTCACACTAATCCCTCATAAAAATGAGTATATTTTTGCCTTAAATCTTTGGCCAAAATAAATTATTTGTGTCTCTCATCGTTTATAAAAAGTTGAGATGCCTTCAACTTAAAAAAAAGAAGACAAATCTCGTACTGGTTTTGAATATGTTTTCATGTCATAAGTGATTCTTTATCTCTGTAGCTCGTCTGAAGTTCTTCTCCTTCTTTGAGTCATTAAGAAGTTTTATTCCTTGATGAATTTATTTCACTGAAAGCAATGAGCGCACACGGGTGTTTGGAGCCTGTTATAGCGGGGCATGTGTGGCTTGTTGATGTTGGTTGGGATATACTCAGGAGCTAAAAGACGCCCCAGAACTTCTATTTCTTGATCAGTTGTAGCAATGTTGTTAGAAAAAACAAACATTCGACATTCATTCGACAGAATCTGTCTTTCACCTTCTTCATGCTGCCCCCTCCTCTTTCTTTCACCCACTGACAGATCCGTCTGTTGGAGAGGAGAATTTGTTCCGCTTAAACAATTCTGAGGGGTCCTGTTTCAGCGAAGCACCTCACTCCAGTTTAAGCCCCAGACTGGCCCAGTCTGTGTTTGTTTTGCCCTCTGTGGTGAGAGTGGACAGCCTTGTCTGCTCTGTGCTCAGGACACATTAAGGATTGATCTATAGATGGTGGAGCAAACTGCTAGAGATCTAATGCACATAAAGCAGGCGACAGGACAAGGTGGAGAGCTTATTCACACGCATGAGGTTTCTCCTTTTTCAGCCTTAAGTGAAAACTTTTTTGCATTTAAAAAGATATGAAAAGAAAACAGAGATCTGTTGTTAAGACTACAAAAAATAAAGCAGAGCCATTGTAGCTACAGCCTGTCTTGTCAACGTATTTGTTTTCCATTCTTTGGTATGTCATATTTGTTTATGTATTATACTTAAAATGACCAAATAAAACATGATGAACATATAAATGGGGATGAAGTCATTTTTAAAGAGGTTTAATATATATATATATATGCAGTATATGCAGTATAAACATACAGTAACTTACTGTTATCAGAGTTAGCAATAATTTACTGTAGATACAGATAGTACACTGTAAAACTATAGTGATTTCTGGAAAAACTGCTGCCTGTACTGCAAACAGTATTCTTGATGTGATAAAACAAGTACAATATGTCATTGTGATTGGTTTTACAGTATATTGCTGTATAAAACCCTTCATTTTACTCACAGCAATTTCACATGTAGTCTATTGTGCATAAACAGTACCAGTCAATCAGTCTTTATACATATAGCACCAATTCATAACAATGTTACACACAGTCTCTACACTGTAAAAAAAAACAATAGCTCAATGTTGTCTAAATGTGCACCATTTTACTGGAATGCAATTTTCACTGTACACTTTAAAAACGTTTTGGTGTAAAATTCCAGTATCTTACTGCAAAAAACTGCTGCCTGTAATTTAGTGTGAGTTTTCCAGTATCCTCACTTTATATATATATATATATATATATATATATATATATATATATATATATATATATATATATATATATATATATGTGTGTGTGTGTGTGTGTGTGTGTGTGTGTGTGTGTGTGTTGACTGTAACTTATTGCTATGAAAATGTGCAATGATTTACTATGGAAACTTTTCACTGTAAAATCACGGTGATATAATGGCAAAAATTCTGCCTTTAATTTACTGTAATTTTACAGCATCTTTACTTGTAAAAATAAATACATTAAGTTATTGCAATTAAATTAGTTTATTGCTGTATGGACCTAAAAACACAGTACTCTACTGTACAGTAACAGTAAGCCTACACTGTAAAACATACACTAACTTATATTTTTTCTAAATTTGCAATAATTTACTTTAGCTGCAATTTTCATAAAAACTGCCAAACTTTTTACCATAAAATCACCATATTTTTTTTTACTTTGCACTTCTATTACAGTACAAATTAATACAGTAAGATGTACATTAAAATTTACAGTAGAATAATGTGTAAAGTTAAAAATGCAGTTACCTAATATAACAGTACAGTAAGTCTTTGCTGTGGAAAAACAGTGACTTATTGTTTTTTAAATTTGCAGTTCCGTGATTAATGTGGATGCAATGTTTATAGTATTTTATGAGTACTATCTGTTGGCTAGCTTGCACCAAGACAGAAAGCTATTGCACGATATTTCTATAATGTTGCAAATTTCCGATGATCCTCAGCTCTACACTGTAAATTGCTGTGACCAAGAGAATTTGACGATGGAACTGAAGGTAAATGTTAATGTACCCAGAAGGCATTGCTCTGTAAATTTACATTACAGTCTTGCAGTGCAGAAGCAGGATCTAGTTTCTTTCATGTTTGCTTTTCATGACGACTATTTTGACCAGCAAACATTTTTAGCCTCTAATAAACAAAAAAAAAAAATCAGTACCATTTTTTTTCTGCTTTTCCATAGCTTAAAAAAGTTTGATTTGTCTGCACTTTTTCCATTTTTTTAAATCAAAAATATCAAGTATATATTTTCAGAGTTTTCAGTTAATCCACAGAGCTAGTCAAGACGTTTCCTCATTGGTTGGTTGCTGCTACAATACCTGTTAATGCTCAGCCACCAGGAGGCGGTGAAGCCTGACAGCTTGCACTCAGCCCGACAGGCCTTATAAAATTTCAGCTGAGATTTAAAAAATACGAAGCTGATTGAATCTTGGTGTGAGTTTGTGGGCAGGGTTTCTGAACTTAAACTTAAGTAACGGGAAAACCTACGAATTAAAGCAAAAGTAGAGTACATGTTTGGTGAAATTAAATGACAAGTCAGTTCCAAAAATCTGTGACGAGTTAAAGTGAAAATGTGATAAATAATTTTGTAGACCGTATTTTATTTTTTATTCTGAAGGTATGATGCGTTTGTGCTCCAGGTACAGTGCTGTATGAGTCATGCATCTAATGAAAGGTTCGCCACGAGCAGCAGCGAAAGCAGCAGACAGCGCCAGCCCACCGCTGCTACCTACACACGCGTCTGAGGGGAGGAGCGCGCTGCAGGATCGAGCCGTCTCCACTTCCTCCGCTGCACCGATCAGACTGATTGATCGTCGGGTGCGTCCCTGCGGAGGATCCCCCACTTCGACGAGCTCGGTGGATCGGATCGGAGAGGGCGGGGGTGGGAAAGACCACTGTGTGGTCGCGGGTGACACGCAGATGAAAGTACGTGGGTGGATGAAGAAGTTCAGAGCGCGCATTGATGGTCACACACCTACTGTACTGCCACTTAGCGCAGCTCCTGCATCTCTGTGTGTTCATCTCTGTCATCAGAAGTGATCTGTGCATGGGAAAATGACAGTTCTCCTCTTCATACTTCTTCTTCTTCAAAGTGCGAGGTAAGTCTAATCAGCAGATCCAGTTTGCATGCGCGTGTTTCTTCAAAAAGTTCACGAGACTATTGATTGGTTTTATAGAAACCCTGCAGTTAATATAAATATGACTGTCTGGTAATGCTTTTTTTATTTATTTATTATCAGAAAGGGGCTTTCCCTGCGCTCACGCACACACGCATGAGCACACGGAAAGATAAAATGAGTCTTTTTTTCCCAGCTGTGGCGAAGTAAAGCATGACGCGTCCACTGGAGGAGGACTAAGGTAGAACTTGGCTCATTAACAAACCATCATCTTCACCTTTCTGCTGCGATCAACTGGAATATGGCGACGACGATGAAGACCACCACCACCACCACACCATCAATCAAATGCTGGTACCCAGGTCGCACCAGGAGGAAGCCACATTCATTCTCAACAATCTCCTCAAAGAATATGACAAGACTCTGCGGCCGGACATCGGAGGTAAGACTGCTTTGTGTTGAGGTTTGCTGAGAAGTTGACGGTGGTGATGCTGCACTCCTGGAGGGGAGATGTTCACTGAAAGTCACTCATGTTTAATATTGGTATCAGCTTGATCCACATCTATCTCTCTTTTATCAAACATAGATTGAAAGGTTTGATGCTGAATAAAATAAAGAAAGAAAGAAATGCGCCTTGGGCAAATCTGTGCAAATTGATGTCATTTTATGTTTATCAAAGTTCGGAATTAAGAGTTAAGGGGACTTTATCAATAAGTGTCATGTGTTAATTTAATAATAATAATAATAATAATAATAATAATAATAATAATAATAATAATAATAATACCACAATTAAGCATCCCATCATTCCTATCAGTAAGTTTTACCTCAGTTTTGGGGTCAGTTTTTCTGTTGCATTACATGAAATAATATAATAACATACAATTGCAAGAAAAAAGTACATCAACCCTTTAGAATGACCAGGACTTCTGCATAAATTTGTCTTAAAATGTGTTCTGATCTTTGTATTATCGTAACAGCGAACGAAAATAGTCTGCTTATACTAATTCTGCATAAACATTAATATTTTTTTCATGCTTTTATCGAACACCCCATGTAAACATTCACAGATTTAATACCTGGTTGACGTTCCTCTGGTCGTGATATAGATTTTTTATTGAACACGTATGTAAACCTGCCAACACTCCTGTATGGAGGCCCTGAAAGCTCACAGCACTGCAACTTAAGAAAACACATGAAAAAAGACAAAACTCAAGCAAATTAAGAAAAAAATCTTCATCAATTTGACAACACGTGCAGCATTTAGAAAACACAATGCAAATAGGCTGCAACACAACACATTTAAAAAGCAGTAATAGTCAATTTGCAGAGCGTTTTTTTTTTTATGTGTTGTGTTGTGGTCTTTGCAGTGCGTTTTCTAAATGCTGTGCTTATGCTGTCAATTGATGAAGATGTTTATCAAATGTGCTTGTTTTTTGTCTTTTTGCATGTGCTTTCTGAAGTTGCAATTCTGTGAGCTTTCAGGGACACCGTACTCCTGATATCTGTGGGAATCTTTTTAAACCCGTCCTCTCGCTGTACTCCTGATTTGTAATTCTCCCAATTATCTCCTGATTTGTTATGATAATACCATAGACTGTATATAGACTATACAGCGTGGCTCCAACTTTTACTATTGTACGATTTTGAAGACAAAATTTCCCCATCACAGGCGCTGCCAGTGTGCACCCAGCGTCTGCACAGTAGAGAATCTGAGTAAAGCCCAGAGATTAATACTTTTTTTTCTTTGGATAGTCTAATCTCTTCTTAACTCTCCTTCCTAATGTATTTACTTTTCTTGAAAAAAATACACAAGAATGGCAGCTGTCAATTATTGTTGAACGAGAAATAAAAGCCGTTTTTAGCGTTGAATAACTAATGAAAAAGAAACTTTTCAGAAAAAAGAGGACTTGAACACAATGCAGCCCAATAATATCTAAGTATCACCACAGCATACGGATAAGAGAAACATTTCTACAAGGTGAATTGATTTTTTTTAAAGTTTGACCACAGCCCATCAGGAATGAATAGAGAATCCGTTTTTGACCTACACTGCAGCCAGTCACCAGGGGGAGCAGTTTCTGACCTATATTGCAGCCAGTCACAAGGGGGAGCAGTTTTTGACCTATACTGTAGCCAGTCACTGGGGGCTCACTTTGAGCCAAGTGAGATGACGTCCATTTTTTTTACAGTCTGGTTAATACCAATTAAAGGCTCGTTCATAAGTGTTGTGTACAATATGAAATGCTAACATGCCAACATCCCCGTTGATGAATCTACGATATGTAGAACACGAAACGAGAATGGAGTTCATGGAAGGACACCACAAGGGAAGCTGCCGCTGACCCATAAATAAATCATTCAATCAATCAATCAACAAGTAAATAAATAAATAAAGGGATAAATAAATAAATAAATCTGGTTCATGTTTGAAGTTTACAAAAGAGGATCTGGATGGTCTGCAGCACTACTGGTAAAATATCCCCAAATTTTGTGTTGAGTGAAAACACAAGACTTGATAAAGACTGTGTTCTGAAGTATTTTTGACAGGAACGGAAAGGCAGAAATGAAACTGGTCAGTAGTTTGTCTGTCTTGGCATGTCTGGAATCTGCATGGTGGAGGTTTGAGGTGTGGGTGGAGGTAAGAGTGACTTAGAAGCCAAGAACAGCTTGTGTGTCTGAGGCAGCCCAGATCTCACTGGGTGGAATAACTTCTCTATGCTCATATTATCTTTAAATACTTTTTTAACACTTCTTACCCCCACATAAATTTCTCTCTACTTTAATTTTTGCAATCAAACTCTGAGCTTCTCCCAGAGGAAGAGTACTCTTCAGATAGACAGGAAAGCTGGCTGCTAATCAAATGGATTTGATTTCATGTGTGATTGGAACAGTTCTCTGTGTTAATTGTGTACTCATTCCCAAAACCAATTTATTGTACCTGCTGCATTCCAGAAGATGTTCAGACATCTGCCATTTAGGTCAGCCCTTTATTATGAAAAAATATAAGTTTATTGTCTTCAAAAATAAGAGGCTTGTGCCAACAACCAAGCCTTTCCTTGTTAGGTGTTTTTAACTGCAGGAACTTCCCCCTGAACTATAGCTGTGTTTAGAACAGAGGGTTCAGGAACTTTTAAGCCCTATTTTCACCAAGTGGTCTGGTACGGATCAGTACAGTTTGGTATGGATCGGATCAGTAAAGCCTGATCTTGTGTAAGCGGGATGCCAACATAACAGCCACATAACAGCATGACGACATAGCAGCGTAACACAGAGTACCCCGCTAATAAATCCAGCAAAGAAACAAAAATATGAACTGTTCTCTGATGCCAGTTTCCAAAGAAAAAGAAAGTTATCTTCACGAAGTCAACTGGAGATTTAAACATGGCAGGGTTATGTGTTGTTCTTGATTACTGCTGTCGTGCAATAAGTGATGATTCTTTTGACTAATCAGTGGAATGCAGTGTTTCTAGCTCCACCTTCTGGAGTCAAATTTGTATGTCTGGCAGGGTACCAAAAGAAGGGTACCAAAAGTCCTGGTTAGTCAAAGGAAATGCCACAAAATGTGTGCCGTACCAATACAAACTGAACTGAACCAAACTGAAGCACATGCTGAGGCTGGGGCTTTAGTTCCGGTTAAAACATTCCCCAGAACTAAAATGCGTCTTTTACCTATTGTTTGTCGTCTTTTGGAGGCCGAAGACCCAGGTAGATTATGTAAAACAGGACAATGATGTATGGAGAAAATACGGGTTACTACCAAATACCACCAGACCAATAGGGGGCGGTAAGACAGCAACAAAGGCCTTTCAGTAAAAATGACACGACAGAAGGAGAGTAGCACTATAGTTAGCCTGTTAGCATGGAGGAAAAGTCTGTGTTGGCTTTGATCAGACTTCATTGGCATTCATCATTTGAAATTGTTTCTAAAAGCCCCAACAAACTTCAACTGGAGAAACAGTGGACTGAGCGCTCCCTCGTCTGAAGCACAAAGACGGCAGAGCTGGAGCCGTGTTTGAGTTTCAAAAGGGGCCTGTTGATTGAGGACTTCGAGCGGGATGCATATTTCTCAAACATATCGTCATTAAATACTTACCTGATGAAGACATTATGACACGTATATCAAACTAAACAGATGCATTCACATAACTTACCCAGGTGGTGGAAAAGCACACAACTAATGGGACAACGTATCAATCAATCAGTCAATCAATCTTTATTTATATAGCGCCAATTCATAACAAACGTTATCTCAAGACGCTTTCCAAGCGTTAACAGGTCTAGACCTGAAAATGATAATAAATTTTATTAACAGAAACCAAACATCAAGACAAGATAAGAACTCTGATCTCATCTTAACCCACCATGAGTACAGACCTTTGCAATATTTAGCAAGTTACAATGGCAAGGAAAAACTTCCCTTGAACGGGCAGAAACCTCGGACGGTTCGGGATGCAGAGGAAAATCTCTTCCTTCTTTAAATAGAGAGCAGAAAGCCTAAGATGCTGATGATGTAAGAGAGAGGTTATTTTTGGTGAGATATTTGCATATTTAAATATGATTGAAGTGATGTGAAAAGGAGCCAGTAGAAGAAGAAGTCGCACATGTAGCTTGATGTTACAGCAGTTCCAACATCATTACACACTTGTTTTTTTTAATATCTGTCAGAAGCAGGGCACAAGGTGAGCACTGAAGTCCTCTAATGTTGTTTTTTAACTTAAGAATGAGACTTCACTTTGTATCTTGGATTTGGCATCTCCAGCCCGAACAGCTTTCATTTGTGATGGTTTCAGTCGAGAGTTTAGAGACGTTACGCTTGAGATCCAGCCCCGGGTAGACTTTGTGGAAAGTTTTCTTATCTTTAAATCATTGAAAGTGTTTATTTGTGTTCCTTAGGGGTGTTTAAAAAGTGCACAGTCAATAACACAGTCATGGGAATAAATGTTCTTGAGCCTCCATAGCGCCTCACTCCTCTTGGTTCACCTCAGTGACAGGGAAACTCCCTCAAGCTCCGCTTTACCCAATTAAGGATGAAATTTTGATGAGATTTAGTTGACAAACCTTAGCGTCTTCCATGAAATTTTAATATCCATGCAGGTTATGAGAGGTAGTGGAAAACAGTGTGTAACACACTTGAGGATAACGCTGACTCTCAGACAGATCTAGGACATTGAAGTCATTGTAAAATCAACTTACACACGCGCACACAAGCGTGCATGGAATTGCACACATTAAATCAAGTGCACTCATAAAGGCAGCTTACTTTGCCCTCCTGAATGCCGTTTAGTGCTCTGCTCATGGTGGTTTAAGATAGGTGGAGTCCGTTTGATGGATCTTCAAGTTTGCTCTCTGTAAGTATTATAAACAAGGAGTAAGATCTGATCAAACAGAGCTACAAGATTTCTGATGGAATCCAATGGGACATTCGCATGAAGTACAAATAAAGCCATTTGTGGAAGTGATTTAGATGCACAATAAATGTAAAGCCTGGAGTCCCCTTCTGGTGCCGCAAATGACACAAACTGGAAAAGCACGAATGGCTCCTTTTTGATAGCTACTGCACATTTTAGCTTTCATGTGACTCCATGCATGATTGACATTAGGTGATGGGAAGTTCAGCTCTTCTCAGTGAGCCTGTTCATTTGGCTTAGCTCCTAAAGAAGAGCCGGCTGTTAAATGGCTCCTCATTTAGTATTATTTGTAGCCTCATATTTTAGTCTTACCTGGTAAATATGAATGATTTGTGTATTGATGAACCCTTTCACATTATTTTTTTTTCATGAGAAGCTTCACAATTGCCTCATTTTTGTTATAAAAGAAGGCATTCTTAATTTTGTTTCATATTTTAATAAAACTTTTCTTCTTTCTTCTTAGAGCCACATTTTTTTGCGCACGAGACATCACTGATTGATATTCAAGAAATTAATCTAGCCACCATAAAAGGCCAAAAATATTTCGATCCATTGTGTTTGTTATGACATAAACTTTCTGGTGAAGCACTCTAAACAGTCGATTTGCAAGTATTCTATTTTCTAACTTTGACACAATGTAAGATGTACTCTGGTATCACTACGCATATCTGCCCCCCTGAGCATAATCACCTCCAACTACCCCTGCAGTCAGGTTGATATGGAGTTTAAAAGGACTCCTTATCCTGTTGCAAAAGTTGCATCTTTGGGAAGGGATCATTTGCCCCATAAGGAAGTTGTTGTATTCTTAGAGAACGTCTCTAAACTGTTCTGGGCCAAGCCAAACGCTGTGGTTGTCCAGGTCTTGGCATTTGTGTAGTTTAGTTAGCTGATTAGTTTCTTCTGGCTTCTTTCCTGGTTAGGGAAACAAAATGTTCCGAGCATTGAACCATGTGGAACTAATCCTGGTTAGTGAACAAAAGCAGTTCCTTGAATGCTTATTGATTGTATTACTTTTGATAACATGATTCATAATCAATCCTACCCTGACAGGGACCATGCAAAACAAACTGTCACGCCAGAGTTAGCTATAAAGCTAATTTTCATCTGTGGTCCCTGGGCAGGAAGATGTATAAAATATACAATACAACAATAATAAAACAAACATACTAGTATTTAAAACAATACATACTCAGTAAAAGTCAATAACTACCAACACATTTAACATAAGATTTCACTGTCTGCAATTAATGCACTTAGAAAATTAAATCAGTGATCACAGGACTGTTTTTCCTTGAGCCAAAATTTAAATTTCCTTTTAAAAACACTGAGGCTTGTGCAGTCTCTAATGTGAGCAGGGATTGAGTTCCATTTTCTTGCTGCTCTAAATGAAAAGGCGGACTGTCCAAATGCAGTTTTCCTAAGTTTAGCTGAACAGTCTCCTCTCGCTGATGCCCTCGTCTGCCTGAGATTGTTCCTGCAGAGTAACACACATTGTTTAAGTGGTGGTGGGGCCTGATCATGGATTAGTTTGTACATCAGACACATTTCTGCATAACACAGAAAACTGTCAAAGGTCAATAAGTTATATTTCTTAATTATGTTACAGTAGTGATATGTTCTTGGTTTCTTATCAAGCGTTTTCAGTGATTGTTTGTAGAGAGCGTATAATGGTTTTAGAGTGGTTGCTCCAGCCTGAGACCAGCTTGTGACACAGTAAGATAAATGAGAAAAAATCATTGTATGCATGTATAATTTAGCAGCGGCCAAGGGTAACTGATGCCTTACATGTCTGAAATTCATAAGGCTGACTCTTACAGTCCTGCAGACATTTTTTACATGTTTCTTAAAATTTAGATGGGAGTCAATTGTTATGCCCAGAAACTTAAAATGTTTTAAAATCTGTATTCTCTCTCCATTTACAGTTACATCAGGTTGTGGTATATTGTTTCCCCTGATATAAAAATACATTCCTACAGTTTTGCTCACATTAAGTGTTAAACAACTGTGAGTAAGCCAATCTGAGAGTTTGTTTAATGCTGCAGAAAGTTTAGATGCTGCTTGTTCTATTGTTTTAGCATGGGTATAGATAACTGTGTCATCTGCATACATTTGGGTCAGCACTTCTGGACAGATTAGGGGCAGATCATTAATGTACAAACTGAATAGAATCGGCCCTTGGATTGACCCTTGTGGCACTCCAACATTACAACCAATAAAAGATGAGCATATATTATTAATTCTTGTACACTGTTTCCTTGAGCATAAGTATGACTCCATCCATGTCAGTGCTTTACCAGAAAAGTTAAACTTTGACAACTTAGACAACAAAACATTATGGTTTAAAGTATTGAAAGCTTTTTTGAAATCAAGGAAAACAGCAGCATTGGCAATCCTATGCAGTTAGCAACTGCATAGGATGCAATGAAAAATGACTGATATTTAAATAAGCTATCAGCTGGTCACAGATGACCCGCTCAGTGACTTTGGAGATTACAGGGAGAATACTTATTTGCCTGTAGTTTGCTACATTGGTTTTATCGCCCGTCTTAAAGATGGGGGTTATGGCTGCTGATTTCCAAGCACTGGGAAATTTACACTGTTTTATCGACAAATTTACAAGATGACTAATAGGAGCAAAGAGGTTAGTTTTGTACTTCTTCACAAATGCAGGATCACAATCAAAAACATCTTTGGCCTTGGAGGTTTTAAATTGGTTCAAAACTTTAATTAAAGTGGACTCTGGCACCTCAGAAATATCGAATACAGGAAAATTACAGTTAGGTGAAGTAATAATTTTATTTCTTAAACCAAATTTTTGTGTCAGATCTTGGACTGAATCTATGAAATAATTATTCAATGCAGAGCATATTTGATTTTTGTCTTGTGTTAAAACTCCTTGAACTTCTAACTCAAGTCATTTTGCTCCTTTGCAGTTGTCTTTCTTTTAAACTTTGTTAATGTTTTCCCAGATCTGCCTACTATTTCCTTTTGCTTCATTTATCATATCTATAAAATAGTTTGCTTTTTCCTTCCTCAGTTCACTGACAACTCGATTACGAAGATGCTGAAAGGTCCTTCTGTCATGGGCTAATCCTGATTTTAGAGCAGTTTTTAAGGAGTGATCCCTTTGTTTCATTAAGTTCCACAGATGTTTAGTTATCCAAGGCAAATTCTGAGTGCAACACTCAGTCAATCAATGTTTATGTATATGGCACCAATTCAAGTTACAAGTTTTTTTTCTCATCAGAGACTGTCCTGTCCTCCTGATGGCAAAGGCAAAAAAACTTTCTGTCTGTGGCAGAATTGTTGATCTGCACGAGCAAGACCTTTTGCAAGGTTGGACACAGTAAGATTTCAAATTTCATCAAAGATCCTGAGGGTTAAGGGACAAAAATGTCAAGTGGTAGACTAGAAACTTGAAGACCGATCCACAAATACAACCCAACCCAAAGTCATTGCTGCTGATGGCAACCCAAAAATCATGAGACGTCATCTAATAAAAGTGCTTTAAGAAGAAAAACATCTAAAGACCACACTACAAACTTGCCTGTTTGGACTTTGCAAGGGAGCACCAAACATGGGATGTTTAAGGTGGGAGAAAGTTTTATTCTCTGAGAAGAAAAAAATGTAACTCAGATCGTCCTGATGGCTGCAGACGTCACTGGATCATGATCTGGTCCTTTTTCCTTTAGTGGAAACAATGGAGCTTCAGGTTGACCAGGGGCATCAAACGATGGCTGGCTTTATGGAAATGTTGCAGGGGGGCATCCTTCACAACTGAGGGCCGTCTTTTAGTGGTTACAACTTGGTATTTCAAAAGAACATTGTACAACTGACAAAGTACTTCTTGCCAGGAGACTAATGTCACTCTTTTGGACCATCCTGCATATTTCCCTGATCTTGAATCCCATTAAAAACATTTGGAAATGGATAGCAGGAGATGTTTTCAAAACTGGACATCAGTTCCAGACCTCTGATGCCCTTCCACTAGCCTCCAGGAAACGCTCACATCAAGCACACCTTAACACAAAAATGTGAAGACATCAATGGAATAATCCAGGATTCAGTGCAACAGAGTTATTGTTGTTGTTGTCCTCCTGTCTCTTCTAGTCTTGTAAAGTCTGCACTGAGTCTACTTCCCACATAAAGTGGGGGGCTGGTCCACTTGTGAAAAGACAAGCCACATGTCCCCAGAGAGGAACAAGTGTTGCGCCTCACCTTAGCGGATAACAAGATTCAGATGAAGATGAAATGCTTCTGTGGCCCTATTGTGTCACTTTCCTTTTAGATAGAGTGTGTGATCACTGTCTATGATCAGTGTGATCTTCATGTACTGTTTGGTGAGTGTATCAGTGTTTGCGTGCGCGCTCGGGGCATGAAGGGTTCACAGGGAGGATGATTTAGGGACTTTAATGAATTAGATCTGCGGTAGAATCTAAAAATACATCAGTTCTCTCTCTCAAATTATGAGAGGGCTGTACGTTTAAGAAAGACGCTGCTTCTAACTCTACTGTACACTCGACATACTCAGATCAGGTGGGGTCTCTTATCTAGAGATTCTCATGAGATTATTCTACAATAATGACGTAGATCCACACTTTCTTCAAGGTAATTTGTCTTTGATGAGCTGCTCAACCACTATTTTACCCCCTTATTAAGTACAAGCATAAGAATTCAGTCAACCAAACAGTTTCCAATAAGGCCATGTCACTCATCCAGCTTGTGTGTGGTTGCAGCTTCAGAGGCAGACTGAGGGCTGCAATTGTCTGTAGCTAACACGGTATTGATCTGACGGGGTCACTGCAATCATATCTGGCATTAAACCCCCCACACACACACCCACACACACCCACACACCCTCTCCCCCTGAATTTGTCTGGTGCTGTGAGTGGGAGTGAAGAAGGAAACACTGTGTTAGTGTTCAAGCAGCTACTGCAT
This sequence comes from Labroides dimidiatus, assembly GCA_030710495.1. NCBI lineage: Eukaryota > Metazoa > Chordata > Actinopteri > Labriformes > Labridae > Labroides > Labroides dimidiatus. The sequence continues at coordinate 8,766,750 of CM061166.1, forward strand.
CAAAAAAGGTTTCATTGCTTTATGTTTATTTGTAGGTTTGACTTGCCTTACACACTTCATCACACGCGTTATATAAATGTGTGATTATGACACTAAAGAGAAGATCTTTGATTCTGATGAAAGCCAGCTGTATGTCAGAAATAGAAACATTTCCCCGCCTCTGTCTCTGCTTCCCCCCCCCCCCCCCCCCCCCCATCTCCTCTCTCTGCTGCATCTCCATCCTTCGTTTTTACCTCTGAACCTTCCCCGAAGTACCGATGAATTACTGGATCTGTGGTCCAGATTTGGAAATCCATGCAGAAGTCTGACCCACTTTGCATCCTATATTAAAATCTCATATATTTGTTTCTGAAGTCTTGTCAGATTCAATTACTCCAGTTGAAGCATGAGAGCGGAGGAGGGGATGTAGGCACCACAGCATTTGGTTTCACTGGATGCTTCTCATATCCTTGTATATTACAGTCAGCAGCCTTAAATTTCCCCTTGTTTGATAAAAGATTTAGCTGTGAGCTGTGTTTTATTAAAGCATAAAACCGAATGAGGAATCCTCAGATTGGGTTGTCTGTTTTCCAGATTAAACAAAGGACGTGTTTGTCTTCCACTCGAGTGCCGGGGCGTCATGCTACGTGGTTGATTCATGTGAAAATGAGAGGAACTGGATGGGAGATAATAACACTGTATTTGGAATGAAAGCAACACTTGAGAAAGCATAGACGGCGTGAGTCACTGCTTTTCCCTCCAGTCAGCAAGGTCAACAAGTACAGAGGAGAAAAAAAAAAAACTCGACAAGTATTTGATTGTCACAGAAAGTGTTACTTTTTGTATGACACCCAGAGGATTTATCTAAAATAACTGTGCTGACGCCAGATCCATCAACCTTAGCTGCTCTCTCTGTTTAGCTAAGAGCACAAATGACGGCCTCTGTGTGCTCAACACTTTCTACCGCTGTTGTAGCAAAGTTATCATTATGAGCCTGTTGGATGTTTGTGAGTTTTCTTTCTGAATTTATCAAAAAAAAAAAAAAAAAAGTCAACTTTTGATGAAACCAAATTACTTGTTTCATCAGGCGAACAGTTCATTTTTTTTTTTTTTTTTTTTTTTTTTTTTTCCACTTGTCCTGTCCAGCATCATGACAACAGAATTGTGGTCTGGCTGTCGTATTTGTGCAGAACAGATTTGCTTTGCCAAAAGGAGCTGTTTATGGAAAAGGCTCCCCTTGAGTTTTAAGTGATACTTTTTATTGGTGCTTTGCAATTTCTCTCTTTTTTTTTATTTTTTTATTTTTTTATTTTTTTTGTTTTTAATGTGTATTGCCAAGTTAACAAAAATGTACAGTCAGACCGGACAAGAGTGATAGCAGAAGACAGAAAAAAAGGATTGCATAGTGAGAAGTAAAAAGACAGAAAGGGAGAGAAAAACAACAAAACAGCAGTAGAGAACAACCACAACAACTGAGCAAATGCTTACAGACAGGAGAACCGAACAATCAGCTACTGAGCCTGAAAAGAAACATTAACCTGAGGTCTTTGACACAACATTCACTAGGGGCACCTGCAGGGAAATAAACTGGAGAGATCATTAGCAACAATGAGCACAGCAATAATAATTACAAATATACATACGTGTACAAACATTTACTAACATACACATACACCCACAAATGTTCACATGTACATACATGCATACGCACATATGCACACATATACACATATAAACACATACGTATACACATACATACACACACACATGCATACACATATATACACACACATACATATATACATATATACACATACACATACATACACATATACATATACACATATATATATATATACATATATACATATATATATATATATATATATATATATATATATATATATATATATATATATATATATATATATATATATATACACATACACATATATATACATACATACATACATACACATACACACACATACATATCTACAAACACACACATATATATATATGCAAACACACATATATACATATCAGGCGAACAGTTCAAATCTGTGTATCATTTGTTCAATTGATATTTAATTATGACTCAAAAAACAAAACATTGAAAACATTGGTTTGTTTTCTTTTTCCTCTTTTTGAAATAAAAGCAAACAAATGAAAATTTGTTCGTTTTTCAATATCCTGTTTGTTAATATAGATCAAATAAAGGAAAGTTGAATTACAGGCCACGGGCTGATTTTGATTTTATTATTTAATTTGTCCAATTATTGTGACCCGGTGACTGTAGATGGGGTAGCGTCTCTGTCAAGAGATTGTAGACAAATGAATGATCAATTGAATTGAATTGAATGATACGTGGATTAGTTCAGGACCCAAAGTTATTGCTTTTTATCGTCAAGTGAAATGGCCGGCAGTCAGTCCAGGGGGACGGCATGGAGGCTTGCAACAGTGCAGAGACATTTCTGAGTGCTGATCTGACTGGAAAGAGCCCAAAGTATAGCTTTGACGGGGGTGGCCTTTCTGGGTGACAGCGTCAGCCTGGGAGCTGAGCGGGGATCTGGCACTGGAGCTGATGCTGGTTCAGTAGGGCCTCCGGGTAAAGAGCAGGCCTTGGCAGGGCTGGCCACACAGGAAATAGTCTAGGGGATGACCTAAAGGCCGGCCACATGGAATAGACAGTTCAATGGTAAAAGCTGTGGCACCAGGGATCACCTTTCTTGGCAACAGTATCATCCTGGGAGCCAAGCAAGGTGCCGGCACAGGAGCTGGCATCGACCTCAGAGCTGAGACACAAGCCAGCACAAGACACAGCGGTGACCTGGGAGCAGAGTAGGGTGTAGATGGCACTGGAGCTGGCGTTGGTCTGAGAAAAGATGGACATCCTCTGAGCAAAGTACAGATCTCTTAAGGGCCTTTGATTGAAGAACAGTAGGTGGTTGATGCCATACACGGGTCAGGTTCAGCTGTGTAGAGCCAGGCAGCTTAGGTGGGCGACAACATGGCAGGCCTTGATGGCTACGTCTCTGACAGTGCCCTCTTCTTGCCCTAGTAAATATAGCCAGCCTGGTCCTGTCCAAAGGAGATCATCTACTCTGACTTCCCACAGCCACAAAAGCAGATCTTCACTGCTTTGAGAACAGCTCATTTAGAAAAACAGACTGTATTCATCAAAGTATCTGCTGCAATTGGTCTTGTAACTTCATCATCGTTCAGAATTCTTCTTGTACAACATTTGTCTGATGCAGAGTAAGAGAAGAACCTTTGACACTTTTGTTGGACTGAAAGAAAAGCTCTTTGCCCCCTCAGCTCAAACACTTGGTGACTTTGAGTCTGATTCAGCCCTGGCAGGCCTCTCCCCCTTCTTGGTCCTCAAAGAGCTGACATTTGGCTCAGCAGTGACACCTCACTAGCTGAAAGGACAATTCTCAGCTGGGCCTCCTCAATATTTCAAGTCTGGTGACATTTCATTAGATGAAGAGGAGTTTAAGTCCTGGCAAACGCTATTCCTCCCATCTTAAGTACCAGAGGTTAGGCGAGCTGACAATCACCTGGAGGGAAAGGTGGAGGGGGTTCTCTTTCAGATACACACACACACACACACACACACACACACACACACACACACACACACACACACACACAGGCTGGTGGAAAAGGTAACCTTTTAACCTGTTACGCGCTCCTGGGTCGCCGGCGGGGGATTTGCCCTGTTTTAAGCTTCGCCAAAGCATAAATAACGCCCCCTTTGTCAAATATTGAAATGCTACACCTTGTTAGAAAGCTTAGTGTCTCCACAATCGGCTCATTAAGTTTTTTTTGCAGTTTAAATGACCAAAAAAACGTTATTAGTGAAGGAATCAGTCAGAGAGTGATCACAACATCTGGGACTTCCTACCTGTTTGCGGGTCATAACGTCACATCTGCAGCTCGTTCCACGATTATTTACACTCCGTTTGATCAGGGGAATCCAAGGCTCAACAATATCAAAAGCATTGCTCCATAAAATTAATCCAAGTGGTGAAATCGCTCCTGTAACGTCCAATCCATGTCTGTCTGCAGAGCCCGTTCACAGAATCAACAGCGGCTTTGCCGTATTATTGCGTTTCCTCGCCACTTTTTATCCAACAAAACTGGGTATTTTTGTTTTCTGTAGGCTTCTAGCTGCATAACAAAAGTATCCCCATCGAAATCAGTCCAGTATTCATCCGAGGACAGCCTGTCAAACACAGCAAGTGCTCTCTGCTTGACTGGCTGATGACGCACGGTGTCCCGGCGTAATACTTTTATAAGTTGCTCGTTTATTTGAAGACAGACCTGTCAATCACTCGAAGTGTAGCCAATCGCTTTACTGTTCGAACGGTGTCGGCTGTTGTCACATAAAGAGTGGATAAGACCGTCTAAAAAACTCTGCGTATTCAGTTCTGTTCAGTCACATTTCATGAGCGCCACAGGAGAGGAGCACCTGGTGACCGCTAAAAGACAGGATTTTAGGGTTTAAGACGAGCTTCTTCACGACCAGCGAGAGAGGACGGATGAAAAGATACATGCGGCTAACGAAGCTGGTTGTGTGCAGCTGCTACGTAGGAGCTGATGTAAGTACAGTCACGATTTAGATGCGCTGTTATGAAAGTGTCTGGATGCTGTTTTCTTCGTGTTTTCTCTGGGCTGCAGCACATATGATGAGTGTTTGTGCTTGGTGTGAAACATAAACTGTAGCAGAGCTACTGAAACTGCTAGCACTGTATGATATATTTACAGTCTACCTGACGCTATCGTTTGTTTATAGAACGGCTGTGGTTGGTCGCTGCGGCCATAGAGGCAGGCTTTGAGCCTTCACACGAACAGCTACAGGGAGCCCGTCTGTCACGTGAAATAAACAATGCCTCTGATTGGGCGAACCTGTTTTACAGATGAATCGGTTTTTTGTACAACGTGTGAGCTGTTAGAGAGATGAACCGTTCAGACTTGAGACTTTTTTTGAACAAGGTTGTGATCATGTTCATTTCTGCTCTGAAAACGTTTATTTTGCTTGGTGTGCAGAGTTTCTAATAGTTTGTATAAAGTTTCATTTTTGTGCAAATATAGTTTTTTAAAACGTTTTATTGTAAAAATTGTTAGTCTTGTGCAAGTTCAGTTTGTATATAATGCTATTTTGTAGAATTTCTGTTTGTATATAGTTTTATTAAAAATTATATTTTAAAATATAATATTCATATTTTGGCAGTGGCAGTGGCAGTAGTATTAGTAGTTGGTATTATAGAAGTGACAGAAGTGTTTCCTGAATCACAGAAATGAGTAAAAACCTTTTGGCACTGTTTGGCACAGTCTGGCACAATTTGGCACAGCTCAGATAGATTTGGTCATCTGAGATTAAAACCTCTACAACTCCTATAAGCTCTTACCTTGAAAGCTTACTTTTCACTCAGATGTAGTCGACAAGATGTAGAATTGATATGGTGAAGGGCTTATGTCTCGCATAAAGCATCATGAAGTTATTTGTCTTCAAAAATGAGTAAAAAAAATGAAGACAAAATTTTTGTGTTTCAGCCACATTTAGCCTTATATAGACTTAAGCCACATATAAAAAAATGATATTTTCTGAAACTAGAGGTTGTTATCTTTCAAATGAGGTGCCACTGATGAATTTTTGACTTTGTGGTTCTTCAGTTATGAGCTTTGAAAAAAAGTGTGGTAAATTAGCTTCCACTAGGTGGAGTGTAAAGGGTTAAAATCTCCTTGATACAAAGAGAGCCTTGATGCTTTCGTTGGTGTTTCACATCCGGTTGTTTGTTTGAACTGAACTAGTTAATGTTTTGTAATTTAGTCAATCATGAATTCCGGACTGACTTAGAAATGAGAAAATCAATGATCAGCTTGTATCATCTCTGATAAATTGCTGTCACTGCTTAACTTAGCAGGGGTGGAGAGCTAGTAGTGCTGGAGCACACCTTTTACGTTTGTGCAGTGTTAACATGTGGCTCCTGTTAAAAACTGTGAAACCACATTTACAGAATATTAGTCAAGTGTAAAACACACCATCAATTGTGTTATGAATAGTTAAGCCTTAGCCTGATAGTACAATGATCTGAAGTGGATATGTGGTTTGATTTCTGAGGCATTACCACATCCTTAAGACTCAACATATCTGCACAAATAACAGCTAAGTGCTCTATGCAAATATGCTGGTTGGAACATTTGCAAATTTATGCACTTCTCTGCTTCTTTCTATAAATAATCTTTCTCTCTCTTTGGCAGGAATTTCTTTTAACTTTTTGTTTTAACTCCAGATAAAGGTCATGGCTTCTCCTCATCTTGGAATCCTGGAGGTAGGAAGCCTCACAAAGGATTGGCCAAGAATTGATGTAACACTCTGAAGCCGAGTAAAGTACATTAGGGGGTAATAAGACGGGTCTGGGTCTGGGTCATGGCTGACACGTTTCCCATCCCTGTGAGGTATAACCATTTAATCGATTTCCATCTGTGTCTCTCTCTCTCTCTCTCTTCGAAGAATGGTTGGTGAGCTAAGGACCTGGCAGCAATGACAAAGGGGGGATGCAAGATTTTCTGTTGAAAAAGATATATTTAAATACATCATCTCCTTTACAAGATTTACATTATAAAAAAAGGGAAAAAAAAAATTTAATGAACACCCTTATTTCAGTCTGAAACACTGTCTCTTTAAGGCCCCTGCGCCACAAACCCCCCTCTCCCACTGATTGGCCAGCCCTCTGATGATCTGTCTGGGGTATTCTATGGTCAGACCCAAGTGTTTGAGGAACCCTGCCCCTTTAATGTGTCATAAACCAATTAAGAGATCCTTAAATGATGACTTCATTATTTCAACAAGTGTCATGAAGATCCGGTGCTATTTTTAGAATGAAGTGTTTTTCATCAGTTTACAGACAGATTCTGAGATTTCTATAACATATGAATATGTAGAGGTTTGACAATCTGCACATTTAGTCTGAACATCCAGCATTGTGATTTAAATCTATGTTTAAAGTCTTTGAAATTAGAATAGCCCCCCCCTTAAAGCAGGATACCCCTCTTTAAATCAACTTGACAATATTAGTCAGATTTTAAAACTTAAAGAATTGATTTTAATTCAAATTAACACCTATTTTTACTTACCATAGCCAATCATTTTGCCACAGCCTGGCCAATTGCAGAGTCAACAGGTCAGTGAGTGTTCGTTCTGGACACGGGTAAACAAATGGTTGAGGAGATGTTGCTCAGTATTGAGAATGGCTCTTAAATCAATCAGTCAATCAAACTTTATTTATAAAGCGCTTTTCATACAAAGAGATGTAACGCAAAGAGCTTTACAGACCATTAAAAACAACAATCCACTCGAACGCCCTCCCACCCAACCACCCTCACCCCACACAACCATACAGCCCCCACCCACGGCCCTCACACACACACATATATATATTGGCTGAGTACTGATGAACCAGCTGAGAAAACATCATCAGGGGCAAGGAGTCAGCCGCAGCCACAGGACCCAGAGGAGAGATGTAGCAGACACCCATCTCCACCAGGAACCCATGTGACAGGCCCCCACAACCACAGCCAACCACCACCCCTGGTGCAAAGGGCTCCCCCAGAGAAAACACTCGAGATCCTTAAAGATTTATAAAAGGTTAAAAACAAATAAAAGCTAAAACATATATATAAGATGAATCCTATAAAATAATTTATGAATAAAAATGAAATAAGAAAATAAGAAGCCTAACCCTCTGGGGGGTATCAGGGACTTTTTTGTCCCTTCAGCTAAATTTTTGCTTGATTTTTGGCCATAACTTTGGTCGTGTCACTCCAAATGGAATGATTTTTTGTAAGAAGACTTTTTTGAGGAAATTTTTTAAAATTCAAATTTCAAAATTATTCCTGGGTCAATAGTACACTAGGGACAAATTTACTACCCTTTGAGGGTATCAGAGGACAAAAAAGTCCCCGTCCAAAAACTGCTATAAAAACATAACAGATTAATATTTTTTCTCCTTTTTTGCTAAGATCTCTCAATCAACTTCAGACCCAATCAAAAATATCAAATATTTAAATATTTTTTTCTCCATGGTGTGGTATCATTTCTCCATGGTGTGGTATCATTTCTGACAACCGACCACAGAACACCCGGACATTTTTATGCTGCTCACAGTTTGAATTTAGTGTTTAAGGAACTATAACCCGTCTGAATGAATGGAGCTAAATGCTGCTTCCTCTGCCCAAATGTGTGTGTATCTTTATGATGATGTGGGTTGTAAAACGGTCTGTAAACTCATCATGTTTTAGTCATCAAAGTGCCATGTTTAGCTTGTCACCGTCTTGTTATCATCATGAAAAAAAGGAACGTCGACAAAATAATTTTGTCATCATTGACGGAAACAACACCAGTGAGAGCGGGGCAGTGACATTTGGGAAACAGGCCACAGGATGGGCTAGAACCCGGGCCACCTACTCATGGGTGAACCTCATGAGGTGTGACCTAGACTGCAAGGCTACGTGCACCCCAGGTCTGAGATGCCTCTTTGTAATCCTTTACTTAATAATAATAATTAAAATAAAAAATGTGTCACACAGCTCTTTTACCTCTTGTGGAGCTATTCTCTCTGCAAAGCTGACTGGGACATCCCTCGTCCTTTGCCTTGTTTATTACAGCCAACACAGGTCCTGGAATTGGCAGATGCCACTTTTACCCTAGTTTGTGAGCTATAATAACAAACTTCACAGGACACTGTGGCTAATGCTTATGCACACGATGTGTCAGGTTCTAGACCAGACATGGGCCACATCTGGCCCTTTAAGCGTCCCAGTCTGGCCCATGTGAGGTCAATCATAAATTAGACTATGAATGGAAAAAACTATACATCGGGCATGCAATACACCTTTGTTGCTTTCATTTTGAAAAGTGTGTCATTTGCATTATTTCCGTATTGATGCCTCCTGCACATGAAAAGGGACAAGTGATTAAATTTAAAAAAAATAAAATACAAATACCTCTATCACTTCTGAATGAAATTTGTTTGTGCTGAACACAGAGTCGTAACAGTCCTGTAACAGTTTGCATTATCAACATATGTCATGATCAAGCTGTACCCAATTCATTCTTGGTCTGACTCAGGTGTTTCTGTGTGTTTTTACTTGTCCAATCTTGTGCTGACTGAGTATTCTTCTGGTTACTCAAGATGGGCTGATTTATCTGAAATACCAATACCAACGTTGGTACTGGTACTGCTCAATACTTGCGTGATAATATCGATACTTTATCATGTCACTCAGACGCACGCCGCTGGCTGCGTAATGGCAGAGAGGATCATCGTTTGGTGTTATTTTATAGCTGCAGACCAAGGTACTGCAAGCTGCAATTTTTTCAGAGAACAAATACGGTTCTGTGGCAGCACTAAGCAAACTAATACAAACATCTAATAACACAGTAAAAAGAGAACTCTGAGTCAAAGTAAACAGAGGGAGGAGGAGAATCCTCAAACTACAACCTTATTTATAATAAACCATCGAGACAGTAATTTCATATATTCACCCAGTTAATATAACTGACTATTTTACTGTGAGTGACAATATGTAACTACATGATAGTTTTTTATGTCTCTGTGATGGTAAATCCACCAGAATGCAGCTCTTTAATCAACATTATATATTTAATACTAAAATATAATAATTGTTGCTATCCATAAATATTCAAATGTGCTATTTTACAACAAGGCAGAAAAAAATGAAAGCACATTTCTTTTTTCTGATTGAAAAATTCGTTATTTCCTTCAATTCATGAACATAAAGATTAGTTTTAGTGGTTGTTTGTTATTCTTCATTAATTTTGACAAGCTGCTTTTATATGTAAAAAGTATCGGTATCTGTGATACTGGACCTGTATTAACTTGGTATCAGATCGATACCAAATTTTGAAGTATCGCCCACCACTACTGGTTATCAGTAGCAGCTAATCAAAATATAAGAGAGTAGGCCCTCTGATACAATTCAGGTTTCTCATGTGGCCCCTGGTAGAAATTAATTGCTCACTCCTGTTCTAGACACTAGCTCGGCATCTTGTTGGTTAAGTAACATTGAAATCGATGGCATTAGCTCAGTCCAATCGGACTAAGCTGGGCAATTGGTGGGTCACTGGTTCAATTCTTGGTAAGAACCAAGTTGGGAACAAGGCTTGTAGGTGCAGAGGTTCTAGACTCATTTCCAGGGCAGTTTTTTAACTGCAGTGCCTCAAGTGTCCATTTGAGGCTGAATATAAAAGTACCAGAATCCACGTACACAACATTCAAAAGAGCCATGAAATAAAAACATTTTGTGAGTTGGTCTAAGCCAGGGGTCTGCAATCTTTACAATTAAAGGAACTGTTTTGCCTCATCTCACCTGGATTTAAAGTCAGTCCGGAGCCACAAAGTCAACTTTATCTTCACCATAAAGACAATACTGTGTGTAAAAGTCCATATATAGTTAAAATATATTGAATAATTATCTAAACAAGAAGCTTTTTGAATTTATCAAATTGTGGAACTACTAAAAGAAAACTTAAATTTGATTAACATATGCTCATAATGTCGCTCAACTCTGTATTTTCTGTTGTTTGCTATTTTTTTGCCATATTTCAAGCATATATATATATATATATATATATATATATATATATATATATATATATATATATATATATATATATTAGGGGTGGGAATCACAAGTCTCCTCACGATACGATTCTGTCATGATACTTGGGTCACGATTCAATATTATTGCGATTTTGTGATGGTGTGCTAGTATTGCAATACAATATGTGATATTTTGCAATTTATCCCTTTTAACAGGAAATTATTTTCCCAAAGGAAACCATGATCAATATGTGCCTTAATTTAAGAAAAAAAAGATTCTTAATCTGTTCACTTCACTTCAGTCAGTTTACTTTAATAAAAAAAAAAAACAAAGACTGACCAGCTCTTCAAATAAAACTTAAGAGTTGCATTTACTGACAAATAATTCTGTATTACAGTCTAGTCCAACTCCGTGGAACACAAACATAAATGGACAACTGTACAATTGAAGGAATCAGTGCAACTTGTAAAACTGTTTGTAACCTTTTCAGCAGCTGAGGAATCTAGAAGTCCATGACTTTCAGTTCAAATAAAATATCCCCCCATAATAAAAGAGAGAAAACAAAATAGAAAACATATTCTTCTGACATTAAATTAAAATTAATAAAAACATTAATAGTGTAAACTAACACTTAAATGAAAAAGATCAATTGAAATAAAATATTAACTTCCAGTCATTAATTTGCGACTATTTGTTTAAAGTTATCTTTGGGCAAAAACACTTAGAGAAAGTGTGACAGTGAACCAGTGTCTGCATTTTTTGCTAAGAAAGAGGAGCTGATCAACGTGTTCAGAGGTCAGAGTGCTTCTTTGTGCTGTGACAATGTCTCCAGCAGTCGAGAAGACTCTTTCTGCTGGGACACTAGTGCCTGGGATACAAAGGTATCTTTTTGCAAGCTTTAGCCAGGAAAGGATACAATTGCTCATGCATTTTCCACCAGCTTAGAGGGTCTTCGGTGAGTGCCACTGGTTTTTCTCCCTGGTACTTTTTCACCTCCTCCTCAGTTATCACAGACAGTGATTTTGGTGGGGTTCCACTAACGCCACTGTAAGTCTGACCAAGCAAGTCTGTGAGTCCAGATGACTTCCTCATCTTGACTGGTATGAAAGAGGGCCCACTACCCTCCTCCTCAGTGTGACTGGGATCCTCCTGATCTTCCTGGACATCTCTCTCACGGGTGGCCAGCTGCCTAACTTCAGCCTGTAAAATACATACAGATGGGAAAGGTATATTATTAATGTGTTAGAGAAAGGAAGCAACAAAAATGTTGTTCCTTGGTAGACAGTCCACTAACTTTAATTAAAATTTCAAAATAATTGTACTAGGTATCAATACAAGTATGTATGTGACAGTTCTTAACTGCTGTAAAAAATATTCTGACAGGGTCATTGTTATTTGTTTGTTTACCTGGAGGGTTATGGCCCTCAGCAACCAGTCTGGAGTAGGTTTCTTTTCTCTCCTCTGGGGACAGGAATGGCAGTGCCTTAAACTGGGGATCAAGGGCTGATGCGTTGTAGTGAGGGTGTTCTTCTCTGATGCACTGCTGTACCTCCTCTTCAGATCTTGACTGATGCTTTGTTTGATTTCTCTGATCAGCGGGGTGTCACCTATGCTGTCCTGCATTTCATGCAGCAGCTGTGCTAGTAGTGGTGCTATGAGTGACAGGGTGGGATTCTCTTCCTCCGACATCGCGGTGGTCGCCACCTGCATGGACTTCAAAGCCCGAACGATTTCTTCCGCGTTTCCAATATCCGTCTCATTCAAGGTGAAAATGTCTGTGCCACGCTTTCTCACTTCAGGTGACAGCAGTGCTGCACAAATTGCAGGCTGCTGCTCGAGGAACCGACGCAGCATGTCGTAAGCACTGTTCCAACGTGTGCTAACATCAGTCTTGAGCTTGTGTGCCGGCAGCTGTAACATTTTCTGTTTAGTCTCCAAAGCGTGGTGCGCCCGCGTGCTTCTGTTAAAAAAGCCAGTAATGCGCCGGACTCTCCCCATGAGCCTGGATACTGCAGGCAGGTTTAATGCCCTCTGTGACGCCAGGTTGAGTGTATGAGCGAAACACTTCACATGCAGGTATCCCGCTAACTGAATGGCTATGGCCATGTTAGCAGCGTTGTCTGTTACAACAACCAGGTTTTTGTCAGCAATCCCCCATTCTCGTGCTGCAGATTGCAGCAGGTCTGCCAAGTTTGCCCCGGTGTGGCTTTCGTGTACAACTCTCGTCTGGAGAACGTGAGACAGCAGCTACCAGTCATCATTAACATAGTGGGCTGTTATTGTCACGTACGAATCCACTGCCGGAGAAGTCCAAGCATCGCAGGTTAAGACGACCCTCTCTGCTGTACTCAGACTTTTCTCAACGTTTAACTTCACCGCTGTGTAGAACTTTGGTACGGCGGTATCCGTAAAATAGCGCCGCGATGGAGGCACATACCTGGGTTCCAGCGTCTTTAGCATGTAGCAAAAGCCCTCGTTTTCCACAACGTTGTATGGCCTAAGGTCTTTGCACATGAAGTATGTGATAGACTGTGTAATTTTCTTCGCTCGTTCTGAACTGGAGGGCAGTTTAGATAAGCTTACAGCGGCGAGTGTGGGCTGGTTTTTCGGTGGAGATATCTTAGCATTACCTTTTCCATCCTCCGCGATTGCTATATCTGGGTGGTGGCGGATGAGATGAGCCCGCATGTTCGTCGTATTCCCGCAGTATTTTATTTTCATACGGCATTCTTTGCAAACACTGTGGGTCATGTCCATCTCTTTTTGCCCCTCCTTGGTGAAAAAACCAAAGTAAGTCCAAACGTTAGACTTGAATGAAGATGGTGCGTTCTTTATTTGCTTCTCCTGAGCTGCCATCTTGGGTGTACTTCATCTACTGTACAATGATCATCACCTCCGATCTCACTCAACAAATTGCGAAGCAGCACCACCCAGTGGACGAGTAGAGTAATTGATTTTTATTCTCAAGTGCCAAAGACCACATACAATATGGGCTAATATAATATCGATATTTGGCCGTCTTGAATCGATATAATATCGTCACGCAAAATATCGCGATACTATGTTGAATCGATTTTTCCCCCACCTCTAATATATATATATATATATATATATATATATATATATATATATATATATATATATATATACATATATGTATATATGTATATATATATATATATATATATATATATATATATATATATATATATATATATATATATTAAGCCTGCACATTGTCACTTAAATTAAAATCTCTATTTTCTTCCAGATTTGTCTTTGTGTGAATTTAGTTCTCCTACCAGTGTTGTAAAACTTGAGGTCAGCCACGGTTGAAAGGAAAATTGGTGCACTGTGATGCACATTTAGTTCAACAAAATGTTAACTCACGATTTAACATTACCCTCTGAAAGAAAACGAAAAATTCTTTATTTCAATAGTATTGTTTTAAAGCCACAGGGAGTCATAGAGCTGCAGGATGCAGACCTCTGGTCAATGCTATTGAAAAAGAAATGTCATTTCTGTCTCTGGCACCGAATCATGGAAGAGTGTGGGGTGGTAAAGGCATCTGGCATTTCATCTATTTACCCAGCAAATATATTACCTCATCAGCCTCTGTCAAGGGATGCATCCAGTGCTAATTAGCATCAGGGAAATAAATATTCCTACAGTATCATCAATACATACCCTGGGATAATTCCTCCATGAGTCAGAGGGCTTTTCATTCACATCCATTTGAACCATAATCTTTAACAGTGTGTGAACAAAGTCGTAAAGTCATTTGCAATGCTCCCACATTAGCATGAATGTCAAACTCGCTTTCAGTTGAGTCAATGTGAAAACTAATTTGAACAATAAATGGATGATATGCTGCTCATTTACAAGTGAAAGCAGGTATAAGAGCATGTCATGATAATTTCATTATTCTTTAGCATAAATGGAAATTGGATTGAGAGATCATCTGATCACCTCACCACATGCCTAAATGTGTGTTTGTGTGCAACAAGCATCCCTTATCCCCTCCCGTGTGTTGCTGGGTTATTGCTCGGTGTGAGCGGTGTGATTGCCCGGTGGTGATTCATAAGCAGTGAGACCTTTCCCTTCGCCAAGTTCTCATTAAACCTCACAGGCAGGAGGAACACCTTCCTAGCTCAGATCTTTTATATTGGATTCAGAAAGCTGAATACAGGCTGGAACAGTACAGCATGTGCTCTCAGCCGTTTACACACCTACATGTGCAAACACAAATACAGCAGCTCTGTAAACACTCCTACACAACCAGTCAATATCTGTCTGATGGGAAAGGCTTTTCATTGAGACAAAAGTCTAAAATCTTTTTTTTTTTCTTAACATTCATAAAGACAACATGAACTTCAGCTTCAGGACACTGAACTAACCTTTAACTCTTGAGAAGGAAACATGTTTCAAACAGTGTTTTCTTTTCAAACAGTAAACATATTCATTTTGGTAGATGCTGAGAAATAACAAAAGAAGCCTTAGCTTTGGTTTAACTTAAAATGTCTTCATTGTTATTTCTTTCTAGGCCCATTTTGGCCATTTTTGAGTACTTTTGATGTTGCCTTTTTATACAATATAATTTTTGCTCTAACATAGGCATATTTGGTATCATTCTTTCCAGTATCTACACTCAGCGGCCACTTTATTAGGCACACCTGTCCAACTGCTTGTTAACGGAAATTTCTAATCAGCCAATCACAAGGCAGCAACTCAGTGCATTAAAGCATGTAGACATGGTCAAGACGATCTGCTGCAGTTCAAACCGAGCATCAGAATGGAGAAGAAAGGTGATTTAAGTGACTTTGAACGTGGCATGGTTGTTGGCACCAGACGGCTGGTCTGAGTATTTCAGGAACTGCTGATCTACTGGGATTTTCATGCAAAATCATCTCTAGGGTTTACAGAGAATGGTCCGAAAAAGAGAAAATATCCAGTGAGCAGCAGTTCTGTGGGCGAAAATGCCGTGTTGATGCCAGAGGTCAGAGGAGAATGGCCAGACTGGTTTGAGCTGATAGAAAGGCAACAGTAACTCAAATAACCACTCGTTACAAACAAGGTATGCAGAAGAGCATCTCTGAACGCACAACACGTCGAACCTTGAGGCAGATGGGCTACAGCAGCAGAGGACCACACTATGTGCCAGGTGAGTCTCGATGTGTGCCGTAACATTTGGATGGTAGGGTCAGAATTTGGCGTCAACAACATGAAAGCATGGATCCATCCTGCCTTGTATCAACTGTTCAGGCTGGTGGTGGTGGTGTGATGGTGTGGGCGATATTTTCTTGACACACTTTGGGCCCCTTAGTACCAATTGAGCATCGTTACAACGCCACAGCCTACCTGAGTATTATTGCTGACCATGTCCATCCCTTTATGACCACAGTGTACCCATCTTCTGATGGCTACTTCCAGCAGGATAAAGCGCCAGATCTCAATCCAATAGAGCACCTTTGGGATGTGGTGGAACGGGAGATTCTCATCATGGATGTGCAGCCGACAAATCTGCAGCAACTGCGTGATGATATCATGTCAATATGGACCAAACTCTCTGAGGAATGTTTCCAGTACCTTGTTGAATCTATGCCACGAAGGATTAAGGCAGTTCTGAAGGCAAAAGGGGTTCCAACCTGGTACTAGCAAGGTGTACCTGATAAAATGGTCGGTGAGTGTATATGATAACACCGTAATTTTTTTTTATTTTGACCTACTACATTAAGATACTGGGGCCAAAATCACACAAAATCCATAAAACCCCATTTGAAAAATTAGATTATTTCAATAAAAAACGCAAACATGGCAAACGAGGCAATTAAAATGTTAAAAATAAAGACTCAAATAGTAACTATGAATAAAATAAGGTAAAACCGAGATGGAATCATACTTCAGGCATTTTTATAATATAAAGATGGTGTTTATTTTAGAGTTTTTTTTTTTTATTTATCTTTGACAGCCAGTCCTCAAAACGGACCATGTATACAAATAAACAATGAGCTACATTGTATAATTTATGTCCCTTGAGCTCTAAATAGTTCAAATTTAACATTGAAAAGGAAAAAAAAAACAGACAAAATCAAACTAAAGACAAATGACTACATCAAAGAACACCAGTTTCTACAGGCGTTTCTCCCTTTTTTTTCCCTTTAAAACAGACTACTTGAAAAATTATATAGAAATCTACATTAACATTTTTTATTTGAAATTGGAACACTAATATCTCTGGTTTCTTATGGCCGGGGGGGGATTTGCACGCTGGAATGATCAGGGACAGCTAAGGGTTCAAAATGTGCTTAGAAGAAGAACTTTTAAGATTAAAGTCCAAGTCTTAAGGTGCTCAGTCTTGGTGAATTAATATTTGTTATTTTAACTACAGTTGCATAACTCAGTTTCAACATAGCACAACAGTTGATTTTCAAACCTTTTTAGTCAATTTAATCCAACATGTAAATAATACCCAAATTAATAGTATTCTTCTAGGTGATCATGTGAAATGTCAAAATTCTCCTTCTTTCGGATAGAGATCTGCACATTAATTTCAGTGATTGTTAATGTAAATTACGGGGCCCCAGACAAGACATGGTCAATAATAATAATAATTCGTTCCCACGAAAAAGTATAATGTGCGCACGAAATACTAATTCATTCCCACGAAAAAGTATAACGTGCGCACGAAATACTAATTTGTTCCCACGAAATAAGAATAAAGTCCGCACGAAATACCAATTTGTTCCCACGAAATAAGTATAACGTGCGCACGAAATACTAATTCGTTCCCATGAAATGAGTATAACGCGCCTTCTAAGGTCTGAGGTAGATGTATAGTAGAGGAGCTAGTTGCACGATGGACAGAGATAGCATGATTGAGTTTTATTTTCAGCTAGGAATGAGCTAAAACGACATTCTGAAAAGTCTTGCATCACAAGGAATCATCATAACGGAGAGACATTTAAACAGAATATTGAGAGCCATGTCGCTTTACCGGCAGAGGTACGACTTGGAGGCCGGGATCGGCTTTATTATTGACCAACTCCAAGGCCCTGGTAAGCATAACGGTTACCGGTGGATGCATACGAAGTGTACACACCACGGCATTTCCATCAGAAAAGAGGATGTCAGGATCCTCCTCTCTCTACTGGACCCCATCGGTTCCCGAGTTCGCCAAAGCAGACGTCTCAGGAGGAGGCTATATTTTGCTGAGGGACCTAACTTTGTGTGTCACATTGACTCGTATGACAAACTGAAGCCATATGGGATATGCATTAATGGCTGCATTGACGGGTTCTCACGCAGCATCATTTGGCTGCGGGCCGGCCTCACTAACAGCGACCCGAAAGTTATTGGTGGGTACTTTGTGGAAGCAGTGGAGCGCTGTCGGGGCTGCCCCAGGCTCGTACGTACTGACATGGGCACCAAGAACGTGGTGGTCAGAGACATTCAGCGGTATTTACGGAGAAATGACTTGGATGATAGAGCCGCAGAGAGAAGCTACATTACAGGGGCGAGTACCGCAAACCAGAGAATTGAGAGCTGGTGGGGAGTGATGAGAAAAGAAGGCATTGAACCCTGGATCATGCTTCTGGCAGAACTGAAGGATGAGGGATTCTTCGCTGGGGATTTCGTTGACAAAGCTCTGACACAGTTCTGTTTCATGCCAATCATTCAGGTAAAGAACCTTCATAATGATCACACCGAGAAACCCAGAAACTGTACCATCAACTCTGCATTACCTGTATGTAAAATTAGAGATTTATGCCATTATGGGTTCATATTTATTTAACATGTATTGACTCTCTGACTGTTGTGAAAATAGGAGACATTAAAATGCAATTTAAGCTAGTTTATTTTCCCCTCTATCGAGTCCTTGAAATCGGTTGTTTTTATAGGACCATTTTCAATAATTCCGTCATGATGGATCTTATATTGGATAGGCAGCCAATATAGGATCCATCATGACGGAATTACATATCGTAGCCATATTTTGGTGATAAAACTACATTTGCCTCGGTGCAACGCGCCATATTGATTCCCCATAGTTCCTTTGGCGAGAGGTCAGAGATTAGTTATGGTCTTGTCCACCAATCAGAACAACGCACTCAACGCTCCATACCTGCCTACCTTTCTGCGTCATCTAAAGGAAGCTGCACTGTGATTGGTCAATCGTGTCCATCGCTCTGTGCTATTGGTAGAGGCTTGGTGCTTAGAATGAACTCCAATAGCCCGCTATAGTAATAATAATGAGACAAGGCCAAACGGTCTAACAAAAATAGATAATGAGATACAGTATAAGGCCCTCGAAGAACACCAACGTGCCCAGTGGGATACCTGATGTCATGTATATGGCCCTTCACTTTTGGGGTACAGAGTCTTGTTCCCATGACTGAAGACTTGACCTCTTGTAAAGACAGCTGCACATTTTTAAGTTCAGTCCCATGTGATTTGGATGTTTTTGATTTGTGCACGATAATAATGAAGGAATCAAGCTTGGAGTTCCCATCAACCATGTCCCAGGCACTTGATTTATATTTTCATCTGAGGAACACAGTTTGTCCACAGCTATTTGAGGAAGTTTAAATGGACTAAAGTGTACAAGTTGTGTACTTAAGTACATATTTTAACAGCATAATTTACATATGACTGTACATTTTTGAGGGATTGTCTTGTGTCTTTGTTTAAAACTAAATAATCAGAAAAGACTATAAGTTACTGTTTTAATTTTTAGCAGTTGTCAGTAAATTTAATTACTTACTTAAGACAAAAAGACCAAGTAGACAACTGTATAGTTTACCTATGGTGGTTTTATTATCATTGCTCTGTATGTTTGCTGAGCCTCTGTTTTCAGTGGAAGAAATTAAAATAATCCAGTGTTTGGTAAAGAAATGTGTCTTCCATAACAAATAACAGCACATTTATAAGACTAGAAAGTGAGGTGTGAATTTATAGGCGGTATCATTAAAAATGCAGGTACAAAAATATATAGAATGTAACAGAGAGGACATAAACATTTTGTACAAACTCTGATGGTTTATTGTTATTTCTTTTTTCCAAAATACACCATATTTAAAAACAGAACAGGCTGTATTTTGTAAATAACAACAAGAAAAGAGCAGTTTTTAAACCTCCTGTTAGCAAGTTTCATTTTTATAGTTACAAAATAATGTTATTTCAACTTTTTTAAAGTGTAGACAACTTCTGTAAACAACTCATTAATTTTTTAAACACCTTGAAAAACAGTCAAGGCTCACATTCTTGTTTCTACTGGGGTTTCTTCAAACAGCTGTAAGAATAATATAAACCATGCTGAATTAATTGGAGTTTGGAGTATGAAGCAGAGCTGCAGTTGTACCTGCAGTACACAGCACTCAGCACTCTCCCAGTTTGTAGAACTTTAACTGTACACTATATTTGGAATATTTTCAGCTCTTTACTTGTCATTTCTTTTTTCAGTAAGTAAAGGAAGTAATACAGTGTGCAGCAAGCACTGATGCACTTTAGACATAGGAATATGGAAGTTCAATGGTTGTCAAGAGAATGTCAAGAGAAACAGCTGTTTTTCCACCAGGTGAAGAACTGTAAATATTTCAAATATAGTGTACTGGTGACCTGGTTTATTATTTTGAGGTGGGAGTTTTTGTAGGTGACAGAAATATGTTTTGTTGTTGTGTTGCTGTCCCTGTCCACAGCAATGTATTGCTCTGCACTTAGTCTGATTCTGCAAACAAGAAGAGTGCTGAGTGCTGTCTGCTGCAGGTAATACACTGATTAAGCATATATACATCACACAACTCCACTACACAAAACCTTAACTGTTCCTTTAGGCTAACCATTTGATTGTGAAAGAACACAGCAACCACTTTAAAAGCAGATAAAATAAAATGTCCCATATCAAAAGGCACAATGGGCTACATAGTTAAAAAAAATGCAATCTAACAAGGAGCTGTCACTTCCTTCATGGTACTGCTCATATTATTACCTACACCACATCCATTACCTACATTGAGCTTGTGAGAATGTTGTTAAATTCACTGCAGAAATCTGGATAACTGTGGTAACAAATGGGTAGCTTACTGCGGAGGAAATCTGTAGTTTCTATGAACTCAATTAATATGGCCTTATCCAAGAGATCAGATCCCGTGCAGAACCGCAGGAAAAGCTGAAGTTTGTTTCCATCAATTTCCCCGATGTACCTTTTCAGGTAACGAGAGACTGTTGACTGGGCTGCTGTCATCTCCTCTCGAAAGTATAGAAGCTCCTTCGCTGTTTTTGAGGTTGGTGTCTTTTGTGCAATGAAATGATGCAGTCCTTCTGGTGGTAGTAAACCAGCTACAGAACCCACAACCGGACGCCAGCACTCAATTACATACATTGGGGCCTGAATAGTTACTTTGTGTCCAATCTGTGCCAATACAGGGAGCAGTGTGTCCTTGGTGGGGATTTGCTTGCATTCATGTGCATCAAGTATGTCCAGCAATTCATCTATGTCCACTGAATTAAAGTCCTCCAAAGCCTTGAGAAGGACTGATCTTTCTTCTTGTGATACATGCAGTGCTTAATTTGTGCCGGAGCGCGCTCCGGGACCTCTTGGATTGGATCCAGGACCTATTTGATCCGCTCCGGCACCTCTTTGATCTGCTCCGTGACCTTTCCTGTCAATAAATAAACTGTGTTTTTAGCTGTGTTTTCTCTGCGCTTTAATACTCTCTGAAGTGACGCCTGTTGGCTTATTTCTTATGCATTTTACTCAGAAATTAGGTAAAACGGGGGAAAAAAGTGATTCATGCCGTCACGTGTCACAACGCCATGCGCATTGGGAAGGTATTGTTTACACACCGGCACCGCACGCAAACGACACTTAACAGCCAGGTGACTGACAACGCTGTTACACTTGGCCTGCTAAAATGTCAAAGCGACAATCAAAACTCTCAAGTTTCTTTAAACCAGTCGGTCAGCCAGACCCCAAACTGGCCAAAGTTGTTCCGGAGGCAGAGCCCGGCGCCGCAAATACGGGTGGTGACAGCATGATAGCCGCTGAAGATGTGGTCTGTGCAGTGCGAGTGAAAACGTGGTGTAAAGTCCCATCATTGTGTGGGCATGATTAGCGCATCATTGCTTCATTTGTATATATATATATATATATATATATATATATATATATATATATATATATATATATATATATATATATATATACGTTTTCCAATCAGCGAGCGAGCTGCTTGGTGTTGTGTGTGTGTGTGTGCGTGAGTGTGTGTGTGTGTGTACACAGTTGCACCGTGATTGACACTTGACAGTGACAGAGTGACACTCTGTTCAGGCTTTCTTCTTAAAATAATATATTCAGTCCTAATTCAATTTCCCCTCCATCTGAAGGGAAAACATATGGAGTGAGGACAAGACAGCCTTCCAAATACAGACTTTTTGTCTAATTCTTTCTTGATTTTTGATTCTCAGGCTTTTATTAAATTCATTGTATATATTTTTTTCTGGCGTGTTGCTTACATGACAGTGACACACAAAAAAATCCCATTAGCAATAAAATATGTTTATTTGCAATATGTCAGTTATTTAAATTGCTCATTCCAAATTGATTCCAAGTGTTCTGATGGGCCACATGGTGTGCCAAATGTTTCTGCAAATGTTATACTAGATAAATGCGGAAATTAAGGTCAAAAAGAAGATAAAAACGCGTTAAAACCCGAGAAAAAAGGTTTCTTTCGGTGCACAATTTCGAAGGGGGACCCGGCACCTGATTGGGGACAAATTAAGCACTGGATACATGTAATGCAGTTATTAAAGTCACTGTTAACTTTGACAGACTATGTTCGGCTTTCAATAAAAAGATTGAAAAGGAACTAATACTTTTACCTTTTGTCTTTATCATTAATGGTGATGATGGTGGTGGTGGTTATTATTATTTAGTATTATTATTTTTATTATTATTATTATTATTATTATTATTATTATTATTATTGTTATTCAATGATGCTAAAAATAAATACTGATAGATAAAATAAGTCAACATAGTCATTTATTGTAAAAAATAATTTCCAGTATTTTACTGTAAATTTTCCTCTCAGCAACTTTTTTTATTGAGTAAACAGGTTACACATATTTTCAACACATATTTGTCTCTTTTTTTTCTTACTTGAAATATAACATTATTTGTTTAGTTGAAGATTTTGTATGTACATCTTAACAAATGGGTTAAGGTTCAAATAATGAAGAACAATGAACGATGAACAGTTGTCAACAATAACAAAAACAAAAGAAAAATAGGGAGGGTAGAGTGAACTGGACATCGATAGTATATAAGTGGATATCTGTGTTTGAATTGAGAACTTAAAATAAATAAATAAGTAAAAATAAATAAACAATAATAAAAAAATAATAAAATTAATATATATATATATATATATATATATATATATATATATATATATATATATATACACACACACACACACACACACACACATATACATATACACACATACATACACAGCAAAGTAAATTTAAAAAAAAAAAAAAAAAAAAAAAAGGGAGGGGGGTATGTACATCTATACATACACATATACGTAGACACACACTACGTATACTTCCCCACAACTTCTAGGGGTGTTGCTAGCTTCTAACTTCAGTCTCATAGCTAGGTAACTTAGATTTATGTATAAATGATATTTTTAACATGTTAAAGGTGCAATAGACATTTATACAGATGAAGAAAAAGAGAATCAAATAAACTATGCACTCAGAGTAGTGTGGTAAACCAGATGGGCAAACTTGTCCATATTCCAAACTTAGCTTTATTATTATTGTTGTTACTATTAATGTAATAACTATGTTCTACCATGTTTTCAATTATCCTGAGTCTCAATAAAACTGTAACATTGATATATTTAAGACAGGGTCTCATGTAGGCATGACAAGAAATACCTGCCTATTAAGAGTATTACAGCTATTGTCAACATAGTTTACCACACTCTCCAGTGCTCTTCTTGAGTGGTTATGTCAGCACATGGTAGCATATCACAGTAATAATTCAAAGAACAACAGTTTGGCATGAGTAAGTCTAATGCAAGGAATAAATTCAGTAAACGAACAAATATTTAGACTAAATACTTAATAATTACAGAACTTGACATCTTGGTCCTTTTAGTGCATCGCATCAATTAGCATGTGTTATATTTAGAGAGAAGGTCTTACGTTACGTGAGTTAGATCAAAGCACCAGACATACGCAGAAAGACATCAGCAGTGAACGTTCTGTTGTGATCAGTCTGGTCCCGGCCATAAGAGCCAAGTCCCTGGGTGGGTGTCGGCATTTCACAGTTTTAGATATTCCCCAGATCCATCCGGGATGGGTCAGTTGTCCTCACCTCGTGTCGTTGTGCTTGAGCTTGAGCCAGCGGTAGGGCTAGCTAGACGTTTTGCAAACTCCTGGGCCTTTTTCGGATCTGTAAAGGATGTTTGTGTGTCATTATGGGTCACCAACACTCTTGCTGGATAAAGCAGGCCGTATCTGACGCCGGGTTGAGCCCGTAGCAGCTCCCTTGTGCGGTTGAATAAAGCTCTCCGCTTCACCACAGCAGGCGGATAGTCGGGGAATATCTGGATCCTTTTACCGTTATATTGTAGCTGTTTTGCGGCGGCGGCTTTGCGGGGTATGTCCTCCAACACATGGAAGTAGTGTAATCTTAGGACAAAGGGTCTAGGGGGTTCATTAGATTCGGGTCGCTTACGGAGGGTCCGGTGTGCTCTGTCAATTAGGGGTTTCTCATCCAGGGAGAGTAGATCCTGCAGCAGCCCAGCGATAAAATCTCTTGGTTTAGGCCCCTCTGTCCCTTCTGGGATTCCGGTGATCCTTATATTGTGCCTTCTCGAGCGCCCCTCTAAGTCTTCACATTTCTCTGTGAGTTTCCCCAACTCAGCGTTAAGTCGTGTGACTTGTTGGCGGAGTTCAGTAACTTCATCTGAGTGATATGTAGCAGACTTCTCCATCTCTTTAATTGTATTTCCATGTGAGGCTGTAGCTTCCTCGAGGAGTGTGATGGACGATTGCATTTCTTTTTTGGTTGTAGCAAGTTCTTCTCTGAGGACGGTATATACAGTCCGTATACGAGAGTCCAAGGTGGCGCAGATGTCGTCTTTAACTTGTACGACTCCATTGCGAAGTGCGGTTATGGCCTCTAGCACTGTTCGGTTTGTTGGGTCCGCCTCGTCATTCATGTTGTCGGGGGTAGTTGTTTCACTCGAGCCTGGGGTTGGTTCAAGGCCTAGTTGTTGCTGTTCGGTTTTTTTGCCTTTCTGTTTTTTCATCCTTCTTCACCTGTTTAGTCGTTAAGCATACGCTATGATCACATAAACATTGCGCCCAAACGGATTTTAAACACTTTTTGTGTGTTTGCGCAGAGAAAGTTACCGGAGCTACTAGAGATACGTCTTACTCCTCCATTGCTCAGCCATTTTACTGTAAATTTTCAACGTTACAGTAATATTCTGTATTTAATTTTACAGGAAATTACTTTAATCAGAATTATATAAACAGTAAGTTACTGTATATTATTTTACAGTAAATTTCTGTATTTGTAAGTACAGCAAGTTACTGTACAAAATTAAAGTATTTTACTGGATCACTGCTGCCAGTAAAATACTGTAATTTTTTACAGTGAAAAGTTTTACAGTGTACAATTAGAAAACAACACCAGAAAGGAAGACACTTGGTTTAAACTGGAAAGTTTACATAGATATTTGAGTTTTTGAAACTTCTAGGTATGGAGTGAATAACAGATCCATTAACTGACACCAAGTTCAAGTCTGAAACCATTTGAAAGCAGCTGTGGGGACACACATCAGTGCCGCCAGTCTTGATTCGATCAATTTTAAATCAGATCAATATGAGAAGTGTGGTTTGTTTTTGTCTTGTTTCGGAAAACACATCTAACCCTGTAAAGGACCATTTGAACCTTTTGAGAATGAACTGAATATTTATTGAAGTATGAGCATGCCCTGATCTTTCTATGTGATGTTGTGAATATGTTAATATTGTCTCTTTGTATATATCAAGGTCTGGTCCTGTGTGTATGTCTTACATACGGAATAAAAAAACACGCAGAGGTCTTTGAATTTAATTTAAACTCAAGTGTCGTCTGTCTCCACTGTATGGGGAGCTTTGAAGACCACTTGGTGAGGTACAAAGGCTGATGCTTCTTGACTGGAAGGAGTGAAAGATTTGGGCTCTGAGTGGGCACTGGGATATTCTCAGGAAATTTCTGGGTTAACCCTTTACTGCCTGAACTATTTTACAATTTTACATTTTGATTTTGCATTCTTACAGATGCAGAATTGAGTGACCATTGTACAATTGAATGTAGAACATACACTAGATATAAATAATATACAGTGCTGCTTGACAGTTTGTGAACCCCAGAAGACATAGTCACTGTTTTTGTTAAACAAATTAAAATAACCTTATTTAATGCACATCCAAATCCAAATTTGTAAATAAAACTTTTTCAAATAATGGACACACACAGAAAGAGATACTTTCATTATTTAATTCAACAAAAGTGGATTATTTGACAACAAGTGAGGATGTGCAAAAGTATGTGAACCCTTGTAGTTTGTGAAGCTTGTGGCTCCTCCTTTTGTTGCTACTTCAACCAAGTATCTTCTGTACCCACTGTTGGAAATGGTTATCTTTTCACCATCCTAAAAACTATCAATTTGTCTAAAATAAAGAATCTGACTCCAAATAACTTATACCATTTCCAGCGCAGAACACATGATGTGGCTTGAAGAAGTAGAAGGAGACGGTGGAGTTCTCAGTCTATGCCAAATTTAATGATTACAATAGATCAAGAATGTGCGACAGAATTCTGGGTTCTTCTTTACCTCTCCCTCACAGCCCTGATACAATTCCGAGGCCTTCCAGAGGAGAAGAACCCCGCTCACTCATCCTGAACCCCATAATATACTCTTAGCTCCGCCTATAATCAACATCCTATAATCCATCTGCCAGAAACTCGTGCACTGAGAACCGTTCTGTGTGATATAGACTATAAAATAAAAATACGATAAAATGCGTTATTTTTTTTAACGCCCTTAATTTCCCCCCGCGTTAATTCGATAATTAATGCGATAAAGTCCCACCACTAATATATATATATATATATATATATATATATATATATATATATATATATATATATATATATATATATATATATATATACATATATATATGTGTGTGGGTGTGTGTTTGTGTATGTGTGTGTGTGTGTGTATATATATATATATGTATGTGTGTGTGTGTGTGTGTGTGTGTGTGTATATATATATATATATATGTATATATATATATATATATATATATATATATATATATATATATATATATATATATATATCTCCCAAGATCACATTGTATCATGATAAGTGAATTCTCACATTATGTTATAATACTGAATTTCCACATTATGTCATGATACTGAATTTTGACATCATGTCATGATACTGAATTTTCATGTTATTTCATGATACTGAATTTTGACTATATTATATGATACTGAATTATAACATGTTTTTCATGTTATGTCATGATACTGTGTCATGATGTTCTTTAATGACGCTGTAATCAGAGGTTTGAACTCATTCTTCATGTGTAGCCCAATGCAATTTAAAATCCATCTTTTTATACACATAACTCATCATTATATCACCCACAATGCTCAGTAACAGCAAAATTTCCCCATATTTCCCCCAAGCAGTAATTCAATATTGTGTCATAATATGATTTTCAGCCTCAAGTGGACCCTTGAGGAACTGCAGTTTTTAAACTCTTCTGCTCAGGAAATGATGGGAAACAATTCGAATAGGAGCAAGTGTCTGGTTGTATTTACTTCCTGGCTTAAAAAAGTGTGCCGGATCTTGTTTTAGTCCTCCTTTCTTTGCCTTTCATAGTTGCTGGCTAACAGATGAACTGTTATTACAAACAGGTCGTATATGCAAAATAGAAATTTTAAATGCAGGAATATTCTTATTTACATTTTAATAAGCTTGCATTATTACTTTGAAAGTTCCAGAGATTTGAAGCTTAGCTTATAACGTCTGACCACTGAGGCCTACAGCCCTCTTTAGGTGCTAAACATCTGGGAGTTGAATGGTCATCTGGGAAATGTATATCTCTCTCTGTGTGTGTGTGTGTGTGTGTGTGTGTGTGTGTGTGTGTGTGTGTGTGTGTGTGTGTGTGTGTGTGTGTGTGTGTGTGTTTTCTGGAGCTGACAATGCCTAATGCATTTGTCATGCCAGCTAAGCCAAGCGGACATAAAAAGCCTTTTCTTTTTAATCAAGGCCCACAGGGTGATGTGGTAATACAGATGGGGCCTGTCATGCTTTTCTGAAAAGCAAGGCGATGAGGAGGAGGAGGAGGAACATAAAGAGAAAGAAAGATTCATTTGTCCTCTGTGGATCATGGGTCCTCCACAGGATAAGCAAAATGAGGTTACTTTAATTCTTGAATAGCCAGATTGGTTGGCAAAGTCTCCTTGTTTCCATAAGGTGTGTTATTACCTATGCATTATGAATCTGCCATGCCTTGTTTTGTCATGTGTCAGGTCAGCTCAGCTTCTGTGCTGTTTGTGTTTGTTGAACCTTTACTTCCAAAGAGAGGACAGATGGCTGACTGGGATCATTGGTTAACACCCACATCCATGGTATCCCACCTCGCTCTGTGGTGTAAGTTAAGGACAATTCCCTTCAGGTTGATACAGTTTTGAAATGCTGTGGACCTGCGAAGCTGCAACAAATCAGCTTTACACACCATGCTTTCCCTTCTGGCAGTTTTAATTTGGTTCTCTTGTGACCCAGGTTTACTCAAAGTGTCTCCCACTCAGGAACCAGAGGCATTGTGTCATTTCCTTTCTTAACATTGTGTTTTAATGTGATTGTCTGTATTTTAACATTTTCATTTCAAACAAATGTAGACAATGAATTATTGAGCTGGTCACTACCAAGGGCACATGACATTGTTTTTGATCCTTTGGACCTCACAAAGAACGGTTAATCTACCATAGCAAGTTTTTTAACCATTTGTATCCCATGATGAAGCATCTCAAGGTCAGACAAAGATTTAAGTTACAAGATGAAAACAAATACTATGATCACGAAGGAATAAATGAACTCTATCTTTCTCAGAGTCCCAGTTAATTCTCTTGTTCTCTTGCCTCCTTTCATGTTCATTTGTTCCCCGAACCCTTAGTCTCTCCTCTTTTATCTCCTCTACCCCGGTTTCACCGTCCTTTCTTGTTTACTTTCCTCTTACCTTGTTTCCTTGTCTCCTTTCAGCTTGTGTACTCTTTTTTGAATCTTTTTTTGTTTATCTCATCACCCCCTTGTTTGAGGTTAATCCCTATTCCATTGTCTCCTCTATAGTGCCCCCCCCCCATTCCTTGTCTCCTTCCCTTGTCACCTTGTATCCTTTTCTTTTAAAAACCTTGTATGATCTAAACTTTTTTCCTCTATCCTTGCACTTTATTACCTTTACTTGTCTCCTCTCCTTCCCCTCATCTCCTTTTTTGTCCTGTCCTTTTTCCTTGTTTACTTTCCTTTGTCTATTATGTCATTTATTAAGGATGTACCGAAATTTTGGCCACTGAAAATTTTCTGCCGAAAATGGCCCCAAAAGCACATTTCTGGTTTTCGGCCGAAAGACTTTCATCACCAAAACAAAACAGCATGTTGTGATGACACAAGCAAAAACTGCTGCTGTTACGCTCTTGTCAGAAAAAGGTCCAGCACGGAATTCACAACAAACCAGCAGCTTGAACTGGAAGATCCCCTGATATCATTTTAAGTCTCCTGTTTTGGGAAAATTTTGGTTTCCAAGTGAAACACAACAGTGGAAAGAAAAAAAATTGCATTTGTGTCCTTTGCTGTACCAAAAATGTAGGGGACCGAAGCTTTAAAACCGAGAACTGTACCGAACTAGGCTATCTACGCTCCAAGAAGACACATTTGATAACAACTGCAGATGTTGCTGGATTTTCAGTGTAAAGTGTGACCATGTTAACTGGTGACTCTCAGTCAACCATGACACATTGGGCTGAGGGTCACCAGTTACTAGTGTCACTCTTGACTCCAAAATACCGGTTGCACTGTCACGCTCTAAACTCCATAGAAGTTGACTCCATGGTGTGGTATTGTTTCTGACAACCGACAACAGAACAACTGGACATTTTTATGCTGCTTACAGTTTGAATTTCTGAACTCAGAACGGGTCTATTAAAAAGACGGGGATGCTCACAGCTGGTTTCGCAATGAATTTTTTAATGTCACTTAATTGTAAAGGCTATGAGACACCAAGAGTAGCTTATTAGAGAGGTTAAGCTACTGGGTGTGCATCAGAAAAAATGGTTGTATCCCATTTATATTCTCTTTGCTAATCTGGTTTCATGTGTCCACAGAATATTTTGCCAGTAGTGCTGTGAAACATCCAGGTGCTCTTTTGCAAACTTCAAACTTGCCACAAGGTTTTGAACACTTTGGATCTGTGTGCCGTAGATTTGTCATTCTTTGTCATTGTTCAGACTACCATTAAAATTGCTCATTGTTGTATCCCAAGTAAAACTCACGTATGTCAACATTTTTGCCAGTAGTACTGTGGCACAGTAAGGCATGTGACAAGTTATGTTGGTCTATTTATTCATTCCTTATGCATATACAAAACACAACAGGGAGACAGACATGCTTCTCCAAATGAAGGCATTAGTACAGCCCAATGACGCAGCTTTGACCCTGGCGGTGCAGAGATCTCAGTGTCTAATGTGCATAACCCTCCACTCACTACACATCATCCCACTTCAGTAACATAGAAATAACATGTACTTCTGTTATGGGCTGAGTAAGCATCAGAAGAAAGCCCACTTGTCTCTTTGTGTTACCTTTACAGTCCTGGCCTGTTGGCTGTGAGCTCCACACCTTTGCATTATGACTAACAAAGAAGCCTCCCAAACGTGTGCGTGTTTGTTCATTTCTTTGCCCTTTTTCTCCGTTGCGGTTATGAAACACATCAATCCAAGTCGCAGCGTTCATTTCCTCTGTATTTCTGATGCTCTAATTTGAGCCAGCCAAATGTTGTTGTGAAGAAAAATTAACCAACATCCTACATACTGACTGGAAATGCTATTAATTGCCATGGTAACACAGCAACCGCTCCAGGAACCAGAGCAGAGCATTTCTGACTTCAAATCTTTCCTCTCTACATGGATGGATGATTGTGCTGCCATAAAAAGGACTTGTTTTGTTTGTCAAAGTGACAGTGACTGATGTTTCCATTGTTTAAACTTGATTATGGATTAGATTTTTTGGCTCTGTATCTTCGGCCACAGCATGAAACGCTGTCAGATGACAAATAAAACAGAACGATTGCACATTTCACACCCACAATATGTGCATATGACATCAGTGAAGTGACTTTTTTTTCTCTGACTCCTGCAGTGAAACCAACAGTCGTTGATGTGGGCATATATGTCAACAGCATCGGGCCTGTGTCATCCATGGATATGGTGAGTTGGACCGTTCCCCATCTTCGCACACTTGCAGTTGTCACTTCTCCAACGTTGGCATCATCATGCATGAATGCTGCTGATTTCACACCATGTTTGGAGGTTTCATGAGCCATCACAGCTCTTTTTATTTTTTATTTATTTTTTTGCAAAATGAGATAGACAGCCAAGAAACACAGGTGTGGACACTTTTTCAATGGATATTTGAAATCGCTCGTTTGCTTAATCCATGTTGATCCACGAAAGACTGCCAGCTACCACCACTATCAAGCTGAACAGCTTTTATTGTCTTATGTAGGGAAACAGAAACAGGTTTGTTTTGGATTCCTGATTAGATGCCATAAAATGAATAAATTGTGATCTCTCTGCCTGTTTGCCCCAGAACTGATTTTTCAGGTCTCTGCTAGAAAATTGCATATCCATAATCAAATGAGTAGATCTCTGCAACCACAAGCTCTATTTGAATTATTCTGGTGTCATAGTAAAGGGAAAACATG
The DNA here is from genome assembly GCA_030710495.1 of Labroides dimidiatus. Classification (NCBI taxonomy): domain Eukaryota; kingdom Metazoa; phylum Chordata; class Actinopteri; order Labriformes; family Labridae; genus Labroides; species Labroides dimidiatus. Next base: position 8,798,430 of record CM061166.1, read on the forward strand.
TGAGATTTGTTGAGATGTGTTAATATCAGTATGTGTGATACTGGTAAAGAGTATTAAGAGTTGCACACAGCAAAAACAAAAAAAAGTAGGTTGACCTAAAAAAAATGAGTGTGTAATGATGTTTACAAAGAGTTTATACGCATGTCTCTTTCTCCATCACGGATTGGTCGATTTGAGTGACTGACACCTCTTTGGAATCCTTAGAGAATGCAGACTGACGCTAAATTCACCAAAGTGACATTGACAGAAGTGTCAGTCAATATAAAATCAGCTGAGTACTGGTGTTGAGGGAGACCCAGCCTGCTGCAGCCTGCTGCATACTGACACTGTAAGGGTTCCCCCTGGGTACTAAAGTCTGTAATACAACGTTTTTTTTGGCCAAACAGCAAAGGTAAAAGAAAGTTTAAAACTTTCAGTTAATGAAGCTCTTTCTGTGTTTGTGATTCTTTGGCCTCTGTTTCTCTGATACTTTGCCTTAGAGAGCTTTGGTTTATATCACAGGAATCTGTGGAGTCTCTGCTTTCATCTGGGGTGTTGATCTTTTGTTCAGCATGTAGCGGTGCAGCAGTAGAGCCGGAGATGTGGCAAGTGGGTTGACACAGTCAAGCTGTACAGAGTTTGATTTGTGGGGATTCATTTAGTTGTTATTTGAGTTGTGTTTGTGGCATGTAAAGGAAAATATAGCCGTGTATTAATCCACCGTCTACAAACAGTTCAGAATGCAGCAGCTCGTCTTTTTACTAAAACTAGGAAATGTGCTTACATCACCCCAATTTTAGCTGATCTACACTGGCTGCCTGTTGCTTTTAGGATTGATTTTAAGATTCTTTTAATCCCATTTAAGGCCCAACATGGACTTGCCCCCCCACTATATTTCTGATTTTTTGACCCCATATGGACCTGCATACAGTCTGAGATCCTCTAGTAGTGCTCTACTGGCTGTTCCAAGGTCTAGATTCAAGACCAAGGGTGATAGAACTTTCTCAGTAAGAGCCCCTAGACTTTGGAATGGCCTACCAGAGGAAATCAGACTTGCAAAATCAGTCCCCTGTTTTATGTCATTACTGAAGACTCATTTTTACTGAAAAGCTTTTATTTTGTGATTTTATTCTATTTTTATTTTGGTTTAATTGGTTTTGCTTTTAGTGCTGTTTCTTTGTTCTTTCTCTGTCTGCTTTTCTTATCTGTTTAACTGTTTTTACTGCTTATTGTGAAGCACTGTTACTTGTGTTGAAAATTCCTATGCAAATAAATTATTTATTTATTTATTTATTTATTTATTTATTATTATTATTATTATTATTATTATTATTATTATTATTATTATTATTATTATTATTATTATTATTATTATTATTATTATAAAGCCAGTGGTCTGCTGTTAAATTTGATGTACAACATCACTATATTCTTTCCTGATAATTGCATTATTTCATGCTGTGTTTGCAGAATGACATCAAAGTCCCCCAATTGGGGGACCTTCGGGCTCAAAGGGTTCAATTTTCCTCGTTGATGCTTAATATGTTTGATCTCAGCATATACAATGCATCAGGTCTGTTTTATTTAATAGCTTTCAACACATGTGGGATTCATTTTTCTGTTTGAAGATTCTCTTTCAAAATGCTCCATCTGTTTTTTTTCTATATATTTATATAAATGAGTTTGAGATGGAATTGAATGCATTTAACTTCTTTGCTTGGACGTAGTTTGCACTGTTGTCTAGCAACACCACAACATTTTCTGTAAAAAAAAAAAAGAATTTATATATATATAAATTTTAATAGTGTTTTATTTTATGGTGTGTTACTGGCCACTTTATTTATGCACACTTGTGCAGACGTTCATTAAGTTGATAATCTAATCAGCCAATCACATGGCTGGAGTAGATTGGGAACTGTCTTAGCTCATGAGCATGGTGTGTACAAAACCATACCCAGAGCTAAAAAGGAGAACTGAAAAAAAAAAAAAAAAGAACAAGAGCAGTTTGTGGCGTGATTTACCCATAATCCAAACTTTGTGTTTTGATGCTGCTGACAGAACACACCCCAGGACAGCTAGCTGACAACTTCTGAAGTCACGTTTGATCTCCTGTGAGAATCTCTGGAAACACTGCACCAAAGCCGTCTGCTACAGTTTTAAAATTAGTTCAGATCTAAAAGCGGTCTCTTGTGTGGCTGGCTGTGTGTGTTCAGCTCTCATTGGCCGTCTTCAGTTTGATTGTTTCTAGTTTTTCTAGAGCAGCTGAGGTTTATAGACATGATGTTTTGATACTGTATTTATGAAAAAAAAGTAAACTAACCCTCTTATGTGGATTCCAGACCAAAATATTACAACTAATGAAGGTGGATACGAAGCAACAGTGTATTTCAATTCTATAGACGTCAGTATTCTGAAGGCAGCAAAGATATTTTGTTAAAAAAAAATGTAACATTGAAAAAAATAAAGGGCATTTTTTTTAACAAGTGCAGTTAAGACAGAATTTTGTTTCATTCTTTTATTAATTTTTGGATACAGAAACAATCACAGGATAACTTTTTTTCTTTACTTGATAACTTGTGTTTTAGAAAACCCTTATTTGAGCCTCTCCGTTTTTGCTGCTGTCTCTTTCAGGCTCCCCATTCCACAAACCCCCTTCCCTCTGATTGGCCAGCCTCCCATAAGCCTGTCATGGGCGAGGTTTTGTGTTTGAGGCCTGCCCCTCGAACACGTCGTCAACCAGTTAGGAGATTCTTTTGTGATGACATCATCATCTCAGTAAGGCCCCGCTTATACGACAACGCTTCACAGCGTTTCACGCAAAAACGCAGAGAAAAAAAAAATCTGTGTTCAAGAACTTTTTTGTTTCACCCTAAGACCGTTGTCGTGTAAACAGGGCACAAGTTTCATGAAGATGTGTTGCTATTTTTTAGAAAGGACCATTTTGATCAGTTTACAGACAGATTCAGGGATTTTTACAACATATGAATATGTAGAGGTTTGAAAATCTGCACATGTTCAGTCTGAACATCCAGCATTGGTACTTTAATCTAAATACCTACATACAAATAAAATTCTAAAACAAAGAATAAAAAGACGCAACCTGTTTCAAGGCCACTGTAAAAGGTTTCATATGATTTTTCTCCAATTCTTTTTCTTTTACCCCGTACAATGTGATTCACTTAGTACAGAGGATAATACTTTGCAAATTGGTCATTACTCAAACTGAAGGCCCTGCAGGGAGATTCAGCAGGCACACGAGCAGCTCGTGAAAACACCAAAGGGAGCTTATTGTTCCGTGATGACTGCATTTGGCAGGCTCCTGCTTGTTACATGGATCCCTACAAAAGACATCAATCAGCTTCACAGATACATCTATAAAGTGTTTTTACTGCAAACTGAAGCCACTGTGGACTTCCAATAAAAGTAGAAACCGTCCATCTCCAGCTTCCAGTGAATGATGTAATAAATGTAAACTTTACAATATAAATGTTATGGCTTTAAGCTTTGCAGGAGTCCAACAGCTGGAGATATTAATTATGTTGAAATGCTGAGCACATTAAACTTATTCCTCTGTACGTCTTTTGGCTCACTGCTCCTCCGACAAAATATCAACGATTTTCATGGTTCAAACTGTAAAATGTTCAGCATGTTCAGGAGAATTGGGCATGTATTTTTCAAATTTCTAACACATGTACTTTTCAAAATACTCTGCATTTTTCCGAATTTTTTGGCTCATTAAAATGAATGGAAATGATCCATTACAATGGAAACCACACAGCTGGTGATGGCATAAAGGATAGAGGTGATGATGTCATAAGGAACAGGGGAAACCTGCTGGTCTGACTGCTTACATTTAAATTTCATCACCATGAAAACCTGCACAGCCAATGATGTCATAAGGGGTTGGGGTTACGGCTAGGGCTCAGCGTTTGACCATCCAGCATTTTCAACGCCACAAACAGTGATATGTTTCTCAACCAGGCTGAGGTCCTGACTCTGACTAGCGTATGTTCTTCTGTTGAAGCCTTTCTGTTCTTGATTTTCCTCTGTGCTTTGGGTCATTGTCCTGTTGCATCAGCTACTTTCTGTTGAGCTCCAATTGGTGAACAGAAGTCTTCCTTTTCCTTGATAAACTTTGGAATTATTTTTCAGTTTATTCAAACAATCTGTCTGGGCCCATGGGGCAGCAAAGTAGCCCCAAACCATGAAGCCCCCTCCACCGTACGGTTTTGATGTTGGTGTGCTGATCTGTGTGTTTTTGTCTCCACACATTGGCCCTTATTTATCAATCTGAACGTGCGTGGCGGGTACGCTCAAATTCCAGGCCAGGTTTGAGTCTGTGTGTGCAAATTTAATTTCAGAGGGCAGTGAGGGAAATCTGTCCATGGCGAAAAAGTTTATATCATAAAAGTGCAGAGCCTTTTCAGACAGACAGACAGAAAGATTAACAGGTTAATATGGTAAATATGACACTGAGACTGTACTTTACTTTCACTCCATTATTTCCAATCTCTGTGATGCACATCGCTTATGAAAGAGCAGCGTGAGCTGTCAGCTGGTTTCTTTGTAGGCTATAACAAATGTGTTTCCTTTACTGATTCACTTTAAAAATCAGGTTAAAAACACTCTCATGTCCACGGTAAAGTGTGTGTGTGTTTTTTTTCAAAAGGAAGCTGAATTGATTCCAGGATTTAACATGAAGATTTTTGTTTCAGTCCTAAAAATATTCTCATATAAATCTGACGTGTGAAAAAATTGACTATTTAATAACTAAAGAAATTCAATTAAATGAGATAACAACTAATCAGGTCATCATCTGGTGGAATATACAGTGACCCTGAGAGCTCATAGCACTGCAACTTAAGAAAACACATGCAAAAAGACAAAACAAAAACAAATTAAGAAAACATCTTCATTAATTTGACATTTGCACAGCATTTAGACGAACGTGCAACAAAGACCACAGCAAAACACGTTAGAAAAAAGTGCTGTTTATAGACCACAACACAGTGGAAGAGTTGTCAGACAACGTCTAAAAGTCACGCTTGCTGTTGATGCAGATTTTGAGCTCTCAGGGTTACCATAGATATAAATAACCACAACACTCCAGTTTACCAATGTGTAATTGAACACAAATAACATACATCGCGACCAAAACGACCTCAAATAAAGAGAAGACAACAACCAGACCCTAGGATCAGAGACAGAAGTCAGGAGCAGGGTCCTTTCAGCATGGCCGACAATATCCAGGTAGTCTATGTAAAACGTACTGGTATCAGCGATACTGGCCCTGTATTTAGTGGATATCAGATCAGTACCATATCTTGCAGTATCACACACCACTACTGCACATCCTACTTTACCTAACATCTGTTCGACTTTATTCAGACATCCAACCATAATGTTTGTAATATTTTGCATGTGAGGGAAAAAAAAATCTGCGTTATGTTCCCTACATTCCCCCCAGGAGCTAGAATTGTTCTCATCCAACAAATGATTAGACTCTTTGGGTGACAAAATATGGTTAAATTGAAAAAAAAAAAAAAAAAAAAAAAAAAACACAGAGTTCAGAAACAGAAATAAAGATTTTGGGGAAAACAAGGTAAAACCAGAATCTGGTAAAAACTTTCAGAGTTTAAAGGATCTCATTGCCAATAAAACAGTCTGACACAAATGTTAATTAAATTAGAAAATACAAATTTAGATTCTCACAGAAAAAGAAAAAGAGTAGCAGAAATCAAAAAAGCAGTCTGCACACAGAAGCTGCGTGAGTGCTTGAAGAAAAGCTAAAGATGGAGCGCTGCAAATCTGTGCAAGTAAAGGTATAAATAAGTCATGCTGTAATGAAAATACCAGGCTTTTAAATAGAGATAGCCCATAACTGTCCATTAATTTCAAAATGGAAACAAGGGCATGATGTTTCTTATGAAAGGTGAAAGGTACGGTGGCCCTGTGAGCTCACAACACTGCAGTTTCAAAAAGCACATGCTAAAAGACAAGAAAAATGCACCGCAAAGACCACAACACAACACATTAGAAAAACATGCAACAAATACACCGCAACACAATGTAGGTGTTTCCAGAGGACTCTTAAAAGTGATGTACACGTCCAGATATGCTTGTTGTTGATGGGGAATTAGAGTCACAGCTCTATTTAGGTTCTCTTCCACACTGTGGTGTTGGGAAATGAGATAAAAGTGTTTTCGATTTATTTTAACACTGTGATCACATGATTCAGATATTAGCATATTGGCTAATAACGTGCATCACTTTTAAGATTCCTCTGGAAACACTCTGTTGTGTTGCGGTCTATCTGCTGTGCGTTTTTTTAATGTGTTGTGCATGTGTTTTCAAATCGATGATGTTTTCTTTATTTGCTTGTGTTTTGTCTTTTTGCATGTGTTCTCTTAAGTTGCAGTGCTGTGAGCTCACAGGGCCACTGTAGAATGGGATCTATCTAAAGAACACGAACACATATAAGCAGCGCAAAGTAACCCGCCGTGAAATCTGTGCAGCTATCAACATAAATGATTTCAGGCTTACAGTGAAATGAAAGCAGAACTGATCTGAGAGCAGGCAGGAACTCCAAATCAATGAGTCATCCTCCCAAACTCAAGAAAAACGCTCTTGAATAATGATTAAAAAAATCTGCATACAGTCTCAGGAAACACTCGAATATATTTGCATGATTTTCATTTATGTTTTCAAAAACTCCCACGAAATTGCTTGCATGGTTGAAATCATTCATATGTGGAGAGTGATCTTCTTAAAAATAGGTCACCGACCCCCACGGTCATCAGTAATGAGGTTGGAGTCATAAACTCTCTAGTAGGTCAGTAAAGCATGACGAGGGTCAGCTCACAGCAGGTGTCCAAACTTTCTTTGCCCATCCTCTCGATTGACTGGACTTGGAATCGGTGCAGGGTCACAGCTCCATCTCTGTCTTTCCATTCCATCTCTCGTATCCGTTTCTCTGTGACACTGTCACTGTCAGAGCAAGAACAACAGATTTCTTCAGCATGGCCTGGCATGACTTAGCTCCTCCTGTTGAAGTTCTTTTTTCATCCACACTGTACCGCACTCTTTCTCTTGTGAATCATCACACGATTCGAGACCTCCATTGTGAATGTTTGCATTTGAACCCCATGGGTTTGTCTTCCAGTGTACTTGTGTATGTGTGATCAGCATGAAAAACCAGGTCAAATCTCCAGGGTGTGCTACATGCATAATCCATATTGATCGCACACATACAGCTTCTATCTCCAGAGCAACGAAGCTCCACAGTGTTTTTCTTCATTTTCTCCAGTGGCAGAACGCATTGGCTGGGATTATGCAATGCCAATGAAGCTAATAGTAATTCAGGGCACACTGTGAACAATATTTGACGGATCAAATGGCATTAGAGGCACAGAAGTCAGGCAAAACCATTGGGATGCTGTGAGACTCAGATAGCACAAAGTCAAAGAGGGATACACTTTGACACTGAGGCGACAGCCTTTTCTGAAGGGACTTGGTGGCACCTTGAGTTTGATACCCCTGTTATCCTGCTTGTGTCAACTCAAAAAGGAGGAAGGAGGAAGAGGCTTCTATTCATCAAGAGTTCATGGAATTAACTTTACCTGACATAGAACCATCTTAACATGAGAAACTTTAAGTAATGTTGGTTATGTTTAATTACAACTACAGACAGGCAGCATCAAACATGTTTCAGTGTGTTTGCACTGCTTCAACTGATGCAGGCGCAAGCTAAAGCTCAGGTTAAAGCTCAGGCTAAAGCTCAGGCTAAAGCTCAGGCTAAAGCTCAGGCTAAAGCTCATGCTAAGGCAGTGTTTCTCTAATTGTTTCAGGCCAAGAACCACCAATCCTCCAAAAAAAAAAAAAAAGCAAAAACTTGCAAACCTAGGAACAACAACCCAGAAAACCAACTGAGGTAATATAAACTGGCATCACAAAAAATGGCATAAGAAAAAAAAAAAAAAAAAAAAAGACTCACCTTGACAAGACTCACCTGTCAATGCGGACCACTAGGAGGCGCTGGTGGGCCACAATTTGAGAAACCCTTGGCTAAACGGTTAGCCCCACAGTGATGAGTCTTAGTGTAGGCCTGGTGGTTGTTTGTTTTTTGGGTGATCAGCTTAATTTTGAGGGAGTTGAACAGAGCCCTGTTCCTCGTACGTGGTTCAAATAATCTGAGCTAAAGTCCTTTTAGCCTGATTAATTAATGGGATGATTGAGAGCTGGCAAAGTCTGTTCCTCCACGGCTGAATTGCGCAGTTTCCTTAATTGGATCCAGACATGAGGGATCAGGATAATTGATGGTGCCTGTTCTACTTGAAAAAGCAGTAGTGTGGACCACAGATTTTGTCTGTCATAATCATGGTCATAATTCACAGTGAATAATAAGGAAGGAGTAGGAGAAGTATTGATCAGAGAGTTTCATGTGAATGTGCTGTGAAAATACTCAGCCTTGAGCGTTTATGTCACTAGTATTTTTTTATTTTATTTTATTTTTTTAAAGGGAAAAGAATTAAAATCGTAAATCAAGTGTTGTAAGGAGAAACTGGGGATTTTATTTTTAGGCCATATCGGACAGCCCTAGTCTGAGGTCATATTCAAATTCAACCAGCAGAGGGCTTTGGCATGAGTCTAAACTAAGGGTCTCGCTGACTTCAACCACAAGTTGGCGCTGTAATAATTGCTGAGGATGTCTGTGTTTTTAATCTCATGCGAATCAACCATGTCCGTAATTGATTAAGGCAGCGTTGGTTAATCTAAACAAAGGTTTAAACGACATTTTAGATGGACATGAGATGAAAAGAGACTCTCTGTGTAGCCCTATGTTAGAGGTAAATAAGCTATAATTATTCTGATTTATGGAGAGAAATAACGATCAAAACACGTCTGGTTTCATAGGATAACACAATCATAAATCACACTGCAGTCAAATATTTTGATAGCTTCATAACCCAAAAAGGTCTAAAACCATGGAGTTTAAAATAGGATTTGGAGTCTCTCTTTCTGTGCCGCAGCGCGCAGTCATATTATCGATAAACTCAGGGATAGGACTTAATGAAAACTAATCTTTTGTGTCGTAGTGTTTATGTTGTAAGATGATTCAATTTATTCAGCATATCCAGAAGTGTTCTGCGCACATTGTTTAAAGCCGGATGTGGACGTCTTCTTCTTTTTATCTGAATGTGCGGCTGGCTGTGCGCTGCAGAGTGAGGTGCTGCTGCAGCAATTCTAATCAAAGTCATGAGAAACAACAAGTTATTTACAGGTTTTGTTTTTCCCGTGCAAATGCACCACCGCCAGCCCCCAAGGCTGTAAACCAATGGGAAACACTGCAAAAAGTCGAAGTGGTGGTGCGCTTTTCGTATATCCTCAGTTGTGTCTCCTCCAGAGATGGGTTTGCACAGCAGCTCAGTGGAGATGATGGGCTCTTTACACAGCAGCATCTATCTGAATGCAAAGTGAATGGGTGGGTTTGAACTGTAATATCCAAAGTGGTCAGAGGACACGGTACACTTCGCTGCACTGGCTTAAGGGCAGATCCTCCCTTTATAAACAGTGTGGACTCACTCCTCACATCTGGCTCAAGTGTCAAATCAGATCATTTTCACCTATCTGGAAGTGTGGGGCTGCTATTTGTAGCCTCGTGAGTGCAACAGCTCCGCTTTTATCACATTCACAGTAAAAACGTACAATTTCTATTTATACAGATCCTTTCCCACTGGAAGCTTATGTCAGTCCCTCTCTTCTTCAGTGGTTCACTCCAGCAGTAATGATGAAACTGTGTTTCATGACCCTCTTCTCAGCAGCGCACTGACAGTGAAGGGCCACGGTTCATGAAGGATGCTGAGATGGTTCAGACAGTATGCGTGGACACACGTCTCTAAAAGCTCATCTGGATGCTCGTCAGGAAGCAAACTAATTATGGTTCACTGATTTAAACAGTTCTGTTCAACTGGCAACACACTTCAATTATCGTCTGTTTTTTATGTAACATTTATTAAAGGAGGATAAATGTTTTGTGGCTGTTGTTGGTTTAACGAAACAAAAGATGCTGGAACTGAGATTGTACTGCAGGAATCAATCATTCTGTGGATAGTTCCAACAAAATGTTCCCAGAGTATTAAAATATTAATCTTACTTTCCCAAAAAGAGCAGACTGCATGAGGAAATGTGGTGAGGCCTCTGCTCTGCAAAGTGAACTGATAAATAATTCTATTTGGTTGGTTTTTGATAGCCATGTGGGACTCCTTAAGAGGAACACAGACCTGCTGTGTGCAGACACTCTTTTTTTAGTTTCTGTTTGTAGCTTTTTGAGATCGACGATATCCGCTTTCTAAAAAATTAAAAGGTGGGAGCTTTTTGATGACACCTTGTCAAGCTTTGCACTGTCCCTCCTGTAACCCCACAGCATCTCTACGTGATGTGTAAAGATACATTCCCCTCCAATGTGACGTGATCCAGTTAAAGCCCAGCTCACACTACAGGATTTCATCAAGGTTACCGGACCAGAGAGAGCGTTGCACCGTGTAATTTACATCATCTCAGGAGGAAGTGAATGTAAACAAAAGCACAAAGCATGGAGACGAGTGCAGTGCTCTGGCTGTAGACATTGCTACTTTGACATGAAGCGCCATGATGTAACACCTGTACGCACTGTGCAACCGTTTCCTGAACCGTACAATACACTGAGTTAGGGCGCCATCTAGTGACATTTAAAAGAAGACTTATCAAACCTGGATAAAATCATTCTCTCCTTCCAATATTTCTTTGTGTCTGATAACTTCTAATCATTTCCTGTCCTTCGTAGGTGGCTCTCTCTGATTGGCTGTTGTCATCCTCAGTGAAAACGAGTCACGTCAGGGCTGAATCAGTGTCGAGTTGGCCCTAGAATCCCGAAGTGTGTTAAAAAGAGGCTTATTGTTTTGGGTTTTTTTTTTTAAGGTTTTACACTGTCCCCTTGGTGCCTCTGTAGTAGTTTATGTGATATAAAGAAGTGTTTCTCAAATTGTATCCAGCGCCTCCTGGTGGTCTGCCATGAGAGTGAGTACATTTTTTGTTAATGGAGCCCTTTTTTATGGGACATTAAAAAAAGGGCTCCTTGACTAAACTTGGTGTTTATGATCCTAATGTAATGACATCATCATTTCAGCAAGTCTTGTTAAGATCTCATCATCAAGATCATCTTGTACAATTTTAGAACAGAGTGTTTTGAGCAGTTTACGGACAGATTCAGGGTTTTTTTTACACCAAATGAATATTTAGAGGTATGAAAATCTGCACACGTTTAGTCATGAACATCCAGGATTGTTACTTTATGTCCATGTTTAAAATATGAGTCAACAAAATACCCCCTCTTTAAAGCAAAATACCCCCTCTTTAAATTTTCGTCCAAAACATGCTGCTGGCTTCAGCTATCCACTCACCACAAGGGTTGCCAAGCCTCCAAATATGCATCCCTCCAGTCTAGAATGTTCCCTTCCACCATACTGCACAGTTGGGATGAGGTTTTGATGTCCGTGTGCTGTGCCTTTGTGGCTCCACACACAGTTTTGTGTGTTCCTTCTATAAAACGTTAAGGATGTAAAGGACGGCAGCTCATCTTATTGGTCCATTTATTTTATTTTTTTTTTACTGTATCTCAACAAATATTTGAAGAAATTGCACAAAAATATGCTTTTCTAATTTGGGGTATGCTAACAATACATTCTGGTAACATAAGTTAGACCCTCCGTTTTCATGTTATTCCATGTCATACAGTTGATTCCATGACGGACATACAGTTGAATCACAATGTGCTGTCTAAAATTAAGGCTATTAAAGCAGCTATATGAAAAGCTTAATTCATGCAAATGGCGAATCATTTCAAACACATGCTAATCTTTTAAAGCAACCATGTTAAATATTGACAGGGATGCTTGAGAACAGAGTGGTCAGAATAGTATCCCTTGACTCGATTCTAATGTCTATTCATGTATATGCTGTTGTGTTAGTTTCTGGACAAACCTTTGACTGAATGAAGGAGAGTGCACACCCTTAATACAACAGCAACAGGGAAAGGAAAGACTGAATAATTTAGTGCACAGAGATTGAAGGACATCCTGCACCTACACTGGAAAAAGGAACTGAACATGCTATTTTTACTGTAAGGTTACTTACTGGCATTGCACACAGACAAGAACACACACAGTCACTTAAACACAGAAACACACCGCCTTGTCTGTGCCTGTGAACGATGTCTGTGCCTGTGAGCGATGTCCGTGCCTGTGAACGATGTCCGTGAACACGTGAGCACACAGATGCACCGGCATCCATCACTCCTCAGATGAGGTCTATAGACATTAATAAAGAACAGTGTTTTATCCTCCTCCTCAATTTTGTTGTTTGCAGTTTTTATTTTATTCTTTTCTTAATTGTTTTTTAATCTCATCGAGACATGGCATCAAATTAATCTTAAATAATCAGATACTACTCAGGTGCAATTATCTCTCACTGTGACGCAGACAAGAGACTCCCATTGACTGCACAAAACCACCCAACCCCATGACATCACAGCTTTGAGCACTGCAAGATGATGGCGCTGTTTTTCTTTGACATCTTTATATTTGGCACATTTGTTAATAACTACTGATTAGAATAGGACTCAATCTCATAAAAAATGTTGTCAGAATTGTCAGTTTGTTGATACTTAAGTAGTAAAACACCAACAAAACAAGTTTAAAAGGTATTCTAAGTAAAAATTGTTTTTTTTTTGTCTTAATTCATGGAGAGAGAATGTCTCAGTCCTCATGCTAATGTGCTATTCAACCTGGTGAATTAGCTTACTCTAACATCAAGCTAATGAACAGACATCTTTGCTAGCCGTAATGCTAATTTTCTCCATGTTAAACCCCATTGTAGCTTCAAACCTTTTGCAAGCTAAAAGTCTGCCAGCCGCCATGCTAAGTGCTACAGTGGAAAATTCCATTTGCTTATGCTAGACATCTGAACATTTTAAAAAATGATGCCTTCATCTTTTTTAATACTGCTGTTTAGTAAATTTTCCACGTTCCATAATTTTGCACAAGTTATGGGTTATTGTACTAATTGCCACTACTCTGCTGTAGTCTAAGTGGTTGCTAATTATTGAATTCCATTGTTTTAATGGAATTCATGCTACAAGCATTCTTTCTACTGTATACAATAAGAGAAATAGAACATATTGAACACTACCGAACAATTAAACCAAAGTGAACTTAACTATGCTGTTTAACACTTAATTTTGATTTCGGGACTTAGTTACCTTGATATTTGAAGTTATCTTCAAGGTTTGTCCTATTGACAGCAGTGCTCACAAAACTTGCATAGATGACGATTCCATCTTGACCTTAGTTCAAGTTTTGTTTTTTTTGTTTTTTCCTTTTTAAAGTGATTGAAACAAAAAAGCGAACCTACCATTTAAAGAGAAAGTGTTCAGTTTTCCAATATGTTAAACATGTATATAATTAGATAATTAGATCTTAAGGTCATAAAGGTCTCCTAACTGGATTATGATGCTTTGGAAGGAACGGACCTCAAACACCAAGGTTTGCCCATAGCTCAGCCATCAACACGCCAGTCAAAAGGAAGGGGGTCGTGGAGTGGGGAGCCTTAAAGAGACAGCAGATAAAATTTAATGACAGAAGCTGAAATATCTAGGGGTACCAGAGGGACAATGTAAGATTTTAAAAATGCAAAACAGCCTTTCTTTAAAGAAACTGGAGAAGGCCACTTTAAATATGACTAAAAAATACATTAAGTTGTGGGCAACTTATTTGGGGCGACTGTGGATCAGTGGTAGAGTTGTCGTCTCTTAATCGGAAGGTCGAGGGTTTGATTCCCAGCTCCTGGAGTCACATGTCGAAGTGTCCTTGAGCAAGACACTGAACCCCAAAATGCTCCCACTGTTGTTCAGTGGTGTGTGCATGGGTATGAATGATTAGCTAAAACTGATGGTTTACAGCTTCCTCCTCCCATCAGTGTGTGAATGTGGTGTGGAATCAGATTAGCAGTGTAAAGCGCTTTGAGTAGTCGGTAAGACTAGAAAAGCGCTATATAAGTACTGGTCCATTTACCATTTATTTTTCATATTCTTTATATTCTTACTGTTTTTTCCAATTCAAATATTTATTATTTAACTTTTTAACTTTAACTTTTTTTACTTTGAGGATTTTCCTTAGTTTGAACTGTTTTTATGCTCAGAGTGGTCTTAAAGTTTCCTCATCGCTCTCTTCATTTATGCAGCTTTTCTAAATAAAGTTCCCAAAAAAAAGTCATTTCAGCGCACTATAAATATTTTAATGTCACTAACTCATAATGGACTCTCCTCTGCTCTGCTGCTGATTAAGTAGAATCTAAAATACTTGCCTTTATGTTGTTATATTATGCTTTTCATCGAAGGTCATCTGCTTAAACAGACATCACTGACTGATGTACTTCCTCAGACAAAACTAAAACTATTTGTGTAAATATTCATGAGTGAAATATTTTTGTCTCACAAACCTTAACGATTGGTTGTTAGTTTACTTTTTACTCCTTTAAAAAAGTGGAAAAAAAGAGTTTGATTTCTCTGTTTAATTCTCAATGAATAATGAAGATCATCGTGAATGATTTTTAGATTGCAGTTTTATTCTACGAGCACCCATTCCCCCCTTCCTCCCTGTCTCTCTCTCTCTCTGTCTCTGTCTCTCTTTGTCTCTGTCTCTCTCTCTCTCTCTCTCTCTCTCACTCACACACACTCACACACACACACACACACACACACACACACACACACACACACACACACACACACACACACACAAAATGAATTAAAAGAATTAACCTAAAATACTCCACTGTGTCTGAGTCCCCAAGGCAACCCAATAGACAACCGCATGTGTGTAACAGCCAGAAATAAAAGCAAACATGACAACTTTACCACTATTTAGGAACAGCCTGCAGGTACTGGTGGCATTTTCACGATTACTATTTGTGTGTGTGTGTGTGTGTGTGTGTGTGTGTGTGTGTGTGTGTGTGTGTGTGTGTGTGTGTGTGTGTACATCTTAGTGGTGATGAGGGCAAATATCACTAAGATTTATTAAATTAAACAGAGAATCTTTAAAAATAAATAAGTCATTAACGATTTGCATGCTGCCTGTTTATTTTAAAATCTATTTGTGAGGATGGAAGAAGAAAACGCGTCATGAAAATTGTTTCACAGCACAGTCACCACATTGATGTGTTTCTTTGTCCTAAACAAGTAACTAACATTTTTTACCCATTTTTTTTGGCGGTTTCTCCTTTTTGTTTAGTTTTCTTTGTGTTTTTCTTTGGTGTTTGCATTTTTTCCTTTTTAATGCTTTTCCCCTCTTCTGTTAGTTAGTGTTTTTTGGTGCACTTACGTTTTTTGGAGTCTTTTTTCTCTTTTTTGTTTGCAATTTATATCTGGTGTTTGTGTTTTCTCTTTTGCGTTTGTAATTTCCCTTTTTATTGTGGCATTAGGGATAGGTATTTATAAACGGTTCCTGTGAAGAATCGATAAGAAGTGGTTCAGTCCGTCAACATCATTAGCCTTAATGTCGAATGATTCCCTTATCGATTCTTCACATTACGCCAGAGCAGCCAGACCTTACGTCGACGTCACATGATGTGCCACAAGTCAGTCACGCTCGTCAGTCAGCAGCAGAATTTCCAGGACAAAGAAGAGATTGAAGCGATCAAAAGCTTGGCTTCACTTTACCAAAAGGGACACTAACAGTGTACAAAGATAATTTATTTATGACCAGAGATCTAGGATCCAGTGACCATGTGCAAAGATATTTATTTATTTATTTATTTATTTATTTATTTATTTATTTATTTATTTATTTTTACATCCAGAGACATCCAGATGTATTGAACAATTTCATATTTATTTACTTATAAACTTAATAAAATGTAGTTGTCAGAAAACCTGAAAAGTAGACTTTTTGTACACAGAAAATTCACAGGAGGAACTGATAAGGGAATCGATAAAGAATAGGACCAATAAAGGCAGTATGAATAAAATCTTATCAATACCCATCTTGAGTTTATTTTGGGGTTTTGTTTGTTTTTTCTGTTTTTGTTTTTTCCACTTCAGGGCTGTCATAAGCTATCCACAATCAAATAAAAACTGTAACAAGTTCTTCCTCTTTTTTTAATTATGATGGTAGTAGAGTTAACCTTCGAAAGAGAGCTAATGAATTACTGTCACTTTATTTCATATGTGACTTCTACAAACTGTCAACTTGTGATGGAATAGTTGCCTTTAAAATTCAGTTAAGACATTAACCGTTAAAAGCCTAACTTGTCAAGAAATAGCCAGAAAATTCCAATTTTTTGGTCCTGAGATGTTTATTGACCCTATCAACGAAATCCACAAAAAAATGATTGCTGTATCATTTTGTTTATGATATTTTTATGTTTCATATCATCGCAACTTCTTAAAAATTGTCAATTATTTTCTTGAAAAAAAGTGTATGGATGATTTCATCAGAGCACAGCTTTACATTTTGTTTATGATGGATTGAAGGAAAGGATGATGAATGATAAATGAAAGGAAGTAGAAATGTGCAAAAGAAGCTGGATTAATTTCTTTTAAAAAGATTCTTTAAATTTTATAGAAGTTAATGTTTGTGGGAATGTAATCTTTTTTTTTCTTTTTTTTTTTTTTTGGCTGAAAGCTGAAAGGCTAAATCCCCTCCTCTCTCTTGACAAAATAAAGTGATTTTCCATCACTATTTAATGCTTTTATACCACATGTACTGCTACAAGGCTCAGGGACAGTCTATAAAAGAGATGCTGCTCATTTTTAATTTATATGCAGTCTCTCTCAAAATACTACATATTTTCATGAAATGTTTGTGAGGGAAAACAAACAGGAGGGCAGGCTGGTAAATAAGAAGACTTGGATAAAAGAGAAAAGAGGTCATCAAATATTATGATTAATGTTAGGGCTGGGTGGTATGGCGTTGTATCCATATCTCAATATTTTTAGGCCGTATCATGATATATATATCTCGATATTTTGCCTTACCCTTGAGATGATGCGTCAATGCTTACAGTTGAAATACGTATTGTATTTGTTCTGTGGCGTAACTGGGTTTCCCCCAAAACAACCAGCTTTCTTACAGTGTATTTTCATCATCACATATGTTGTTATAGTGTTACGGTCTGTCCTCTGTATAGATCAGGATTGTTTTCACAGTTAAACCTGCGAGCATCAAGTGTACACTGACTATGCAAATGGACAAAATTGGTAACATTTCAGTTTCCTTGCAGTCACAAGACCTGACTTCAACTTTTAAAGACAAAACCTGATGATGGCTGAGATGGATGCAGCTGTAGCTCTTCATGTTTATATATGTATGTGTTATGGTGTTTGTTTGTTGAGTTGGAGCCATAGACTGTATAAGCTCAGCGACCCTATTTATCATGGTCATCTACTTCCTCTTCCTGCTGAATACCTTACGGGGCTTACGGAGACCTGCTGAATCCAACCACAGTCCAGTAATATTACATTATCCAGGTGTATCAGTTGAGCTATGCTCAGCCCAATCTCATGCTGACTAAACTCATAGTCCATTTTTTAAAGCTGTGCGTAAACGTAATGACTGTCTCTTTAAGGCTCCCCACTCCACAAACCCCCTTCCCTCTGATTGGTCAGCCCTGTAAGGCCAGTTAGGAGCTTCTTACGTGATGACCTCATCATTTAAGCAAGTCTCGGGGAGTTCTCGTGCTATTTTTAGCAGTTTCCAAACAGATTCAGATTCTACAGCTTATGATCAGAAATCAAAAACACTTATCCCAAGGGGAAATTTAGCCATCACAGTTGCCCTCATAAACTTTAAAGTAAGAATATTAAAGTTAGTAGTTAGTAATAGAAAATACAAATCTGTGTGCAGATTTGCATGTAAAAGCTCCTGCTACTAAAACTTTACTCTGAATTCATGAATGGCGTGGAAACTCAGATTTGATCGTAAACACGTGTGTAAGATCCACCGTAAATTGAAAGCGCGTGGCCGGTGATCAGCAATTAGAATAAACCCCTCCCCATGAATAGCAAATGACCACCATATAAGGACATAGACCTGTACATCCAACCTCAGGTGCAACCATGCAGCAAGGAAAGAGAGAGAGAAAGAAGGACTTTACTGAAGCGAAGATCAACATTTTGATAACTGAGGTGGAAACGAGAAAAAAATGTATTATTTTCTTCTGTGAGCAGTGAAAGGGGTGGGGAAAGTCAAAGAATGGAGGGAGGTAACTGATGCTGTGAACACCGGAAAAGATTGATGAAAGTGGAAATCCACGTAAATTTCTGCAGCTCACAAGTTACACACAAATCCGTGCTGCTCACGTTTCATGAATGAGACCCAGTATCAACAACAGCAACAGAGAGCCATGTCTGCAATTACCTCATGAAAGACAGTCCACAGCTCTCTCAAGACTCTCAGCTCTCTCACACTGAGAGGGAAAAAGATAAAACCAGAGCAAATTATGACAAGTTCAGCAGAAACAGAGTAAAATAATGTTGAGCTTCAGTTGGTGGACAGATGTCCTTTAGTTGTCCTGCAAAATGTCTTGATAAACCTTGGACTTCATTTTTTTAACGGTTGACAATGACGACAAAGCTGCCCCAGACTATGAGCCCCCCCACCCCCCCACCGTACTTCACAGCTGGGATGAGGTTTAAATCTTGGTGTGCTGAGCCTTTTTGTCTCCACACAGTGTTGTGTGTTCCTTCCAAATTATATAGTATTTTCTCAACAGTGCCATAACATACGGGTGCTCTTTTGGAATTTCAAACATGCGCAGAGATTTTTGTTTGTTTTTATTGTTGTTTTTGTTTTTTTGGACAGCAGTGGGTGTCCTCCCATTAACTTCCTCCTTGTTTAATCTTCACGAATCAGAAATTTATCAGCAGATTTTAGCATGTGCCAGAGATTTTTAAGTCGTAAGCTACACCCCAAAAAATGAAACACTGACTTTAATTAGCTGAAAGCAATAATTTCAGGTTCAACTTAGTTTACCATAAAATTATTGTTTTCAACTAACCTAATACATTTACATAGAACTCTGGAATCATAGAACATGAGAAATCATCCATTATTGATTATGTGAGGGTTTCCCAGCACTTCTTGTATCTGTACATCTGAGTTTGGATTCACACAATCTGAGTACTTTAAAGTCTAAAATAAAACATTTGCTTCCTAAATAATAGACTTGCAGCTCCCAGTCTCTGTGTATCTGAGAGGACAATAAAGTTAAAGTTGTAGGTTTACAGTACTGTATATATTCAGTCTTTGTGATTTTCTTGTCTAAATGATTTGAGGGCAGGATATTAAGGTTCCCTTTTCTGGGCAACAGATGTTTGAAATCACACAGTGTCCAATGGGGGAAATCCTCCTTAAATGACCCTCTTTCCCCTTAAACCCAGATCATCTGTTTCCAAACAGGATCACTCTGGAGGAAACTCACATGATAGACTCTGTAGGAGAGATATTACCTTTTCAAACATTTCACACAAGAGATTTCCACAGAGATTTCACAGTTTGACCTTGTTTCAAAAAATAAATCAGTATGCCTTGTTTGTATTCTGTATGGGACTTCTTCTTGTGCCAGCCATATTAGAATAGAATAGAATAGAATAGAATAGAATAGAATAGAATAGAATAGAATAGAATCATATTTTTGTTGATCCCCATGGGTGAAATTTTTGTGGCACAGCAGCAGCTCACAACAATCAGTGAAAAGTGCAGAAATGCAGTAATAAAAATAGAATAGTAATTTAAAATAAGAACTTAAAAGTGAAAAAATTGGGAAAAAAATTGAATAGAAAATTATCACTATTTACAAAAGAAACTCATCCAAGTAATCGGTAACGTACAGAGTTTTGTCCTGAGCTTTGTGGTAAAGGCTGTGCATACTTATGTTCATGTGTACATGTAGATAAATGATGAAAAGAAGAGGCCCTTAGGCAGAACCCTGGGAAACACCAGTTGTAATTGGGATTTGGAGGCTCTTTCATTGTTAGTTGGCTTTATTTGTGATCATTTAACTTTTAAACATCTTCAAATTTAAACCAATAAATAGCACTTATTTAAATTATATATTTATAGTCCAGTTATTTATATCTACAGTATTTCTGCAAAAACAAAAAGTTTTTGACAGTATTTTCATCCTTGTTTATGCAAAAACAAAAACAGCCATTTTTATTGTACTTGCATGCAAATCATGTTTGCTTCAACCTTTGCAGTAGTATTGTGGTATTTGAAGTATAAAATTAGAGCTGGATGAGTGATGACTGCTTTGTAGTTGCTGTTAGCATTGCGTTCATCTTTCTGTATTTAAAAGGAATGCTACATAAAAGACTCAAAGGTGGAAGAGATCAATAAACTGTATCCCTGTTCAGCTGTTGTTTTTTTTTTTAGTTAAAGTTTTATTGTGGTTACTTAAAATACAGGCTCTCAAGAGGAATATGCAGACATTGGTTGATTTGACATTAATAAAAATGAAATTTCTCAGATATCTCAAGGTTTCAAACTCCCAACCACTCAGCGGAGAGATGATTCACTCTTACAGAAATCAACTCAACCTAAACACAACAGGGAGTTACTTTTAGTTCAAAACAACCTTTTCTGAGTTATTTCTAATACATCCTAATGAAAATAAAGAGGCCAGTTAAGCGCATCACAATCAGCAGTTCTCTGCAATATCTACTAAAAATAAATGTGTGATTTCTTTTCTTAATTAAACTTCTGAGAATTAGTAGGGGTCTTTGCAGAGCTGCA
This sequence comes from Labroides dimidiatus, assembly GCA_030710495.1. Lineage (NCBI taxonomy): Eukaryota > Metazoa > Chordata > Actinopteri > Labriformes > Labridae > Labroides > Labroides dimidiatus. The sequence goes on from CM061166.1 coordinate 8,819,234, forward strand.
AGATCTGATGTGCTGAAGTAAACATTTTAGGGATAGCGTAATTAAATTTCCATATCAAAAACAACATAATGCATTACTCAGTGTTTCCACTGATTACTGCAGCTCTGTAGTATTTCCTTTGATGTGATATCATTTTATAACAAACACATTTTCAGCTCCTCCAGTCTCTGAGCTGCTTTTAAGAAAGTTTTCAGATCATTTCATTAACGCTGCATTTCTTTCCCCAGGAGTACCAGATTGACATCATCTTTGCCCAGTCCTGGGTGGACACCCGTTTGCAGTTTAACAGCAACACCATGACGACTCTTACCCTCAACAGGTATTAACTGAGCAAAAATATGACCGTACTTTGAGCTGCATCATACCAGAAATCACCTTAGTCACTTTTTATTTATCATCCTTTTATCTATTATCAACATCCCCAGGTCAGCAGCTTCCCCATAGACTGTTACTCATTGCTACATCCCTTGCCGTTAAAGACTGTCATACTATTCTCAGTTGAGAACAATATTCTGATGTCTCTCTGGAAGAGGCCCATGATTAGTGGAACCAATTGACTGATGTGCTTTGTTTCCCCATTTCATAGAGATCTGAAGAAAAAACTAGGAACAGCAATATTTTTGACTTTCCACCCCCTCATTCCTTCTCTGTCTCTTTGTTTGTATTTTGTCATGCCAGCAATATGGTTGGGATGATCTGGCTACCTGACACCATCTTTAGAAACTCCAAGAATGCTGACTCCCACTGGATTACAACACCCAATCAGCTGCTAAGAATCAAGACCAATGGGAAAATACTTTATACACTGAGGTAAAAACAACAGTTATAGGATCATAAGCCAGTTATTTCTCTATAACAACTCAATTTTCTTCTGAAACCAGTGTTGTAATGCTCCAGTCCAGAATTGGGACTTGACTTGGACTCATACACTGATGATTTGGACTTTTCCCTGACTTATATTATTAATAGTTGTGGGACTTTATCGCGTTAATTCGATAATTAACGCGGGGGAAAATTAACGGCGTTAAAAAAAAACACGCATTTTATCGTATTTTATTTTATAGTCTATATCACACAGAACAGTTCTCAGTGCACGAGTTTCTGGCAGACGGATTATAGCGACGCACTGAGTGATGGATAACACTCTTGACAGCGCCTTGCTTAGCTCGGTGGATGGAAAATTTACTTTTAAAAAATAGTCGCCGCGGTCCGTCAGCGCGAGCCAATTCACACTGCATCCGTCTCAGGAGCGGAGCGCAGCTCAGCGTACTCATAGCAGCTGGATACACAAGACCACAGGAGAACCACATGTTCCCGCAGGAATCACACCCATGACAACTACTTTCATGATATTTAGTATGTTAAACTCACCTGCCCTCCCAGAGCTTCATTAATTCAGTCCTTCCCTTTTAGTCTGTGTTGGTGTCCTTATATAAAGGATGTGTTGTATCATATATAAGGTATATAAGGTTTTCCGCCTCCAAGATAAACTTTTCCTCGTCCATGGCGTCAGATTTCCTCTGGGTCTGACCCGCTGATGACTGCTGGCCCTGTGCCAGTGTCGTACTTTTGATATAGGAGGATAATTTTATGATCGACAGGCTGAACATGGTGCTTTATTTTGAAAAGACCGGAAACTCTGATCGTTCCTCGTGTCTGTTTTCCTGTTTGGTACGATCTGCTCTGCGGAGATTGACGCGTTTTCAAAAAAAAACATCTTTTGAGCAAAATAAACAGATTTTGGTAGAAGACTAAATCATTGAATAGTCACATATAGAAGTTTAAACTACAAAATCTGTTTGAAAAGTGTTGCTGCTGATGTTGAATATCGTTGTGATTAAAATGCGATTAATTACGATTAATTAATTACAAATGGCATAATTAATTCGATTAATTTTTTTAATCAAGTCCCACCACTAATTATTAATAACACCCATGGCATTAAATGAAATTCTTCTATCTGATAAACAAAATTACAGCAAATAAATGTCATAAAATAAAATAATTATGAAACACTGGAAATTGAAAAAACTGAACTGTCACACAGAAAAAGAACAGAAGATTAGAAGAAAGCTAAATGGGAGAGTGATAGAGCTCTGGCTAAAGGCTAAAACACAAGCTAAATGCTAAATCACAAGCTAAAGGCTGAACCACGAGTTAAAGGCTTAACCACAAGTTATAGGCTAATCCATGGGCTAAAGGATAAACCATGAGCTAAAGGCTAAAACACAAGCTAACCTGTTTGTAATAATGTTCATGCAGCAGTTATTCTGCAGTGATCTGACCAAACTTGAGTCTGTCAATAAAACGAAGAGTGAGGTTATGTTAGCTCTGATTGGTCGATGAGCAGGACATAAGGATTCATTAACATTACCGGTTAGCCTACAGATACATCAGACAGTGTTGCGAGTAGCACTAAAATATCTGGCTACTAAACTGCAGTACAAACTGACAAAGTTTGCATGTTGTCACGTTTCAAACCTTACCTTGTCACGTATCAGGTAAAAAGTTTTCTTGAACAAAGAAAAGTAGTGTTAATAAGAACATCTGATCTCCATTCAATTCCAAAACAAACACACCTTGTTAAGAGTCATGTCATCACCACAGTGTTTGCACGATTCCAGCCATAAGGTGTCGCTGCAGTCCACTTCAGACAGAGAGTCCTCACAGACCCTTTAACAAAGAAATGTGTTTAATAAACCAGATAAACTGACCAATAAACCAAATCCAGAAGGTCCCAAAGAAACAAACAGTCAAGGTTCAGACAATCAGTAGTTTAGAGTAAAACTGCAGCCCTGCTTGTCATTTATGATTTTAACAACAAGGACTCAACCCTACACTCGGATTGAGAAAATGATGACTCATTTTGGGATTCAGATTTAGAAAACTATGACTCGACTCTGGACCTGGATTAGAAAATGACAACTCAACCCTTGACCTGGATTTTGAAAACAAGAACTTGACTCTGGACTCAACTGGGGATTTGTATTGAGAAAATGAAGACTCAATTTAAGGCTCACATTTTTAAAATGATGACCTGACTCGGGACTCAGATTTTGAAAACCCTGACTTGACTTGACTCTGATCCCAGAATTAGAAAACAAGGACTCAACTCAGGACTCGGATATAGTTAACGAGTATTCAACACTTGAGTTGATGTAGAGCGCGGTCACACTGGCCTTCCAAACCATGCTGTTATCAAGCACAATTGCCCCCACACAATACCAACATGAACCAGACATGCATGGCCCACCTACATCACCATGAAGAGTCTGTTTTGATGCAGCGCGGTCTCATCAGAGTCAGCAGTGTGAGACACAAAGGACAGGATTATAACTTTACTGACTTTTTGGATCATGTTGAGTTGTTTTGGTCCAGCACAGCCCTCCAACATCTATGTTACTGTTGAGAGGAGCGGTCATGGCGATCATGTCCGTATGCTGGTGCATAAAGTGTACCGTGCTGGAGCACACCTCTCCAAAGTGTGCTGCGGTCTTAGAAAACAAAAAGTCAATCAGGGACTTCTTGGATTGAGAAAATGAGGATATGACTTAGGAATCAGATTCAGAAACGACTGGACTCCGGACTCAGATTTTAGAAAATTAGGACTCTACTTGTGACTTAAACTCAGATAAGCAGGACTTGATTTGGATTCGACTTGGAATTGTACACAGAGGACTCGAGACCTGACTTCCACTTGTGGTAAAAAGACTCAACCTCAACAGTACTTCAGATAATAATGTTTGGATGTCAAACCTTTGTTTAAGAAGCTTCTATGGATATGAATTTCTGTTTCTTGATCCTGATGTTGATCTGAGGTTATATTTACTGATTGATGTTTATCAATTTTTGAACTATTTGAATTATGATTTTTTTAGCTTTTTGTCTTAACTACTACTGCTACTGAAAGGATACCAACCAAAGTTAAGACTAACCCCTCTGTTTTAGGTGTATGATTTTTGAACTAAAACCTTTACTTTGATAAGTTTGGACACAAAGTGGTGAAAGTTAAGTAAAAAGGCTATGATAACCAAAATAGCTTACAATGGCTGGAAATGAAGTGATATTTCCCATTCTATATACAGTCAGTTGACCAAACACTTCAAAAACACTTCAGGTGACTCAAATGTATTTATAAGGACCCTTAGTGTTTAACTAATTTCATCTACATGTAAGAGCTGTTATGTGTGTTCACCTGCACATGAATTTACTAGCTATCTGGCTTAGCAACAGTTACTGCCAGGATGCCTGAAGAAATGCTATTAATCATGTGTTTCCTTCAAAGAAGCAAATACTTTGGCAAAAGCAGTGCAAGATTTGGCTCTTCCATTCAGGAACAAAAGGAAGAAGTTCAAACTTCTAAAGGAAATCTGTCCAGGATGCACTCTGAACTTGGAGTGTTGATTTTGTCACTGTTGACAGACTAATGATTACATTATCAACTAAACTGATGTACTGTCAGTCAAAACTCTGATTAATAGCAGGTGGGCTGCAAGAGGCCTATTTTGTGATTATTAAACCCCTGCAGTGATTCCAGTGCAGCAGACTCAATGAGAGTGTTTCTTAATTAAGAAAACATTGTGCAGCTCTGCAATAAGCAGAGGAGTGTAATTTTCCTCATGAAAAAGAAACATTCACATCATATGGAGTGAAAACAACAATTTCTTATTGTTAAAATACTTTTTCTGAAGCACGTCTTTTTCATACTTGTGTTTCTCGTCCTCCAGGATGACCATCAATGCAGAATGCCAGCTGCAACTCCACAATTTCCCGATGGATGAACACTCCTGTCCGCTTGTCTTCTCCAGCTGTGAATATTGGCATAAACATGCACAACAACACTCTGACATATATGATCACATTCTATGCTTGTTAAATCTGCATGGCAAAGTGAAGTGTTAAAAACTTTACAGCAGAGCCTACACCACACTTTAAAATTACTGAATTATTAACTTTAACTCAAGAATTTCTGGAACACCACGTTAAAAAGAAAAAAAAAGGTGCAAATAAATTTATAATGTAGGTGGGGGCAAGCTTTAAAAGTGATGAGTAGGAGTTTCAGTCTAACTGGCAGCCAATGAAGAGATGCCAATGAAGAAATGCCAGGATCAGAGTAATATGTTCATTTTTCTTGGCTGCTGAACCGCGGATGAGCTGGACTCGAGGAATGGTTTTTTGACTTAGACCGGAGTACAGGAAATTGCAGCAGTTATAATAAATTATATTAAAATGGACTCTACTTGGGACTTGGGTAAAGAAAAAAAAAAGACTTGACTCTTGACTTGGATCAAGAAAATGGGTACTAAACTCTGAACTCTGATTTAGAGAAGAATGACTCTGGACTTGGATTTCCAAAAAGAGAACTCAACTTGGGACTCGACTCTAGACTTGGATTTAGAAAAAAAAAAAAAAGATGAACCAACTGTGGACTTGGAATTCAAAGACAAGACCCACCTCTCAGCTTGGATTAAAAAAAAAACCCAATAATTTAACACTTGACTTGGATTTTGTAAACAGGGACTTGACTCTGGACTCTGATTTTAGTCCCATTTCTGCCAAGCGGTTCAGTCCAGTTTAACTTGGTACGATCCACATTTTTTGGTGTTTCCATTGAATAAAATCAGGATAGGTCCTCAAATAACTGACCTGTCCTGTCCCACTTTTTGGCACCCTTCTGTTGGGGTGCCAGACATACTGATCCAACCCCAGAAGGTGGAGCTAGAAACACTGCAGTTCTACATACTAAATTCACGTGGTATGTAGTAGGATGTTTGAAAAACCATTCTGCCCTGACAAGCTCCTGACATCTTCACCATGAAACCATAGTCTGTATTGTGAACTGACTCACTGGACAGCCACAGTATGTCAGATTTGAAGGATGTACATCTGAGATGGTGACGAGCAGCACTGGTGAACCCCAAGGGACAGTTCTAGCACCATTCCTTTTCACCCCCTATATCCCTGACCTCAGGTTGAGACCTTCTGTCACTCCATGGTGCATTGTTTGGTGTGGTGTACTGGGGAAAGGCATTAACACTGAGGAGAAGGACAAGACTCAAGCCATCTTTGATGACCTCTCTCACTCTCCCTCTGACAAACAGTTCGTTCAACCAACCCATCATCTCATGGAGGTGCGAACTAAGTGCTTTAGGCACTCCTTTGTGCCTACTGCCATCAGACTGTTCAACAGCAATGGAAGCTTGAGGCTGTTTTCACCATCACCATCTCACTTCATCCTATAAATGTCACTTCAATCTGCCACGTTTGTATCATATGTCTTAACTGCCCTGGATGGTTCTTAATTATCTATACCAAGTGTTGTTTCAACCTCTGGTTTTATTTACATGTTCTCACTATGTCAAATGACATGGATGATGCAGAGCATCATCACTTGTTTTTTCCCCCATTGGCGCTGATCCAGGGTGAGCTCAACATTAAAATATGTCCTCCTTACTCAGAGAACCATATCAATGTAACACGAACTCAACCAACTCTACCAAATTGTCAAATAAGGCCAGCTTCTTTTGCACACAACTGCAAATGTCTGAGGTCTCAAAGATATAATAAATATAATTTGCTTTCTTGCTTGTATTTTGAAGTATGTAAAAAAAAGTTGAAATCAGTTAGTGTGAATTTCTCTTAAGGTTAATGTCCTTTACAGATAAGTAGTCATTTCAGTGTTGAGCAGTAAGGAATTATTAGTAGGGGTGTAACAATTCATCTATTACATCAATGTATCAATTTATATTCCTATGATCCAACTACATTGATCTGTGCTCGGCAAGTTGGCATTCTGGAAGACGTAAATTGAACTAAAATCATTTTAAAAGGTAATAAATCGATTGTATTGATACGAGGAAGTAACCTGTCAGATTTAAGTATGGCAGACTTATTATAAATGTGCTTTTTTGTTCACTTTTAATGAAAAAGACATTAAACATCAGCAAGTGCTTAGCCTACAGTCCAAGGCTCAGCATAGCAGATGGATAATTTCCTCAAGAAAACTCTGATTTCAGGATTTTCTGCTTAAAGTTTTACTGAGGAAGCACTGTAAAACTGAACACACGCAGAAATCTATATTCAATACATTTGACATGTTATACATCTTCTAATGTACCAAGAAACAATGTAAATGATAAATAAATAAATAAATAAATAAATAAATAAATAAATAAGTAAATAAATAAATACACCAACTTGTTTCTAACATATGGGAAATTGCATTGATTTGCTAGCAATTAGCATACATCCATATAACTTGGGTTTTAAAACAGAATTTCAACTTTCATCCCAGAAACATATCAGTTACTCTTTGTAAACAATACTGAAAAAATGTCAATATGCTCACAGGAAAATGTTTTCCATTTAGTAACATTAAAGAAAGAAGGCTCAAAATAACTTAAAACATTGCTAAAACCACTTCCAAACACTGGCCTACTTCAGTTAATAATACATCAAACAATACAACTATTATACGGTTATAAAATTGTGTGAATTGACTTTGTGAGATAAACAAAGATATATGGAACTGTTAATTCACATGTTCACCATTATCAAATATAAGATTATTGTAAAGCACTTTAAGTTGTGTAGGTTGAGTCTTTTTGAAATAATCAATGATAAATGTAACTGTTAACTCATGGCCGCTATTAATTAGGGGCTCGGCTTCGCACGAGCCATTCTCCCACAAAGCCACAAGCCACTATTGTTCTTCCATTCGATTCTTTTTTCTTCATCTTCATCTTCATCTTCCGGACAAAATTTTGGACCACTTCTCCTCCCAGAGCTTTGAGAAAACCCCAACAAATTATACATCAAAACGTGTCCCATAGACAATGAATAGGCAGACTCCCCGAGAACACCAAAAAACACAGTTTTTCCCACTGCTTCTGCCTCGCCATACTTTTAACTAGAGACGTCATTTTTGCTTCAAAAAGTTGACACATCTGTCCACAGCTTTAGTTTCTAGGGGCATTCTGCTATCTTCAACAGTTTTTGAGAAAACAAGGGTAAAGCAACACAAAGTTTTGAGTTTTTTCACTAAAAACTCCATTTTGAATCTCTAGGGTTTTTCAGAAAAGGATCACTCATTTTTCAACTCAGTCGTGTGGGCAAATTTTTGACCTGACAGATATAAACTGCACATTGACAAATTCTTAAGAGTTTCTGGATTCTCACGGTGTGATCGTATTACTGATAGCTATCATGGTTTTGGCACAGCGAGCACTTGTTCGGACACATGCCTCATCCCAAAAACAGGCCAGAGATGAGCTGTCACAAAGAGGTGTCCCTTGATCCCCACAGCTGCTCCCTCTTAAATCACCATGGAAACCACGCAGCTCTCATGAATGACTCATAAGGACATTCTGGGGCATTCTGGGGGAGCCTGGCTATATTATCAAAAAAAGTACACACTCACACACAAACACACAGAGAGAGTCAGGATTCCTTTTGAATGAAATAACTCATTTCAAACAATATATTATCAATGAAAGCTTAAACACAGAGGTTTTCTTGTCCTTGAAAGGGCATGTAAAGCGTGCAAACTTGTATGTGGGTGTGTGTATTGAAGATGTTAAAGGTACCTCAGTTCACACAAAACCCCCTCACATTTAAGCACACATAATGCTCATGCCTGTGTGCGTGTGTGTGTGTGTGTCTATGTGTATGTTTGTGTGAGTGTCTGTGTGCATTTGTGTGTGTGCGTGTGTGTGTGTGTGTGTGTGTGTGTGTGTGTGTGTGTGTGTGTGTGTGTGTGTGTGTGTGTGTGTGTGTGTGTGCGTGTTTGGCTGAGTATGTGTGTGTGTTTGTGTGTGTGTGTGTGTGTGGGTGGGTGTGTGTGTGTGTGTGTGTAGGTGTGTGTCTGTTTTTCGTTAAACAAAGTTTTATCATTGAAGGCCACTCACAGAGGGCTTCATGTCTTTGTAAAGGAAAGCGAAGAGGGCCTATGTGTACATGTGTGTGGGTTTATGATTGTGATTAAGGGACCTCAGTTCACACAAAACACCCACCACATTTAAGCATGTTTAGCATGCATGACTCTTTGTGTGTGTCCGTGTGTGTGTGTGTATTTTTGTTAATCAGTGTTTCACTATTAAAATCAACTCACAGAGGGGATCTTTATTTGAAATGGCGCGCGGAGCACGCCTTTATGTTTGGTGTGCGCATTCATGATCGTGATTGAGAGACCTCAGTTCAGATACATACGCAAAGGGCCATGGATTTCCGTGGAAATTGTCTAGTCATAACATGCTGTCTCCGTCCAAAAAAGGGCACAACAGTGTCTCCACCTACTCAGGAAACCAAGAATTTTTCACACCAGCTAAGACATTTTAACACCTGTTTACAGATCACTCATTTAATTCACTCTCATTTATATCATCTGGTCTTGGTTCAACTTACTTACTGCCACCACCAAAACAAAACTCTCTCGCATAATAAATCAGGCCAGGAAAATACCCAGAGCAGCCCAGCTCCCTCTGACTGAACTATACAGGCACTCAGTTGTGAGGAAGGTGGTGCAGGGGATGCACCACTCCTTCATGCTGTAACACGAAACAGGCTGCATCTGTTTTTGTCTGTTGTGTGTGAATGTGTTTGTGTGTTTTAATTATGATGAAATGCTGATTCTACTTTATATTCACTTCTTCTATGATTTTTGGCACCTATCTCCTTCCACAATTTTTAACCAACTTTCACCGTTCAACTTTTACACTATTCACCTTCTTTAGAATATGTGTGCTATGATATTTCTCATCTTTAATTTTTAAAATTTTTGATTTCTTCGACTTTTTGCCAAAAATATTTCCCATTTGAAATGACTGGAGAACTTTGACTTTTCTTTCCAAAACTCCTTTAACTTTGAGCTCCTTAAACTTAATAATACTTCCACTACAGACTTCATTTTTGTTTTAAAATGTTCACAGATCTTTCCTCTGTTGACAAGTTTTAACTTTTTAAATATCTTTTATTCTTTTTCAGATAATAAAGGTTAAGCAACACAAACTTTTGAGCTTTTTCACTAAAAACTCAGCCCTCAGAGTGCGTGACATCATAAGTCAGAGAGGAGCAGCAGCTCATGACACACAAGAAATTTCCTGAACAACCTGCTTTCACATCCACAAACTTCACTCCACATACATAAAAAACATCAAAACGTAGGAAATTTTGTTGTACTTTCTGTCAAAGTGGCATTTGAAGTCAAAGGATAGAGCTCTTAGTCAGGAAAGGGCCAGCTGTCAGGCAAACCTGACCACCTCTCCCTCTTCACTTCCATTTTAAATCTTGAGGAGTTTTCAGCAAAAGATCACTCATTTTCAACTTGGCCATGCGGGCAAAATTTTTGCCCTACATATATAAAAACACATTGACAGATTTTTCAGAGTCTTGTGATCCTCACAGTGTGCTCGTTTTTCTGATAGCTATCACGGTTGTGGCACAGCGAGCACCTGTTCAGACTCATGTTTCACTCAAAAATCCGGCCTGAGATCAACTGTTACTAAGAAGTGTTCCTTTATGTTCCATCACCATGGAAACCACACAGCTGTTCATAATTAATGACTCATAAGGACATTCTGGGACATTCTGGAAGAACCTGGCTATTCTACCAAAACAAGTACACACGCACACACACTCACACACACACACACACACACACACACACACACACACACACACACACACACACACAGAGAGAGAGAGACAGAGAGAGACACTATACTGTCTCAATCAACTAATGATACTACCACTACCAACACAGACACATTAGTGTTTGCTTATCTATCTCATCAACCAATGCACACACACACACACACACACACACACACACACACACACACACACACACACACACACACACACACACACACACACACACTATACTCCATCATCCAGCTAATGATACTGTCACTACCATCACTACTTCAGTTATTTATTGTATCATAATTTCTACTTCAACTTACTCTGCTCACTATTTATACAACTATTTATACAACTAATTCCACTCAAACGATTTCTGCTGCTTCAACTTCTTCTTCTTCTCCTACTATTTCATTTCTTCTTTTTAATAACATTTTCCACAATTTAAGCTTTGTTTAACAGGCTTCAGCAATATTATTTCACATTTTCAGCTTGTTTTTACCTCCTTCAGGTTCAGCATTTTAATACATTTTCTTCAGGAAATGCAATTTTTTTCCCACATCAATGATATGCTTTCATGCGCCTCTTGCAGCTGTGGCTCAGACCTAGAGTCATCATCTGTTTATCAGAAGGTTGATGGTTCAATCACAGCTCCTGCAGTCAAATGTCAAAGTGTCCTTGAGCAAGACACTGAACCCAAAAATTGTTCAGTGGTGTGTGCATGGGTATAAATGTATTAGCTAAAACTGATGGTTACCTTACTGTAGCAGTCTCTGCCATCAGTGTGAGAATATGGTGTGTATGGGTGAAAGAGACTGGAAGTGCAAAAGTTCTCTGAGTGGACAGATAGACCAGTGAAGAGCTACATAAGCACTGGTCCATCCATTTGACCATGATCTGTGGTTTGTCTGCCCTCTTCTGATGAAGAGTCACCACAATGTTCAGGTTCTTCTTAAGGAGCTTCTCAGTCAGGAGGACACTGGTGAAGAAGTTGTCCATTGTGATGGTGTAATTAGTAAGATGATAATAATTTAAGATATCTTTCTTTCTGATAAATTATGGACTTATTCTCAAGTTATACCTCATCATTTATTATACACGGTTATCTTTCACAAGTAATCAAATGTTTTCTTAGGTAAGAATGATTGTAAATCAAGACTGACGTATCAAATGTGCACAGAGGGCTGTGGTGAGTTGTGAAAAGTGTGTCAGGGATTAAGTTGTCCACATTAAACATGTTCATAGTAACATATAATTATAAAGAATCCCATTAGATACTATAGTAAATTCATATGGGACATTTCGGACCCATGTTCATAGTAGGAAGAAAGGAAAAATAAATATGATGATTTGTGCTAAACAATAAAGACTATATACTGAATACAGGAATAGTAAATGAAAGAAATACCATTTTTCCCAAAGATACAGCATAGAAACACTCAGCCATACATGAAATAACATGGAAAACAGATGTAGGTCATTATGGACCCATGTTGTGCATTAATGGTAAAAAAACAAATTAATTGAGGAATACCTGAAATATTGAATGATGACATTAATTTATTGCAAAAGAAAACACTGCATTCGTTGTACATATCCTTAGCCAGACTTTTTTGAGTTGGAGAAAATTCCATTGCTCCATCGCACCTTCTCTGATAAGTTTGAATTACAGTCAATTTATAAACTTGGTCCCTTTCCATCATGTTCCAGATCTGGCAGATCGGAGTCTTCTATAGCTGATACTAAATACTTACCTTTTAATTATTATTATTATTTTCTGGATGTTGGAGCAAAATAGATTTTGATTTAAGTGAGGCTTATCCTTATTATAAAAAACAGCAAAGTATGACCAAGGAGCTGTGTTGTGGGTCTGGAAGGGAAAAACCCAGAAGACTTGTTCCAACCACTCAGCATGAAAGGTCAGCTGGCTGACCGAGCCCCTAAATATGACCTGCCTGTCATATTTAGGGGCTCGGGCTTCGCATGAGCCACTATTGTTCTTCTGTTCGCTTCTTTTTTTTTTCAATATCTTCATCTTCCGGACAAAATTTTGGTTCGCTTCTCCTCCTAGGGCTTTGAGAAAACCCAAACAAATTATACATCAAAACGTGCGGCTCTCCAGAATGGTGTGCAATTTTTGGCTGAAAAAAAAACCCAAAACTGATGAAAAAGTCCCATAGACAATGAATAGGGAGGCTCCCCAAGAACACCAAAAAACACACTTTTTCCCACTGCTCCTGCCTCGCCATACTTTCAGCTAGAGACGTCATTCTTGCTTCAAAACATTGACAAATCTGTCCACAGCTTAAGTTTCTAGGGGCATACTGCTATCTTTAACAGTTTTTGAGAAATCAATGTCTACATACGTGTGTGTGTGTGTGTGTGTGTGTGTGTGTGTGTGTGTGTGTGTGTGTGTGTGTGTGTGTAGGTGTGTAGGTGTGTAGGTGTGTAGGTGTATCTCTGCTTTTTGTTTAACAAAGTTTTATCAGTGAAGGCCACTCACAGAGAGCTTGTCTTTGAAAAGTAAAGTGAAGAGCGCCTATGTGTTTGGTGTGTCCATTGATGATTGTGATTGAGGGACCTCAGTTCAGACAAAACCCCCACCACATCTATGTGTGCGAAGGGCGTATGTATCTGTTTGTGTGTTTCTGGAGTGTAAAACTGTATATGTGACAGTGGGCAGGAAATGCGCATTTGTGTGAATGAGTTAAATATGACCTCAGTTAAACCAGAAACCCCATTTGTGGATGTGTAACCACACATCAATCTCACCAAACACACCTATAGCCCATGAGTAGCTATAATGTTCCCACAGCAATTAGGGAGAGGACACATCACAAAGTATATCAAGAAGTATATTTAGTATGCCAGCTGGCATGCCGCCCAAGCCCCTCTCACGATTTCCGTGGAAATTGTCTAGTTTCATATATTATAAGACACAACAGGAATCCAGGAATCTTCACCTGCACTGTCCAGTATACAGATATTTATTTCACATTCTCACTTGTTAAGTTTTTGGCTAAAAAGTTACTGAATTGATTTCAAGTCACTGAATTGTTTCGGATCGTAGCATATTAAATGAACCAATATTGTCCATGAGTTGTAGCGGCAACCACAAGTTGTGATACGAATTGATTAATTGTTAAAATGAATCGTTATATCCTTAATTAATAGTAAAGCATGGCAGAGTGTTTTTCCAATTTGTTGTGCTGCAGTCTTTGCAGCGCATTTTTCTAAATGCTGTAAATGTGTTGTCTAATTCATGAGGAGGTTTTCTTAATTTGCTTGTGTTTTGCCTTTTTATGTTTTCTTAAGCTGCAGTGCCGTGAGCTCTCAGGGCCACTGTAGTCTTTTCTGTGAGATAATGAACTCGTTTTAAAAAACGATGCAGTTTTTTTTTTTCCTTTAAAACTGAAACATTAAAGAGTGACACAAACATATAATCCCCCTCCTGCTGGAGAGAGTGTTTTTATGTCATGATATAATATTAAAGATCCCCAGGACAAAAGGCCTAATATCATACAACATACAGTTGTTTGTGTGGTGTTAGTTTAAACAGACTGTATTGGCTTTTAGTGTGACTTAGATGAAGACCAGAACACATTTAATGACTCACATACTGTTTTTCTCTTGCAGCTGTATTTGTTTATATAAGAAGATACATGAAAAGCAGATCCTAAGCAGAAAAAAATGAACTTATGTGTATCTGCTTCCTTCACTCCAAACTCTCTCTGATGCTCTCCAGACGGGTATCCACGAGATGAAATTGTGTACAAGTGGGACCGGAACTCAGTGCAGACTTCAGATCAGAAGTATTGGAGGCTCTACCAGTTTGATTTCATGGGGCTGAGAAACACTTCGGATGTTCTGAGGACAACATCAGGTGAGCAGGGTGCTAAGAAGGTAAGCATGCACAGTCGTGAAGAAACACTGATCTTATCCTTTACTGCTGCATAACTGTCAAAACAAACTGCTGAGACGCTCAAAGGGAGCGGCAAACATAGACATTTACCACATGCTGTTTGAGAAGATTAGCTGTTTTCTCATTTAGTACCTTGTTTTCTTTTCCTGTTTCACTTGCTGATGCACTTTCTCCACATGCATGATGATTAGAGCCAAGCCAAAAATACCCATCATTAATTAACATCAGGAAAAACTTTGAAAACGCAATACCTCTCTTCCTCTCTTCCCTTTTTCAACTCACTGTCTCCCTCTCTTGGTGATACTCTTCATCCCAGTGAGGACCAGAGGTATGGGGCACAACACGGCTGGGAATCCCCTACATTACTGCACAGTTTTGTAACATCCCCTTCCCAAGACCCCTGTGCAGACTTACAAACTATCCCATGACAAATTTCCCCACAAAATTGCAATGATGTTTTCTTGTTTTTCATGCCCACTATGAAAAAGTCTTTGCAAAAAGACTCGTCCTAAGATTGCATCATTGTTTGCTTATTTTATTCCACTTCAAGCCCAAAGCAGATGGTGTGAACGCTGTCAACACTTCAAAATATGGGCATAAACACCAGGTTTGAGAATGTTGCATCAGCTGAATATGACAGACCTCAAGCTGTAAGCCTGTTAGAAGTCAAGAGAGGAGGAATAGGACAGGATCTGAAGAAATAAGTCACACGAGTCACTCACCTTAAAATGATGCAGACATGGTGGTGAGTGAGGAGTGTCAGCTAACAATAGCCAACACTGTTTGTGTCACAGGTTGCTAGTTTATTATAATGAAAGTTTTAGGTCATGGTTGTAGGTTATGAAGTCACTAGATCAGAAGGAAGCATGACCAGACAAGACCCAGGGTCGATTCTAAAGTCGGTTTGGGCCCTAGGCAAAAAAATTCCCCTGGGGCCCCCCTGATCAGTGTACCTCACAGTCCTATTATAAAATAATTGGACAACAACCTTTTTTTTTTTTTTTTTTTTCTTCAAAAAAAAATTAAACAAAACGAAAGTTTTTATTTTCTAATGGTCAAATGTGCAAAATGAAAACAAAAATTTTGAACAATGAACCTTACCATTTCAAAAAATAGGAAAAGAATGAAAAACAGAACAAAGAAAACTGATATATTTTTTAAAAAGAGGAAATTTGAAAACGCATGCTGTATTCTTGCATTCCCTAAATTCAACAACATTTCGAAAAAATTCAGATGCAGTTTTAAGATTCAATTTCAGTTCAACATGGCTTGACTGTTACATCATCTACATCTGTGAGGAAGAGTAGTCGAGATGACATAGTGATCAAGCCACGATGAACTGAAATCGAATCATAAAATTGAATATAGAGAATATACATTTTTTAATGTAAGCAGTTGAATTTTCAGGTAGGTTCAGTACAGTTTCAGTGAAAATAATTTCATATCATACTGCATTTCGTAAGACTTTAAGATAAAGCTAATGGATGCATAGAACAATGGTAAACCTCTGTGTCTACGTGCAACTACCCCCCCCCTCTCTCTCTCTCTCTCTCTATAAATGGTCTTTCTTCCCTTTGGTCTGTGGTTATTTACTCAGGTATAACTTGCTTATTCAATAATAGACTCATGAAAATATCATTGAGGAAACTCCAAAAGAACATAAACATTTTCTTTAAGGTGTGTTACAAAGTCTAAGTTAAAAAATGATTGGTTCTCTTATCAGTTTGGTGGATACTTATCCTTCAGTTATTGGAAATAAATGTTTCTCCCTTCAGGTAAACTGAGAGCTTTCATTTTTTTCCCTGCTCTCAACAGGTGACTACGTCTTGATGACAGTTTACTTTGATCTTAGCAGAAGAATGGGCTACTTCACCATTCAGACCTACATCCCCTGTATCTTGACTGTCGTGCTCTCCTGGGTCTCCTTCTGGATCAAGAGCGATGCCACACCTGCAAGAACAGCTCTCGGTACACAGCTTCACTTTCCCTCTGAAAACTGTGCCAAGCCCCACTTTCCTCTCCAACATGTCTAAAAAATGTACCATCAACTTTCTACATTTGTGGCATGAGAAAAAAAATGTAACACTGAAAACAAGACTCACCAGGTGACAATTCACTCAAAGTTTCAGCTTCACTTCCTCCTGAACATCACCTGATATCAACTTAAAAAGAAGACTATATTTAAGAGTGACAAAGTTAAAGTCATTGATATCATTTCTCCGACATAAACCTGGGGCAGGCTACAACCATCGACAGTCTCATTTCACAGTGGCTCTAACAAACCAACATAAACCTAAAAAGCAGTATACGATCTTTTTCATGCATAAAAAATAGGATTTAAAAATTAAGACTTGGGTTAAGGGTACGCTGAAATCCCACACCAGGTCTCAGTTTGTGTCAGAAATGAACCCGTGTTGTGAAATAAATCTGTGTGGGAAGTTTTCTGCATTATATAGTGGAAAACTGTGTATAAGCATAAAAACCCTAGACAACATCCCAGACTTTACACTCACAGACTTTTCTTCTGATTTTAACAAGACGTAGGAGTTGCTCTCCAGCTCAGAGAATTTCCTCCTTTTTACTGTACTGCATCCCTCCATGCAGTGTTGTTTTTAGCAGCTATCTTAGTTTTAGTCTTTTAGATGAAGATGCGTATTTTAGTCATCTCTAAATGTGATCATTTTAGTCCAGTTTTACTCCACGAAAACTCAAAAAGAACTGCTCCA
This sequence comes from Labroides dimidiatus, assembly GCA_030710495.1. NCBI lineage: Eukaryota > Metazoa > Chordata > Actinopteri > Labriformes > Labridae > Labroides > Labroides dimidiatus. Next base: position 8,836,520 of record CM061166.1, read on the forward strand.
AATCTATCAGAATATGTATGCTTTGATATTTTCAGATAACTAATCAGACTGCTTCATAGTTTGATAATATACCGTAGTTTAGCGTTGAACTTCAAATCTGTTTGTGTTCATCATTATTTATAGCTTCACTTATTATTTCCTCTCCATAGTGAGTCCATACTTTGTCATAACCTCGGCTCCAAACCAACTTTTTCATCAAACACTCAAAGTAAAAACTGGATTTAGAATATCAGCAGTTAATATTGATTATTGGTGCTCAAACCTGGTTAACTGAGGTTGGATAAAGAAGACACTCTCAGCCGACCATCAGTGACACGTTCAGCCGAGAGTCACCAGTTAGCACGGTCACTCTTTACTCCATGACACCAGTTGCTCAGTAACGCTCTGAACTCCATAGAAGTTGACTCCATGGTGTGATATCATTTCTGACAACCACAGAACAACCGGACATTTTTATTAGGGATGAGCGGGTACACCATTATCTGTATCGGTATCTGTATCTGTTTATCCATCCATATTATCTGTATCCGTATCTGTACTCGTAGGGGGCGGGGTCTAAACCAGAAGTGGGCATGGACATTATTTGAAGTCTGAAACTGGCAAGAATTGATTTGAAATGGCTATATTTATTTTTTATTTGAATGAAAAAAACAGCCTCAAACGAGATTCAAACTATCGTTGTTTATCACAATAGTAATTATGATCTGTGTAAATTTAATAGGTGATTTGTGCAAACATTCAGTGGCAAAAAAAAAATATATACATGCCTTGTTGTTCACTGTATTTTCAAAAACACTGCTCAGAATGGGCAAAGCTTTCCAACTAACTTTCTCACCAGCCAAACTAAAATCACGCAGCCAGTTAAAAAAAAAAAAAAAAAAAAAAAAAAAACGGTCCCGATTGGGGCAAGAGGCACTGACCAGCGCAGCCGTTTTCAGCCCTGTCTTGTCACATGCATCACGTATGACACGAAATAAGTTGAAGAAGTAACTTTAAATACCAAACAAACCTCAATAGAGACGAGCAGAAGAAAACTGAGTGAGTAGTACAGAGATTAGAGCAACGTAAACTACAGTCAACTCAAGCAAGCAAGAGAAGTAGTCGCTGTCACTCTCTGCCTGTCTGTGTGTGTGTGTGTGAAAGAGGAGAGCAGGCACCTCCTCGCTGCAGCATGTGGGTGCAGGGAGGGGGGTGTGCTGTGTGTGACTGGACAATCACAGGGCATGAAGAATGAGGACAGTAGTTGTTGCTACCCAATGAGGATTCTTTTTGCACGGCAGTGGCGGCTGCTGGTCTGTCAAGGAGGGGAAGCTCAATTTTTTTTCTGGCCTACATCATAAATTTGTTCATTTATTTAAACGTAAATTCTAAAAGAGAGTGAATCTTTAAACACAACGCTCGTCGTTTTTAAGAAAGGTAAACTCGCTGGGGATCGTTAAAGCCTCCGGATCAGTCCAGAACAACTGAATGTAGAAGTTAGAAAGTCTCCAGTAGAGAGTTTTACTCCAAGATCGCTGATTGGCTCATTTCACTGTCAATCAAAAAGGGATTCGGCCTCAGAAAGATCATCCAATCATCATGCAGAAGCTGAGCGTCCAGGCCAGCCAACTGCCTCATAGACCCCCAGAGACGCTGAGCGTCTGATGGGCGGGACAAAGCTCAGCGTTTATCCAATGACCGTCCAGTTTCCACAGTGGAACAACCCACTCTACCCTACACTGTTGAAGTCTGAAGACGCTCAGCGTCCGACTGTGTTAAAGCGCTGAGACGCTGCAGGATGAATGAGAAGGAAGTCGCACCAGTTACCTGTGATAAGTAGCTGATTCAGAACAAAAGATGAAGGTATTCTAGTGCATATTTAGGCAATGAAATGTACACACAGCAGGACATATCAACACTTTTTTGGGGGACATTTTAGGGGAAGCTGAGCTTCCCTTGCAGTCTTAGAGCAATCGCCACTGTTGCAAGGATACAAATAATCCTAAAAAAAACTTGTGTTGTGCTCGGAATCGGCAAAAATGCATTATCTGTAACGAGTACTCCTTTGAAACGAATATCCGGCTCATCCCTAATTTTTATGCTGCTCACAGTTTGAATTTAATGTTTAAAGAACTAGAACTCTTCTGAATGAATGGAGCTAAACGCCACTTTCGCTGCCCAAATGTGTGCGTATCTTAATGACGTAGGCCGTGAAGGGGTCTATAAACTCATGTCCTTGTGAGACAGATTACACACATAGCAGGCAAAAATGTCCTGCATTTTTTATGTCTGACACACCACCCACTAACAATTTCCTCCGGTCTCAGCTCGTCATTGAAAACTTACAAATGTCTCATCATGTTTTAGTCATCAAAGAGCCATGTTTAGCTTGTCAGCATTTTGCTATCATCATGAAAAAAAGGGGGGCATCAAAAAGATAATTTCATCAACGACAAAAACAACACTGCATCTATTTCGTAAATTTGAGGTCAGCTGAAAAGTGAATATTTTGCAGCGTGTTACTGAAGTGACAACACTTGATTGTGCGTACGCCATGATTGGCCCAGATACGCACATTCGTAGATCACACAGGAATTTTGTCCTCCGCTGATTTCTGCACTGGTTTCTATGTCCTAGTCTCAGGCCTGTATTCACATCCAGTCGTTACACTAACAGGACCCTTAGTCTTAACATACAGTTACGGAACAGCCCATTTGGGTGTAGCGTGCAGTTAACCAATTGCACCATGAAAGTGAGACAGATGCAGAACGTCATGTGACAGAGGAACCTCCTGGAAAACCTCTATCCAACAAATTCATGCATACTCCGCATAAACAGTGATACACATGGGGAGCGCTACCAGCGTCATTAGAAAAGAGCAAGAAAAACTAAAATTCTGCAGAAAAATGAACATTATTAGGAGAATAAAAACTAAAAAAAACAGCTGTTATCAGCTAATTATTCGTCAAAGGTAAGAAACAAGGATAAAAGGAAAGATCTCTGCAAAATATCTGGATCAGGGTAAATGCGTGGGGTGTTTCTGAGCGCAGTAGATGATCTCAAAGAAAAAATAAGCAAATGAAAGCTGCTTTGAGGAACAAGACACAGTAATCCTGTCGTTAACGCCTATAATGAATGCTCTTTTGGAGCAGTAACTTGCCTCATGCATACTGCCAATTCTCTTTTTTTTTTCTTTCACCATTTGTACAAACAGTTTATTTTTACTACGAATGGCCAGACGTGCAAACAGGTCCAGACTTATCCTGGTTAAAATGATCTTTATGTCCTGATGTCAATCAATGCATGATGTCTTCTTAAGACAGAGTGAAATATATCCGCTGTCCCATCCTGCCGTTCTGCCCACCTCCTGCTCATACATTTTGTGCATGCACTAGCCCTGAGTTGATGAGCATAACTAAGAGGGATCCAAGTACGCTGGAGAATTGCAGAAAAACTAACTATACCCCGATTACTGGTAACGTAGTGCGAACAAAAACGATGTGCCGAGGACCAGTTTGAGTCTGTCGTTTCGAATCAGGCATGATCATATGGTCTGAAATCAGGGGTGCTCCTGCATGTGAGCAACTGTCGTTTTGAAGTAGCTCTGAGTGTGGGAGGGTGGGGGCTAAACGGAGTCCTGGGGGGATGCTACATTCAAATTCATGCCAATTTTCTGTGCCTACCAACTGTGCCTTTCAGAACAACAAGTCATTTAGCGGCTCTTCTCCAGTAAATTGTACGGTGGCCTTGAGACCTCAGAGTTGCAACTTAAGAAAATATGCAAAAAGACAAAAGACAGGCAAATATAAAAAACCATCTTCATTAATTTGACAACACATGCACCGCATTTAGAGAACACAACACAACACATTAGAAAAACGCGCCGCAAATAGACTGCAACACAAATGCTGTGCATGTGTTGTCTAATTTGTTTGTGTTTTGTCTTTTTGCGTGTGCTTTCACAAGTTGCTGTGCTGTGAGCTCTCAGGGCCACCGTAACATTTTTTTCCCATTTTCAGGTTGGCTGGATGCATGATTCAAAGACTCAAAGAGAGTAGAAGAGAGAAAAACCTGTTGCGACGGAGGGAGAAACAAAGATGTAAAGCAAAGTTAAAGCCTCTGGCACATGGTAGCAGAGAAAGGTTGTTGGGAGTGAAGAGAACCGTGTTCATCATGAATAGTTGGAACAGAAGAAAAAAGCAGCCAATGCTGACACTGACACTTTGACATTGAAACATGCAGCATTTTTTTTAGGTATTTTGTGCATTTGTAAAGAAAGCATGAGTTGAGAAAAATGCAGGAAAAAAAGTTTCCTCTTATTTACAGCCTATAGAAAATATAGACTGGGTGAAGACTTTTCAGAGGTGCTGCATGTTGAGGTCAAAGGGCTCTGTTAATCATCAAGTTGGGAAGAAACAAAAAGAACTCACGCCTCTTCCATTTTGTTTTTGGAAACTGTGAAACATCTTCTCTAGATCTCTGCACTGATGAGAACAGACATGGTTGCTAAGGCAATCCAGTGGTATTATTTAAATCATGAAAAGGAAAGCTTTGACCTTGATTTGATTAAAAAAAAAATCCAGACTGTGAACAGTTGGTTAGGTTGAACAAAAAAATCAAGACTGGATCACAAAGTTTACCATAAAGGTACAAGACAGAGAGACAGAAAGTTCATTTACCTAATTATACGCTAAAAATCTTATGAGCGTGGGGGAAAGAGAGTCTAGATGAGCACTAGACCAGAGGAGGTAGCTGGAAATAGAAGGGAGCAACTCGTCTCCATGGAAACCACAGGCAAAAACAGTCACACACTGCTGTGAAAGACATGTGGGAGATGAGGATGAAAGAGACCGAGAAAGAGAGGGGGAGAGAAAGGGACAAAGAGGCATGGCATGTAAAGAAGGAGGAGTGTGTGTGTGTGTGTGTGTGTGTGTGTGTGTGTGTGTGTGTGTGTGTGTGTGTGTGTGTGTGTGTGTGTGTGTGTGTGTGTGTGTCATGGCAAAGTGTTAAATAAAAACAGCTGTCCACAGTGGGCATCAATGACACTGCATGTCTTGTAGAGAGCTGGTTTGGTTTGGTCTGGAAAACACAGAGCATTTGGAGACACCATGAGAAGCTTTTTATCAGAGTGAAATTCATGATAAAATAAGACACTACAGTGATCTCCAGTTATGATAATAATAACAATACCAATCCCCCTGTTTGAATTAACATCTTTATATATGGCTGTGGAAAAAAAAAATGAAGAAACGACCGCAAATTTTTCCCATATCATCACCTCTACTTGATGTGCCACAGATCAAAAAATTCACGGATGGACAATATCACAGTTTTGAGTCACAGATCGGATCATTTTTTTGGCTCTTAAAAAAATGATAGAAAGAAGACGAGACAAATATAAATTTGTCCCCGTTTATTTTGTAAAACACTTTTGCCCATTAATCAAAAGAACATTCAACCTAAAGTGTCCAGTATGGTTGTTTAAATTACAAAACCAGTGAAGTTGGCACGTTGCGTAAATCGTAAATAAAAACGGAATACAATGATTTGCAAATCCTTTTCAACTTATATTCAATGGAATACACTGCAAAGACAAGATATTTAATGTTTGAACTGAGAAACTTTATTTTCTTTTGCAAATAATCATCAACTTAGAATTTAATGGCAGCAACACATTGCAAAAAGTTGGCACAGGGGCATTTTTACCACTGTGTTACAAAAACACTCATTAAACGTTTGGGAACTGAGGAGACCTATTTTTGAAGCTTTTCGGGTGGAATTCTTTCCCATCCTCTCTTGATGTACAGCCAGGCGCGGAGCCAGTGTCACATTGCAGAGGGGGCGGGGACTTGTGGTGGGCCCTTATAGCGTATTGGCTATTTTATTTGTTAACAATTCACATTATGGATCCGATGTGGATTTGAGCTGTATTTGCCGCTGCCAAAAAGGGACTGAATGAACGGCTTTAGCTTCGTAAATTTAAAAAAAGTCTCACACTTTGAACCATCAAAATATGAAAGAAAATCATAGCTCAACAAAGAGACTCAATTTGCTTCGTAAACGGGCAGATATTCTGTAAAACAAAGTAAACCCAACATTAGACGCTGCGCAGTGACAGCATCTAAAGACACAGCTGATCAATTAGTAGCGTTAATATTGGGAAACAGAGACAGAAGGGCAAAATGGAGAGTGTGGATTACGATGAGTTGTGCAGCACAATGTTCGCTATTTCAGCACCATGGACAGTGCCACGGATTTATCATTAAACAGCGACCTGCTGATAATCTAGCACCACAACTGCTGATAGGCTATTTCAGCACCATGGTTGGGGGTTGAGTTGCTGAGAAGAAGTTTGTCAGCGGAACGCAGGAGGCAACAAGATTCTTCCTCTGCTCTTGCTCCTTACGCTTTAGTGCGCCTGACTTGTGTTTTTTTCATTTTAAAGCTATTTAAGCGAACACACAGAGTAAGTAACTAGGGCTAACTGCACACTCGGAGACCACGGTGAAAAAGACCGCGCACGCATGTACGTCAATCAGCTGTCACTTTCTGTCAAATGCGCATAGACCCACAGGCAGAAAGAGAGAAAGATTGACAGACAGCGCAAGAGAGGTTGACATGGTAAGTATGACGTCACATTAGGCTACCTTCTCATGGTATTTCAGAAACGCTCTGATCTGGATTGCTTTTTCCACTTATATTTACGTTTATTCTTACATTTATATCCTTACAAATACAGCAGTAAGAGACTGACTTTCCGACTTTACGTGGGCCCCTTCGTGACCGTGGGCCCGGGGCAGCCGCACCCTCTGCCCCCCTGCCGGCTCTGCTACAGTGTACAGCTTAAGTTGTTCAACAGTCCGGGGTCTTTGTTGTTGTATTCTAAGCTTCATTATGCGCCACACATTTTCAATGGGGGACAGGTGTGGACTACTGGCAGGCCAGTCTAGTAGCCGCACTCTTTTACTACAAAGCCACGCAGTTGTAACAGGTGCAGAATGTGTCTTGTCATTATCTTGCTGAAATAAGCAGGGGCGTCCCTGAAAAAGACGTGGCTTGGATGGCAGCATATGTTGCTCCAAAACCTGTATGTACCTTTCAGCATTAATGGAGCCTTCACAGATGGTCAAGTTAGCCATGCCATGGGCACCAACACACCCCCATACCATCACAGATTTGCGCCTATAACAGTCCGGATGGTTCTTTTCCTCTTTGGTCTGGAGGACACGATGACCACATTTTCCAAAAACAAGTTGAAATGTGGACTCATCAGATCACAGCGCACTTTTCCACTTTGCATCAGTCCATCTCAGATGAGCTCAGGCCCAGAGAACCCGGCGGTGTTTCTGGGTGTTGTTGATAGATGGCTTTCACTTTGCATAGTAGAGTTTTAACTTGCACTTACAGATGTAGCGACGAAATTTAGTTACTGACAGTGGTTTGCTGAAGTGATCCTGTGCCCACGTGGTAATATCCTTTACACTTATATACTTATATAGCGCTTTTCTAGTCTTTCTGACCACTCAAAGCACTTTACACTACTAATCTCACTCACCCATCCACACCACATTCACACACTGATGGGAGGAGGAAGCTAGAAACCATCAGTTTTATCTAACCCATTCATACCCATTCACACACCACTAAACAACAGTGGGAGCAATTTAGGGTTCAGTATCTTGCTCAAGGACACTTCGAAATGTGACTGCAGGTGACTGAAAGGTTGTGTTATAGGAGCATCCATCCAACTTTTTTTCTTTTCTTCCAAAAAAAAAGCAACCTGCAACAAATCCAGCGACTTTTCTGGAGTTCAGAGACTCTGACATCAAAGGACGAATCATTCAAAAACTGACACATGGTCAAGTCTTCCCACAGACCCTCTCAGGCAACTGCATGTAAAGGAAATGCCCATATGCTTGTCCATTTTTGTGCTTGATTAATAAATGTAGATCGAACATATGACCTTCACATGAACACACACAACCTTTTTTGTTTTCCTGTCAGTTATCTCATGAGCTTCAGCTCAGCGTCACCAAGAAAATACCAACACACACAAATGGATTTTTATTTATTCGTTTATTTTTTTATACCCTCCCAGGTATCACAACAGTTCTGACCATGACCACCCTGAGCACAGTCGCCAGGAACTCACTGCCCAGAGTGTCTTACGTGACAGCCATGGACCTGTTTGTCACTGTGTGCTTCCTGTTTGTCTTTGCTGCCATGATCGAATACGCCATGCTGAACTACTGCTCCTACAGTGTACGCAAACCTCCTGCCAGGACACATAAAATGGTAAGCCCTCAGTGAACTTGTCTTTTGTTCTCTCCTGATCCTTACATGATCAACTCAAAGTCATAATGTTGAATACAAAGGGGATTCTTCGTATTACAGACTTTATAAATGAAAGAAAACAGCAGCTCAGCAGATCCTTCAAACCTGGGCCCACCAGTTTGCCAGGACTGTGGTTTTTATCTCTGAGCTGCTTTAATATGGTCTGAAGTCAGAACAAAGACAGTTTCCAGATCCATCTTCATAAGTCTTGTCTTGGTTTTGTATGACTCTGTTTGAATAAACTGTCACCATAATGACCTTATGTCCCATGTGGTCACACTGCCATCAAGTGGCCATCATGGTGTTGAAGAACTGCCACACATTAGAAAGAAGCCTTTAAAGTTTTTGGTCTGCCCAGACCAATGTGTCGTTGGTCGATCGATGTGAATGTTTTCATTTGATGTCACCATCATGTGACCTTTGACCCCAGAAATGCAGACGCTGCCCTCTGTTGTCAGATCAGGTGTAATAACTCTGTATGTATTGCAAAATCAAAATGCAGCGTCTACCGTGTGAATGTGTTCATTTCTTCTTCTCTTTAAGAACAAAACTGTTCACACCATTTGGAAAGTTTTTATCGTTTTAAAAAAGAGAAAAACGTTGAACTTCTTCACCATCTGGTGCATGAAATCAGTGTTTTTATTCTTCTTAAGGCATGAAAATAAATCTTTTCAATTTTTCTCTTTAAAACTAGTTTCTTTCATAAAGTTACAGACATGTCCTCTCCAGGCAACTACATGCACCCTAGCATTCAACGTCAAACAGATTTTTGTATGTTTTATAACTGATAAGCTTTTTTAACCCTTCTGATGCGTGTCTGTAATTTTCTGCAATGAAAAGATATATTTGAAAAAAGAATAATAATAAAAAATAAATATTGAAAACCTTTTTTTTTTTTTTTTTTTGTTCAAGATGGTCTGAGCCAGAGATTCATCCAGATTTACTTGTAGTTTGCCGCTGTGGTTAAAAAAAAAAAAAAAAAAAAACTAAAGAAAAACAGTTAAGTTTTTTTGTCAGTAATACTACATAAAATAAGTTGTTTTACAGATCATGGAAATTTAGATATTTATTTTAACAGAATACTTTTCCTTGGAAGAAACAAACTTTTGAAATAACTTTTGCGGGGTTGACCCTTACACATTTTCCTGAAAGAGTTTCTAGTTGAAAAAGGAAACTTTGTCACAAAGAACATTTCCTGTCTTACTAACTGCACTTTGTCTGTTCAGGACAGTATAGTTAAACAACTTTAATTTGTAATTCTGAAAGATAATCATACGGGTATGACTCTCAGGTTGTTTGTAACTGCTTACTGTAGGTTTCAGAATCAGAAACACTTCTTTTCTGGTTTTCCTTAATTATAATTATTTTTTGCTTGAATCTGTGGTTGATTTCCCACTCTTAAAATGTGTTGAAAGAAAAAGAGAGCAAAAAGTCCAGGTGTCCTGATGATACTTGGATGATAAAGGTTTATCAATTTGTCTTTAGAATCTACTCATTCACCGTCTTTGCTTTAGGCTCCTTTTTACTTTTCCCCGGGTTTCTCTTTTAAAATATACTGGAGTCATTTTTATAAGGCAAAGCAAACCTATTTTTTAACTCTTTCCCATCTTTGGAAAAAAAAATTCTCCAAAAGATCAAATCTCTTTTCTTATGGTTGCACTTAAGGGTTGCAAAGAGACTCACACCATTTTGTATCAGTTACTTTATACTGACAAATTTTTCTGACCTGTAAAATCTAAGACAAATCCAGTCAAAACGAGATGATTTTTATTTCTAGAGACTTTATTTCTCTTCTTTAAAAATCAAGTACTTGGTTAAACTTTAATGACATAGAATCACAAAACCCAGACTGAATCTCTGTTTGGGTTGCTATGCAGACGACACTCAGATACACCTCCCTACAAGACCTGGGGACTCAAAAATATCAACTGTTGTATGATTCAAAATGTCCTTTAGCTAATAGCTCTGTTACATCAATAAAGTCGTGTTTTTTTTCTATATTCACACCATAGCAAAAATTAAACCCATAGTCTTCCAGACAGACCTTGAAAAAAATAATCCATCTTTTGATTTTTTTAAAACTCAAAACTCAGCAGCAGGCTTCTCACAGGTTTAACAGACGACATCACATAACTATTTTAGCCTCGCCTTTATTGGCTCCCCGTTGGTTCTAGAAAGATCTTAATGAAAACTTTAAACATGCTGAATTTGAAAAATTTGAAAATCAAATTGATTTTATTTGCTTTGCCATTGTATTTAACCAACTTTAAAATTCAACTCACTTTATTCCCTAAAATCAAAAATACAAAATTTAGTTTTGAAATTTCAGTTCAGTTCACAGCAATCCTCTTCACGTCCGCTTTAATGTTTGTTCACTTTTCTGTTTTCTTTCGACATGGTTGTTTTCACGTAACATTGTAAAGATGTCATACAGGACTTACGAACTTTTGCAGAGGACATCGGTGCTGAGGAGGTGGTGATGTGTGTGTGTGTGTGTGTGTGTGTGGGGGGGGGGGGGGTCATTAACTTTGACTAGAATAAGACTACATCCACACGAAGCAGAAAACGGTTTCATTCTTTCTTGTATCAAAAAAGTTTGCTGTAAATGTGCAACCCTCACAAGAAATATGGGCATCCAGATTAAAGCGCTGAAACCCACTGAAACCGCTATAGTCGCTATGCTAGGTGGTGGCACTGTGACGCTGCCACAAAGTCCACCAAAAACAGAGAACGACACACGGAGCATGCGCGTTTGGCTTGTGCAAAGACGGCAGTGAATACAAGAAGTAAGTGAGAGGGGGGCATTGTGTCATCAGTTCAGAAAATACTGGATAGTTTGTCAACTTTGAACCAAACCGATGCATGGTTTCAGATTAATCCACTCTGGAACCCGGTTTGAAAATGATCGAATTTGGGCGGTCAAAACACTTTTTGGATGAAACGTGCATATGATAATCTTTTGCTGATACGCCAAAACCTGTCTTCATCTGGACGGCGCTTAAGTGGATCAATTTTACATAAATGATGTCATGGTTGTGCCACACTGAACTGAAATTGAATTTTGTATTTTTCAACTAAAGCAATGAAGACAGTTGAAACAAGGGCCATTTCTTGCTTGATACGGCATGTGCAAATGCACATGGCCTCCAAGCCACTAGGGGGGCCCAAAGTTGCATGTTCAGTCTCACCTGAAGCGCTACCGAAAAATATGACCTGTCTTTATCTGCAGTTACCTCATGTTCATTATTTCTCTTACATGCTTCAAAAATAAATGTAGGACACAAATAAAATAGGCTGTGATTATTATCTGTCATAAGTATTTTGTGGCATAAATTAAACCAGCATCATGCATTGATGATTGATTAACTTGAATGAATGATAACTACCCATCAGTCCCATTAGTGTGTATTTTAATGACAAACAGCAGTATGGTATTAACTCAAGTTTATCCTAGCGGGAGAGAAAAACTGTAGAAAAATAAAAAGGTCTAAGGATAAATGTAAGCCATTTGTTCATGATTTTTTTTTTTTTCTTGTTCATGATGTAGGGTGAAAGTCGTGTTTTTAGCAAAGTTAGTAGTTTATCTGTCCTGCTAACTGGCCTCAAATAAAGTAAGCTGGCTAGGATATATATGCTCATATATAAGTGTTTGATTTATGAAAACTGGACGAAATAAAATAAACATGTAAAAGGACTGTGAAACCCTGATTGACTGACTAGAGCCCCCAGAATGCCAGAAACGACCCTGGTTGAAATATACGGGAGACTAGAATGGCCATGGAGTTTTCTTTCTTTCTTTTTTTTTAAGCACTGTGATCTCATGATAACAACTTATTATTTCGTTAGCTTGAAATAAGAATGTTTTTTTTCTCATGATAATAAATACATTTTTTATCACCTGGATATGCCAAAGATCATTTTCTTGTTATAACAAACTACTTTTTTATTGTTATCACGACATAACAAAGATTGTTTTCTTGTGGTAATGAATTAATTAATAACTTTTTAGTCTTAATTTCGACCTACAAGAGCTGTCATGAATGGCTTCCAGCCACTGAGTAGCTGTAGCCTACCAGAAAGTTACACTTTGTTTACTTTAGGGCTACAGGTTAGCAGATGAGAGGCTAACGAACTCCTATCTATTCGGCTGCTTAAGCTAAGCCAAATGTAGGCTCAACTTAACTTTTCAATGTAAAGTGAGAAATAATAAAACATGTATTAATTCATTTAATAGTGTTTTGGGCCAGCCTCTTATCTGCTAACATGTAGCCCATAAAGTAAACAAAGTGTAGCTTACAGCTAGATTTTACTAATTAATTTGAAATGAAGTCTTCTATAGAAATACAGTGTCAATGCAAAATGATTAAAATTCAAAATATTAAATTGGATTTCAAATCATGAGTTTCGAATTCAAAAAAAATAATTCAAATTCAGTTTGTGGTTGCTCAAATTTCAGCCCGTATTAAAACCCGACCTGAGACGGACACTTTTCAATCAGTGCCCCTCGACTTTGGAAGGACCTGCCCGACAGTATGAGGCATGCAGGATCAGTTTCATCTTCAAAACACATTTATACCAGTTTGCTATAATAGGATGATGTCATTTATTTTAACTTTTTTTCATTTACTTGAATTCTTTTTTCTCTTATGACTTTGTTCTTATTGCTATATCTTTATCATCATTATTATTTTTTTCTATTTTTAATTGTTCCTAACTCTCCATCATCATTGCTCGTATCATAGGTGGATATTTGTTTTTATAATGATAAGATGTTTCAGTTTGGACCATCATGTCTTCCAAACAGGCTTTCTCATCCACCAACATGGGCCATTCCCCTCGGCCCATGATGCCTATGGGCAACTCCCTGCTCTGGCACAACTATGAAGACAACTGCCTGTACGAGTGCCTTGATGGGAAAGACTGCAAAAGCTTTTTCTGCTGTTATGATGAGTGTAAAGAAGGCGGCTGGAAGAAAGGACGCATCCACGTAAACATTCGTGAACTGGACTCCTACTCCCGGGTTTTCTTTCCCACCTCCTTCCTACTCTTTAACATAGTCTACTGGGTCAGTTACCTCTACCTCTAGAGCCTCTACACTCTGCTGAAACAGACACTCATCCCTTTTGGCTATTTGTTTCAAGTGGAGTATGTGTGTGGATGAGGAAATGAAATTAACAACTTCAGAGAAGGGTGTGCATAGTTGAATCTTGATTGTTGAGGTGGAACAGCACCCACAGTGCCTTCTTTCAATGGAGTGCAGCACGGAGAAAAGCAGTTTCATAGTCTCCCTGACCTCAACTACCACATGCAGAGTTGTTTATTCTTTGACGGAAAGCTTAGAACACCACCACTGTAGATTTTTCGAAATGTTTACCACTCGTTTTGTAGCAGTAGTTGAAACTTTTAACACTTTCAATGAATTTGAACATTTTTCTTTTACCTTGTTTCTTTTTTTTGGAAGTTGTTTTATTTTTGCCACTTCTTTCTTTTTGACTTTGTGGAACAATGATACATCGCACATATACTCCTCCCCTGTATTTCTATGTTCTGAAGAGGCTTTTTATGTCAGCTGTATCTTATTAATGTTTCTATTTTCATACACTTCTATATGGAATGTAAATAAGGCTAATAGCAGGCCACACTCAGCCTGGTTTTACTTCGGTCACTTCATCACAGAAATGAGTTCATCACTGGGATTTTTACAAGTGATTTTCTTTGTATTCATGAGGATTTTGGACAATTCACAGTCACCCCAAGGTCTACCATTACAAGTCAAGTGAGGCAAAAGTAACAGCAAAAGGCCATTATCATGCAGAATTAGAGCTCTCCGTGCAGATGTATCTCTGACATCATTGAAATTTCTTTGGTGATCTGGCTGAACTGAACTCTGAGCTTGGCCAACACAGCAGTTAACTCACTTCTAATATTTCTACTACACTTTATAAGTGTCTTAGTCTGTTGAGATGCTTCAATAAAACAGAAAATCACTATTTTATACCTCTGAATGAAATCACCTGTTTGTTTAAAACCACTAGGACCTGTATTTGTACAGCCTGTTTTCATCTGAGCGCTGACCCCGGATCAGCAGCAGCAACAGGCCACCCTGATTTAGGCTCAGAACTCATGGGGAAACATATGAAACATAAAGGATCTAGATACAAAAAAGGATACTTTTGTAGTGTGTGGAAAATTAATAAATCATCTTTTGGTCAAGTGATACTGTGATTTCATTTTCTATGGGGGTGAAATTCCTCCAGAGATTAGAAGATATGACCAGTCCAGGTGTTTATATTTCAGTTTTTCTCCATCAAACAGAAAGTGATTTATGACTAAGCCTCCAAACAATGAACATTTAGTGTCAGGCACTATGGCAGGAGTCACAGTGGGAGACATTTCACAGGACGTCATTGATGACTATTGAAGACAGAAACATCACATATCATCTAGAAGTCACCACAAGGGTCTAAACTACACATTGAAGGGAAATAGGAATCATTTTACTGTTGAGAAGGTCCATAAAAAACTTCCGTTACAAAACAAATCTTACAGGTCCCAGAAACCTGTTAAAATCGCATCTGGTTCCCATCAGCATCTCAGACAACAAGATAGAGGATCAGCATCGGTCATGAGAAAAATCTAACGTCTTTTTTACCATCTTTACCAAGAGTGTCTCTGTTAGTTTGGAGGCTGTATTTGTCTCTCATTTCAGGATTGGATTGCATGCAGTGCACAAGAATTTCATTGGATCACAAGCAAAGATCACTTGGAGACCCCCAGAGCGTCCCTTGACATGTAGTGTATATGCCACACCTACTGAAACTATACCAGTCTAAGTTGTGTTCTTGTCCCATAGCCCCAAATTGACAATTGCAAGGAAAACAATGTATTTGCATGTAACCCCATCAAACATTTTATGATCTCTGCTTTATCCTATCTTTTCACTGACTTTGTATAATCACAGTATGGCACTATACTAATTATTCTGTTTTTATATATTTAATTCACAATGTTATCTTCACTATTTCTAAACTTTCTTTTTTTTTGATTGAATCACCTACAGTTGAATGACAAGCATGTTACTAAAGTTATTTTAAATCAGAAAGGTTGTTTCCATAGCCCATCAGTAAAGCATGTGCTATGTTTCCACAGGTCACTGAGGCTGGAGACAGTGCTCTCAACAGGGTGTCTGCTGCCATCATGGAAAGTGTTGGAAACTGAATGTCTGACACAGATGGCCTAAACCTTTGAAGCAATTCAGATCATCTTTTGCCATGTTGGATCTGTTCACTCGCAGCACACACAGTCACTGAAAATAAAGCTGTTGCTGTAAATATTAATCAAAAAGCTGAAAACAACTTAGTTAATGTGTGCCAGTTAATTAGTGTTTCAAGTTCATTGTCAGTGCTTTTGTAAAATGTTTAGCACTTGCTTGCACATTGTCATTTTAAGCTCCTAAGTGGATTTTGCTTGTGGAAGTTGTGTGCTTCTGATCAAGTTCATTGTTCAGTGAAAGCTTCAGCATTTGAACATGCAGTCATTTCAAGCATGCAAGTCACTTTTATGAAATCCATAACAGACTGCTCATCATCCATCTCTCTGTAACTTCACATCAAATCGTCTTAAAACCTGTCACATACCAGTTGTCGAAGAGACAACGTACTTCGGAAGAAAGAGAATGGTTGAAGAAAATTTCCCAACGTGTACTTTGTCAAGATGGGGGGAAAAGGTGTGTTATAGGTCTTTATTAAGCATAAGACTGAAGTTAGCCTTCTACATTCAATGCTGTATGTTCTCAGAAGGATCGACAAATCTGTGAATGGCATTAAAAAATACTCCTCGCAACAACAGGTAAGTATCGCTCTCCATATTATTTAACAGCTACAACACCAGCCAGTTTGCAGTGGATCTGTATTACCGAAGGTCCCCGGACTTGTATGTTTGCTGTGGCTCATTGTCACTGCACGAGAAAGGACACACACACACTTATCTCCCCCCCTTTTTCTTTTGTGCTGTGTGATTTACTGAATACTGTATGTCTGTATTACTTTAGGAAACCGATGAAGATGGTTGGCAAACTGTCAAGCAGTGAGCAACAGCCTCTAACTAAGGCACAAACGAGCAGAGAGCAGAATCGTCTAAAATGGCACAGGTAAGGCAAAACCACGACAATCTCTTTCTCTCAAACTGAAATTATGGTCTCCCTGTATCTGTCCCTATTGAATATCTCTACTTCCTTATTTTCAATTTTCAATAAATAAATATGTGGCATAATTTATTATCAGGAATGTCAACCAATCAAAAAAGCAAGGAGCAGAATCTTCCACAATAGCACACGTGAGACATCCATCATCATTTGCTCCATGATGATGATGTATCTCAAATTGCAGCCTCTTGGACCTCTGTCCCCTCTTTCTCTTATTTTTTTAATAAGTGAAAGACGTGGTTGTTTGCTCTAGGAAAGAGATAAAAATCTTAACCAGACAAAAACAGCAGAAATTCTCACAACAGCACAGGTTTTACAACAGTTTTGTTTTTTATATCTTTTACAGCTTCTAAAACTCTGCCTCTACTCCAGATTCATCTGTTTCCTTCTTTCTCACATTTGCAATACCAAGTAATATGCATACATGTTCTCGTACAACTGTAATACAGATGTCGGCTAAACAGAGGAGCAGAGAGCAGAAACCTATGCTGTAGCAACGTGAAACATAGCTACACCTTTACTTTTTTGTCTTCAAATCAATCACCTACATATTTGACACTATGTTCCTGGCCCATACTTTCTTTGTTCAGTTGCTTATTTTTTAATGACTAATTGATGTTTTGTCTGGCTGCATTTCTTTTACCTGGTAACTTACAGTGCTTAAAGATTCAAATGTGTCCGAACAACCACTCCTCATAATACTGTAAATTTAGTTAAAAAAAAGTGAGTCACACCTGATCCCGATCGAGTTGATAGACTTGTGTTTCTGTCAAATAATAACAGAAATTAAGACGGGCTGTTCGGCTTGAGTATCAGTTACATGTTTTACCTTACCGTCTTATTCAAAGCTGTCAGAGCTTTCTCCTGTTGTTAAGGAAACTGATGAGGAGAGCATGCGGGGGAGGAGGATATTCGAATATATTTGAACCAATACCGGGTCATTTAATAGTTGTTCAAATTTGATTTTTTTGAAAAAGTGACAGCCCTAGTGTGTGTGTGTGTGTGTGTGTGTGTGTGTGTGTGTGTGTGTGTGTGTGTATGTGTGTGTGTGTGTGTGTGTGTGTGTGTGTGTGTGTGTGTGTGTGTGTGTGTGTGTGTGTGTGTGTGTCTTGTATAAGGGAAGTGGTGGAGATGGTTGGCAAACTGTCAAGCAGGAGGGAACAACCTCTACTATGGCACAGGTGAGGAAAAGTAAAACCCTTTTTTGTCCCTTTAATTATGCTTGCCCCATATTTCTCATATCATTCTAATAAATAGTGGCCTTCTGTGTTCTTCTCAGGGAAGTGATGAAGATGGCTGGCATCCAGATGAAGGGAGTTGAGCCCTCCACAATGTCAAAAGTGAGAATAACTGTAAACACATTGATGAAGTTAATTCCTTAACTTGTATGTCATCAATCCAAAAAGCAATTAATAAATTCCACATTGCAGCAATTTATGAAAGAGTAACAACCTTTTCTGGTATTTTTTCTAGTTTTGTATGTTCTGACTTCAACAAAGTTTTGCAATCTAAAGCACAAGTTTTGCTAAGGTGCTCCTTTCTTTTTACAACTTTAGGAGAGTGGTTCTCACTACACAGATAACATCCACTCCCATGGACTTACAGAAGAGCAGAGTTGCATCTCAATTGTGTCCTTTACATTGAAGCACAACACAAGTGGTGTGTTAATGGAAGATTTATACAACTCGATTCTGCTGAGAAGAGTGCAGTTCCAGCAAGCAAGTATTTCTTGGAGAGACCACTGGCTGGTGTTTTAGATCAGTCTGAACATCATCACTACCTGCAGGTATGCAACAAATACCTAGGCACTTGTCAGTCACTTGAGGAAATCTTTACATATATGTCATGTTCCTCATCCATAAAAGCACAAAGCAGTATAGGAAAGAAATTTCATACTTACTTTGATCTTACTGCCGCAAGATCAAAACAGACACACTATGTGCACACACAGACAGCATGTCGCTGTTCATGTAGCCAAAAGCAGGGGATTTGTATACAGTTCAGCTTGTGACATTGACCGCTGGATATTAACCCTTAGCCCACCATGAAAGACAATACAGCTATGATGACTGTGAGGCTGAGATGGCTGTGGGAAACCCGCTTGGAGAGGGAGACGCACAAGAGCGCAGGAGAGGGAGGGCAGAGTGCAAAAAAAAAAGAACTCGGCGCTCTGAACTAGATGAGGGGCATACCTCTCATAGATCAGAGCTATACCCTGTTCTTTCATTTAACAGACTAAACAGCCTCATGTCATGTCATATTTATCTTAATTGTATGACAGGATGGTTAAGCATTCACAACTCCTTGGCTCTATGTTATTGCTCATGGCAGGTCTGCCCTGATGCATGGACTGGAACAATGAAGGCGTACACACGCACGCACAGAGACAAGCACATTATGTGTAGGAGAGAGAGTCCAGAAAAAACTCACATCCATCACAGGAGAAAAGGAAAAAAAATCTGTCCTTTCAAAGCTCTTTTTAAAGCGGTCTAAGGGTTGAAGTTATTTCTCCCACCTGCCTCACAGTGCTGCATAAATGCCTTTTCAATGCAAAAACAGCGGAATATATGACCATGTTGTCATTTTAAGCTGCTGAAGACTCACAGATATTCCAAAAGCAGACACACTATGCGCACACACACAGCATGTCATCTGGCATCTCAAAGTGGGCAGGAAGAATCAGAGCAATGGTGTGGTTAAAGCGATGCAGCATGGCTAAACCTGTCCCCTAAAGAGAAGCAGCGTCTTCTCTGTAAAAAGTCAAAATAGACTAAACGTAGTGCAAAATCCCATGGCTAAATCAATTATTGAACTATTACAACAAATAGACAGCCCGTTAGACAACCACACATGCTCTGTCTCTCTTCAGGTCTTCCAGAACATGCTGTCATTGTGGATGTGAAGAACAGGTGGAACAGCCTGTTCCTGATGGTGGAGCGATTTCTGGAGCAGTTTCCTGCCATCCAAGCAGCTTCCATGGACCCTCGCTTAAGAAAATCAATGGAGGACAGGTATTGTAGATAAGAATGGACACTGATATCACATTATTCCTTCATCAGTGTGAACTAAAGTGCTGGGCTGTGATCCAGATAATAAAACAATGTGTATGTATTTGTTATCAGACTGGAAAAACTTTCTGATGATGATTATAGAAAAGCAGGACAGTTTTTCAGAGTTATGAAGATACTCTACACTTCAACCACCTGCATCTCTGCTGAAAGGAGTCCAACTTTGGGCCAGATTCTGCCCATCTTGGGCAAACTCCAGCACCACTTCACAGTTAGTGATGAAGACTCCTCCTTTATACAGACCATCAAAGACAAGATCTGGGGTGACCTCTCTAAACGATACCAAGTATGCAGCATTATCCTGAGGTTTTTCTGTTTTGTTTTGTTTTTTTTTTCATCAGGTGTACTCAGAGCCATGACCACTATATTATGTTTTTTGTCTTGCAGGATGAGAGCATCAAGCAGTTCTTGGGGGAGGCCACAGCCTTAGACCCAAGATTCAAGATGAAAGTGGCAGATGAAGTGTGGACCAGACTGGAGAAGGAGCTGAGAAGGAGGACCTCACAACAGGTGTTTATTGATATTATGTTGAAATGCTGATTCAGCATTTCAACATATTGTTATTCTACTTTATATTCACTTCTTCTTCTTCTTCTTCTTCTTCTTCTTCTTCTTCTTCTTCTTCTTCTTCTTCTTCTTCTTCTTCTGAACATTTTTTGGCACCTATCTCCTTCCACAACTTTTCACCGATTTTTACTGTTCAACTTTTAAACTATTCAGCTACTTTAGGACATGTGTGCTATGACTTTTCTCATCTCTAACTTTTAAACTTTTTGATTTCTTCAACTTTTTGTCAAATAGATTTCCCTTAATTGGGAAATCTATTTGACAAAAAGTTATTTTAATTAATAACTGGAGAACTTTAACTTTTCTTCCCAAAACTCCTTCAGCTTTGAGCTCCTTAAACTTCATCATACTTCCACCACAGAATGTTCACAGATCTTTCCACTATTAACACGTTTCAACTTTTAAATATCTTGAACTGTTTTTGATATCTGAAAAACAGTGTTCCTCCAAAAAATTTCAACGTAAGTCATGCTTGAATGTTAAATTTGACTTTTTTTTTGCACATTACGCTTTCGAGGTACTGCTGCAAGACCAAAACAGACACTATTTACCCAAAATACGCACACACTGCATGTTGCTGTACATGATTTCTAAACAAAAACAACACGAACAGGGCTTCAGTGACTCAAATGAACGGGATTTGTAAACAGCTCAGCTTGTGACAGTGACCGGTGGATGTTAAAGTTATTTCTCCCACCTGCCTCAGTGTTGTACAAAAGCGCCTTTTCAGAGCGTAAAAACACTAAAATGGACAAAATGACTATGTTGTCATTTTAAACACACGAAAAACACAAATTATCAGTGTTCCACCAAAAGATTCAATATAAGTCATGTGTTGGATGTTAAATTTGACTGCTCTTGCACAAATCCCTTTCCAGATACTGCTGCAAGACCAAAACAGACACACAATAAGCACACAAACATCATGTCGATGTTCATTTTTTTAAAATTACGTTATTTGCAGAGCAGTGTTACATATCAATAATTTCAATAATAATTATTTTTCTTTATCATATTTTCTTTTTATTTGTGATTGAAGGCACCTGATAGAGGTAATACTTTAATTATTGCAACTACTGCAGCTTCTATTACAGCTAAAAGGATATGGTAAGTTAACTTGGCTTAGTTTCTTTTTACTGAAATGCAGCTCTACTGCTGCACTAACATGTTTCCAAATGGTCTGATCTAAAGGGGGTGCTTACTTTGCCTCAGCACAACTCTGCCAAATAACCTAGAAAACACCCAGGTATTGTATGATTTTAAAAGGCTTTACATAGTTTTCAGTAAATAATCAGGACCTGCATAAACTTCAGAGCAAACAAAATTATTTAATAGGGAGCTGTTTCCTTACTTTTGTTGCAGAGTTGGGTGATCTTGGCGTTGACTGTGCTTCCAATGTTTGAGAGCAGGGTTCCTTCCTGGCCACCTTTCAAGAGTTGCAGCTGTATTAAAAAAAGAAAAGAAAAGCTTAGTCTGGCAGCTGAAATCAGATAATACATGATAGTAATAGTCACTAGGCTAATAACCTAAAAGGCTGTAAACACATTATAAATAGCATCCAATTTATTCTTGTCCAGTGGTAGATGAGCATCCTCTCCGCTTCGTTTCATCCCTCAAAGGTTGCTCACCAGCAGTACTTCCACTGGGAAGACTGCAGTAAGTTGATGCCTGACAAATACAGTGGCCAAATAGACATTGAAAGCAAAGGCCCAAGCAACTTAATCAATCATTACTCCAGTCCCAGGATGCATCTCTGCCTGTTAAGCTGAGGACATAAGGTGAGTCCTGTATTTGTCTCTCATTTCAGGATTGGATTGCATGCAGTGCACAAGAATTTCATTGGATCACAAGCAAAGATCACTTGGAGACCCCCAGAGTGTCCCTTGACATGTAGTGTATATGCCACACCTACTGAAACTATACCAGTCTAAGTTGTGTTCTTGTCCCATAGCCCCAAATTGACAATTGCAAGGAAAACAATGTATTTGCATGTACTCCCATCAAACATTTTTTGATCTCTGCTTTATCCTATAGTTTAGCTGACTTTGTATAATCACAGTATGGCACTATACTAATTATTCTGTTTTTATACATTTAATTCACAATGTTGTCTTCACTATTTCTAAACTTTCTTTTTTTGATTGAATCACCTACAGTTGAATGACAAGCATGTTACTAAAGTTATTTTAAATCAGAAAGGTTTTCTCCTTTTGTTTCCATAGCCCATCAGTAAAGCATGTGCTATGTTGTCACAGGTCACTGAGGCTGGAGACAGTGCTCTCAACAGGGTGTCTGCTGCCATCCTCACCACCATTGAAGATGATGATGCATGGAAAGTGTTGGAAACTGAATGTCTGACACAGATGGCCTAAACCTTTGAAGCAATTCAGATCATCTTTTGCCAGGTTGGATCTGTTCACTCCCAGCACACACAGTCACTGAAAATAAAGCTGTTGCTGTAAATGTTAATCCAAAAGCCGAAAACAACTTAGTTAATGTGTGCCAGTTAATTAGTGTTTCAAGTTCATTGTCAGTGCTTTTGTAAAATGTTTAGCACTTGCTTGCACATTGTCATTTTAAGCTCCTTAAGTGTCTTTTGCTTGTGGAAGTTCCGTGCTTCAGGTCAAGTTCATTGTTCAGTTAAACTTCAGTATTTGAACATGCAGTCATTTCAAGCATGCAAGTCACTATTATGAAATCCAGTAAACATTTGTAGATCTGTGAAATGCCAGCAAAAGAGCCCCCCCTGCATGTGTGTGACAAGGCTTGCCTCTCTGTATTTACTTGCATTTTAAATCTCTCGGGTTTTTCAGAAAAGGGTCACTAATTTTCAAGTTGGCCGTGAGGGCAAATTCTTGACCCTACAAATATAAACTGCACATTGACGGATTCCTCCGACCCTCTGGATTCACACGGTGCGCTCGTTTTTCTGATAGCTATAACGGTTTGGCCACAGCGAGCATTTGTTCGGACACATGCCTAATCCCAAAAAAACGGCAGAGAGCAGCTGTCACAAAGAGGTGTCCCTTGATCTCCACAGCTGCTCTCAGTTAAATCGTCATGGAAACCATGCAGCTCTACATGAAAGATGACTCATAAGGACAAAACTTTGGACCACTTCTCCTCCCAGAGCTTTAAGAAAACCCCAACAAATAATATATCAAAACGTGCGGCTCGGTCCAGAATGTTGTGCTATGACTTTTCTAAGAATTTCGGTGTTTTTAGGCCAAACCCCCCCCCCGAAAAACCAACGAAAAAGTCCCATAGACAATGAATAGGGAGGCTTCCCGAGAACACCAAAAAAACACACTTTTTCCCACTGCTCCTGCTTCGCCATACTTTCAGCTAGAGACGTCATTCTTGCTTCAAAATGTTGACACATCTGTCCACAGCTTAAGTTTCGAGGGGCATTCTGCTATCTTCAACAGTTTTTGAAAAAAAAAAAAAGGTAAAGCAACACAAAGTTTTGAGATTTTTCACTAGAAACTTCATTTTGAATCTCTGGGCTTTTTCACTAATTTACAACTCGGCCGTGTGGGCAAATTTTTGACCCGACAGATATAATACAGAGATAATCTGCTCTAAATCCTGGTTAAACTTTAAAGACTAGTGTAAATGAATTCATTTCAACTTAAAGCTGTAACCCACGCCAGTGTAACAAAATAATACCCTTTTCAAATCTTGGAACTGATAAGGTTTCTCATGAAGTTCGGATTAGAATAGAGGCTAAAACAAATAACCAATAAATGATTCAGACTCATGCTGATAGTACACAACCTCAGGATGTCACCCAGTCAATATCAGCTATATCTGATGTAGCATTTCAAAATAAAAGCCCTTTAAATTCGAAATACTGAGGTATAATCTTGTCTGATTTCCGATTAGCATGAAAAGGCTAAAACCAATAATCAATCAATGATTTCACTTCAGGCTTATAGTACACAACCTCAGGATGCGACTCAGTTAATTTCAACCAATGCTGATGTAGCATTTCAAAATAAAAGCCTTGAAATCTGATTTTGTGTAAAAAGGCTTTAATCAATAATCAATCGATGATTGCACTTCAGGCTGATAGTACAGCACCCCAAGATGTGACTCAGTCAGTATCAGCCAATTCTGATCTAGCATTTCAAATTAAAAGCCCTCTACAGTCCAGAAACTGAGCTATGTTCTTGCCTGAAGTCTGTGTAAAAAGGCTAAAATCAATACTCAATCAATGATTTCACTTCAAGCTGATAGTGAACCATCCCAGGATGTCACTCATTCAATATCCGCTGTTTCTGCTGTAGCATTTCAAAATAAAAGCTCTTCAATTCTTAAAACTGAGGTGTATTCTTGCCTGAAGTCTGATTTGTGTAAAAAGGCTAAAACCAATAATCAATCAATGATTCCACTTCAGGGTGATAGTACACCACCTCAGGATGTGACGAAATTAATTTGAACCAAGACTGATGTAGCATTTCAAAATAAAAGACCTTTAAATGCCAGATACTGAGCTATAGTCTTGCCTGATTTCAGATTAGGATAAAAAGGCTTAAATAAATAATCAATCAATGATTCCACTTCAGGCTGATAGTATACCATGCCAGGATGTCATTCATTAAATATCAGCTGATTTTGATGTAGCATTTCAAAATAAAAGCCCTTTAAATTTTTGAAACTGAAGTACATTGTTGCCTGAAGTCTGATTTGTGTAAAAAGGCTAAAATGGTAAATGGACCAGTACTTATATAGCGCTTTTCTAGTCTTAGACTACTCAAAGCGCTTTACACTGCTAGCTCATTCACACAATCACACCACATTCACACACTGAATGGCCAACTGAAACTAACATAGCCATCAGCTATATCTAACACATTCACACCACATTCATACACCACTGAACAACAGTGGGAGTAATTGGGGTTCAGTGTCTTGCTCAAGGACACTTCGGCATGTGACTGCAGGAGCTGGAATCGAACTCACAACCTACTGATTGTGGGGCGACAACTCTACCAACTGAGCCACAGCCGCAATAATCAATCCATGATTCCACTTAAAGCTGATAGTTTACCACGCCAGGATGTCACTCAGTCAATATCAGCTTATTCTGATGTAGCATATCAAAATAAAAGCCCTTTAAATTCCAGAAACGGAGTATGTATGCCAGCCGGCATGCGGCCCGAGCCCCTCTCATGATTTCTGTGGAAATTGTCTAGTTGTATAATATACTGGTGAAAAATCATAAAGACTCTACCAAATACAGGAAAACTCAATGAATAAATGACTTGCAACAAGATATTTTCTGAGGAGGATTGGAGGGAAGTGTGCTCGAAAGCTCAGCTCTTTACAATAAACACCTATCTCAGACTGATTCAATATAATTGGATTATGAGAATCTATATCACTCCAGCTAGATTAAATAAAATGAATCCAAATATTCCTGATCTCTGTTAAATGCAATGTCGAAAAGGGTACTCTATTTCATTGTCTATGGGACTGTCCTGAAATACGTAAGTTCTGGAATGAAGCTACAAAGTGTATTTCTAAGATGACCTTGAACCCAGTGCCTGATTGCCCTACTCTTTGTATTCTTAATTTGTATCCAAAAGACTGTATGCTTAACAGTAATGAGGAAAAAAATCACCGATTTATGTTTAATACAAGCTAGACGCTTGATCTCTCTCTGCTGGAAAGATGTCAAAAGACCCACGATCGGTTGATGGCTGAAAGAATTATCCGCATGCCTTGTCCTTGAAAAATTAACATATACAATGAAAAAGAAATCAGCCAAATTTAAAGAGATTTGAAATCCCTTCCTTGTATTTTTGGAGAACTGTGAAGTTGAGGAGGCTTTGGTGCCTTAAAGGTGACATGTCCCTAGCTGTTCAAGTCCATGTGATGTTAAGCTGTGTATGTTTGTATATATGTGTGTGTCATTGCCCATTTTTGTGTTTTGCGCTTTGTTTTGTACTTGGTTTTGTTTTCCCTTTGGGGTGGGGGGAGAGGATTCTTTTATAGTTGATTGTATTTTTTGCTCTGCTAATGCACTTTTGTAAACTGTTAAAATTCAATAAATATATGTTTATAAAAAAATTAAGTAGTTTTAAGCATATCAACAATACACAGGATTATAATTTGATTATCATTATTATTATTATATTTATTATTATTAAAATTATTTAATTTGACTGAATGCATTCTTTGAATCGTAGCTGTGGCTCTGAGCTTCGCCAAAGACTATGAGAGAATGCGTGGTGGCCCCAGCCAATCACAGCGCGCCCAGTGCGCACGTGACTTTGCGTGTTGACGACAGCGAGTGGAAGACGCTTTCCCCAGCGGCTACGCAACTGGACGTAACACGAAGAAGGAGGAACAGGAGCAAAGTGAAATGAAATGCCAAACACCAAAACAGATGACGCTAGTTCCTAAACGATGGTGAACCTTGGCTCGTCTTTCACTCGCCATCAAATCACGTCCAGGTTAAATTCTAAAAAATGCATTTTACCCTGAGCTTCGTGGAGATCGGAGCAGCGGAGAACGTCATGGCGTCAGGTGTGTAAACACACTAGAGCACGTTCACCTGTGATGATGTGAAGCCGGATCGTTGGTTTGCATCGTTGAAGCTTCAATTTGTATCCGGAGTTGGTAAAAGAGAACTAAAACACATCCTCCTCCCCTTAGAGGTAAAATCTGATCAGTTTAAATCATTTCATTCTGGAAAGTAACCCCAGAGATCGATGTTGATGTTGTGATGAACTCGCCCCGTTATTGTGTTTTTTCATCTTCAGAAGGTGGAGCACACAAAGGCAAGTTCACAGCTGATCACAGCAGATGCCTCCTGTACGTTTTCCTCCTGCTCACTGATGGTTGGAAGATTATTTGACACACTCTGTCAGACTGACTGACAGCTTATTGCAGCCTGCGTCTGAAGCACACAGAGGTCAAGTAATAATCACCAAAACAAAGACAAATCTACACGGACTCTTTGGTTATCTGATCAAACTGACTGTTGTAGCAGAAGTCCTGGTTGATCTCATGCTGCTGTCCTGTCTTTATTCTCACCCTGTACTGATGGCTGCTCTTTGTTTCTTGGTTTTTTTAACCAGCAGAAGAGACCACGAGGAGTCCGAGCGGACATGGAGAGAGGACTATTCTGGACCAGATGAGCCGGATGGATGAGCACAGACCAGCTGCAGAGCGCTGCTCGGTAAGCGATCTGCTCTCTGGGACTCCAGCAGTGACAGTAAAGTCATAAAGCAGAGCTTAACTTGATTTCGACCGCTGAGACGATCACGGGAACAGTTACATCATGAATTGAAAAATACACTTTAAATTGATCATTCATTGGAATCTGGCTTTCTTCACTCATAAAATGCAGTCAGGTCTCAGCTTTGAGTGTCTGAGATGTTGAACTACTTGTCAGGAGTCACAGCGAGGAGGAGGAGGAGGAGGAGGAGGAGGAGGAGGAGGAGGAGGAGAGAAAGCACAAGTGTGAGCTCATAGGATAGAAACGTGGTGTTTGTGAAGTTTTCCTCACAACAATCTGGTCAATGATCAGTCAGACTTCAGGCACAAGCCTTTTCTTTTTTAGCTCACAGAAAATAAAATCCAATCCAACTTTAACACAACCGCCTTTGAGCAAAGTGCTGTACAGGAGAATAAACAAATCAAATAAAAACACATCAAACACATAGCAGCTGACATGAGATAAAAGAAGACTACATGTAAAACACAGAAACAATTGAAGGGAAACATAGAACATCAGTAAAATGACCAAATCAAAGGCCCAGAGTTCAGTCCAGAAGGGTTGACGCTGATCTAACTGAGGGAGGCTCAGTTCCATAGAGACACACTGAGGCCAGCTGCTGATGACCTGAGCTGATCCTTTATAGCTGAGCTGCTTCACATCTCCAGGCGTCAGTCTTTACTTTGCCTCAGTGTCTGTGGGCTGGAATTCAAAAAGACTTTACGAAACGGCGTTCCTTTTTCATGTAGAAGTTACAGCCTCTGACCAGCAGAGGGAGCTCAAACCCTGGGAAAGCTGCAGAAGAATGGAAGCAGGTGATGAAGCTGACAGCTTCCAGGAAAGTCTTCAATAGTCCTTCATAATGGCAGCAATCTTAGCACTCAGAAACTGCACATGCCATCCACTAGAGCCACGGCTGTCAGGACTCAGAAACGGCTCACAACACTACTTTGTTGGGTGAGCTATGTAACATTAGTGTAACATGACTCAGAAACTGTTAGCAGCACTACATACAAGTTCTATAAGCACTGCGTGTGAACAGGATCATGCAGTTTAGGAAAAGTCTGGCAAAACGCTACATCATTCAGTCCATATTATGCACTGCTATTGTGATCTTCCCTCAATGATGTCATGAAACTTTGTGTTTATTAAGGGCCAACTATGTTTCCTCCATGGGTTGTTGTTTTTTTTCCAGAGACTCCCACAAGACATGAGCCCTGAGGAGCAAGGAGAGCTCACCACAGAATTCCTCCATGTGTGTGTGTGTGTGTGTGTGTGTGTGTGTGTGTGTGTGTGTGTGTGTGTGTGTGTGTGTGTGTGTGTGTGTGTGTGTGGAGGGTAAAGACATACAAAATGAGGCTCGGACTGATGAATGGATCCGACTTTTAGTGGGGCTGACGAGCTTTTTCCTTTTCTTCTTCTTCTGTTTCACTTTTGGTATTGTCTGAACATGTTGTCAGAATATGTCAGGCATGTTTGTGTACATTTACATTCCACTTTTTTCCTTAATCTGTCCTGTATTGATAAATTGCTCTCAGGCAAATCCTGGCTTCCTCTAACAATGGTAAATGTGTGAAGCATTAGATCGACCAATGATCGACCAGTTTCTGAAATGGCTCAAAGGGTTGTCTCATGAGTCGTCAGCTGGTGAGAAGCGGAGACAGAGACACATTAGGGGAGACCCAGCAGAGGTGGAAAGCAGCTAAACCACTGTACTCTGAGAAACTTCAGCAGCAGGGCTCTGCTAACCACCTGCGTCAGGCAAACGACCTGAACGACTTTTACTGTGGTTTTGAGAGACCATGAGACGGTCTGACACCACCCCCCATGACTCCTTTCAGCAGGCAGGGGCTCAGGCCTCCTGTGCGCTGCTCCTATTGTAGATATCTTGTTTTTCACCTTTGCATGCAAACACTGTTTTTTTTATTATTATTATTTGTAACCATTGCACCGACAGAGCCAGACAAATTCCTTGTAATGTAAAATCTACTTGGCAATAAGTTCTATTCTGATTCTGGTCTAAATTACACGTCACAAGGTTTGCACGTCTGACAAGGGAAGGACGATGAATTGGACGGGGTCAACAGCCAGAGAGGAGGAGGAGGAGGAGGAGGAGGAGGAGGAGGAGGAGAAGGAGGAGAAGAAGAAGAGGGCCAGGAGTGAGGCTTTGTGGCGGATGAATTGGAGGCAAAACAGGGGAAGAGGCAGAAGGCCGAGGACCCGTACGGGTTCCTGATGAGGTAAGAGCCACACTCGTAGACCACATTCTCAGTCATGGGCTCACGGTGGTCCAGGCTGGTCCAAGGGTGCGGCCAAATGTCGGGAGAACACGCGTGTCCTCAATGGTTGGGGCTTTTGGTGGACAGAACAGGTATGTAATCTAACAACGGGCACTGCACTGTGACGCAGTACGCTTTCTGTAATGCCTCGTGCAATGGATGCAGCGTGTGATGACATCACAACAGATGCCTGCAGAGGCCGAATGGTCTTATTCACACAGCGAGTACACATAAGATGTCTGTTCCTGGTCTGGTTCTGTGCTGGTTGTAGATTCTGTCAGCAGAGGTCAGTAACTCCCTGATGATTCAAAGACTGTTTTTATTCTCTCTGTGTCTCTGCCGCGTGTTCGTCCTCCTCAGATGGAAGTGAAGGAACCAAACAGAGGTGAGCTCACCATGACATGAACATCCAGAGAATTCTACAGCACATCTTATTCAAATGTACTGACTGTGATTAATTGTTTCACATTTCAGTTTCTGCAGTGTCCAATCAGAGCAGTCTTGGATATTTGAACACTTTGATGAAAGAGAAAACAGTTTTTAACCTTCTGCTCAGACTTTTTCTCACCTGGTTTTCTGTCTGAAGGATCGGACTCTTCTGGATCTGACTGATCACACTGCGACCTGAGCAGCTCAGAGGACACTCAGACGCTCCTCACACAAACACGCACGCACACACACACACACACACACACACACACACACACACACACACACACACACACACACAGACTTCGATTGTCTTCAAAATAAGGAGAAAAATTTTAGAAACTGTGAAAAGTGTTCGTTACTGTCAGCAGCGTTTATAGCCTCAGTGACAAATCTTTAATGTGTTCCAGAAATCTGATCAAACTATCAGTTACATCATGAATTAAAGAGACAGTTTAAATTTAGGACTCATTCCATTCTGGTTTTCTTCACTGATAAAACTCTCTCAGGTTTAGAAAATAGCTACACAAAATGATTGGATTTAATCCAGTTTCTTTCAAGAAACTCAAGAGAGCCTTAAAGCATTTGGTGCTCCTCTGACTGGCCTAAGGCTGCCAGGGAGGAGCATTTCTATAAATCTGAAAGACTTCAGAAAAAATAACAAGACACAAAGTTTTCTTGTGCTTAGCTCTGTTGCTCTGGGCTTTATTATTATTATTATTATTATTATTATTATTATTATTATTATTATTATTATTATTATTTTATTTGTTTTTCCTCAAAACCAAAGATATTAGATCTCTCACGGTGACCATTTTAAGGACAGATTTGACATTTTAACGGTAAACACAGAACTATAGCATTCTATCTCTATTTAATACACTTGAAAATAAAAAAATATACATTCAATGGGGTCTGTTTTTAATACATGTAACTTATTATTTGAAGCATGAAGTCAGAAATCCACTGTGCTTTAGCCTTAATAACTTTTGAACATCTTCATGCTGTCTAACAGCTGTGTATGTCATGTCTGTTGTTACATGCCAGGCAGGGCAGTGCTATCTGTTTTCTCCTGTCTGTTGTTTTTTTCGTCCCTCTTCCCCTCTCTTCTTCTCAGGTGACATTGGCCTCAAGTGGATTCACCTGTGGAGACATGGTCAGGCGGCCCATTGGTTCTTCTAAGCTGGGAGCTGTCCACTCAGGAGGCAGATCAGCTATTAAAAAGGGCCAGCCTGGGAAGCTCACTCTCTCTCTGCTGCCTCTGTACCTGCCAGTTGCTGTGTGTGTGGCTTTGTTAATGAGGACTGTGTTTTAGGTTTGTGGTGGGAGTTTAAGGACTGTAGGTGAGTTTGGGGAACCCTATACATTTTCTTCCACGCACGTAGTTTTCTTTTTGTCTAAAAACACTAGGTTTATTGGTTGGTGCCTCCCTTGTACTTTTTGGTGAAGCTCTTTTTTGTAGACTAGCTAGTTAGGTCTTTTGTTTGTTTTCTTTGGGAGGTAGAGAAAGAGTAGGGCCTCGTTTTGTTCTATTTATTTCTTTTGTTTGGCACAACCTCCTGCCCCCCCCCCCCCCCCCCCCCCCCCCCCACAGGTTGAAATTCGTGTCTGTATACAAACAAAGAAAAAAGAATGTAAATAAATCTTTTCTTTGCCATGTCTACTCCGACTCCATCAAATTCTTGGTTGTTGTTGTGTTACTGTCCTGGTTAGCAAAGGTTTGTAACACATTTTGGGGGCTCGTCCGGGATCCATTTTCCTGAGCTAAAACAACCGCAATTAATTGAGTCACTGTAGTATTGGCACCAGGAGTAGGAATGGGTTTTGATTTGCAGGATTTCATTGACAGTCCTAGTTTTGAGAAAATTGATTCATGCCGCAAGGATGATTTATTGTGTATTGCAGCACACTTTGACCTTTGTGTGAAAAAGTATAGTACTAAAAAGGAAATCAGAAATAAGGTAGTAGAAAAGCTTATAGAGTTAGAGGTTCTAGTTAGTCCTGCTCAGGGGAGGGCTGAAACCTCCTCTAGTGATGGGCCTTCTGCTGTACCAGGCCCTTCCTCTGTGTGTGGCGAGGGGGGTGGCCAGGAGGAACAGGCTGCATCAGCTACTCCTCTAAAAGATAAGGCTGAACAAGAAGATCCTCCTGCAACCTTGCCCCGTTTTGAGCCTTTCTCTCCTGAGTTCTCTAGATCCAGTGCTGATGCTAGGCTGAAGGTTCGTCTAGCCCGCCTTCAGCTAGAGGCGCAGGAAAAACAGCGCAAGGCAGATTATGATCTCCAATTAGAGGTACGCAGGCTAGAAATAGAAGCTAACAAAGAAATTAAGTTACGAGAAGTTGAAGTAGAAGCTATGAGGATCTCTTCAGGACAAACAATATCACATGCATCTGAAAAACTGTCTCAAACCGTCCTTCACAAAAAAGCTTTTGATGTCAGCAAAAATATTTCCTTAGTGCCAACATTTCGGGAGTCTGAGGTTGACTCCCACTTCAGTGCATTTGAAAAAATTGCTACTGCATTAAACTGGCCTCAGGACATGTGGCCTATTCTACTTCAGTGTAAGCTGGTTGGTAAAGCACAGGAAGTTGTCTCATCTCTTTCCTTGGAGGAGAGTTTGAAATATGATGTTCTAAAGGAGTCTATTTTGCGTGCATATGAGCTTGTGCCAGAGGCATATAGGCAAAAATTCAGGAACCATAAGAAGTCCAGTGGACAGACCTTTGTTGAGTTTGCACGTGAAAAGGGGGTTCTCTTTGACAAATGGTGTGCTGCTAATGAGGTCAAGGATAGTTTTGAATCACTTCGTCAGCTGGTGCTTTTAGAAGATTTCAAGAGTGCCTTGTCAGAGAAAATGGTAGTGTTCTTAAATGAACAAAAAGTGACATCATTGTCTAAAGCAGCTATCTTGGCTGATGAGTTTGTTCTAACTCATAAAAATGTCTTTGTGTCTTCCTCTCGTCCAGACCGGGGTTCAGTAGCTCGCTCTGTAAGACCTGATCCTGTGCATTCCTCTGAAAAGGCCAGGGGGGCCTCATCACCTCCTCGTGAGGATCGTGAGTGCTTCTACTGTCACAAAAAGGGGCATGTTATTGCTGATTGTTATTCTTTGAAGCGTAAACAGCAATCTCAACCTAGTTTGCCACAGTCAAAAGGGATGGGTCTGATCAAGAGACTACCCCTACCCGGTATTGAGACATCACAAAATGCAGATAATGGCATTGATCCCTGCTTCAAGCCTTTCATCATCGAGGGTTTTGTTTCACTAACTGGGGATCCGAAGGATCAGCAGCCAGTTCAAATCTTAAGGGACACAGGAGGTTCTCAGTCTATTATTCGAGAGGGCATCTTACCCTTGTCATTGAAATCGTCATGCCACTCAAGTGCAGTTGTTCAAGGTGTTGGAATGAGTTTCATCCCTGTCCCTCTGCACAGTGTTCACATCCGGTCCTCTTAGGTCAGTGGATTCTTTAAAGTTGCTGTTCTCCCTGCCCTGCCCATTAAAGGTGTCGATTTCATCTTGGGTAATGATCTAGCAGGGGGGAAGGTTATGCCAGTACCTGAGGTATTAGACAGTCCTGATCTGAGCCCTGAATCTCACAACACAGCCTTTGCTGAAGTATTTCCTGCTTGTGTTGTTACAAGAGCCCAGTCAAAGAAGTATGGTCCTGACTTGTCTGACTCCTTTCTGGCTTCAGAACAGATTCCTGACACAATGGTAGTGGAGTCCAAAAAAACGACTGGGGATAGCTGGTGCTGTGCCACCATTATCTAGTCCAGAGGTTGTGAAACTGCCAGCCACCCGTGAGGAGTTCGTCACAGCACAGCAAGGTGATATTTCTCTTTTAAAGTGTCAATCCACTGTTGTCAGCCAGGAAGAAGCAAAGAGGAGGAAGATGGCCTATGTCCTTGATGATGGCCTGTTGATGCTTCGTTGGTCTAGTGATGTGTCTGTGGATGCTGACTGGAATGCCACATACCAGGTTGTTGTGCCCTCAGCCTATCGCTCTCAGGTACTGTCCTTAGCTCATGATCACCCATGGTCAGGACACATGGGGGTAACAAAAACTTACAACAGAGTCCTTAAGCATTTCTTCTGGCCAGGACTCAAGTCTGATGTTGTTCATCATTGTCGTACCTGCCATGTCTGTCAGGTTGCAGGCAAACCAAATCAGGTAATTCCACCTGCACCTCTCTGTCCCATTCCCGTCATTGGTGAGCCTTTTGAAAGAGTGATTGTGGATTCTGTGGGACCATTGCCAAAGACCAGAACTGCGAATCAGTTTTTGTTAACAGTCATGTGTGCTTTCACTAGGTTCCCAGAAGCCATTCCATTGCGGAAAATCACAGCTCCAGTTGTCAGTAAGGCTCTAGTAAAGTTCTTCTCTACGTTTGGACTACCAAAAGTAGTTCAAACTGATCAAGGTACCAATTTCAGGTCCAAAGTGTTTGCTCATGTCCTTAAAACGTTAGGCATTAAACATGTAACCTCTAGCCCCTATCATCCTGAAAGTCAGGGGGCACTGGAAAGATTCCACCAGACTTTGAAAGCCATGTTACGCAAACACTGCCAGGATTCAGGGAAAGACTGGGATGATGGAGTTCCACTTCTTTTGTTTGCTGCCCGTGAAGCAGTGCAGGAGTCTTTAGGCTTTAGTCCTGCTGCACTAGTGTTTGGACATGAGGTTCGGGGCCCTTTGAAGGTCCTTAAGGAGCATCTCATTACCCCTGAGGAAACAGTAACAAGTATTTCAGAGTATGTTACTAAGCTCAAGGATCGTCTTCATCAGGCCTGCTCATTGGCTAGAGAAGCCCTTACAACCTCGCAGGTGAGAATGAAGCAACACTATGATCGGAAGGCAGTCGTTCATGAGTTTAAGCCAGGTGACAAAGTTTTGATTCTTTCACCCATACCTGGTTCTGCACTCTCTACTAAATTCTCTGGTCCTTATATTGTAGAGAAGAAGCTCAGTGACACAAATTATGTCATCCAAACCCCTGACCGCAGGCGTCGGACCAGGGTATGTCATGTTAATATGATGAAGCTGTATCACTCCCGGGCAGACAAGACTGAGTCAGCTACAGCTCCAGAGGTAAAGACTGTCTCACCTATGGCCTCTATTTCGAAGGTGAGCTCTTGTATGGATGATGATGAGTTGGTGATGCGTAATGCTACACCCCAGGGGGCTCGGCTAAGTAATTCTGAGGTTTTATCTAATTTGCCCCGTCACTTGTCTCATCTCCCTGATAACCAGCGTGATGATGTTGAGAAACTCATACAGGACTTCCCAAGTCTATTCAGTGATATTCCTTTGCAAACATCTGCCATAACTCATGATATTGTCCTCCTTAATCCCACCCCTATCAAGCAGCATGCCTATCGAGTTAGCCCCGTTAAAAGAGAGGTGATGAAAAAGGAAGTTGACTACCTGGTGCAGAATGGATTTGCAGTGCCAAGTTGCAGCCCGTGGAGTTCCCCTTGTCTCCTAGACACAAAGTCGGATGGAAGCCCTAGGTTTTGTACCGACTTGCAAAGTAAGGTAAATGCTGTCACTGTCCCTGATGCACATCCATTACCTCTTATTGATGACTGCATTGATGAGATTGGACCTTCTACATATGTCAGTAAGCTCGACATGTTAAAAGGATACTGGCAAGTTCCTTTAACACCGCGTGCTTCAGAAATTTCAGCTTTTGTGACGCCTGACAGCTTCCTTCAGTACACTGTCATGCCCTTTGGGATGTGCAATGCTCCTGCTACATTCCAAAGGCTGGTTAATAAAGTACTGGGTGGTGTTTCAAACTGCCGGGCCTATCTGGATGACATTGTGGTATATTCAAATGACTGGACTAGCCACATGACAACCTTGAGGGAAGTGTTTAAACGCCTGTTGACTGCATCCCTAACTCTCAATCTTGCTAAGTGTGAGTTTGGGAAAGGTACTGTTCTTTATCTTGGACAGCAGGTTGGTCAGGGGAAGGTGTGTCCTGTTGATGCAAAGATTAGAGCTATTGCAGCATTTCCTGTCCCAACGACCAGGAGGGAGCTGCGTCGTTTCCTTGGGATGACAGGATACTATCGCAGGTTCTGCAAGAACTTTTCTTCTGTGGCAGCGCCACTAACTGCTTTAACCAGTCCCTCAAAGCCCTTCGTTTGGTCAAGTGAGTGCCAACATTCTTTTGAGAGCCTTAAAGGTACACTATGTTGCACTCCTGTTCTATCTGCTCCAGATTTTTCCCTGCCTTTCAAGCTTGAGGTTGATGCCAGTGCTGTTGGGGCTGGAGCTGTTCTTCTGCAAGAGGACAACCAAGGTATTGATCATCCTGTGAGTTACTTTTCTCGCAAGTTTAACAAACACCAACTTAAGTATTCCACCATCGAGAAGGAAGCACTGGCATTGTTGTTTGCTGTGCAACATTTTGAAGTTTACCTTGCGTCAAGTGCCAAGCCTATTAAGGTCTTCACAGATCATAACCCTCTTGTGTTCCTTTACAGAATGTACAACCATAACCAACGTCTTATGCGTTGGTCCCTGATCATCCAGGGTTACAATCTTGAGATTTGTCATAAAAAGGGGTCTGAAAATGTTCTTGCTGATGCTTTATCCCGTGCAATGTAGTTATGGTAGGTAGGCTGTAGAAATGTAGTTCCAAACCTTATGTTTGGACTTGTATGGGTGGGGGTGTTACATGCCAGGCAGAGCAGTGCTATCCGTTTTCTCCTGTCTGTTGTTTTTTTCGTCCCTCTTCCCCTCTCTTCTTCTCAGGTGACATTGGCCTCAAGTGGATTCACCTGTGGAGACATGGTCAGGCGGCCCATTGGTTCTTCTAAGCTGGGAGCTGTCCACTCAGGAGGCAGATCAGCTATTAAAAAGGGCCAGCCTGGGAAGCTCACTCTCTCTCTGCTGCCTGTGTTTTAGGTTTGTGGTGGGAGTTTAAGGACTGTAGGTGAGTTTGGGGAACCCTATACATTTTCTTCCACGCACGTAGTTTTCTTTTTGTCTAAAAACACTAGGTTTATTGGTTGGTGCCTCCCTTGTACTTTTTGGTGAAGCTCTTTTTTGTAGACTAGCTAGTTAGGTCTTTTGTTTGTTTTCTTTGGGAGGTAGAGAAAGAGTAGGGCCTCGTTTTGTTCTATTTATTTCTTTTGTTTGGCACAACCTCCTGGTCCCTTCTCCCCCCACAGGTTGAAATTCGTGTCTGTATACAAACAAAGAAAAAAGAATGTAAATAAATCTTTTCTTTGCCATGTCTACTCCGACTCCATCAAATTCTTGGTTGTTGTTGTGTTACTGTCCTGGTTAGCAAAGGTTTGTAACACTGTCAAGTTTCTGTTGTTTTGCACATTTTCAGTCGTTGTTTGGTTTCCTGTTTTGTTTTGAAATCATTTACTCTTGTCTCTGTCTTTTGGAATTGTTCCTGTCTGTCACACCTGATTCCTGATTGTCTTCCCCAGCTGTGTGTCATCACCCCTCATTACCTCTTGTATTTAACCTCATGTTTCTCACTGTCTCGGGGCCAGTTCGTCGTACCTAACAGTCTTCGTTCCAGCCTTTTTCACAGTCTTGTCTTGTCTTGCCTTGCCCCTTTAGAACCTTGCTCTCGTTTTTTGGACTTTGATCTTTGCCTCACGTTTTCTGGATACATTTGCCTTGTTTTGGATTGTTTACCCGTGTACCGAAGTCTGCCTGTCTGACTGCCTGATTCTGTGTACCGAACCCTGCCTGGCTGACTACCTGCTCTGTGATTTGGAACCTGGTTTATTGAATAAACCCTTCTGCTTTTACGGATCTGGATTCTGAGTTTGCATTTGTGTCCTCTTCTGGTTCTGGGTTCATGACAGTGTAACCTTTTCTTACCTTACAGTCTGTGCTGAGGGTTTGAGACGCTCCTGCTCACAACACGACAACAAAAAGAAGACAAATCTTTATGTGTTCCAGAAATCTGATGAAACTATGTTACATTATGAATAAAAGAAACAGTTTGAATGTATAATTCACTGGATTCTGGTTTTCTTCACAAAGAGCAGTCTGTCAGGTCTCGCGTTTGAGCGTTTGAGAAGCTGAATCATTTTTTTGGAGTCACGGCGAGAAGGGCCAGGAGGAGGAGAGAAAACACACCATTACTGGCAAAAACATGAAGCTCATCAATTTTGAATATAAAAACAATTTAAATCCTGAGAGTTATAAAACCTTTGGTGAAGATCAAAAAGACCTAATCTGATCTGGTGTGGTAAAATCTTCAGTCATCTACCTGCACTTTGCCTCTGTGGCTGTCTCTTTATTCTTGGGATCCCAGCTTACAGACAGAATGACATTAAAAAGACCTTTAAAATAGTTTTTCATGCAGACAACATGACCAGCAGAGGGCGCTCAAACCCTGGTAACGCTACAGAAGAACTGAAGCAGAGAAGAAAACTTGCAGCTTTCTCTAATTCCTCTCAGTACCAGCTGTAACTGTGCATCAAACCCTGACTTGAACTTAATCTGATTTTTTTTAAATCCATAAATAGAGAGTTGATGCTCGGATGTTTACTGAGAAAGTCTCATGTTCCAGGATGATAAGAGGCCTCTGTCAGTCCTCTTCAGGAGACTGACGCATGCATCATCTGTGATCAGTCAAATGTTTTGTTTCCAGCCTTTAAATTCAGATCCATGAACAGTTTGAAATGAGAAACCTGAGGACTGACTGACACATAACAAGACGTGAGCTTTAAAAGTCATGAAAAGCACTCTGAGGTGTTACTGTACACTCCACACCATGTGTGAGTTACTGTGAGATCATATGATGGAAAAATAAACTTGAACAGAGAGCAAACAAAGAAACAAACATCATGAAGGTGTTAGCGCTTTGACTGAGCAGGAATCCCTCCTCCAGTCAAGACTGAAGCAAATAATCCATGGTTTGTCTGAGTCCTGGGTTCACAATTCATGAGTTCAAAGTCTTCAGTTGGTGAAATGAGCTAAAAAGCAGGTGTGATGGTGACTCTTGTGTGTAACCTCTCTGTGTTCTCCTGTGAATTATCTCACGCTCATGGTAGGATCATACCGTGGTGCACATTAGGTATGTCGTTCTGTCTCTTCATGGAAACGTGTTCAAGATTCTCAGCTCTCTGCATCGTGCACGGCGGAGTTCTGCCCTGATCCCTGTCTGCATTCATTTTGTCCGTCTTTCTGCACATTTCCATAAAGCTCACGGATACAGGCCAAACGGAGCAGTACCACTGGAAACTGTGGGGGCAGTGTTGCTGTTACCACTTGATACATAGCTCTATTAAGACATGAAGAAGAAGAAAAAACAACCACAGAATTTTTTAAAGGAAAATGTTGCAAGTTGGTGAGAAACACGCATCTCCATTTTTTTCTCTTGCAAAACAGGTACATTAGCAATACCTCGTCCACAGCCGGCCATTTGATTTTGAGTTTGTTGTTGTCATAAACTTTTGACTTCGGGCTGCCCTCAAAATTCCCATATCTTCACTGAA
Source organism: Labroides dimidiatus (assembly GCA_030710495.1). Classification (NCBI taxonomy): domain Eukaryota; kingdom Metazoa; phylum Chordata; class Actinopteri; order Labriformes; family Labridae; genus Labroides; species Labroides dimidiatus. The sequence goes on from CM061166.1 coordinate 8,876,092, forward strand.
TTTCAGGCATTTTACTTTAATTTTTGAGTAAGATTATCTTTTATGTTCACATTTTGATTTATTTTGTTCTCCCCTTTTGTCTGTCTCTTATTATGTCACATGTAATGTTAAATGTATGTTTATATTGTATAATGAAGTTGTTAATAAAAGTTAAAAAAAAAAAAAAAAAAAAAAAAGATCAGCTGGTGCGGCCATATTGGAAATGAGGCAGGCTATATTATATTATATTAGGCTATATTAGAATTTTAGCTCAGTAGCTTCCAAGTCATGTGACCCAATTACCTCAAGTGAGGGACAGAAACTCCTGCTGTCACCTCCAGAGGTGGTATTTAAGTAACCTCTGTGTTCTGTCAGCAACAAATTCAGTCAAATTCATCTCTGTTCTTCTTCTGACACTAAACTAATATTCAGAACTTTGTGATGTGAGTGAAGAAGAACGAAAAAAAATCAAACAGCTGTTTGTGTTCCTACACAGAGAAATTTTAAAATAGCACAAGTCTACCGAAAATAAAGAAAAAAAGGCGGATAAAATTTAACTTAATTATTTGCTTTTTAAAACGCACACGCACTTGCGTACGTCGTTGTCATAGAAACAGAAGCCGAGGTTATAAAAGGCCTGCTGACCTTTTAGAATCCCCTTTGCACTCAAACTTGGAAACAAGCTGCTGCAAATCCTGAGCGTAAGAAGCTAACTTTTGGAAAGAGACAGAAGAACTCATCTTTTTTGGAAAAACCAACTCTCCGGATCGATCGTCGGTTGTGGAAACCTGAGGAGTCTGAAGAATGGGCTTCAGGAGACCCCGTATTTACCTGGACGACCTGTCGCTGCTGGGAGTCGAGCCCAGGGAAAACAACTCTGCAGGTAAGACTTCTTATCTTACTTAAGATTTCAACATTTATTCAACCTGTGGTCTCGTTTAGAGTTTGATTTCTGAAAGATGAGCGGATTTACCTCAATAAATAAACTCTAAAGCTTTGTCTGAACACAAATGGGAGTCACTTTTCTGGAGTTCAGAGTCCACCCCGTGTAATATCGGCTATTTTTGAATTATACATGACGACGAGTTAAAATGTTAAGGATATATTTTTCCTAGTTACACTTATTATATTATTTTATCCTTATATAGTCTAAATGTAGTTTTGTTTGCACTATATAGTGTCCTTTCATTAGCTTCATAGCATAATTGCCTAAGTCGTATATTGCACACATTTAGATATTATTCTGTCAGTCTGCATAATTGCCTAAACCAAAGAAATTCAAATGAGTTACCATTTATATCATAGATAATATCAAAATCATATTATAAATAGTAAAAATCTTTTAAATATGATTTGGGCAGTTATGCTTTGAGGCTAACGGTTAGCTACTGTAATTCTGTTAACGTCCCTTAGCTAGCCACTGTGGTTTTGTTAGCCTCATAGCCTGATCGCCTCACTCAAAGAGTGTGAAAAGATTTATTAGGGTATATCTTATACATCTTATAAATATATCAGATGGAAGGTGTCAACAGTCAGTGTAGAGGTTTCAAACACTTTCATTTGGGTTTCAGGATGTTCACATTTTAACACATTTTCATGGAAAGGTTTGAAAAGATTGTTGATCAAATCAAATCTTTGTTAAATGCTGAAAATGCGTTTTTGCTGAGCTCCATGGAGACGAGGAACGTCATGAGGTAGGTCAGGTGTGTAAACACAGCAGGGCACCTTCACCTGTGGGGATGTGGAGCTGGGATCGTTTGTTTTCACTGTTGAAGCTTCGGTTTGTATCTTGATTTGATCAAATAGAAACATCTCCCCTTTAGGGTTAAATCTGATCACTTTGAATGATTTTGCTTTTTCAACATTCCTGAAAATAATCCCAGTAATCGATGCTGGTGTTGAGACAGAAACCAGATGTCTGACTGGATTTGAACTTTAACTGATGTGTTTAATCATTTCACAGCACGTTGTTGACGGTGACATTGCAATAATAAGCCGCTCTTTGCTCATTCAGCTCTTGGGTTTTTGTAGCTTTGGAAGGGGGTACAGGACTTCAGGATGCCGCTGTCGTCCAGGTGTACAGGTGTGCTGTCTGGATGAGCGCGCGCTGCCCCCTCTCCATCACGCGCCGTGAAAGCAGCCTGTCAGCACGAACAATATGAGCTTTGAACTGTTTGATCTGCACACTGCAGTTATTCTGGAGCGGCCATGCTGTTGGCTGAGCATGCTTACCCGTTTAACTGTATTTTTCATACATATGTTTCTAAATTACAAAGCGTTTCCATAATTCACCGCGCGTAATGACGCATGTGTATGACGCATAAACGAGTGAGCCATTTCTAAACACTTCAAGTGTTTAACCATTTTGTTAAAAATGTCTCTGCTTGATCCACATTTTGAGCACAGCTTCTTAATGTAGCAGAGCTTCTCTTTGCATCATTTAGTAAAGCCTTTTAAACATTCGCCCTCTTTCAAAGATCTCTGTACTCTCAGTTTAAGCTCCTTTTTCTCCAGACAACCTTAAATTGAACTAGGTGAATATGGTTTCTTAGTTATATTAGTCTGTGTCTGATGTGTGTCAGCTCAGAGCAGCTGGCAGCTGAGTGAACTTCAACAGCACTGAGCCTGCAGCTGATTCTGCTGCTCTGCCTGTTCTCACTCTCTCACATCTCACTTTAAGTTTCTCCATCATATGATCATATTTATGTGAAGAGAAATGTTCTCACTTCTTCTTCTTCTTCTTCTTCTTCTTCTTCTTCTTCTTCTTCTTCTTCTTCTTCTTCCCAAAAACAAATATTTCATGTTTAAAGAGTCAGATTTTAAGACCCTGTTCTCTGACTCTTTCTCATCAGATGGTGTGGACTTCCTCATTGAGCCTCCTGCAAACAACGGCCTCCCTGTCGTCGTAGACAGCATCCCGTTTCTCGCAGTCACAGGTGACCCAGGTGATCCTGCTCCAGACAACCTGTTCTCTTCTGATGAGGAAGAGGAGGATTTGGTACCTGTTCCAGGTGCAGATCTATTCAATCCCCTATTCCTCATTGGAGAAGGTAACAGGGTCATTCAAGAAATGATGGAGTCTGGTTGGTGGGATCACCAGAGCAGTGACGCCGTGGACCCTGGCGCCGTGGACCCTGGCGCCGTGGACCCTGGCGCCGTGGACCCTGGCGCCGTGGACCCTGGCGCCGTGGACCCTGGCGCCGTGGACCCTGGCGCCGTGGACCCTGGCGCCGTGGACCCTGGCGCCGTGGACCCTGGCGCCGTGGACCCTGGCGCCGTGGACCCTGGCGCCGTGGACCCTGGCGCCGTGGACCCTGGCGCCGTGGACCCTGGCGGTCATCCTTCAGGTTCCCCCTCCATCCCTCAAAGTCCAGAGGAGTGTGCCCCCTCCACCTCTGGTGCTGGCTCGTCCTCCAAAAAGAGGAGCAGGGAGGAGAGCAGCCCGGAGCAGGTAAGTAGGAAGAGGCAGAGGAAGAGTGATGAAGACTCAGCTCCTTCAACCTCATCAGGCCTCAGATTCAGCGCTGACAGCAGATTCGGTCACGGTCGCTCTCACCACACTGGATGGAGCGATGACAGTGACTCAGACTGAGTTTGCTGCAGCAAGGAGAAGTATACACACACACACGCACACACACATGCAAACACACACTAATGACAATTGTTGTTGAATGTTGTAGTAAATGTAGACGTCTGCAGTGGAGGTGAGTAACTCGTAATGTCAGTCTTTCAAATCGTGTAGGATCTTTAATTCTTCAGTCATTCAAAGATGATTTCTCTGATCAACTCAGCCTGTTGTTGTGTTTTCATCTCTTGTTTTTCAGAGAGCAGAAGAGACCATGAGGAGGAGCCAGAGCGGACATGGAGAGGGGACTATTCTGGACCAGATGAGCCAGCAGATCGTCACAGGAAGACCACTGACCCACCGGGGGCCCCCTCCTTGCCTTTCTCACCCACTGTCTGCAGCTGCCAGCCCAGAGGAGGGAAAGGAGGAGCGCCCCCACCTGGCCAGCTCAGAGGACGCTGTTAGCTTCTGCTTCTTCTGAGCTGGAGGGTTTTTGGGGTGCTCCTTACACACACCGAGTACACATAAGATGTCTGTTCCTGGTCTGGTTCTGTGCTGGTTGTAGATTCTGTCAGCAGAGGTCAGTAACTCCCTGATGATTCAAAGACTGTTTTTATTCTCTCTGTGTCTCTGCCGCGTGTTCGTCCTCCTCAGATGGAAGTGAAGGAACCAAACAGAGGTGAGCTCACCATGACATGAACATCCAGAGAATTCTACAGCACATCTTATTCAAATGTACTGACTGTGATTAATTGTTTCACATTTCAGTTTCTGCAGCGTCCAATCAGAGCAGTCTTGGATATTTGAACACTTTGATGAAAGAGAAAACCGTTTTTAACCTTCTGCTCAGACTTTCTCTCACCTGGTTTTCTGTGTGAAGGATCGGACTCTTCTGGATCTGACTGATCAACGCTGCGACCTGAGCACTTGAACATCTTCATGCTGTCTAACAGCTGTGTAACCTTTTCTTACCTTACAGTCTGTGCTGAGGGTTTGAGCCGCTCCTGCTCACAACACGGCAACAAATAGAAGACAAATCTTTATGTGTTCCAGAAATCTGATGAAACTATCTGTTACATTATGAATAAAAGAAACAGTTTGAATGTATAATTCACTGGATTCTGGTTTTCTTCACAAAGAGCAGTCTGTCAGGTCTCGGGTTTCAGCGTTTGAGAAGCTGAATCATTTTTTAGGAGTCACGGTGAAAAGGGCCACCAGGAGGAGAGAAAACACACCATTACTGGCAAAAACATGAAGCTCATCAATTTTGAATATAAAAACAACTTAAATCCTGAGAGTTATAAATCCTTTGGTGAAAATCAAAAAGACCTAATCTGATCTGGTGTGGTAAAATCTTCAGTCATCTACCTGCACTTTGCCTCTGTGGCTGTCTCTTTATTCTTGGGATCCCAGCTTACAGACAGAATGACATTAAAAAGACCTTTAAAATAGTTTTTCATGCAGACAACATGACCAGCAGAGGGCGCTCAAACCCTGGTAACGCTACAGAAGAATTGAAACAGAGAACAAAACTTGCAGCTTTCTCTAATTCCTCTCAGTACCAGCTGTAACTGTGCATCAAACCCTGACTTGAACTTAATCTGATTTTTTTTAATCCATAAATAGAGAGTTGATGCTCGGATGTTTACTGAGAAAGTCTCATGTTCCAGGATGATAAGAGGCCTCTGTCAGTCCTCTTCAGGAGACTGACGAATGCATCATCTGTGATCAGTCAAATGTTTTGTTTCCAGCCTTTAAATTCAGATCCATGAACAGTTTGAAATGAGAAACCTGAGGACTGACTGACACATAACAAGACGTGAGCTTTAAAAGTCATGAAAAGCAGATCTGTCTTCACCTTTACAAGCCTATCTCTGAAGTCCAGAGTCAACGCAGACCTTCACCAGGACATTTTAGAGCACTTCATGTTTCTTTCTGCTGACAAGCTTCATGGAGAGGCTGATTTCATTTTCCAGGACTCGGCTCCTGCCCACAGCACCAAAGACAACCAAAAGCTGCTTAAATGACCACGGTGCTACTGTGTGTGATGGGCTAGAAAACTCTCTGACGTGAACCCTGTAGTGTTCATGTGTTCACTGTAAAATGAACATAAAATTGAAATTAAATGGAACAAGATGAAACCATTTACACAGTCATTAACATACCGATTCACAGCATCGGAGGAGACCTTGGATTCAGTGCCTTGTCGAGGACCCTTCAACATTTGGACTGAGGAGCCAGGGATCACACTGCTGATCCTCCAATTTTTGGATGCTCAATCTCCTGAGCCAAAGCCACCGTATAGGCTACACAGAAATCAGTGACTGCACACTACACCTTTAATGTATTTGTGCTGCTTTTCTGACGCTCCTACATCTCTCTTGAAATAACAATGGGTTCATGAGGCTGTTCGTTTTCATATTTTGTACTTATTTTCATGTAGCGCTAACTTTGCCGTTTCTCTACGGGATTCCCCATGTTATTTGTTAGCATAATGCTAAGCGAGGATTCAATGTTATCTTTTGCTGGCATTCACCATTGCAAACAAGCTAGCTCACATTCAACTAAGCTCAGTTTTTCGACAGAAAGCAAACCTAACAGTGTGATAAGTGAAGTGAAGTGTTTATTTATCAAGTGTTTATCACACTTGCTACACTGAAAGTGTAGTGTCTGTGGTGGCTCACAGAGGGGATAGTCTATAACTTGGATGGGGCTTCTTCTTTTTTTTTTTTTTTTTTTTTTTTTTTTTATTCCACATTTCAGTTAACAATTGTAGAACATCCAACAAAAGAACATACTCACATTTCCATTCACATACAATAAGCTTCCATCTGAAACACAGCAAGCTTACAGAATAAAAAAAAGACAAAACAAGTCAGTTAAAATATATATATTAAAAAAATAAAAAATAAACAATAATGGGGGTTAATGATTAAACTAAGAAGTTTATTTTGTTTTTTTTTGTTTGTTTTTTTTTATTGATAAACAAAATCTGGCATATACATTTTGAAGAAAATACAGTGCAAACATTTAAGACTGAACAACGCTTCATGAAAGGAACTGAAAACACAGCAGGGAGTGGAAAAAAAAAGAGAGAGAGAGACAGAGGTCTAGTCATGAATTAATACATGCATAGAATTATTTACAACCAAAGCTTGTTTAGTTTTAATATATTTAAGGGATTTTTTAAAGCTCATTAGCTCATTCATGAAAACAAAAAATAAAGGTCTTTTAAGAAACGGCATTTGTGTATGTATTGTTTGGCCAAAATGATAATGGTATTATACATATTTTCCCTTTTTCTATCCTCCATAAAACACCACATTTAAAGATATCATAAAATATGTTTGGTGATTCTAAGTCTCTTTCAGATATCCAGTTTTGAGAAGATCTCCAAAAAGATTTCAGGTATTCACACTCAAAAAACAGACGTTCTAAAGTTTCAGTTTGAAGTTCACAAAATGAACAATTTTTTTTTCCAATGTTAAATCTTTCTCTGAGAAATTCATTACAGGGGTAAATATCATGTATTGTTTTAAAATGGGTCTCTTCATCTTTTGGTGACACTGAGAGAAAAAGGTATTTATTTCTGATTCTTTGAATTTGATCTCTAGAAAACTTCTGTGTAAGATGTCTTTCTTTTTTTTTTTCGGTGTAAAGGAAAACGTTCATGAGAGACAGCACCTCTCATAGCTTTGCGAACATTTCTTTTCAAGCAAGTTCAACTCATTTATAAAAGGCAAAGGCAAGAATGGCAATACCTTATCATATAATAGCATGCCTTTTGTCATATTTATCATACATACAGGGATTGCCTTTATAATTGTTATATATTGTTTTCTGGTGCATTTGATAATGAATTTATTAATGGAGTTATTATGATCAAGAAGAGTCCCTTCTCAATCCATCAAGTGTAAAATAGACCAGATACCTTTTTCCAACCAGTCACAATAACATAAAGATTTCCTCTTTAACAATATATACCTGTTATTCCATATTGATGAGTTATGTGGAGTAAATTATGCTTGAAGGACAATTTCCAGCAGAGGAGGACTTGCTGATGAAATTTTTGTAACTTAATGGATAGTTTAGAAACAGAAAAGTAACACTTTAAAAGAAAATCAGTTCCACCACACTGACTGAATACTTTACAAGGAAGATTGTACCATACACAATCACTGTAACGTGTGAATTGTTGTGGCCATTTTAGTTTTATCGTACCATTCATTGCTTCAAAATCAATAACACTTAAACCACCAGCTTTTAATTGCTTAACTACATCATTTTTTCTAAGATAATGATGTTTGTTTTTCCAGATGAAGTTGAAGATAATCTGATTAATTGATTTAATCAAATTATCTGACATTGACAATGAAAAAGCAGGATATGTTAATCTAGAGAGTATTTCTATTTTAGAAATCAGAACTCGTCCAAAGATTGACAGATCCCGTTGTAACCAAGAAGTAAGAATAGACTTGCTTTTCTTTATGACATTCTCAAAGTTCAGTTGTTCTCTCGCTTTGATATCTTTTGTTATAACCACTCCTAGATATTTCACTTCATTTTTTAAAGGAATTTCATATAGGTCTGTAAGTGGATGGTCATGTATAGAAATTAATTCACATTTTTTTTAATTCAAGTATAGCCCAGATGCCTTAGAAAAATGGTTTACTTTCTTGATTATTAGAGGGATCTGTTCTGATTTTTTAAGGAAGATAGCTGTATCATCTGCAAGTTGAGTGATTGACAAATGCTTACCTAACACATTTAATGGCTCTATGTCTACACTATTGTTAATGTAAATAGACAGAAGTTCTGCAACTGAAATAAATAGTAAAGTGCCTTGGAAGAGGGAGACAGAACTATTTATTCCATTATAGATCATATCAATTATTTTAATTAACTTCGAACCAAAACCAAAATACTTTAGAGTTTTCATTATAAACGGGTGTTCTACTGAATCAAATGCCTTATAAAAATCTAGAAAAGCCTATTTCAGCCTATTAGCTGTAACTATTGTTAATAATTTATAATCTGCATAAATGTTATCGGTCTGAAATTATCAATATACCTTTTATCTTTACCAGGTTTAGGTAAAAGAGTTATTATCCCTTGTTTCATGGTTGACATTAAATCATTATTAATACATTCTTTCAGAGCATTAAATAAAAGATCTTTTATCAACTCCCCAAAAAAACTTGTAAAAGTTTGAGGTCAAACCATCTTGGCCAGGAGCTTTATTTGTTGCCAACTGTTTTATAGCACTGTTGAATTATTTGTTAAACTCTGAATTACATATTTCTTTAAATTCTAAATCAGTCTGGTGAATATGATTTTTAATTAATAATTCCAAAATTATGGTTGAGTCTTCTTGTGAGTAAGATGATGAGTATAATTTAGAGCAGAAATGATGAACCTCTCCTGAAATTATTTTTGCGTCAGAGCACTCACTATTGTTTACCATCAAGGCCTTTGTATTATTTTTTTCTTGTCTCTTAAGCTCCTTGTGCCCTCTGAGTGAATAAGGTGTCTAACTTAGACTGTAACTCTAATAACTTTGTGGTGTTTTCAACTGATAAAGGAATATTTGTTGAGTTCTTGCAACAACTTATGTTCATCTTTCCTTTTCTGTTTACATATGGTTTTACTGAATTTAATAGACAAGCTTTTAACCTTAAATTTAAAATACTCCAATTTCTTGCAGTAAGTATCAATTTCATCACATTAATAATATCATCTAATAAAGCCTTGACTTCATCCACAAATTCTTCCTCTCGTTTACAGTGTGACTAATAGTGTTTAGCTGACCTATAACGCAATTTTTTAAAAACACCCTACAGAGTGGATATTTTTTTATACCTCTGGGGTTAATAAAGTGTGTCTGATTCTCTGATGCTCTGCAGTCACCGTCACCACTTGAATGGCAAGCTGGAGCTTTCATTGGATATGCTGACACCATGCTCTGCTTTGAATGTGCTTATTCCACTTTCGTTGCCATTTGTGAACCGGACAAAAACAATGGTTCAATTGCGGACTACCGTGTTGTGCTTGTGCTCCTGGATCTGCTGACTGCCTTTCAACACAATGTCCATCTGTTGCTGCAAGTCTGTGCTCAGATAAGATGCATTAATATATCAACCTTATTCCTGATTTTGCAAATTTACCCATGGTTCATAGCAGTTGTCAGTTTTGCTCTTCCGGTTGAACATTCTGTTTACGTCTTCATGGAGACCACAAAGCTGATGATGTTAGCCTAGCTGTCATGCTTGCTCTAGCAACCAGCTTTTAACAGTAAGAAAGCGACAAAATAAACAAAAATCTGAAGCAGATTCATCGTGCGGATGTTTTAAAAACTTATGAGGACTGTAACAGTGTCTCACCCAATGGTTCTGGTGGGTAGATGACATGAAGTGTTGGTCTGAAATAACTACATCGACATAGTTAATTATCTTGAGTTTTCTGAAGATGCTGATGGCAAAGAATTACTTAATTACAAAAGCAAGGCAATCAGAAATCGATAACTGCTGGCGGAAGTAATTATCTGTCAAGGCCCATAGACTTCTGAAGAAACAGGTGGATATGCCAGGTAATCGGCCCACCTCTTCTTTGGCGGGGGCCTACCAAAAGTTATATCGCTACAAACCAGCCTGGCATGCATACTACAGTGTCTTCAGTCCCTCAGCATTTCAGTGTGAACGCAGTTTTTTTTCTTTGTGGTTTTTGCGTTTTTGAGTGAGATGCTGTGAAACGTTGTGTAAACAGGGCCTGAGTTGTTATAGCCACCTGTTTCTTCAGAAGCCTATGGGTGTTGACTTCCGCCTGCAGTTATCAACTTCCGGTTACTGCCGCCCTCAAGCTAGCTCAAAAAAACTTGCATGAAATAACTAATGTTAGACAGGCCTCAGTGTAAACTTCTTTTTTTTTTAAATCATCCGCACCATGACTCAACCTCTGATTTTTGTTCATTTAGTCATTTTCTTGCTTTTAAAAGCTGGTTATTAGAGCGAGTATGACAGCTAAGCAAACATCGTTAGCTTTGCGGTCCCCATGGTGATGTAAACAAAACATTTAACCGGAAGAGTAAAACCGGCAATTGCGATGAACTATGGGTAGTCAGGGTAGTCAATGTGGATAGGCAGACTGATAAGATCAGCTAGATTCCTAGTTAAACGAGCTGCACCATCCAGAGTAGGGTGAATGCCATCTCGGCTAATCAGACCAGGCTTGCCCCAGAAAGACCTCCAGTTATCAATGAACCCCACGCCATTTTCTGGACACCATCTTGACAGCCAGCGGTTGAATGAGGAGATGCGGCTAAACATCTCATCATTAGCCCTATTCGGCAGGGGACAAGAGAAAATTACAGAGTCCGACATCGTTTTAGCCAGTTTACACACTGACTCCACATTAACCGTGGTGACTTCCGACTGGCAACATCTGGCGTCCTTAACGCTGACATGTATCACAATCCTCTTAAAACTATGTTTGTTCTGTTCCAGCAGTTTTAAATGTCTTTCTATGTCGCCTGCTCTCGCCCCCGGGAGGCATCGGACTATGGTGGCTGGTGTCACTAGATTCACATTTCTGGCTATGGAGTCACCAATTACCAGAGTGGTTAGCCTCTTAGCAGATGTGTTGCTAAGTGGGGCAAATCTATTTCAAATGTGAACTTTCTGGTTATCCAGCATGACATTCTTAAGCTTGCGGCTATGTTTCCCTCTCACAGTAACTCAGCTACTGCATCCTGCAGTCCACAGGGGAGGAGGCTAAGCTTGGACGACCCGTACCAGCTACATGGGGCTGGCTGCTAATTGAGGGCTAGCTTCAGCGCAGAGACGTGTCTCTAACTCAGAAACCCTCCCCTCCAGAGCTATGAATAAACGACATTTTATGCAGGTATCATTATCTGTAAAGGAGGATGAGGAATAACTAAACATCTGACACATAAGGCAGCACCAAACAGGAGAGGGAGAGACCGGGTGAGGAGCCACATCAGGTGCTAAGGATAAAGGCTAACAGAAACAACAGTTGTTGTAGTGAGAATAAAGGGTGCTTGGTGTGAACTACTGCAGATTGGTAAGGTGGTAAGTACAGAAAAAGTGAATGGAAGTTTTGTGGAAACTATAAAGATAAAGTGAGAGTTAGCGACAGCAGCACTACAATCAAAGCAAAGACTAACCGGAAATGATACAACACACTCATTTGACTGTCCAACGACCTCAGACACTGCAGATGAGGGTAAAAGTGGTAGAAATGCTGATTTCACCAACATGCTTATAGTGTGAGTGTGTCAGCAGTTAACTGTGAGCACATTGTGTCAATGTTTAGTGCAGTAGTGCAGAAGGATTTTTATTTGTATTTTTCTACATTTTCACATTAAGAATGAGTGAAAAATAGACACAAATCAAGATATTGTTGAGAAGGCAATCGCACTTAGATTTACTCTGACGCATGAGGAGGGACAGCATTCATAAGGAATGTGTCACCTGTACCTCAGACAAATTATGACACTAGGTGTAACACATCTGATGGTGTTATCAAAAGTCACTGTTAGAAACTTCTAATGAGCTTATATTTCCCATTTATATGGGGAGATCTTAGCATCTTAGGGGGTATTCTGCTCTCATGTTTCAAACATGGGTATAAAATAATGATTCTGGATGGTCCAACTAAAGGGAGGCAGACTTTCAATCGGTTACATATTCATATGTTGTAGAAATCCCTGAAACTGTCTAACACTCAGAACAGAAACCGATCAGAACACTCTTGGCTGAAATGATGAGGTCATCACATAAGGATCTCCTAAATGGCTCATGAAACTTTGGACCTCAAACATCAAGGTCTGCCTATTGTCTTGCCTCCTTACAGGCCTCCAGAGGACTGGCTTATCAGAGCAAAGGGTTTGTGGAGTGGGTAGTTTAGAAGAAACTTTCTAGAGCTGCTGTGAGGAGATTTTAGCAGAAAACCAGACCATCTGAAACAAAACTGACATCCTGAATCTATTATGCAGGACCAGAAGGTGAAGAAACAGCCTTTTTTTAACTTCCTCTGAAGCAAATATTCATATGAAGTGATACATTTGATTATTAAAAAAGGCAGGGTGAAGTTAATATTCAGAAATCACTTCTAAGACATTTATAGGACAGAATTAGCACTTCATTCATTAGCACTTGAATTATCACTTTTTTTCCACATGTAAGTCGAAATCTACTTAACAGAAAGTTCCCCACAGTGGCTCTGAGTTGTATAATTTGATTATTAGTCATTTGTTCATCAGTATTTAAAAGTTAAATAAATCATCCTCAACTTCATGTTTTTGTGTGCATTGCATCATTTGAGTTTTGAACTCAGACACAATTTCTTTAAACATTTTCCGTAAAGGAAAAGTTTATCTTGTGTCCAGAATTTAAGTCTGGTAGAAACTCAGATAATGGTGTCAGGAATCTTATTTTTTACTTAATGTTTAGTGTCTTCATCATGTTTTGTTTTTTTTTTTTTTTTAACTCGCAGTTTTTCTTGTCTTACTGCACAATAAACAAATCACACATATTAAAAGGTTATGGGCTCAGAAAAGACTTCCTAAACACCTTGAATCAGATCCAGCTAACAGTGTCAGTATTTTCTGTTAGTTGAGGTGTTCTTGGCTCAGTTGTGTGTCTTCTGCTTCAGAGCTGCTGGTCTTGGTGTTGAGCAGTCCCAGTCCAGGTCTTCCAGGTGAGCACCAGCTGGGTCCGAGGCGGTACCAGCCCTGGTACAGTCCCCTCCAGCTCAGACAGCCCAGAGCGCCCCCTAGCAGCTGAGTGGGAAACTGAGGGAAGTAAGCGAGGAGGCAGAGCAGCAGAAAGATCCAGAGGCCGAGCAGGAGGACACAAAACAGGAAGAGGATCCTGAGAGGAGCATCTGAGATCCCGCCCAGGCTCAGGTAAGGGCCAAACACAGCTGTTTCCTCTGCCAGCAGGAGGCAGCAGAGACAGAGGAGGAAGACGTCCTCTGAGACTTCATAACCTCTCCACAGCATCCCTGCTCTCAGGCACTCAGACTTACTCTCTCCTTCTCGGAGCACCAGCAGAGGCTGCCCGTTGGTGACCTCGGGGCCATTGAGGAGAGGTTCATAGCAGCTTCCAGTGGCGTTTTCTAGGAGGTCCAGGAGTTTACAAAAACCAAGCCACAACCCTCCAGCCATCCCGAGGCGAGAGAGGTGACGCATGGAGAGGGAGAGGGAGCGACGGATGGAGAATGAGAGCAGGAAGACGAAGGAGCCGACGAAGACGCAGGTCCAGCCCCAACCAGAGCGCAAGAACATCCTGAAAGGAGAGTGATCCAGACCGTTTAGATCAGTTCTGTCATTTTTAAATGATATTTTACTAATTTAAAAGAAAAACACCCTCATTGTCTTCTTGTCTGTTCCCAACTAATTAATAGTGAGCTATACATGTGAAAAATGACATGCGGAGGTGTAGAAATGGACTAAGACTCAACAAACTAGCCTTTTAGCTACACTTCACAGAAATGTAAATGAAATGTCCCTGTAAATTAATTTAATACATAAATAAGTAAACCTGACCTGAAGGTCAGTTTTGAGAATATTGCTAGGGTTTGCTAAAAAAATGCTTTTTCAACAACTTTGTTCTGAAAATGTCTAAAAAAATTTGATTTAATATTTAAAATGTTATCAAGCGTACCAGTCCTGTGGAATGAAACTATGTTTTCAGGACTAATCCCAAGAAACTCTGAATGTTTGTCGAAAAACTTTCGTTTTTATGCTCCTCAGAATCAGTGACCTTAAACATAAATCCCTTTCTGATAAAAACAAGCCTTGAAATCTTTTAGAAGTATTATTCTAAAGGATCTTGTAAATGTGTTATCTTCAAGCTCATGTTTTCAACACTCCTGTTTTTGTGCATTTCCTTATTATTATTTTTTTTAATCGGTAACCTACCTCTTCTCTTGTTTCTGATCCTCCTCTGTCCCAACTGTTTGATTTGCTGTTATGAAAACAACATACTTCATACTACTAGGAATGTAGTATGTTGTATGCAGTGCCTGCAGCATTTGAGTAAGGACAGTATGACTCTTCTGTAGCTTTGCTGATTTTTGGTTTTGGAAAATGGGTGTGAAGGAGAAAGGCTTTCTGAATATATTTGAAAATGGTTAGAAAAACGTTAGAAAATGGTCAAAAAACCTTAAGAGGAAAGTTGATGCTAAAAAGCTTTTATGAAGAATGGACTGATAAGTATGTATATGTATATAGCACCAACAGAAATGTTGTACTTGTGTGCATCATCTGAAACCAAACTGCTGCTGCTAAACATTATAATTGAGGTCCCTCAGTCAGAGAAACATTTCTACTTTGAAACCTTAATGCTCCCATGAAAGAGGAGTTATTAACCCAGCTTCAACTGAACAAGAGAGGGCAACAAGAGCATCTCTATTTTTAATTAAAGGCAGGCTAAGGCACAAGATAATTTTCAGAGGGCTGGTTTAGAAAATAAATAAAGCAACAGTTTGTTCTCATCACAAGGGTAGTTTTCAGTAATATTCTTTGGGCTGCATGGAAAGCTCTGGCAAACTTGACATTCAGTGACTTAAGGTCTAAAAAAAATAAGTGGTTTATATGGACTTTAATGTTTTTTTTTTTTTTTTTTAAGAAATCAGCACTTACCTGTGAGTGTCGGGTCATTTTATTCATACTGCAAATTTTGATTTTTTTTTTACATTCTACATTTTGTTCAAGTCAGTACGTACTGCTTTTAAGCCTATGCCCCTGTTTCCTCTTTGTTTTCATGGTCTTTGCAGACCACTGTGTGCGTCTTGCATTTGAGTCCTGTCTCTGGTGCTTTTTGAGGCTGTAACAGCAAATCAGCTGATCTTTCTGAAACACCATATTTAAGTTTCTTTGAACCCTGATGTTTCTTTTGAGGGTAAAAGAAGAAATAGCTGCTCCAGCTTTTGGTAACAGTATTTAGAGCTGTAATGTGTTTTAAGTCTCTGATAAACTCAGAGTAAGCTTTGTGACTAAATGTTATATGTATCATAGCTCCAGTGACCATTGAAAATATATCTGGCAGAGATCAACCAACACAGGACCATACCTGAGGGGAGTGGCTCAGACTGACTCAGCTTTGATCTGCAACAGGAAGCAGTTTAAACTGAAGGATCTCCGTATAAACGACTGAACACCAGCTTTGCATCAAACAGTACACTGATTATAGCTAAGACTACCCACCTGAAGTAACAGGTAGCAGTCATGTGACAATGACACGTAAAGGGATTGGTCAAGATTTATCTGGACCCTGCCTCCCCTTCTTTGAACAAACTGAACCATCAAAATATTGTTTTTCTCCAGCTGCAGTCAACAGTATCTCCTATAAAAAGCCACACAGATGCATTGTGGGAAATTCAGTGGCGTAATAACAGCACTGGTTGAAATGGGATAAGCAGAAGCAGCCTCACCTGTACAGGAAGTGACTCCTCTTGGCAAAGATGCTGTGCTGTGAGACCCAGAGGCTCAGTGCAGGGCCAAACACCACCACTGCTGACAGCCAGAGGTGGAAGTGCTGCCGGACCGCCGTGTTACCCAGGAACCGGGCCGCCAGGTCCGTCAGGTGCACCAGCAACGTGTTGAGGAACATCTGGATGCAGAATCAACCTCTGACGACAGCTAAAGGAGCTTAATGGACAGACTCTGGTTGGTTGTGAAAGCTATTATTCTCCTCAGACTGGAAAGTGAAGCATTCACTGCTTTCTGTGACAAGTCTGTAATCCTGTCCAGAATGCACCGCGCACAGAGCCTGATGCTGTGGATTACCTGCTCCTGTGACAACAATCCAGCGGTTTATGCAGTCCAAACATCCAGTTAGGATCAGTCTCTGTTCAAACTGAGATGCCAGAGTCTGAGAATGAGTCAGAACACGAGTTGAAGACCTGAGTGCATCAAGACCAGTTTGTCGTAAAGTATGAATGAAGCAGCAGCTAGCCCCTCACATTCCTCCCACTGCAAATACATGCACGCTGAAATCCAACCATGAAACAGCAGACTGCAGAATAATGAATCTGCTGCTGACTTTGAGGGCCTTCAGATTAACTCCAAGTTCTCACTTTGCGACCAAAGCATTAACTATTTCCCTGCTGGCTCTCCTTTAGCTGCATGGAGACAGGTTGAGTTTCAGTCCTCTCTGACCTTGTGTGGCATGTTTCCCTTGTGTCTCCTTCCTGCATTCCACGTAATATGCAACATATGTTTTTGACCTCTTCTGGATCAGCTCTGCAGGACTGCAACACCAGCAGTGATGACCGCCTCCATTAACCAGAGAGAAGTCCAGAGTCAATGTGCAGAATATTCCTCCTTTTTGATCCCTCTGCAGCTTCTGAAGCCTCTCACTTCTCCTCTGTCACTGACACCCACCAGCTCTACACACACACACACATACACATAAAAATACAGTGTATGTTCTCACCCTGTCGTATGCCTCCCAGGCCTGAGAGGTGTCACATTGCTCCTGCTGAGATGACTCAGAGGGTTGAAGCAGTGACTTTGAATTCTCGCTGTTGGCTGAGTATCTGGCTCATTCAGTGCTGTCTGACACGTAAGGCTGAGGGTTAGATGAGAAAAACTGGTGTCACAGAGAACTAATGAATGAAATGTGATCAAAGAGTGACAGAAGATACAAACTGGAGCATTATGTGTGTGCAAACATGTTTAACTTTGAGCGTATTAATAGCAGTAACCTTTGTACTGTATCTGGGCTGAGACTCAGCTGTTGCAGCAGTCTGTGTCTGTCAATCATGGATGCTGACACACACACATACACACACACAGAGAAAGAGAGGGAGAGAAACTACCCATGCACTGTCCTCTCTCATTTAACTTCTCTTCGTAGCTTGAATTGACCCTGACCTGTCTGTTGACGTGGTTTACTTTGCAAACAGTTTCAGTCTCACAGAAAGACTTTTAATCACACACATCTGTCCCTCAGTTTTCTTAAAAGAGTCGCCTCTTTTGTAAAGTCAGTTGAGAAAAGATGAGGGCACAGTTATTTTACCAACGATGAGCTGCCATGTCTGATGAAGCATTGTCAACCAGAAACAGATGAAAGATCTAGACTTAGTCTCTGTTTTGAAAGGTCAAGTCTAGAGGGAGATACCCAGACAAAGGAATGACTCTGCTTCTCATCTGATTTATAAATTGTGTTAAAATGTTTCTAACATGTTTAGCATGACAGTAACATTGTAGATGAAGGTCCAACATGGAGTAAATGAAAAAAATCACGGGAAGATTTTGGACTTCATCAGCCAAGCAGGTAAGAATACCCTGGAATTTATTAAAAGTTTAACTCTTTCAGCTGATTGTGAACATACTGGTCTATGCATCCTTTTTGGTATGATATGCATTTTTACCCTTTATGTCTATCTGTCTGTCGTTCTTGTCACGGCTGGGTTCAAAAACTAAAAGAAAGGGGGATCAATGAGCAGACAAAGGAAAGCTTTTAATGAACAAAACCAAAAATCAAAAAACACTTGTGAAGAGGGCCACAAGGAAAAGATAAATCACAGGTATGTAGAAGAATGATGATGGGAGGTTAATTGAAATAGCAAACTGACAAAGATGAGAAGAAACACAGGGGCTGTTATCCAAACTGCCGACTACACGAGTAGTGCCTACTGATATGAGTGAAATTCAGTAAGTAGTAGGCAGTATGCCAAAAAAACTAATGCAGGGCACTAATGTTGTTTCTATATGGAGTTGACACACTGGTTTAGGTGAATTACCGCCACCTCCTGGAGTGAGTCAGCATTACAACTACAATATCAATCAATCAATCAAACTTTATAAAGCGCTTTTCATACAAAGAGATGTAACGCAAAGTGCATATATATATATATATATATGTATATTTATACGGACTGTTTACGGACTGTTTAACGAAAGTGTTTTATATATATATATATATATATATATATATATATATATATATATATATATATATATAAAACACTTCCGTTAAACAGTCCGTAAGAAAGAAGTGCAGAAAAAAACGCTGTTAAAACTTCACTTCTAGTCTTAAGGTTACCTCTATAAATTCATTAGTCATTATATTGAAGTGGTTTTTACTTACTTTACTTTTGCTTAAAGTAACTCGTCGCTAAAATATAATAACTCTTCTCTTACCTTGCATTTATTTACATTTATATTTAATTATAAATTTAAACATAAAAAACATAAAACATAAAAAACATAACATAAAAAATTCCATAACCTGTTGTTCCATTTTCCAAAACTGAATACCAGAGTTGCACACTACAAAACAGATCCAACAGAATAGTCATACTACATAGAAACAGTCGGAAAACAATCCTTTCCCCCTTGTCCGCATCACTGTGAACACGCTGATTTCAAAATCAGATTCCCATGCCAATTAATAAAATGTCATACATTGATTCATTGAAGCCAGTTCAAAAGGCTAGATAATTATAAAAAATCCCTAGACTTTGACCTTTTTTTCTAACAGCTATAGGGCGCCTATCAGTCACGTGAGCTGAGCTGAGCCTCTGATTGGACAAACCTGTAATTCTAATGAATCCTAATATCATCTAAACCGCTGCGTTTGAAAAAAAAATTCAGTCACTGTACAGTGTGTGCTGGTAGCTAAGTTAACGTTTCAGACCCAAGCTGTTTTTTGAACCAGGCTGTAAATATGCTTTTTAATGCTGTTAAAGTCCTTTTTTTGGGCTTGGTATGTTTGTGACTTCCGGTCTTTCTGCAGCCAGCCTCTCGCGGATTCTTGATGAACAGCAACTTTTAGCACTTCCACATAGGCTTCATTTTTTTCTCTACTGGATGTTGCCCTTTGATCAGATGCAGTCTTCCTGCGCTTATTCTGTTTCTCTATAGGGTTGACAGCTTAATTATACAGTCTATGGTCGACACTCAGATTTGGGTGAATTACCGCCACCTACTGGAATAAAGTATTACAACTACAATACAACACATTAAACAGTCCGTGAAAAAGAAGCGCAGTAATGTGAAATAAAAGCTGTTCAAACTTCACTTCTAGTCTTAAAAGAGGTGCTTAACTCCCAGTTGTTTTCCCATGAGCTGTAAAAATAAAAAGTCGTTCCAGATTTATTTTCAATAAACGATACACCTTTTGGTGTGAGAATAAAAATCAAATGTGATGATTCTGTTGTAAAATAATTTTAATGCCTTTTCAATTTTTTTATTCATAAATAACAGTACCCTGAAATATCTCCCTGAATTTGCAGTTTCTCTTTATGAATTTAAAATGTGCCTTAAACCATAATGAACGGACTAAAAACACACACAAAAATATATACAATTACTAAAAATAACTCTTGGCTAAAATATAATAGCTATTCTCTTTCCTTGCTCAATTCTATTTATTTGACATTTATATTTAATTATAAAGTTAAACATAAAAATCCCATCACCTGTTGTTCCATTTTCCAAAACTGAAAATCAGAACAGCACATTACAAAACAGACCAGACAGAACAGACTGGCAGTTTGGAAAACAGCCAGAGACTAAATAACAGGTGTGAGACAAGACACAGGCAAAAGTATTGAGACCAATCAAAAAGAGGGAGAGAAACAAGAGCAGGAAGTAAAACTACAATGGTAACAGGAAACAAGAATCACAACAGAAAAAAACACAAAGAAACAAGCTAAGGCTTACAAACAGGGTAACTTGACTCATGTTTGATGGATCGGGTGGTTGAAGTCAGAAAAAACAAGACATTCTGGCAATTCAGCAATTTCTTCTTTGAACAAATGGGAGTCTCAGTAGCATCCTGCTGATGAGGGATGGTACTGAATTCTTCAACCAGCCTTTGTCTCGAGTCGGCTAAAGTGGTTGTTTTGGTCACTCTTGCCCTCATAAGTGTTCAAAGGGGTTGAGGTCAGGACCGCTGGCAGGCCATCCCATCCTCTCCACTCCCAAAATTCTGAAGGTAGACTCAGAGAAACCCTCCACTGTTAGAGGCAAGTGTTGTCCTCTCAGGTGGTAGAGTTCAGTCCCAGACTGTGGAGATACTAGATTGCCCCTGATGTTGACAAGCCTTAGAGCACATGTGTCAAACTCAAGGCCCGCGGGCCAAATATGGCCCGCCACGTAATTTTATGTGGCCCGTGAGAGCTTAAAAGGTTTGAGTGTTTAAAAATCAATAGGTCAAAAGTGTGCTTTGACCAAAAACTACATTTCCCACAATGCCTGTCGACTATGATATCCGCGATTTGACGGCTCACCGCCACTACACAGCAGTGTTTCTACATCAATGCCAACGAGTGGAATTGAGAAATAAATAATGATCCCAAAATGTCCAAGAAGAGAAAAGTTGATAAAGATGGAAGACTGTTTCAAGAAAGATGGGAAGGCGAATACAAGGAGAAAGACCAGTATGTCTTTTGTGTTACGAGGCGTTGTCTGTTGTCAAAGAGTACAATCTGCGGCGGCATTTTGACACCAAACACGGAGCTAAGTACGCAAAGCTAGCCTTCAAGAAAAGCAACAAATTGCCCAAGAATTAAAAGGCAAATTGCGGTTGCAGCAGAGCGTGTTTTCGAAAGCCACAGCCCAAAATAAGGAGTATTACGTTTATTTCACATTACATTCGATTACATTTACTTACATTTATAAGTTACATCTGGCCCTTTGAGGACAGCCATTAGGCTGATGTGGCCCTTGGTGAAAATGAGTTTGACACCCCTGCCTTAGAGCAATCAGGTGCAACCTGTGTGCACCTGAAGTTCAAAGCAAGAGTCAGTACTGACAACAGAGGGAGCTGTTTGGCATTGGCAGAGAAGATTTTTACAAATTTTTCATGGGAACAGACAGACTTTGTTGTATCCAATGTACTTTTTAAAGATTAATAGATTGTCCGATCAATCCGTCAGTGTCAGTTTTTAACCCTGTGTGCACTCTGTGCAGATGTAAAGGTTGACCTGGTTTCTAAAATTAAATGCCCCTCCTCTCTTTCCGGCAGCGTACAGAAATACTTGTCGGCCTGGTTCAGTTACAGACACCACTCAGCCACTCATTCTACATCATTCAGAGCAGTCACTCCACTCACCACTGAGTTAGTTATGTAACCTGAGAGTGATAGAAATATCTACATGTTGCAGGTGAAAATACAAAGTGAAAAAAAAGGACGAGAACATCTTTGGTAAAGAAACTTGCCCAAAGCTCTACGTTTGTTTGACTGTTTTTTTAAACAGTACATTTATTGTTTTATATGACAGGATGAATAACAATGGTAGAATTGACATAAAATGTACATTAAACCGACAATGTAATCCCCTGAAATAAATTTAAATTATACATAAATAAAATAAAAGAATTTAGTAATAAAATAAAATAGGATGCTGTGGTTTAATATTGATCATATAGGTGTAAGATGGTTCAATATTTTTCTTTTTTTTTTTTTTTTTTTAACCTTTATTTAACCAGGATTTTTCCTAACTTGGAAGATTTGGCAATATCAATGTCATCAGTTCATCCAATCAGAGGCACAGCTCAGATCACGTGACAGTGGAGCATCCTATGGCTGTTACCATGGAGACTCACGGTCTGCCTCATTTCCATATGGCCGCAAAAGTCTGTTATTAATACACCTTAGGGAATGTTTGTTAGACATTGAGCTGAAGTGTTCATATACAACAGGTCTCCATAATCTAAAATGAATATAAAAGTTACAGTTACAAGGCGCTTTTTAACCTCAAAAGAAAAACAAAAATTTAAAATGAATAACAATAGTAGAATTTGAAATATGTCAGATTAATTTCAGCTAAATAGCACAACAACGACACCTGCTGTCGTACCTCTGTATCTGCAGCTTGGTCTCAGAGTAGAGAAGGTGGCGCATTATGGGTAATTACTCACTGGAGGTAACATGTCTGAAACGGCCTCTGAGAATTTGCAATTGAGTTCATTTTAAAGGTCTTTTTAATGTCACTCTGTCTGTAAGCTGGGATCCCAAGAATAAAGAGAAGAACTTTTTTACCATTAAAACTGCAGTACAAATTTCAGTACAAGTTTTTTTGTTTTGTTTTGGGTTTTTTTTTTTTTGTTTTTTTTTTTTTTATAAAAATTATTAGTCAATACGGAGCGACAACCCTCATTGAATCATGTGTCATGTCAAAGCATTTAAAAGAGTTCAGGTCCTTTCTCAAAATGTAAAAATGAATAAATAAAATTAAAAATGGATGATTCGCGATCTACACCACATATTTTTTCTGTATCAAACTGTATTACGGTAGATGAAATACACACAACTACATATGTCTGTCTGTACGTATATACATATGTATTAGAATATATGCGTAACAAGAATATTTTGTTCTGCATGACGTTCGTTAAAAGTCACATAATGTTCATTTATTATTAATATACTTTGACATTGGAGAATATTTATGTTATGTTCATATTTGCAAGGTTCTATTGAATGTGTTTACAGAGAAGGACTGTTCTTCTATTTTTAACGTTGTTGCTCTGTGTAGTTACTGGAATCCAGCAATTCGTCCGTCGAGCTACCTGGGTATCATATGATAGAGCAGGAACCTTGTGGATGAAAACTCAAAGAAAAATGTTTTTCGCTGTTTGTATCTGAAGGGTAGGCAGCAAATTGCAGTACAGTCTGAAGTAACTGTCCTTCCCTCTCGCACCCCAACAGACCTGCAGGCACTCCAGCAAGCGGACCCAGCCATCGGGACCTTCCTTCATTTTTGGCACCAGCAGAGGGAGCCAAGCCAGGTGGAGAGACAGGAGCTGGGTCCTCAGGTGCGGGGGCTGGTCCGGCAGTGGAGTCGGATTGTGCAGCTTGAGGGCCTCCTGTATTGTCGGCTCTTTCGTCCAGATGGTGGAGAGGAAGTATACCAACTTCTTCTGCCAGAAGTTCTCAGGGAGGAGGTGCTGACACAGCTTCACCAGAATCATGGGCACCAAGGCATGGAGCGGACTGCTGAGTTGGTGAGACAGAGGTGTTACTGGCCAAGGATGGACCAGGATGTAAAGCAATGGTGTCAGCGGTGTGAGCGCTGTGCCCTTGCCAAAAACACGCAGCCAAAAGTCCGAGTGCCCATGGGTCATCTGCTAGCTGCTAAACCTAACCAAGTGCTGGCCATAGATTTCACTCTGCTGGAGCCATCAGAGGATGGAAGGGAGCTTGTTCTGGTGATGACTGATGTCTTTTCAAAGTTCACTCAGGCCATACCTACCCGGGACCAGAGGGCAGCTACAGTGGCAGAAGTGTTGGTGAAGGAGTGGTTTTATCGCTATAGAGTCCCAGCCCGCATTCACTCTGATCAGGGGAGAAGTTTTGAGAGTGCCTTGGTTCATCAGTTGTGTGTCTTGTACGGGATAAAAAAGACTCGTACCACCCCTTATCACCCCCAAGGTAATGGTCAGTGTGAGAGATTTAACCGGACTTTGCATAACCTGCTGCGCACCCTTCCTCCAGACCAGAAGAGCCACTGGCCGGAGCATCTCCCCCAGCTCGTGTTCAATTATAACTCCACCGCTCATCAGTCGACAGGCGAGTTGCCGCACTTACCTGTGGATTTTCTGCTGGGTCATCTTCCCAAACCCACGGAGGGGAGAGTGTGTGACTGGGTGGCAGAGCATCGCTGGCGGTTGGATGTTGCTTTTGACTCTGCCAAGGATCGCATGGAGGCTGCAGCGAGGCGGCGGAAGGAGAGACACGATAGGGGAGTGTTGGATGAGCCGTTGGAGGCGGGTCAAAGAGTGTACCTGAGAGACCATGCATCACGGGGTCGTAACAAGATTAAAGACGTGTGGGGAGCCACTGTCTTTGAAGTGGTGAGGCCGCCTGAGCCGGGTGGAGTGGTGTACTCTGTTGCTCCAGTCTATGATCTGACTCGTGTGAGGCAAGTGCATAGGACAATGTTAAAGCCAGTCCGACCTCTTTCACCTGAGCAAATGCAGGTCAGGCCACGGTGCTCATCTGAAGCAGCACAAGGATCAGAGAGTGAAGAGGAGGAGCCTGGGGATGATGGATTATGGATGCTGGTGACAGCACCTGCAGGCACACCGCCCACTCCTGCTTTTCCTACACCTTCTCGGCATGCGCCGAGGGATCTGCAACCTATGCTTACCACCAGCCCAGCTCCTTACAGCCCAGCTCCTCACACCCCAGCCCAAGGAGGCCCTAGCACCAGCACATCGGTCTCGCGCAAGTCTGCAAGGAAGACTGCAGGGCAGCACTCAAATGTGCATCGGCTTCCACGATCAGTGCAGGGGGAGGCAAGTAGGGCTACAACCTCTCAGGTGTTGGGTTCGGGCAGCATGGCTAAAAGTATTTTCCGACCCTGGTCGTAATTTTAGTGATTTTTTTTATCAGCGGGTCGCTGATAAAAATTTGGGGGGGTAGAATGTAACCGGCTGATTAGCGGTTATGCCTTACAGCTGCGGTCGGAACCAATCATCGGCGCACGCATTGTCTCCCGGGGGATATATTTACGGGTCAGAACACCTTCTCGTCCTGTGTACTTCCGGATGAGGAACAGGTATGAGCTGTTTGTAGCATGTAACTTGTGATAAACGTTATAATGACTCTGCTTATCATCCCAGGGCATCGTTCATGTTGCTGCTTGTAGCCCAAGTGGTGGATGTAATGTCAACGTGAGGGCGTGTACAGCTGAGGTACGGGCTCGTTTGCAGCATTTCTGTGCATTGATTTTGTTGTCGGTGGCTAATGTTCTGTTTTTTGTTATAGTTTGCCACTGTTGCCTTGTCTTGCCTTGTCTTTTTGTTTTGGTTGTCCTTGTCCTCGCTCTTGTTTTTGTTTTCTCTTAGTTTATAGTTTTCCTTTGTTTCATTATTTGGAAGCCTTAGCTTTGTGTTGCTGTAGATTTTTATCTTGATTATCGTTAGATTAAGTTACGTTTAACTGCGCTTCTGTTTGGCTCGTTCTGTGTTAAATTTACTTCTTTATTTCTGTAAAGGGCATCAACATAGTGTATGTCATTTTTGTTCACTATGTGTTATTTTAGATATCTTATTTTGACACTTCCTGTTAGACTGATGTATCTTATTTTGAAGGGGTTTGGTAAACGGAAAAGGAGCAATAACGGCGGCAAATTGATGGAGGAAGGATATGAGGAGATTTACAGGGATAAAGAAAAGTAACTACGGTGTCGCATTAAACGTCCAGATTGTTTATTAGCCCGGTTGAAAGTGGCAACAAGGTAAAGCCTTATTGTACATTTATGTTTGTGTTAAATTGAAATTAATTTTCGTGTAAAGTTAAGCTAAATGCCACGAGCTATTTGTAGACATATGCATTGATGGCTTTCTATTTGTTTGTATTTTAGCTCTTACGTTGTTGTTGGTCATATGGATTGCTCCAATGAATAAAATACTTCAGACCATCACCAGTAAAAGCTCATCAATTTTCAACTGGCGCTACAGTAAGAGCTTGACCATCCGCCACCATGCTGCACTCCTGGTCTCCATGCTTCAAGGTAACATAATCATAACGGACAGCAGGTGGCAGAAGTTGGTCTGAAAACTGAAACGGTGAAGAAACATGGAAGGTGCACAGGCGTCATCTGTAAGCTTAAAGGACATTAATGAACAAAGTGTTTGCTTACAAACGGAAATTCACAATTATAAAGGTCTGCTTCAAGATGCAAGTGGAAATATAAGACAGGATATAAAGCAAATGATCCAGTGTAAAGAAAAAATGTTAGCTGAGCTGCAGTGTAAAGTCCAGAGTACCACAGATGAACTTCGCCGCTCCGCACGTCCCCAGGTTCCAACAGAAAAAATGCTTGCTTATCAGAAAGAAGAAGTGAGTAAAAAGGAGAAAAGGCTTCTAGGTGCATATGAGCAGTGGAAAATGCAAGCACGTGAGGCTAGAACAAAACTCAAGTCAGACATAACTGAAGCACAAATGTCATCTCTTGTGGACATTTTAGAAAAGGGAAAGGACGATGTTTTGAGACTTTACACTGAAATAAGAAGTCACTTAACACCATCAGCTGACATGAGGAGAAAAATTGACGCATGTGAAGCAGTAACTCATGACATTACCAAAATCATATATGAGAGACTAACGGGTATCGATGGAGATTTCGATGCTGAACATGAAAGACAACGTCTGTGTGAGCTGCTGGATCGTGAGTATGCAGTCTCTATTTACGGTTCCACTGCTGCAGCATCAGGGATCTCTCATCATTCCTCATCTCCACATATCGCAATGAAACGAGCTGAGGCAGCAGCAGACCTTGCCGCAAAAGAGGCTGAATACAAGATCATACAAGAGGAAAATAAACAAAAGGAAAAGATAAAGGCTTTGGAAGAGCAACAACAGAAAGAACTCAAAATTCAAAGATCTGAGCTAGAACGTCTGCAGGCTGAAAGGGACCTGGAGGCAGCTCGAGCCAGACTGGAAGCTTATAACAGAGAAATGGGACAGATAGGTGATTTTCAGTCAGTTAAAAGTGAGCAGGTGAGCTCACATGCAGCCCCCCACTACCCTGCACCACACTCATCTAACACACCTTGGCCGCCTACGCCCCCTGATGTTGCTCACCTAGCACAAGCTGTTCAGGACAGTATAGCCATTAACAGACTTCCATTGCCCGAGCCAACAGTGTTTAGTGGCGAACCAATCCATTTTATTGAATGGAAAACCTCTTTCATATCACTGATAGACCAAAAGGGCATCTCCGCTGCTGATAAACTGTATTATCTGAAAAGGTATGTCAGTGGTCCAGCTCGTAAATGCTTAGAAGGAACATTCTTTAGAAACGATGAGCAAGCTTATGAAGATGCATGGAAAAAACTCGACCAGCGATACGGCCAAGCATTTGTTGTTCAAAGAGCATTTAGAGAGAAGTTAGCAAGCTGGCCAAAAATACAGTCTAAGGATGCTGAAGGACTGAGAAGCTTCGCAGATTTCATAAATGCTTGCCTGCTAGCCATTCCTCATGTAAAGGGCCTGGAAATATTGAATGACTGCGAACAAAACCAAAAACTGATTCAGAAACTTCCGGACTGGGTAGCAGCTAGATGGAACCGCCAAGTTACAAAAACCCAGTTGGATGGCAAAGACTTTCCCAGTTTCAGTGACTTCGCTGAATTTCTGTTGTTAGAAGCAGAGGTTGCCTGCAACCCAGTCACCTCCATCCACGCTCTTCGTTCTGCAGAGCTATTTAGTGACAAAGGGAATCTGAAAGACATGAAGAAAAATAAAGCAAGTGTCTTCAGTACTGAAACAGCTGTACACAGTATCGAAACGTCATCCAGAGTGAACACCGGACCTCACTGCATGTTATGTCAAAACACGCATCAGCTTCATAAATGCCCAAATTTAATGAAAAGGTCACTGGGAGACAGAAGGACATATGTTAAGGAAAATAGACTTTGTTATGGCTGTTTAAAACAAGGGCACAGTGCAAAGGACTGTCGTCGGCGCTTAAAGTGTGACATATGCATTAGAAAACACCCAACCTGCCTTCATGATGACAACTTCATGAAAGAGATGAAAGGAGAAAGACAAGTGAGTACAGCAGAAACAGCGCAAAACAGCATGTCAGCGACACCAACTGCTGTGTCTCTAAATGTTACCAGGGAAGGACAAACAGCTAGCACCTCAATGATTGTTCCAGTGTGGGTGTCATCTGCTGTTAACCCTTACAGAGAAAAACTTGTCTATGCCTTGTTAGACACTCAAAGTGACACTGCCTTCATTGATCAGGAGGTAAGCCGTGAACTGCAAGTGAATGGATGTCCAGTGAAACTAAAACTTACCACCATGATGGGAGAAAATGAAGTTGTGAGCAGTGAGAGAGTACCTGGTCTTCGTGTTAGGGGCTACAGCTCTGCAACACACATCCTCTTACCTCCTGCATATACAAAAGACCATATTCCTGTGAACCGTGAACACATACCAACCTGTGAAACTGCCAAACGCTGGAGTCACCTATCACCAATCATTGACGAAGTCCCACCACTCCTCAGTTGTGAAATTGGTCTTTTGATAGGTTATAACTGCCCAAAGGCACTAGCACCCAGACAAGTGATACTAGGCAAAGATGATGAGCCTTATGCAGTGCGAACTGATTTGGGTTGGAGCATAGTGGGCAGTGAGCCATCTCGCCATGAAACAGACATGTTGAACAGTCTCTGTCACCGTGTAGCTGTGAAGGAGATCCCCCCAGTATCTCCAATGGATGCAGTTCGTGCACTTGAGAGTGACTTCAGAGAAGTCAGAGAAAATGACAGAACGGTGTCCCAAGAAGATCTAGTCTTTCTGGACAAACTTAAAGATGGCATAAGAAAGGATGAACAAGGACACTATGAGATGCCTCTGCCTTTCAAGAAAAGACCATGTATGCCTGACAACAGACCACTCGCAGAGATTCGACTAAACCACCTCAAGCGGAAACTGTCCAAGGAAGAGAGATACAAGGAAGATTATGTTAAGTACATGAGTGACATGATTGAAAAAGGAGATGCTGAAGAAGCCAAGGATGATGAACTTCCTGGTGAGAAATGGTATATACCTCACCATGGTATTTATCACCCAAAGAAACCAGAAAAACTACGTGTTGTATTTGATTGTTCAGCAAAGCACAAGGGAACCAGTCTCAACGAGCACCTGCTTTCTGGGCCTGACATGATAAACAATCTAACTGGCGTCCTCATGCGCTTTCGGCAACATCAGATAGCGTTAATGTGTGACATAGAAAAAATGTTCCACCAGTTCAAGGTTCAAGAGACTGATCGTGACTATCTACGTTTCTTATGGTGGAAAAATGGAGACTTAAACACACAACCACAAGAGTACAGGATGACTGTACATCTCTTTGGTGCAGTGTCTTCCCCAGGGTGTGCAAACTATGGATTAAAACATCTGGCTAAGGAGCACAACCCTTCATTTCCTCTCGGTGCTCAGTTCATTGCCAGAGACTTTTATGTGGACGATGGAGTCACAAGTGTGGAAACAGTGAAAGAAGGCATACAGCTGGCATAAGAGGCACGAGAAATATGTGCAAATGGTGGTCTCCGGCTACACAAGTTTGTATCAAACAACAGCACTGTTTTAAACAGTATACCAGCATCAGAACATGCAGCTGACATCAAATCAAAGGACCTTGCTTTCAGTGAGATGCAATCAGAGAGAGCGCTCGGAATTCACTGGAACATAGAAAAGGACTGCTTCACATTCAACCTCAAACTGAAAGACCAACCTTCCACACGGCGTGGAATATTATCCACTATCGCGTCTGTATATGATCCTTTGGGATTTGTTGCCCCTTATCTTCTGAGTGGCAAAAAGATCCTGCAGGAAATGTGTCGTCAGGGTACCAGCTGGGATGATCCACTGCCTGAAGACCTGAAACCACGGTGGGAGTGCTGGAAAAAGGATCTCATCAATCTGGAGAAAGTACAGATAGCCAGATGTTGTGTACCTGCTAACTTTGGGAAAGTGAGGAAAAGAGAACTGCACCATTTCTCAGATGCAAGCACTACTGGGTATGGACAGTGCTCTTATCTGAGACTTGTCAGTGAGAATGGTGATGTTCACTGTGCCTTTATCATGGGAAAGGCTCGTGTTTCCCCCACAAAAGTCTCCACTATTCCAAGATTAGAGCTCACTGCAGCAACAGTCTCAGTCACAGTGAGTAATATGCTCAAAGAAGAGCTAGCTCATAGCCTTGTAGAAGAGTTCTTTTGGACAGACTCAAAGGTCACTCTCGGATACATACATAATGAAGCAAGGCGCTTTCACACTTTTGTTGCTAACAGAGTGCAAAAGATACGCAACAGCACAACACCTCAGCAGTGGCTGTACGTTTCTACCAAAGAAAACCCTGCAGACCATGCATCCAGGGGAACAACAGTGGATGGTCTGCTGTCATCTGATTGGCTCACAGGTCCCAGGTTTCTATGGGAAAGGGAAATACATCCTCCAGCAACACTGATTCCAGATCTTCCAATAGGAGACCCAGAAGTTAAGAAGGTTCAAACACTGTTAACAAAGGCTACTGGAGAAGTGGGTCTGGCTGATCGTCTGGTGAAAATCTCATCCTGGTCTAAGGCTGTCAGTGCTGTTGCACGACTCAGACGCAGACTCCTAAAAGACAAATCGAAGGCACACTCTACATTCAGCGAACGACAAAATGCAGAGCTTGTGATCATCAGAGACTTGCAAAGACAAGCATATTCAGAAGAAATAACAACATTAAAGGGTGGAAATCTGTTACCAAGTAATAACAAGTTACATCATCTTAATGTCTTTTTGGACAGGGATGCAGTACTCAAGGTGGGAGGAAGACTGCATCATTCAGCCCTTCCTGGATCAATCAAACACCCGACAGTCATCCCCAGACAACATCATGTCACAAAACTGATAATTGCACATTATCATGAAAGAGTTAAACACCAGGGCAAAGGCTTTACCATCAATGAAGTTCGGGCCAATGGCTTTTGGATCCCAGGTTTGAGTCAAGCAGTCACATCATACATTCGCCAATGTGTAGTGTGTCGGAGACTAAGAGGACATGTAGCAGGGCAGAAAATGAGTGATCTCCCCACTGAACGGATGGAATCCTCTCCCCCATTCACATACTGCGGGATGGACTGTTTTGGCCCGCTAATGACTAAACAAGGACGAAAAGAACAAAAAAGATATGGCCTGCTCTTCACATGCCTTAGCTCTCGTGCTGTCCACGTTGAAATGGTAGACGACCTGTCAACAGATGCTTTCATAAATGGTCTGCGTTGCTTTGTTGCACTACGAGGCTCAGTGAGACAGATAAAGTGTGATCAAGGCACTAATTTTGTTGGAGCTAAAAATGAACTGAGAGCAGCCTTACAGGAAGTTGATGCTGAGAGACTGGCAATCTTCCTTGCAGAAAAACAATGTGAATTTGTGTTCAATACACCTCATGCAAGTCACGCAGGTGGAGTGTGGGAACGACAGATCAGAACTGTAAAAAGTGTGCTCAACTCCACATTCTCACTCTCACCTGGAAGACTAAATGATGCCTCTTTAAGGACCCTATTGTACGAGGCTTCTGCAATTGTAAACAGCCGTCCTCTCACAACAAATAATTTGAACGATCCAAACAGCTTGGAACCACTCACCCCTAATCATCTTGTCACCATGAAGGCTGCCACTGCTCTTCCCCCTCCAGGCAGGTTTGTCAGAGAGGATTTGTATGGACGAAAGAGATGGCGTCAGGTCCAGTATCTGGCAGAACAATTTTGGAGCCGTTGGAGAAAGGAGTATCTCCTTAACATCATGCTCAGACAAAAATGGCATACACCCAAGAGAAACATGCAAGTGGGTGACATTGTAATGGAGGCAGAGGATCAGCAACCAAGATCTGTATGGAGACTTGGACGAGTCTCAGAGACTGTGACAGATGATGATGGACTTGTAAGAAAGGTCAAGATACTTCTGGGAGACAGAAATCTGAACAAAAAGGGAGAACGCTTAAGCAAAATATCCATAGTAGAACGTCCGGTTCATAAGTTAGTTCTGCTAGTAGAGGCCTCCTAAGTAAGCTTAGAGAGAGAGAGACAAAAGCATCTGTTTTGTTGATGTGTTCTTTGTGTTCTATACAAAGTAGTCTATTGCAATGACAAGAAATTAATCGTGTTTTTATGTTTCTGTAAAACACTCATAATTTGGTGGGAGTGTAAAGGGCATCAACATAGTGTATGTCATTTTTGTTCACTATGTGTTATTTTAGATATCTTATTTTGACACTTCCTGTTAGACTGATGTATCTTATTTTGAAGGGGTTTGGTAAACGGAAAAGGAGCAATAACGGCGGCAAATTGATGGAGGAAGGATATGAGGAGATTTACAGGGATAAAGAAAAGTAACTACGGTGTCGCATTAAACGTCCAGATTGTTTATTAGCCCGGTTGAAAGTGGCAACAAGGTAAAGCCTTATTGTACATTTATGTTTGTGTTAAATTGAAATTAATTTTCGTGTAAAGTTAAGCTAAATGCCACGAGCTATTTGTAGACATATGCATTGATGGCTTTCTATTTGTTTGTATTTTAGCTCTTACGTTGTTGTTGGTCATATGGATTGCTCCAATGAATAAAATACTTCAGACCATCACCAGTGAAAGCTCATCAATTTTCAACTGGCGCTACAATTTCTTTTTTTGAGTTAGACGCTGCTCAGTAACGGTTTGTCAGGAGACACTGCTCAGTAAACGGTTTGTCAGGAGACGCTGCTCAGTAAACGGTTTGTCAGGAGACGCTGCTCAGTAAACGGTTTGTCAGGAGACACTGCTCAGTAAACGGTTTGTCAGGAGACGCTGCTCAGTAAACGGTTTGTCAGGAGACGCGGCTCAGTAAACGGTTTGTCAGACGCTGCGCTGTAAACTGGTTGGATTCAATCTGGTCCGGGCTGTGTTGGGAGGCCGTGCAGTGGCTGTCCAGTGTGATCAGGCTTTCTTTGTTTTCTTGTGTTTTACCTTCATTTCTATTTGCCATTAGATGTGTAGTGTTTCTTTTTTTTCTCCCCTTAGTTTAGCCTGATCAGGTTTTCCAGTCATCTTTAAGCTTCTCTTCCACAGTGACCTCCAACTGTTGCAGTTTGCATGTCTATTTATAAAAATCATTTTAAAATATTTTTTTCTATGAATAAAATAAAGATTTATATATTTGTACTTTTCTAAAAACACGTCTTTGTATTCATTTGTGGACTTGCCTGTGTTTAAAAGGGGAAACCCTCTGTTGAAGGGGTCAGAGTAAAAAATAGGATTCCTTGGGTGAAAGTCCCAAGGTGGCGTTGTTGGGTTTTTATTCACCAGAAGTCCCTCACCAGTCCTAACTTGGTTACACCAGCAAACACTGTCATGCGAGCAGTCATTTGTGCTGTTTAAGAATTTCAGCTTTCGTTATTTCTTTAAAACCAGACAGACAGTTCGTAACTCAGGGCATATTGTCGATGTCGTGTCGAAAACACGTTGATGTTTTTCTAAAATACACCTCTTTAAGAAATCAGAGCCAGACTTAATGTGTGAACAGCAAAATGTTTGGAACAGAAGGTCTTACCTCAGATCAGGGTTTTGTTTCAATCAGTCAAATTACCTCCAACATACAGATGCAGGTTCAGGCCAGCAGAGGGAGCATGACAACATTAAAAAGGAGTCTACTTTGAACCGGTCCTGTAGAATCACCGAATCACTGGATAGAATCATGATGGTCCTGAAAAAGTCAGCGCTACAGACACCGCTCATCAACGAGGGTTCAAACTATCCAGCCTGAAACTGAAAAATATGTCGATTCTGTTTGAAAGTCACGTGTGGTGAAAGTTGAACCGATACACCACATTTAGATACATGTGGAGGATTCATTCTCAAACTGAATTAATCTGAGGGGATGTTACTGAAAGGGTTTTGAGGCCTTGCTTGTTTTGGCTGTCACATTATCAGCTGATTATTTGAACTCCTCTAATGACAGAAGCACAAATCTGGTTGGTTTAGCGATTCAAACTATGCAAAGTATAAAAAAAAAACCATGATCTATCTACTCTGAGTAATCCAAGTGAGTTACGGAGCCACAGAACCAACGACTGCCGTAGACCGACACGTTCCAGGAACTTTGCTCAATAGTTTGAGAGTGCGGGGCTCTTAAAAGAGCCGTTCTGGGTGTGCTTCAGCACTGCACGCCGACCCGCCACGGGGCACTTCCCCCTGAGGAGAAGAAGGACGCGAAGGCCTCCCTCACCCTGGCGGCCTCCCTCGCAGACTTCTTGGCAGCATCTGGTCCCAGACATGGGTTGGCTTGTCCCTTCAGGCATCTGCTGTGATGTCATCAGTAGGTGTGTGTTTCGTACTTAGGAAGGTGGCGCCGCTTTGAAACTTCACACACTCATTGTACACCTGCTCAGGATGAACATAGTCCGATTTCAGCCTCCTAGGTCAAAGCGTTGAATTTTAAGGAATTTAAAGGCATTTCATTCTTCCCCTCTAACACTTTTATGTGACCTTTCACACTTGCGAAGGTCGCACGGGTCCGAAACTTGTCACCCTGGTTCTGCATGTGCCCACGATGAACATACTCTGATTTCAGCCTCCTAGGTGAAAGCGTTGAATTTTAAGGAATAAAAAGGGATTTCTTTCCCTTTTTTTAAAGGTTTTTCAGCAATTTTGGGTACTTTTAGGCAGATCTCTTTTTTGGCCTCACGAGGCCCCTGATGATTGCACAGACCCCAAATTCGGCACAGGGCCAGTGCTGGACGCCCTCTACCAGCTCGTGAAAAAAGCAACTCCCTACATGTCTTACTTTTCTTAATTGGTTGGTCAGGTTTCAGAGCAAAGGAGGGTGTGAGACCTGAGGCCACCAACACCCTCTGACAGGCAGGCAAGGCTGGAGCCAGATATTTTCCAAATGTGCTAGAAATCTGATTTTTTGATATGTCGTCGGGGGTCTGAAGACAAGTCCGACAGCGTTTGTTTGGTGTAGATCGGACCTATACTTTTGCTACGGCGGTCCTTAAAAAAAAAATCTCTTTTTTTTTCCACTTTTGGCCTTAATTGATACCAATTAAGTGTGGATCTCATACTTAGGAAGGTGGCACCGGCCTGAAATTTGTCACACGCATTCTGCATGTGCCCCCTATGAACATACTGTAAAAGCAGCATCCTAGATGTAAGCGTTGATTTTTTATTAATTTGAAGAGATTTAAGTACTTCAGTTCAAGCCCCATGTGTTGACTTTTCATACTTAGGAAGGTCGCTCCGACTTGAAACTTGTCACGCTGATTGTACATGTGGTCATGATGAACATACTGTAAAATCAGCCTCCTGAGTGAAAGCGCTGAATTTTAATGAATTAAAAGCATTTAATAAGAGAAATTTTAGCCCCACATAGGTGTGTGTTTCATACTTAGGAAAGTGGTGCCACTTTGAAACTTCACACACTCGTTCTGCATGTGCTCAGGATGAGCATAGTCCGATTTCAGCCTCCTAGGTCAAAGCGTTGAATTTTAAGGAATTTAAAGGCGTTAAATAAGTTTACCGTCAGCCCCACATAGATGTTTTATTATTATTATTATTATTATTATTATTATTATTATTATTATTATTATTATTAATTTATTATTTATTATTATTATTATTATTATTAATAATAATAATAATAATTAGAGAGAGAGAGAGAGAGAGAGATCCTTATTTGTCTCTTCTAGACAGTACAAACAGGTTTTGTTTTTTTCCAACTGCAGCCCAGCTTTATTACATGTTTAAAAAAAACTCCTCGATAGGCGCTTTCCGAAGTTACCAATTTTAGTTACTACATGGACAAAACTATTACGTACAATGGCGTATTAGGGCCTCTTCAGGAAATAATATATATAAAGCCTATTTTTTTTTTTTTTTTTTTTTATTAATTAATTTTATTAAGTGAATCTAATACATCGTGGTCATTAATTAGGGGCCTTCATGGAAGGTTGCACAGATGGACTCTGTTCACGGACCAGAACGTTCCATGGTTGCTATGGACGATCTCCAGGTGCATCATTTTGACACGGGCGACATTTTAACCCGGAAATAGCTGCTGATCAGTCTGAGACGCACGCATTTGTTTTCTCTTCCCGAGATTTTGGATATTTCTTCAAGAAACCAAACAATTACCATGGACTTCCAACGACTTCTTCGGGATTTACCTCCATAAAGACAAAGTTCTTCTAAATACAGGCTTTTTTGACGGTAATTTTGAGATTTTTGCACTTTTTAAGCCATATAATTGTCGAGTTGTAGAGATGTTCTAATGATTTACAAACTAAGCTAGTTTTATCCATTGGCAAATGTAGCTAAATAAATAACATATTTCTTAATTAATATCTTTGAACGGGTCATGCATTAATTAGCAAGCAGTGTCGGGTATATTTATTATTACTATTACCAATACTAGCAAACACTGTCATGCTAGCAGTCATTTGTGCTGTTTAAGAATTTCAGCTTTCGTTATTTCTTTAAAACCAGACAGACAGTTCGTAACTCAGGGCATATTGTCGATGATACATGGATATTTTTCTGATACTTGTTAGATTTTTACATGCTATCCGCTAGCATATCAGTGCAATTTCCTGTAGACGTCTGCCTCAAGCTAGCGCTGTTTTCCGTAGCGTTAGCACTGACGTTATGATTTGGTTTGTTACCCGGATGCTCAAATGTAAACATTGAATGGACGGAGATAGACGTACACAAGCAGATATTATTTTCAGATGTCTTATCCGCGAACAAATGTTGAAAAACACACAGAGCACACTAAAGTGTGCCGAGAAGGACTCAGACAGCAAGAGAGAGAGAGATACTGTGAGAAACTAGGGCTAACGGGCGAGAAAGACCCATACGACCTAGCATCAACTTGATGTAAACATGACGAATCTGCGGTTTGCCAATTATGGAGAACAGCACATTTATACCCCAAATGATTTGCGAATTTCAGTGGCATGTTTTTCTTTCAACTGTCGCCTTTCTGGTCACATTAAAAGTGGTTTCACTGGAAATAAACATGACACTGATAACATTAGTGAGCACCCCAGAAGCAGTAGCTATTAATACATAGAAGGACTAAGACGGGCAGGCTGCTGAAACATGAAGTCTCAATGTCAGCATGAGTGCTTGTAATGTACTGAGTGACTTTTTTACAGCAAGGTAGGGACTGAGGTGTAAAAAAGTGCTGTTTATGTATTTGGTGTGGTGAATGAAAAACAACAACCTCTCATCTTTATGATAAAGACACTTTGGTCATAAGATGAGGAGATGTATAACATGCTGAATGTTTTGACTAAAGAATCTCCATCTCCATTCAGGCCAATCAGAAACCATGGCTGACAGGGAAAGTCCACAGGCTCCCGAAGGCTCGAAACACTGCCTTCAGAGCAGGGGACGAGGTGGGCCTAAGGACAGCCAGGGCCAACCTGTCACGGGGCATCAGAGAGGCCAAGAGACAGTAGTCCAGGAGAATCGCTGACCGCTTCAGTAACAGCAGAGACACCAGGAACCTGCGGAGGGGGATCCAGACCATCACGGACTACAAGCCCCCCCCCCCACAAACCTGCGACAACACTTCTTCTCTGCTGAACCAACTGAACGACTTCTTCGCTCGCTTTGAGGCAGACAACAGCACTCCGGCACAAAAGATCCCTCCACCTCCCGACGACCAGGTGCTGTTGCTATCTACGGACAGCGTGAGGAGATCACTCGGGAAGACTAATGTAAGGAAAGCCCCGGGCCCTGATGACATCCCCGGTCGTGTCCTGAGAGACTGTGCTGAGGAGCTCAAGGATGTCTTCACAGACATCTTCAACACCTCGCTGAGCCAAGCTGTTGTCCCGACATGCCTCAGAGCCACCGCCATCACCCCGGTCCCGAAGAAGCCGTCTCCCTCCCGCTACGACGACTACCGCCCGATCGCACTCGCTCCCGTCATTATGAAGCGCTTTGAGCGGCTAGTCGTGCACCACATCAAATCTGCGCTCCCCCTGACACCGGACCCCTACCAGTTTGCATATGGGTCCAACCGCTCGACCGACGATGCCATCTCCACTGCACTCCAATCAGCCCTCACTCACCCGGAGACCAAAGACCCACATGTCAGAATGCTGTTCATCGACTTCAGCTCAGCATTCAACGCGATCGTCCCTCAGCAGCTCATCCTCAAACTCGTCCAGCTGGGACTCAACACCTCCCTGCGCATTGTGCAACTGGCTGTTGGACTTTCTGACGGGGAGACCCCAGGCGGTACGGGTCGGGAGCAACACCTCCAGCACCATCACGCTGAACGCAGGGGCCCCCCCAAGGATGTGTGCTCGGCCCCCTCCTCTTCACTCTGCTAACCCACGACTGCAAACCTACATCCAGCTCCAACCTCTTCATCGAGTTCGCAGACGACACGACTGTGGTGGCTCTCATCAACAATAACGATGAGACAAACTACAGGAGCGAGGTGAGACGCCTGGCCGAGCGGTGTAAGGACAACAATCTCCTCCTAAATGTGGAGAAGACGAAGGAGATTGTAGTGGACGTCAGAAGAGAGCACACCCAGCATTCCCCACTAACCATCGACGACGCTGCAGTAGAGCGGGTGAGCAGCGCCAAGTTCCTGGGTGTACACATCTCCGAAGACCTGTCCTGGAACATCAACACCACATCTCTGGCCAAGAAAGCTCAACGGCGACTCTACTTCCTGCGGAAACCGAGAAGAGCAAGAGCGCCGACCCCCATTATGTTCTCTTTTTATAGAGGCACCATTGAGAGCATCCTGACCAGCTGCATCACCGTGTGGTACGGCGCCTGCACCGTCTCCTGCCGCAAGACCCTGCAGCGCACTGTGAAAGCAGCTGAGAAGATCATCGGTGTCTCTCTTCCCTCCCTACTGGACATTTACAACACCCGCCTCACCCGCAAAGCCACAAGGATTGCGGGTGACCCCACCCACCCACCCGTCCCACATTCTCTTTAACCTGCTGCCGTCGGGAAGGAGGAGACTGCAGAGTCTCCGGGCCAAAACCAGCAGGCTCAAAGACAGTTTTTTCCACCAGGCAGTCAGGACTCTTAATTCCCTCCCTGTTCTGCCCCCACTCCCCCCCACTGGCCCCCACCATCGACTCTGGGCCACAGACTCTGCCCATGCACATCCTATCTCAGGACTGCACACTTCACTTTATGCACACTTCACTTTATACTCACTTTACACATGCTTATTTGCACTATTTGCATTATTTGCATTATTGTTCCAATACCTCACGTCTGTTCATTTCATTTTGTCCAGCTAAAATTTGCACCACTGCTTACCTCAGGTCTGTTTATGGTCTGGTTTGTTGGTTTGTTGGTTTGTTGGTTTGTTGGTGAGGTAGAAGAAGATGGACTAACTTTTGATTAACTGTGTTTCCAGTTTAAGCTTTATATTTTAGAGCACAGCACAGTATAGTGGTTGAAAAGGTAGCAGCAGTGGAGTCCAACAGAGCCCGATAAATCACTTCCTGCATTTATAGTCTTGATATGAACTTTGCCAGTCTGACTTTATTCTTTCCTGCTCTCGTCTCAGGTGTAAAAAGTCGATCCCAGATCACTTGGAGCATCATGTCTTGCAGCAAGGACTTTAAGGTCATCACAGGATGCGTCATCTCCTCCTTCTCTTTGGACTTTGTGGTGCAAGCTGTGCTGGGCAGCGGCTCCTTTGGAGAAGTTGCCCAGTGCAGAAAGATAGCCACTAATGAAACGGTGGCTTTCCGCAAAGAGGATGAACCCTTTTTTGTATATTTAGCTTTTTTTTTTTGTCTTGTTTGTTTTTTTTAACCTTTGTTTGATTTTTAGGGTGATCCTTGACCCCTCTGCTTTTCCAAAGGGAGGGGTCAAGCAGGTAAGTATGACTTATGTTACTAATTTATTTCATAGTTTCTGTTTTGGTGGTAAGTTTAGGTGAGGTGAGGAGAGGAGAGGAGAGGAGAGGACAGGAGAGGAGAGGACAGGAGAGGAGCAGAAGTGGAGGAAGAGAAGTAGAGGAGCAGAAGTGGAGGAGAGGAGGATTGGAAAAGGAGGGGACGTGGAGGAGAGGAGGGCCAGAGGAGGTTACAAATGTTACAAAAAAAACAACAAAAAAAACACCTCACAAGTGCCACAGGATGATCGCTGCCCCAGTGCACTGATGCAGAAACTCATGGAAAAGGAGCCCCAAGTATTGAGTGCATGTAAATGAACGTATGTTTCAGATGTCTAACATTTGTGTAAAACATTCTTTTAATTGCTCTAATGTAATATTCATTATTGAAGAAACTGAAAGTGGGGTTTTCATTAACTGTAAGGTGTAATGATCACAATAAAAAGAAAGAAATGCTTGAAATCTTTCACCCTGTGTACTGAATCAATAGAATGAAGTCATAAACCTAACTGGAGCGTTTGTTTGATGGCATTTAGTAATGTTCCTGATAGCATGAGAAAACACGTTGATGTTTTTCTTTTGTCTAAAATACACCTCTTTAAGAAATCAGAGCCAGACTTAATGTGTGAACAGCAAAATGTTTGGAACAGAAGGTCTTACCTCAGATCAGGGTTTTGTTTCAATCAGTCAAATTACCTCCAACATACAGATGCAGGTTCAGGCCAGCAGAGGGAGCATGACAACATTAAAAAGGAGTCTACTTTGAACCGGTCCTGTAGAATCACCGAATCACTGGATAGAATCATGATGGTCCTGAAAAAGTCAGCGCTACAGACACCGCTCATCAACGAGGGTTCAAACTATCCAGCCTGAAACTGAAAAATATGTCGATTCTGTTTGAAAGTCACGTGTGGTGAAAGTTGAACCGATACACCACATTTAGATACATGTGGAGGATTCATTCTCAAACTGAATTAATCTGAGGGGATGTTACTGAAAGGGTTTTGAGGCCTTGCTTGTTTTGGCTGTCACATTATCAGCTGATTATTTGAACTCCTCTAATGACAGAAGCACAAATCTGGTTGGTTTAGCGATTCAAACTATGCAAAGTATAAAAAAAAACCATGATCTATCTACTCTGAGTAATCCAAGTGAGTTACGGAGCCACAGAACCAACGACTGCCGTAGACCGACACGTTCCAGGAACTTTGCTCAATAGTTTGAGAGTGCGGGGCTCTTAAAAGAGCCGTTCTGGGTGTGCTTCAGCACTGCACGCCGACCCGCCACGGGGCACTTCCCCCTGAGGAGAAGAAGGACGCGAAGGCCTCCCTCACCCTGGCGGCCTCCCTCGCAGACTTCTTGGCAGCATCTGGTCCCAGACATGGGTTGGCTTGTCCCTTTGCAGGCATCTGCTGTGATGTCATCACAGGCTGCATCCATTGTACGAGGCATTACAGAAAGTGTGCGGCGTCACAGTGCAGTGCCCGTTGTTAGATTACATACCTGTTCTGTCCACCAAAAGGCCCAACCGTCGAGGACTTTTGGCCTTAATTGATACCAATTAAGTGTGGATCTCATACTTAGGAAGGTGGCACCGGCCTGAAATTTATCACACGCATTCTGCATGTTCCCCCTATGAACATACTGTAAAAGCAGCGTCCTCGATGAAAGCGTTGATTTTTTATTAATTTGAAGAGATTGAAGTACTTCAGTTCGAGCCCCACGTCTTCACTTTTCATACTTAGGAAGGTGGTGCCTGTCTGAAACTTGTCACGCTGATTCTACATGTCCCACCGTTAAAATACTGTAAAATCAGCCTCCTGGGTCAAAGCGTCTAATTTTAATCAATCAAAAGCATAAGTTAGTTGACCTTTAGCCCTGTGTAGGTGTGTGTTTTGTACTTAGGAAGGTGGCGCCGCTTTGAAACTTCACACACTCATTGTACACCTGCTCAGGATGAACATAGTCCGATTTCAGCCTCCTAGGTCAAAGCGTTGAATTTTAAGGAATTTAAAGGGATTTCATTCTTCCCCTCTAACACTTTTATGTGACCTTTCACACTTGCGAAGGTCGCACGGGTCCGAAACTTGTCACCCTGGTTCTGCATGTGCCCACGATGAACATACTCTGATTTCAGCCTCCTAGGTGAAAGCGTTGAATTTTAAGGAATAAAAAGGGATTTCTTTCCCTTTTTTTAAAGGTTTTTCAGCAATTTTGGGTACTTTTAGGCAGATCTCTTTTTTGGCCTCACGAGGCCCCTGATGATTGCACAGACCCCAAATTCGGCACAGGGCCAGTGCTGGACGCCCTCTACCAGCTCGTGAAAAAAGCAACTCCCTACATGTCTTACTTTTCTTAATTGGTTGGTCAGGTTTCAGAGCAAAGGAGGGTGTGGGACCTGAGGCCACCAACACCCTCTGACAGGCAGGCAAGGCTGGAGCCAGATATTTTCCAAATGTGCTAGAAATCTGATTTTTTGATATGTCGTCGGGGGTCTGAAGACGAGTCCGACAGCGTTTGTTTAGTGTAGATCGGACCTATACTTTTGCTACGGCGGTCCTTAAAAAAAAAATCTCTTTTTTTTTCCACTTTTGGCCTTAATTGATACCAATTAAGTGTGGATCTCATACTTAGGAAGGTGGCACCGGCCTGAAATTTGTCACACGCATTCTGCATGTGCCCCCTATGAACATACTGTAAAAGCAGCATCCTAGATGTAAGCGTTGATTTTTTATTAATTTGAAGAGATTTAAGTACTTCAGTTCAAGCCCCATGTGTTGACTTTTCATACTTAGGAAGGTCGCTCCGACTTGAAACTTGTCACGCTGATTGTACATGTGGTCATGATGAACATACTGTAAAATCAGCCTCCTGAGTGAAAGCGCTGAATTTTAATGAATTAAAAGCATTTAATAAGAGAAACTTTAGCCCCACATAGGTGTGTGTTTCATACTTAGGAAGGTGGTGCCGCTTTGAAACTTCACACACTCATTCTGCATGTGCTCAGGATGAGCATAGTCCGATTTCAGCCTCCTAGGACAAAGCGTTGAATTTTAAGGAATTTAAAGGCGTTAAATAAGTTTACCGTCAGCCCCACATAGATGTTTTATTAATAATAATAATAATAATAATAATTAGAGAGAGAGAGAGAGAGAGAGAGAGAGAGAGAGAGAGAGAGAGATCCTTATTTGTCTCTTCTAGACAGTACAAACAGGTTTTGTTTTTTTCCAACTGCAGCCCAGCTTTATTACATGTTTAAAAAAAACTCCTCGATAGGCGCTTTCCGAAGTTACCAATTTTAGTTACTACATGGACAAAACTATTACGTACAATGGCGTATTAGGGCCTCTTCAGGAAATAATATATATAAAGCCTATTTTTTTTTTTTTTTTTTTTTATTAATTAATTTTATTAAGTGAATCTAATACATCGTGGTCATTAATTAGGGGCCTTCATGGAAGGTTGCACAGATGGACTCTGTTCACGGACCAGAACGTTCCATGGTTGCTATGGACGATCTCCAGGTGCATCATTTTGACACGGGCGACATTTTAACCCGGAAATAGCTGCTGATCAGTCTGAGACGCACGCATTTGTTTTCTCTTCCCGAGATTTTGGATATTTCTTCAAGAAACCAAACAATTACCATGGACTTCCAACGACTTCTTCGGGATTTACCTCCATAAAGACAAAGTTCTTCCAAATACAGGCTTTTTTGACGGTAATTTTGAGATTTTTGCACTTTTTAAGCCATATAATTGTCGAGTTGTAGAGATGTTCTAATGATTTACAAACTAAGCTAGTTTTATCCATTGGCAAATGTAGCTAAATAAATAACATATTTCTTAATTAATATCTTTGAACGGGTCATGCATTAATTAGCAAGCAGTGTCGGGTATATTTATTATTACTATTACCAATACTAGCAAACACTGTCATGCTAGCAGTCATTTGTGCTGTTTAAGAATTTCAGCTTTCGTTATTTCTTTAAAACCAGACAGACAGTTCGTAACTCAGGGCATATTGTCGATGATACATGGATATTTTTCTGATACTTGTTAGATTTTTACATGCTATCCGCTAGCATATCAGTGCAATTTCCTGTAGACGTCTGCCTCAAGCTAGCGCTGTTTTCCGTAGCGTTAGCACTGACGTTATGATTTGGTTTGTTACCCGGATGCTCAAATGTAAACATTGAATGGACGGAGATAGACGTACACAAGCAGATATTATTTTCAGATGTCTTATCCGCGAACAAATGTTGAAAAACACACAGAGCACACTAAAGCGTGCCGAGAAGGACTCAGACAACAAGAGAAAGAGAGATACTGTGAGAAACTAGGGCTAAC
Source organism: Labroides dimidiatus (assembly GCA_030710495.1). Lineage (NCBI taxonomy): Eukaryota > Metazoa > Chordata > Actinopteri > Labriformes > Labridae > Labroides > Labroides dimidiatus. Next base: position 8,920,386 of record CM061166.1, read on the forward strand.
GGGCGAGAAAGACCCATACGACCTAGCATCAACTTGATGTAAACATGACGAATCTGCGGTTTGCCAATTATGGAGAACAGCACATTTATACCCCAAATGATTTGCGAATTTCAGTGGCATGTTTTTCTTTCAACTGTCGCCTTTCTGGTCACATTAAAAGTGGTTTCACTGGAAATAAACATGACACTGATAACATTAGTGAGCACCCCAGAAGCAGTAGCTATTAATACATAGAAGGACTAAGACGGGCAGGCTGCTGAAACATGAAGTCTCAATGTCAGCATGAGTGCTTGTAATGTACTGAGTGACTTTTTTACAGCAAGGTAGGGACTGAGGTGTAAAAAAGTGCTGTTTATGTATTTGGTGTGGTGAATGAAAAACAACAACCTCTCATCTTTATGATAAAGACACTTTGGTCATAAGATGAGGAGATGTATAACATGTTGAATGTTTTGACTAAAGAATCTCCATCTCCATTCAGGCCAATCAGAAACCATGGCTGACAGGGAAAGTCCACAGGCTCCCGAAGGCTCGAAACACTGCCTTCAGAGCAGGGGACGAGGTGGGCCTAAGGACAGCCAGGGCCAACCTGTCACGGGGCATCAGAGAGGCCAAGAGACAGTAGTCCAGGAGAATCGCTGACCGCTTCAGTAACAGCAGAGACACCAGGAACCTGCGGAGGGGGATCCAGACCATCACGGACTACAAGCCCCCCCCCCCACAAACCTGCGACAACACTTCTTCTCTGCTGAACCAACTGAACGACTTCTTCGCTCGCTTTGAGGCAGACAACAGCACTCCGGCACAAAAGATCCCTCCACCTCCCGACGACCAGGTGCTGTTGCTATCTACGGACAGCGTGAGGAGATCACTCGGGAAGACTAATGTAAGGAAAGCCCCGGGCCCTGATGACATCCCCGGTCGTGTCCTGAGAGACTGTGCTGAGGAGCTCAAGGATGTCTTCACAGACATCTTCAACACCTCGCTGAGCCAAGCTGTTGTCCCGACATGCCTCAGAGCCACCGCCATCACCCCGGTCCCGAAGAAGCCGTCTCCCTCCCGCTACGACGACTACCGCCCGATCGCACTCGCTCCCGTCATTATGAAGCGCTTTGAGCGGCTAGTCGTGCACCACATCAAATCTGCGCTCCCCCTGACACCGGACCCCTACCAGTTTGCATATGGGTCCAACCGCTCGACCGACGATGCCATCTCCACTGCACTCCAATCAGCCCTCACTCACCCGGAGACCAAAGACCCACATGTCAGAATGCTGTTCATCGACTTCAGCTCAGCATTCAACGCGATCGTCCCTCAGCAGCTCATCCTCAAACTCGTCCAGCTGGGACTCAACACCTCCCTGCGCATTGTGCAACTGGCTGTTGGACTTTCTGACGGGGAGACCCCAGGCGGTACGGGTCGGGAGCAACACCTCCAGCACCATCACGCTGAACGCAGGGGCCCCCCCAAGGATGTGTGCTCGGCCCCCTCCTCTTCACTCTGCTAACCCACGACTGCAAACCTACATCCAGCTCCAACCTCTTCATCGAGTTCGCAGACGACACGACTGTGGTGGCTCTCATCAACAATAACGATGAGACAAACTACAGGAGCGAGGTGAGACGCCTGGCCGAGCGGTGTAAGGACAACAATCTCCTCCTAAATGTGGAGAAGACGAAGGAGATTGTAGTGGACGTCAGAAGAGAGCACACCCAGCATTCCCCACTAACCATCGACGGCGCTGCAGTAGAGCGGGTGAGCAGCGCCAAGTTCCTGGGTGTACACATCTCCGAAGACCTGTCCTGGAACATCAACACCACATCTCTGGCCAAGAAAGCTCAACGGCGACTCTACTTCCTGCGGAAACCGAGAAGAGCAAGAGCGCCGACCCCCATTATGTTCTCTTTTTATAGAGGCACCATTGAGAGCATCCTGACCAGCTGCATCACCGTGTGGTACGGCGCCTGCACCGTCTCCTGCCGCAAGACCCTGCAGCGCACTGTGAAAGCAGCTGAGAAGATCATCGGTGTCTCTCTTCCCTCCCTACTGGACATTTACAACACCCGCCTCACCCGCAAAGCCACAAGGATTGCGGGTGACCCCACCCACCCACCCGTCCCACATTCTCTTTAACCTGCTGCCGTCGGGAAGGAGGAGACTGCAGAGTCTCCGGGCCAAAACCAGCAGGCTCAAAGACAGTTTTTTCCACCAGGCAGTCAGGACTCTTAATTCCCTCCCTGTTCTGCCCCCACTCCCCCCCACTGGCCCCCACCATCGACTCTGGGCCACAGACTCTGCCCATGCACATCCTATCTCAGGACTGCACACTTCACTTTATGCACACTTCACTTTATACTCACTTTACACATGCTTATTTGCACTATTTGCATTATTTGCATTATTGTTCCAATACCTCACGTCTGTTCATTTCATTTTGTCCAGCTAAAATTTGCACCACTGCTTACCTCAGGTCTGTTTATGGTCTGGTTTGTTGGTTTGTTGGTTTGTTGGTTTGTTGGTGAGGTAGAAGAAGATGGACTAACTTTTGTTTAACTGTGTTTCCAGTTTAAGCTTTATATTTTAGAGCACAGCACAGTATAGTGGTTGAAAAGGTAGCAGCAGTGGAGTCCAACAGAGCCCGATAAATCACTTCCTGCATTTATAGTCTTGATATGAACTTTGCCAGTCTGACTTTATTCTTTCCTGCTCTCGTCTCAGGTGTAAAAAGTCGATCCCAGATCACTTGGAGCATCATGTCTTGCAGCAAGGACTTTAAGGTCATCACAGGATGCGTCATCTCCTCCTTCTCTTTGGACTTTGTGGTGCAAGCTGTGCTGGGCAGCGGCTCCTTTGGAGAAGTTGCCCAGTGCAGAAAGATAGCCACTAATGAAACGGTGGCTTTCCGCAAAGAGGATGAACCCTTTTTTGTATATTTAGCTTTTTTTTTTTGTCTTGTTTGTTTTTTTTAACCTTTGTTTGATTTTTAGGGTGATCCTTGACCCCTCTGCTTTTCCAAAGGGAGGGGTCAAGCAGGTAAGTATGACTTATTTTACTAATTTATTTCATAGTTTCTGTTTTGGTGGTAAGTTTAGGTGAGGTGAGGAGAGGAGAGGAGAGGAGAGGACAGGAGAGGAGAGGACAGGAGAGGAGCAGAAGTGGAGGAAGAGAAGTAGAGGAGCAGAAGTGGAGGAGAGGAGGATTGGAAAAGGAGGGGACGTGGAGGAGAGGAGGGCCAGAGGAGGTTACAAATGTTACAAAAAAAACAACAAAAAAAACACCTCACAAGTGCCACAGGATGATCGCTGCCCCAGTGCACTGATGCAGAAACTCATGGAAAAGGAGCCCCAAGTATTGAGTGCATGTAAATGAACGTATGTTTCAGATGTCTAACATTTGTGTAAAACATTCTTTTAATTGCTCTAATGTAATATTCATTATTGAAGAAACTGAAAGTGGGGTTTTCATTAACTGTAAGGTGTAATGATCACAATAAAAAGAAAGAAATGCTTGAAATCTTTCACCCTGTGTACTGAATCAATAGAATGAAGTCATAAACCTAACTGGAGCGTTTGTTTGATGGCATTTAGTAATGTTCCTGATAGCATGAGAAAACACGTTGATGTTTTTCTTTTGTCTAAAATACACCTCTTTAAGAAATCAGAGCCAGACTTAATGTGTGAACAGCAAAATGTTTGGAACAGAAGGTCTTACCTCAGATCAGGGTTTTGTTTCAATCAGTCAAATTACCTCCAACATACAGATGCAGGTTCAGGCCAGCAGAGGGAGCATGACAACATTAAAAAGGAGTCTACTTTGAACCGGTCCTGTAGAATCACCGAATCACTGGATAGAATCATGATGGTCCTGAAAAAGTCAGCGCTACAGACACCGCTCATCAACGAGGGTTCAAACTATCCAGCCTGAAACTGAAAAATATGTCGATTCTGTTTGAAAGTCACGTGTGGTGAAAGTTGAACCGATACACCACATTTAGATACATGTGGAGGATTCATTCTCAAACTGAATTAATCTGAGGGGATGTTACTGAAAGGGTTTTGAGGCCTTGCTTGTTTTGGCTGTCACATTATCAGCTGATTATTTGAACTCCTCTAATGACAGAAGCACAAATCTGGTTGGTTTAGCGATTCAAACTATGCAAAGTATAAAAAAAAACCATGATCTATCTACTCTGAGTAATCCAAGTGAGTTACGGAGCCACAGAACCAACGACTGCCGTAGACCGACACGTTCCAGGAACTTTGCTCAATAGTTTGAGAGTGCGGGGCTCTTAAAAGAGCCGTTCTGGGTGTGCTTCAGCACTGCACGCCGACCCGCCACGGGGCACTTCCCCCTGAGGAGAAGAAGGACGCGAAGGCCTCCCTCACCCTGGCGGCCTCCCTCGCAGACTTCTTGGCAGCATCTGGTCCCAGACATGGGTTGGCTTGTCCCTTTGCAGGCATCTGCTGTGATGTCATCACAGGCTGCATCCATTGTACGAGGCATTACAGAAAGTGTGCGGCGTCACAGTGCAGTGCCCGTTGTTAGATTACATACCTGTTCTGTCCACCAAAAGGCCCAACCGTCGAGGACTTTTGGCCTTAATTGATACCAATTAAGTGTGGATCTCATACTTAGGAAGGTGGCACCGGCCTGAAATTTATCACACGCATTCTGCATGTTCCCCCTATGAACATACTGTAAAAGCAGCGTCCTCGATGAAAGCGTTGATTTTTTATTAATTTGAAGAGATTGAAGTACTTCAGTTCGAGCCCCACGTCTTCACTTTTCATACTTAGGAAGGTGGTGCCTGTCTGAAACTTGTCACGCTGATTCTACATGTCCCACCGTTAAAATACTGTAAAATCAGCCTCCTGGGTCAAAGCGTCTAATTTTAATCAATCAAAAGCATAAGTTAGTTGACCTTTAGCCCTGTGTAGGTGTGTGTTTTGTACTTAGGAAGGTGGCGCCGCTTTGAAACTTCACACACTCATTGTACACCTGCTCAGGATGAACATAGTCCGATTTCAGCCTCCTAGGTCAAAGCGTTGAATTTTAAGGAATTTAAAGGGATTTCATTCTTCCCCTCTAACACTTTTATGTGACCTTTCACACTTGCGAAGGTCGCACGGGTCCGAAACTTGTCACCCTGGTTCTGCATGTGCCCACGATGAACATACTCTGATTTCAGCCTCCTAGGTGAAAGCGTTGAATTTTAAGGAATAAAAAGGGATTTCTTTCCCTTTTTTTAAAGGTTTTTCAGCAATTTTGGGTACTTTTAGGCAGATCTCTTTTTTGGCCTCACGAGGCCCCTGATGATTGCACAGACCCCAAATTCGGCACAGGGCCAGTGCTGGACGCCCTCTACCAGCTCGTGAAAAAAGCAACTCCCTACATGTCTTACTTTTCTTAATTGGTTGGTCAGGTTTCAGAGCAAAGGAGGGTGTGGGACCTGAGGCCACCAACACCCTCTGACAGGCAGGCAAGGCTGGAGCCAGATATTTTCCAAATGTGCTAGAAATCTGATTTTTTGATATGTCGTCGGGGGTCTGAAGACGAGTCCGACAGCGTTTGTTTAGTGTAGATCGGACCTATACTTTTGCTACGGCGGTCCTTAAAAAAAAAATCTCTTTTTTTTTCCACTTTTGGCCTTAATTGATACCAATTAAGTGTGGATCTCATACTTAGGAAGGTGGCACCGGCCTGAAATTTGTCACACGCATTCTGCATGTGCCCCCTATGAACATACTGTAAAAGCAGCATCCTAGATGTAAGCGTTGATTTTTTATTAATTTGAAGAGATTTAAGTACTTCAGTTCAAGCCCCATGTGTTGACTTTTCATACTTAGGAAGGTCGCTCCGACTTGAAACTTGTCACGCTGATTGTACATGTGGTCATGATGAACATACTGTAAAATCAGCCTCCTGAGTGAAAGCGCTGAATTTTAATGAATTAAAAGCATTTAATAAGAGAAACTTTAGCCCCACATAGGTGTGTGTTTCATACTTAGGAAGGTGGTGCCGCTTTGAAACTTCACACACTCATTCTGCATGTGCTCAGGATGAGCATAGTCCGATTTCAGCCTCCTAGGACAAAGCGTTGAATTTTAAGGAATTTAAAGGCGTTAAATAAGTTTACCGTCAGCCCCACATAGATGTTTTATTAATAATAATAATAATAATAATAATTAGAGAGAGAGAGAGAGAGAGAGAGAGAGAGAGAGAGAGAGAGAGAGAGAGAGAGAGAGAGAGATCCTTATTTGTCTCTTCTAGACAGTACAAACAGGTTTTGTTTTTTTCCAACTGCAGCCCAGCTTTATTACATGTTTAAAAAAAACTCCTCGATAGGCGCTTTCCGAAGTTACCAATTTTAGTTACTACATGGACAAAACTATTACGTACAATGGCGTATTAGGGCCTCTTCAGGAAATAATATATATAAAGCCTATTTTTTTTTTTTTTTTTTTTTATTAATTAATTTTATTAAGTGAATCTAATACATCGTGGTCATTAATTAGGGGCCTTCATGGAAGGTTGCACAGATGGACTCTGTTCACGGACCAGAACGTTCCATGGTTGCTATGGACGATCTCCAGGTGCATCATTTTGACACGGGCGACATTTTAACCCGGAAATAGCTGCTGATCAGTCTGAGACGCACGCATTTGTTTTCTCTTCCCGAGATTTTGGATATTTCTTCAAGAAACCAAACAATTACCATGGACTTCCAACGACTTCTTCGGGATTTACCTCCATAAAGACAAAGTTCTTCCAAATACAGGCTTTTTTGACGGTAATTTTGAGGTTTTTGCACTTTTTAAGCCATATAATTGTCGAGTTGTAGAGATGTTCTAATGATTTACAAACTAAGCTAGTTTTATCCATTGGCAAATGTAGCTAAATAAATAACATATTTCTTAATTAATATCTTTGAACGGGTCATGCATTAATTAGCAAGCAGTGTCGGGTATATTTATTATTACTATTACCAATACTAGCAAACACTGTCATGCTAGCAGTCATTTGTGCTGTTTAAGAATTTCAGCTTTCGTTATTTCTTTAAAACCAGACAGACAGTTCGTAACTCAGGGCATATTGTCGATGATACATGGATATTTTTCTGATACTTGTTAGATTTTTACATGCTATCCGCTAGCATATCAGTGCAATTTCCTGTAGACGTCTGCCTCAAGCTAGCGCTGTTTTCCGTAGCGTTAGCACTGACGTTATGATTTGGTTTGTTACCCGGATGCTCAAATGTAAACATTGAATGGACGGAGATAGACGTACACAAGCAGATATTATTTTCAGATGTCTTATCCGCGAACAAATGTTGAAAAACACACAGAGCACACTAAAGCGTGCCGAGAAGGACTCAGACAGCAAGAGAAAGAGAGATACTGTGAGAAACTAGGGCTAACGGGCGAGAAAGACCCATACGACCTAGCATCAACTTGATGTAAACATGACGAATCTGCGGTTTGCCAATTATGGAGAACAGCACATTTATACCCCAAATGATTTGCGAATTTCAGTGGCATGTTTTTCTTTCAACTGTCGCCTTTCTGGTCACATTAAAAGTGGTTTCACTGGAAATAAACATGACACTGATAACATTAGTGAGCACCCCAGAAGCAGTAGCTATTAATACATAGAAGGACTAAGACGGGCAGGCTGCTGAAACATGAAGTCTCAATGTCAGCATGAGTGCTTGTAATGTACTGAGTGACTTTTTTACAGCAAGGTAGGGACTGAGGTGTAAAAAAGTGCTGTTTATGTATTTGGTGTGGTGAATGAAAAACAACAACCTCTCATCTTTATGATAAAGACACTTTGGTCATAAGATGAGGAGATGTATAACATGTTGAATGTTTTGACTAAAGAATCTCCATCTCCATTCAGGCCAATCAGAAACCATGGCTGACAGGGAAAGTCCACAGGCTCCCGAAGGCTCGAAACACTGCCTTCAGAGCAGGGGACGAGGTGGGCCTAAGGACAGCCAGGGCCAACCTGTCACGGGGCATCAGAGAGGCCAAGAGACAGTAGTCCAGGAGAATCGCTGACCGCTTCAGTAACAGCAGAGACACCAGGAACCTGCGGAGGGGGATCCAGACCATCACGGACTACAAGCCCCCCCCCCCACAAACCTGCGACAACACTTCTTCTCTGCTGAACCAACTGAACGACTTCTTCGCTCGCTTTGAGGCAGACAACAGCACTCCGGCACAAAAGATCCCTCCACCTCCCAACGACCAGGTGCTGTTGCTATCTACGGACAGCGTGAGGAGATCACTCGGGAAGACTAATGTAAGGAAAGCCCCGGGCCCTGATGACATCCCCGGTCGTGTCCTGAGAGACTGTGCTGAGGAGCTCAAGGATGTCTTCACAGACATCTTCAACACCTCGCTGAGCCAAGCTGTTGTCCCGACATGCCTCAGAGCCACCGCCATCACCCCGGTCCCGAAGAAGCCGTCTCCCTCCCGCTACGACGACTACCGCCCGATCGCACTCGCTCCCGTCATTATGAAGCGCTTTGAGCGGCTAGTCGTGCACCACATCAAATCTGCGCTCCCCCTGACACCGGACCCCTACCAGTTTGCATATGGGTCCAACCGCTCGACCGACGATGCCATCTCCACTGCACTCCAATCAGCCCTCACTCACCCGGAGACCAAAGACCCACATGTCAGAATGCTGTTCATCGACTTCAGCTCAGCATTCAACGCGATCGTCCCTCAGCAGCTCATCCTCAAACTCGTCCAGCTGGGACTCAACACCTCCCTGCGCATTGTGCAACTGGCTGTTGGACTTTCTGACGGGGAGACCCCAGGCGGTACGGGTCGGCAGCAACACCTCCAGCACCATCACGCTGAACGCAGGGGCCCCCCCAAGGATGTGTGCTCGGCCCCCTCCTCTTCACTCTGCTAACCCACGACTGCAAACCTACATCCAGCTCCAACCTCTTCATCGAGTTCGCAGACGACACGACTGTGGTGGCTCTCATCAACAATAACGATGAGACAAACTACAGGAGCGAGGTGAGACGCCTGGCCGAGCGGTGTAAGGACAACAATCTCCTCCTAAATGTGGAGAAGACGAAGGAGATTGTAGTGGACGTCAGAAGAGAGCACACCCAGCATTCCCCACTAACCATCGACGGCGCTGCAGTAGAGCGGGTGAGCAGCGCCAAGTTCCTGGGTGTACACATCTCCGAAGACCTGTCCTGGAACATCAACACCACATCTCTGGCCAAGAAAGCTCAACGGCGACTCTACTTCCTGCGGAAACCGAGAAGAGCAAGAGCGCCGACCCCCATTATGTTCTCTTTTTATAGAGGCACCATTGAGAGCATCCTGACCAGCTGCATCACCGTGTGGTACGGCGCCTGCACCGTCTCCTGCCGCAAGACCCTGCAGCGCACTGTGAAAGCAGCTGAGAAGATCATCGGTGTCTCTCTTCCCTCCCTACTGGACATTTACAACACCCGCCTCACCCGCAAAGCCACAAGGATTGCGGGTGACCCCACCCACCCACCCGTCCCACATTCTCTTTAACCTGCTGCCGTCGGGAAGGAGGAGACTGCAGAGTCTCCGGGCCAAAACCAGCAGGCTCAAAGACAGTTTTTTCCACCAGGCAGTCAGGACTCTTAATTCCCTCCCTGTTCTGCCCCCACTCCCCCCCACTGGCCCCCACCATCGACTCTGGGCCACAGACTCTGCCCATGCACATCCTATCTCAGGACTGCACACTTCACTTTATGCACACTTCACTTTATACTCACTTTACACATGCTTATTTGCACTATTTGCATTATTTGCATTATTGTTCCAATACCTCACGTCTGTTCATTTCATTTTGTCCAGCTAAAATTTGCACCACTGCTTACCTCAGGTCTGTTTATGGTCTGGTTTGTTGGTTTGTTGGTTTGTTGGTTTGTTGGTGAGGTAGAAGAAGATGGACTAACTTTTGATTAACTGTGTTTCCAGTTTAAGCTTTATATTTTAGAGCACAGCACAGTATAGTGGTTGAGAAGGTAGCAGCAGTGGAGTCCAACAGAGCCTGATAAATCACTTCCTGCATTTATAGTCTTGATATGAACTTTGCCAGTCTGACTTTATTCTTTCCTGCTCTCGTCTCAGGTGTAAAAAGTCGATCCCAGATCACTTGGAGCATCATGTCTTGCAGCAAGGACTTTAAGGTCATCACAGGATGCGTCATCTCCTCCTTCTCTTTGGACTTTGTGGTGCAAGCTGTGCTGGGCAGCGGCTCCTTTGGAGAAGTTGCCCAGTGCAGAAAGATAGCCACTAATGAAACGGTGGCTTTCCGCAAAGAGGATGAACCCTTTTTTGTATATTTAGCTTTTTTTTTTGTCTTGTTTGTTTTTTTTAACCTTTGTTTGATTTTTAGGGTGATCCTTGACCCCTCTGCTTTTCCAAAGGGAGGGGTCAAGCAGGTAAGTATGACTTATGTTACTAATTTATTTCATAGTTTCTGTTTTGGTGGTAAGTTTAGGTGAGGTGAGGAGAGGAGAGGAGAGGAGAGGAGAGGAGAGGAGAGGAGAGGAGAGGACAGGAGAGGAGAGGACAGGAGAGGAGCAGAAGTGGAGGAAGAGAAGTAGAGGAGCAGAAGTGGAGGAGAGGAGGATTGGAAAAGGAGGGGACGTGGAGGAGAGGAGGGCCAGAGGAGGTTACAAATGTTACAAAAAAACCAACAAAAAAAACACCTCACAAGTGCCACAGGATGATCGCTGCCCCAGTGCACTGATGCAGAAACTCATGGAAAAGGAGCCCCAAGTATTGAGTGCATGTAAATGAACGTATGTTTCAGATGTCTAACATTTGTGTAAAACATTCTTTTAATTGCTCTAATGTAATATTCATTATTGAAGAAACTGAAAGTGGGGTTTTCATTAACTGTATGGTGTAATGATCACAATAAAAAGAAAGAAATGCTTGAAATCTTTCACCCTGTGTACTGAATCAATAGAATGAAGTCATAAACCTAACTGGAGCGTTTGTTTGATGGCATTTAGTAATGTTCCTGATAGCATGAGAAAACACGTTGATGTTTTTCTTTTGTCTAAAATACACCTCTTTAAGAAATCAGAGCCAGACTTAATGTGTGAACAGCAAAATGTTTGGAACAGAAGGTCTTACCTCAGATCAGGGTTTTGTTTCAATCAGTCAAATTACCTCCAACATACAGATGCAGGTTCAGGCCAGCAGAGGGAGCATGACAACATTAAAAAGGAGTCTACTTAGGACTTCCGGTTTTGTCGATGGAGTAGCTAGACGCACGTGGAACCGCTCTCTCAGACTTGATGTAAATTTCCCACTTTGAAACTCGATATCGCGAAATTTAACAGCTCGGTTATAGATGAGTGGGAGACGAATCATAAAAGGCCATAAAGGGGATGAAAAAATGCCGAAATCTCAAGATAAAGGTCTCTCGGCGGCGAAAGCTAACACTACCGAAGCAGGTCAAGCTAACAGCGGCAGCCCAGCTAAAGGTACAAGCGGGCAGCAACACCTTGACGCAAGTTTACATCCCGAAGACATTATTCGAGCGATAAAAGATCTCAGAGATGACCTAAAGGGGGACAATGAAAGCCTAAGACAAGAATTTAATCAGGTGGGACAAGAAATCAAGAGCAAACTAGACAGCTTTGCGGCGGAGATGCAGGTTGTATCTGACCGACTCGGCGAAGCAGAAACGCGGGTGGAACAAGTAGAGGAGTGGGCGGTGGAGGCAACCGAGGCGCTCTGTTCATGCCTGGAACAGCAAAAAGCCCTGCAGCGAAAACTAACGGATCTGGAGTCCAGGTCCAGGAGAAACAATATTCGTATCTTTGGAGTAGCTGAAGGAGAGGAGGGAAACTCGGTACCAAAATTCATTGAGAATCTCCTGAGACACGAGCTGCCATTGCCGCAAGACTTGGAGCTAAAAATACAACGAGCCCACCGGTCCCCTGCCCTTAAACCTAAGCCTGATGCTCCACCGAGACCCATTGTCATCAACTTCCAGGAGTATGCGACTAAGGAGTTAGTGCTAATTGAAGCTTGGAAAAAACGAAAAATACAGCTGGGTAACAGAACTTTGTATTTCGATCATGACTATGCAACAGAAGTCGTAAAAAAACGCAAAGAATATAATGGAATAAAGAAAGTTCTGAAGGAAAAGGGGATCCGTTTTCAAACACCGTACACGAGCATGCGGATCCACTGGAGCACTGGACCCCGATCATACACTAACGCCCAAGAGGTGCTTCAAGAACTCAAGAAGCGAGGATTTCCCTTTGAGGAGCTGACAAGCGCGGAGCAAACTGAAGGCGGAGGGGAGAGGCTGCGTGAGCTGTTGGGATGGCAGCGAGTAGCGGGTCATCTGGGAAGAGAGTCGGCGGCTGCCCAGAGAGCGAGGGAGCGACTACAGGAGTTTCAGAGGGGACCTCCTGAGCAAGTTTGAACGAGGACTTGATCACCACGATTCGGTATGGTAAAATAAATATATTTTAGAAATAAGAGGTTATCATTTTGGCCAATTTTAGTTCTGTAAGTGCCCAGGAGAGGCGTGTTTCTTTTGCATAGGATGCGTTGGACTGTAAGGATGGTGGAGTTTTTTTCCTTGGACTCATTATTAGCCACCTTTAAGACTGGGCCCTCTCTTAGTGAGAGGCTTTTCCCCCGACCTGCCAACGAGGTCACAGGCGAGGAGGGACAAGAATCTCCTCCCCTTATGGAGGTCTGTTATTATTTGTGTTTAATAGTTCATAAGATTTTTTTTTGTTTGTTACGAGGGGTTACCAAACTATTTAAGATATGTTATGGCGTGCATAGTTGGATCTCATAGCCTGAAATTTGTTTCTTTAAATGTGAATGGTCTCAGAAATCCAGTTAAGAGGAGTAGAGTGTTAGCGAAAATGAGAAAGGATAAGGTGCAAGTTATATTTTTACAAGAGACCCATATGTCTAAACAAGAGCATGAAAAATTAAAAAAGTTTGGGTACTCTAACACTTTCTTTAGTTCTTGCAAAAATAAACGTAGAAGAGGAGTGGCTACACTCATTTCAAATTCTCTTAACTTTGACCTCATTAAAGAAAATGGAGACAAAGAGGGTAGATATATAATTATAAAAGGAAGGATAGACAACACCTTGGTCACATTTGTTAATGTTTACGCTCCACCAGAGAGTGATAGGAATTTCCTTAAGAGCACATTTGATACCATAACTTTAGAAAGCGAAGGTATTGTGGTCTGTGCTGGAGACTGGAATACAGTCCTTAATTATTCCGTTGATACAACAAGCAAAATTAGACAGAAATCTCTTAAGTCAAAAGACCTTAATATGTTAATTAATGAAGCAGGAATGTATGATGTCTGGAGGAGCCTTCATACACAAGAAAAAGAATTTACACATTACTCAGCTACCCACCATGTGCACTCCAGAATAGATTATTTCTTAATTAACAAAATTGATAGACATAGGGTAAGGGGATGTTCAATAGGAACAGCAGACATATCAGATCATAATGCAGTTTACCTAACTATCATTATAAATAACAGACCGAGATGTACACTATGGAGATTAAATGTTGGAATTCTAAACAGCGAAACAGTGGTAAAACAGATTAAGAGAGAAATTAGTGATTGTATTAAAGATAACAAAAATGGTGAAGTGGACCCAACTATATTATGGGATGCTGTTAAAGCAACAATGAGAGGGAATTTAATCTCAAGAACTGCATACTTAACTAAAACAAAGAAGGCAAAATACAATGACTTAGAGAAGACACTGAGGGGGTTGGAGAAACAGCATCAGGAAAATGGAGATAGAGGTCTGATCAGCCAAATAAGAGACACTAAAAAACAGATAGGAGATATTTTGAATGATGAACTTGAAAAGAAATTGAGATTTGCAAGACAAACTTTCTATGAATCAGGTTCGAGAGCAACCAAAATATTAGCAAAACGTCTCAGGTCACAGCAAATACAACGCTCAATACATAAGATTAGAGACCCTGTTACCCATAAAATAACTTATGAGCCACAAAAAATTCAAGAAATCTTTAAAGATTATTATGAAAGTTTATACTCACAGTCTGAAGATGTAGAGGAAGAAAAAATAAAAGAGTTCTTATTATCATTAGATCTTCCTTCAATAGGAAAAACACAAAATGACTATTTAACTGCACCTATAACAAAACAAGAATTGGACAATGCGATCAGAAAGCTGAAAACAAATAAATGCCCTGGGAGTGATGGCTTTCCAAATGAGTGGTACAGAATCTTTAAGGAAGATCTCGCAATTGTAATGTTAGACTCATTTAACTGGACACTCAATAAAGCAGTGACACCCCCCTCATGGAAAGAAGCTGTTATATCCCTCATCCCTAAGGAGGGTAAAAATAGGGAATGTTGTGGATCTTACCGTCCAATCTCTCTACTAAATGTAGACTATAAGTTGTTCACATCAATAATTTCAGCTAGAATGGAAAACTTTTTACCTGATTTAATAGGTGAAGATCAGACCGGATTTATAAAAGGACGACAAACACAGGACAATATCAGAAGAACTATTCATATTATTGATCAGGCAAGTAAACAAAAATTGACAGCAGCCCTGATGAGCCTTGATGCAGAAAAGGCATTTGATAGGGTTAGTTGGCCTTTTTTATATAGAGTGCTAGAGAGGCTGGGCTTTAATAATCAATTCATTAGATGTATTAAATCTTTGTATAGGGATCCAACTGCCAGAATCAGAATTAATGGCCATCTGACAAATAGTTTTAAATTATTCCGAGGAACTCGTCAGGGTTGCTGTCTTAGTCCTTCCTTATTTGCAATGTTTATAGAACCTCTGGCTCAAGCCATTAGACAAAATAAAGAGCTTGGGGGTGTCAGCATAGCAGGCAGGGAACATAGAATAGGATTATTCGCAGATGATATCATTATCTATCTCCATGATCCAAACAGAACCCTCCCCATACTCATGTCAACTCTAAATGATTATAGTAAGATATCTGGTTATAAACTAAACATCATGAAAACACAGGTACTCTCGCTGAATTACAAACCAAGCGAATTAATCAGACAAAAATATAATCTAAAATGGGAGGCAAAGTCGATGACATACTTAGGTGTGCTACTCACGCAAGACCTGAATAACTTATGTGAAGCAAACTATAGCATCATAAATAATAAGCTACAGAAGGATATGACAAAATGGTCCACACTTGTATTGGACTTTAGTTCAAGAATCGAGGTTGTAAAAATGAATGTGTTGCCAAGGCTGCTTTATCTTTTCCTCTCACTACCAGCCAGAATCCCGGAATCTCAGTTTACAAAATGGGATAAACAAATATCTCGGCTAATCTGGGCTGGTAAAAGGCCAAGGGTAAAATTCAAGACGCTTCAGACTCAAAGAGAGAAAGGAGGTTTAGCCCTCCCGAACCTCAAAGAGTATTTTTATGCTGCACAAATGAGATACATTGTCTATTGGTGCTCTCAAGAGTATCAATCTAGATGGAAACATATTGAGCTGAATGTGTTGCACTTTCAACCTCAGGTGGGACTAGGTGGAAAAGAAAATTCAGACAAAAAAGTGGACAATATTATTTTAGACGCTGCACTGAAAACATGGTATGAAGTTGTTAAGAAATATAAACTGGAAGGAGAAAGTAAAATTCTCATATGGCCTTCTCAGAGCCCTAGATTTAAACCTGCAGTGATGGACAACACATTTGCTAAGTGGAAGGAAAAGGGCATAACAGCTATGTATACACTCATAGAGAATAAAAGGTTTAAAACTTTTGAGAAACTTAAACAAGAATTTGAGCTTGAAAATGGGGACCTTTTTAGATATTTACAACTCAGACATTTCTATGACACAGAAATAAGAAAAGAAGTCCCAACTGAAAGTAGTGAGGTGATTGAAATTCTGGTTGGTGCTCACAAAAGTACTCCTTCAAAGATTGTTTCTAAACTTTATAGAAGTCTACAGAAACAGAATGGAAGCAATACTTTGTATGTTAAGACTAAATGGGAACAAGAATTGAATATCAACTTGTCAAAATGTGAGTGGCTTTCTATTTGTGAAACACAACTGTCGTCCACATCTTCCAGAAGGTGGAGGGAATTTGGGTGGAAAAATGTTATACGCTTTTTTGTCACACCCCAAATTAAAAATAAGCAACTTGGTACTCAACAGCAATGTTGGAGACAGTGTGGGCAGTTCAATGTCAATCAGTCACATATTTTCTGGTTCTGTGTAAAACTTCATACATTTTGGGATAATGTCATCCAGTCTTTGGAAGATATCCTTGGTTATAAGATCCCTAGAGATCCCCGGATTGTTTATTTGGGCATGATCCCTAATGATTTGATCCATAAAAAGGATATGTACCTCTTTAAAATTCTGATTCTTGCTTGTAAAAAGGCAATCACAAGAAACTGGCTGAAAAGTGATCCTCCAAGTCCAACACAGTGGTTGGCCATAGTTGAAGAACTATATTCAATGGAAAAACTGACTTATTTCTTAAGGACTAAAGCTCGGACCCATGATCAACGCTGGAATAAATGGACTGATTACAGGAACAGAAAGACCGGCTGTGATGTCAACTGTGTGGAAAAGTATTAATGGGAAAAAAAAAAAAAGCTATATATATTGAGATGTACCCCCTCATCATGTTTGTTTGTTTGTGTATGTTCTGTTTGTTAATATTGAAAAAAACTAAATAAAAAGTTTAAAAAAAAAAAAAAAAAAAAAAGGAGTCTACTTTGAACCGGTCCTGTAGAATCACCGAATCACTGGATAGAATCATGATGGTCCTGAAAAAGTCAGCGCTACAGACACCGCTCATCAACGAGGGTTCAAACTATCCAGCCTGAAACTGAAAAATATGTCGATTCTGTTTGAAAGTCACGTGTGGTGAAAGTTGAACCGATACACCACATTTAGATACATGTGGAGGATTCATTCTCAAACTGAATTAATCTGAGGGGATGTTACTGAAAGGGTTTTGAGGCCTTGCTTGTTTTGGCTGTCACATTATCAGCTGATTATTTGAACTCCTCTAATGACAGAAGCACAAATCTGGTTGGTTTAGCGATTCAAACTATGCAAAGTATAAAAAAAACCATGATCTATCTACTCTGAGTAATCCAAGTGAGTTACGGAGCCACAGAACCAACGACTGCCGTAGACCGACACGTTCCAGGAACTTTGCTCAATAGTTTGAGAGTGCGGGGCTCTTAAAAGAGCCGTTCTGGGTGTGCTTCAGCACTGCACGCCGACCCGCCACGGGGCACTTCCCCCTGAGGAGAAGAAGGACGCGAAGGCCTCCCTCACCCTGGCGGCCTCCCTCGCAGACTTCTTGGCAGCATCTGGTCCCAGACATGGGTTGGCTTGTCCCTTTGCAGGCATCTGCTGTGATGTCATCACAGGCTGCATCCATTGTACGAGGCATTACAGAAAGTGTGCGGCGTCACAGTGCAGTGCCCGTTGTTAGATTACATACCTGTTCTGTCCACCAAAAGGCCCAACCGTCGAGGACTTTTGGCCTTAATTGATACCAATTAAGTGTGGATCTCATACTTAGGAAGGTGGCACCGGCCTGAAATTTATCACACGCATTCTGCATGTTCCCCCTATGAACATACTGTAAAAGCAGCGTCCTCGATGAAAGCGTTGATTTTTTATTAATTTGAAGAGATTGAAGTACTTCAGTTCGAGCCCCACGTCTTCACTTTTCATACTTAGGAAGGTGGTGCCTGTCTGAAACTTGTCACGCTGATTCTACATGTCCCACCGTTAAAATACTGTAAAATCAGCCTCCTGGGTCAAAGCGTCTAATTTTAATCAATCAAAAGCATAAGTTAGTTGACCTTTAGCCCTGTGTAGGTGTGTGTTTTGTACTTAGGAAGGTGGCGCCGCTTTGAAACTTCACACACTCATTGTACACCTGCTCAGGATGAACATAGTCCGATTTCAGCCTCCTAGGTCAAAGCGTTGAATTTTAAGGAATTTAAAGGGATTTCATTCTTCCCCTCTAACACTTTTATGTGACCTTTCACACTTGCGAAGGTCGCACGGGTCCGAAACTTGTCACCCTGGTTCTGCATGTGCCCACGATGAACATACTCTGATTTCAGCCTCCTAGGTGAAAGCGTTGAATTTTAAGGAATAAAAAGGGATTTCTTTCCCTTTTTTTAAAGGTTTTTCAGCAATTTTGGGTACTTTTAGGCAGATCTCTTTTTTGGCCTCACGAGGCCCCTGATGATTGCACAGACCCCAAATTCGGCACAGGGCCAGTGCTGGACGCCCTCTACCAGCTCGTGAAAAAAGCAACTCCCTACATGTCTTACTTTTCTTAATTGGTTGGTCAGGTTTCAGAGCAAAGGAGGGTGTGGGACCTGAGGCCACCAACACCCTCTGACAGGCAGGCAAGGCTGGAGCCAGATATTTTCCAAATGTGCTAGAAATCTGATTTTTTGATATGTCGTCGGGGGTCTGAAGACGAGTCCGACAGCGTTTGTTTAGTGTAGATCGGACCTATACTTTTGCTACGGCGGTCCTTAAAAAAAAAATCTCTTTTTTTTTCCACTTTTGGCCTTAATTGATACCAATTAAGTGTGGATCTCATACTTAGGAAGGTGGCACCGGCCTGAAATTTGTCACACGCATTCTGCATGTGCCCCCTATGAACATACTGTAAAAGCAGCATCCTAGATGTAAGCGTTGATTTTTTATTAATTTGAAGAGATTTAAGTACTTCAGTTCAAGCCCCATGTGTTGACTTTTCATACTTAGGAAGGTCGCTCCGACTTGAAACTTGTCACGCTGATTGTACATGTGGTCATGATGAACATACTGTAAAATCAGCCTCCTGAGTGAAAGCGCTGAATTTTAATGAATTAAAAGCATTTAATAAGAGAAACTTTAGCCCCACATAGGTGTGTGTTTCATACTTAGGAAGGTGGTGCCGCTTTGAAACTTCACACACTCATTCTGCATGTGCTCAGGATGAGCATAGTCCGATTTCAGCCTCCTAGGACAAAGCGTTGAATTTTAAGGAATTTAAAGGCGTTAAATAAGTTTACCGTCAGCCCCACATAGATGTTTTATTAATAATAATAATAATAATAATAATTAGAGAGAGAGAGAGAGAGAGAGAGAGAGAGAGAGAGAGAGAGAGAGAGAGAGAGAGATCCTTATTTGTCTCTTCTAGACAGTACAAACAGGTTTTGTTTTTTTCCAACTGCAGCCCAGCTTTATTACATGTTTAAAAAAAACTCCTCGATAGGCGCTTTCCGAAGTTACCAATTTTAGTTACTACATGGACAAAACTATTACGTACAATGGCGTATTAGGGCCTCTTCAGGAAATAATATATATAAAGCCTATTTTTTTTTTTTTTTTTTTTTATTAATTAATTTTATTAAGTGAATCTAATACATCGTGGTCATTAATTAGGGGCCTTCATGGAAGGTTGCACAGATGGACTCTGTTCACGGACCAGAACGTTCCATGGTTGCTATGGACGATCTCCAGGTGCATCATTTTGACACGGGCGACATTTTAACCCGGAAATAGCTGCTGATCAGTCTGAGACGCACGCATTTGTTTTCTCTTCCCGAGATTTTGGATATTTCTTCAAGAAACCAAACAATTACCATGGACTTCCAACGACTTCTTCGGGATTTACCTCCATAAAGACAAAGTTCTTCCAAATACAGGCTTTTTTGACGGTAATTTTGAGGTTTTTGCACTTTTTAAGCCATATAATTGTCGAGTTGTAGAGATGTTCTAATGATTTACAAACTAAGCTAGTTTTATCCATTGGCAAATGTAGCTAAATAAATAACATATTTCTTAATTAATATCTTTGAACGGGTCATGCATTAATTAGCAAGCAGTGTCGGGTATATTTATTATTACTATTACCAATACTAGCAAACACTGTCATGCTAGCAGTCATTTGTGCTGTTTAAGAATTTCAGCTTTCGTTATTTCTTTAAAACCAGACAGACAGTTCGTAACTCAGGGCATATTGTCGATGATACATGGATATTTTTCTGATACTTGTTAGATTTTTACATGCTATCCGCTAGCATATCAGTGCAATTTCCTGTAGACGTCTGCCTCAAGCTAGCGCTGTTTTCCGTAGCGTTAGCACTGACGTTATGATTTGGTTTGTTACCCGGATGCTCAAATGTAAACATTGAATGGACGGAGATAGACGTACACAAGCAGATATTATTTTCAGATGTCTTATCCGCGAACAAATGTTGAAAAACACACAGAGCACACTAAAGCGTGCCGAGAAGGACTCAGACAGCAAGAGAAAGAGAGATACTGTGAGAAACTAGGGCTAACGGGCGAGAAAGACCCATACGACCTAGCATCAACTTGATGTAAACATGACGAATCTGCGGTTTGCCAATTATGGAGAACAGCACATTTATACCCCAAATGATTTGCGAATTTCAGTGGCATGTTTTTCTTTCAACTGTCGCCTTTCTGGTCACATTAAAAGTGGTTTCACTGGAAATAAACATGACACTGATAACATTAGTGAGCACCCCAGAAGCAGTAGCTATTAATACATAGAAGGACTAAGACGGGCAGGCTGCTGAAACATGGTAAATGGTAAATGGACCAGTACTTATATAGCGCTTTTCTAGTCTTACTGACTACTCAAAGCGCTTTACACTGCTAGCCTCATTCACCCAATCACACCACATTCACACAGATGGCCGACTTAAGCTAATCAGACCATCATGTTATATCTAACATTCACACCACATTCATACACCACTGAACAACAGTGGGAGCAACTTGGGGTTCAGTGTCTTGCTCAAGGACACTTCGGCATGTGGACTGCAGGAGCTGGAATCGAACCCACAACTTTCTGATTGTGGGGCGACAACTCTACCTACTGAGCCACAGCCGCCAACATGAAGTCTCAATGTCAGCATGAGTGCTTGTAATGTACTGAGTGACTTTTTTACAGCAAGGTAGGGACTGAGGTGTAAAAAAGTGCTGTTTATGTATTTGGTGTGGTGAATGAAAAACAACAACCTCTCATCTTTATGATAAAGACACTTTGGTCATAAGATGAGGAGATGTATAACATGTTGAATGTTTTGACTAAAGAATCTCCATCTCCATTCAGGCCAATCAGAAACCATGGCTGACAGGGAAAGTCCACAGGCTCCCGAAGGCTCGAAACACTGCCTTCAGAGCAGGGGACGAGGTGGGCCTAAGGACAGCCAGGGCCAACCTGTCACGGGGCATCAGAGAGGCCAAGAGACAGTAGTCCAGGAGAATCGCTGACCGCTTCAGTAACAGCAGAGACACCAGGAACCTGCGGAGGGGGATCCAGACCATCACGGACTACAAGCCCCCCCCCCCACAAACCTGCGACAACACTTCTTCTCTGCTGAACCAACTGAACGACTTCTTCGCTCGCTTTGAGGCAGACAACAGCACTCCGGCACAAAAGATCCCTCCACCTCCCAACGACCAGGTGCTGTTGCTATCTACGGACAGCGTGAGGAGATCACTCGGGAAGACTAATGTAAGGAAAGCCCCGGGCCCTGATGACATCCCCGGTCGTGTCCTGAGAGACTGTGCTGAGGAGCTCAAGGATGTCTTCACAGACATCTTCAACACCTCGCTGAGCCAAGCTGTTGTCCCGACATGCCTCAGAGCCACCGCCATCACCCCGGTCCCGAAGAAGCCGTCTCCCTCCCGCTACGACGACTACCGCCCGATCGCACTCGCTCCCGTCATTATGAAGCGCTTTGAGCGGCTAGTCGTGCACCACATCAAATCTGCGCTCCCCCTGACACCGGACCCCTACCAGTTTGCATATGGGTCCAACCGCTCGACCGACGATGCCATCTCCACTGCACTCCAATCAGCCCTCACTCACCCGGAGACCAAAGACCCACATGTCAGAATGCTGTTCATCGACTTCAGCTCAGCATTCAACGCGATCGTCCCTCAGCAGCTCATCCTCAAACTCGTCCAGCTGGGACTCAACACCTCCCTGCGCATTGTGCAACTGGCTGTTGGACTTTCTGACGGGGAGACCCCAGGCGGTACGGGTCGGCAGCAACACCTCCAGCACCATCACGCTGAACGCAGGGGCCCCCCCAAGGATGTGTGCTCGGCCCCCTCCTCTTCACTCTGCTAACCCACGACTGCAAACCTACATCCAGCTCCAACCTCTTCATCGAGTTCGCAGACGACACGACTGTGGTGGCTCTCATCAACAATAACGATGAGACAAACTACAGGAGCGAGGTGAGACGCCTGGCCGAGCGGTGTAAGGACAACAATCTCCTCCTAAATGTGGAGAAGACGAAGGAGATTGTAGTGGACGTCAGAAGAGAGCACACCCAGCATTCCCCACTAACCATCGACGGCGCTGCAGTAGAGCGGGTGAGCAGCGCCAAGTTCCTGGGTGTACACATCTCCGAAGACCTGTCCTGGAACATCAACACCACATCTCTGGCCAAGAAAGCTCAACGGCGACTCTACTTCCTGCGGAAACCGAGAAGAGCAAGAGCGCCGACCCCCATTATGTTCTCTTTTTATAGAGGCACCATTGAGAGCATCCTGACCAGCTGCATCACCGTGTGGTACGGCGCCTGCACCGTCTCCTGCCGCAAGACCCTGCAGCGCACTGTGAAAGCAGCTGAGAAGATCATCGGTGTCTCTCTTCCCTCCCTACTGGACATTTACAACACCCGCCTCACCCGCAAAGCCACAAGGATTGCGGGTGACCCCACCCACCCACCCGTCCCACATTCTCTTTAACCTGCTGCCGTCGGGAAGGAGGAGACTGCAGAGTCTCCGGGCCAAAACCAGCAGGCTCAAAGACAGTTTTTTCCACCAGGCAGTCAGGACTCTTAATTCCCTCCCTGTTCTGCCCCCACTCCCCCCCACTGGCCCCCACCATCGACTCTGGGCCACAGACTCTGCCCATGCACATCCTATCTCAGGACTGCACACTTCACTTTATGCACACTTCACTTTATACTCACTTTACACATGCTTATTTGCACTATTTGCATTATTTGCATTATTGTTCCAATACCTCACGTCTGTTCATTTCATTTTGTCCAGCTAAAATTTGCACCACTGCTTACCTCAGGTCTGTTTATGGTCTGGTTTGTTGGTTTGTTGGTTTGTTGGTTTGTTGGTGAGGTAGAAGAAGATGGACTAACTTTTGATTAACTGTGTTTCCAGTTTAAGCTTTATATTTTAGAGCACAGCACAGTATAGTGGTTGAGAAGGTAGCAGCAGTGGAGTCCAACAGAGCCTGATAAATCACTTCCTGCATTTATAGTCTTGATATGAACTTTGCCAGTCTGACTTTATTCTTTCCTGCTCTCGTCTCAGGTGTAAAAAGTCGATCCCAGATCACTTGGAGCATCATGTCTTGCAGCAAGGACTTTAAGGTCATCACAGGATGCGTCATCTCCTCCTTCTCTTTGGACTTTGTGGTGCAAGCTGTGCTGGGCAGCGGCTCCTTTGGAGAAGTTGCCCAGTGCAGAAAGATAGCCACTAATGAAACGGTGGCTTTCCGCAAAGAGGATGAACCCTTTTTTGTATATTTAGCTTTTTTTTTTGTCTTGTTTGTTTTTTTTAACCTTTGTTTGATTTTTAGGGTGATCCTTGACCCCTCTGCTTTTCCAAAGGGAGGGGTCAAGCAGGTAAGTATGACTTATGTTACTAATTTATTTCATAGTTTCTGTTTTGGTGGTAAGTTTAGGTGAGGTGAGGAGAGGAGAGGAGAGGAGAGGAGAGGAGAGGAGAGGAGAGGAGAGGACAGGAGAGGAGAGGACAGGAGAGGAGCAGAAGTGGAGGAAGAGAAGTAGAGGAGCAGAAGTGGAGGAGAGGAGGATTGGAAAAGGAGGGGACGTGGAGGAGAGGAGGGCCAGAGGAGGTTACAAATGTTACAAAAAAACCAACAAAAAAAACACCTCACAAGTGCCACAGGATGATCGCTGCCCCAGTGCACTGATGCAGAAACTCATGGAAAAGGAGCCCCAAGTATTGAGTGCATGTAAATGAACGTATGTTTCAGATGTCTAACATTTGTGTAAAACATTCTTTTAATTGCTCTAATGTAATATTCATTATTGAAGAAACTGAAAGTGGGGTTTTCATTAACTGTAAGGTGTAATGATCACAATAAAAAGAAAGAAATGCTTGAAATCTTTCACCCTGTGTACTGAATCAATAGAATGAAGTCATAAACCTAACTGGAGCGTTTGTTTGATGGCATTTAGTAATGTTCCTGATAGCATGAGAAAACACGTTGATGTTTTTCTTTTGTCTAAAATACACCTCTTTAAGAAATCAGAGCCAGACTTAATGTGTGAACAGCAAAATGTTTGGAACAGAAGGTCTTACCTCAGATCAGGGTTTTGTTTCAATCAGTCAAATTACCTCCAACATACAGATGCAGGTTCAGGCCAGCAGAGGGAGCATGACAACATTAAAAAGGAGTCTACTTAGGACTTCCGGTTTTGTCGATGGAGTAGCTAGACGCACGTGGAACCGCTCTCTCAGACTTGATGTAAATTTCCCACTTTGAAACTCGATATCGCGAAATTTAACAGCTCGGTTATAGATGAGTGGGAGACGAATCATAAAAGGCCATAAAGGGGATGAAAAAATGCCGAAATCTCAAGATAAAGGTCTCTCGGCGGCGAAAGCTAACACTACCGAAGCAGGTCAAGCTAACAGCGGCAGCCCAGCTAAAGGTACAAGCGGGCAGCAACACCTTGACGCAAGTTTACATCCCGAAGACATTATTCGAGCGATAAAAGATCTCAGAGATGACCTAAAGGGGGACAATGAAAGCCTAAGACAAGAATTTAATCAGGTGGGACAAGAAATCAAGAGCAAACTAGACAGCTTTGCGGCGGAGATGCAGGTTGTATCTGACCGACTCGGCGAAGCAGAAACGCGGGTGGAACAAGTAGAGGAGTGGGCGGTGGAGGCAACCGAGGCGCTCTGTTCATGCCTGGAACAGCAAAAAGCCCTGCAGCGAAA
This sequence comes from Labroides dimidiatus, assembly GCA_030710495.1. Lineage (NCBI taxonomy): Eukaryota > Metazoa > Chordata > Actinopteri > Labriformes > Labridae > Labroides > Labroides dimidiatus. The sequence goes on from CM061166.1 coordinate 8,945,452, forward strand.
ACTAACGGATCTGGAGTCCAGGTCCAGGAGAAACAATATTCGTATCTTTGGAGTAGCTGAAGGAGAGGAGGGAAACTCGGTACCAAAATTCATTGAGAATCTCCTGAGACACGAGCTGCCATTGCCGCAAGACTTGGAGCTAAAAATACAACGAGCCCACCGGTCCCCTGCCCTTAAACCTAAGCCTGATGCTCCACCGAGACCCATTGTCATCAACTTCCAGGAGTATGCGACTAAGGAGTTAGTGCTAATTGAAGCTTGGAAAAAACGAAAAATACAGCTGGGTAACAGAACTTTGTATTTCGATCATGACTATGCAACAGAAGTCGTAAAAAAACGCAAAGAATATAATGGAATAAAGAAAGTTCTGAAGGAAAAGGGGATCCGTTTTCAAACACCGTACACGAGCATGCGGATCCACTGGAGCACTGGACCCCGATCATACACTAACGCCCAAGAGGTGCTTCAAGAACTCAAGAAGCGAGGATTTCCCTTTGAGGAGCTGACAAGCGCGGAGCAAACTGAAGGCGGAGGGGAGAGGCTGCGTGAGCTGTTGGGATGGCAGCGAGTAGCGGGTCATCTGGGAAGAGAGTCGGCGGCTGCCCAGAGAGCGAGGGAGCGACTACAGGAGTTTCAGAGGGGACCTCCTGAGCAAGTTTGAACGAGGACTTGATCACCACGATTCGGTATGGTAAAATAAATATATTTTAGAAATAAGAGGTTATCATTTTGGCCAATTTTAGTTCTGTAAGTGCCCAGGAGAGGCGTGTTTCTTTTGCATAGGATGCGTTGGACTGTAAGGATGGTGGAGTTTTTTTCCTTGGACTCATTATTAGCCACCTTTAAGACTGGGCCCTCTCTTAGTGAGAGGCTTTTCCCCCGACCTGCCAACGAGGTCACAGGCGAGGAGGGACAAGAATCTCCTCCCCTTATGGAGGTCTGTTATTATTTGTGTTTAATAGTTCATAAGATTTTTTTTTGTTTGTTACGAGGGGTTACCAAACTATTTAAGATATGTTATGGCGTGCATAGTTGGATCTCATAGCCTGAAATTTGTTTCTTTAAATGTGAATGGTCTCAGAAATCCAGTTAAGAGGAGTAGAGTGTTAGCGAAAATGAGAAAGGATAAGGTGCAAGTTATATTTTTACAAGAGACCCATATGTCTAAACAAGAGCATGAAAAATTAAAAAAGTTTGGGTACTCTAACACTTTCTTTAGTTCTTGCAAAAATAAACGTAGAAGAGGAGTGGCTACACTCATTTCAAATTCTCTTAACTTTGACCTCATTAAAGAAAATGGAGACAAAGAGGGTAGATATATAATTATAAAAGGAAGGATAGACAACACCTTGGTCACATTTGTTAATGTTTACGCTCCACCAGAGAGTGATAGGAATTTCCTTAAGAGCACATTTGATACCATAACTTTAGAAAGCGAAGGTATTGTGGTCTGTGCTGGAGACTGGAATACAGTCCTTAATTATTCCGTTGATACAACAAGCAAAATTAGACAGAAATCTCTTAAGTCAAAAGACCTTAATATGTTAATTAATGAAGCAGGAATGTATGATGTCTGGAGGAGCCTTCATACACAAGAAAAAGAATTTACACATTACTCAGCTACCCACCATGTGCACTCCAGAATAGATTATTTCTTAATTAACAAAATTGATAGACATAGGGTAAGGGGATGTTCAATAGGAACAGCAGACATATCAGATCATAATGCAGTTTACCTAACTATCATTATAAATAACAGACCGAGATGTACACTATGGAGATTAAATGTTGGAATTCTAAACAGCGAAACAGTGGTAAAACAGATTAAGAGAGAAATTAGTGATTGTATTAAAGATAACAAAAATGGTGAAGTGGACCCAACTATATTATGGGATGCTGTTAAAGCAACAATGAGAGGGAATTTAATCTCAAGAACTGCATACTTAACTAAAACAAAGAAGGCAAAATACAATGACTTAGAGAAGACACTGAGGGGGTTGGAGAAACAGCATCAGGAAAATGGAGATAGAGGTCTGATCAGCCAAATAAGAGACACTAAAAAACAGATAGGAGATATTTTGAATGATGAACTTGAAAAGAAATTGAGATTTGCAAGACAAACTTTCTATGAATCAGGTTCGAGAGCAACCAAAATATTAGCAAAACGTCTCAGGTCACAGCAAATACAACGCTCAATACATAAGATTAGAGACCCTGTTACCCATAAAATAACTTATGAGCCACAAAAAATTCAAGAAATCTTTAAAGATTATTATGAAAGTTTATACTCACAGTCTGAAGATGTAGAGGAAGAAAAAATAAAAGAGTTCTTATTATCATTAGATCTTCCTTCAATAGGAAAAACACAAAATGACTATTTAACTGCACCTATAACAAAACAAGAATTGGACAATGCGATCAGAAAGCTGAAAACAAATAAATGCCCTGGGAGTGATGGCTTTCCAAATGAGTGGTACAGAATCTTTAAGGAAGATCTCGCAATTGTAATGTTAGACTCATTTAACTGGACACTCAATAAAGCAGTGACACCCCCCTCATGGAAAGAAGCTGTTATATCCCTCATCCCTAAGGAGGGTAAAAATAGGGAATGTTGTGGATCTTACCGTCCAATCTCTCTACTAAATGTAGACTATAAGTTGTTCACATCAATAATTTCAGCTAGAATGGAAAACTTTTTACCTGATTTAATAGGTGAAGATCAGACCGGATTTATAAAAGGACGACAAACACAGGACAATATCAGAAGAACTATTCATATTATTGATCAGGCAAGTAAACAAAAATTGACAGCAGCCCTGATGAGCCTTGATGCAGAAAAGGCATTTGATAGGGTTAGTTGGCCTTTTTTATATAGAGTGCTAGAGAGGCTGGGCTTTAATAATCAATTCATTAGATGTATTAAATCTTTGTATAGGGATCCAACTGCCAGAATCAGAATTAATGGCCATCTGACAAATAGTTTTAAATTATTCCGAGGAACTCGTCAGGGTTGCTGTCTTAGTCCTTCCTTATTTGCAATGTTTATAGAACCTCTGGCTCAAGCCATTAGACAAAATAAAGAGCTTGGGGGTGTCAGCATAGCAGGCAGGGAACATAGAATAGGATTATTCGCAGATGATATCATTATCTATCTCCATGATCCAAACAGAACCCTCCCCATACTCATGTCAACTCTAAATGATTATAGTAAGATATCTGGTTATAAACTAAACATCATGAAAACACAGGTACTCTCGCTGAATTACAAACCAAGCGAATTAATCAGACAAAAATATAATCTAAAATGGGAGGCAAAGTCGATGACATACTTAGGTGTGCTACTCACGCAAGACCTGAATAACTTATGTGAAGCAAACTATAGCATCATAAATAATAAGCTACAGAAGGATATGACAAAATGGTCCACACTTGTATTGGACTTTAGTTCAAGAATCGAGGTTGTAAAAATGAATGTGTTGCCAAGGCTGCTTTATCTTTTCCTCTCACTACCAGCCAGAATCCCGGAATCTCAGTTTACAAAATGGGATAAACAAATATCTCGGCTAATCTGGGCTGGTAAAAGGCCAAGGGTAAAATTCAAGACGCTTCAGACTCAAAGAGAGAAAGGAGGTTTAGCCCTCCCGAACCTCAAAGAGTATTTTTATGCTGCACAAATGAGATACATTGTCTATTGGTGCTCTCAAGAGTATCAATCTAGATGGAAACATATTGAGCTGAATGTGTTGCACTTTCAACCTCAGGTGGGACTAGGTGGAAAAGAAAATTCAGACAAAAAAGTGGACAATATTATTTTAGACGCTGCACTGAAAACATGGTATGAAGTTGTTAAGAAATATAAACTGGAAGGAGAAAGTAAAATTCTCATATGGCCTTCTCAGAGCCCTAGATTTAAACCTGCAGTGATGGACAACACATTTGCTAAGTGGAAGGAAAAGGGCATAACAGCTATGTATACACTCATAGAGAATAAAAGGTTTAAAACTTTTGAGAAACTTAAACAAGAATTTGAGCTTGAAAATGGGGACCTTTTTAGATATTTACAACTCAGACATTTCTATGACACAGAAATAAGAAAAGAAGTCCCAACTGAAAGTAGTGAGGTGATTGAAATTCTGGTTGGTGCTCACAAAAGTACTCCTTCAAAGATTGTTTCTAAACTTTATAGAAGTCTACAGAAACAGAATGGAAGCAATACTTTGTATGTTAAGACTAAATGGGAACAAGAATTGAATATCAACTTGTCAAAATGTGAGTGGCTTTCTATTTGTGAAACACAACTGTCGTCCACATCTTCCAGAAGGTGGAGGGAATTTGGGTGGAAAAATGTTATACGCTTTTTTGTCACACCCCAAATTAAAAATAAGCAACTTGGTACTCAACAGCAATGTTGGAGACAGTGTGGGCAGTTCAATGTCAATCAGTCACATATTTTCTGGTTCTGTGTAAAACTTCATACATTTTGGGATAATGTCATCCAGTCTTTGGAAGATATCCTTGGTTATAAGATCCCTAGAGATCCCCGGATTGTTTATTTGGGCATGATCCCTAATGATTTGATCCATAAAAAGGATATGTACCTCTTTAAAATTCTGATTCTTGCTTGTAAAAAGGCAATCACAAGAAACTGGCTGAAAAGTGATCCTCCAAGTCCAACACAGTGGTTGGCCATAGTTGAAGAACTATATTCAATGGAAAAACTGACTTATTTCTTAAGGACTAAAGCTCGGACCCATGATCAACGCTGGAATAAATGGACTGATTACAGGAACAGAAAGACCGGCTGTGATGTCAACTGTGTGGAAAAGTATTAATGGGAAAAAAAAAAAAAGCTATATATATTGAGATGTACCCCCTCATCATGTTTGTTTGTTTGTGTATGTTCTGTTTGTTAATATTGAAAAAAACTAAATAAAAAGTTTAAAAAAAAAAAAAAAAAAAAAAGGAGTCTACTTTGAACCGGTCCTGTAGAATCACCGAATCACTGGATAGAATCATGATGGTCCTGAAAAAGTCAGCGCTACAGACACCGCTCATCAACGAGGGTTCAAACTATCCAGCCTGAAACTGAAAAATATGTCGATTCTGTTTGAAAGTCACGTGTGGTGAAAGTTGAACCGATACACCACATTTAGATACATGTGGAGGATTCATTCTCAAACTGAATTAATCTGAGGGGATGTTACTGAAAGGGTTTTGAGGCCTTGCTTGTTTTGGCTGTCACATTATCAGCTGATTATTTGAACTCCTCTAATGACAGAAGCACAAATCTGGTTGGTTTAGCGATTCAAACTATGCAAAGTATAAAAAAAAACCATGATCTATCTACTCTGAGTAATCCAAGTGAGTTACGGAGCCACAGAACCAACGACTGCCGTAGACCGACACGTTCCAGGAACTTTGCTCAATAGTTTGAGAGTGCGGGGCTCTTAAAAGAGCCGTTCTGGGTGTGCTTCAGCACTGCACGCCGACCCGCCACGGGGCACTTCCCCCTGAGGAGAAGAAGGACGCGAAGGCCTCCCTCACCCTGGCGGCCTCCCTCGCAGACTTCTTGGCAGCATCTGGTCCCAGACATGGGTTGGCTTGTCCCTTTGCAGGCATCTGCTGTGATGTCATCACAGGCTGCATCCATTGTACGAGGCATTACAGAAAGTGTGCGGCGTCACAGTGCAGTGCCCGTTGTTAGATTACATACCTGTTCTGTCCACCAAAAGGCCCAACCGTCGAGGACTTTTGGCCTTAATTGATACCAATTAAGTGTGGATCTCATACTTAGGAAGGTGGCACCGGCCTGAAATTTATCACACGCATTCTGCATGTTCCCCCTATGAACATACTGTAAAAGCAGCGTCCTCGATGAAAGCGTTGATTTTTTATTAATTTGAAGAGATTGAAGTACTTCAGTTCGAGCCCCACGTCTTCACTTTTCATACTTAGGAAGGTGGTGCCTGTCTGAAACTTGTCACGCTGATTCTACATGTCCCACCGTTAAAATACTGTAAAATCAGCCTCCTGGGTCAAAGCGTCTAATTTTAATCAATCAAAAGCATAAGTTAGTTGACCTTTAGCCCTGTGTAGGTGTGTGTTTTGTACTTAGGAAGGTGGCGCCGCTTTGAAACTTCACACACTCATTGTACACCTGCTCAGGATGAACATAGTCCGATTTCAGCCTCCTAGGTCAAAGCGTTGAATTTTAAGGAATTTAAAGGGATTTCATTCTTCCCCTCTAACACTTTTATGTGACCTTTCACACTTGCGAAGGTCGCACGGGTCCGAAACTTGTCACCCTGGTTCTGCATGTGCCCACGATGAACATACTCTGATTTCAGCCTCCTAGGTGAAAGCGTTGAATTTTAAGGAATAAAAAGGGATTTCTTTCCCTTTTTTTAAAGGTTTTTCAGCAATTTTGGGTACTTTTAGGCAGATCTCTTTTTTGGCCTCACGAGGCCCCTGATGATTGCACAGACCCCAAATTCGGCACAGGGCCAGTGCTGGACGCCCTCTACCAGCTCGTGAAAAAAGCAACTCCCTACATGTCTTACTTTTCTTAATTGGTTGGTCAGGTTTCAGAGCAAAGGAGGGTGTGGGACCTGAGGCCACCAACACCCTCTGACAGGCAGGCAAGGCTGGAGCCAGATATTTTCCAAATGTGCTAGAAATCTGATTTTTTGATATGTCGTCGGGGGTCTGAAGACGAGTCCGACAGCGTTTGTTTAGTGTAGATCGGACCTATACTTTTGCTACGGCGGTCCTTAAAAAAAAAATCTCTTTTTTTTTCCACTTTTGGCCTTAATTGATACCAATTAAGTGTGGATCTCATACTTAGGAAGGTGGCACCGGCCTGAAATTTGTCACACGCATTCTGCATGTGCCCCCTATGAACATACTGTAAAAGCAGCATCCTAGATGTAAGCGTTGATTTTTTATTAATTTGAAGAGATTTAAGTACTTCAGTTCAAGCCCCATGTGTTGACTTTTCATACTTAGGAAGGTCGCTCCGACTTGAAACTTGTCACGCTGATTGTACATGTGGTCATGATGAACATACTGTAAAATCAGCCTCCTGAGTGAAAGCGCTGAATTTTAATGAATTAAAAGCATTTAATAAGAGAAACTTTAGCCCCACATAGGTGTGTGTTTCATACTTAGGAAGGTGGTGCCGCTTTGAAACTTCACACACTCATTCTGCATGTGCTCAGGATGAGCATAGTCCGATTTCAGCCTCCTAGGACAAAGCGTTGAATTTTAAGGAATTTAAAGGCGTTAAATAAGTTTACCGTCAGCCCCACATAGATGTTTTATTAATAATAATAATAATAATAATAATTAGAGAGAGAGAGAGAGAGAGAGAGAGAGAGAGAGAGAGAGAGAGAGAGAGAGAGAGAGATCCTTATTTGTCTCTTCTAGACAGTACAAACAGGTTTTGTTTTTTTCCAACTGCAGCCCAGCTTTATTACATGTTTAAAAAAAACTCCTCGATAGGCGCTTTCCGAAGTTACCAATTTTAGTTACTACATGGACAAAACTATTACGTACAATGGCGTATTAGGGCCTCTTCAGGAAATAATATATATAAAGCCTATTTTTTTTTTTTTTTTTTTTTATTAATTAATTTTATTAAGTGAATCTAATACATCGTGGTCATTAATTAGGGGCCTTCATGGAAGGTTGCACAGATGGACTCTGTTCACGGACCAGAACGTTCCATGGTTGCTATGGACGATCTCCAGGTGCATCATTTTGACACGGGCGACATTTTAACCCGGAAATAGCTGCTGATCAGTCTGAGACGCACGCATTTGTTTTCTCTTCCCGAGATTTTGGATATTTCTTCAAGAAACCAAACAATTACCATGGACTTCCAACGACTTCTTCGGGATTTACCTCCATAAAGACAAAGTTCTTCCAAATACAGGCTTTTTTGACGGTAATTTTGAGGTTTTTGCACTTTTTAAGCCATATAATTGTCGAGTTGTAGAGATGTTCTAATGATTTACAAACTAAGCTAGTTTTATCCATTGGCAAATGTAGCTAAATAAATAACATATTTCTTAATTAATATCTTTGAACGGGTCATGCATTAATTAGCAAGCAGTGTCGGGTATATTTATTATTACTATTACCAATACTAGCAAACACTGTCATGCTAGCAGTCATTTGTGCTGTTTAAGAATTTCAGCTTTCGTTATTTCTTTAAAACCAGACAGACAGTTCGTAACTCAGGGCATATTGTCGATGATACATGGATATTTTTCTGATACTTGTTAGATTTTTACATGCTATCCGCTAGCATATCAGTGCAATTTCCTGTAGACGTCTGCCTCAAGCTAGCGCTGTTTTCCGTAGCGTTAGCACTGACGTTATGATTTGGTTTGTTACCCGGATGCTCAAATGTAAACATTGAATGGACGGAGATAGACGTACACAAGCAGATATTATTTTCAGATGTCTTATCCGCGAACAAATGTTGAAAAACACACAGAGCACACTAAAGCGTGCCGAGAAGGACTCAGACAGCAAGAGAAAGAGAGATACTGTGAGAAACTAGGGCTAACGGGCGAGAAAGACCCATACGACCTAGCATCAACTTGATGTAAACATGACGAATCTGCGGTTTGCCAATTATGGAGAACAGCACATTTATACCCCAAATGATTTGCGAATTTCAGTGGCATGTTTTTCTTTCAACTGTCGCCTTTCTGGTCACATTAAAAGTGGTTTCACTGGAAATAAACATGACACTGATAACATTAGTGAGCACCCCAGAAGCAGTAGCTATTAATACATAGAAGGACTAAGACGGGCAGGCTGCTGAAACATGAAGTCTCAATGTCAGCATGAGTGCTTGTAATGTACTGAGTGACTTTTTTACAGCAAGGTAGGGACTGAGGTGTAAAAAAGTGCTGTTTATGTATTTGGTGTGGTGAATGAAAAACAACAACCTCTCATCTTTATGATAAAGACACTTTGGTCATAAGATGAGGAGATGTATAACATGTTGAATGTTTTGACTAAAGAATCTCCATCTCCATTCAGGCCAATCAGAAACCATGGCTGACAGGGAAAGTCCACAGGCTCCCGAAGGCTCGAAACACTGCCTTCAGAGCAGGGGACGAGGTGGGCCTAAGGACAGCCAGGGCCAACCTGTCACGGGGCATCAGAGAGGCCAAGAGACAGTAGTCCAGGAGAATCGCTGACCGCTTCAGTAACAGCAGAGACACCAGGAACCTGCGGAGGGGGATCCAGACCATCACGGACTACAAGCCCCCCCCCCCACAAACCTGCGACAACACTTCTTCTCTGCTGAACCAACTGAACGACTTCTTCGCTCGCTTTGAGGCAGACAACAGCACTCCGGCACAAAAGATCCCTCCACCTCCCAACGACCAGGTGCTGTTGCTATCTACGGACAGCGTGAGGAGATCACTCGGGAAGACTAATGTAAGGAAAGCCCCGGGCCCTGATGACATCCCCGGTCGTGTCCTGAGAGACTGTGCTGAGGAGCTCAAGGATGTCTTCACAGACATCTTCAACACCTCGCTGAGCCAAGCTGTTGTCCCGACATGCCTCAGAGCCACCGCCATCACCCCGGTCCCGAAGAAGCCGTCTCCCTCCCGCTACGACGACTACCGCCCGATCGCACTCGCTCCCGTCATTATGAAGCGCTTTGAGCGGCTAGTCGTGCACCACATCAAATCTGCGCTCCCCCTGACACCGGACCCCTACCAGTTTGCATATGGGTCCAACCGCTCGACCGACGATGCCATCTCCACTGCACTCCAATCAGCCCTCACTCACCCGGAGACCAAAGACCCACATGTCAGAATGCTGTTCATCGACTTCAGCTCAGCATTCAACGCGATCGTCCCTCAGCAGCTCATCCTCAAACTCGTCCAGCTGGGACTCAACACCTCCCTGCGCATTGTGCAACTGGCTGTTGGACTTTCTGACGGGGAGACCCCAGGCGGTACGGGTCGGCAGCAACACCTCCAGCACCATCACGCTGAACGCAGGGGCCCCCCCAAGGATGTGTGCTCGGCCCCCTCCTCTTCACTCTGCTAACCCACGACTGCAAACCTACATCCAGCTCCAACCTCTTCATCGAGTTCGCAGACGACACGACTGTGGTGGCTCTCATCAACAATAACGATGAGACAAACTACAGGAGCGAGGTGAGACGCCTGGCCGAGCGGTGTAAGGACAACAATCTCCTCCTAAATGTGGAGAAGACGAAGGAGATTGTAGTGGACGTCAGAAGAGAGCACACCCAGCATTCCCCACTAACCATCGACGGCGCTGCAGTAGAGCGGGTGAGCAGCGCCAAGTTCCTGGGTGTACACATCTCCGAAGACCTGTCCTGGAACATCAACACCACATCTCTGGCCAAGAAAGCTCAACGGCGACTCTACTTCCTGCGGAAACCGAGAAGAGCAAGAGCGCCGACCCCCATTATGTTCTCTTTTTATAGAGGCACCATTGAGAGCATCCTGACCAGCTGCATCACCGTGTGGTACGGCGCCTGCACCGTCTCCTGCCGCAAGACCCTGCAGCGCACTGTGAAAGCAGCTGAGAAGATCATCGGTGTCTCTCTTCCCTCCCTACTGGACATTTACAACACCCGCCTCACCCGCAAAGCCACAAGGATTGCGGGTGACCCCACCCACCCACCCGTCCCACATTCTCTTTAACCTGCTGCCGTCGGGAAGGAGGAGACTGCAGAGTCTCCGGGCCAAAACCAGCAGGCTCAAAGACAGTTTTTTCCACCAGGCAGTCAGGACTCTTAATTCCCTCCCTGTTCTGCCCCCACTCCCCCCCACTGGCCCCCACCATCGACTCTGGGCCACAGACTCTGCCCATGCACATCCTATCTCAGGACTGCACACTTCACTTTATGCACACTTCACTTTATACTCACTTTACACATGCTTATTTGCACTATTTGCATTATTTGCATTATTGTTCCAATACCTCACGTCTGTTCATTTCATTTTGTCCAGCTAAAATTTGCACCACTGCTTACCTCAGGTCTGTTTATGGTCTGGTTTGTTGGTTTGTTGGTTTGTTGGTTTGTTGGTGAGGTAGAAGAAGATGGACTAACTTTTGATTAACTGTGTTTCCAGTTTAAGCTTTATATTTTAGAGCACAGCACAGTATAGTGGTTGAAAAGGTAGCAGCAGTGGAGTCCAACAGAGCCCGATAAATCACTTCCTGCATTTATAGTCTTGATATGAACTTTGCCAGTCTGACTTTATTCTTTCCTGCTCTCGTCTCAGGTGTAAAAAGTCGATCCCAGATCACTTGGAGCATCATGTCTTGCAGCAAGGACTTTAAGGTCATCACAGGATGCGTCATCTCCTCCTTCTCTTTGGACTTTGTGGTGCAAGCTGTGCTGGGCAGCGGCTCCTTTGGAGAAGTTGCCCAGTGCAGAAAGATAGCCACTAATGAAACGGTGGCTTTCCGCAAAGAGGATGAACCCTTTTTTGTATATTTAGCTTTTTTTTTTTGTCTTGTTTGTTTTTTTTAACCTTTGTTTGATTTTTAGGGTGATCCTTGACCCCTCTGCTTTTCCAAAGGGAGGGGTCAAGCAGGTAAGTATGACTTATTTTACTAATTTATTTCATAGTTTCTGTTTTGGTGGTAAGTTTAGGTGAGGTGAGGAGAGGAGAGGAGAGGAGAGGACAGGAGAGGAGAGGACAGGAGAGGAGCAGAAGTGGAGGAAGAGAAGTAGAGGAGCAGAAGTGGAGGAGAGGAGGATTGGAAAAGGAGGGGACGTGGAGGAGAGGAGGGCCAGAGGAGGTTACAAATGTTACAAAAAAAACAACAAAAAAAACACCTCACAAGTGCCACAGGATGATCGCTGCCCCAGTGCACTGATGCAGAAACTCATGGAAAAGGAGCCCCAAGTATTGAGTGCATGTAAATGAACGTATGTTTCAGATGTCTAACATTTGTGTAAAACATTCTTTTAATTGCTCTAATGTAATATTCATTATTGAAGAAACTGAAAGTGGGGTTTTCATTAACTGTAAGGTGTAATGATCACAATAAAAAGAAAGAAATGCTTGAAATCTTTCACCCTGTGTACTGAATCAATAGAATGAAGTCATAAACCTAACTGGAGCGTTTGTTTGATGGCATTTAGTAATGTTCCTGATAGCATGAGAAAACACGTTGATGTTTTTCTTTTGTCTAAAATACACCTCTTTAAGAAATCAGAGCCAGACTTAATGTGTGAACAGCAAAATGTTTGGAACAGAAGGTCTTACCTCAGATCAGGGTTTTGTTTCAATCAGTCAAATTACCTCCAACATACAGATGCAGGTTCAGGCCAGCAGAGGGAGCATGACAACATTAAAAAGGAGTCTACTTTGAACCGGTCCTGTAGAATCACCGAATCACTGGATAGAATCATGATGGTCCTGAAAAAGTCAGCGCTACAGACACCGCTCATCAACGAGGGTTCAAACTATCCAGCCTGAAACTGAAAAATATGTCGATTCTGTTTGAAAGTCACGTGTGGTGAAAGTTGAACCGATACACCACATTTAGATACATGTGGAGGATTCATTCTCAAACTGAATTAATCTGAGGGGATGTTACTGAAAGGGTTTTGAGGCCTTGCTTGTTTTGGCTGTCACATTATCAGCTGATTATTTGAACTCCTCTAATGACAGAAGCACAAATCTGGTTGGTTTAGCGATTCAAACTATGCAAAGTATAAAAAAAAACCATGATCTATCTACTCTGAGTAATCCAAGTGAGTTACGGAGCCACAGAACCAACGACTGCCGTAGACCGACACGTTCCAGGAACTTTGCTCAATAGTTTGAGAGTGCGGGGCTCTTAAAAGAGCCGTTCTGGGTGTGCTTCAGCACTGCACGCCGACCCGCCACGGGGCACTTCCCCCTGAGGAGAAGAAGGACGCGAAGGCCTCCCTCACCCTGGCGGCCTCCCTCGCAGACTTCTTGGCAGCATCTGGTCCCAGACATGGGTTGGCTTGTCCCTTTGCAGGCATCTGCTGTGATGTCATCACAGGCTGCATCCATTGTACGAGGCATTACAGAAAGTGTGCGGCGTCACAGTGCAGTGCCCGTTGTTAGATTACATACCTGTTCTGTCCACCAAAAGGCCCAACCGTCGAGGACTTTTGGCCTTAATTGATACCAATTAAGTGTGGATCTCATACTTAGGAAGGTGGCACCGGCCTGAAATTTATCACACGCATTCTGCATGTTCCCCCTATGAACATACTGTAAAAGCAGCGTCCTCGATGAAAGCGTTGATTTTTTATTAATTTGAAGAGATTGAAGTACTTCAGTTCGAGCCCCACGTCTTCACTTTTCATACTTAGGAAGGTGGTGCCTGTCTGAAACTTGTCACGCTGATTCTACATGTCCCACCGTTAAAATACTGTAAAATCAGCCTCCTGGGTCAAAGCGTCTAATTTTAATCAATCAAAAGCATAAGTTAGTTGACCTTTAGCCCCGTGTAGGTGTGTGTTTTGTACTTAGGAAGGTGGCGCCGCTTTGAAACTTCACACACTCATTGTACACCTGCTCAGGATGAACATAGTCCGATTTCAGCCTCCTAGGTCAAAGCGTTGAATTTTAAGGAATTTAAAGGGATTTCATTCTTCCCCTCTAACACTTTTATGTGACCTTTCACACTTGCGAAGGTCGCACGGGTCCGAAACTTGTCACCCTGGTTCTGCATGTGCCCACGATGAACATACTCTGATTTCAGCCTCCTAGGTGAAAGCGTTGAATTTTAAGGAATAAAAAGGGATTTCTTTCCCTTTTTTTAAAGGTTTTTCAGCAATTTTGGGTACTTTTAGGCAGATCTCTTTTTTGGCCTCACGAGGCCCCTGATGATTGCACAGACCCCAAATTCGGCACAGGGCCAGTGCTGGACGCCCTCTACCAGCTCGTGAAAAAAGCAACTCCCTACATGTCTTACTTTTCTTAATTGGTTGGTCAGGTTTCAGAGCAAAGGAGGGTGTGGGACCTGAGGCCACCAACACCCTCTGACAGGCAGGCAAGGCTGGAGCCAGATATTTTCCAAATGTGCTAGAAATCTGATTTTTCGATATGTCGTCGGGGGTCTGAAGACGAGTCCGACAGCGTTTGTTTAGTGTAGATCGGACCTATACTTTTGCTACGGCGGTCCTTAAAAAAAAAATCTCTTTTTTTTTCCACTTTTGGCCTTAATTGATACCAATTAAGTGTGGATCTCATACTTAGGAAGGTGGCACCGGCCTGAAATTTGTCACACGCATTCTGCATGTGCCCCCTATGAACATACTGTAAAAGCAGCATCCTAGATGTAAGCGTTGATTTTTTATTAATTTGAAGAGATTTAAGTACTTCAGTTCAAGCCCCATGTGTTGACTTTTCATACTTAGGAAGGTCGCTCCGACTTGAAACTTGTCACGCTGATTGTACATGTGGTCATGATGAACATACTGTAAAATCAGCCTCCTGAGTGAAAGCGCTGAATTTTAATGAATTAAAAGCATTTAATAAGAGAAACTTTAGCCCCACATAGGTGTGTGTTTCATACTTAGGAAGGTGGTGCCGCTTTGAAACTTCACACACTCATTCTGCATGTGCTCAGGATGAGCATAGTCCGATTTCAGCCTCCTAGGACAAAGCGTTGAATTTTAAGGAATTTAAAGGCGTTAAATAAGTTTACCGTCAGCCCCACATAGATGTTTTATTAATAATAATAATAATAATAATAATTAGAGAGAGAGAGAGAGAGAGAGAGAGAGAGAGAGAGAGAGATCCTTATTTGTCTCTTCTAGACAGTACAAACAGGTTTTGTTTTTTTCCAACTGCAGCCCAGCTTTATTACATGTTTAAAAAAAACTCCTCGATAGGCGCTTTCCGAAGTTACCAATTTTAGTTACTACATGGACAAAACTATTACGTACAATGGCGTATTAGGGCCTCTTCAGGAAATAATATATATAAAGCCTATTTTTTTTTTTTTTTTTTTTTATTAATTAATTTTATTAAGTGAATCTAATACATCGTGGTCATTAATTAGGGGCCTTCATGGAAGGTTGCACAGATGGACTCTGTTCACGGACCAGAACGTTCCATGGTTGCTATGGACGATCTCCAGGTGCATCATTTTGACACGGGCGACATTTTAACCCGGAAATAGCTGCTGATCAGTCTGAGACGCACGCATTTGTTTTCTCTTCCCGAGATTTTGGATATTTCTTCAAGAAACCAAACAATTAACATGGACTTCCAACGACTTCTTCGGGATTTACCTCCATAAAGACAAAGTTCTTCCAAATACAGGCTTTTTTGACGGTAATTTTGAGATTTTTGCACTTTTTAAGCCATATAATTGTCGAGTTGTAGAGATGTTCTAATGATTTACAAACTAAGCTAGTTTTATCCATTGGCAAATGTAGCTAAATAAATAACATATTTCTTAATTAATATCTTTGAACGGGTCATGCATTAATTAGCAAGCAGTGTCGGGTATATTTATTATTACTATTACCAATACTAGCAAACACTGTCATGCTAGCAGTCATTTGTGCTGTTTAAGAATTTCAGCTTTCGTTATTTCTTTAAAACCAGACAGACAGTTCGTAACTCAGGGCATATTGTCGATGATACATGGATATTTTTCTGATACTTGTTAGATTTTTACATGCTATCCGCTAGCATATCAGTGCAATTTCCTGTAGACGTCTGCCTCAAGCTAGCGCTGTTTTCCGTAGCGTTAGCACTGACTTTATGATTTGGTTTGTTACCCGGATGCTCAAATGTAAACATTGAATGGACGGAGATAGACGTACACAAGCAGATATTATTTTCAGATGTCTTATCCGCGAACAAATGTTGAAAAACACACAGAGCACACTAAAGCGTGCCGAGAAGGACTCAGACAGCAAGAGAAAGAGAGATACTGTGAGAAACTAGGGCTAACGGGCGAGAAAGACCCATACGACCTAGCATCAACTTGATGTAAACATGACGAATCTGCGGTTTGCCAATTATGGAGAACAGCACATTTATACCCCAAATGATTTGCGAATTTCAGTGGCATGTTTTTCTTTCAACTGTCGCCTTTCTGGTCACATTAAAAGTGGTTTCACTGGAAATAAACATGACACTGATAACATTAGTGAGCACCCCAGAAGCAGTAGCTATTAATACATAGAAGGACTAAGACGGGCAGGCTGCTGAAACATGAAGTCTCAATGTCAGCATGAGTGCTTGTAATGTACTGAGTGACTTTTTTACAGCAAGGTAGGGACTGAGGTGTAAAAAAGTGCTGTTTATGTATTTGGTGTGGTGAATGAAAAACAACAACCTCTCATCTTTATGATAAAGACACTTTGGTCATAAGATGAGGAGATGTATAACATGTTGAATGTTTTGACTAAAGAATCTCCATCTCCATTCAGGCCAATCAGAAACCATGGCTGACAGGGAAAGTCCACAGGCTCCCGAAGGCTCGAAACACTGCCTTCAGAGCAGGGGACGAGGTGGGCCTAAGGACAGCCAGGGCCAACCTGTCACGGGGCATCAGAGAGGCCAAGAGACAGTAGTCCAGGAGAATCGCTGACCGCTTCAGTAACAGCAGAGACACCAGGAACCTGCGGAGGGGGATCCAGACCATCACGGACTACAAGCCCCCCCCCCCCACAAACCTGCGACAACACTTCTTCTCTGCTGAACCAACTGAACGACTTCTTCGCTCGCTTTGAGGCAGACAACAGCACTCCGGCACAAAAGATCCCTCCACCTCCCGACGACCAGGTGCTGTTGCTATCTACGGACAGCGTGAGGAGATCACTCGGGAAGACTAATGTAAGGAAAGCCCCGGGCCCTGATGACATCCCCGGTCGTGTCCTGAGAGACTGTGCTGAGGAGCTCAAGGATGTCTTCACAGACATCTTCAACACCTCGCTGAGCCAAGCTGTTGTCCCGACATGCCTCAGAGCCACCGCCATCACCCCGGTCCCGAAGAAGCCGTCTCCCTCCCGCTACGACGACTACCGCCCGATCGCACTCGCTCCCGTCATTATGAAGCGCTTTGAGCGGCTAGTCGTGCACCACATCAAATCTGCGCTCCCCCTGACACCGGACCCCTACCAGTTTGCATATGGGTCCAACCGCTCGACCGACGATGCCATCTCCACTGCACTCCAATCAGCCCTCACTCACCCGGAGACCAAAGACCCACATGTCAGAATGCTGTTCATCGACTTCAGCTCAGCATTCAACGCGATCGTCCCTCAGCAGCTCATCCTCAAACTCGTCCAGCTGGGACTCAACACCTCCCTGCGCATTGTGCAACTGGCTGTTGGACTTTCTGACGGGGAGACCCCAGGCGGTACGGGTCGGCAGCAACACCTCCAGCACCATCACGCTGAACGCAGGGGCCCCCCCAAGGATGTGTGCTCGGCCCCCTCCTCTTCACTCTGCTAACCCACGACTGCAAACCTACATCCAGCTCCAACCTCTTCATCGAGTTCGCAGACGACACGACTGTGGTGGCTCTCATCAACAATAACGATGAGACAAACTACAGGAGCGAGGTGAGACGCCTGGCCGAGCGGTGTAAGGACAACAATCTCCTCCTAAATGTGGAGAAGACGAAGGAGATTGTAGTGGACGTCAGAAGAGAGCACACCCAGCATTCCCCACTAACCATCGACGGCGCTGCAGTAGAGCGGGTGAGCAGCGCCAAGTTCCTGGGTGTACACATCTCCGAAGACCTGTCCTGGAACATCAACACCACATCTCTGGCCAAGAAAGCTCAACGGCGACTCTACTTCCTGCGGAAACCGAGAAGAGCAAGAGCGCCGACCCCCATTATGTTCTCTTTTTATAGAGGCACCATTGAGAGCATCCTGACCAGCTGCATCACCGTGTGGTACAGCGCCTGCACCGTCTCCTGCCGCAAGACCCTGCAGCGCACTGTGAAAGCAGCTGAGAAGATCATCGGTGTCTCTCTTCCCTCCCTACTGGACATTTACAACACCCGCCTCACCCGCAAAGCCACAAGGATTGCGGGTGACCCCACCCACCCACCCGTCCCACATTCTCTTTAACCTGCTGCCGTCGGGAAGGAGGAGACTGCAGAGTCTCCGGGCCAAAACCAGCAGGCTCAAAGACAGTTTTTTCCACCAGGCAGTCAGGACTCTTAATTCCCTCCCTGTTCTGCCCCCACTCCCCCCCACTGGCCCCCACCATCGACTCTGGGCCACAGACTCTGCCCATGCACATCCTATCTCAGGACTGCACACTTCACTTTATGCACACTTCACTTTATACTCACTTTACACATGCTTATTTGCACTATTTGCATTATTTGCATTATTGTTCCAATACCTCACGTCTGTTCATTTCATTTTGTCCAGCTAAAATTTGCACCACTGCTTACCTCAGGTCTGTTTATGGTCTGGTTTGTTGGTTTGTTGGTTTGTTGGTTTGTTGGTGAGGTAGAAGAAGATGGACTAACTTTTGATTAACTGTGTTTCCAGTTTAAGCTTTATATTTTAGAGCACAGCACAGTATAGTGGTTGAGAAGGTAGCAGCAGTGGAGTCCAACAGAGCCTGATAAATCACTTCCTGCATTTATAGTCTTGATATGAACTTTGCCAGTCTGACTTTATTCTTTCCTGCTCTCGTCTCAGGTGTAAAAAGTCGATCCCAGATCACTTGGAGCATCATGTCTTGCAGCAAGGACTTTAAGGTCATCACAGGATGCGTCATCTCCTCCTTCTCTTTGGACTTTGTGGTGCAAGCTGTGCTGGGCAGCGGCTCCTTTGGAGAAGTTGCCCAGTGCAGAAAGATAGCCACTAATGAAACGGTGGCTTTCCGCAAAGAGGATGAACCCTTTTTTGTATATTTAGCTTTTTTTTTTGTCTTGTTTGTTTTTTTTAACCTTTGTTTGATTTTTAGGGTGATCCTTGACCCCTCTGCTTTTCCAAAGGGAGGGGTCAAGCAGGTAAGTATGACTTATGTTACTAATTTATTTCATAGTTTCTGTTTTGGTGGTAAGTTTAGGTGAGGTGAGGAGAGGAGAGGAGAGGAGAGGAGAGGAGAGGAGAGGAGAGGACAGGAGAGGAGAGGACAGGAGAGGAGCAGAAGTGGAGGAAGAGAAGTAGAGGAGCAGAAGTGGAGGAGAGGAGGATTGGAAAAGGAGGGGACGTGGAGGAGAGGAGGGCCAGAGGAGGTTACAAATGTTACAAAAAAAACAACAAAAAAAACACCTCACAAGTGCCACAGGATGATCGCTGCCCCAGTGCACTGATGCAGAAACTCATGGAAAAGGAGCCCCAAGTATTGAGTGCATGTAAATGAACGTATGTTTCAGATGTCTAACATTTGTGTAAAACATTCTTTTAATTGCTCTAATGTAATATTCATTATTGAAGAAACTGAAAGTGGGGTTTTCATTAACTGTAAGGTGTAATGATCACAATAAAAAGAAAGAAATGCTTGAAATCTTTCACCCTGTGTACTGAATCAATAGAATGAAGTCATAAACCTAACTGGAGCGTTTGTTTGATGGCATTTAGTAATGTTCCTGATAGCATGAGAAAACACGTTGATGTTTTTCTTTTGTCTAAAATACACCTCTTTAAGAAATCAGAGCCAGACTTAATGTGTGAACAGCAAAATGTTTGGAACAGAAGGTCTTACCTCAGATCAGGGTTTTGTTTCAATCAGTCAAATTACCTCCAACATACAGATGCAGGTTCAGGCCAGCAGAGGGAGCATGACAACATTAAAAAGGAGTCTACTTTGAACCGGTCCTGTAGAATCACCGAATCACTGGATAGAATCATGATGGTCCTGAAAAAGTCAGCGCTACAGACACCGCTCATCAACGAGGGTTCAAACTATCCAGCCTGAAACTGAAAAATATGTCGATTCTGTTTGAAAGTCACGTGTGGTGAAAGTTGAACCGATACACCACATTTAGATACATGTGGAGGATTCATTCTCAAACTGAATTAATCTGAGGGGATGTTACTGAAAGGGTTTTGAGG
Source organism: Labroides dimidiatus (assembly GCA_030710495.1). Lineage (NCBI taxonomy): Eukaryota > Metazoa > Chordata > Actinopteri > Labriformes > Labridae > Labroides > Labroides dimidiatus. The sequence goes on from CM061166.1 coordinate 8,965,502, forward strand.
CCTTGCTTGTTTTGGCTGTCACATTATCAGCTGATTATTTGAACTCCTCTAATGACAGAAGCACAAATCTGGTTGGTTTAGCGATTCAAACTATGCAAAGTATAAAAAAAAACCATGATCTATCTACTCTGAGTAATCCAAGTGAGTTACGGAGCCACAGAACCAACGACTGCCGTAGACCGACACGTTCCAGGAACTTTGCTCAATAGTTTGAGAGTGCGGGGCTCTTAAAAGAGCCGTTCTGGGTGTGCTTCAGCACTGCACGCCGACCCGCCACGGGGCACTTCCCCCTGAGGAGAAGAAGGACGCGAAGGCCTCCCTCACCCTGGCGGCCTCCCTCGCAGACTTCTTGGCAGCATCTGGTCCCAGACATGGGTTGGCTTGTCCCTTTGCAGGCATCTGCTGTGATGTCATCACAGGCTGCATCCATTGTACGAGGCATTACAGAAAGTGTGCGGCGTCACAGTGCAGTGCCCGTTGTTAGATTACATACCTGTTCTGTCCACCAAAAGGCCCAACCGTCGAGGACTTTTGGCCTTAATTGATACCAATTAAGTGTGGATCTCATACTTAGGAAGGTGGCACCGGCCTGAAATTTATCACACGCATTCTGCATGTTCCCCCTATGAACATACTGTAAAAGCAGCGTCCTCGATGAAAGCGTTGATTTTTTATTAATTTGAAGAGATTGAAGTACTTCAGTTCGAGCCCCACGTCTTCACTTTTCATACTTAGGAAGGTGGTGCCTGTCTGAAACTTGTCACGCTGATTCTACATGTGCCCACCGTTAAAATACTGTAAAATCAGCCTCCTGGGTCAAAGCGTCTAATTTTAATCAATCAAAAGCATAAGTTAGTTGACCTTTAGCCCCGTGTAGGTGTGTGTTTTGTACTTAGGAAGGTGGCGCCGCTTTGAAACTTCACACACTCATTGTACACCTGCTCAGGATGAACATAGTCCGATTTCAGCCTCCTAGGTCAAAGCGTTGAATTTTAAGGAATTTAAAGGGATTTCATTCTTCCCCTCTAACACTTTTATGTGACCTTTCACACTTGCGAAGGTCGCACGGGTCCGAAACTTGTCACCCTGGTTCTGCATGTGCCCACGATGAACATACTCTGATTTCAGCCTCCTAGGTGAAAGCGTTGAATTTTAAGGAATAAAAAGGGATTTCTTTCCCTTTTTTTAAAGGTTTTTCAGCAATTTTGGGTACTTTTAGGCAGATCTCTTTTTTGGCCTCACGAGGCCCCTGATGATTGCACAGACCCCAAATTCGGCACAGGGCCAGTGCTGGACGCCCTCTACCAGCTCGTGAAAAAAGCAACTCCCTACATGTCTTACTTTTCTTAATTGGTTGGTCAGGTTTCAGAGCAAAGGAGGGTGTGGGACCTGAGGCCACCAACACCCTCTGACAGGCAGGCAAGGCTGGAGCCAGATATTTTCCAAATGTGCTAGAAATCTGATTTTTTGATATGTCGTCGGGGGTCTGAAGACGAGTCCGACAGCGTTTGTTTAGTGTAGATCGGACCTATACTTTTGCTACGGCGGTCCTTAAAAAAAAAATCTCTTTTTTTTTCCACTTTTGGCCTTAATTGATACCAATTAAGTGTGGATCTCATACTTAGGAAGGTGGCACCGGCCTGAAATTTGTCACACGCATTCTGCATGTGCCCCCTATGAACATACTGTAAAAGCAGCATCCTAGATGTAAGCGTTGATTTTTTATTAATTTGAAGAGATTTAAGTACTTCAGTTCAAGCCCCATGTGTTGACTTTTCATACTTAGGAAGGTCGCTCCGACTTGAAACTTGTCACGCTGATTGTACATGTGGTCATGATGAACATACTGTAAAATCAGCCTCCTGAGTGAAAGCGCTGAATTTTAATGAATTAAAAGCATTTAATAAGAGAAACTTTAGCCCCACATAGGTGTGTGTTTCATACTTAGGAAGGTGGTGCCGCTTTGAAACTTCACACACTCATTCTGCATGTGCTCAGGATGAGCATAGTCCGATTTCAGCCTCCTAGGACAAAGCGTTGAATTTTAAGGAATTTAAAGGCGTTAAATAAGTTTACCGTCAGCCCCACATAGATGTTTTATTAATAATAATAATAATAATAATAATTAGAGAGAGAGAGAGAGAGAGAGAGAGAGAGAGATCCTTATTTGTCTCTTCTAGACAGTACAAACAGGTTTTGTTTTTTTCCAACTGCAGCCCAGCTTTATTACATGTTTAAAAAAAACTCCTCGATAGGCGCTTTCCGAAGTTACCAATTTTAGTTACTACATGGACAAAACTATTACGTACAATGGCGTATTAGGGCCTCTTCAGGAAATAATATATATAAAGCCTATTTTTTTTTTTTTTTTTTTTTTTTATTAATTAATTTTATTAAGTGAATCTAATACATCGTGGTCATTAATTAGGGGCCTTCATGGAAGGTTGCACAGATGGACTCTGTTCACGGACCAGAACGTTCCATGGTTGCTATGGACGATCTCCAGGTGCATCATTTTGACACGGGCGACATTTTAACCCGGAAATAGCTGCTGATCAGTCTGAGACGCACGCATTTGTTTTCTCTTCCCGAGATTTTGGATATTTCTTCAAGAAACCAAACAATTAACATGGACTTCCAACGACTTCTTCGGGATTTACCTCCATAAAGACAAAGTTCTTCCAAATACAGGCTTTTTTGACGGTAATTTTGAGATTTTTGCACTTTTTAAGCCATATAATTGTCGAGTTGTAGAGATGTTCTAATGATTTACAAACTAAGCTAGTTTTATCCATTGGCAAATGTAGCTAAATAAATAACATATTTCTTAATTAATATCTTTGAACGGGTCATGCATTAATTAGCAAGCAGTGTCGGGTATATTTATTATTACTATTACCAATACTAGCAAACACTGTCATGCTAGCAGTCATTTGTGCTGTTTAAGAATTTCAGCTTTCGTTATTTCTTTAAAACCAGACAGACAGTTCGTAACTCAGGGCATATTGTCGATGATACATGGATATTTTTCTGATACTTGTTAGATTTTTACATGCTATCCGCTAGCATATCAGTGCAATTTCCTGTAGACGTCTGCCTCAAGCTAGCGCTGTTTTCCGTAGCGTTAGCACTGACTTTATGATTTGGTTTGTTACCCGGATGCTCAAATGTAAACATTGAATGGACGGAGATAGACGTACACAAGCAGATATTATTTTCAGATGTCTTATCCGCGAACAAATGTTGAAAAACACACAGAGCACACTAAAGCGTGCCGAGAAGGACTCAGACAGCAAGAGAAAGAGAGATACTGTGAGAAACTAGGGCTAACGGGCGAGAAAGACCCATACGACCTAGCATCAACTTGATGTAAACATGACGAATCTGCGGTTTGCCAATTATGGAGAACAGCACATTTATACCCCAAATGATTTGCGAATTTCAGTGGCATGTTTTTCTTTCAACTGTCGCCTTTCTGGTCACATTAAAAGTGGTTTCACTGGAAATAAACATGACACTGATAACATTAGTGAGCACCCCAGAAGCAGTAGCTATTAATACATAGAAGGACTAAGACGGGCAGGCTGCTGAAACATGAAGTCTCAATGTCAGCATGAGTGCTTGTAATGTACTGAGTGACTTTTTTACAGCAAGGTAGGGACTGAGGTGTAAAAAAGTGCTGTTTATGTATTTGGTGTGGTGAATGAAAAACAACAACCTCTCATCTTTATGATAAAGACACTTTGGTCATAAGATGAGGAGATGTATAACATGTTGAATGTTTTGACTAAAGAATCTCCATCTCCATTCAGGCCAATCAGAAACCATGGCTGACAGGGAAAGTCCACAGGCTCCCGAAGGCTCGAAACACTGCCTTCAGAGCAGGGGACGAGGTGGGCCTAAGGACAGCCAGGGCCAACCTGTCACGGGGCATCAGAGAGGCCAAGAGACAGTAGTCCAGGAGAATCGCTGACCGCTTCAGTAACAGCAGAGACACCAGGAACCTGCGGAGGGGGATCCAGACCATCACGGACTACAAGCCCCCCCCCCCCACAAACCTGCGACAACACTTCTTCTCTGCTGAACCAACTGAACGACTTCTTCGCTCGCTTTGAGGCAGACAACAGCACTCCGGCACAAAAGATCCCTCCACCTCCCGACGACCAGGTGCTGTTGCTATCTACGGACAGCGTGAGGAGATCACTCGGGAAGACTAATGTAAGGAAAGCCCCGGGCCCTGATGACATCCCCGGTCGTGTCCTGAGAGACTGTGCTGAGGAGCTCAAGGATGTCTTCACAGACATCTTCAACACCTCGCTGAGCCAAGCTGTTGTCCCGACATGCCTCAGAGCCACCGCCATCACCCCGGTCCCGAAGAAGCCGTCTCCCTCCCGCTACGACGACTACCGCCCGATCGCACTCGCTCCCGTCATTATGAAGCGCTTTGAGCGGCTAGTCGTGCACCACATCAAATCTGCGCTCCCCCTGACACCGGACCCCTACCAGTTTGCATATGGGTCCAACCGCTCGACCGACGATGCCATCTCCACTGCACTCCAATCAGCCCTCACTCACCCGGAGACCAAAGACCCACATGTCAGAATGCTGTTCATCGACTTCAGCTCAGCATTCAACGCGATCGTCCCTCAGCAGCTCATCCTCAAACTCGTCCAGCTGGGACTCAACACCTCCCTGCGCATTGTGCAACTGGCTGTTGGACTTTCTGACGGGGAGACCCCAGGCGGTACGGGTCGGGAGCAACACCTCCAGCACCATCACGCTGAACGCAGGGGCCCCCCCAAGGATGTGTGCTCGGCCCCCTCCTCTTCACTCTGCTAACCCACGACTGCAAACCTACATCCAGCTCCAACCTCTTCATCGAGTTCGCAGACGACACGACTGTGGTGGCTCTCATCAACAATAACGATGAGACAAACTACAGGAGCGAGGTGAGACGCCTGGCCGAGCGGTGTAAGGACAACAATCTCCTCCTAAATGTGGAGAAGACGAAGGAGATTGTAGTGGACGTCAGAAGAGAGCACACCCAGCATTCCCCACTAACCATCGACGGCGCTGCAGTAGAGCGGGTGAGCAGCGCCAAGTTCCTGGGTGTACACATCTCCGAAGACCTGTCCTGGAACATCAACACCACATCTCTGGCCAAGAAAGCTCAACGGCGACTCTACTTCCTGCGGAAACCGAGAAGAGCAAGAGCGCCGACCCCCATTATGTTCTCTTTTTATAGAGGCACCATTGAGAGCATCCTGACCAGCTGCATCACCGTGTGGTACGGCGCCTGCACCGTCTCCTGCCGCAAGACCCTGCAGCGCACTGTGAAAGCAGCTGAGAAGATCATCGGTGTCTCTCTTCCCTCCCTACTGGACATTTACAACACCCGCCTCACCCGCAAAGCCACAAGGATTGCGGGTGACCCCACCCACCCACCCGTCCCACATTCTCTTTAACCTGCTGCCGTCGGGAAGGAGGAGAGTGCAGAGTCTCCGGGCCAAAACCAGCAGGCTCAAAGACAGTTTTTTCCACCAGGCAGTCAGGACTCTTAATTCCCTCCCTGTTCTGCCCCCACTCCCCCCCACTGGCCCCCACCATCGACTCTGGGCCACAGACTCTGCCCATGCACATCCTATCTCAGGACTGCACACTTCACTTTATGCACACTTCACTTTATACTCACTTTACACATGCTTATTTGCACTATTTGCATTATTTGCATTATTGTTCCAATACCTCACGTCTGTTCATTTCATTTTGTCCAGCTAAAATTTGCACCACTGCTTACCTCAGGTCTGTTTATGGTCTGGTTTGTTGGTTTGTTGGTTTGTTGGTTTGTTGGTGAGGTAGAAGAAGATGGACTAACTTTTGATTAACTGTGTTTCCAGTTTAAGCTTTATATTTTAGAGCACAGCACAGTATAGTGGTTGAGAAGGTAGCAGCAGTGGAGTCCAACAGAGCCTGATAAATCACTTCCTGCATTTATAGTCTTGATATGAACTTTGCCAGTCTGACTTTATTCTTTCCTGCTCTCGTCTCAGGTGTAAAAAGTCGATCCCAGATCACTTGGAGCATCATGTCTTGCAGCAAGGACTTTAAGGTCATCACAGGATGCGTCATCTCCTCCTTCTCTTTGGACTTTGTGGTGCAAGCTGTGCTGGGCAGCGGCTCCTTTGGAGAAGTTGCCCAGTGCAGAAAGATAGCCACTAATGAAACGGTGGCTTTCCGCAAAGAGGATGAACCCTTTTTTGTATATTTAGCTTTTTTTTTTGTCTTGTTTGTTTTTTTTAACCTTTGTTTGATTTTTAGGGTGATCCTTGACCCCTCTGCTTTTCCAAAGGGAGGGGTCAAGCAGGTAAGTATGACTTATGTTACTAATTTATTTCATAGTTTCTGTTTTGGTGGTAAGTTTAGGTGAGGTGAGGAGAGGAGAGGTGAGGAGAGGAGAGGAGAGGAGAGGAGAGGAGAGGAGAGGACAGGAGAGGAGAGGACAGGAGAGGAGCAGAAGTGGAGGAAGAGAAGTAGAGGAGCAGAAGTGGAGGAGAGGAGGATTGGAAAAGGAGGGGACGTGGAGGAGAGGAGGGCCAGAGGAGGTTACAAATGTTACAAAAAAAACAACAAAAAAAACACCTCACAAGTGCCACAGGATGATCGCTGCCCCAGTGCACTGATGCAGAAACTCATGGAAAAGGAGCCCCAAGTATTGAGTGCATGTAAATGAACGTATGTTTCAGATGTCTAACATTTGTGTAAAACATTCTTTTAATTGCTCTAATGTAATATTCATTATTGAAGAAACTGAAAGTGGGGTTTTCATTAACTGTAAGGTGTAATGATCACAATAAAAAGAAAGAAATGCTTGAAATCTTTCACCCTGTGTACTGAATCAATAGAATGAAGTCATAAACCTAACTGGAGCGTTTGTTTGATGGCATTTAGTAATGTTCCTGATAGCATGAGAAAACACGTTGATGTTTTTCTTTTGTCTAAAATACACCTCTTTAAGAAATCAGAGCCAGACTTAATGTGTGAACAGCAAAATGTTTGGAACAGAAGGTCTTACCTCAGATCAGGGTTTTGTTTCAATCAGTCAAATTACCTCCAACATACAGATGCAGGTTCAGGCCAGCAGAGGGAGCATGACAACATTAAAAAGGAGTCTACTTTGAACCGGTCCTGTAGAATCACCGAATCACTGGATAGAATCATGATGGTCCTGAAAAAGTCAGCGCTACAGACACCGCTCATCAACGAGGGTTCAAACTATCCAGCCTGAAACTGAAAAATATGTCGATTCTGTTTGAAAGTCACGTGTGGTGAAAGTTGAACCGATACACCACATTTAGATACATGTGGAGGATTCATTCTCAAACTGAATTAATCTGAGGGGATGTTACTGAAAGGGTTTTGAGGCCTTGCTTGTTTTGGCTGTCACATTATCAGCTGATTATTTGAACTCCTCTAATGACAGAAGCACAAATCTGGTTGGTTTAGCGATTCAAACTATGCAAAGTATAAAAAAAAACCATGATCTATCTACTCTGAGTAATCCAAGTGAGTTACGGAGCCACAGAACCAACGACTGCCGTAGACCGACACGTTCCAGGAACTTTGCTCAATAGTTTGAGAGTGCGGGGCTCTTAAAAGAGCCGTTCTGGGTGTGCTTCAGCACTGCACGCCGACCCGCCACGGGGCACTTCCCCCTGAGGAGAAGAAGGACGCGAAGGCCTCCCTCACCCTGGCGGCCTCCCTCGCAGACTTCTTGGCAGCATCTGGTCCCAGACATGGGTTGGCTTGTCCCTTTGCAGGCATCTGCTGTGATGTCATCACAGGCTGCATCAATCAATCAATCAATCAATCAATCAATCAATCAATCAATCAATCAATCAATCAATCAATCAATCAATCAACCAATCAATCAACCAATCAATAAATCAATCAATCAATCAATCAATCAACCAACCAACCAACCAACCAATCAATCAATCAATCAATCAATCAATCAATCAATCAACCAATCAATAAATCAATCAATCAATCAATCTTTAATTGTATAGTGCCAATTCATAACAAGTGTTATTTCAAGACACTTGACAATAGAGCACAAAGCTCTTCATTTTGAGGATAAACATACATGCATAGATACATATATACATATAAAGATACACATATACATATATATACAAATATATACATCCAACACCCAACATGAATCCATATAGCCAATCATGTATCCCTCCATCATGGCGGCAAGAAAAAACCTTCTGTTAAGCGGCAGGAAATCTCGAATGTGGACCCCGGTCTCATGATGAACAGCAAATCCACAACATGCTGTGTTGGGTGTGTGGGCGAAGGAAGGGAGGTAGGAGGAGACAAGTGGACTAAAGTAAGAACTAAAGTTAGTGACAGATCCATGAACCATAGACCTGTCGTCTGATTTGTTAGAGGTTAGCCTCTTGAGATGCTACATCTCGTTTTCAGGAGGGACCTCATGTCTGAATAGTAATAATCAATGGCATTATCAATGATGTTCTGACTGAAAATAAAAACTGATGGTATTGATGATGGAATCAATGGAATTGATGGATGCCCAGACCACGAGTGCATCCCTACCGTATTTGTCTCCGTTAAGTATAGGTGTGTTAAAGGCCTCTTGAGATGTGACATCCCATTTTCAGAGGGACCTCATGCCTATGTGCTGATTAAAAATAGATACTGTAGATGTATTGATCATGGATAAGGAGATCATGCTAATATCTACATTAGAAGCTATATGATAGAAGGAATGAATGAATCCTAATTAAATGGCCAAATAATGCGTCATGTCCATAGGTGCAGTTAATGAGTCTTCATGACTCCACAGCAGCAGGCAGTCTCCACCAAGGATCCCAGGCCACCTACAAGACGAGAGCCAGAGACGAGCACGGAGAGAGATTAAGACAGAGAGACAGAGTCCAAACTGATCAAACTGCATGATCCTGTTCACACGCAGTGGTTATAGAACTCGTATGTAGCTCTGCTAACAGTTTCTGAGTCATGTTACACTAATGTTACACTAATGCTACATAGTTCACCCAACAAAACAGAGCCTGACTTTTCTTTTCTTGCGTGTGACCCGTTTCTGAGTCCTGACGGCCGTGGCTCCGGTGGATGGCACGTGCAGTTTCTGAGTGCTAAGATCGCTGCCATTATTAATGACTATTAAAGACTCTCCTGGAAGCTGTCGGCTCAATAACGCGCTTCCGTTCTATCTGCAGCTTTCCCAGGGTTTGAGCTCCCTCTGCTGGTCAGAGGCTGTAACTTCTACATGAAAAATTTTATGAGTTTTTTATTTTATGAGTGAAGAAAGCCAGATTCCAATGAATGATCGATTTCAAGCGTATCTTTTTAATTCATGATGTAACTGTTCCCGTGATGGTCTCGGTGGTTGAAATCAAGTTTAGCATATAGCTCTGCTTTATGACTTTACTGTCACTGCTGGAGTCCCAGAGAGCAGATCGCTTGCCGAGCACCGCTCTGCAGCTGGTCCGTGCTCGTCCGTCCGGTTCATCTGCTCCAGAACGGTCCTCTCTCCGTGTCCGCTCGGACTCCTCGTGAATTTTCACCTCATTTGGTGGTTTGGCAGGTGTTAATTTAGGGCCCTGGTGAGCAGGTAGTTATGGGAAACGGAACCCCTTCAGGGTGTGACACGCTAACCGTAAAACCCACATTTTCTCAACCTGTCCTTGAGTTCGGAGCGTGCGTGAACAGTAAGCGCTAAGCTAGTGGAAGTGAATGGGGCCTTCACATGTTTACACTTAAACCACAGTTTGAAAAACCACAACGGAACCAGTCAACTGTGACATCATGACCTTCATCTGTGACATTGTGGCCTTTATCTCTGACATCATTCAGTCTCTACACTATAGGAGGCTGCAGCTCAGGGTATTTCGATCGTTTCAGACCTTTCAGCGAGCGAGCACAGTGCGAGCGAATACGAAAGCGAGAAATACGAGGAAAAGTTCCGACAAACACTTTTCGAGCAGACTCAGAGCAGGAAGACTCTTACCTCACAAACATCATGTCAGAGGCAAAGAAGAACCAGTCTCCTCAAGAAGAACTGGAGGAACTGCGAGCTGCTTATCAAGAGCTTGGCGCCAGGTACCAGCACCTTCGGGATGAGCACCAAAAACAACAGGAGGCTCACGAGTACAGGGTCGCCAAAGACCAGGCTGTGATTTCATCCCTGACGGCAGAAGTCAAAGCCCTTCGTCAGAGGATGGATGAACACCTGGCAGATGTCCACACAGATGGACAAGCTGTAGAGGCACAGGAGCAGACTGCCATAACACCTTCAGCAGCTGAACACCGTGCCCTACAGGAGAAGCTGGAGGAGGCCACCCAAAGGTACCAGTCCGACATCAAGACTGCCTTTTGGATGGTGGACCGACTTCAGCATGACCTGGTGGAAGAAAGGCGTCGGTTGGCTCTGGACAAAGCTGTCATCGTGTCCTTGAAGGCCGAACGCGAGGAGGAGAACAACAAACACCAGGAGGATGTGCGAAAAGCCGGACAGATGATTCAGAGCCTTCAGCATGAGTTGAAAAAACACCAGCAGCTCATCACTGTCCAGGCGTCCAAAGAGAGATCTGTTGTCGCGATGTTAAAGTCAGAACAACAACTCCGCCTGAAGATCGCACAGGACGACAACAAGTTCCAGGCAGACATCAAGAGAGCCGGACAGACGGTGGAGACTCTACGGAGTGAGCTGCAGAAACAGCAGCAGCTCATCTCTGATCACGACTCTGTCATGAAGAGCGTGGAACACTACAGAGCGCTCGTTCTGGAGGAGAGAAAGAGGGCCGACTCACTTGAAGTGGAAGTGGAGCGGTTTAGATCGGCACACCAGAGGCTCCTGAAAAGACACCTGACAGGGAGAACCATCTGATCCCATGGTGCCGGTGCCAGTGCCCCCCCAAACCATTCATTCATTCATTGTAAATACATAAATTGTACATAAATTGTACATAAATTGTACATAAACTGTACATAAATTGTACATAAATTGTACATGAATTGTACATGAATTGTAAATAAATTGTAAATAAACTGTAAATAAATGAAACACAAAGTAGTGCTTCATTTCAACAGAACACTCAATGCTTTTGTAGGGTTCAGCAAATAAAGAAATCGTGCACAGCAACAACATATAACACAAACTATTCAGCAGAGGTCGGGTTTATAGGCGTAGCCAATGAATGTGTTAAAACTGTACTGCACCCGGATCTGGACTTGGATTAGAACAGTTTGAAGTTGAGTAGTCAGGTGTGACGGGGCTTTGGTCCCTGAAGACCTGCTACAGCTTCGCCTTCAGAAAAGACACAACAGTCTGTGGCAACTCACGCTCCCTAAAAATAACGCTCTATTTTCTTTAGCGATGCTGTGCTCACTGAGGTCAGCCAGATCAGCTGCACCTGCGTGCTAAGCTTAAAGCTGGTTGCTTCATAAAACATTAGATCAGGGAAATTCTGATTGAATTTGACCTTTTAACTGAGCCGTCTTGGACTTTTTGAAATCAAATGTGCTAATCATATCTGTTAAAGTTGGACAAATCTGAGTTCAGACTGGAAATGATCTACAAACGCGTCTCTGTGCGTTTGATGATGAATGTCGGACCCACCTCTGTTCTAGTCCGATTTGGATGTTTTAATGTGAAGTGTTCCGTTAAGAAGAAGCAAGAAAGTCTTTGTACCTTGGATCTGAAGTACCTCCCGCGTCCTTCGGCCGTTCGTATCCAAACCGGTCGAGGATGCTGAGCGCCAGCATAGGAGCCAGAGACTGAGCGGGCTTCACGAACAGGGGGTTTGTCCCAAACACCACGGAGGAGAGTGGGGAACTTCAGAGGAGGAGGAAAAAAAGGAAACAATAGGAACCACCAAAAAAATCACATATGTAAATAAAAGGGCTTTTTGAATCTGGTTAAAGGTAATGAGAACACGGTTTCATTAGAAATATTTGTGATTTGGTCATTTGGTGATTCATGTTTGGTTACAAAAGGGTGCTGCTCCCTTATTTTCTTTTTTCATGCACTAAATGTTCAAATGAAAACACAAAATAATAAATAATACTTTTATCATCACTCGTTTCTTTACCTGCGCTTGTTCTCCTGTACGTCTGTGTCAATGATGTCAGCCAAAGGTAAGACGAAAAGACCGAAGGCTGCTCGGACAATGACCCCGTGTAGGAGATCACGAAGGCGATAAACATTAAACTCCATCGAAGTGGCGCTTTTTTTTTTTCCTTTTTGCAAATGAAAGCATGCTCTTACATGTTTACAGTCATGACAAACGCCAGGACGTAGTAGTGCTGAGGTCACAGTAAGAGCATCGCCGCTGCCATCACAGCCTCTGTGTAGAAGGTGAGGAGGATGATCCCGTTGTAGCCAAGAACGCGGAGCAGACTCTGACAGCTCAAGATTAACAGCTGAAGATGGAGACAAAGCAGAATGAAGCAGTCATACAAAGTTTACTTCAAAACAAGTCACTTAACATCTTCTCTCTGATGGTAAATGTGCAGAGCATGTGTTTTTGAGTAAACTGCTTCATTAACTGCCTGACAAAAACACACACACACACACACACACACACACACACACACAGACACACACACACACACACACACACACACACACACACACACACACACACACACACACTGCATGATGAGTAAAGTTGTGACTAACAGAAATCCTCTGTAAAATAGATTTGGACTGACTACCACCAGATTTGGTAACAAAGTATCAGTTGAGCTCACTTTAATTCATAAACAAAGTCTACGGCACCAGGAGAAATCACCTGTGGGCGGAGGAATCCAGCTCCACACGGGACGCTCTTGGCCCATACACACAGTCGGCTTAGCGTCACGGTCGCGTCATAGTGAGGGGCGGGGAATTTTAAGGGGGAAAACAATCCTTCCCCCTCGTCCTCAAGATTGTAAACACGCCGATTTCAAAATCAGATTTCCGTGCCGATTACTAAAGTGTCATACATTGATTCACTGGAGCCAGTTCAAAAGGCTAGATACTGAAAAAAAATGACTCGAGTGGGTTTAGATTCTTGTCCGTATGTTATTAAAGAGTGGAGGAATGATCCTACTGAATGGCCTGATGTGTCATTCCTGACACCTTCTGCTACCTGGTTGAATCACCTGGTAAGAGGCAAAATCAGGTTCACTGATGAATCAAACCTCACATCATTTCAACGTCTGACAAGGAAATGAAGACGTTTTAGTGAGTTTCCTGGAGGCACAGAACTTTTTTTACAAGTGGTTTTGTTGGAGTTGTGCTTCATCAGAAAATACCTGCCTCTGATACCTACCTGTTCAGGTGTGATGCTTTTACAACTAGCCACTGAACGTTCACGTGAAGTACAAAACAATCGAACACTGATTGAATAAGATGAAGATACTGTTATCGTACCTGTCATGAAGTGCAGACTACAGACGTACAGGTTTTGATTTTAGAGCTCAAAGGCGGTCAAACTCATCCTCCCGTCGGATCGCTTGTAGCCACTGCGTTCTTCCCCTCGGCTCTGTGCTTCTGTTTGGCAACATATAAAACTTGAGATGAGTTTTTTTTTTTTTTTAAATCCTATTTGTGGTGCAAAAAGGCACACAACAGCTCCTCGGCATTGTGGAAAGCGGTTTGTTTTCCCCCTCGGTGCCAACCGGACGTTTTGTGGGTGTTCCTCTTAATGCTGACTGTATCTATGATGGAAGCACATTTTTAGAAATCAGGTGCTCAATAAAAATCATGGTAAAATTATTGAAAAAAAGCACATTGGGGGAGCCAACAAGAGAAGCAGCCTGAAAAATACTGGGTGTGTTAGGAATGATAAGCTGAGGTGAGTGCTCCAGAGAAAAACTGAGGAATAACAGAGGGATCTGGGATCATGTCACACTTTGCTTACCTGGCTGTACTTTACAAGTCTGAGTCTGCTCTGATGCTGGCTGGAAATCTCTGAGAACAACGCACATTGTGCCACTGTCAAATGCAGACCGCTTAACCAATCACCAGGTGCACAGGTCCACCACGGGAACCAGGCTAAGAGGAAAGTCAGCGAGTAGAGCGGGGCACCGTACAGGACGGAGAGACGACGTTGAGAACAGCAGCGCACCGTGGAGTTACCTTGAAGATATCCAAAGAGTGGATCATTGACTGCATTCCACACCATGTGCACCATGTGCACCATGTGCACCATATGTGCACCATGTGCACCATATGTGCACCATCAGACGAGTGGCTCATGAGTTTAACATTTAAAATAGGTTTCATTGCATCAACTAAATGAAAGAATGTAAAGCTCTGATTTTGCTGCGCTTTTGAGAGCTACACAAAGACGAGATAAATGTCATGCCGATTGAAGACAAGACCACATCTGCAAACAAGAAACTATTACTAATACCACACATTTGGAAGAGAAATGTATTTTTGACTTAACTAAACTTATAGTTTTCGTTTCTCACCAATTTTTTTTGATCCATGTGAAAATAAATAGAAAGTTTCAAGAATTTTTTAAAGATCATTTTTAAAACTAAATTATTCAGAAAGCAGGTACTTCAAGTATTCAATTCAAGTAACATTTTGACAGTGCAACTTTCACTTGTATCTTAGTAATATAATGCAGCTTTGTCTATAATTACTGACTCAAATTCACCTGCAGCAGGTTTCTCTGCTGTGACCAACACAATCCAGGCAACCGAAAACCTCTGGGTCCAGACAAAGCGGACGCTTGCAACATACAACGTTCCCTGGCGCTCCAGTTTAACATTGCTTTATATAAAACCTGGCTCTCAAACAAAGCTGAGCGATATGATTTCTATATCTGAGCAAAGAGACATTGGGAATGTCTAAGGATGTCCGGGTAGCATCCTCCTGGACTTGTCAAATTAAGCTAAACTCGATTTTCATGTCTACCGGGTTGGGCGGGTTTCAGAATGAGAAAACAAATCTCTGATTGGCTAAGAATAAGAAAACAAATCTCTGATTGGCTAAGAGACTGCAGTTTCTGCTTTGTGATTGGATAATAAAAATGTTTGTAAACAAAAGTAGGAAGAGTCACCAATTACTGTGTTAACTTTTGGAGAATATTTCCAATGGGATATTAAACAGTGTTTAAGAATTTTGTGCAAAACAAACCAAGCTTATCTATCTATCTATCTATCTATCTATCTATTTGGGGAGTGGGGGTTGCTCGTTATTACTGCCACCTACCGGATGTTAGAGAATATTTAAGTATTGCCATGTTGAAGTCGACAACAGTGGGTGAATCTCAAACCCCTTCCCTGTTATGAAAACAGACCGGAACGTTCCATGGTTGCTATGGTCGCCAGGTGCATACCTGGTGACCATAGCAACCATGGCACGTTGCTACGGTCGCCAAGTGCATACCTGGTGACCATAGCAACCATGGAACGTTCCGGTCTGTTTTCATCTGAATTATTACCTAATTCATCAGGTTAATTCACAACAACTTGCTTTTTCGCAACTCTCCAAGATTTTGCTATTTCTTCAAGAAATAAAACAACAACTAAACAAAACAAATGAACTGTCTATGGCCCTTGTGCTATTACAAAAACAGGTAATAATTCAGATGAAAACAGACCGGAACGTTCTATGGTTGCTATGGTCACCGGGTATGCACCTGGCGACCATAGCAACCATGGAACGTAATTTTAATTCATCAGGTTACTTCACAACAACTTGCTGATCGTACGAGACGCACGCTTTTTCGCAACTCTCTTCAAGAAATAAAACAACAACAAAGGACACCCCCCCCCCCAGGATATAACATCTATATCGACCTAAACAAGTACATAAATAAATAAATAAATAAATAAAATTAATTTTAATTTTAGTAAAAATTTAATTTTAATAAAAATTTATTAATTTACAGAGATTGAAATACTTCACTTCAACCCCCATGTGTTGACTTTTCATACTTAGGAAGGTGGTGCATGTCTGAAACTTGTCACGCTGAATCTACATGTGCCCACCATTAAAACACTGTAAAATCAGCCTCCTGGGTCAGAGCATCTAATTTTAATGAATTAAAAGCATTAGTTAGTTGACCTGTAGCCCCACGTAGGTGTGTGTTTCATATTTAGGAAGGTTGCTCCGACTTGAAACTTGTCACACTGATTCTACATGTGCTCATGATGAACATACTGTAAAATCAGCCTCCTGAGTGAAAGCGCTGAACTTTAATGAATTAAAAGCATTTAATAAGATAAACTTTAGCCCCATGTAGGTGTGTGTTTCGTACTTAGGAAGGTGGCGCCGCTTTGAAACTTCACACACTCATTGTACACCTGCTCAGGATGAACATAGTCCGATTTCAGCCTCCTAGGTCAAAGCGTTGAATTTTAAGGAATTTAAAGGGATTTCATTCTTCCCCTCTAACACTTTTATGTGACCTTTCACACTTGCGAAGGTCGCACGGGTCCAAAACTTCTCACCCTGGTTCTGCATGTGCCCACGATGAACATACTCTGATTTCAGCCTCCTAGGTCAAAGCGTTGAATTTTAAGGAATAAAAAAGGATTTCTTTCCCTTTTTTTAAAGGTTTTTCAGCAATTTTGGGTACTTTTAGGCAGATCTCTTTTTTGGCCTCACGAGGCCCCTGATGATTGCACAGACCCCAAATTCGGCACAGGGCCAGTGCTGGACGCCCTCTACCAGCTCGTGAAAAAAGCAACTCCCTACATGTCTTACTTTTCTTAATTGGTTGGTCAGGTTTCAGAGCAAAGGAGGGTGTGAGACCTGAGGCCACCAACACCCTCTGACAGGCAGGTAAGGCTGGAGCCAGATATTTTCCAAATGTGCTAGAAATCTGATTTTTTGATATGTTGTCGGGGGTCTGAAGACGAGTCCGACAGCGTTTGTTTGGTGTAGATCGGACCTATACTTTTGCTACAGCGGTCCTTAAAAAAAATCTCTTTTTTTTTCCACTTTTGGCCTTAATTGATACCAATTAAGTGTGGATCTCATACTTAGGAAGGTGGCACCGGCCTGAAATTTGTCACACGCATTCTGCATGTGCCCCCTATGAACATACTGTAAAAGCAGCATCCTAGATGTAAGCGTTGATTTTTTATTAATTTGAAGAGATTTAAGTACTTCAGGTCAAGCCCCATGTGTTGACTTTTCATGCTTAGGAAGGTCGCTCCAACTTGAAACTTGTCCACACACATTGTACATGTGGTCATGATGAACATACTGTAAAATCAGCCTCCTGAGTGAAAGCGCTGAATTTTAATGAATTAAAAGCATTTAATAAGATAAACTTTAGCCCCACATAGGTGTGTGTTTCATACTTAGGAAAGTGGCGCCGCTTTGAAACTTCACACACTCATTGTACACCTGCTCAGGATGAACATAGTCCGATTTCAGCCTCCTAGGTCAAAGCATTGAATTTTAAGGAATTTAAAGGCGTTAAATAAGTTTACCGTCAGCCCCACATAGATGTTTTATTATTATTATCATTAATTTATTATTAATTTATTATTATTATTATTATTATTATTATTATTATTAATAATAATAACAATAATAATAATAATAATTAGAGAGAGAGAGAGAGAGAGAGAGAGAGAGAGAGAGAGCTCCTTATTTGTCTCTTCTAGACAGTACAAACAGGTTTTGTTTTTTTCCAACTGCAGCCCAGCTTTATTACATGTGTGAGAGTTGCACCAAGTTTAGAGGTTAATTGTTCAGAGGTTTATTTTTTATAAGTACCCACCAGATGTTTTTTTTTATAAAGTCATGTTGGATTTATTTTATATAGCTGTAACTGCTGCTGCTGAGTTCAGGATGTTCAGTGCGTCAGTTTGTTCTGCTTGTCATGTTTTGTTTCTACCTTTGGGTGGCGCCCGAGAGACTGAATGGGTGTGTTTTGGTAGAAGAAGAAGCAGGAGTAGAATGAATGAGATTCATTACAGCAGCCGAGAGTACGAGACGAGAGAAGTTGTTCCTGAAAATGTTGATGTATTCTTAAATAAAAAGAACGTGTGAAGAGGTGAAACTTCTCCCGGTGTCCGCCTGGATCCTTGGCTGCAACATATCTTGGCGAGCCAGCCAGGAGTAAAGTAAAAACGAGCGCCCGCCATCACGGACGTCGCAAAAAGAAAACTTTACTCCCAAGACGAACCGAGAATAAAAGACGATGGATTTAGAGATTCTTCTCGACCGGACCACGACCACTCTGTGCCAGTTGAGTTGGGATCGCATATTGGAGGTCTGTAAGTTTCTTAACTGCATTGAAGAGACAGATGAAACTGCAGTTAGTAAAAGCAGACGAGCACTCATAAAAACTGTTGAAAATTACATGGATGAGATCGAAAATAACGCAGAGCCAGATGAAGCAATTGCCGTTATTAAAGAACTTTTGACATTCATGGAGGGCAAGATGGCAGAGAGCAGCGAGGGGAGAGCGCGGGAAACTCGTTACATGACGGAAATGAAAGAAAAATTCTTTGAGCTGCAGGAGTCCCGTAAGGCCCTCGACGAGGAAATAAAAAACATTGGTGAAAAGTTAAACATATCAGACAGCTCTACAGTTAGCCAAGTCCACGACGTGTCTCCTGTTAAAGTGCCATAGGTGACCATTCGCAGGGAGTTCAGGATTTGTGGACAAATCGGCGAAGGAGGACAACGTGATAAGTTATCTTTCACCAACCTCATGCACCAGATTGAAAGTGGGCTCCGCAAAGGACATGGTGAGTCTGAAGTTATTGAAGCCGTGATCAGAGCTATTAGCCCAGGCTTGAAGCTTCGTGACATGCTAGAAATAAAGACTGATTTGACCCTGTCTCAACTGAAAACTATATTAAAGGGACATTACAAAGAAGATGACACATCAGATTTGTACCAAAAATTGATCAGTATCTCTCAAGAGCCCAAAGAATCTGCTCAAGATTTTCTGTTCAGAGCCATTGAACTAAAGGACAGACTGCTCTTTGCATCCAAGGGGAGAGGGTCAGAGGAACATTACAGTGCAGACCTTGTCAAAAAGAAGTTTCTGAGGTCAGTTGGGACAGGACTGCTCAATGACAACATCAAATACCAGATAAAGCCCCTACTGGATGACCCAGATGTGGCAGATGAAACCCTGATTGAGAAAATAACTGAGGCAGCTAACCTAGAGACTGAGAGGCTCAATAAGCTGAAAAGAAACAACACAAAGGTAACCAGGGTGAATGAACTACAGACAGCTAGCAACAGTTGGGATAATTCCCACAGCTCCTCCCTACCTCAGGACGCAAAACCTGAGAGAGGCTCATCTGAACGTTCAAAGGACAAGACAAAGGTAGCTCAACCCCCGCCTGAGCCTGAAATGCACACTCTGGTAAGAGAACTACAGTCAGAAGTTGCTGAAATGAAACTATTGATGTTGTCATCTATGAGTGCTAATAGGCCACAATACTCCAAACGAACTGCGGAGACCAAAGACATTCGTAGAAGAGGCTGCCGGACCTGTCGGGACAAAGGAGAGGGTGAGAACTGCAACCACTGCTTTAAATGTGGTCAGCCAGGCCACATTTCCAGAGGATGCAGAGGCCAACGACAGCTTCAGGGAAACTCCGGAGGGTCGCTGCAGAGGGACCAGCAGTGACCCAGCCACAACAACTAGAGTCCCGCCGCTGTAATCACTGTCAACAAGAGGAAGCTACAGACAAAAAGCTCAAGACATGTGCAGGATGCTCAGCCACAGTCTACTGCTCTGAAGCATGTCAGAAGCATCACTGGCAGGAACACAAACATCTTTGCAGAGCAGTCAGGTTAGTCGAGCAACATATAGCTAACACAGAAACGCAAAAGGGAAAATTGTCAGAGACTTTCCAAATCGATTACCTCTCAGCGAAATCGGGTAAAAGACTCATAAATCTGATAGGTAAACGTAAAATGGTTAAATGTACCTTTGATAACATACCAGTGACAGCACTATGGGACACAGGGGCTCAAGCAACTGTAATAAATGACCAATGGCGAGCAGAATACCTACCCAACAGCTCCATCAGAGCAATAGATGAACTCTTAGGGCCAGAACCATTGAATGGCCTAGCTGCCAATCAAACTGAAATACCTTTTATAGGTTGGATACCTGTAGAGTTTAAACTAAGTGGGCAGGGAACTTCCAGTGCTAACCTGTTAGTACCAGTGCTAGTTTCTAGTGATCCAAATGTGGCCCAAGATCCAATTATTGGCTTCAATGTAATTGAAGAAATAATTAAGGAACAAGTTAAACAACAGAGAGGTGCAGGAGGAAGTGACTGTGCTACAGAAATCATCAGCGGAGCTTTTGAAATCGACTCTGACACTGCAAAAACTTTTGTTCAGCTACTGCACACAAACCAAGCTGTTAGTGAGGAGACTAGGGTGAAAACAGGCAAGAGCAGAGTTATTGTGCACCCAGGGGAGGTCACAACAATTAGATGTCGCACACATGCCCAGACTGAGAAAGACACTGTAATGCTGTTCTGCCCTGACATGAACACAAGCTTACCTGAGGGGTTACATATCCAGGAAGTACTGTTTACCATGAAAAGAGGTAATTCTGCCACGGTCCCTCTTTCTGTGGCTAACACTACAAGAAACAGTATCACGTTGGGTCCCCGTGTTAGCCTTGGACATATAGAAAGCGTAAAAGCTGTGTACCCAGCTGCAATACAACCTGTGACACAAAGAGAAACACAAACAAGCCATGAGGGAGCTGCACAAAGAGATGTGACTAGTGTAGGCTCAGACTGCCCCACCACTGACTGTAGTGAAGCATGGGACCCACCTGTAGCGTTAGATCACCTAACTAGTGACCAACAGACCCTGGTGAGAAAGATGCTCAGGAAAGAGTGCAGGGCTTTTGCACGAGAGGAGGACGACGTAGGCTGTATACCTTCACTCCGCATGCACATCACCCTGAAAGATCAAACACCAGTCCAGAAAACATACATCAGCGTCCCCAAGCCATTACATCAGGAGGTAAAGGAGTATCTTCAGGACTTGATTAACAAAGGCTGGATTACAAAATCAAAGTCTTCTTACTCGTCACCCATCGTATGTGTGAGAAAGAAATCAGGTGAACTAAGACTGTGTGTCGACTATCGTGAGCTGAACAGGAAATCGGTGCCGGACAGACACCCTATTCCAAGGATTCAAGATATGTTGGACAGTCTCAGTGGGAGCTCCTGGTTTTCAGTTTTGGACCAAGGAAAGGCATATCACCAGGGCTTCATTGATGAAGACAGTCAGCCTCTCACCGCCTTCATCACTCCCTGGGGCCTATACCAGTGGGTGAGGATCCCCTTTGGCTTAAGTTCAGCACCTGCTGAATTCCAGAGAAGTATGGAGGAGTGCTTGTGGGGTTTACGTGATGACATTTGTCTTTACCCAGCACGGATGCGTATCACATACAAAGGTGAGCAGCGTGACTTCACATCACCTGAAGAAGTCAAAGCATACATTAAGACAATAACCAAATAACTCAATGTACTGATGTTCTCTTAACAATGACCATACATCAGTGTTTTCATAACTTCTGTTCCACTCAGAAGATGCCCGGGCTTTCTTATAGCCAGAACATCAGGTTTTTCTGAAACCGGATATATTTGATTTTTTTTATTATTATTATTTATTTCTGTAAAGATATTCAGTGTTATTTTTGTATTTGAAGTTGTTTTAAGAGAGAGGGGGGGAAAAAAGTTAAAAGTTTCATGTCTAATTTTCCATATTCCCCCTTTATTTATGTTGTCAAGAGTGAGAAGAACTGGAAAGTACTTATTGAATTTTTTCTTTTTTTGCTGCATATATGCTTGGCATTTATAACTCCAGTTTCTTTTATTTTAATTATTACTCTATTATCTCGATAGAATTTTTTTATTTATTTTATTTTATTTTTTTTAATTTTATTTATTTTTTGTCCTCCTTGGCTTTTTAATTTGCCAGTGCCTTTAATTCAATGTTAAGTGTTTAAAACTCTGCAGGGTTCTAATAATTAGTCAAAGCTACATAGTCGTAAGCACCATTATGGAGATGGCTCCTGTTGGAGCCTGCGCTGCTATTTCCATCGTTTGGGGATGGGAATACTTGATGTGCAGGGATAGGGTGGGTCTGGGTGTGTTCGGGTGTGTTGTTCTTTGTTGTCTCTGTCTTCATTTATGTAAATTTTCCCCTTTTATTTTTTTATTTTTTTTTCTTTTCTATGGGGTGGGAGATGGGGGGCTCTTATCTCCCTTCACTGTTTTCTCCTCTAAAATATTACATCCTTGAATGACTGACACAACTTGCAGTAACTCCATTATTGGTTCTTCCATCAGATTTTTAACATGGAATGTGAAGGGATTGAATAGTCCTATAAAACGATCGAAAATTCTCTCTCATATAAAACGCTTACAGGCTGATGTAATATTTTTACAGGAAACACATTTGCGAGATAAAGATAGACTTCGACTTAAGAAACCATGGGTTGGTGATATCTTCCATTCAACTTTTGATTCAAAATCCAGGGGAGTTGCTATCTTACTTAATAAAAGAATTAATTTTACAACCTCTAGGATTATATCTGACAAGAATGGGAGGTATTTAATAGTTGCCGGTCATTTATATTGTAACCCTGTTTTACTAGTAAATATCTACGCCCCAAATTTTGACAATCCAGATTTTATGAATAGACTTTTTGCTAACCTACCCTTCCTAGATACTCACTTTTTGATTCTAGCAGGTGACTTGAACTGCGTAATGAATCCTACCTTGGACCGCTCCAATCCTCATACACTTACTCGCTCCTCTATGTCCAAAACAGTTTTGGATTTTATGCTTGAAAATAATTTTACAGACCCCTGGAGATATCGTAACCCTCATGCTAGAGTATACTCGTTTTTCTCGAAGGCGCATCAATCCTATTCTCGCATTGATTATTTTTTCATTGACAAATCTCTGATCCCCAAAGTAACCTCCACAGAATATTATCCAATCGCTATCTCTGACCACGCTCCCCTAAACCTAGACATAATATTTTCAAACTTACCTAAGTTTACCTCAACCTGGAGGTTTAACACTCTGCTGCTGTCTGACGATGAGTTTGTTACCTTTATCAGGTCCTCAATAGATGATTTTGTGACCATCAACAAAGACGATTCAGTTTCCTATTCATTATTATGGGAATCACTCAAAGCTTATTTACGTGGTCAAATCATCTCATATTCTGCATATCGGAATAAATGTTATCAATCCAGGTTGTCCGAATTGTTAATGGAAATTAAAGATATTGATGAGCAAAATGCTATTAACCCATCTCAGACTTTACTGAAACAGCGGCACAACCTTCAAGTTGAGTTAGATCTCCTTACAACAACTGAAGCTGAACAGCTTTTAGCACGTTCCCGTACAACTTATTATGAACATGGTGAGAGAATGAGGAAACCCACCTGCTGTCAAAAATTTGATTGATGGGACCTTTGACCTTTGGGGTCACGGGGTCATGGGGTCAAGTTTGGGGGGGGGGTAATAAAACACCGGAGGTAATAAAACATCGGAGGTAATAAAACATCGGAGGTAATGACATCATGCCAGGTGTTGTTGTATAACGATATTGTATAATGCTGTATAATGTTTCAAAATGCAATTGCCAGATGTTGTTGTATTACTGGTAAACGTGAAATGGGGTCAAACCGTTAAAAAATTTGAATATTTGAACAAACCAATGAGAAGCCCGAGCCGACCGTGCCGCTAACCAATTGTCAAGTGACCAATGGCAAGTGTGTGATGAGTGTTTGAACTTGATCGAACCATTGACTTAGCCAATGGCAACTGTGTGAAGTGTGTGAAGTGTTTGACGTATGTGAGAAGTCATGAAAGAGAAGCGCATAAAAACACGGTCATTCACTCTTTCTATCTACCTCGGACGTATTATACATATAATCCATATCATCCATATTGTTTATTTTCCCTATTTTCCCTATTTTCCCTATTTTCCCTATTGTCCGCTCAGCATGGAGCAGCTATCTCTGGAATCGTTTCTCGGGCAATCTGATGTTTCTCAAACTCTGGATGATGAAAACTTACATGAGTCCCCTGGTACAAGCTATCGTGAAGACGGGTGTGAAAAGGATGAGTTTGAGAAGGGCGCGTGTGATGAAGAGCCCTCATCGGATACGTCTGACAATGGCGGTGACGAGTGGTCCTCGTCGTTGCTCAGTTCGACACCTGTGACGGTTTTCAGCGATGCTGGTAACGTGCCGGATGCTCCTAAGAAATGTACAATGTATTTGTGCCGTACCCAGATGCCTCCAACGGGATCTCTGCAAGAAGAATGGTCTCTCATGCCCTGGATGTCTGGATCGTGGGGGTATGTGTTCAAGTATGCTACAGGCGAACTGTGCATGTACCAGCTACGTGATGGTGAAAGTCTGGGTCCATCAACTCTCATGACAGTGTTAAATGCTGAAGACTGGGGTGTGATGAAGATGATGATAAGGATGGCAGTTTCTAAGAAACACAGAGGAACAAGATTTAATTGTGAAGAGGATTTGATTCCATTCAAGGAGAAGGAGGAAGAGGGAGAAGTGCTGGAGGAAGAGGAGAAGGAGAATGTGGAGAATGTGAAAAAAAGGAAGAAAGGGAAAAAAGGCAAGAAAGGGAAGAGAAATTGTGAGCAGAGTGAGAATCCTCCCGATCCAAAACGTCAGAGGATGGGTATTCGGTTTAACGACGACAAGCTGGGAAAATTGAAAATCATCTTGGGCTCAATATGGCAGTCCCAACCCACAACCTCTGGCAAATGGTTCACTCGAGCCACTCTGCGATCGATGGGAGAGGAAGGGAGAAGATCGTGTGACGCTTTTGTTTTGGAGAGATTTAATCCAGACTGTGGATTATTTCGCACCGTCTTAGTCATACCTGCAACACATTGGCTCGACAGGATGCTGGAGGTAAGGGAGAGGATAACTTCCCTTTTCCAAAGCTGTCGCAGCTGGAAAAATACACTGATGGTGAAAAAGACATTAACTTTTTGAGCCAGCCACTGGTTCCCATGCCTGAAGTTCCCACGATTTGACCTCATTCCCACGCCTTACTGACCACGCCTGAAGTTCCCACGCCTTACTGACCACGCCTCTTCGAACCTCTTCGAACCTCCTCAAACCTCCTCAAACCTTTTATGAATCTCGCAGAACCTCCCATTTCCAAGCCACTCCCCTTTCTGGTGTTATAAAAAAGGAACTTCTTGTCTTCTCTCCACTTGGTGCTCACCACTTAGTACTCACCACTTGGTACTCACCATGAAGCAGGTCAGTCTTCTTTCTCAGTCTTATTCCGACTTTACCCACAACGGCCCGATGGACTCTGTATTTCTGCCTGAGTCTGCTTATGAGGAGATTGCTCAGTCGCATGAGCGGGTAACCTATTCTGACGCGGTCATGGAGGATGATAACCCACCGGTGTCTGTGACACTGCCTGAGACAACGTCTGAGACAGTTCCTGAAACAACGTCTGAGACACTCCCTGAGACAACATCTGAAACAACGTCTGAGACAGTACCTGAAACAATGTCTGAGACAGCATCTGAGACAACATCTGAGACAACATCTGAGACAACAATTGACACTGTACCTGAGACATCCGTTTGTTCGGAGGATGAGGAAGAGGAGGAAGAGGAGGAAGATGAGGAAGAGGAGGAGATGGAGGAGGAGAAGGAGGACCAGATTGATGGACGTTTGTCTTCTTTCATCTTCGACACCATCAAATCTGCTGTTTATCATCTGCTCGACCTGACTATCATCACCTACATCAAGGACCAGTGCAACGGCTGCAGGATCAATCATCCCAGCCAAAGACAACATGAATGCCTGGAGGTGGTGGATGATGAGATTTTCCAGAATCACTACTACCGTCTGCTGAGAAGACTCTTCACCCCTCGCTTCATTCCTTCCATCCAGTATCTGCTGATCAGCCGCCGTCTACCTGTGGATGACTTGAGGGTTCGGACTGTGGCAGAGACTCTCCTGTACGAACTGAAATCAACAAAGAATATCAGTGACGAACTCACTACTGTGTTTGAAAATCTGACCGGTCAGGATCCGGTGAAAATCAATCAGCTGAATACACTCGCTGACTGTTACAATGGAGCTTGCACAAACTGTTAAGCCTTCTGTAAAACAAAACAAAAACCTTGACGCATATTTAGTTTGTATTACGCAGTATAATTGATATTACTTGGTATTACTTGGTATTACTTGGTAGTCTTTTAAAATATGTATCCTGCTTGTATTCTGTTTGTCACCTGATCATATTCCTTCTTGTCACCTGGTTGTCACCTGGTTGTCACCTGATTGTAAACTGATTGTAATCTGATTGTAACCCGATGATAGATTTCATAAAATGTTTTCATGAGTTTGTGACTGAACTTTTAAAAAAAAATAAATCAATAAAATGACCTGAGTGAAAAGAAACGAATGATTGTTTTTCCTTAAAGCTAGCTCCCGCACAGTCTGAGGGACAGATGATGTTAGAAGGTTTAGAAGACAGGATGGCTGAGAGAGGGCTTATGAAAAAAGTGTATTACAACCCTAGTCATCAGGGTAGCTTTGGGGGTGTAGAACGACTCCGACAGGGTGTTGAACATGAAACTGGGAAAAAAATCAGCATTGAAGATGTTAAAGATTTTTTATCAGAGCAGGACGCATACACTCTGCACAAACCTGCCAGGATACATTTTAAGAGAAACAGAGTATTTGTATCCAAACCTCTGAATCAATTTCAAGCTGACCTGTGTGATATGCAGGCCTTGGCCGAGTATAATGACGGTTTCAATTATTTACTGACTGTTATAGACGTATTTTCAAAAAAAGCTTATGCACGCGTTCTGAAGAAGAAGACGGCGTCTGAAGTGGTCAAGGCTTTTGAGTCTGTGTTACTGGAGAGTCAAGTACCTAAAAAGCTACAAACAGATGCGGGAAAAGAATTTTTCAACAAAAGTTTTCAGACTCTGATGCAGAAGTACGGTATTGTACATTTCAAGACAGCTAGTGACCTAAAGGCCTCGGTGGTGGAGAGATTTAACCGTACATTAAAAACAAGAATGTGGAGATATTTTACGGCTCAGAATACCAGACGATACCTTGAAGTCTTACCTGAATTACTGGATAGCTACAACAACAGTTACCACACGAGTATAAAAATGACCTCCCTGCCTCGTCTCTGCCCTGGAAATTATGTCAGCCTTTTGTCCCCGACCAACAGAATCACCATCTTCACTGCTGGTTCAATCTGCTTTGGGTTTCTTCATCAATGACTTGGAAACTTTATGCTACCTGGTTGAGCTTTGCCCTCTTGTTTACTCACCTGTGTTCTGCCTGTCTTACTTTGTGTTTAAAGTTCTAATGTGAAGCTCCTACTGCTCCGGGGTCTGCTTTTGGATCTCCCTCACATCTGTAATGTATCTCTCATGTTTAACTTGAAGCTTTTTTTCACACTTCCTAAGGGTTTTCCTTCCCGTTTCCTGCTCAAATTCTTATTATGTTTATAATTCTTGCAATGCTTATATTGTATGTCGCTTTGGACAAAACCGTCTGCTAAATGAAACCCTAGAATTGTAAATTAGTAGATTAGTAGATTAGTAGATTAGTGGATTAGCAGATTAGTAGAATAAATAAAAATAATCATGGGTAACAATATTACATTATTATTACATTATCGTTGTTTTTCTGTAACTCAATGATTTTTTGTTTTACCCCTCCTCAATTAATAAGATGTGTTTCTCTACGTTATCCACACAGAGTCCACAAAGCTGATATGGGAAATTACATTGGTAGAAATCGATTCTACAACTATTACTCAACTATTATTTTAATAATTAGATGCTAATATTTTAACTTTCTGATGCAAGTGTCGAGTGAGGTGGTTTTATTCTTCAAATTATTATTTTTAAAAAGTTAAAGACACGTCCACTCCAGATGACTTCAAGTCCCTGAGCATTCAAAATACCAGTAAAACAGTAGGAACTTAATGAGAAATGAATTTGTGTGTGCTTTTTTGAATTCCATGAATCATTATTTCTTTTTATATGATGCAAAACATTTGTATGTATTTTCACACATTTAAATTTTGTGTTGGAAATGTACATGGTGTTGCATGATGCCCACTTCAGCGGCCACTAGGTAAATCTACAGCTCACTTTTACTGTCTGCTTTTACTTTGATGTTATTGTATACATGTTTTATATAATAGTTTTTTTACCACAAGGTTTCTTTTGGAAAAGAAGGATTACACGGTAAGGAATATTATCAAATATTGGTAGTGTTAGCATGCTACATGTCAAATTTTTGATTTTAAATCATCAATGTTTGTTTAACTTAATACAGATGGTAAGTTTCAGAAATAGTTGCATTTTTTTTTCTCTTTGTATTTAACTGTAAATTTTGACCTGAAAGTTGATGCAGGAGGTTTTATTTAGCAAAGAGGATGCTGGTTTAGCTTGAACTTAACCTGCTACAGTTCTGAGGACCGCAGGGAGCTAGCATGCTAACTAATGAGTGATAGTCAGGTAAGCGTTTTGCAGACTGCTGCTTTATACCGAGTTTAATGCATTGTGTTTTTAAAGGTCAGCTTTTAGGACATCAAATTAAATAACAAAGTGAGACTTAGAGAAACATATTTACCTTTGCACAGGTTTACATTATCAAAAACATGAGATGTCATTGGTCTCAATGATAATGATACCCTGTCCTTAACACTGCAGCTTATATTTTATATTGTTAAAGGAATGAAAAATCACTGAGGGGATGATTTTCATCATGATATAAAAACTTTAATGACCATTGTGTGTAAAATATCACTAAGAGAATGTTTTTCTTTGTTATTTTAATCAATTCCATCATCTCAAACGGGGAGAACTTCAGCATCATCAGTCTTTCTCTTTGTGGTATGTAAATTGATTCTGTTAATACGCTGTTTGATTTGTGTTTTTGTCATATCCAACATAATTATCATATAAACTGCAGTAAGGTCTTTCCATTACAGGGTTAGCTAATATTGCTTATTCACAATGTTTTTTTAAAGACTTTTAAAGCAGAGCTTTAAGATTTTTTTAGGATGTACTAAGATTTTAGTACATGCAATGCAGCTGTATAAATTATAATGAAGCTGAATACTTAATATAAATAGGTGTTAGTCACTGCTTTCACATAAAGAGTTTCCAATTCTCTTAGCCACCATCAGTAAAACAATTTATACTAATGATAGTAAAATATTTGTTCTTCATCCATTAATTTATAAAATAAACAGTTTAGTGCTCTTTTTCTTATATCTTTACTCCTGAATTCTGGTCACTAATATCTGAACTTTAACATATTATTTATATTTCACAGGTGAGAGCCCAAAGACTACTAAACCTTCTCCTTCTACCAGAGAGGTGGTTGATGGTATGTAAAAAAAATGGCTATATAAATATAAGGACAAATAGAGACATGCTGCAAGTCTGCTTTTAGTATTTTCTGTTTTTTAATGAAGGACTCTGTTTGATTTAAACACTTCATGAAGAGCAGTTGTTATGTACAAACTACTACTAGTAGTTTTTGTTTCTTTGTTAAATTTTTCAAAAAATAGAGAAACAATGAAAAAAGAATTTAATTCAGTCTAGATTTTACACCTTTTTCCTCATTACATTATATGATGTAAACAGCGGCGGTTTCTAAAGGATGCCGAGGGAAGTCTGGCTTCCCCAGTCAAATATTGCAAGAAAGATAAATACATGAATACGATTCACCAGTAAATATTTTTTCATGTGTTTTCGTAATTTCCTCATTGTTCAAAAAAAACCCCAACATCATTGTACATTAGTGAACATCAGTGAACATCCTCAAATTCAAATCTCAACTTCAAAGTTCACAGTTAACACAGGGCCCATTGTTTAATGGGTGATGCATCATTAAAAATAAGAAAACAAAAGAAACTTGAGGGAGTCCAGGTCAAACCTGGCATCCAACCAATCACAAACTGTCGAAGAAAAAACACACCCACACTCTGCGCATCTGGCCTGTAGAGACCTGTGGTCATGACCTATGGTCTTGACTAGCTAGCTGACACAGCAACATAGTTAGCAAGTCAGAGAATGGATGGAGACAGGACCTTGAGTTTCTCGTGAAAAACAACTTTACAAAAGAGCCTTTTGAGGTTCAATTCAAACAGGTCAAACAGGATGGTAAAGTGCTCAGTAGCCCAGAGCTCAGTATCACTAGACCTGAAGTCCTGTTTGGAGCTATATGACAGAATCATGACATGCTTTGTCACGATGAAGGAAAGGAGAATGACACTCCCCCCACCCCCCAAAAGTAGAGATGAGTTCTATGCATTCCGTTATGAATGGGCTGGTATGTCCCTGTACCTGTCTGGCTTCAGCACCACAAACAGCCCATGATACCAATAGACCCCCCGCTCTTTTTGATAACTAATTTGTTGTCTTTATATCACATTATATCACATTACATGTTCTTGTTATGTGATCCATGAAATATGAAATGCTTTAGTCATTGTTTTACTTGTCAAGTTAAATGTATGTCATCATGAGAAGCATGATATACCATGCTCCACATGATGAAATACTTAGCTTAGCTGTATTTTTTTCTCGTTTTGTTTTATTTTTTTAACTTTTAATCCTCACAGAAATATCATTTAGGCCTGCTGACACCAGCTGCACTATCAGCAGCACTATCAGCTGCACTATCAGCAGCACTACATATATACATACATACAAGTTTACAGCAGATAACAGCTGCAGCAATATTAAATATTGTTTTTATTTTAACACTTGTAACTATATGTTCTACTGTACTGAAGCTATGAGATGTTAACCAACTTTGCATAAGATTTTTCTAATTAGACACAGTTGTTTGACTATTTTTCAAGTGTGCCGTAAGCACACACAGCCCAAAGCACGCACCCACAGCTCTCCCTCACAAGTGAAGCATTGTGCATACGGTCGTCATATTGACACCTGATGGGACTCTCAGGCTTACTGTCCTCACAAACACTGCCTTCTTTTTTAACACACTGAAACTCATGAGAAGTCAGTAAAATAACCGGACCATAACACCAATATGTTTGCATGAAAAGAAACAATTGAATATTGAATTAAACTCACTGTTCCATTTTCGTCACAAGCCGTCACTGTATTGCATTGCATTTTACACAAACATTTTTAGCAGGGTTTGGTCAACTTAAAGCTGTCTTAAAGCTGTCAGTTTGCATTTAGTACCTGCTAATAAAAGTTTTTACTACTTTTTACAATATAATGTCTCACATATGGATCTTCTTTTTTTTTCCAGAGAGACACTGTGACCTGTTTTCCCCAAAAGTAGAACCGAGTGTAGTGGAGGGTCACTCAGATATCAGTGGTGAGTTCACTGTCTTATGTTTATTACCCTCCTGCCTTTTAATATAGGACTCTTCTGATTCTATGCATGACAAATCTACCCACAGGTACCTGATTTAAGAATGAGAGGGTCAGTGTTTAAGGATAAACTAAGAACTCAGGTCTTAAGCTGATAGATGACATTATCCTTGTGTCAGGAAAATTTCCCCTGTGCCCTGACTCAGAGGTGGAGCAGAATAAACACAGAGAGTGAAGTAGTCTGTCCAGTGAACCTTTTTTTTTTTTTACATGATCAAAGAGCAAACAGTTACAACACGGGTAACTTCTCCCTACTGAGGAGACAACCTCTTCAGTGCACACTTTATAGCAACTAGGTTACTCCCCTCCCCCCCTATACTTAACACATGCAAGTACTTTCACACAGCAGCAGATATATGTACTTACTTACTGCGCGTGTGTGTGTGCGTGTGTGTGTGTGTGTGCGTGTGTGTGTGTGTGTGTGTGTGTGTGTGTGTGTGTGTTATGGTTGGGGGAATATGTGTGTGTGTGTGTGTGTGTGTGTGTGTGTGTGTGTGTGTGTGCGTGTGTCTGCATGCGTGTGTGTGTGTGCGTGCGTGTGTGTGTGTGTGTGTGTGTGTGTGTGTGTGTGTGTTATGGTTGGGGGAATGTGTGTGTGTGTGTGTGTGTGTGTGTGTGTGTGTGTGTGTGTGTGTATGTGTGTGTGTGTGTGTATGTCTGTGTGTGTGTGTGCTCGTGTGTAGAAAGAGTCTTTGTGTGGTGAGTGGGTCGTAGAGGTCAATGGGTGATCTCCTCCGGTCACTCATCATCCAGAGTGGGCTTCCTTCTCAAGCAATGAATTAGCAAGTTCACCCAAAGTTCACACAGATTTACATCCAGAGGTTTATGGACAGCAGACACGGGGCTGGTGAACAGACTTCTCACGTAGAGAGTTAACACCATTTAGCACATTTGTAAATTCTTAAATTCTCTAGACAGGGTAAGCTGGTATATCAATTAGGTATGCAGAGTTGTTTTCTGTGAGTGTAAACATACTGAGTTTCAGTGGATCACAGTATGTGAGTTTTCCTTAACATTATAATAACATGTACGTACAATTTTTCCAACACCATGTTTCCCTTTTTTCAGTGTTCGTATGGTAGAAAACTCTTGTGAGAAATACATCATGTTAAAAATTATGATTATTATAAACATAAAAGATGATGATCATTTCTGCCTTGTTGCTGTGTTACAACTATTTTGCCACATTAAAAGTTACTGTTGACACCGGGTCAACTTTTATCAGTGTATCAGAGATCTGAGATCTTGGTCATTGAACTTTTTAATATTGCTGTAAATTGTCTTTCCATATTTTATGCTGTGTCTTATCCACCAACAGGAGATCAGAGCCTCAGAACAGGACTGTAAAAGACTCTAAAACTGTAAAAGTAAAGTAAAAGCAATTTTGAGATTATTTAAGATTACCATAAAGTTGATAGTTTTACTCCTGTGTATAGAACTGACAACATTTATATTACTCCCTGTGTGAAAGAGAATATTATGATGTTTCTCACAGACTGTTTTCAGGTGATGCTGCACATGCACTTTTTCTGAGTTGCTAAAATGTATTTTTATAAATGCCAGATAAAACTCAGCTTCATCATTTATCATGTATCATGTATCTTGTATCATGTGTCATGTGTCATGTATCATGTATTAGATACATCATGTATCTAATGTATTATGATTTATCATATCTCACCACCTTCTTCACTGTATGTTAATCTGCTTTGTCTGTATTGTTCTATTTTTTTCTAAAAAGAGACTTGGTGGTGATGATGGGACTTCAGATACTGTTGCTGAGTGAGGTAAATATGATTAGAACCAATCATATTATGGTATAAAGGTAACATGTGGATGATAAAGATTGAAATAAAGAAAAAGAGTTGGGTTTTACTATAACAGTATAACAGCTGAATGACTGATGGTAAATGATCACCAAAGGTATTTCATGCACATCCATATTGGATCAATTTTTATTGAACCGATGCACAGATAAACGTTTAGTAACAGTTATACATCAGGTCAGACAAATGAAGAGATACTAATGTTTGCCTGTTAATGTTACAATTTAGAGCCCAGAACCGAGCCAGGTAGAGACGCTCTCAAAGAAGAAACAAAGCAAACTGAATTACATTGAAAAAAAAGGGAATTCCTTAAAGATTCTGACCAGTATTTTCTCTGTGTTAATGTGAGGTGTGTACAAGGAGGTCAGAAAAGTCCACTGTAATTCATAGAATCAAATTTTAATAATCCACATGCTCTTTGTCTTTCTGTAGAGCTATGTAAAGCTACAGTAAGGAGACCACGGACTGAGGAGGAAAAGAAAGCTGTTACCATTCAGCTGAGGTTGTTCATGGTGGAGCACAGGGTACCAAGGAAAGAGGCCTATATGTGTGCCATCACCACCTCAGCCCTCAAGTACATACTCATGGAGAGACGTTTAGAACTTTGTTCAGAACTTTGTGACAAAATCAACCGTGACTTTTTACGCCTCTGAAGCTACCCATAATGACAAAGGTTGTAATACACTTTTGTCATGATGTGTTTCACTGACATGTTGAAAGCTGAATGAAATTCAGGTAGACTGAGCACAGGTTCTTTATTCTTTTTGTTGTTATTCTTAAGCATTGCTGATGAAAAACAATGTATGAAAAAAACATCAAATGTATGAAAAAAACATCAAATGTATGAAAACAAAAACAGTCAAAAGTATTGAAAACAAAAACAATCAAAAGTATTGGAAACAGCTGTTTTATTTGAAAAAAATTGAAATTAACAGAATGTATCAAAACCTACATCACTAAAAAAAAGTTTTATTTGACATGACTAAACGTTGTAGAAAGCTAAACTGTTTTATAAAAAGACTAAAAGTCTATCCTTTTTTTTCTCTGCCATAATTTAGCAACAGTATCCAGCTGGCGCTTTTTCACTTTGTTGTCTTCTCCGACCAGCTCGTCGTACATGCCACGAATGGCGCCATAGATGGATTTTGCTGATTTCAGCTCGTGCAAAAGAACTTCGGCCATAACTGTGACTCTTTGCCTCTCCGCCTGGATGTTGTTCAGCGCCAGGAAGTGCTGAATTGCAGAGATGAAGTTTGGTTTGTACATTCTCTTCATCAACTGTCGAAAGTTGTTAAAGTAAAAAAGTTCGTCCACAACGTCTACATAACAAACATGCTCCTTTGGACGAGGATCGTAGATGTGACATCCATGACATCCCTCTTTCAGATAATTACCCAGAGTGATGTTGACCAGATGGTACACAACAGTTTTTACTGCCACTAGAACATCATCAGACATCCAGCCATCTTCATCTGTATCCCCCCACTCCATCTTACCTCTGGGTGGAGAGGGACAGCGTGGACCCGGGTAAGGGTCCTGAAAAGGGTTATAATGTGGGGTCAGACTGGGAACTGGACGGAGATCCGGACTTGGAACTTGACTTGGAACCGGAAAGGGACAATAAACGCTGGAAAAACCGACAGGCATACTCGAGTGCCCTGATTCTAAAGGCACCTGTGATGCATCCTGCGAATCCTGCGATTCATCCTGCGATTCATCCTGCAGCGAATCCTGTGATGCATCCTGCGATTCATCCTGCGATTCATCCTGCGGCGAATCCTGCGATTCATCCTGCGATTCATCCTGCGGCGAATCCTGCGATGCTGGTAGCAAACTGCTGGACCCCTCCAAGGACTGCGAGTCCGGTGGTGGATCAGCATCCATGGGTAGAACTAGGGACCGGAGCAGGGGTTGACTGGTTGGTGATAAACCTGAAGTATCAACCTCTGCGGTCTCACTTGAATTACCGGTCATAGGCCCCAAGAATGTGGTGGCGATGCGTCTGGGTTTCGTCCTGAGAGGAGCCATGGTCAGCGTTCGTGACAGTTATTTCCTGATGCAGTGATGCACGTTGCTCAATGTGCGATTCTCAATGTACGATGCTTCATCTAAAAAAGATGTCTTTTTATAGCTTTTTTTGTTTTGTTTTGTGTAGGAGGTACCTATAGGCCATCATACAACTTCTCATTGGCTCAGACATTGGCTTGGTCAATGGTTCGATCAAGTTCAAAATCTTCACAGACTCGTCATTGGCTCATTATTGGCTTGCCATCGGCTAAGTCAAGTTCTCACGCTCGTTATTGGCTCAGACATTGGTTTACCCTTAAACCCCGCCCTCACACACTCATCGCACACTCTCTCATTGGTTCATCCTTAAACCCCACCCTCCCACGCTCCCAGCGTCCTGGACTTTGATTTTTTTAGCTCATTCTATTACAAGACTCTTTACAATACAGCAGGTTTTCAAGCCTTTCCAGCAGTACTTCCTGTAAATGAAGGGTTTCGGCCCAAGCATCTCAGCCCATGCGTCTCAGCCAGACATCCTTCTTTAACAGGTAAGGCAGCATGTCTCTGTTTCAGTTTGTTTTAGTTTGTTTTGGTTTTTAACGCTTCTTCACAGACTCCATTTTCGGACCAGAGTTTGCCACTTGGATGCACCTCTCTTGGGTGATCCACCACCCTAACCCTCTGATGAGACAAATAACCCATCATTATTAGGGTAGGTCAGGGTAGGTTGGGTTGGGTTGGGTTGGATTACTTTATTTGTACCTGTAGGTAGATTTATTTTGCATCAAGAGGATGGATATTATCAGCATTTAAAAAAAAATGTTATTAGATAGTTCTGCTGAGAAGTGACAGGGAATGATTTTATCTTCTTTTGTGTAATTTTGTCTTCTTTAGTGTTTAAAACTATTAACTATTATTAACAATTATTAACAATTATTAACTATTATTCAAAAGAGCCTTTCTCAACACTCAAGGACACTCAAGGACACTTTACAGAGTGGTTAAAAAACAATCAGTAAAATAAATACAATAACAATAAGAACACTATGAAAATGTGAAATGTGAAATGAAAGAGTCCCTGGTTCCCTTTTTAGAAATCAAAGGGTGATTCTGCATATGGAGTGGAAGCTCTGTTACTCAGACACCAGAAGTCTGCTACACCAGATACAGCAGATACACCAGATATACCAGGTCTTGGTTCAAACAGTTGCTAAAAACTCATTTCTTGGTCAGTGTTTTCATAAATGTTGTGTAAAACACCATCAATTAGATCACCATCAGTTAGATCACCATCAGTTAGATCAACATCAGTTAGATCAACAACAGTTACATCATTAAGATCTGTAAATCAATAAGATGAGCATCAGTTAGATCTATAATGTATCTATTGTGACGGTTTTGTTAATGGAATAGTATAATTTTATTGTGGTCAATTATTTCTGGGGTGCCAGCCAGGTTTATCCTGGCAATAAGTCAGTTTGGAGTCAGTTTTTCTTTTACGTAAAACAAAAAAAAACCCATCACACAAGGTGTACAAGCATTAAACTTGCAACCTTTAAATTGACAGAAGGAAAGAGGATGTAATGTAACAAAAAAAACCCTCTTCTGTTTCGTTATCAAGACAAAAAAAATTGTATTGATTGTATAAATCCACTTTTACCCAGTATAAATCCCACAGCAAACTCTTATCATAGGGAAGAACCGAAAATTAAAACAAAACAAAACAAGATACCATTTTTTCTTTTTACCTCATCAGGTTCTTTTTTCAAACAAAATTCAGTTCAATCGAAAAAACAAACAAACATTTTTTTCATCAGGTTTTTTTTTTTCTTTAGAAATGTTCAGTTCAGTCTTTTTTTTTTCTTCTTAATTCAAACGCAAATTAGTTCAGGTTTTCCCACAAGTCATAATGTCATTCTTGAGTTCAAAATCGGTAGGAATACAGAAAGAGGGAAGTGAGGGGAAAAAACACACAAACCAAACCCAAATGATCGTACTCACAGCTGCGGAGCCAATCTGTGAAACAAAGATAGATCAACGTCAGCTGTCAGTCAGTCTGTCAGTCAGTCACGGTCGCTCCTCCTGTTTAAAGATAATCCATAATGGTCACACATCCACATTGCATCCAGCCGATCTTGGATCCAAAAGACATCGACACGGAAAACAAACTTTTCTCGTAATTGGGAAAAAGAAAATCGGAAAACGCCATCAACCGCGAGGTGCCGGTTAGTCGTAGCCGGCTTCACCTTCCGCCACACCGAACTCTTGACCCACCTTGATGACGTTGAGGTCATCATAAAAAGATGTGTCTCCTCCTCTATGCCATGGGGGGGTGGGGGCGGAGAAAAATGCCAGGAGGGAAAACAGCGAGGCATGAACTGGCTCGTTACACTCCCTTTCCCCTGGAAAAAAAAAAAAAAACAAACCCTGACCAGAGCAGGCAACGACTTGACAATCATAAATTAGTAAAAACCATGAAATTCCTCGTCCTCAGACTCCTCCTCAAGGATATCAAGGATGCGTTGACGCCTCTCCCTGTCAAGCTCATCAGCAGTGGGATAACAAGGTTTCAGCTGAGCCACATTAATGACCCGAAGGTCTTCCCCAGTGTCTTCCAAGACAACCTCAAAGTTTAGCGGACCAATTTGTCTGGTAACACGATATGGACCCTTCCACCGTGGGGCCAGTTTGGCAGAAAAAGATCTATCTGCCTTTGAGTAAGGGTGAGTACGGATCCAGACACGATCTTTTTCTGCAAAATTTCCGTCTCTTCTCCTTTTATCATAGTTTCGTTTTTGTCTTCGTTTCACTTTTTCCAGGTTTTCCTGCACCAGCTTTTTGAATTCAGCTATTTGGTCAGCGGTAGCATAGGCAGGTGCATCAGGATCACATGACGGAGGATGAAGTTCAGCATCCAAAGGTCCTTTGAGCGGCCGTTTGAGGTTGAGCTCCGCAGGGGTGACTCCTGTAGACTCATGTACAGCAGAGTTCAAAGCAAAACGAAACTCCGGCAGGTATTTGTCCCAGTTTTTGTGTTTTTTACCAACGTAGGAAGCAATCATTGCCTTGAGGTTTCGATTTATTCTTTCAGTAAGGTTTGTCTGAGGATGATAGGGGGAAGAACGCTTCTGCTTGAGATTCCACCTCTGGCAGGCTTCCTCAAAGACTGATGAGACAAACTGAGTACCCTGATCTGATAGAATGAAAGTTGGTACTCCCCATCGGGTCAAGATCTCCTTTGTAAGGACCTGGGCCACACTTTCCGCAGTTGCTTTCCGTAAAGGAAACATTTCCACCCATCTGGTGTAGTAATCTACAAAGACCAGGAGATAAAGATTGCCACTGGAACTACGTGGAAAAGGTCCCATAAGGTCCACTCCCAACATCTCCCAGGGTTTGTTTACCAGAGTTTGTTGAAGTTTCCCAGGAGGTCTCCTGGTCTCGGGTTTGTACATCTGGCAAACATGGCAACGCTGCACATATTCCTTGACGTCCATGCTCATCCTGGGCCAGTAAACTAAGGCTTGTAACCGTTTATATGTTTTGAACCTCCCAAGGTGGCCAGACAAGGGACTGTCATGATAATGATGGAGAAGTTGCTGCCGGAGGGATTGAGGAACATATACCTGATACAGAGTTTTGTGAGGTTGCTGTAGCACTCTGTAGACCTTGTCCTCTAATACAGTGAACTTGGTGTTGGCTTTGTCCTGGACTTCACCTGTTTCTGTAATTTGTTCATACAGAGATTGGATATCAGGATCTTCCTGCTGAGCCTTCCAAATATCCTCATCGGTCACATTAAGATCTTTAGTTGTGTCCTTCTTGGAGCGGAGAATTACAGCACAGGTGGCCAGCTGTTGTTGGTAGTCAACCACTGGGGCTCTGGAGAGTGCATCTGGCACGGTGTTGTACTTCCCCTTTCGGTATTCTACCGTAAAGGTGAACTCCTGGAGACGCAGAGCCCACCGGATCAGACATGTACTGGGTTTTTGTGTTTTGAAAACCCAGATGAGGGAAGAGTGGTCTGTCACGACTGTAAAATGTCGGCCCTCTAGGTAATACCTCCATTTCTCTAAGGCCCAGACAACAGCAAGGCATTCCTGCTCAGTGGTGGAATAGTTCCGCTCTGCCTGGTTTAATGTCCGGCTCGCAAAAGCCAGGACCTGTTCTGAACCCAGACCAGTCTGCTGAGCTAGAACAGCACCAAGGCCAACATCACTTGCATCAGTATACACCACAAATGGCAAACTAAAATCAGGATGCCCAAGGATTGGTGGGGAAACCAATTGCCGTTTCAGGGCTTCGAAAGCTGCTTGACAAACAGGAGTCCATACAAACTTTGCTCCTTTCCTTTTTAGTGCATTGAGTGGTTCGGTAAGCTGAGAGAAACAGGGTACAAAACGATGGTACCATCCTGCCATCCCAAGAAACCTTTGCAGCTCTTTGATATTTTGAGGGACAGGGAATTCTTGTATAGCCTTGGTTTTCTCAGCATCGACCTCAACTCCAGCAGAAGAAACAACATGACCCAGGAACCTGAGGGACGTCCGGAAGAACTGACTTTTCTTCATGTTGACCGTGAGGTTAGCTTCTCTCAGCTTGTCTAGTACTTCTTGGATGTCATAACTGTGCTGTTCCAAAGTTCGAGAGTAAATGATGATGTCATCAAGGTACACAAAGCAAATCTTTCCTTTCAGATCACCAAGGACCAGTTCCATGAGCCGCTGGAAAGTTGCTGGGGCATTTTTGAGCCCAAATGGCATTATTGAATTGAATTGATAAAGCCCGAAGGGACAAATAAAAGCAGTTTTCTCCCGGCTGTCCTTGTCCATCTGCACTTGCCAGTAACCACTGTTCAGGTCTAAGGTAGTGAACACTACAGCTCCAGCCAATGACTCCAAAATCTCCTGGATGTTAGGT
The DNA here is from genome assembly GCA_030710495.1 of Labroides dimidiatus. Taxonomy (NCBI): domain Eukaryota; kingdom Metazoa; phylum Chordata; class Actinopteri; order Labriformes; family Labridae; genus Labroides; species Labroides dimidiatus. The sequence goes on from CM061166.1 coordinate 9,005,739, forward strand.
AAGGGGTAAGCATCATTATGGGTAACTGCATTCACTTTTCTATAGTCCACACAGAATCGGGGTTTAGAATCATTCTTTTTCGGTACCAAGACCACAGGTGCAGCATATGGTGATGTAGAAGGTTCAATGATGTCTTTTTCCAACATCTCCTCCACGTTCGCTTTTATAACTTGAAGTTTAGCTGGGGAGACACGGTAGGGTTTCTGTTTGATGGGCATTTCATGACTTAGAAATATTTTGTGGGTGAGAACATCTGTGCATCCCAGTGTTGAGGAACAGACATCTGAATTTTCCTGCAACTGGCAAAACAGTTGATGTTTACCAAATTCATCTTGGTGGGAATTCCAGGCAGCCCTCTGTATGAGGTCGGAGCAAGATGGCAGATGAGGCAGGCTGGTAGGAGCAACAGCAGAAAAAAAGGCAAGTTGTGGGGGTCTGGCTGCAGGGTCTCTTAAGAACTGATACCGACGTCTTTTATCTGATTTAAACCAGTAACTGTTCTCTGAAACATCAAACTGCAGGCCAGAGAAAAAGACGAAATCAAGCCCCAAAACCACAGGGAAAGAAAGACTTGAAGGAGGCAGAATGACACAAGGTAAGGTTACCTGCTGGTTTTGCAAGCTTAGCTTAATTTCACTCCATCCCAAAGGATGCCTTTCCTCTCCATCTGCAAGATACAGTGGCCCCCGTGTCCACGGTTTTAACACATCAAGTTGTTCTTTGACTCCTGTCCACACATTTTCATTTAACAGAGTATATGAGGCTCCAGTGTCCAAAATAGCAGTTCCTCTCCATGGCCCAATGTCCAAGGGTATAACCAGCTGACTGGGGAGCCTATTCTCAGGAAGGCTTGTAGGAGAATTTGCTGAACTGGACCCAGGGACTTGAGTGAGTGAACCTAAGGTAGCATTATTCTCTCTGCCTTGCTGCTGCTGCTGCTGCTGAGGTCTAGATGATGAAGAAGGTCGGCTACAGTTTAACTGAGGACAGGAAGCTGGGGAATGACTACCTTTGCAGCGCCAACAGAAGGGCTGGGGGGGTCGGTTCTGGATTGGTTGGTTTGCCTTTGTAGAATTCTCACGGGTTAATGGTTGAGCAGCATTTTCAGTAGAAGGAGGCTTTGAGGGTTTTTTAAATAAATTCTTCCTCTGTTCATACTGTAGCTGGTTTTCCCGGTCTTTTTCAAGTTGCTGACCCAAACGGACCAAACCATCCACAGAAGAGAGTCCACCACTTCTCAGCTGACTGGCCAGTTGGGGGTTTATATTTTTTAAAATCAACTTGATGATCTCCTCTTCTGCGATGTTTGGTTTCCAGCGCTTACACAGGGACTGGTACATGTATGCAAAATCTCTGATACTTTCACCCTCCCTCTGGACTCTGTTTCGGACTCTTTCAGCCAATTCATCCTCATAATCCTCTGACAGAAAGGCAGCACGGAACTGTTCATTGAATTCCTTCCAGGTATGAATTTTATGTCGAGCCACATCCCACCAATCTCTGGCAGTTCCATGTAGCACGTTGCGAAGGGTAGCGATAAGTTCCTCCTCTGTTAGAGGGTTGAGGGCTAGAAAATCCTCACATCTTTCCAGATACTGAAGTGGATCAGAGGTGTCCTCAATTTTACCAAAAGTGGGAAATTGTAATTTTACAGGACTCTTCCTCGCAAACCTGCTCTTTGATTCACAGTGAAGTGTAGATCCTCCGGGTGACTCAAAATGATCATGTGGAAGGCCAGGTTGTATGGTGGACTGTAGTCTGGGCCGGTGTGGAAGACTGAGAGGTCTCTCTGACTGAAAGACTTCAGAGTGGGTTTGAACCCCAGCATGGCCAAATGTGGTCATTTTAGCTGCAGTTACTTCCTCTGACAGGGTATGTAGTGAATTTTTGCAGTACGTGAGCTCCTCCTGCAACTGGGTTATGGCCTCCGATATGGGAGTGAAAACTGGATAAAGATCCTTCAAAAGATTTTCATGATGGTTCCTTAATCTCCAGCCAAGGGCTGCATTGAACTGGGTTTGCAGGTATTCAAATTGTTTATGCATGTGTTTGTCCATTTCCTTTTGGTGTTCAGTGAATAAACTTGTTAATGCTTGAGTAACTTGGTCGGTGTGGTCCCGGAGTTCTCCTTTCATTTTTCCCATGATTTCCTTTATCTCCAGCAGATGGCGTTGTTGGTCCTCCAACATCATCTTACTCTGTCCTTGAGCCTCAGAACCATTTTCTTTTCCATCAGAGTTTCGTCCACTTCCTCCACTTTTATTTGTATGAACAATTATGGGAGTTAAGGTACTTGCCAGCTCAGACAATCCACAGATGTCCATGTCCAGTAAAGAGGTTGAAGAAGTTCCTTCCTGGGCAGAAAATTTCTTGGAGAATGGAACCTCCTTTTCACTTCCGTCCAAGCCTTGAATTTGTTCATAATTTTCCTCCATTGTGATATCCTTGGTTCAAAAAAAAAAATAAAATAAAATAGAATCTTCAACCAGTTCAGGCTCTGTTTAATTATTACTCCATAAATTTCCTTCTGTAGAGTCCCATCTGGGGTGCCATTTTTTTATGTGACGGTTTTGTTAATGGAATAGTATTATTTTATTGTGGTCAATTATTTCTGGGGTGCCAGCCAGGTTTATCCTGGCAATAAGTCAGTTTGGAGTCAGTTTTTCTTTTACGTAAAACAAAAAAAAACCCATCACACAAGGTGTACAAGCATTAAACTTGCAACCTTTAAATTGACAGAAGGAAAGAGGATGTAATGTAACAAAAAAAACCCTCTTCTGTTTCGTTATCAAGACAAAAAAAATTGTATTGATTGTATAAATCCACTTTTACCCAGTATAAATCCCACAGCAAACTCTTATCATAGGGAAGAACCGAAAATTAAAACAAAACAAAACAAGATACCATTTTTTCTTTTTACCTCATCAGGTTCTTTTTTCAAACAAAATTCAGTTCAATCGAAAAAACAAACAAACATTTTTTTCATCAGGTTTTTTTTTTTCTTTAGAAATGTTCAGTTCAGTCTTTTTTTTTTCTTCTTAATTCAAACGCAAATTAGTTCAGGTTTTCCCACAAGTCATAATGTCATTCTTGAGTTCAAAATCGGTAGGAATACAGAAAGAGGGAAGTGAGGGGAAAAAACACACAAACCAAACCCAAATGATCGTACTCACAGCTGCGGAGCCAATCTGTGAAACAAAGATAGATCAACGTCAGCTGTCAGTCAGTCTGTCAGTCAGTCACGGTCGCTCCTCCTGTTTAAAGATAATCCATAATGGTCACACATCCACATTGCATCCAGCCGATCTTGGATCCAAAAGACATCGACACGGAAAACAAACTTTTCTCGTAATTGGGAAAAAGAAAATCGGAAAACGCCATCAACCGCGAGGTGCCGGTTAGTCGTAGCCGGCTTCACCTTCCGCCACACCGAACTCTTGACCCACCTTGATGACGTTGAGGTCATCATAAAAAGATGTGTCTCCTCCTCTATGCCATGGGGGGGTGGGGGCGGAGAAAAATGCCAGGAGGGAAAACAGCGAGGCATGAACTGGCTCGTTACACTATCTATGCTCACGCTGCTAATGTCACTGCTAATGTCACAGCTCAGCATATACTGCTCAGCTTTTACTGCTAATGTCACTGCTCAACTTTTATTTCAGCTATTTTTTAGACTCAATCTGCTCTGCTGTCAGTGTCCTGTATCACATACCTGCTACTGAGTGTGCATTTCTTGTGATGACTTTAAGAACACGCAGACCAGAGAGCTCAAAGAACTCAGAGAGCTCAAAGAACTCAGAGATAGCAAAGAACTCAGAGCGGAGGATTTTATTGATCCCTAAAGAATAATTAGGTTTAGACTCTCTCAGTTTTACTATCTAAATACTAAATTTGTGGTCAAGAACAACAGGTGAAACAGAGACACGGGTGTTTCTCTCCCTCTCTCTGTGTGTGAGGGTTTGAGGCCTCGCGAATGTGTATATCGTTTGGGGAATGTGTGTTGAGGACTGTGTGTGTGTGTGTGTGTGTGTGTCTGTGTGTGTGTGTGTGTGTGTGTGTAGGATTGGGACCTATGTTAGAGAGACATTGTGAGTGAGACAGTGTGAGACATTGCACATCTCACCTATTACACTGAACATCCTGAAGGTCAAAAGGTGCGGGTTGGCGCCCATGTGATTTAAGGACACGCAGACAAGAGAGCAGAGAGCTCAGAGAGACCAGAGAGCTCAGAGAGACCAGCGAGATCAGAGCGCAGGACTTTATTGGTCCCTAAAGAATCATTAGGTTTAGACTTTCTCAGTTTTACTATCTAAGTACTAAATTTGTGGTCAAGAACAACATATGAAACAGAGACATGGGTGTTTCTCTCGCTCTCTCTGTATGTGTGGGTTTGAGGCCTCGCAAATGTGTATATCGTTCAGGGAATGTATGTTGAGGACTGCATGTGTGTGTGTGTGTGTGTGTGTGTGTGTGTGTGTGTGTGCGTGTGTGTGTGTGTGTGTGTGTGTGTAGGATTGGGACCTATGTTAGAGAGACATTGTGAGTGAGACAGTTTGAGACATTGCACATCTCACCTATTACACTGAACATCCTGAAGGTCAAAAGGTGCGGGTTGGCGCCCATGTGATTTAAGGACACGCAGACAAGAGAGCAGAGAGCTCAGAGAGACCAGAGAGACCAGAGAGACCGGCGAGATCAGAGCCGAGGACTTTATTGGTCCCTAAAGAATCATTAGGTTTAGACTTTCTCAGTTTTACTATCTAAGTACTAAATTTGTAGTCAAAAACAACATATGAAACAGAGACACGGGTGTTTCTCTCCCTCTCTCTGTATGTGTGGGTTTGAGGCCTCGCGAATGTGTATATCGTTCGGGGAATGTGTGTTGAGGACTGCGTGTGTGTGTGTGTGTGTGTGTGTGTGTGTGTGTGTGTGTGTGTGTGTGTGTGTGTGTGCAGGTCAGTAGGATAGCTTGTACCAGAGGACTCATGTAAGTTTTCATCATCCTGAGTTTGAGAAACATCAGATTGCCCGAGAAACGATTCCAGAGATAGCTGCTCCATGCTGAGCGGATAATAGGGAAAATAGGGAAAATAGGGAAAATAAACAATATGGATAATATGGATAATATGTATAATACGTCAGAGGTAGATAGAAAGAGTGAATGACCGTGTTTTTATGCGCTTCTCTTTCATGACTTCTCACATACGTCAAACACTTCACACACTCTCTCATTGGCTAAGTCAATGGTTCGATTAAGTTCAAACACTCGTCACACACTTGCCATTGGTCACTTGTCAATTGGTTAGCGGCACGGTCGGCTCGGGCTTCTCATTGGTTTGTTCAAATATTCAAATTTTTTAACGGTTTGACCCCATTTCACGTTTACCAGTTATACAACAACATCTGGCAATTGCATTTTGAAACATTATACAGCATTATACAACAACATTATACAACAACACCTGGCATGATGTCATTACCTCTGATGTTTTATTACCTCCGATGTTTTATTACCTCCGGTGTTTTATTACCCCCCCCCCCCCCCCAACTTGACCCCATGACCCCGTGACCCCGTGACCCCAAAGGTCAAAGGTCCCATCAATCAAATTTTTGACAGCAGGTGGGTTTCCTCATTCTCTATGGTGATAAACCAAGCAGGCTTCTTGCGCATCAGTTGAAACGTAAATTTGCTTCTCAAACAATATCAGAAATCAAGGATCTGTCTGGAAAACTTGTTTCTGACTTATCACAGATCAATAACGTTTTTGAATGTTTTTATTTTTCCCTTTATAAGTCTGAATCATCATCAGACACAGCAGAAATGGCTTCGTTTTTCAAAAATACTAATATCCCAACAATTGACTCCTCTGTTGCTGATGGACTTGATGCTCCTTTAGAGTTGGAAGAAATTAGAGTCTCTATTAGAACCATGCAAAATAATAAAACACCAGGGCCAGATGGCTTTCCCGTAGAATTCTTTAAAAAATTCATAGATAAACTAGCCCCTCTCCTTAGATCTGTATACAACGAATCCCTAGAAAAAGGCATGTTACCTCAAACTCTCACCCAAGCATCCATATCTCTTCTCCTGAAGAAGGATAAAGATCCTACTTCCTGTACATCTTATAGACCACTATCACTTCTAAATGTTGATTTTAAGATTCTATCGAAATTATTGGCAATCCGTCTTGAAAGCGTTCTCCCAACTATTATTTCAGAAGAACAAAATGGTTTCATCAAAGGGCGTCATCTTTTTTTCAATGTTAGAACTCTTTTAAATGTAATATATTCTGGACACTGTCCCACTACCCCAGAAGTTGTTGTCTCGATTGACGCAGAAAAAGCGTTTGATCGGGTGGAATGGCAGTATCTGTTTGAAGTATTACACAAATTTGGCTTTGGAGACAAGTTTATTTCTTGGATTAGACTGCTATACACCTCCCCTCAGGCCAGTGTTATTACTAATAATATAAGATCAAAATATTTCATATTGTCTCGTGGCACAAGACAGGGCTGCCCCCTTTCCCCTTTACTTTTTGCTTTAGCTATAGAACCCCTTTCTCTTGCATTAAGATCCCTTCCTCAATTTAATAATATTTTTAGATCAGGCACAGAATTAAAACTTTCCCTTTATGCAGATGATCTTCTTCTATATGTTACAGACCCCCTGGCAAGCATTCCACCAATTATATCCCTGATCGAAAAGTTTAGTTCCTTCTCAGGATATAAAATTAATCTGTCTAAAAGTGAATGTTATCCTGTAAATTCAGCAGCGTTAATGCTTAAAGAGTCTGATATTCCTTTTAAATTTAGTCCATCAGGTTTTAAGTATTTGGGGATTAATGTTACCCGCAGCTTATCATTACTTCATTCAAAAAATTTCACCTCCCTTTTCAATCAAATCAAGGTAGATCTCCAAAGATGGAACTCACTCCCCTTATCGCTGATTGGAAGAATCAACGCAGTGAAGATGAATGTTTTACCCAGATTTCTTTTTTTATTTCAATGTCTTCCTTCTTTCTTACCTAAGCATTTTTTTAAAGCTCTAGATCAAGCTATTACTTCTTTCTTGTGGAGCGGTAAGTCTCCTAAAATAAAAAAATCACTACTGTACAGATTTAAATCAGACGGTGGCCTTAATTTACCAAATTTTCTTTACTATTACTGGTCAGCCCATATTCAGAAATTAACTTATTGGTTGCAATCTCCTCAACTTCTCTGGTGTAGACTAGAAACACAGGCATGCCTCTTATCTTCGCCTGCTGCTTTACTTACATCTTCACTACCTATTAATCCCTCAAATTTTACTAAGAATCCCATGGTGCTCTCCATGCTGAAAGTCTGGTACCAATTTAGGCGTCATTTTAAGTTTACTTCTCCATCATCCCTGATGCCTATAGTGAAAAATCATTTTTTCCCCCCATCTTCCAGCAATATATCTTTTATAATGTGGCAGAACAACGGTATTAAAGTTTTCAGAGACCTTTATAAAGATGGCACTTTCTTTTCCTTTTCAGAATTATCTTCTAAAATTAATTTACCTCAGTCACATTTATTTCTTTATTTTCAAATTAGACATTGTGTCTCTTCACTTTTTCCGTGCTTTCCTTCCCTCCCATCTTCTCAGCCATGGGATGACTTTTTGAATTTGAAACCTCATCAAAAATCTCTGATATCCAGTATTTATGACAAGCTCATGGGTTTTGAGGATAACCTCTGTAATAGAACTAAAATTGCCTGGGAATACGAGTTGGGGGTAAATTTGACAGATCAGTGGTGGGATAAAGCTATCCATTGCACAAGTTCAATAACCCCCTGTGCTAGGTTACAGCTAATACAATTCAAAATCTTACATAGGGTCCATCTAACTAAACTAAAACTATCTAGAATATTTCCTAATGTTGTGGACCAGTGTGAAAGATGTCATGCTCCTTCATGCAACTTAAGTCACATGTTTTTCTTCTGTCCAAGACTACATCAATTTTGGAATAACTTTTTTGCCACAATGTCAAAAGTTTTAGGAATTCAGGTTAAAATGGACCCTTTTATTGCAATATTTGGAATCTCACCTAACCAGCTTCAACTTCCTCCACTGAAATCCCAGGTGTTAGCTTTCACATCTCTTCTAGCGAGGCGTCGAATTTTACTCCTATGGAAATCCTCAAAACCCCCTTCTTATTCAGTATGGTTCAATGATGTTGTGTTTTTTCTCAAAATAGAGAAGATAAATCTAACAGTGAAAGGCAGTTCTAGTAAATTTTTTTAAAAATGGAATTGTTTTCTTGACTATTTTCAGGCATTGCCAGTCTCTCCCACTACTTAGGAGTTGCCCCCCCCCCCCCCCTTTTTTTTTTTTTTTTTTTAATTTTATTTATTTATTTATTTTTTTATTGTGTATTATTATCCGTATATGTGTATACATGTTTTAACTTTGTTTAATTTACTTGTTATTATAATTAATATAATTTGTTATTATTATTATTATTTTATTTTTTTATTTTTAATTATTTATTTATTTATTTATTTTTTTCTTAATTTATAACAGTCTATTTAATTATCTTGTAAGAAATTGATTTTTTGGCTTAATAATTTTATTTATTTATTTACTTATTTATTTATTTTTGATTGCAGAGACAATGTTTGTAGTTTTGTTTAAAAAAAAAAAAAAAAAGGAGCATTGTATATTTTGAATTTACATCATTGTATTTTCTCTCGTGTCTCCAATAAAAAATATTAAAAAAAAAAAAAAAAAAAAAAAAGTGGTTTCACTGGAAATAAACATGACACTGATAACATTAGTGAGCACCCCAGAAGCAGTAGCTATTAATACATAGAAGGACTAAGACGGGCAGGCTGCTGAAACATGAAGTCTCAATGTCAGCATGAGTGCTTGTAATGTACTGAGTGACTTTTTTACAGCAAGGTAGGGACTGAGGTGTAAAAAAGTGCTGTTTATGTATTTGGTGTGGTGAATGAAAAACAACAACCTCTCATCTTTATGATAAAGACACTTTGGTCATAAGATGAGGAGATGTATAACATGTTGAATGTTTTGACTAAAGAATCTCCATCTCCATTCAGGCCAATCAGAAACCATGGCTGACAGGGAAAGTCCACAGGCTCCCGAAGGCTCGAAACACTGCCTTCAGAGCAGGGGACGAGGTGGGCCTAAGGACAGCCAGGGCCAACCTGTCACGGAGCATCAGAGAGGCCAAGAGACAGTAGTCCAGGAGAATCGCTGACCGCTTCAGTAACAGCAGAGACACCAGGAACCTGCGAAGGGGGATCCAGACCATCACGGACTACAAGCCCCCCCTCCACAAACCTGCGACAACACTTCTTCTCTGCTGAACCAACTGAACGACTTCTTCGCTCGCTTTGAGGCAGACAACAGCACTCCGGCACAAAAGATCCCTCCACCTCCCGACGACCAGGTGCTGTTGCTATCTACGGACAGCGTGAGGAGATCACTCGGGAAGACTAATGTAAGGAAAGCCCCGGGCCCTGATGACATCCCCGGTCGTGTCCTGAGAGACTGTGCTGAGGAGCTCACGGATGTCTTCACAGACATCTTCAACACCTCGCTGAGCCAAGCTGTTGTCCCGACATGCCTCAGAGCCACTGCCATCATCCCGGTCCCGAAGAAGCCGTCTCCCTCCCGCTACGACGACTACCGCCCGATCGCACTCGCTCCCGTCATTATGAAGCGCTTTGAGCGGCTAGTCGTGCACCACATCATGGTGGCGACTGTGGCTCAGTGGTAGAGTTGTCGTCTCTTAATCGGAAGGTCGAGGGTTCGATTCCCAGCTCCTGCAGTCACATGTCGAAGTGTCCTTGAGCAAGACACTGAACCCCAAAATTGCTCCCACTGTTGTTCAGTGGTGTGCGTGGTTTGTACGTCGCTTTGGAAAAAAGCGTCTGCTAAATGAAATTGTAGAATTGTAGACATCAAATCTGCGCTCCCCCTGACACCGGACCCCTACCAGTTTGCATATGGGTCCAACCGCTCGACCGACGATGCCATCTCCACTGCACTCCAATCAGCCCTCACTCACCCGGAGACCAAAGACCCACATGTCAGAATGCTGTTCATCGACTTCAGCTAAGCATTCAACACGATCGTCCCTCAGCAGCTCATCCTCAAACTCGTCCAGCTGGGACTCAACACCTCCCTGTGCATCGTGCAACTGGCTGTTGGACTTTCTGACGGGGAGACCCCAGGCGGTACGGGTCGGCAGCAACACCTCCAGCACCATCACGCTGAACACAGGGGCCCCCCCAAGGATGTGTGCTCGGCCCCCTCCTCTTCACTCTGCTAACCCACGACTGCAAACCTACATCCAGCTCCAACCTCTTCATCGAGTTCGCAGACGACACGACTGTGGTGGCTCTCATCAACAATAACGATGAGACAAACTACAGGAGCGAGGTGAGACGCCTGGCCGAGCGGTGTAAGGACAACAATCTCCTCCTAAATGTGGAGAAGACGAAGGAGATTGTAGTGGACGTCAGAAGAGAGCACACCCAGCATTCCCCACTAACCATCGACGGCGCTGCAGTAGAGCGGGTGAGCAGCGCCAAGTTCCTAGGTGTACACATCTCCGAAGACCTGTCCTGGAACATCAACACCACATCTCTGGCCAAGAAAGCTCAACAGCGACTCTACTTCCTGCGGAAACCGAGAAGAGCAAGAGCGCCGACCCCCATTATGTTCTCTTTTTATAGAGGCACCATTGAGAGCATCCTGACCAGCTGCATCTCCGTGTGGTACGGCGCCTGCACCGTCTCCTGCCGCAAGACCCTGCAGCGCACTGTGAAAGCAGCTGAGAAGATCATCGGTGTCTCTCTTCCCTCCCTACTGGACATTTACAACACCCGCCTCACCCGCAAAGCCACAAGGATTGCGGGTGACCCCACCCACCCACCCACCCGTCCCACATTCTCTTTAACCTGCTGCCATCGGGAAAGAGGAGACTGCAGAGTCTCCGGGCCAAAACCAGCAGGCTCAAAGACAGTTTTTTCCACCAGGCAGTCAGGACTCTTAATTCCCTCCCTGTTCTGCCCCCACTCCCCCCCACTGGCCCCCACCATCGACTCTGGGCCACAGACTCTGCCCATGCACACCCAACTCAGGACTGCACACTTCACTTTATACTCACTTTACACATGCTTATTTGCACTATTTGCATTATTTGCATTATTGTTCCAATACCTCATGTCTGTTCATTTCATTTTGTCCAGCTAAAATTTGCACCACTGCTTACCTCAGGTCTGTTTATGATCTGGTTTGTTGGTTTGTTGGTTTGTTGGTGAGGTAGAAGAAGATGGACTAACTTTTGATTAACTGTGTTTCCAGTTTAAGCTTTATATTTTAGAGCACAGCACAGTATAGTGGTTGAGAAGGTAGCAGCAGTGGAGTCCAACAGAGCCTGATAAATCACTTCCTGCATTTATAGTCTTTTTTTTTTTTTAAACTTAATTTTTATTTATTTTGATACAATGACAAGTCCATTTCCTTTCATATACATGTTTTCCCCTTTTTTTTTACAGCTGCACATTATCTCAACACTTACAATCAAGAGTCGTGTAATAAAGCAGTACGATAAAATAATAATAATTAGAACCTAGGATCAATTACACAGATTTAAAGTGAAAAGAAAAATAAATAAATAAATAAAAGAATAAAGGAAGATAAATAATTGGACATGATAAAAATAATGATAATATTGTTAATGATGATAAAAATAATTGATGAAGAAAAAAAAATAAAATAAAATAAAATAAAATAAAAAAATAAATAAAAATAAATAAATAAATAATTAAATAGATGAGTAAAAGAACAGAGAAAGAGATCCACTCTAGGTATCAAATGACATGGTGTGATGGTGTGAATGTGTTTAGTACCTGACCATGAGACTTATGCTGCAAACTTATTGCATTAGCTGAGCTATGACAGGCTTCCATCGTTTAATAAAGATGTGTTTTTAAAGTCTTAATGAATATGTAATTTGCTCCATCTGGTAGATGTCCCATAATTTCTGAATCCATACATACTACATAAGTAGGTGGGTCTGGCTTCAGCCATCTGATGGTTATGCATTTTAACGCTGCTGTAAGCAAAATGTTAAGGAGGTATTTCACATCACTTCCTTCCATACCCTCTGGAATTGCTCCTAATAATGTTACTATAGGGGTCTGTGAAATATCTCGTTTGAAAACCTCTCTGAGAGCATCAAAAACATCCTTCCACAATAGCCTCAGTTTAGGACACAGCCAGAATATATGGGTATGATTGGCATTCTCAGTACCACAATTCCTCCAACATGAGTTACAATGTGCTGGTCCCATCTTAGTTGTTATTGCTGGTGTTCTGAAATACCTGGTGACTACTTTCCACTTAAATTCCCTCCATGTGTTAGAGTTTGTGGCAAGGTGAGCTTCAGTACATATCTCCCTCCAAGTGTCCATTGATATGTTTTTGTTTGTCTCCACCTCCCACCTCTGTCTTATATGTTCAGAGTTATGTGCATTTGTTAATAATAAAAATATATTATATAATTTACTAATTATTTTCTTATCTTCATGACTTATTTGTGTTATGAGAAACTTTTCTATAGGAGTAGGCCTTATCAGTTTTCCCCATTCTTTGTGTGTCATCAGAAAAGATCTAAACTGTAGATATCTAAAGAAGTCTGTCCTGGGGAGATCAAATTCATTTTTCAACTGTACGAATGTTTTCAAATGATCATCCTTGACTAGCTGATACAGATATTTTAGTCCATGGTCTGACCATTTCTTAAAACCAGAATCCAGGTTGTTAGGAGTGAAGGTCCTTATGAGTCCAATATTTGCTAATGATGAAAGCACCTTTGGCAGCCCGAAGGCTCACTGTATTTTCTTCCAAGTTTTTAAGGTGGTTTTTGTCCAATCTGCCATTTCTTTTATAGAAATGTCTAGAAAGGCCAAGTTTTCCAAAGACTCTGGGCACATACTTTTCTCGATATAAAGCCATCGTGTATAAGTAGCATTCTGGATCCATACTGTAAGTGGCTTCATCTGTGCAGCCCAAAAATAATATCTTAAGTTTGGGAGTTTAAGGCCTCCGTCTGGTTTCGGTGACTGTAAGGTTTTAAGTCTAATTCTAGGGCGTTTCTTTTGCCATATAAATTGTGATATCATTTTGTCAAGGTCATCAAAGGTTTTTTTTAGTAATTTCCACTGGTAGCATCTGAAATAAATATAACAGTCTAGGCAAGACATTCATGCGTATACTTTCTACACGTCCCAGTAGAGAGAGTGGAAGTGAGGACCATCGTTCTAAATCATTACTAATGTGCCGAATTATTTTATTGTAATTTGCATCATACAAATTATGTAGAGATTGGTGTATGTAAATACCAAGGTATTTGATGCCTTCTCGGGGCCACTTAAAACCACTCTGCAGTTAACACTGTCTGGAACAAGACTATTCACATCCATAGCCTCTGTTTTGTCTACATTAACTTTATATCCAGAGTAATACCCATACGTAGAGATGAGTTCCTTAAGATATGGTATAGTGGATATGGGTTCTCTTAAATACAACTATACGTCGTCTGCATATAGTGATATTTTGTGTTCTTCTTTATTTATCATAATTCCTTTTATGTTATTATCATCTTTAATAAGCTGGGCTAGTGGCTCAATGCTAAAAGCAAATAACAAGGGTGACAAAGAACAGCCTTGTCTGCATCCTCGTTCTAGCGTGAATCTCTCCGATCTGTACCCGTTAACCCTAACAGCCGCTTGTGGGGATGAATAGAGTGTTTCTATCCAATCTATAAAATTGGGGCCAAACTTGAACCGTTTTAACGTTTGAAGTAGATATTTCCAGGACACCCGATCAAATGCCTTTTGTGCATCTAACGATATGATTATTGACTCTAATTTCTTGTCTTTCTGATGGGATATTATGTTTAATAAGTGTCTTATGTTATCTCCGTAATATCTTCTGGTGACGAACCCCGTTTGATCAGGGTGTATGATTTGGGTAATTATCTTGTTGACACGTCTAGCTAAAATTGCTGTCAGCATACGCAAGTCTCCATTCAGCAAAGATATTGGTCTATAAGATTGACAGTTGGTGGGGTCTTTACCCTCTTTGTGGATTACTACTATGGTTGCCTCAGTCCAGGATGGTGCCATAGTTTTGGACTCTAGGGCATGTCTATATGCCTTTAGCAACAGGGGTGCCAGCAGGTCTTGAAAGGTTTTATAAAATTCATTGACAAATCCGTCCGGACCTGGACTTTTGCTATTCTTCAGTGATGAAATCACCTGTTTTATCTCAAATTCCTGTATTGGCTTATCTAGTTCCTCAGCTGATGAATTTGTTAATTCAGTTAATTTTATGTATTTTAGATACTCTGATAATTTTGCGTCGTTCTCGCATGTATCTGTATTCTTATATAATGATTTATAGAATTCTGCAAAGGCCCCTGCTATTTCGTTCGGTTTTGTGGCCATATCTGCTTGTAGTTTTATTCTCTGTACTACATTTGAGGATTGCTGCTTTCTCAGTCTAAAAGCTAATAATCTGCTTGCCCTGTTTCCATATTCATAGTATTTTTGATTTGTGAATCTTAAGCTCCCCTCGATCTTATCTGATAAGAGGCTATTAAGTTGTCTGCGAGTTGCATTTAGGTCGTTGGCGACACTAGTTGTTGCAGATTGTTTATGTTTATGCTCTAACTCTTTTATTCTATCTTCCAATTCTCTCTGTCTTGCTTCCCTCTCTCTTTTCCTTGCAGACGTGAACGAGATAATATGGCCCCTGATATATGCTTTCGCGCAATCCCATAGTATTATGGGGTTCGTTTCTGGTGAGGCATTGGTGTCTAGATATGTCTTGAATTCTTCTGAAATGAAGGAAATGAATTCTTTATCATTGAGGAGAGATGTATTAAGCCTCCATTGTTTAGTAGTTGTTCTATGTCCTATATCCCATTTCAATAAGACAGATGCATGATCAGAAATAGTGATAGGCAATATCTCAGTATCTGTTATCCTGTACAAATCTGCTCTTGGGGTGAAGAAATAATCTATCCTAGAATAGGATGCGTGTCTGTTTGAATAGAAGGTGAAGTCCCTACCTCTCGGAAATTTACTTCTCCATATATCCACCATGCCTGCTTCTGTAATTTGATATTTAAGCATTTTACTCATTCTGGATAGGGGGGCTTTAGAAGGTGGTTGTCGATCCATTAGCTGAGAGATCACACAATTAAAATCTCCTCCCATCAGGAGTAAACCAGTACTATACTTTAATATTGTATTAAACAATGTTTTAATAAATCGGGGCTCATCTTCATTGGGTGCGTATACATTTATTAAGGTCACCTCTATGCCATCAATTACTCCATTAACTAAAATATATCTCCCCTCTGTATCTTTATGCATCAAGGTTTTTGTAAAATTAATTTCTCTGTGTATAAGGATGGAAACTCCCTTCTTTCTCCCTGAGCGGTGAGAAGAGTAGTATACTTTATCTGCCCATGACTTTAATTTCTCATGTTCCACGTCAGACAAGTGCGTTTCTTGTAGAAAAGCTATCTGGCAGTTAAATTGTTTCAGCTGTTTTAGTATTTTCTTTTTCTTGATTGGACTATGAAGACCCCTCACATTATAACTTACAATTTTTAATTTATCCATTACTCACAAAGTTTAAGGAGCGGGAGGCGGAGGCAAACATGTTGTATAAACCATGTCCTATTATGTAGGTTTTATGGAGTGTACTCAGGTAATACAACCAAAAAGAGTGGACGAAACTAAGGGAATTACTACAGCTGCATAAGGGTTTTTTGACTTCAACTAATAACATAATGATATAGATGAAGGAAGGGAGTGACTTTGTAATTATTATATTTAAGATCCCTGAGGAACATAGGAACCAGAACAAGAACACAGAACCAGTTATAACTATAGTTAACAGATATGGTAGTACTTGGGACCATGTCCCTAACTGCTAAGCAAGCAGCAAGTGTGACAGACTAGATTGGATTTGCCTGTGCTTTGGGTGCGCTAAGACAATAAAGAAGAAAGTAAAAGGAAAATGATCATCATTCATTCAGGCTCCTGCAGAACATAAATATATCAAGTCAAACAGCTCTTTACAGCAATATAAACATGAATTGCTTGTATAATCAGACTCTGAAAGAAAGTTAGTCGTAGACCATACTCTAGTATAACTTAAGTAGGACAAATGATAACTAATAGAAATGAAAACTATTATATCCTCATATCACTCATGGGGCATACCGGTGTATGTTAGTTAAATGAAATATAGTTCACCCCCCGCATGAAATTTCACAGGTGGACCGGTATGATAATAGAGAGAGAGACAACAATAACACAAAAACATTGCTGGGAAGATAAGAGTCACTCGCCATCATAATAACCAGTCTTCACTGTTTTTATCACACATGTATGAATATACTCAGCCTTCTGCCTCTGTTGTTGGGAGGATGTTTCTCACATAGTCCATGGCCTTCTGGGAGTCCACAAACTCCTTGTCCTCGTCCCGGTGCGTGATTCGAAGTCTGGCTGGGTAGAGTAAACCGTAACGGATCTCTTTTCGACCTCGTAGTGCTCTCCGTACATCCGTGAATGCAGCTCTAGCCTTGGCGACACTGGCGGTGTAGTAGGGGAATATGGCAATGCGGTGTCCCTTATAAGACAGTGGAGCTCCGTCTCGGGCTTTTCGTAGGATCTCCACGGCGTCTCCATCGTAGTGCAGCTTCGCGATGATCACCCGTGGTTTCTCCTGGTCCCCCTGCCTGGTGGCCAGTGTGCGGTGTGAGCGGTCCACCTTTATATCCCGGTCCAGCTGTAGGACTTCTCTTAAGATTTTAGCGACCGTTTTTGGATAGCTGGAGTTTGGTTGCTCTTCTATGCCTGCTATCCTGATGTTGCCTCGTCTCATTCTCCCCTCAATGTCCTCACATCGGTCTTTGAGAGTTACCACCTGTTTTTTAAGGCTGGATACCGTGGCTTGTAGCGAGGTTACTTCGTCGGGCCATGTTGATAATCCGCCCTTCATGTCCTGTATGTCTGTTTTAATGTGGTCGAGTTCTGCCCGCATTGCTTTCGTATTATTGGCGACTTCAGACCTCATTCCTTGCAGTTCCGACTTGAGTGCGTTAAAGTCATCCGACAGCGCACTTTTGAGTACATTCCTTATAATTTTAGAAATCTCTCCTCTCAAGGAGGATAGGACCTCTTCTTTAATACCTTCAGCGGTCATGTCAGAGTTTTCAATCCGTGTGGGTGAGGGCTGGTTCGACACAGCTGGCGTGTTCTGCCTCGTGGTTCTCGTAACATTTGGCCGTGGGTTGTTAGCATTAGCTTGGCCGCCGTACTTATATTTTTGAAGCTTTTCCGCCATTCGCACCGACGATCAGCGCGCAGTTCGACTGTTTCTCTCCCTTTGTTGTCTTTCGTAAATGTTTGAGCTGAACTTCACATATATTGAGCTGTTTTTGTAAAAAAAAATTATTGATTCTGCAGGAGCTCTGACAAATGCTTTCTACTCCATGTCCTGCTCAGGAGCGCCCCCAAAAATGGCCTTTTTTAAAACCTTTTTTCAATTGGGCCAAAAGCCCACAAAACGTGCAGGGAGGGCTCCGATACTCGCAGGGGGTAACCGTCAGGTCCCTAGAAGTGTCCCCAGTGTGTTTTTTCTCAAAAGTTGATTTCGGACCCAAATACCGGAAAAATGGCCTTTTTTAAAACCTTTTTTATATTGGGCCAAAAGCCCACAAAACGTGCAGGGAGGTCTCCAATACTCGCCGGGGGTCACCGTCAGGTCCCTAGAAGTGTCCCAAGTGTGTTTTCTCAAAAATTGATTTTGGACCCTAATTCCGGAAAAATTCATTTTTTTAAAACCTATTTTAATTGGGCCAAAAGCCAACAAAACGTGCAGGGAGGTCTCTGATACTCGCCGGGGGTCACTGTCAGGTCCCTAGAAGTGTCCCCAGTGTGTTTTCTCAAAAGTTGATTTCGGACCCAAATTCAGGAAAAATGGCTTTTTTTAAAACCTTTTTTCAATTGGGCCAAAAGCCCACAGAACACGCAGGGAGGGCTCCGATACTCGCAGGGGGTCACCGTCAGGTCCCTAGGAGTGTCCCCAGTGTGTTTTCTCAAATGTTGATTTTGGACCAAAATTCCAGAAAAATGGCCTTTTTTTAAAACCTTTTTTCAGTTGGGCCAAAAGCCCACAAAACGTGCAGGGAGGGCTCCGATACTCACGGGGGTCACCGTCAGGTCCTTACAAGTGTCCCCAGTGTGTTTTCTCAAAAGTTGATTTCGGACCCAAATTCCGGAAAAATGGCCTTTTTTAAAACCTTTTTTCAATTGGGCCAAAAGCCCAAAAAACGTGCAGGGAGGACTCCGTTACTCGCAGAGGGTCACTGTCAGGTCCCTAGAAGTGTCCCCAGTGTGTTTTCTAAAAAGTTGATTTCGGACCAAAATTCAAGAAAAATGGCCTTTTTTAAAAACTTTTTTTCAATTGGGCCAAAAGCCCACAAAACGTGCAGGGAGGGCTCCGATACTCACGGGGGTCACCGTCAGGTCCCTAGAAGTGTCCCCAGTGTGTTTTCTCAAAAGTTGATTTCGGACCCAAATTCCGGAAAAATGGCCTTTTTTAAAACCTTTTTTCAATTGGGCCAAAAGCCCACAGAACATGCAGGGAGGGCTCCGATACTTGCCGGGGGTCACCGTCAGGTCCCTAGAAGTGTCCCCAGTGTGTTTTCTCAAAAGTTGATTTCGGACCCAAATTCAGGAAAAATGGCTTTTTTTAAAACCTTTTTTCAATTGGGCCAAAAGCCCACAGAACGTGCAGGGGGGGACTCCGATACTTGCAGGGGGTCACCGTCAGGTCCCTAGGAGTGTCCCCAGTGCGTTTTCTCAAATGTTGATTTTGGACCAAAATTCCAGAAAAATGGCCTTTTTTTAAAACCTTTTTTCAGTTGGGCCGAAAGCCCACAAAACGTGCAGGGAGGACTCCGATACTCGCCGGGGGTCACCCTCAGGTCCCTAGAAGTGTCCCAAGTGTGTTTTCTCAAAAGTTGATTTCGGACCCAAATTCCGGAAAAATGGCCTTTTTTTAAAACCGTTTTTCAATTGGGCCAAAAGCCCACAAAACGTGCAGGGAGGGCTCTGATACTCGCAGGGGGTCACCGTCCATTCCCTAGAAGTGTCCCCAGTGTGTTTTCTCAAAAGTTGATTTCGGACCCAAATTCCGGAAAAATGGCCTTTTTTAAAACCTTTTTTCAATTGGGCCAAAAGCCCACAAAATGTGCAGGGAGGACTCCGAGACTCGCAGGGGGTCACCGTCAGGTCCCTAGAAGTGTCCCCAGTGTGTTTTCTCAAAAGTTGATTTCGGACCCAAATTCCGGAAAAATGGCCTTTTTTAAAACCTTTTTTCAATTGGGCCAAAAGCCCACAAAACGTGCAGGGAGGGCTCCGATACTCGCCGGGGGTCACCCTCAGGTCCCTAGAAGTGTCCCCAGTGTGTTTTCTCAAAAGTTGATTTCGGACCCAAATTCCGGAAAAATTGAATTTTTAAAACCTTTTTTCAATTGGGCCAAAAGCCCACAAAACATGCAGGGAGGGCTCCGATACTCACCGGGGGCCACCGTCAGGTCCCTAGGAGTGTCCCCAGTGTGTTTTCTGAAAAGTTGATTTCGGACCCAAATTCCGGAAAAATGGCCTTTTTTAAAACCTTTTTTCAATTGGGCCAAAAGCCCACAAAACGTGCAGGAGGACTCCGATACTCGCAGGGCGGTCACGAGTCCAGGTCAGAAGTGTCCCCAGTGTGTTTTCTCAAAAGTTGATTTCGGACCCAAATTCCGGAAAAATGGCCTTTTTTTAAAACCTTTTTTCTATTGGGCCGAAAACCCACAAAACGTGCAGGGGGGGACTCCGATACTCGCAGGGGGTCACCGTCAGGTCCCTAGAAGTGTCCCCAGTGTGTTTTCTCAAAAGTTGATTTCGGACCCAAATTCCGGAAAAATTGCCTTTTTTAAAACCTTTTTTCAATTGGGCCAAAAGTCCACAAAACATGCAGGGAGGGCTCCGATACTCGCCGGGGGCCACCGTCAGGTCCCTAGGAGTGTCCCCAGTGTGTTTTCTGAAAAGTTGATTTCGGACCCAAATTCCGGAAAAATGGCCTTTTTTAAAACCTTTTTTCAATTGGGCCGAAAACCCACAAAACGTGCAGGGAGGACTCCGATACTTGCAGGGGGTCACCGTCAGGTCTCTAGAAGTGTCCCCAGTGTGTTTTCTCAAAAGTTGATTTCGGACCCAAATTCCGGAAAAATGGCCTTTTTTAAAACCTTTTTTCAATTGGGCCAAAAGACCACAAAACATGCAGGGAGGGCTCCGATACTCGCAGGGGGTCACCGTCAGGTCCCTAGAAGTGTCCCCAGTGTGTTTTCTCAAAAGTTGATTTCGGACCCAAATTCCGGAAAAAATGGCCTTTTTTAAAACCTTTTTTCAATTGGGCCAAAAGCCCACAAAACGTGCAGGGAGGGCTCCGATACTCGCCGGGGGTCACCCTCAGGTCCCTAGAAGTGTCCCCAGTGTGTTTTCTCAAAAGTTGATTTCGGACCCAAATTCCGGAAAAATTGCCTTTTTTAAAACCTTTTTTCAATTGGGCCAAAAGCCCACAAAACATGCAGGGAGGGCTCCGATACTCGCCGGGGGCCACCGTCAGGTCCCTAGGAGTGTCCCCAGTGTGTTTTCTGAAAAGTTGATTTCGGACCCAAATTCCGGAAAAATGGCCTTTTTTAAAACCTTTTTTCAATTGGGCCAAAAGCCCATAAAACATGCAGGGAGGACTCCGATACTCGCAGGGGGTCACCGTCAGGTCCCGAGAAGTGTCCCCAGTGTGTTTTCTCAAAAGTTGATTTCGGACCCAAATTCCGGAAAAATGGCCTTTTTTTAAAACCTTTTTTCTATTGGGCCGAAAACCCACAAAACGTGCAGGGGGGACTCCGATACTCGCAGGGGGTCACCGTCAGGTCCCTAGAAAAGTCCCCAGTGTGTTTTCTCAAAAGTTGATTTCGGACCCAAATTCCGGAAAAAATGGCCTTTTTTTAAAACCTTTTTTCAATTGGGCCGAAAACCCACAAAACGTGCAGGGAGGACTCCGATACTTGCAGGGGGTCACCGTCAGGTCTCTAGAAGTGTCCCCAGTGTGTTTTCTCAAAAGTTGATTTCGGACCCAAATTCCAGAAAAATGGCCTTTTTTAAAACCTTTTTTCAATTGGGCCAAAAGACCACAAAACATGCAGGGAGGGCTCCGATACTCACAGGGGGTCACCATCAGGTCCCTAGAAGTGTCCCCAGTGTGTTTTCTCAAAAGTTGATTTCGGACCCAAATTCCGGAAAAATGGCCTTTTTTAAAACTTTTTTTCAATTGGGCCAAAAGACCACAAAACGTGCAGGGAGGACTCCGATACTCGCAGAGGGTCACCGTCAGGTCCCTAGAAGTGTCCCCAGTGTGTTTTCTCAAAAGTTGATTTCGGACCCAAATTCCGGAAAAATGGCCTTTTTTAAAACTTTTTTTCAATTGGGCCAAAAGCCCACAAAACGTGCAGGGAGGTCTCCGATACTTGCCGGGGGTCACCGTCAGGTCCCTAGAAGTGTCCCCAGTGTGTTTTCTCAAAAGTTGATTTCGGACCCAAATACCGGAAAAATGGCCTTTTTTTAAAACCTTTTTTAAATTGGGCCAAAAGCCCACAAAACGTGCAGGGAGGTCTCCGATACTCGCCGGGGGTCACCGTCAGGTCCCTAGAAGTGTCCCAAGTGTGTTTTCTCAAAAGTTGATTTCGGACCCAAATTCCGGAAAAATGGCCTTTTTTTAAAACCTTTTTTCAATTGGGCCAAAAGCCCACAAAACATGCAGGGAGGACTCCGAGACTCGCAGGGGGTCACCGTCAGGTCCCTAGAAGTGTCCCCAGTGTGTTTTCTCAAAAGTTGATTTCGGACCCAAATTCCGGAAAAATGGAATTTTTAAAACCTTTTTTCAATTGGGCCAAAAGCCCACAAAACATGCAGGGAGGGCTCCGATACTCGCCGGGGGCCACCGTCAGGTCCCTAGGAGTGTCCCCAGTGTGTTTTCTGAAAAGTTGATTTCGGACCCAAATTCCGGAAAAAATGGCCTTTTTTAAAACCTTTTTTCAATTGGGCAAAAAAAGCCAACAAAATGTGCAGGGAGGACTCCGATACTCGCAGGGGGTCACTGTCAGGTCCATAGAAGTGTCCCCAGTGTGTTTTCTCAAAAGTTGATTTCGGACCCAAATTCCGGAAAAATGGCCTTTTTTTAAAACCTTTTTTCAATTGGGCCAAAAGCCCACAAAACGTGCAGGGAGGACTCCGATACTTGCAGGGGGTCACCGTCAGGTCTCTAGAACTGTCCCCAGTGTGTTTTCTCAAAAGTTGATTTCGGACCCAAATTCCGGAAAAATGGCCTTTTTTAAAACCTTTTTTCAATTGGGCCAAAAGACCACAAAACGTGCAGGGAGGGCTCCGATACTCGCAGAGGGTCACCGTCATGTCCCTAGGAGTGTCCCCAGTGTGTTTTCACAAAAGTTGATTTCGGACCCAAATTCCGGAAAAATGGCCTTTTTTAAAACCTTTTTTCAATTGGGCAAAAAAAGCCAACAAAATGTGCAGGGAGGACTCCGATACTCGCAGGGGGTCACCGTCAGGTCCATAGAAGTGTCCCCAGTGTGTTTTCTCAAAAGTTGATTTCGGACCCAAATTCCGGAAAAATGGCCTTTTTTTAAAACCTTTTTTCAATTGGGCCAAAAGCCCACAAAACGTGCAGGGAGGACTCCGATACTCGCAGGGGGTCACCGTCAGGTCTCTAGAAGTGTCCCCATTTTTTTTTCTCAAAAGTTGATTTCGGACCCAAATTCCGGAAAAATTGATTTTTTAAAACCTTTTTTCAATTGGGCCAAAAGCCAACAAAACGTGCAGGGAGGGCTCCGATACTCGCAGGGGGTCACCGTCAGATCCCTAGAAGTGTCCCCAGTGTGTTTTCTCAAAAGTTGATTTCGGACCCAAATTCCGGAAAAATTGCCTTTTTTAAAACCTTTTTTCAATTGGGCCAAAAGCCCACAAAACGTGCAGGGAGGGCTCCGATACCTGCCGGGGGTCACCCTCAGGTCCCTAGAAGTGTCCCCAGTGTGTTTTCTCAAAAGTTGATTTCGGACCCAAATTCCGGAAAAATGGCCTTTTTTAAAAACCTTTATTCAATTGGGCCCAAAACCCACAAAACGTGCAGGGGGGACTCCGATACTCGCAGGGGGTCACCGTCAGGTCCCTAGAAAAGTCCCCAGTGTGTTTTCTCAAAAGTTGATTTCGGACCCAAATTCCGGAAAAATGGCCTTTTTTAAAACCTTTTTTCAATTGGGCAAAAAAAGCCAACAAAATGTGCAGGGAGGACTCCGATCCTCGCAGGAGGTCACCGTCAGGTCCATAGAAGTGTCCCCAGTGTGTTTTCTCAAAAGTTGATTTCGGACCCAAATTCCGGAAAAATTGCCTTTTTTTAAAACCTTTTTTAAATTGGGCCAAAAGCCCACAAAACGTGCAGGGAGGGCTCAGATACTCGCAGGGGGTCACCGTCAGGTCCCTAGATGTGTCCCCAGTGTGTTTTCACAAAAGTTGATTTCGGACCCAAATTCCGGAAAAAATGGCCTTTTTTAAAACCTTTTTTCAATTGGGCCAAAAGCCCACAAAACATGCAGGGAAGACTCCGATACTCGCAGGGGGTCACCGTCAGGTCCATAGAAGTGTCCCCAGTGTGTTTTCTAAAAAGTTGATTTCGGACCCAAATTCCGGAAAAAATGGCCTTTTTTAAAACCTTTTTTCTATTGGGCCAAAAGACCACAAAACATGCAGGGAGGGCTCCGATACTCACAGGGGGTCACCGTCAGGTCCCTAGAAGTGTCCCCAGTGTGTTTTCTCAAAAGTTGATTTCGGACCCAAATTCCGGAAAAATGGCCTTTTTTAAAACTTTTTTTCAATTGGGCCAAAAGCCCACAAAACGTGCAGGGAGGTCTCCGATACTTGCCGGGGGTCACCGTCAGGTCCCTAGAAGTGTCCCCAGTGTGTTTTCTCAAAAGTTGATTTCGGACCCAAATACCGGAAAAATGGCCTTTTTTTAAAACCTTTTTTAAATTGGGCCAAAAGCCCACAAAACGTGCAGGGAGGTCTCCGATACTCGCCGGGGGTCACCGTCAGGTCCCTAGAAGTGTCCCAAGTGTGTTTTCTCAAAAGTTGATTTCGGACCCAAATTCCGGAAAAATGGCCTTTTTTTAAAACCTTTTTTCAATTGGGCCAAAAGCCCACAAAACATGCAGGGAGGACTCCGAGACTCGCAGGGGGTCACCGTCAGGTCCCTAGAAGTGTCCCCAGTGTGTTTTCTCAAAAGTTGATTTCGGACCCAAATTCCGGAAAAATGGAATTTTTAAAACCTTTTTTCAATTGGGCCAAAAGCCCACAAAACATGCAGGGAGGGCTCCGATACTCGCCGGGGGCCACCGTCAGGTCCCTAGGAGTGTCCCCAGTGTGTTTTCTGAAAAGTTGATTTCGGACCCAAATTCCGGAAAAATGGCCTTTTTTAAAACCTTTTTTCAATTGGGCAAAAAAAGCCAACAAAATGTGCAGGGAGGACTCCGATACTCGCAGGGGGTCACTGTCAGGTCCATAGAAGTGTCCCCAGTGTGTTTTCTCAAAAGTTGATTTCGGACCCAAATTCCGGAAAAATGGCCTTTTTTTAAAACCTTTTTTCAATTGGGCCAAAAGCCCACAAAACGTGCAGGGAGGACTCCGATACTTGCAGGGGGTCACCGTCAGGTCTCTAGAACTGTCCCCAGTGTGTTTTCTCAAAAGTTGATTTCGGACCCAAATTCCGGAAAAATGGCCTTTTTTAAAACCTTTTTTCAATTGGGCCAAAAGACCACAAAACGTGCAGGGAGGGCTCCGATACTCGCAGAGGGTCACCGTCATGTCCCTAGGAGTGTCCCCAGTGTGTTTTCACAAAAGTTGATTTCGGACCCAAATTCCGGAAAAATGGCCTTTTTTAAAACCTTTTTTCAATTGGGCAAAAAAAGCCAACAAAATGTGCAGGGAGGACTCCGATACTCGCAGGGGGTCACCGTCAGGTCCATAGAAGTGTCCCCAGTGTGTTTTCTCAAAAGTTGATTTCGGACCCAAATTCCGGAAAAATGGCCTTTTTTTAAAACCTTTTTTCAATTGGGCCAAAAGCCCACAAAACGTGCAGGGAGGACTCCGATACTCGCAGGGGGTCACCGTCAGGTCTCTAGAAGTGTCCCCATTTTTTTTTCTCAAAAGTTGATTTCGGACCCAAATTCCGGAAAAATTGATTTTTTAAAACCTTTTTTCAATTGGGCCAAAAGCCAACAAAACGTGCAGGGAGGGCTCCGATACTCGCAGGGGGTCACCGTCAGATCCCTAGAAGTGTCCCCAGTGTGTTTTCTCAAAAGTTGATTTCGGACCCAAATTCCGGAAAAATTGCCTTTTTTAAAACCTTTTTTCAATTGGGCCAAAAGCCCACAAAACGTGCAGGGAGGGCTCCGATACCTGCCGGGGGTCACCCTCAGGTCCCTAGAAGTGTCCCCAGTGTGTTTTCTCAAAAGTTGATTTCGGACCCAAATTCCGGAAAAATGGCCTTTTTTAAAAACCTTTATTCAATTGGGCCCAAAACCCACAAAACGTGCAGGGGGGACTCCGATACTCGCAGGGGGGTCACCGTCAGGTCCCTAGAAAAGTCCCCAGTGTGTTTTCTCAAAAGTTGATTTCGGACCCAAATTCCGGAAAAATGGCCTTTTTTAAAACCTTTTTTCAATTGGGCAAAAAAAGCCAACAAAATGTGCAGGGAGGACTCCGATCCTCGCAGGAGGTCACCGTCAGGTCCATAGAAGTGTCCCAGTGTGTTTTCTCAAAAGTTGATTTCGGACCCAAATTCCGGAAAAATTGCCTTTTTTTAAAACCTTTTTTAAATTGGGCCAAAAGCCCACAAAACGTGCAGGGAGGGCTCAGATACTCGCAGGGGGTCACCGTCAGGTCCCTAGATGTGTCCCCAGTGTGTTTTCACAAAAGTTGATTTCGGACCCAAATTCCGGAAAAATGGCCTTTTTTAAAACCTTTTTTCAATTGGGCCAAAAGCCCACAAAACATGCAGGGAAGACTCCGATACTCGCAGGGGGTCACCGTCAGGTCCATAGAAGTGTCCCCAGTGTGTTTTCTCAAAAGTTGATTTCGGACCCAAATTCCGGAAAAATGGCCTTTTTTTAAAACCTTTTTTCAATTGGGCCAAAAGCCCACAAAACGTGCAGGGAGGGCTCCGATACCTGCCGGGGGTCACCCTCAGGTCCCTAGAAGTGTCCCCAGTGTGTTTTCTCAAAAGTTGATTTCGGACCCAAATTCCGGGAAAATGGCCTTTTTTTAAAACCTTTATTCAATTGGGCCGAAAACCCACAAAAACGTGCAGGGGGGACTCCGATACTCGCAGGGGGTCACCGTCAGGTCCCTAGAAGTGTCCCAGTGTGTTTTCTCAAAAGTTGTTTTCGGACCCAAATTCCGGAAAAATGGCCTTTTTTAAAACCTTTTTTCAATTGGGCCAAAAGCCCACAAAACATGCAGGGAGGGCTCCGATACTCGCAGGGGGTCACCGTCAGATCCCTAGAAGTGTCCCCAGTGTGTTTTCTCAAAAGTTGATTTCGGACCCAAATTCCGGAAAAATGGCCTTTTTTAAAACCTTTTTTCAATTGGGCCAAAAGCCCACAGAACATTCAGGGAGGGCTCAGATACTTGCCGGGGGTCACCGTCAGGTCCCTAGAAAAGTCCCCAGTGTGTTTTCTCAAAAGTTGATTTCGGACCCAAATACCGGAAAAATGGCCTTTTTTTAAAACCTTTTTTAAATTGGGCCAAAAGCCCACAAAACGTGCAGGGAGGTCTCCGATACTCGCCGGGGGTCACCGTCAGGTCCCTAGAAGTGTCCCAAGTGTGTTTTCTCAAAAGTTGATTTCGGACCCAAATTCCGGAAAAAATGGCCTTTTTTAAAACCTTTTTTCAATTGGGCAAAAAAAGCAAACAAAATGTGCAGGGAGGACTCCAGTACTCGCAGGGGGTCACTGTCAGGTCCATAGAAGTGTCCCCAGTGTGTTTTCTCAAAAGTTGATTTCGGACCCAAATTCCGGAAAAATGGCCTTTTTTTAAAAACCTTTTTTCAATTGGGCCAAAAGCCCACAAAACGTGCAGGGAGGACTCCGATACTTGCAGGGGGTCACCGTCAGGTCCATAGAAGTGTCCCCAGTGTGTTTTCTTAAAAGTTGATTTCGGACCCAAATTCCGGAAAAATGGCCTTTTTTTAAAACCTTTTTTCAATTGGGCCAAAAGCCCACAAAACGTGCAGGGAGGGCTCCGATACCTGCCGGGGGTCACCCTCAGGTCCCTAGAAGTGTCCCCAGTGTGTTTTCTCAAAAGTTGATTTCGGACCCAAATTCCGGGAAAATGGCCTTTTTTTAAAACCTTTATTCAATTGGTCCGAAAACCCACAAAAACGTGCAGGGGGGACTCCGATACTCGCAGGGGGTCACCGTCAGGTCCCTAGAAGTGTCCCCAGTGTGTTTTCTCAAAAGTTGTTTTCGGACCCAAATTCCGGAAAAATGGCCTTTTTTAAAACCTTTTTACAGTTGGGCAAAAAAAGCCAACAAAATGTGCAGGGAGGACTCCGATCCTCGCAGGAGGTCACCGTCAGGTCCATAGAAGTGTCCCCAGTGTGTTTTCTCAAAAGTTGATTTCGGACCCAAATTCCGGAAAAATTGCCTTTTTTTAAAACCTTTTTTAAATTGGGCCAAAAGCCCACAAAACGTGCAGGGAGGGCTCAGATACTCGCAGGGGGTCACCGTCAGGTCCCTAGATGTGTCCCCAGTGTGTTTTTACAAAAGTTGATTTCGGACCCAAATTCCGGAAAAATGGCCTTTTTTAAAACCTTTTTTCAATTGGGCCAAAAGCCCACAAAACATGCAGGGAGGGCTCCGATACTCGCAGGGGGTCACCGTCAGATCCCTAGAAGTGTCCCCAGTGTGTTTTCTCAAAAGTTGATTTCGGACCCAAATTCCAGAAAAATGGCCTTTTTTAAAACCTTTTTTCAATTGGGCCAAAAGCCCACAGAACATTCAGGGAGGGCTCAGATACTTGCCGGGGGTCACCGTCAGGTCCCTAGAAAAGTCCCCAGTGTGTTTTCTCAAAAGTTGATTTCGGACCCAAATACCGGAAAAATGGCCTTTTTTTTAAAACCTTTTTTAAATTGGGCCAAAAGCCCACAAAACGTGCAGGGAGGTCTCCGATACTCGCCGGGGGTCACCGTCAGGTCCCTAGAAGTGTCCCAAGTGTGTTTTCTCAAAAGTTGATTTCGGACCCAAATTCCGGAAAAATGGCCTTTTTTTAAAACCTTTTTTCAATTGGGCAAAAAAAGCAAACAAAATGTGCAGGGAGGACTCCAGTACTCGCAGGGGGTCACTGTCAGGTCCATAGAAGTGTCCCCAGTGTGTTTTCTCAAAAGTTGATTTCGGACCCAAATTCCGGAAAAATGGCCTTTTTTAAAAACCTTTTTTCAATTGGGCCAAAAGCCCACAAAACGTGCAGGGAGGACTCCGATACTTGCAGGGGGTCACCGTCAGGTCTCTAGAACTGTCCCCAGTGT